>OX463774.1:6914570-8284624 GCA_949825005.1 Gasteruption jaculator
AAATTTCTAACGCAAGGCGAGTGAACTTGCAGTTTCTCCTTTCCAAAGGAATTACAGGTTGTTACAGAGAACTCCGTCGTGTCGTTTGCTGGGATTCCCCAATTTCTCGCTTGTAGGGAAAGAAACTATTGCAACAAAATAAATAAGTACACACTGTACATACGTATATACATAGACACATATATTTGTTATTATTATTATTACTATTATTATTATTATTATTATAATTATAATTGTTGTTGTTGTTGTTGTTGTTGTTGTTGTTGTTGTTGTTGTTGTTATTGTTGTTATTACTACTACTACTACTACTATTATTATTATTATTATCATTATTATTATTATGATTATTGCGATGATTACCATTATTATTATCACGTACATGGGTTTTGCCAGGGTTACACGCACAAAGTGTAAAAAAAAAAAGAAAGTGAAGTAAACAAACCAAAAAAAAAAAAGGAAATTTTACTATCAGATATGCATTTCGATACCGCAGAAACTGAAAGAAATTATTTGCTTTCTGACTCCTTTTGTAATAATTTCAATTCGCAAAGTGGAAAAAGAATTTCACCGTATCTCCGATACAACTCACTCCTACGTCGATCGACAAGAAATCTTTCCTCTCCGCGCTGTAAAATTTGCCACGACAAAATCGCTGATTCGCTCACCCGGTGCCTCCTTGGTCCCATACTTTCTTGCGCTCTGTTACAGATTCCGGAATATGCGTATACGCAGGTATATGAAAAAGAATACGAAAAAAAAGTTCCTTTTTTTTTGCATTGTTAAAAGCAAAGGTGAATGACATAGAAAGTTGGTGCCGACTTCACGTGTCCCTATACATATATATGTGTGTGTGGCTGTGTGTGAGCCTACTCCGTGTTCGTAATAAAAGTGTCGTCGTGCATCGTAAGGTGAAAAATAGATAAACGTGTACGAGATTGATAGTATCTGTTTACAAAAATGAATGGAGTTTCTAATGGTACCTAATATGTGGGTAGGAGTTGATCTTTCTTTTTATTCTTTTGTCGCATACCAATATTCTTATCGCTATCCAACAAATTCGGTATCACAATTTTAGACTCAATTATAATAATTGTAATAAATTTTAATAAATTTCGAATTCAATTAAAATTGTGATAAATTTTTATAATTAAAATTGAGGGTAACGTTCCAGTTTTATATTTGTATTATTTATTAAGAAATCCAAGTTCAGACATTTTTTCTAGAAAATAAATTTTCTTTAGACAAAAAAAAACATAACTAGGTTTCCAAATTAATACGTTTAAAATTAGAATTTTTAATTATAAAAATACAGGGACAAAAATTTTGGTAATATATGACCCAATTAAATTCGTAATTTTTAGGGAAATTACAACATACAAAGTCCAAAATTCTAATTTCGAAAATTCTATATTTTTCTATATTTTTATTTAACTTAATTACTCGCTAAAAAAATTCACGATTTTTCTGAATCGGCTGAGAGTAATCTTTCATGCGAAACAATCGAGATGCTCCGATAGAGGAAGATTTATGATTTATTGTCAAACGAATTTAAAAATTTCTACCCCTTCCTCCCACCACTTCTTTTCCATTGGCATTTTCGAGACAATCAAAACGTACCTATTTCCTGATTCGATAATCGCGTGAACAAGCAAACGAGCGGTACTGTTACGGAAAGGGGGCCACCCGCCCACATGTGTGTACTTACATGTATCTTTCTATGTGTATGTATTTATATTTACATACACGATACAAGTTCCAATTAACGGAATATTAAAAAGGCACTTGGGATGATGGACGTCCGTCAAGGACGTTAACGTGTCCTATTAAGATGCTCGTACTTACAGTTACACAGAAACGAGTTGCCGAAGATTGAGAAAAAAGGAATTGTCGAAATAATGAAAATTGATATAACGAAAATAATGAATATACGCGCTCGTTACGTAAGTTAATGAAATTTAGTTATTTTGAAAAAATGGTGGATATTCGTAGAAGGCGAATAATCAATTGATTAATTAATTTTAATTTTTTCCGATTAAAGTTAGCTTTCATTATTTCATGTTTTATTTTTGTACACAAATTTTCGTGGATTTTTCAACCTTAATCATCAAAATATTGAAAATTGCTACAAAAAAATAATAAAGATATGTGAAAAATAATGGATATCATTTTTACAATACTTGTTTTACAATAAAAATTATTCTTCATTATTTTGAATATTTTTTCTGTAAAGGAATTTCCGAATTAAACAAAATTGTTTACCATTTTTATCTTTAATCATCAAAATATTGAAAATTGCCGCGAAAAATAATAAATATATATGTAAAAAATGATAAATATCATTTGTATAATACTTCTTTTACAATAAAAATTACTCTTCATCATTTTGAATATTTTTTCTATAAAGGAATTTCCGAATTTGAAAATTTTTTTGCTATTAATATCTTTAATTATCAAAATATTGAAAATTGTCACGAAAAATAATAAAAAATACACTCGTAACGCGACATAATTAACTTTTTCGAAAAAAAAATAACCCATATTTTCAAAATTTTACGTCACAAGCATAATATGTTCGTTATCACGATATTCATTATTTCGAATCGTCCAAATAACGAAAATCGTGTAACAGAATTTGTACATAGAATAACAAATAATTTTTGACGGGAAATTATTCTCGAAAACAGGGAGAAGTCGTACATACATAACATATGAGTATTTATTTATGTATGTACTCGTATAAACTGCATGAACCTTCTTATGCAGTTCCCTTGGCATTGATGTCTCCGTACGTCTACTCTTCCCACTGTGCACGGTATTATATCTTTGCTCCTCTCGGTTGTTGACATTACACCGATTGTGAGAAAAAAAAAAGAAGCGTCGAAACAATAGAATATTTCTATAAAGTAATAATAAACTGATTTTGTACATAGTAGGTATATTATATAAGCATGCGTTTACCATATATGTACAGTTTATACATATATAGTGTATAATCATATTTTATAGGCAATCAATATTTTTTAAAATTTAAATTTGTAATCCATATTCTTAAAATATTGATAATATACGGTATATTAATAATAAATATTAACTAATTTATAATGATAGTTGTAAATTTATAGTAACAAACTCAACGTTTGTGTTTCATGCGTTTTATCCATTTTCGCATTTTATGCATTTTTGCATTGAGATTTTTTTTTTATATAACAGAAAAAATTTTGAAAATTCGGAAATTTCCTTATAGAAAAAATATGTAAAATAATACAGAATAACGTTTATTGTAAAATAAGTATTACGAAAATGATATTCATTATTTTTTACATATATTTATTATTCTTTTGTGGCAATTTTCAATACTTTGATGATTAAAGTTGAAAAGTCCACGAAAATTTCTCTACAAAAATAATACAGAAAATAATAAAAGCCAACTTTTATCAGAAAAATTCAAATTCATGAATGAATTAATTATTTCTTTTTGGGGACTTATTATTTTTTGTTCACGAGCATATTTTATACATTTTTATTTTTGCAATAGGACTTTTTTTTTATATATTAGAAGGCGAAAAAAATGGATACTTTTATTATTTTTCAGCATAAGGGTACTTTTATTATTTTCGTAAATTGTTTTTCTCCCCGTGACGTACCCGTGAAAGTAGATAGGATTCGAAGAAACGTCGAACGTAATTATGTCAGAAGCCCACATGGATCATTAGCGTATCTGACACATTCTCTTTTCTGGAGCATTTCTATGTGTTCACTGTTAAAATGAATATATGTATACTGGGTATATAGAAATCCAAATATACCGCTACGTTGGATAACGATAAAACCCACATGGAGCTGTACGAATTGAACGTATGCGGTCCTTCGACGCTTCGAATTCATTCACTTACCTATGGTATTCGATGAAATAGGTGAAGAAAGCAATTGATGAGATTCGCCATAAATATAAAAATATAATTATAAGGGAATATAATAAAAAAATTTCTATGAACAAATTTTTGCGACAGAAATGTCATTACAAAAATAATGCATTAAAAATAAAACAAAGACGCAAACGCTAACGATAAAATAATATTTATTGGTTTCGTGTAAATATGCAATATTTGTCTAGTCAATTTTATTGTTTAACGTTACGAGGCTATATTTATTATTTTTTGGAGCAATTTTCATTACTTCAATTCGACTGATCGATTTATTTGTTATTAATTATGATCCAGCGATTTCTATTTTCTTTCTCATAGTCAGGCCATTAGTCTCTTTGGTCCCTCCTTAGTCTACCAATACCGGGACGGCTGTTGCGGTAGGGTAAAGTTCGCATATGTGCTTACGGACGGTGTTTCACGGATGGGCACAAAGGTTTTATGTAGGTTGGCGTGGGATCCGCGATTCGCACGCGCCATTTTTCGCAATGAAAAGGAAAGCTCATCTCTTCCGCGCCGCGTAGCGAAATGTGGTCGGTGTGTAGGTACGATTCTCTGTCAGCAGGTTAACGGTGCTCCGACCTACATCCAGCCGGCTCTCTTTGTGTGTATGCATGTGTGTGTATATTGTGGGATGGGTACACATACTTGGGAATGTATGTAGGTAGATGATATATCTCTCCGTCATCTACCTTCAGGTACATCCGTGTATAACGCTCTGGTCCACCAGTATATGTGTGTGTCTGTGTCTCTGTGTGTGTGTGTGTGTGTGTTCTGGTAAATATAAAATATATATTGGGTCAATTTTACGACAATGGCAAAGACAAAATTGACAGGATGCTAAAATTCATCGATTGTTTATGGGATCCCATGCAAAAACAGTGACAAAGTTTATAAAGGAGAGACTGGGGAAATTATGCAAAGACAAGATTGTACCATCACGGATACGACGTCAGAATAGGCAAAAATAGTACAGTGCAGTAGTAAGCAACCATAAATTTGATTTTCAAAATTTCGAAAAATTAGAAAGAGATAAAAATGTTGTGAAACGAAGAGTATTGGAATGTTACCATATATCGGAAGAAATAAAATCGATAAATGCGAAGACTGATTGCTATGGAATCAATAATATATACAAAGCGGTAGCGTTGGCGAACAATAATATTTGGATTTAATGTCGTGAGAAATGAAATGAAATTAAACTATTAGCCGTTACCTTATGACGATCAGTTTTATTTTAGAGAAGTGACTGGCAACGTTATAAACATCTACGTTGACCATTGTAACAGTTTTTATGATTTTGACAATTTCGACAATGTTTTATAATTGGTTGACGTAATTTGTTATTACTTTTATGAAAGGAATAAAATTAATTCAGTGAGTTCCAACTTCTACGAGGATATGTATATTTTTGAAATGTAATAATCGACTAATTGAAAGGATATTTAACAATATACGTTTGTTTTTTAGCTTTTATTTTGTGACGTATCAGTGAATTAATTTAAATGCTGATTGCGAGGATGGACCAAACCGGGATCCGAAACACCGTAACACCGTCCGTAAGCACATAGGCGTGTTGAAAAAATCAAAAATCGATAATAATTATACACACACACACACACACACACACACACATACGTCCATATATGTATCTATATATATTCATTTATTTATTAATTTTTATATTTATATATATAGATATAAATTAAATGATAAAATATCATAATGGATTACTTATGAATATTCTAATGTAACCAATATTTTAAATTTCATATTTTATAATATACCTATATCAATAATAATTCGCATAATTTATATCAATATATATGTATATATATATAAATATAAAATTAAATACACAATAATATATAACTTGGGCCCGCAAATTTTTTATATACATATACTATTTTATAGATATGCAGATTTTTTTATGTACATGCAAAATGCGATTCTACCATTTCATGAACAGCCGGATCCTAAAAGGGTGAAACTACTAGTCGGGTCGCAGTAGAAAAGGTCAAAGCCTCGCCTACCCAGTGTTTTCGGACTTTTGTCATACTTTCGTTTCCTCGGGGGTCAAACCATCCTGGAATTCCTTCGATCCACGAAAACTAAAATTCTCACTTTCTCTCACTGCAATTTGCATACGAGCATCGTCATTCGAAAACTGAATTCCATGGTTGGCTTGGAAGCCCTAGGAAATTTTACCTTTCCTCTTAGAGCGTAGATGGCGAATTTCTTCCCACTTTATGACACTTTTTTAACCGAGGAGGTGATTTTTGTTTGCAATGTAAAAAAAAGATTTTAATAATTTTTTCTCGCAACATATGAAAATGTGTTTTCTTATTATTATAACTTTTATTAAATAATAATATTAGGAAATTTGATAAAAATTCATAAAATATTACCAATAAATATACAAGAAATAATACAACCAATTTACAGTAACATTTATTTTCTTAATTATTATTTGCAAATAATAATAATAATAATAATAATAATAATAATAATAATAATAATAATAACAATAACAATAATAATAATAATCATAATAATAAAACCCTGATACTTAATTATAATAATCATCACAATAATAATAATAATAATTATCTCAATTATTTGACAACCCCAAGGATCGAAGGTTAAATGACCCTATTTTATTTATTATTTCTTCTTTAATTAAAAAAAAAAACAATTTTTTTCACGTTGAGGAAATAAAAGTATCCCTCGTGGGACCCTGGAAATGAACGATTTGTCGCTCGTTTTGGGTCTGTTAGACGAGCGCAAACAAAGGGGGGCCCCACCGGTCCCGAAATAGTTGGTTTGAATTTCGTGAAACGTGAGGGCCTCGGAAAACGTGTTAGAAATAGCGATTAGCGACGAGAGCCGCGATTTCGAGCGGATCCGAGCCGATTCGAGCTGCCGAATTCATGGTCGCGCGAGTTTCAGTACACCCAGTGATCCCATTGATAAGTAGCTCAAGCATTGTCGTAGGCAAAGGCTGCGGGTAACCCTGGCTCTGCCGCGCGGCTTTGGGACCGTATTAAGGATGGCCGTTCTCTTCCACGCCATTGAATAACGGTACCGAGTGCCGCGTCATGGCTCGACGATCCCCCCTGCTATTTATTCACGTAGCGAGTGCTCTCTCGAGTACACTAAGGACGGTCTCTCACACAGAGACAAGGACGGCATTTCTTTCGGGTACCCTGAAGGGAAAGAAAGAAAGAAAGAAAGAAAGAAAGAGAGAGAGAGAGAGAGAGAGAGAGAGAGAGAGAGAGAGAGAGAGAGAGAGAGAGAGAGAGTGAGTGAGAAAGAAAGAGAGAGACGTGGTCATTATGGCGAACAGAAGAAACAAAACGTCACGCCGTGCCATGTCTTGCCTTGCCTTGCCTTGCCATGCCAACAATTTGCATGATTCCCATGGAGAACGCGTGCCCGGATGTGTCACTCGCAAACTCGATTCTCCCTTCTTCCTTTCTTCCTTTCTTTCTTTCCTTCCTTGGTTGCTTGCTTGCTTTAATATTTCCTTTTTTTATATGTTCTTTATCATCTTGTTATTAATTTTTATCTTCGAATTTCTCCTCCTCACTTCGCTCCTTGTCCCGCAACTTTTAATAATTTATTCACTTAAACCATTTTTTCATAATTTATCAAACAAAACATAATGCACATCCCACCCTGGACGCAACAATAAATAACGACCAATTACCAACGTATGTACTCGATGGTCAACTGCAATTTCGTAGTTTGCAACAACCCTCACTATTTTATGTGACTTTTCCCAAAGAAATTCCTAGGTACGTCTTGGAAAATGAATTGCAACATTAACACGTTGACTGCCATGTAAAATTTACGTGACTCCCTATTCACGCCACGTGGGTCGTAATAGTATACGCTATTGCATTCGTCATAACCAGCGGGGCCTGTACGGAAAGTTTAGCGTCGGTCACCGGTGACCGACATGGCAGTCGAAGTGTTAATTAACCCTGTGCCATCCGCGCCTCTAATCGGGATTCTTTCGTTCGGCGCCGGTAGAGCTCGATATACGACACCCATGTGGTGCCACCGGCTCTTGCTCGATATAGGGGTGGTGTCTCACCGGACGGTTGAATGTTAAATTCGTAGATGCTTCATTTCTTTGTTTCCTGGCGAATTGAATTTTGACAATCGTGTCTTCCTGCGCATATGGGCCTTGATTCCCGATCCCCCCCGATTAACGATTTGTTGATGGCGATCGAAAAGTGTTGCACGTGCATCGGATGATCCTCTTTCGCCGTCGGTTGGGACGAAATATATTTTTAAACACGGCAATTTGGTCGGTCGAGTGTACTCGGCCGTAGCTGGCTAGCGTGCCACTAACCTAGTTAGCAGGAGCGAGTCTTTCTTCTCTCACGAAAGAGAGAATATACATACACATACACACAAACACACACATATACATACATACATACGCGTATATATATATAAATATATGTATGTATATAAACATATATATATATATATTGTATATATATGAAAGAGCGAAAAGGAGAGACGCGGCATCTTCTGCAACCTAACGAACATGTACCAGTATATCCAGCTCGCCAACCTACCTACCTATCTACCGTATGGCTTGCTTTAGTATCTCTCATGGCATACCATAAGACATGCTTGGCTTGCTGAGCCTCGATTCATTTTGAGCATACGTTTCCTCGCTCGATGGATTCGGCTGGGATTAGGATACCGTCCCATCGCGCCCCAGCCCATTGACGTTACGGGTCTGGGACCAGAAAAAGGAAGGAAGGAAGGATTTGTCAAAATGGTGAAAATTGCTGCGAGAAACTTTTATTAACATGAACTCGTGACGCAGCTAATTATTAACTCCAGTATTATTGCAATTTTTCTGGAGCAAATTGGGATTTTTCGAAATTTTCTGGCAACTCTTATTACGTCAAAAGGTAGATTTGCGAAAGTAGAGGATAGATTCTACCACGCTGCTGCGGTCATTGTAGCTTAGAAGGGATATTTTAGCACGAAAGTAGCAATTTTTGCGCCACGAAACGGTAATTTTTAGAAAGCGGATGGTAGATTTTACCATACTGCTGTAGTTACTATAGCCTGCAAAGGAAATATTACTATGAACATAGATCACTCTTGCATTATTGACCTTGGAACTGTTGATCAGAATCTACAACATACCAAATTTTTAGCCAATTCGACTGTACCCTCATTCCAGTAGGAAACGTGAGATGCCCTTTCTGTCTTAAAACAATTGTTATTAACTTTCCACGCGATTTCGTTATTTTTCGTCACGTGCGCGTCTCTTTTATCTGCATAATTAATTTCGCAACCAGTTTCTCCGCTTTTCCTTGTAGGACGCGTGTTACGACCTTTGTTCGACCTTTTGTTCTCTGCTTGCAGGTCCTCGCGGCGCCGTTGGCGGTTGCAGCACCCCCGGCAGTAGAGTGGATCCCTGGTGGAACCCTGGTCCCCTCTTCCCCAACCCCGGGCCCCCAAGGATCGACGAGGGCCCACCGGAAAGCGGCAGTCACCACTGCAGGAGCAATCGCAACTCGCAGCGCAACAACATCATCGCGGCGTCGTACCCCGGCTCCGGGCACTCGGCGGCATCCTCGAACGTCGCGACGCCAGGCCTCGGTCCCGTGGATTCGCTAGCCAGAACCTCGGGAGCCGTAGGATCCTCGTCGTCGTCGTCCTCGTCTTCGTCGTACGGCATCGCCACCGCGCCCTCGTCCCCCGGGAACCTCGTGCTTTCGGCGCTCTTGGCACCGACGTCCTCGACGCTGACGGAGAACGCGCACCTGGCCCGCGGAGTGCCGTCCACGGGTTCGAGCAACGTGCTCTCGTCGCTGCTCGCCTCGACGTCGACGTCGCGTAACGCCGTGCCACCGTCGGCAACCTCACCGGATTCGCTAAATGGTATCCTATCGTCGTTGAACGTGCGCGTGAAGACCGAAGATACCGCGACGCCGTCACGAACGCGCGTGGAAACCGCGACCTCGCTGTCCTCGTCCTCGACGACCTCCAATTCCTCGACCTTCAACTCGGCGTCCCTGCTCAGCTCGCTCTTGTCCACGTCCAGGATCTCCAGTAGAAGCGGCAACGAGCAAGAGGAGCAACATCAGCAACAGCAACAACAGCAACAACAGCAACAGCAGCAGCAGCAACAACAGCTGCTGGCCAGGACTGGGATCAAGTTGGAGTACAACGAGGATCGCAGAGTGGAGCTCGATCGGTCGATCAAGGTCGAGTACTCGCTGAACGTGTCCTCGCCGAGGGACGTGTTGGAGTCCGAGGAGGATCTGGCGGCCACGTCACCGTATGACATCATCAGCACCACCGCGAGGAACATACACTGCAAGCAGCAAGTAGCGCCCGGCTGCAGGACCGCCAAGGACTCGCCGTCGGCCTGCGACGTGGTCGTCTCGCCCACGTCCGACCTCGGCATCGGGATGAAGTACGAGTCGCAGTCGGCAGCGCCGAACTTGAGCTCCTCCGGCGTGGAGCCGACCCACAGCGGTCAGGGCACCGGCATCGTCGTCGGCGGATCTCCGGCGGAGGTCGTCGGAGTCGACAGCATCCTGCTCTCGCCCTGGGGCGCCACGGGCACCGACTTCCTGGAGACGCAGGACGTGAAGCAATCGGCCGCGGGCATCCACGATGCCTGGGACACCCTCTTGCTGGGCTCCTCCGTCAGCGTGGCCTCCACTCAGGGCCTGCAGGAGCTGAAACCCTTGCCCCCGTTCACGGGCTACACCGGTCACTTGAGCATCAACGGCATCCCGGGTCACCATTACCACACAATAGCGTCGTCCGCGCAGAGACCCTCGTTGCAGTCGTCCTCGCCGACGCCGTCGTCGAACCAGGAGTACTACGAGTCCTCGGTGGTGTCCTCGAGCACGCCGTGTCCCCAGGCGAGTCAGAAGCAACAGCAGCAACAGCAACAGCAGCAGCAGCAGCAACAGCAACAGCAACAGCAACAATTGCCGCAATCGACGCAGCAGGTGGAGTACGACATCGAGGACATCGCGGAGATCATCGGCTCGGCGATAGCCGACACCACGGTCCCGGGTGGCGGCAACGGGCCCGGCTCGGAGCACGACCAGGACGCGTCCAGGGACTGGATCGACATCGCCGAGTGGATAGACACCGCGTGCTCGCCCAAGGCCCAGGAGACGAGCTCGCAGAGCCCGTACCCGCAGATCTACGGCACCACGACGACGCCGTCGACGCAAACGCAGCAGCACGGCTCCACGTTGCAGAGCCTCCTGACGCACGGATACGCGCCCCTGCTCCAGGCGAGGCTGCAAGCCGGCAACGCGGGTCTGCAGAATCCCTCCTGCGGCGAGACCCCGTCGTCCACGAGTCCCTACCCGCCCGTGAGTCCTCCAGGTAGAGTCTCGACGTCCTGCAGCCCGGACCACCTGCTGCATTCGTCCTTCGCCGCGCCGTCGCACCCCAGGAAGCGATCGAGGCCCACCCCGGGCTCCCAGAATTCCTCGAAGAAGAACCCCAGCGCCGCGACGGCGGTGCCCTACGGCACCGAATCGGGCCTGATCGGGGGCAAGGAGAAGCCCATGCACAGATGCTCCATCTGCAATCGGGGGTTCCTCAACAAGAGCAACATCAAGGTCCACTTGCGGACGCACACGGGCGAGAAGCCCTTCAGGTGCGACGTCTGCGGGAAGCCGTTTCGGCAGAAGGCTCACCTCATCAAGCACCAGCAGATCCACAAGAGGATCGGCAGGGATTAAGGCGAACGACGAAGGATGGTACCAAGTACCGCTTCCGGGTTCCAGTTGATAGCTAACGGCGAGACGAGCAGCGTGAAAAGGAGCGGGTGGAGGAAGGTATGAAGCCTTCGGCCGCGTTGGGGGCCCTCAGAGGGCAGCAACGAGATCTTCGGGGTGTAGGGGATGGGGCTGGAGAGGAGCGCGATTGAGAATCGTCAGCGATACCCACGCTACCCTTGCTCTCCGCCGTCCCAGAGTGGCGTGTACATAAGTGAACATAGAGACACACACCTACGTACGTGACGCGGAGCGCGTATGTATGATAGCGGGACTCGATAAGTAAATTATCCGTAGGATTAACGAGTACTCTTAGCTGTGTAATATAAGATTAGAAGGAAGTGACAAAGATGTGCGGCTTATGGCAGTCGTGCTACGGTGTACCTAAATCTCTAATTACCCCCTTTTCCCTGTTACCCCAGTCGCTTCCGAGCATCCAGACTAGTATTTATCGATCTTTCGTGACCCTGCCCCTCCTTAATTTATTTTCCTCCCTTGTATGATAATTCGTAAGAGCGCTCTCGTACTCCTGCTCCTCCGTTCCGGGGATACGATCTTCCAAGATTTCCTTCGAGTCGTTTCACAGGGAAAGAAAAAACCACAAAAAGTTGGATTTTTTTGAGAAAAATCATCGATTTCGAGAAACAAATTTTTTTATTTCCATATATAATAAAATAAATTCCCGTAGATACTGTTGAGAGAAATATCGGAAATTTCTCTAGAAATTTGGAATTTCTTTTTTAGCAAAACCGGTTTCCATTGGGTCCAAAGAAGCACTGAGGTGTGGGGGTTTAGTAAATTTTACCAGGTTGGAAGTAGATTTTGCCATGTTAAAGCTGAAAAGTGGAATTTAGTTTTGTTCTATACAGAGAAAATGGTAAATTTTACTAGATCAACCTTCGCTACCGTGTTCCACTAAATGTCATTTTCAAAAAATTGCCCAACAGCATGGTAGAAATTACTAGATTATCCCCAGATTGCTGCTACTGCGTAGGAACGAAATTATTTTTCTTTTCTCTCTGTGAAACGTCTTCTCCAAATTTCAACCGGCTAGGGAATTTCGTTTTAGCAATCGTTCCTCCCGAAATTTGTCACCAACTTCGCGGGAATGATAATAATCGAAGGTATTGTAGTAAAAAGCAGCAAAAGTTTGTGTCAAAAATAATACATTTATTCAACAATTATTATTAAAAAGGGTAAATTTGCAAAAATTAATATTTTTCAAATTTTACTTTTTTTTTTCTAAATTCATGTTTATTTCCGGTATTTTCAAAAAAGACTAATTTACAAAAATTTGCTTTTTCAATTCCCGTTTCCAATTTTTCGAAATTACTTTAATTCATTATTTCAAATTCTTATATTTCCAGAAAACACTACTTTTCACGACATCGGTATTTTTTCACCTTTATCTCATTTTTTTTTTCATCCTCCGGAAATGCCAAATTCTAGTGCCTTCGTATTAAAATTTCCCGGTTTGTTGGCAAAAAATACCGTCCAATTATTCCTTCTCGGGAACGATTGCCGAAACGGCTCTGGCCGCTGAAGATCATATTTTTACCGGCCCGCATTACTACTATCCCATACTATTTGCCCATCCAGAGAGTCTGAGAGTGAGAGAAAGCGAGAGAGAGAGATAGAGGTTCAGTGAAAAATGGCACTTTCGTCGAAGATCGCGGGAACTTCGTTATTTTTGATTAAAAAAAAAAGATTTTATTTTTGATAAAGATTGACAATTGATATCGGGACCAGCTGAAAACGAAGTTCCGAGAGCTTCGTGGAAACTCTCGTCCCTCTCTCGACCGGTGACATGCGATTTGTAATTTGTATAAAACTAAAGAAGAGTCAGATGACAAAGTTGAGAAATAATATATTATTTATGATACATATAGATTTATATAAATATATATATATAGATACATAGATATAGAATATAAAGAGATGAAAAAAAAAAAAAACAAAGTTTTTCGAATGAAAAGATTGTAAAAAACGATTGTTACCGTACACGAATGAAACCCTGGTACTCGTTTCTCGGTCGCACTCGTGTTCTTCCTTTCTTACTTAACTATTTTTTTTATTTTTGTTTTTTTTCCCCTAAAAATCGTTAATTATTTATTATCACCTTTCGCTCTTTCGTCACACGTTCGTTCATTCGACAATGACAAAAATTGTCATGCTTCTCGTTTTTTTTTTCTTGATGAAAATTGAACAGGAATCAGCGCAAGCCTTCTATCTTGGGGTAATTCGAGACCCCAAGCAAAGGGGAAAAAAAGAAACTTGAGAGAAGGTCCCTTCTACCGGCTCCCAATGGTAACTTTTGAACTGTGGAAAATGAATGGAAGTTACATTTTTCTTTGTAGTAATTTTTGCTGAAGAAAGTAAGTGGTATTACATATTAGTAACTTTTACGGAATAAAAAATTACGGGAGAATTTTTGATTTAAAATAGAATAGAGACAAAATAGCTTTTTTAAGATAGAAGGCGAATTTTGTTTGATTATGGCAACTTTTACAGAATAAAAAATATAAAACAATAAAATTTGATGGAACAAATGATTGAAAATGAAAAATTAACATA
Organism: Gasteruption jaculator; assembly: GCA_949825005.1. NCBI lineage: Eukaryota > Metazoa > Arthropoda > Insecta > Hymenoptera > Gasteruptiidae > Gasteruption > Gasteruption jaculator. The sequence continues at coordinate 6,928,858 of OX463774.1, forward strand.
TTTGTTTAAAGTTATAAAAATTGCGGATTTGTAATAATTTTTATAATGACGAAAGTGATTTTCACTATATTGCAGTAACTTTGAAAAGTCAAAAGAGTCTTCATCATTTTTCTGGTAACTCTAAATATGAAATTTTTCAAATTCTCGCAATGAAATTATTAAGATTATTCATTACAAAATTTTAACAAATTAATTATCGAGTTCTTATAATTTTCTATATTAAATTCAATTGATATAAAAATGGTAGATTTGATAAAAGTAATAAAATTCGCTGATATAGAAAATCTTAAATCTTACAATTTTTCTGTAATTCTTATTTCGAGCGATGCTAGCATAGTGAAATTTACTATTCCTTCAGTATTCATTTCCACAAAAATTAGGAAACTTCGCAGGCATTCGAATGAAATTGAAAAAACTTCAAATTTTATAAATTCTGCAATAAATAATAATATTTTCATAATTGCAAACAAATTTTACCAGGTTTCCCCGAGTGTCATCAATTTCCCTGTTGCAATTTTTATTTCATTTTTACAAATTTTCGAGTAAAGTTTACCAAACGCCTATATTTTTATTCAACTGCGATTCAATATTAATTAAAGCTAATTAATTCTTGTTTATTTATTTATTTTTTATTTATTTATTTATTAATTTAAAAAATTCCATTAAAAATTCTAATCTCAAACTCTAAATTGCAATTTTCTCCATCCTTTTTTTCCAAGGGAAAAATACAAAGGTGGCAAATCAATACCATCGAGTCTAGATGTTGAAGAAAAACCAAAAAAAAACAAAAATGAAAAATATCAACAATCAGCTGGCGAAAATTCCTGTCAATTCTCATCAATTTTCTTCGATATACTTTTAATAATTGCAATTTAATAATTTATCTCGTAGCTCGTAAATAAAAAAAAAACTCATTACGTTTCGAATAGTCTTCCGACTTCGCTTCGGAAAATCGGCGTCGGGAGGATTTTTCAATGGAAGAGAGAAAAAAAAAGAAAGAATGAAAATTATTGATTTCTTTTTCTCTTTTTTTTTTAACAATAAGCAAGCACGTTATTCGTAGCTCTCGTGATATTTACTTTGGAGTACCTAGAGCGTAGCTGGCTACGCAAATTTTTTTTTCTTGAAAAAAATGTTTTTTTTTTAAATAGTAGTTCATTAAGGCAGAAAGAGATATTAAAAAAAAAACAAAAAAGACGAATTATTCGTGTGTTTTTTCAAAATACACTATGCAACTTTTCTTTTTTCTTAGCGTGATTCTTGTTTCCTTTTTTTTTTAAAAACACCTGAATTTGAGCTTCGACGAGAGCAGGTACCTGCACCTCAACTGCAATGTTTTTTTAACACTCGTACACACACACACACACACACACACACACAGTCAAATTTACAATATTTTTACACACACACACATCCATCCATACATGCATACATACATACATACACACACACATACATACATACATCCACACATACACATACACATACACGCTTTGAGAATCGACGAAACAAAAAAAACACCATTTAACACTGATATTTACAGTATTGTATGCTCTACCTATCAAATAGTTGTTAAGTTTTATTGATGTATATATATATAGAAAAAAAAAAGAAATACACCTAATTTTAATTATTAGATACGACTTAAGTTGCGAAACCGAAGGAAGGAGGGAAAGAAAGAAATCGAAAGCTGCTGTTAATAACTTTTTTTTTTTTCACTGTTTTACCTAATTTTACGAGACACGGACAGATGGACAGACCGACACAACATCGAATAACACACCAACGAGTGAGAAATAAACACACTAACGTAAGACACGAAATTTTTTTATGATAAAGAAAAATGCCTGTTAATCTTTTCTCATTTCTTTTTTTTCTTATTTATCTATCCCTCAACTCTGCTCTGATTTACCGAATTCGATGACGATGGGGAAATAATGAAAATGCATCTGTGACGAAATCACGTTGAAATGAAAAAATAAAAGGAAAAATTATTAATTAAGAAAAAAAAAGAATTAAATTCGTACAAAAATTGTAAATCGTTGGAATACAACGATTTCTTTGCGAGAATAATAATTACGTAAAATAATAAATGCTGTAAGAATAGAGGTAATTAAAAAAAAATGAATTATTGATTTTCCATAATTATTTAGGCCAAAATTATTATTCATTTTCTCTGGAATAAAAATTCCTTGAAAAAGGCAAGACTCGAAATAATAGAAAATTGCAATTAATTATGAAAATCCCATGAAGAAATTGTTTATGGCACAGATGCAGGTTTATTATTATTATTATTATTTTCTTTTTTTCTAATAATTTTCATTGTCGCGAAGATTCCTTTTTTTTGTCTCACAGTCAGTGTGATTCTCTCCGATAAGTCCGTCTCTGATAATGATTTTAGCATAATCTGCGAGTATCAACGAAAGGGAATGTGCAATAAATGATGATTTTCTATGGTTATCGTATTGATAAGAAATTCTTTTCGTTCAAATAGAAAAGTTTCTCGTTTTCCTTTATTTATTTTTATGGAAAATATATCTACCGTAAAAGTGGCAGGGGGGGGGGGGGGATTTTTTCACGAAAAGGAAGGAATTATTTCTAAGCAAAACCCATAAATTACGAGTTTATGGGGAAAAAAAACTATTTCGAACTCCTATTTTCCCCCGACTAACAATAAAGTCTTTTTTTTTCTTTAACGAAACTTGATTTTTTAAATTATTCCAATACTAGTTGGTAGATATTTATTGTGTTTTTTTTTTCTTAAATTAATTTTTTGGTCAGAAGCGAAAAAGAAAAAACATTTGGATTGGAAAACCGCGATTATTTTTCCACCAATCTCATTTCCTTTTTCTTCATTTATTTACCAATCATTTATTTTGATCTATCTAAAATCGAATTGAAATTAATTGGTGTCTCGAATTAACCGTATTTTTTGGTAAAAACTCGAAAACACAAATTGGAACTTTTCCAATTGAGGAAAAGGGGAAACTGAATTATTCAAATAAAATATCTGTTTTAACTCTGCTTTCATTAAATTTATTTGCAAATATTCCCTACGAATTTTTTTTTTGTAACTCGTAAATGCTATATTTCACAATCAATCCATTAATTTCATCAAAGCCGTTAAACTAATTAATTAATTAATCAATACAATTGCGTTGATTGAAGTTTATTAATGCCAATAAATTATATATTTATTATCAGAAATATCCAATTCGTTGCAATATATATTTGTTATTTACATTTTTATACGATTAACGACTCGTTGTGAAATTTCATAATTTTCGAAAATCTTATTGCGAATAAACCATTTGACAAATTTTACCAAATTCATTTTTTCTAAGTTACAGTATATATCATAATAAATTATAAAATATGTTTGCAATTCGGTGTCACAATATCCAACATATATTTATTATTATTATTATTATTATTATTATTATTATTATTATTATTATTATTATTATATATTATAATTTTCTTTTAGCGACAATTTCAATTGTTTGAACTGCCCCTTCATTATTTTTTTCTTTTATCGTCAGATACGACGACCAAAAAAATGAATAATGCGGTAATCAATTATCATTAATAATCAATTTTCCTTTCAAAAGGCTCATTCGAAGCAGGTACCCTATTGTTAATTCGAGTCGAATAATTCAGTTTCCTTGACGAAAAAAAAAAAAAAAATCCTTCTTTTTCGTTTCATCTCCTTCTTCTTCAAACTAATATCTTTCCAAATGTTGCGTTCCTCTTCCATATTCGAATAATGGAGAATGCCATAAAAGTCCTCAAGGAGTGGAACGCAAGACGGTGTAACGCAAGACGAAGTTTTGACTCGCCTCCAGAGGAAGATGCCTGGAGGAGACGAACAGTTAGAAACTAAGACGCCGTGAGATCTCCGAACGGCTTAGGCCAGTGACCTAAATTTTTCGGGCCATGGTAAGCCAAAGGTGCATCGCTCTGGAACCTCTCTATTGAAGTTCCTTTTGTACGAAAACGGACAAAAAAAAATTGAGACGTCACTGGCCCTGACGGTACCACGGAGAAAAACGATTTATAGAATTTCTAGGAATGCTCTCGTGACCAAAAATGGTAATTATACGTAAAAAAAAAATAATACAAATTACAAGAAATCAATTAAAACTTCGTTGTAAAATAATTTCATTGCAAGACGAGCGTGTGTTTATAATTTTTTATGGTAATTTTGACGTACTCGTGTGTATCATTTTGTGATATATTGCTGTTGCGAAGAAATTTTTGGATTTTCGATATTTTCTTGTAATATTTGTTATCTTTTGGTAAATTATTTTATCAATATTCGCTTTTCTCAATTAATGGTTTTCCCAAATCATTTTCAGTATCAAATTTTCAAACAATAAATAAATATTTCCTCCGGTTATTCACTTATTAATTCAAAAATTTAAATAAAATTCTCCCAATTTGTAAATATCAATTTTTTGAGTACCTGAAATCTGCATAATTTCATGTCAAATTCGAAATATTCAAAATTCCTCTTATTCTACAGAATTTAATATTCATTTTTCAAAAAATAAAAATCCTTATTCGACATAATTTAATGATCATTTTTTAAATTGTCAAAATTTCTTTTATTTTTCATAATTTAACCCTTTGCACTCGAGACATAAGATATTAGCGTATAAACTGGCGCCGCAGCGGCGCCGCTCGAGTGCAAAGGTAATATTCATTTTTAAAATATTCAAAATTTCTTTTATTCTCCATAATTGAATATTAATTCATGAAATGTGAATATTTTGAATATTCAAAAAACCCTCCTATCTCGTATAAATTATTGTCAATTTTAAAATATTACAAATTCTTTTTATTCCACACAATTTAATGGCGAATTTTAAAAACGTGAATTTTGTTAAACATTCAAAATCCTTTTCATTCTAAATAATTTGTGTTGTAAAACCTCGTTTGTCGCCGTCCTATCAGCGCGAGCTGATTTTGCTACTTTCGACTGGAGCGGATAAGTGCACTTTTTCAAAAGCCGTGGATGAAAACTGCTACATCGAAATAGTCCATGTAAGAATGTTCGATTGCAACTTTCTCGAGTCTCCGGTACCACATGATGCGGAGAAGTCAATACGTTAACACATTTGGCCGATATATAGTACAACGAGACACTACGGAAGGCTGATTTTGTCTGAGTATTTTTTTTATTCCTTTTTAATGATTTTTCGGAAAATTTTCCTCAAATTTCCTGCCACAATGCTATCGAATCTTAATTTTTTCTCAAAAATTTCCTTACAAAAATTAATTTTTCTCCGTTCATCGAAAAGTTCGAATCGAATCGGATTTTGAGCAAATCTCGAGCTCTCCCTGATTTCATACAAATATTGTATTCTTTTTTCTGGTGTTTCGGAGAATATTTTCTAATTTTTGGAGCAAATTTTATCGAACCCTGATTTTTCCCGAAAATTTCCCTATAAAACCTTACAAAAATTCATTTTTCTCTGTGCCATTCATGGAAAGTCCCAAATAAAATTTGAGCAAGTCTCACAATTTTTTTCGAATTATTCCAAATCTGTTATTCTTCTTCCTGATGTTTCGGAGAATTTTTTGAAATTTCTTGCCAAAATTCTATCGAATTCTAGTTTTTTCCAAAACTTTCTTTATAAAACCTTATAAAAGTTCATTTTTTTCATGAATATTCAGCAAAAATCTGGAATCGAATTTTCATCCAATTTCGAGCTTTCCTTGATTCATCTCAATATTGTATCCCTTTTCTTGACGTTTCTGAGAAAATTTCCCAATTTTCCTGCCAAAATTGTATCGAATCCTAATTTTTCCCAAAAATTTCCTTATAAAACCTTCCAAAAAATTCATTTTTCTCTTCAATATTCCCCAAAAATCTCGAATCGAATTTTCATCCAAATTCAAGTTTTTCCAATTTTCCTGCCAAAATTGTATCGAATCCTAATTTTTTCCAAAAATTTCTTTATAAAACCTTCCAAAAAATTCATTTTTCTCTCCAATGTTCCCCAAAAATCTCGAATCGAATTTTCATCCAATTTCGAGTTTTTCCAATTTTCCTGCCAAAATTGTATCGAATCTTAATTTTTTCCAAAAATTTCTTTATAAAACCTTCCAAAAAATTCATTTTTCTCTTCAATGTTCCCCAAAAATCTCGAATCGAATCGAATTTTCATCCAAATTCGAGTTTTTCCAATTTTCTTGCCAAAATTGTATCGAATCTTAATTTTTCCCAAAAATTTCTTCATAAAACCTTCCAAAAAATTCATTTTTCTCTTCAATATTCCCCAAAAACCTCGAATCGAATCGGACTTTCATTGAATTTCGAGCTTTTTTTTTTACTCAATCTTAACGTGCAATCCTTGCCCATGGTGTTTCTCAATTTCCATGGCAAATGAAATTTTGAGCGAAAAGGGGATATCGTGTTTCGGTGGAAGAAGGTAAAGGCTGTAACGCCGGATCGCGGGGGAAGTTGGAAGAAAAAAAACACATGCAATGGGTAGGGGGGGGGGAGGACGAAAAAGAATGAAAAAAAGAAAAAAAAAAGAAAAATATGATATTACTGAATTACAGCGGGGTTTCGACGAACCAGTTCGTGCAATCGAGACAATGGGCATCCTCTTACAGACAGTAGCCTCGTGAAGCGGGTTCGACTTGTATCGTTGTTCCTAAAGAAAGTCTTTCACCGTGCTCGTCTAAGGAGGAGTGATAGAGGAGAAGAGTGCAGGAGGACGGTACACTTCGCCGGTACCAGGCAGCGATGTTCCACTTACACGGCACACTTAGCAACCCGCCTCGCTTCAGGATCCTGAAGCGTGGGTCTTTCTCCTCTTCCACCCCCCTTTCTCTCTTTCTTTTCTCCTCTTTCCCTCTTTCCCTCTTTGCTCTTCCGCCCCTCTGTCACTCGGAGTATCCTCTGGCTGTTACTACTTGAATGAGTTTAACTTGAAATTTCATACAGGTACTCTCGGCTCTGCTCTGCTCGTCTCTTTTCTTCTCTTTCGTCCTAAAGGAACGGGAAGAGAGACACGATTTGTCGGATTTGCAAAGGAAAATGCAGGAGAAATAATAAATAGAGCAGCTTCCGGCAGGAAAAATAGGAAACTTTGGGTATGAAATGAAGGAAACGAAGGGAATCGATGAAAAGAATAAAAAGTTACTTGGTAAAGAGAAATTGGTGGACGATCAGAATTATTTGTTTGTAAGAAAAAAGGAAGGAATTTATTTTATAGGAATTTTCGGTTATTTATTTATTTATTTATTTATTTATGTAACATTATGTGCCATTGAATCTATTTGAGAATTTTAAGTTGGATTTTATTTTACTGTGAAAAATTAAATAAAATTTGTGAATTTTGTAATCAAAGAGAATTTTGCGATTTCAGCATGGCGACGAAAAAGAATGAAAATCAATGAAAAGACTGAAAAGTTAGGAGAGAAGTTATTGTAAAATCGAATTTACTTATTTGCAAGAAGAAGATAGAAAATTATTTTATAGAAATTTCGGGGTTGAATCTATTTGAATGATAATTTTGTATTTTAATTTAATTAAAGTTAATTTTTTACTGTACAAAATTATATACAATTTGTAAATTTTCATAATCAAAGAAAGGAATTTATTTTATAGGAATTTTCGGTTATTTATTTATTTATAATATTCATGTAACATTATGTGCCCTTGAATCTATTTAAATGAGAATTTTATTTTATACTCTAATTTAATGAAAGTTAATTAAGTTTGATTTTTTACTGTAACAAATTATATAAAATTTGTAAACTTTTATAATCGAACAGAATTTTGCAAACTACGTTCTATCGTTATTTATATTAACAATAAAAAATTAACTGCGTCGTAGGAACTTTTACAGAACCAATTTACTCCTACTGTTTTTTTTTATTTTTCATATTTTATTAGATTCTACGAATATTCATGACGCGAAAAGGAAACTTTACCGCGTTACCGGGTAAGAAGCGAAATTTTTCCCCGTTTCTGAATTTCGCCAACCGATCTTTTTCGCGTCCCGCCACGGACCGGGTCGGTTATTGGACGCCAGAAACGCGAATGGCATTCGTATTTGGTCGTACCGTGATTTCGATAGGAGTACACCGGTCACGTTTTATTCCCATCATCGGTATCATTGATTCCGCGGAAACGAGGCCAGCTCGAAAAATTCGACACACTTCCGATCTCGCCCACCGAAAAAAAAAAAATCGGTCTCTTTCTTCGTGTCCTTTTCATTGGACGCCGAGTGCCATTAACGCGATACGCCGCGATAAATATTTGCATTTATCGTGTCGGGGTTAAAAATCGGCGATACCCGGTCGATTTACTCCCATTCGCTGCTAATTTAATTACGGGTTCGGGGTTCTTTTTTTTTCCTCGATGAAACCAGTTGCAACGTTGAAGTTGCAACTCGGTCAATTCGGGACAGTAAAAGGTTTGCGTTGCAAGGAAGCAAAAATTTACGAGGAAATTTAATTATTTTCAAAATTTGTAAGATAAGAAATCGAATTTTGGGAGAAAATGGAATTTGCAATTTTTGTCACGTGGAAAATAAATGTTACCGGTGGGCGGTAATTTTTTTTTTCTAAAATGGTAACATTTTGTTTATTAAATGAGGAAACAATTGCGAAATTTGGAAATTCGAGCCAAAACTCGAATCTGCGATTGTGGCGCAATTTTAATAAAATTTATATTGCTAAAAAATAACACGTATGACGAATTTAGTAATTTTCAAAATTTATACGACAGGAAATGTGCATTTTATGGGGAAAAAAAAAGTTGAATTTGTGCGCGACTTTTATCCGGTGGAAAATAAATCTCCCTAGTGAATCTCCCTCTCTCTTTCCTCCCTCAAATCTCCCTCTTTCCTCCCGAAACGGTAACATTTTTTTTTATCACATCGGGAAAAAAAATTGCAAGAAAATTGTAATTGAAATGCACTCAAAGCCAGATAAGAAATAAATCCATTTGCCGAAATTTTGGAATCGGGCCACTTTTATAATTACCCACAAATTACTATAAATTACTATACATTTTTTAATAGTAATTTACAGTAAATTATTTATAATAAATAATAATAATAATAATAATAATAATAATAATAATAATAATAATAATATAATAATAATAAAAATAATTTATTTATAATAAATTAATTTGTGGTATATTAAAATTTACAGTAATTTATAGTAATTCTCACTATTACCGCAGTTGAATAAGGCATCAACCATTTATTTCAAATTATTGTGACTACATTTATCGTTATCGCAAGTACTTTCGTGAGTAAGTCAACTAGAAATGAAATAATTAGTGGCTCTATTTTTTTTTTTTCGGCGTGTGTGACTTTCTTAGTAGTGCGGCAATGGCGCAAACCAAAATAATTTCGAAGTATGAGGAAAAGATTTCGTAAATGGGCGATTAATTAAAGGCAATTGGAATCATGTGAATGGTAACAGTTCACATTGGCTCGGAGCGGCTGCTCAATGGGAGATACACAACTCACGAAGCAGGTGTAGGTCGTCCGAGACAACCATAGAACGATGCGATTCTCTTCATTCCCGTGGTAAAGTTCCCATGGTACATTCAGTGTGTGCATACGAACGTGAGATCCCACATGTCTGGGATTTGACGAATTTGTTTTACTTCTTCCTCTCGTCACCGGGTTTATTCCCGTACCGGTAGGATAGGCCCGGTAGGATTTTCTTTTTTTTTCTGGAGTTAGAGTTACTCATTTGACGCTTTGGGACAAGTCCCCGGACCTGCCCCCAAGCTTAAAATATGGGGAAGCGAATTTTGGAGGCTTAAAATATAGGAATCCGAAATTTGGGATCCTAAAATTTTAGGATCCGAAACAAAAAGATCGATTGCGAGTATCGAGATGGGAGGGATCCGGGTTCCGGACCCCTAAAATGAAGGGATCTCAAATTTGGGGGTTTAGGATATAGGGATCCCATGATTTTTGAGTGTTTTAATAGAAGAGATCCCATTTTTGGGACCATAGAAAATAGGGACCTGGATTTGGCCAGTTTGGAATTTGGAGAAGCGAATTTTGGAACCTTAAAATATGGAAATCCGAAATTTGGGATCCTAAAATTTTAGGATCCGAAACAAAAAGATCGATTGCGAGTATCGAAATGGGAGGGATCCGGGTTCCGGACCCCTAAAATGAAGGGATCTCAAATATGGGGGTTTAGGATATAGGGATCCCATGATTTTCGAGAGTTTTAATAAAAGAGATCCGATTTTTGGGACCACAGAAAATAGGGGCCTGGATTTGGCGAGTTTTGAATTCGGAGAAGCGAATTTTGGAACCTCAAAATATAGAAATCCGAAATGTGGGATCCTAAAATTTAAGGATCCGAAACAACAAGACCGATTGCAAGTATCGAAGTGGGAGGGATCCGGGTTCCGGACCCCTAAAATGAAGGGATCTCAAATTTGGGGGTTTAGGATATAGGGATCCCATGATTTTCGAGTGTTTTAATAAAAGAGATCCGATTTTTGGGACCACAGAAAATAGGGGCCTGGATTTGGCGAGTTTGGAATTCGGAGAAGCGAATTTTGGAACCTTAAAATATGGAAATCCGAAATTTGGGATCCTACAATTTAAGGATCCGAAACAAAACGATCGATTGCGAGTATCGAAATGGGAGGGATCCGTGTTCCGGACCCCTAAAATAAAAGGATCTGAATTTAATTTAAACTTTCAAGTATTTTAATAGAAAATATGCTTATTTTGAAACCCCAACAAATAACAATCCAAATTTTGGGACCTTCAAACATAGGAATCCGAATTTTGGAATCTCAAAATACAGAAATTCGAATTCCGGGAATCTAAAGATAGGGATCCGAATGCCGGGACTACAAAAACTAGGGATCTCACAATCAATTTGAAAGACTTCGGGTGCTTAGAATGTAGGGATCCCATACTTTTTTTGAGTACTTTTTCGAAAAAAGATTCGAATTTTGAGTCTTAAGAAAAAACAGGAATCCGAAGCTGGAGACTTTATAACATATGGACCCAGGTTATGGGAGTTTAAGATACAGGGACCCGGATTTTGAGATCTCAAACACCAGGGATCTGGATTTCGAGCCCTTCAAATGCCGATCTTCCTAATAATTTTAAGATCGGTGTCCCTACGAGGACCTCGATGCTTCGTCGTTGCATCGACTCTCGATCTTGAAGATCGATCTTCTTCTAAAAGATCGGCATTCCTAATTGAAATGACGTTTGTGGAGGACCCACGGCCGCTCCATGACGGCCAAGAAGCTGAAGAAGAGGAAGAAGAAGAGAGCTAACATAGGTATCTGTACAAGGCACCAGCTGAGTAGAAAGTCAGGATGGTGTTGGTTGATGCATGTGTGACTTCTCTCTTGTATCGTATAATACCACGGAGCCAAAGAGAAGAGGCTGCTGCTGCTGCTGCTGCTGCTCCTCACGCTGCAGGTCGGTGGGACCTTGTTTCGTGACCCACATAAAGCAAGGCCGTTAACACTATGCTCACGCCATATATACACACCTTCCTCTTCCATCTAACCCATGAACGCGCAGGATCTAGAGTTCTTGGTGCATAGGGTTCCAAAGGCTGACCACCGACACGGGCACACGTGTATGGGCACGTACGTGTACGTAAGGCCCACTCGGCTTCTCCCTCCTTGCCTCCGGACCCCGGGACCCCATGGCTTCGTGCGACACACGATCTATCCGGCTATCCCACACATGAGATGGCCACTTACGGCACGAAACCTTCGTATTGTTCCTCGGGATCGGTCCAGGGAGCAGCCATGCCGATCTCAAGATCCCTTCCGCGGAGAGTCGGTCTTTCGTCCCAGTGAGATCGATCTCTCGAAGCCAATTTCCACCGCGCTAATTATACGTAATCGAAAATCGAAAACCAAAGATATGGAATTGAACCGATTATTTTGAAAGTGGCCCAAGTTCGTTTGGGAATTTTTTGGTTTTAGCCACATGCCATTAGCTGTCATAAAAAAAACATTTTGCGAAATTCCTAAAAAAATTGGACTCACGCCACTTTCAAAATAATCGGCTCGAGTATAATTAAAAGAGATTTTCTTAATTAATAGCGAATTCTTGGCAGACGCATGATAATTGCTCTATTAAGCACCTCCCGTTTGTGGATTTTTAAGAAAGATCAAAGAAATACACGAATGTAATTCGAAATTCAAATTTTAAAAGGTGTTTTAAAGCCTTTGGTAGAAATAGTGTTAATTTATATTTCGTATATTGAAATCCCTAGATTTAGAAGCCGCGAAATCCAGACCCCTTGTTTTTGAAGTCTTGGATAGCAGATATTTATACTCGATGGTCCCAAAATCTGGATCCCTATATATTTTAAGGTCCCAAATTCCAGATCCCTGCATTTCAAGGTCCCAAGAACCAGATCCCTACATTTTAAGGTCCCAAAATCCAGATCCCTACATTTCAAGGTCCCAAAATCCGAGCCCCTACATTTTAAGGTCCCAAGAACCAGATCCCTACACTTTAAGGTCCCAAAATCCGAACCCCTACATTTCAAGGTTCCAAATCCAAAATCATGGGATCCCTGTATCCCAAGCATCAAAAACCCGGACCCCTAGTTTGTGCGGTTCCAAATGGAAATCCCTATATTTTGTAAGTCCCAAAATCCCAGTCCCGACATTTCAGGGCCCCAAAAATTCGGTTCCATATTTTTCAAGGCCCCAAAATCCGGATATCTACTATTAGAACGCTTCAAAATTCATATCTCCATCATTTTAAGGTTTCAAAATCTGGATCTCTACCATTACGATTTAAAAAATGCATTTTTCGTTAAACCGATCCATCGATCAATGATTCAATTCGATCCTTTTCTGAAAGATCGGCGTCCCTAGATCAGTTCCGGGGACAAACTGCAGTTCCACGAGATGCAATTCGATGCATCCTTTCTGCTGTAGGCGTGTGTGTGTGTGTGTGTGTTTGTGCCTCAGAAAGAATTTTCCTTATGGCTTCATATGTGTATATGGATGGCGCTTTTTGGGTCACCGGCGTGGGTCTTCGCAACATCTTCGTCTGCCGCACTACGTAATTCCACGTTCGAGCAAATGCATCGTACCGATAAAAGTGCAATGGGATTCTGAAGACGATTTTTTTGTAATTCGAAACCCTAAAGCAATGAGGATTTGAATTTTTGGAGGCTTCGACGTGCCAGGAGCTGAATCTTGGAGCCCTTCAAAATATGAAATCGAATTTTGGGGCCTTGAAATATGCGAATCCGGATTTTGGAACCTTACAATATATGGAATCAGAATTTTGGGACCTCGAAATGTGGGAGGAACCCGGATTTTGGGACGTTGAAATATAGGAAGCGGAATTTTCGAGCGTCAAAAAATATGAAATCGAATTTTGGAGCCTTGGTATATAGAAATCCGGATTTTGGAACCTTAGAATATATGGAACCTGAATTTTGGGACCTTGAAATACGGGATCCCGGATATTGGGTCTTTGAAACATAGGAATTTAGATTCTAGGACTAGGGATCTGCATTTTTGGAATTTTCAAATCTTAGAATCCCAAAATTTTGCATTTTTTTTAATAGTAAAGATCCGGACTTTGGGTCTTCAAAATCTAGGAATCCGGTTTCAAAGAATACGACAACTAAAAAAAACGAATTTCGAGACTTTGAGGGACAGAAATTTCAATATACGAAAAATATGTAAAATATAAGGCAAATTCTCTAGAATAAAAATGTATATAATACAATAAACGCATAAAAAAAGGGGTTCAATTATTCGTTTCCAATGAAAATCCCCCATTTCGTTACTCAATCCGACACTTTACGTCACGGGCGCGCGTGTATTACTTTTTGTAGCGATTTCATGATTTCAATTCTTTGGCCGATTCCTCTTCTCTCGGCGTTCTCGGATGCTCCTCGGCTCCGTTTGACTTTCATGTATGTACACGGGGTTTGCTCTCGCGAGCGTAATTTCATATGTGCCGATGCATACATATATCCGCGAGGACTTTAGTAGGCCACACGGATAATGCGTGTGTTCTCAACAGCAACAGCACAGCACAGCAGCAGCCTCAGCAGCAGCGCGAGCCATTATCATATCTACGGTTGAACCGAGTCCGGGAACACAGCGCATATGTATGTATGGATGTATGTATGTACCAGCCACGACGTGCCTTGATCTTGACTCGATGCAAGGCCTATAGCCGTTGGCGACCTACAGCAATTCTATATCCACTTCCCGTCGTCCTTCTCTCTTTCTCTCTTTACCTTTCTCTCTTGTTATCTCCTTTAACGCAATCTCATTTAGTTTTCATAACACCATGGAAATTCCTGCCTCGCGCTTTGCCCTTATACATACGTATATACACACATATGTACGGGATGTACCGATCCAAACCCCCGTGATGTCGAGATTCAGTCATTCGTTCTCCATCATTCGTCCCTCGAATTCAAATTTTGGAACCTCATTCGATTCTCGAAGTTTCGCGACAAATTAGATTCAAGAAATGTTTGCGAAGGATGTACTTACAATTTAATTGATCCTATTTGAAATTTTCAATAAATCTTCAATTATCTTTCATAATAACGATAGTAATAATCATGATAATAATAATAATAATAATAATAATAATAATAATAATAGTAATAATGGTAGTAATAGTAATAATAATAGCAATAATGGTAGTAATAGTAATAATAATAATAGCAATAATGGTAGTAATAGTAATAATAATAAGAATATTAATAATAGTAGTAACTGTAATAATAACAGTAATAATAATAATAATAATAATAATAATAATTTCCATACTGCCAATAATGGAAATAATAATAATAGTAGCACTAACATTGGATTACATTGTTTGTGGTTATCCCGCCAAAAGACAATTTCCCTACATACCTAAAAATGCGAATCCTCGCTAAATACCTCGAAACAACGAATTTCTACATGAGACTGAACGACTTTCGTAATAACCGGCACAATTGAATCGTCATTTCGTTACCGACTAACTACCGAAGGTTCCCTTCGTATCTTTCCATGGAAAAATAATATAAGGGTAACCGGCATCGATGATGTTTTTTGGAGAAAGAGGCGGCATCTCTCGGGCATAACGGCAAACTCCGAAACTCCGACCGTTATTTGTTAGATCCCACAGAATGTGTGTCCCATTGTATCTTGTGTATATCCCACATACGCCGCTACGAAAGCGATAACTTGCTGACAAACAAGAGGCAAATGCAGTAAAGGAGAAAAAAAAGGAGAGAATAACGAGACTCAAGAATGGTGAGTGTTGAAAGAACGGCGTAAATATGCGAAAACAAAGAAATCACACTAATCCTTTTGCCCTTTTCAGTTGCCGCTTTCGTTGCTGAGGACGGCGCAGAACCATCCTATGGTAAGTTTTGTTTGCTAACCTCAATTCTCCAAACCCTTTAAGGGCCGAAGATTTAACACTAGATTGTCCAAAGAAGTCATTTTGACTGCTTTTTACCCTGGCAATATATGTATATGCTAATTTTCAGTCTTTCTAGTGTCAAGGAGCCTTGCTTGAACCTGATAAAATAAAGAAAAAAAAATTAAGTTTTTTTAAAATATTTATTATTACTCCTTTAAGTGGCTTAAGGTGGGGACAATAATAATAATATTAATAATAATAATAATAAGCGAAATTTGTAAGCCTTACAAAATAATGAACCTAATTTAAGAACCTACATTATAATAATAATAATAATAGTTTGAAAATTTGGTACAATATTTCCGAACGGGACATATGTATCCCAAAGGAACTTATGGCAAATGTGTTTTCCCATGGAACCGATGGGACACTGTTACGCACCTATAATAAATAAGAAAAAAAATCGAAAAGTCACATTTACAACAAAATCCTAGTTTTCGACCATCGTATGTATCGGAAATAACGATACTTGAAACAGAATATTTGGGACACGAGTCCCACTTTGATACTTGATTATCTGTTTTTGGCCTTTCGGAGGAACTCTGACAACATTCAGACTCCTTAACAAGGATATTCCATGTATATTCATTTATTTATTTATCACCTCGTTTGGTTATTGCAGTTGGTGGAGTTGAAAAATGGGGAAACGTACAATGGCCATTTAGTCAGCTGCGATAATTGGATGAATATAAATCTCAGAGAAGTCATCTGCACCTCCAGGGTAAGCTTATCTACCGCGCCGTGTTAGTTATTATAAATTACGTTATTGATTCTATATGGAAATTGTAACACGACAAAAATTAAGGGGCAAAAGTCATTTTTAGTAGGAAAATTGCTTAGAATTGTGAATATTTTTACTGAAAATTGTTAATTTTCTATAGAAAATTAAAAATTTCTTTTAACGAAACTGATAAAATATCTTATTATTATTCTTTTTTTTTATTTTGTAATTTCAGGATGGAGATAAATTCTGGAGAATGCCAGAATGTTACATCCGTGGAAGTACCATTAAATATCTCCGTATACCGGACGAAGTGATAGATATGGTAAAGGAAGACGTGCAAATGAAGTCCAGAGGAAGAGGCGAGATGAAAGGCAGAGGTGGCGGTCAAAACCAAAGGGGTGGTCGTGGGGGTGGCAGAGGTAACGATAACAACTTTCAATTAAAAATTAGAAAAAACTTTTCTTTCCTTTATTAATTGAATGAAATAAATATTAAGTTTGTAGTTTGGAAACTTATTTTATTCATTTTTTTTCGAATGAATTTGTTGAATTTATCTTTTAAGAAATTCATTTGAGAAAATTGAATTTTTTTAATTTACTAAAAAAAAGATATAAATTAAAAATTTGGCAGGGAGCAAATAAGTTATGTAGCGGCATTTTTAATTAAAAATTTCTACCCTCCGGTAGAAATTAAACACTTAACACTGTGCCGTCCGATGACACTACGTAGGTGTCTCGCGAAAAGTATCGCGCAAGTGCCGGTGGCACCGCGTTGGTGTCGTACATAGATTTATAATCGGCGCCAAACGAAAGAATCCCGATCAGACGTGCGGACGGCAAAGTGTTAAGGGTTAAAAAAAATTGAAAATTATCGAATGACGGAAATTCGAGAATCGTGGAAAATTATTTATTGAATTATTCCAGGAACCTTCGGTAACCGTGGAAATAGGGGACCAGCACCTCTAGGACGTGGAGGAGGCAACCAAGGGAACAAGCCTCAAGGAAACAAGCCGAGAACAAAATAAATAAATAATGAATTAAATAATTAAGTAAATAATTGATGCGACGAACGGAAGTTTATAGGAAATAAGGAAATACGGAAATACACGAAGCCTACGTTTTAGTAGAAAAAATGTTGCATTTATTTCATCGATCTTGTCATCGTGTGATTCTACGCTAATCACGTGTAACTTAGTCCATAGTAAAATTCTACATCTTAATGGTAGATAACGCTGATGCGTTATACAGGGATGCAGCAGCTTCCAATCAGTTCTTATCTTCTTATCGGCCTTCAACTGCAAAAAAACGGGTTGGAGAGTATTAGATTTCTGGTTTCTTTAAAAATTTGTTTTTGGAGTCTAAGGTATTGAAATTAATTTATTACGAATTCATTCCTAAGAATTAATAAATTCAATTTTAATAATAATAGTTGATAAAATACTGAGCTTTCACATTTATTGGGTTGGCAACTATTTATTTATTTATTTTGACGAATCCGCAATTAATTAGATGCCAACCCAATAATTCTCTTTGATCTACAATTACGATAAAAAAAAGAAACTTACTGTATGAAGCAAGATCAATTTCGTCTGGTAATTCGGTGATGTTGACGTCAAATCGTTCCTGAACGTCATTAAGAATTTTTGCGTCGCTCTCGTCGCTGACTAGGGTAATTGCCAAGCCCTGGAAAAATCAACGCCATATTTATTTATCTATTTATAGAATAAGACCATTTGGAATGAGAAAATAAACAATATAACAATATAATATTAAACAGGAGAATTAATAAATTGAACCGATAAACATTGAAAATAATAAATTATTAACTAATTAAAAATTAGTAATCTCTTTCAAAAATAAATTGTGTCAGGTACACGCTATTACAATAATATTACATTATATAATAATGTAGTGTTATTATAATGGAAATTTTTTTAAAAATTATAAATTATGAAAAATAATACCTTTGTTCCGAAACGACCGGCTCGAGCTACTCTATGCAGGTATGTGTCCGAATCCTCTGGCATATCGTAATTGAAGACGATATTTACACGTTCGATATCCATCCCCCGACCAAATAAGTTAGTTGCTACGAGAATACGCTGAAACAGAGTGAGGATGCTTTCTTTTTAGAAATCACATTTTTGCGGTAATTGCGTTTCATGTAATATTAGTTCATTGAGTACATCAGTAGAGAGTTCAAGAGTAATAAATCATTGTAAATCAATGAGAGATTTGTTATCCTCATAGTACTTTGAAGGGGAATGGAAACTATGTGCAATTAAAAAAATTCCAGAAAATTCTATATTAATTTTTAGATTCGATTTTGAATTTCATTTTGGTAAATATGGATCCGTTTTTTACAGTAGTTTAAATCGTGGCAATTTTAATACTACTTTTTAATTTTATTTCGTATCTTCATAAGTTAATACAATTATTTTTATTGGTAGTATATGTAATTAATTTATTAGTATCTTCTTTACAAAAATATCACTTCGATAAATTTTTGATAATTAGAAATTCACAATAAATTTTGAAAAGTAGATATGCAATTAATAAAAAATTTTCTCGAATACTTCAAAACTTATGTTTTCAAAATTTCTGAACTTAATTAACCCTTTTAGTGTCGAACAACGATATATCGTCATTTTCCAACCGATATATGTAATTTTTTCGGCACTCAAAGGTTTAAATTCAACAACAATTTTTTGTTGTTTTTGTTAAAAAAATATCATTACTAAAAAAATGTCTTCAAAAAAGTTATTAAAAAATTGAAAATATATGTTTGAACTTAACAGAAGTTAAAAAACGTCTTTTTTTAATAACACAAGTAACCAAGTAAATAATTGAAAAATGGGCACGAGCTGAAATTTACATTGATTCCATACCTTTTGGAAATCTTTGAATTGTTGATACCGCGACAACCTCTCCTCCTGCGTCATTCCTCTGTGGATTCCGATAGCGGGGAAATTTTGTTCCGTCAGCAATTGCGCCAAGGCCATACACCTTTGCACTGATTTTACGAAAATTACCACCTACGGGGACAAGAAATAAAAAGTGTTTCTAAAATTCCGATTCCTTCCGTTTCGCTGGTTTCAAATAATCTGAAACACACTGGAACCACACGATAAATTCGTCAGATCTCACAAACTCAAACAAACCTGATTGAATTCCAGGACATCGAGAAGCTCAAAAAGCTTCTTATTTTTTTCATTTTCCTTGAGTTTAACGTAATGCTGTTGCAAACCGTGCAATGTTAGTTTGGCTTCGTCGTCCACGTAGACTTCCATTGGCTGTAGAAACAACAAAGCGATCAAATTATTTTGTACTATTTTTGCTGGTCATCGTGCGGGTAGTAACATTTTTTTTTCTCCAAATAATAGCTTCTAATGTACGAGAGAGACGGAACCAAATAATAACTTTTGAAAAACTGGACCAAACAAAAAACTAACATTTACACGACCAAAAAAAAGGGCAAATAGTTAAAAAGATTTTGAATGTAAGAACATTGATGGCAAAAAAAAACGACACGTTGACTTTCAAATGAAAAAAGAGAGAATAAATAAAAGGTGTTCCGAACTTGCTCTTACGGCACAAGTATCAATAAGCGACACCTTGGAGGCAAACAAAATTTCGTATCAGATTTCGAATGATTTTCGTGCGTTTGTTATGTTATCGAGACACATCGGGAGATATTCTTGGGGTCTGCGTCGATCGGATTTTAGTCATACTGTTTACATACGGTCCGGCGACTTCCACATCACGGCAGTCAGCCCAACAGAACTAAGGTTGCACCCAGGAACGCTCAGCCACGTCCTCTCGGAGCTCATGCTTTATTTTCTTAAATTCGCTCATTTCTCACCATTCTCTTCTCCCGACAGAATCTCGTACCTCGAGAACGGTGCGTGAAGCAAATTGTGTCGTTCGATCATTGTCGTAAATCGTCTGACGGACCATTAACTACGATCGCAATTTTTCTTTTTTTTTTTAACGAATTTCTTCAAAATATGCCGTTCCCTCCCGTTTTACACCCGAACAAGGGAACACCACTTCCATCGATGGCACTCTCCATTCGAATGGATCGTCGTAGCCCAATTATTATTTTTTTTTTTGGTATAAAACGTGCAACTGATGTTTGGAAAAAAATTATATATCCGCGGTAACTTCCTCTTTTTTTCCTTTCCGCCCCCTATCTAATCCCACAACCCAAGCCCGTGAATTTATCGCCCCGAAAATCGGCGTCCTCTTGAATCTTCTTTCTTGAGCTCTTCTTTCTTCTCGTGTCTTCTCTTCAAGTCTTCTTCGCCCACCCTTCCCACCCGCTTGCTTTCGAGGGCATTTTTTTTTGCATCCTTCGTCCCCGAATAATCAATCCTGTGCTAATTTTTCCACCCTCCCCTCCCTCCTTCTCCTCCTCCTCCTCCTCATTCAATTGAAAGACGCGAGGAAATACGAACGTTCAAAGGATCGGTAAAACGTGGAGGAGTTCTGTTGCAGTTTGGGATCATATCGACAGGATTTTTTTCTTTGTGATAGAATCTTCTATCGATTTTGGAAAAGGATGGTTTGTTTCGAAACAGGAGACGGCGGTTGTTTGTAGAAACAATGTTGAGGAGAGCCGTGGAAGGAGCACATTGTCGGCATGGTATGGGACGGATTCTTTTTTTCCGTATAGATTCGTATCCAAGGAAAGGTATATGCGAATTGAGAGACGACGCCCTCGTTTCGTGGTATGACTTTTGCTCGAGCCTTCCAGCTTCTCATTTGCCTAACTAGCCTAACGTTCGAAAGAGTGCGTTTCTAGGGTGGTCTGAGCTCTGTCCTGGGTGTGGACACAGGGCCAATCGAGTAGAAGCGATGGAAGATCGTAGTGAAGAGGAAGATTGTGTAATTACATCTTGCATAAATTTCTTGCAAACTGGCCGGATCTCCTTGGATAATGTAGCGCTGAACATCATCACTTGTTTGCCGTGAGGAGTGCTTCGAAATATCTCCTGCACGTCTCTTCTCATGTCTGATGAAAGAGAGAGAAAGAAAAAAAAAAGAATATTTGTTTAATTATATCTGGGTTACTTTCAATTCAGAATAAATTGTATGTATTTAGTTTTTTTTTTCGGATTGTGCCATGGATACTTTTTATAAAACTAAATATTAATATATTAATAATAATGCATAGTAAGTTGAATATAATATAAAAATGTAGAAAAATTGTAATTAAAAAATTACTGTTGGAAGAAATTTTCATCAGCAGTGGGTATGTGGTGAAAATAAAATGTCATCATCTTTGGCTAAGACGTGAGGTTCATCATTTGAAAATTTCAACCAACTTCGTTTCGATAGCGAGTAACGATAAAGAAAATGGGGTTGGATCTATAAAAGGGGTTCGATAACGACTGGTTTTCTCAATTTTTTTTTTTTGGACACATTCGTAGCCAAGTTTTCGAATTTTGAAATTGAAAATCGAATAAAAGGGTATTTGATAAAAATACAATTTACTTGAATAGTGATAATTACCTAACAGCTCGAGCATCTTGTCGCATTCGTCGAGAATGAAATGTTTCAGGTGTTTCAGGTTCAATTTTTTGTTCCTGACGAGGGCGAGGATACGTCCAGGTGTACCCACGACGATGTGAGGGCAAGTATTTTTCAGTACTTCCTCATCCTTTTGGATTGGCAAGCCACCGAAGAATACGCCGACCTAGGATGAAAATCGAAGAATTGCAATCATACAAGAGGATAAATTTACTTGGACGATAAAATAAGAAGTTCGGTGCTTCATCAGCAGGGGGTAGTGGTGAAAGGAGTGTCGTCATTTTAGGCTCCGACGCATTGTAACATCATGCGAAGACCGAATTTCTATTTTAATTATTTTATTTTTCTAAAAATCTCGATTCAATACTATGCCGTCCGGTGACACCACATTGGTGCCATGCGAAAACTATCCAGCAAGCGCCGGTGGCACCACGTTGGTGCCGTGCGAGAATTATCGGGCAAGCGCCGATGACACCACGTTGGTGTCGTACATAGATTTATACCGGCGCCAAACGAAAGAATCCCGATCAGACGCGTGGACGGCAAAGTGTTGAAAATATGATTTTTGTCGGTGAGAAAAGAAAAAAAGAGGAAAAACGGTACGTACCTTGACTTGTGGCATGTATTTGCTGAACCTCTCGTATTCTTTACTAATTTGGAACGCAAGCTCACGAGTATGGCACATTACGAGGACATAGACCTGGTTTTCTGTTTGCTCAAGCTGCTGCAGCGTGGCCAACACGAATACCGCAGTCTTCCCCATACCAGACTTGGCTTGACACAAAATGTCCATACCAAGTACAGCTTGAGGTATGCACTCGTGTTGTACTGGAAGTGAACAAAAAAAAAACGAACGATTTTAAAAGATTCTTCGAAAAATGTTTGTTGATGGTTTTTTGAATTTGTCTTTACGGTACTCTCAGGAGAGATAGTTTTATCATTCACAACCATTCTGTTGTCCCTATCTAGGTAACATCATTGTCCGAATAATTGAATTCGTGGAGAACAAAATAATAAGGCATAAATTAATAATTTTTTTATTTGTGACTCTCAACATTTTGAATGCGTAAATTGCACCTTGTATTTTCGAAACAACGTAAAAAATAAATTATCAATTTTATATTTTGTAATTTCCAATTTTATACGAATCGTCAATTGTTAATAATTTAATTTTTTCAAATTATTCATTTTATTATTAGTCTGATGACTAATAAATTTTTTCTTTTCGATAGATATTGTTTGCAATATAATTACCTTCCGAAGGATGCTCGAAACCACAGTCCACAATAGCGCGTAGAATTTCGGGTTTCAGAAGGAAATCCCTGAAACCACTACTGTGTATGGAAACATAAGTTCCCTTGACTTCTTTTTTGGCAGGTACGTCTCCGCTCCCATCGACAACTTGTTCGGTCTGCTCTTCATCCTCATAATCCAAAAGATCGTCGTTGTCTGCCATTTTTTCCTATTTTATTTTTCAACAATAAATCTGAAAACAGAAAATATAACGATTCGGTTACAATAGTATTAAAAAAGTAACTTATCGGAATTATTTTGGCACGAAGGTCAAATAAAAAAGAATTACGGATGCAAAGCCAATACTTGTTTCGCTCCAACCAAATTTTTTGTTTTAGAAAAGTTCTCAAATAGGTGCTAAATTATAACGGGGCTTCACAGACCCCAATACGCCAACTAAGGATTAAATTAAGCAAACTGGATAATCTATTAATATTATTTAATTGCAATTTGTGTGCAATTGAAATGCTTCTACAAATTCAACCCAAAAATTGTGGGTATATTCTCAAGACTTTCGGCTTATCTCTGATAACAAAGTTCAAGCGATTCGAACATTTTGTTATCTCGCCATTGGTCGAGACAACACTTGAAGTTACATAATTTTAATTGAGCTGTTTTTTTCCAATACTAATTGTTTTGTATCCATTGGTCAATATTCCTTTATTTGTCCGCTCGCACTTGGATTTTATTGAAAGGAAAATTGAAAAATTATATCGTAATATATAAGTAGTATATACATATAAATTTTTTTTTATTTGCAAGTTTAGAATGATTCAGATGGTTATTAATAATTTTGTTGTTAAATCCTACATTTTATGTTAGATTATTTTTAAATTCTATATTTTTTAGGATTATTTGAATTAAAAATATTGAAACGTGTCTCTAGAATCCCTATATTTGTGCCATATATTTATGTATTTATATATTACTATTGATTATTTTATTTATATTTTATAATTCTTTCAAAGTATAAATATGAATTTTCTATTTTATTGTACCAGTAATAAAATTAAGAGCAAATATATATATGTGTGTATATATATGCCTATATACATATATAAAACGTGGAAGTAATACATGAATTTCATAATTTTAATATTTTAAGACGCAATGGCAGAATTTTGCCACTAACAGATGTTTTTTTTCTTCGCCGAAAACTTAATTTCGCATTTATAAATTTGGACGCAACAAGAAGCGGTAGCTTGATTAACGTGCGGAAGTTACACGTTGCAAAGTGTAATTGCCTTCCAAAGCACCTACGCCATGAACGCCATATTTAAATATTACCGAAACCGCGTTGTTATCCAACGGCGTTACAGAAAACAAAAAGGAACAAGGAATTCCCATGAAATAGCGAAAAATGTGAAATTCCAGGAAACTCCGTCAACGGGGCATATACTAATCTGCACGTGAACTTCGATACAGTTGTATCCTGCTTTTTTGTAATACAGGAAAACCGCCTAAGGAGACCTACGATATAGCGTCGGCGGGTACAAGGAAAAATTGCTTATTTTGGAAACCGGCTTCAAGCTTTTTCATGGAAATTCTAATCGAAATGGGTAATTGGTGATTCGAGGAACCGTCTAAGGCCGGTTTTGATATCGGATCGTAAACATTAGTAGGATAAAAATTTGGATTCGATTTGTTACTTACATATCACCCAACGCGCTACGTAGCTACTGATCATTCACGAACCGACGCCTTGTGCTTCTTTCGTTATTCTATCGGTATCGACTGCGAAAGAAGATGGCGGCCGGCTCCTCGAAGATGTTACAGGAAGACCGCTGGCGCCGCCTATAAATACGAACCACGCGAGGCCAATGAAGAAAGAGCGCGCAAGACCATAGTGTGTGTGTGTGTATATATATATATATATAATGGAAGAGTTTGCGCATCAAAATAAATCATAATGCGCCTGCGCGCATTTGCGCGCCTGTATACATATATTTCTTGCAATTTTCAAATATTCAAATCCAATTTCAATGATCGTCAATTACTTTTCCTTCTAATGCTTGACGTTTATTGTAATTAGGTGTAAATATTTGAAAATCGGAAGAAATATATGCACAGAAGCCTCCATGCACGCATACGCTGATCATGATTTATTCAATTGCGCAAACTCACTCTCTGTACCTAAGCAGTCCCGTCAAATTCAATCCATGTTGGCCATTGGTGAGTTCGTGGACGAAGGAACAACGTGCTTTTTTCGTGTAGGTTATGTCATGTTTCCATTTAATCAATCAAATATTGCGAATTAAAATTGTAAAGAAAAAAATTACATTCCAAAATGAGTGACCTTGAATTCGAGTCGGAAGGGTTCGAGGAAGTTTCAAAATCACACTCCAAACTTGTAGAAGCTGTCAGGCAACTTGATAAAGGACAACGGTAGGTTTTCGATTAGGTTAACTGTTCCAGTAACATTAGGTTCAATTGTTTTTTTATTTGTTGCAAGGTGTTTGCAAATTTGTAAAAAAAAGAATTTATAAAAGGGTTTCTTTTTTGCTGAATCAAAAATTGTTAAAAGAAAGATTTTCTTAAACACTTCAGTATTATTAATTTATATCTTTTTGAGTCTCACTACAAGAATTTCCAAACAATTAGATTGTAGTGAGTAAATTTAACACTTTATCACCCGTTAGCCTATTAATCGGCTTTTTGTCACCAATGCTTAATAAATATAATTTAGCATTAATATCATCGAGCGGCTGGTCGGACGCGCGAATGCTGTTAATACATAAACTTGTTTATTTTCATTGAATTTTCGTGCCGTTTCCAAACTTTTGAATGATATTGTATGTTTTTATAAAATACCTCTGTTTTTATAAAAGCGTTAAAAAGCCAGAACGGAGTGAGCCGAGTTTAGAAGTATCCGAGTTCCATTTAGTCAAAAGTGGAGTCTCCGATGCCGATGCCATTAATATTCAAGACTTAACCAAAGCGTTGGGACATAAGGGACGCCATGCGGAAATCACTCAGAAGCTCCAAAAAGCCCAGAAAAAATCTACGGTTTTGTCTAAACCTTTGGAAAAACCGGCAGCGGAAAGAGTAAGTTAAATGAAAATTTCTGTATCTTGAAACCTAATTAACCCCTTGACGTACAATGATGAGTCTGACTTGGCATATATTTCATTGGCCACTGTAGACTATTAAATTATTATTTTTTAATGTTTTTTAGATGTTCTTTTTTAACACCAATCTGATTAATGAAAATCCAAATTTTTAAATAAATTGTACTTTCTCAGCTTTCACGTAACTGTTCGGTTGAGCGAAATTAAATAATGTTTTTTGGTTGAATCAAGTTCCATTTTATTTATATGTCAAGGGGTTAAATTTCATAATCCTTTTTTCCAGATCAAACGTACGCTCGGTTTTGAAAAAACCAAAAGTGAATTATCGAGATGGGATGCGATAGTTGCAAGGAACAGAACAGCCGAGATAGTTCGGTTTCCTTTGAAACAACCTTCCATGCGCTGGCAGCCGTCCCGTCAATCCATCGATAGGTTTCGTATTAAATCGGAATTGGAGAAAAAACTCGAGGCATTGGAACCAAAGAAAGAAGTCGTGAATGTGGAAGACGATGAATTTCCGGCAACTTTGGAGGAGGCGATCGAACGAAGGAAAGAAACCGCGAGACTCAGGGCTCAGCAGTCTTACAGGGAAGCCAAAGCTCACAGGCAGAATAAAATCAAGAGCAAAAAGTTCCATAGGATTCAGAGGAAGGAGAAGATCAAGAAAGAGCTAAAGGAATTCGAGGAATTGCAAAAAACCGATCCACAAGCTGCTTTGGAGAAACTGGAGCAACTCGACAGATCGAGGGCCGAGGAACGGATGTCTTTGCGACACAAGAGTACCGGGCAATGGGCAAAGAATAAACAAGTTCGAGCTAAATACGATAAAGAAGTATGACTATATTTTTTTTTGTAATTCATTTTTTTACTATTTTAATTTTGAATTTTTATTCAATTTTTAACTTATTCCTGTTTTTTTATTTTGTTATAATTTAAACTACATATATTGGGTTGGCAGCTAAATAATTGTGGATTTTGTCATTTATTTGCTTTGAAAAATCCGTAATTACTTGGATACCGACCCAGTACATATAATTTCGTTCGATTTAATATTTCCTAGTTTCATTTGAATGTTATTACTTTTCAGAGTCGTCAGGTTCTCGCGCAGCAACTATCAATCAGCAGAGAACTGACACAGAAAGTAAGGAGAGACGATGACAGTGACGAGGACGAACACAATTCCGGAGCGGTAGAAGTGTCGACTCTCGATAAAGAAAATCCTTGGATAAATGGAGTAAAAACTGAGGAGGACATCAATGAGTTCATTGGTAAATACAGAAAGTATTGGGACGAGCGTAACAATTTACGGAAGGAATCCAAAAAACCAGAATCTCCAAACGCAGAAGCAACAGAACTTAAGAAAATCGCCTCCGAAAAATTAACTAACGGTATCAAAAAACCTGAAAACCCGGTTACTCGAGTTATAGAAGAGGTAGAATTTTCTGCCGATGAATTGGAATCGTCGAACGCGACTGAAAATGAAGTCGAGAGTTCCCTCGCACAGGAAAGTGAAATGGAAAGTTCATCCGACGAATTTGACACCACGAAAGAGGAGTCGAAGTCGCAGAGTTGCCTTCGGAAAAAGAACCCAGAAAATTCGCAGAAACGAAATTTTAACGCGATCGCGACTGACAGCTGGGACGTGAGTGTAGTGGGAGACGATGAAACTGAAGAAACGGAGTTGACAGAAATGAAATCGAAGGATATCGATGATATTTTCGATGAATTGGACGAAAATATACAAAATCGGATAAGCACTACGCTGCAAAGAATTAAAAGTAAGCCCAAACCGAAAAATGTTGCTAAAAAACGTGCAAAAAAACGTAATTTGAAGAATGCCGACGATAGAAATGAATATTCCGGGGATCTGGGGCTGAAGAATAAAAGACTCAGGCCGGAAATCGACGCAGCTCTGGTGGAAACCGTCGGTGATTTCCTCGACGCCGATGGCGAAGTGGCTCCTATTTCAAAAATTACAGCACACGTTTCTGAGAAAACAACGGAGTCTTCCTCCAAAATAGCGGAAATCGACCCGACTAAATTTCTAAATGTGAAACCGCAACATTTGAAAACGCAATTGCCGGACGAGATTACAGGAGGAACGGAGGGTTTGGATGATAGCGACAGCGAGGAGGAGAGACACGCTGTTATCAGCGAAGCTTTTGCCGACGACGATGTTGTCGAAGATTTCAAGAAAGAAAAGGAAGAAGAGGTAATTCGTGTTTCTACAAATATATATATTTTTCTGTTTTTAAATTACGATTTTTGATTTTTTCGAAAAAATTAGTAATCTGGAAAAAGGTGCTTTTTGGTATAATTTGTGGAGATAAAATTGCAAGCTTTGCAATAACAAATTAGCGAGAGTTCATTAAGCATTTTTCTATAATTATAATTATAATTTTCTTTAATTACAATATAAGTAAATTTTTATAATTTTTATTTGTTTCTTAATTTTTCTATCACGTTTTAGTCCAAATGAAAAATTGAAATTTCTGAAATATCTTTTATTTCATATTTAAATTATATTGAATTTATTTTAAGTTTGTGTTTACATATATATATTTTTTTACTGACTTTCTTATTAATTTTCTAAATTTGTAGTATTCACGTTTTAGGGGATTCGTCTTAGACCGTTCTAATAAATGATTCTTATTATCATTAAGCTGGTGCATAATTAACGATGATTATTTTCAGAGCCATCTCTGAAAAGTAATCGTCGTTAATTATGCACTAATCCAATATTTTAAATTTAAACAAGAACCTTCACTGACTAATCTTGCAGATAAAGAAGTCGCAGCCGGAAGATATTGATTTAAGCATGCCAGGGTGGGGATCCTGGGGAGGGTCGGATGCAAAGGTATCGGCGAGGAAAAGGAAACGATTTATTGTGAAATTACCCAAGGACGCGCCAAGGAAGGACGAAAACAAAGGGGACGTGGTTATAATCGAAGAAAATGATGCTCGGATTAGAAAGCATCAAGTCAATGAATTGCCATTCCCATTTACGACTGTCAAGGACTTTGAATCGAGCATTCGTGCTCCTATTGGAAGGACCTTTGTTCCTGAAAACTTGCATACAAGATTAATCCAGCCAGCTGTGAAAACGGCTATGGGTCAAGTGATCGAACCTATGGACGAAGATGCATTGGTCAACTTGAAAAATGCGAAGAAAAACAAAAAGTTGAAGCCGAAGGCAAATAAGTCTACCGTTGCGTCGAAGAAAGGCAAGGTTTTGAAAAAGGGAGCCAAGAAGAAACAGAAAAAGAATAAGGACGATTAAAAAAGTTTTGGAATTTTATCGAAATTAGGCATTTGTTGAAAATTACTTGATATTAACACTTGACACCAATGTGGTGCCACCGGCACTTGCGCGATACTTTTCGCGAGACACCTACGCAGTGTCACCGGACGGCATAGAGTTAAAATCATATCGGCCTTTTTTATTCTTTGTCAGTGGGATCAGCGTGTATTTTATTTATTAATAAGTGAATAAATAATGTTATTCAATGTTATTAAACGCATTAATTTCTATTTTTTGCTTCCGAGACAAAATATTCTTTCATTTTTACCCTTCCAGAAAATAAATTTTGGAGTTAGGACATTCTTTAACGATTTTTAACTTTTCAAATTACTCGAAAGGTCTAATTTTTAAAACTACGATTTTTAATGACTTTAATTAAATCAAATTTAAATCAAGAAGGTTGAAAGGAAACGAAACTGACTCGTTTATGGACTGCCGCCATTTTCACTCGATTCCGGCAGATAATTCAAATATAGCCTTATCATTCGCGATGAGAACTCGATTTTCAAGTTTCCTTAGATTTTGTCTAGAGAAAAAATGCTTTTATGGAAATCTCTATAATTCTTGGAAATTATTTTTATTTCAAATTGAAATTATTTTGTTCCACAAAACGGCATTTATTGATAGTAAACAAACATGTAGGACCGGCTTATTCTACCGGTAGTGGAAGGCCTGGCCTACCTCGACTATGGATACAAATAAATATTTGAAAATAATATATTTATATCTAGATGGCAGCATCACAGGAAATGAAAAACACGGGAAGGCCAGATTTTCGAGTTGCAATTGTTTCCTTTCCTTAATTAGGAACATGAGAAAAATGGCTTCGGCTACTGCGATAAAGGGTACCCGAAAAACGTATAGTTTCGAGGAACGCGAAATCTTGATATCGCTCATAAATAAGTACGAAGATGTAGAGGACAGAAAGCCGGATCCGAATTCCATGTGCAAGAGGAAATCCGCCTGGTGTCGGTTGGCCGAGGAATATAATTCGATAGTCGGCCCTCAAGGCACGCGTTCGGCCATACAGTTAAGGCGTTGCTGGGAAAATATGAAAGCTTGCAAGAGAAACCGCGAAGAGCAGAAACTTCGGTGACGCGAATTTTGTTTCAAATTAATCAATCGATTCCCAAAATAGTCTATAATTTGAGTTATATAGGAAAAATATATATTTATTGTACCTTTTGGTTTCAGCGTGAGACATGTTCATCTCCGGGATAGATTGAGTGGACAAAATGTACCGGAAACGCCATCTTCGACCGGAAACGTCGGTTTACCGCCAAACATTGTTTTCGAACCGAAAGATTCCGAGCCGTTTACGTTGCAAAGTGTTACCACCACTACCGTAACCGCCGATAAATGGATGAATTTCAAGAGATCTCCTGATACTAAAGATTCAGGTTGAACTATTTGAACCTTTTCAGAAGTTCCTGGGAAAAAAATAATAAAGAATGTGGGTCCATAAGACGGGATTTTGGCCCTAATAATTGTTAAAAATTATAATGTCTCGGATTTATATAACAATAATCTTTTTAATAATTTCAATGCTTTGTTGGAACAATATTAAATCCTTTTT
This sequence comes from Gasteruption jaculator, assembly GCA_949825005.1. Lineage (NCBI taxonomy): Eukaryota > Metazoa > Arthropoda > Insecta > Hymenoptera > Gasteruptiidae > Gasteruption > Gasteruption jaculator. Next base: position 6,959,800 of record OX463774.1, read on the forward strand.
AATTTATTTAAACCTACTTTTACTGAAGCAAACCTGAGTCTTTTTATTAATTACAAAAAAATAGCTTTTTTGGCACAGTCCACCATGGTTTTTTAATATGAGCGCAATTACGCTTAACTTTCTTTTTTATGTATGTTGTGAAAGACATCAAAGCACATCATATATGTAAAAATGAAGATGTTGCGACTCTGTGCTCCTTTGGGGTCAAAAACCCGCCTTATGGGCCCTCATCCTTTTAGTATGAAACGACACAAAGGCGCAAAAATGGAGAAAATTTAAAAACATTTAATCGTTTTCTCTCAAAATTTAAAGAGGTCTTCTGATTCTAATGACTCGGGTTCTATTATTTGTGCTTTCTAAAAGAATTTTTTCAGTTTCTGGAACAAAAATAACAACTTTGATGCAAAACGACTCCAACGTTAAAAAACATTATTGAAAAATATTAAATCCTTTTTTATGAAAAATTCCAATTTAAGGTCTTTAATTTAATTATTCGTGCTTTAAAAAAATTAATTGTAATAAAACGGTCAAAGAATGAATTTTTTTAGGTTGATAAATCATATGTTAACGTTATGCCGTCCGGTGGCACTACGTTGGTGTCGTACATAAAGAAATCCCGATCACACGTGCGGATGGCAAAGTGTTAATGTGAAATTCGTAATTTCAATTAAAGATGCGGATGGAAATGTTCAAAAACAAATAGTCTTGGACCGATACAGCTGCAAATCAGAAAATGCACCGATCGGTGAGAGATCCTTCAGTGACAATGATTCCTCGATCGACGAAGCTCAGTGCCTCATGGAGGAAGCAAACGATAAGAAAATTAAAGCTTGGAAATCAATTTCCACTCAAACGCTAGCGCCGGTACAAGAACGAAAAGTAAGGAAGGTGTCGCAGAGGGAAGAAGAGTTGCACGTCTTGGCGTTATCGGAAGCTCAAATGAGAGTCGATATAGCTGTTATGCAGAAGGAAGAAGCCAAAGTGAAACTGGACGAAGCACATTTTCGCAAAGAGGAAGCTCGCTTGAGAATGCTTTTCGTTACCTATAAGCTCGATAAGATAAGGGACGATTAGTCCTTTGTTTAGCGACGAATGACTTCTACAAATGTTACCAGTTTTCTTTTTCTCAGTAGTTGTAGCACAGAAAAATAATAAAGAATAATATTGGAAACACAATATGTAACCTTTGCATTTATTATCAAAGAAATTCTGAAATTCTTTTGGGGAAAAAAGAATATTAGAATTTGTCGATACTAATTATTAGAGAAAATGTCTGGAAAATTCTGAAAATTTGTTAAATAACATTTTGTTTCAAAAACATGGAGTTCACAAGTGGTACAATAAAAAATCTGCTATTATATACTTTAATATTATAAATAAAAGTGTTCAGTATGAACTTACATTTTAACAAATTGTTTATTATTTTTATCACATCGAGGTTAAGCAAGCCTGAGATACGATTGAATACAATTTAAATTCAAGAGACTCCAAAGAATGGAAATTATTATAGCTATTGGGTTGAGGTATATTCAAGGCCATGACCAAATTTATTTTTTATTACTAACTACATCAATGTATACATTTACTGACATGTTCAAAGTGCTGCCCATTTTCAGCAGATATATTACGAATCGACTCTACGAATAATTATATTATTAGTATATATCAAAGAATAGCTAAACTAAGTTTATTAATTCAGAATATATTAAATTGATTAGTAAATTTAAGGCGGTGATCCGGCTTAATATATCAACATTCATTTGTAGTTGAAAATCCAGTTAAATTATGGTTCAACATTTAATCGTCAAAAAAGAAATTATTATTTTCATAAGCGTCCTCACAAAAAGTTCTATTGGCCGATGAATTTGGAACAAAAACACTGAATACTCTGGACCATGCCGATGATCCATCGGTTACTAATCTGTTGTCGGGCGAAGGAGTTCTGTTTCTCGGAGGTGTTCTTGGTGGTTTCTCGGGTTGTTTATTATTATCATTGCTCTTATTGGCATTATCGTTTGCACCAGTGTCCTTAGCTTTCATAAGGACTGATTTTTCTTCACCAGTAGCATTTTGGTCAGTAAAATCAAGTGGTATATCAGACACTATGTTGTAAACGTAAAGGTCATCATCACCTACAATGACATTAAAGTTATCCACTATCCCGTTCTTGTTTACATATTCCTTATGTCAATTGATAATTTGAGCAACAATCTATTTAATTAAATAGATTATTGTTTGAAATATTTTAGATAATATGTTATTTATTTTTAAAGGGTTAATTAAACTTATTTTATATTGTATTACTAGGTTATTATTGCTGTATGTTAATAGATATGTAATAAATTGATCGAAATAACAAGCAATTAATATTTTATTAAGTGGAAGCACTAAACTGATTTATAAATAAAAATGTTTAATAACTTCCTTTAATTAAAATAATTACTTACTATGGCAAACAATTTCAAAAGCGTTATTAATATTTAAAAAAAACATTAAATTGTTCGTTACGTCCAGATCCTGTGCCGGCATTACTGCCGCCATTCTTTGGTGCTCTAGATGGAGTTATCTCAACATTGAGATTATCTGGATTCTTAAAAGATGCTGGCTTATCGAATTTGAACGTATAAAAAAACTTGGATTCTGGAACCAAAGAAGCCCTAGAAACAAATACAAATAGTAAAACAATTACAATAAACGTGTAAAAAAAGTCAATTCATTTATATACTTTTTCATTACTTTTAATTTCTATAATAATTCCCAGGCAGATTCATTGAACATTTAATATCTTATGCATTTATTGATAATTTAATTTTACATTTTTCTCAAACTTAATATTTAATTCAAAATGTTTTTATAAATCAAAATAGAAAAGCAACAAAAAATAAATAAATCGTATTATATCAATTGAACAATATTTTACAATATCAGCAAAACAATATTTATAATTATAAATTACTTTATCGTTTAAGGTATAATTTATCTTTGTTTGCGACATTTTATATTTATTTATAAACTCAAGTTTAATTTTTAAATCTTTTCTCGTAATTAACCCATTTGCATCCAAGAGCGGAATATTCCGCGATCCGCTACTGTCTGCTATCACCGAGCGCGGATTATTACCGCGGACTCGCGACTGTTTTTCATTTTAGTCGCATGATGCAAATGGTTTAATAATCAAATCACCAAATCACAATAATTCGGAAATAAATAATATAATCGTTCCAACCGAGTCCGTTTTTGGTACCAGATGGTCAAGTTTTGTAGAATAAAAAATTAAATTGGAATTATAATCACTTACATATTGCCGAATGCCACTACAGTTACTGATAATCCACCAACCGACGCCTCGTGTTCCCTGTGAAAGATTGCAGCGGGCCTTTTGCGAACGTTATAGGAAGACCATTGACGTCACCTTTAAATACGAATCACGCCGGGAATCACAAAATATAGGTATAATATATATGCTACAAGCACAGTCAAGATGTTTCTCTGGAATGATAATGTAAATATTGCATACATATGTATACACAGGGTGTTTCATTTTAAATATTACAGCAGAATATGTTCAAACTAGTGCGTTTCTGGGAAAAAAATGATTTTATATATTAGGAGTGTCGAAAAGATCTTTCGGTTTTTAGGTATTAAAAGAAAACGAAATTTGTAGGAAGTATTTTAACTTTATTCTGTTATAATTATATAGTTTCTTTGAAATACCCATGAAGAAAAAAAAATGAGTTGTTTTTATTTTATTACCAAAGAAAACCTCTTTTGGTTTTTGGTTCTTGATGTAAAAGTTATAAAGTTTCAAGGGGTACATTGCATATGAATGTCGTCGTGACCTTGAAATACAGCAACAAGAATATGTAACCAAAAATAAGCTTCTCCAATATAATTATTTTGACTGATATAATTAAGTATTGACTTCAAGGTCATTATATAAAACACTTTTCCCCAAAACGCAAGGTTTTCAAATTGAAAATTTCATCGAAAAGAAAATTGAAGCTTGGAAATACATTTTTACTCAATTACCTCCTCAAGCACAAGAGCAGGAAGTGTGTAGATCCAAAGTGAAACTGGACAAAGCACATTTTTGCAAACAGACCATACGCTTGAGAATGTTTTTTCTTATCTATAAACCTATGATAAGATAACAGAAGATTAGTTGTCTCTTTAATGATGAATCACACTATGCACATATTACCAGTTTCCTCTTTTTCAGTATCTGCGACATAGGAAATATAATATGTAACTTTTTTATGGGAATCTTTCACTCTCATCATCAATTCTTATATATTATTTTCATAGGAAACTCAAACTTTTCCATGAAATTCTGGAAACCTATTATATTTGGAAATTGAAGTAGAGAATTGTCATTAAAAAATCAAAAAAGCTACCAAAAGTATCGGATAGACGAGTTAAATATTTTGGAATTCCACGAAATGTTAAATATAATATAGTAACAAATACTATAATAATATAGTTTATTTACTCTAATAGTATATACATGGTATATATATAGTCTAATACTATAATAATATATATAGTCATAAATACAGAAAATATAAAAAAATTATATAAAAACAGAAGCGGATAAAGGTTATGTCGCATGTTGTGTATTATGTTTACATATGTATTTCCTGACTTCTGCTGGCAACAAATTCCAGCACATTGGGATTAAAGTTTAATTAAACAAACAAAGAAATAGAACCCGAAAATTATTATGAGTGTACAATTTTCTAATGATGATGGATGGGTGATATCTCACTTGGAATATATCTATAATATTTACAATAATGTTAAAAATAATAACAGTGGGAATGACGAATATTCTCAATTCCACTTTGATCACTCATTGTTTCAAATTAATTCTCAATTTCTGAGACAAAACCAATTAGACAGGATCGAAAAAGAAGCTCTTACTGGGACTAGTAAATCAAGAAAGAGGAAGAAGTCGAGTATTCTCTCTCAGGATGAGGTACAAGAAATATACTCTTAGAATTTTCAAGAAATTAATTCTATATTTATTATTCATTTGTTATGAATCATACATTAATTATTAAATTAACAGTATATGTTTTGTTGCTTCAGATTAGTAATATTCAACAACGGTTTAATTCATTATTATCGGCAGCACACGAACATGGCCTATTCTGTGTTAATATACTAAAGGATAATAATGAAAAAGCACGAATGGCCTCGACGAGATTTTATGCCGACACCTTTCAACACCGCATAGACAACCTTCATGGTGGCAATAGTAACGATAATGCTATTTTCAGTCAAATTCAAGGGGAAAATTATATTTTTCCAAAAAGATGTACTTTCTACTGTTATGACGTGAGGAACATCGCCGATAAAATTGATATGGAAAATCAGTTTGATTTTATACTGCTAGACCCACCGTGGTGGAATAAATTCATCAGGAGAAAAAAAGGAAAATTCATAGAAGCTAGGTGAGAATTCATAATACATGTAAAACAGGAATTTGAAAAATCATAAGCCTAAATAATAAAGTATTAATAAATTTGTCTTTTATATAATTTTCTAATTTTTAATGTAACATTTTATAAAATTCATTTAAAAAAAATTAACATATTATAAAAACCAACTTTAACCCATAAAATGAATAAATGATTGGTATCAATATTATTCTTGCGGTAGGAAAAATTATATAGGTATAAAAAAATGTTTTTGTTGGCATAAATGATTCTTTTATGATTTTCTATGATGTCATTATTACTATTATAATAGCATTTTTCTCATTTTAGTTACAAAATGATGTACGACGAAGAGTTGGCAAAAATACCTGTAAATAAATTACTCGATTCAAAGGGAATTGTCGCAGTTTGGTGCACTAATGGCTCCAGTCACTTACGCAGCATTCTCGAAGATATCTTTCCATCCTGGGGGATTACTTATCGTGCGAAATGGTATTGGATTAAAGTGAGTTCTTCGATATGAGGGATAAAAAGTATTCTGATAAAATCGTTATCATCATCGTTATTGTTATTTACTTGAAATATAGCATTTGAAATTACTACTACTACTACTAATAATAATAATAATAATAACAGTAATTATTGTTACTAATGCTTATTATTATTACTATTGGTAGTAATAGTAATATAATTTATATTTAAAAAAAGTAGATTGCTTTAACACGAAAAATTCAACTTATAGGTGACGCAAGATGGAACTACAATTTGTGACTTTAATTTTGCGCCTGGAAAGCAACCCTACGAATTATTGATATTCGGATCGATTGCATCCAGTACCGATATCGATATTCCTGATGGGAAATTAATTATCAGCGTACCCAGTGCGGTACATTCCCATAAACCACCCTTATCAGGTAAACTCTTTGATATTGATCCTTTATAGCCTGCAGAAAATCTTTTCGGAGATAGTGTTAAGTAAATAATCGTTCCACTTTTCAGAGCTGGTAAATCCATATTTTCCAAGAGAACCTCGATGCTTGGAAATCTTTGCCAGGTATTTGCTACCAGGATGGACCAGTTGGGGCCTCGAAGTGTTGAAGTTTCAACACATGTCTCTATATTCCTCGGCCAAACATAAAGACGACGATAATGTTCGCAGTGAAAATGGGAAACCTCTTATGCACCGGGACATTTTGGAAGAAGAATCGTAGCGTAAGCATTAGAATTACTAAAAGAAATAATAGGCACACGCCGGAGACGTAAAATAATAAAACGAATCAATGAAATAGCAGATATTCATAGAAAGTTGATTATCAACTGGAATTTTATATTTTTTGTAACTTTTATTATTTTCGTCACTGGCGCAGATTTATTATTTTCATGGCGAATTTTGTAAATTGCTTTTCACCGTGGGGACCTATTTTATTATTGAAAGTAGAGCCACGCAATTTGTTATAAATTAACTTTATTGAAGAAAATACGAAGACTTGTGTGACGTTATTACAATAGATTGTTCAGATGAGATTCCTTAGCCGAGCCATTTTTCAAAGCAGTACGATATCCGTGTGGATTCATTGTTTGCCACCTCCAGAAGTCCTCACCTAGTATAAAAAAAACATCCATTTTTTGAAAATATAATTCTTTATCTTTATACAAAGTCATTTGAATTTTTACGAATCATATAAAATCTTTACAGCACTTTTTCCAAATATATAATGGGGCAAAAAAATAAAATAGAACCCAAATGAATTTCATTATTTTGATAATTAGATTTTGTAATATTAATAATTTAATTTTAATAATTTAGAATAATAGATTTAAATTATTATTTTAATAATTTCGACTTTGCAAATTACAAAATGTTACTATTTGTTTAAAAGAAAGAGTTGACCTTTTGTTACTAACTAAATTAATTGATAAAAAAATCTTATTTTTCGGAAATCCAAGTTTCAAAGAAAGACTATCGTTAAGGGAAAATTATGATTCACATTGAGACTTATATGGAAAAAAAAATGAAATAGAACCGGAGTCTTGAAATTTATAGATACTTACACATTTGTTCGACGTTGTACTTAGTACTCCATCCCAATTCCTTCCGAGCTAAATCGGTATTGGCATACATGGAAACAATGTCACCTTCTCTACGGTCCTTGATAACGTAGGGAACGGTCGTTCCCGTCACCCTTTCGAAGGTTTTCACTAATTCAAGTACAGACACTCCTCTGCCTGTACCTAAGTTGTAGATTTTTAATCTAAGATGCTGCTTATTTAAAGCCGCCAACGCCGCGACATGACCAGCTGCCAAATCCATGACGTGAATGTAATCTCGAATACCTGAAATCCAATTAATTTTAACTTGATATAAGTATTTCTTACAAAAAATATTTGCTTATTTTTTCGCCTGCAATAATTCTAATTTTTTTTTTAAATAAAGGGAGAAGTTAATTACACTTTTCAAAATTCTGGTACCCCGTTTGAATTAATTGCGAGGTTTATTATTTTCATGCCCATGAATTTGAGTTAAATAGGTATCGCGCTTTTATAGATACAGGAGTGAGCTTTCAAGTTCCAAAGTGCCATGAAAAAATCGACATAAATTCATTTCGTGTATTTCCGAATCCATTCTTACCTGTACCATCTTCGGTTGAATAATCGCCCCCAAAAATGAGCAACTCTGGTTTGTGTCTTAAAGCAACTTGTGCTATGTATGGCATGAGATTGTGGAAGGGTTTCGTCGGGTCTTCTCCAATTAAGCCACTAGGATGAGCTCCCACGGGATTAAAATATCTTAACGATATTATATTCCAACTCTGTAAATAAAAGAAGGTATAAATAAAATCATGAAAAAAAAAACAATTTCTTCTCGAGCTGATCCGATGCAATTTTTTAAAAATATATAATTGCAATTATTATATAATAATATTCATTCTGTTACAGAAATAGTCGGAATCCAGGTGTCGATCAGAAGAAATTGTGAATTATCTGGATTAATAAATTTATAAAATTAAATCGATCGAGTTCGAACCTCATTCTCGAAATACTGAAATCAAGATATCTCGAATGAGTCGATTCATCCTGGATCGAACCACAGAGGTTGTATATTGTGTCGTTCGGAAAGAAATTTCTTTTACTTCCAAGTCATATCGTTAGAAAAAATTTTTAAAATTTCAAAAATCGGTAACAATAAAAAATGAATGTATAAAAATATAAAAATGTACTTTTTCAGCCCTGGTGATATCTTTGATGATCTCTTCTATGAAATACTTGGTTCGACCATACACATTGGTGATATTTCCAGTAGGATGGTTTTCAGTGATCGGTAATTCCTCTGGTTCACCATAAACCGTGCAGGAACTGCTGAATACCAACTGGAAACAACCGGCTGCTTTCATGACCTTAAAAAAGAAGAAAAAAAAATCATTTTTTACCGTTTATTTTTTTCCGGAATTTTTGCCTTGCAGCAAAAGTTTTACCTCCAGGAGATTTATGGCCCCGATGATGTTGTTCCTGTAGTAATGCAGAGGTACTTGCATGGACTCCCCAACAGCTTTGATCGCCGCGAAGTGAATGACGCAATCAATTTTATGCTGTGAATCGAAAGGAAATTTGACATGTACTTGATTTCTTATAATTCTTTAATTTTTAAATTAAAATCTAAAATGAATTTAAATAAATTTAAATTGATTGTAATCGAAAATTTAAAAACTAAATTATTGATTTAAAGTTTGATCGTTTTTGCCTTAATTTCAAATTATAGTATTCAGTAGGAAAAAAATTGCAATTTTGTTTCAGGTCCAGATTTCAAAAAAATCCTGCACTCACATTATTGAACACTTTCTGGAGTTTGTCTCGATCCAGCAAATCGCAGTCATAGAATGTGACCTTCTTGCCCGTGATCTGCTCGACTCTTTTCAAAGCCGCGGACTCCCCGTCGCCATCGGTAACGCTGTTTGCGAAATTGTCAATTGCAATTACGTCGTAGCCACTTTCCAGCAATTCCACGATGCAATGACTTCCAATATAACCCGCTCCTCCAGTCACGAAAATAGTTTTCCAGTCGCTGGACATTTTCAATGGTGAGTCTGCACATTCAACAAATTTGTATGTTATAGAAATATATTAAGATATTTATTTAATATTCATTCATTCTTTGCCGTAAAGTTTCTGTAAGTAAAAATTGTCGAAAATTTGGAAAAATTGTGGAGAAATTTGGAAACTGTTGAATTCAAATATTTTTCACATTTTAAACTGAAAATACTGAAGTTATACTTTTTTCCTAGAAAATGTCTGTTATTGGAAACGACTAATTTTTAAGAAATCTTATATTTCTAGGCGAAAATACTGAAATATTTCTATTCCTCATAAAGGCATAGAAATGTTCATCTCGCAATCAGTGTGCATAGTTTGAATGGTAATCCCGCGTTGAAAGAAAGGTACAGCTGTAAAAGGGAGACAGACCATTTACACCTGTACCCGCAGGCCATTCACCTGAATCAAAGTCAGGAAAGAGTTCAAGGGCAGCATCACTGATTCCTGTAATTTCACTGGACTGCAGGCTTCGAGTATTTATGCTTCAATGCTTTCTCTGCTATTGTAGTGCTTTGATTGAAAAAAAAACAGACGTATTCAAATTTCCAGATTTTTAGATAAGTACAAAATTCCGAAAGGTGAGGTGGGATTTTCACTTGGGAAATTCCGTCACTAGGAACTGAGTAGCTTGAAAAATTTTCATGTTGTCGAATATGTAAAAGATTAATGAATTTCAAGAAATTATAAAATGTAATAAGTTATTTTAACAATTTTTTCAGAGTTCGCATTGAAAATATTTGACTCATAGATAATCATATTTAAAAAAAAATTTTTTATTTATAATTTGAAAAATATTCGAATTCCGTAGTTTCCAAATTTGACAATTTTCGATTACAAAAACTTTAAAGCCAGAAATAAAAATAGGAGTGTTTTCAGTAAAAATTATGGATCTCAATATTTTTAATTTGAAAATAAGAGAAATCGTCAAATTCAACAGTTTTCACAGAAAGAATTTTCTCAGCGAATTTTCTATCTTCTAACCATAAAAATTGTTTAAGTTGAGCCACTTTCAATTACAGAATATTTCTTTTTTGTTGAAATGTAACTCCATCTTCATAAATTATGACAATTTTTCACGTAGCACCAAATGCGTAGATGAGGCCATAGGAAAACGGGACCTGGCTTCTCGCGTCCATTCCAAATCAATTTATCTTTTAAGTACAACTTTAGAAATTGCGTTGCTTTTGAAATGCAAAGCAGAAGATACGTCCCCTTTTCTGAGACTCGACGAAATATATAAGAAAGCAAGTGTTGCAACGCATTACGTGTTCTAATGAGTCCTAATGAGACATTCACGGTTTCGAAGGGACCCTTATGTAATTCGAAGTCACGAATCTTATGAAAGACGTTCTTTAGCATTTACAGAAATATGGATCTTAAACGATTTGTCACATATTTTGAAATTTTCCTTTCATTAAATAATTTGTTGTTTCGTGTAAAAAAAAAATGAGAAGAATTATTTGTAGTTTCTTGGGACTTTCAATTAAAGGCAACTCATTTTTCAAAACTTATAAATCCTTGATTGAACGTAAAGATTATGAAGAATTAATGTCATTTTCTGTTACAAATACATTTTTAACAGACGATTTTCATTAAAAATTGAAATTCGCAATTTTATAGGTGGAAATTTGAAATTAAAAAAAACCTTTGATTTAAAGTAATTCATTTTTATATATAACAAAAATAAGTTGTTTATTTCATATAAATATTTCACATAAATGCAATCCGAATATATCTTCGTGATATTTATGGGGTCGTGTACTTTTGCTATAATTCAGAATGGAGAAAAATACACGTCGCTTTTAACTCGAGATTCTCCGACACAGGATAACGGTATTTCAAATTCATAGAATTGTTCAGGTACATTACTGGTTGTAATAGTTAGCTTACGTTAAACTTACGACCTCAGCAATTAATTGTACAGGGTAGAATTTATTGTTCGAAGAAATCATAGATTTTTTCCATATTAAATGTTTTCTTCGCTGCGACAGGCAGTGCTGCAAAAATCATTTTCGACCCCCTCACAAATTTTTCCCAAGTCGATTACCAAGAAATGCATCGAAGCACCTCATCGAAGTTAAAAATTTCTTACCAAAGTTGAAAATAATTAGCTCGAAGCAAAAAGTTCCCAATAATAATCAAGATCCTATCATTTCCACCGCAACACAAATTTTTCTCAAGTCGATTATCAAGAAATGCATCGAAGCACCTCATCGAAGTTAAAACTTTCTTACCAAAGTTGAAAATAATTAGCTTGAAGCAAAAAGTTCCCAATAATAATCAAGATCCTACCATAAAGTTGTTCTTCCACTGATTTCAACTATTTAAAAATGTTAAAATTAGTCGCCAGGGACTGTATTATTTCAAACTTCACTTTTCGTTTTATTTCTTCGTTCGCACTCTTTTGAAATCTTTTTGCGTCTTTGGTGAGCATCAAATCTGAAATTTGCAGCTCTAACTGTACTCGGTGGGTTCGTAATGGGAAATATTCTTGCAATGCAGACCTTGAATGAACTTTCATTTATGAGTAATGCAACACGTGGTATTATAACACGAGTGACTTATATAGAGTGTAGAGTACTCACCTGTTAAACCGGACGAGTTGCAATGTCACAATTGAAAAGAAAAATCACGAACCGAGTGGTAGATTTTCAGGTGGCTTCCCTCTCGTTCCTTCCACGACTAAGGTTTTCAAGCTCGCTCGCCTTGGCTATGGGATTCGAAATCTCACTCGGCAAGTGGATGTTCCCTCTCTACTCATCCTCCTCTGTCACCTACATTCTAAAATCTAACACAAGCATAAGTTCTTCAGTCAGAGGACTCCTCTGCTCCTCCGCTATCCCTCGTCCTTTACTTCAGAGTTAAGACTGTACCCTATCTCTCGCATAAACTGTATTTTTTTGTTTATGTAGACCTCAGGTGAAATTTAGAGGTATTGGAGGTAGAGAGAGATTAGTATTTATAGAACCCCATGGCAAGGATGCATGGGGTGTTGCAACTTTGTTGAGTCTTTGCCCTCACCGTTTTTTATTTTGAATTATTTATTTTTATTTGGAAGTTTGAATTTATTTTGTATATAAAAAAGGAGATATTTGGCTCAAACGTCTAAGGATCTATCTTTTTTATGTGCAACTTATTAGCAATTGATATTTCATATATAATAATAATATATGAAATAAATTAAAAACAAGCAAGTTACATAAAATAAAAGTAAAAAATTTGACCTACACTGAAAATATATGGTAGATATAAAAAAATTTTCTTAAATTTGTATCTACCTGATAAATAATACCCCAAAACTTAAATTTCAACTTTCGATGTCCGCCTGGCTACATAAAAGTAACTTTTTCACTAGTTTTAAATATAAATGAAAACCAACATTTTTTATTCTCTTTTGATTGTCACTTAACATAGGAAGAGTCCGTAATACATTTCTAAAACCAAAAGAACCTTTCCCAAAAATCTCAATTTAAGCAGAAATTTCAGTTACTTGTTTCCAGGTGGCATTTTATTCGAGGACTGCTATCGTTCGGTCATGACCTGAACCAATTTACGTAAAAGATCTTTCTGTTCGGAGTCCAAGTAAGGCCAAAGTTCCCCTTCGAGCTCCAATAGGGTTTCGCTGTCGTGAGACTGGCAGGCCAGGACCAAAGATTGCAATAGGAGCACCTGGTCTTCGCTCATTTCGGGTCCTGAAATCATACCAAAAATAAGTCGTTAAAAAATTTAGGGGAAAAAAAGAAATCATGGGTTTTTTAAATTTAATTCCAGTACCGAATGGAATTACAAAAAGCTGAACCAATACTGGGCCGCTTGAAAGTCCCACCAGAGGGTAAATATTATTTATCGAACCTCCCATAATACTTCTTTTCTTTTAAAAATGTTTTATTCGCAAAAAAGAAAATTTGTTAAACTTCATTTTATTTCAGAGTTAGAAAATCTGCTTTGCAATTAATTTCGTATTGTTTTTACCAGTATTAACGGTTTCCTCGATCCAGGCGTATTTTTCCAAAACTTGCGCCAAAGACGGAGCGAGCCGCTGTGGAGATGGTTGTAGGATCAACAAAAGTAAAACTCTGTTAACTTCACATCTGAAAATTTGCAATTTTGTTAATAAAGGTAAGAAAGCATACCCGCGTGTATTTTATTCGTGTTCCATAAAAATAATGAAACTCACTTGTGCAAAATTGCACTATAGTTTCCTGGAGTTACGTGGCCCATTGTCGATTCAATGAGGTCCACGAATTCTGTTAATGCCTGCAAAGCAGCTACATAGTCCCCTGAAAACCAAGAAGATGATATACAATTAAAATATACAATAACAATTTACCACAATAATATATATAATATTATTAGGGATAATTTAGGAAGAAATTTCAGTAACAAGATTTGTTCACCAGGGGTTGTCATATTTTATTTCGCATTAACTTAGAGTGCCACCTAAAGTGCATAAGGTAAAAATTATCAAACTGAATATTTAAATTTAGTTACATAACAAAAAAGGCTGACAAAAAATTACCTTGCGTGATATAGTAGGAAACAAGAATACTAATGGCCTGTGGGGTGGGGAAAATTTCGATAGCTTTTTTAAGTTGCTGCACTCCGGATGGATTGGCACCCAATGCCAAAGCCAATTCCGTTACCAATCCAGCCGACATCATGGTAAAACCAGGTTGACTCGTACTTCTGACCAGACAGTGTCCGAAACAGTTCCATGCAGCCTGAGAACAACCGAAAATATAACAAATATTATATTTGAATTTTTTTTCTGCAAGGAAGTCGAACATGGAAAGGTTTTTTTAGAGACTAGCAATTTTTATAACCAAAATTTCACAAATCAAAATTTATGGAAGCTAAACTCAATATTCTATGGCAAATCTGGTTTTTTTGGCTGATTTAGTAACTAATTTCATTATTACATCTTTCTTGAACAGCAGATCTTATTAATTTCCATTTTTGTTTCTCAAAGTTTAAAGTAGCGAGACCTGTAAATTTTCTTGTCCCAGAGACGGACACCCGATCTTCTCGTTATGCTTTTCGGCTTCTAAGAACTGGCGGCCAGCTTTCATCAATAAATTAATTTCAGCAGCAGTATTTTGCAAAGTTCCCTGGCATCGTGCCGCTGCCAGCCAACACAGCCCGGAGTATTGCCATAATCCTTCCTGCTCGCATTGGTTCGCCAATGCACCTATGTAATGGCAATGCAACAGTTACAACTATGTAACGTAATCCGATATTTTATCTTGGAGACTACGGGTCATTGTTACAATTAATTTTAATAGTTTCTACTATCGACCGAGTATAGTTGTTCCTTTGTGCATATTCAATTAGTTAAACAAGGGGGCAATAAATAAAAGTTCATTAGGTCGGTGCAGGATTTAGCAAAATTTTCATATTTTCAGAATAAAAGTTGTTCAAATCAATTATTTATTTTGGAAAAATTCTACTAGTAAGATAGTATTTATTAACCCTCCCTACCGGGCTTGGGCGACGTCCAGTGTTACATATAATATTTAACCCTCTTTAACACCTTTTTATTTTAAAATAAAACAAACAACAAAACATAATACAACTTCAGTCAAATACGCTTTTCAAATCATGGAAAAATTCTACTAGCAAAATTCATTGGAATAAAAAAATAATAGAAAATTAGTAGGTAAAGGAAATCATTAATTGTGTCATTCTTTTAAAATCTTACTGAACTGATCACAAGCCTCGGTTACATTTGGTTTTCTCAGGAATCGCCTGGAACAAAATTTTGTATTTCATTTATTTCATTCTGTACTTTCGGTATATATTATAAGAAAATTCTTCAGCACTCAAACGGTTAAGAAAAATGTTGTATTCAGAAAAATTAGATTATTATATGTTTTATCGCGTGAATTCCAAAATGATATACAATAGTCGTGCTGAAAAATAACGTCCAATATTATATTTAATCACCATTAATTTTTAATATTCTCTTGGATAATAATTTATCTCCCTTATTACAAAAAAATATTAATTCATTTTATGTTATTTTTTAAATTTCAACTACTGCAAAATAAGCAATTCAATTACTTTTTCAGTTTGTTGGAAATTCCTTGATATTTGGCTAAAAATTCATTGGAGTCTCTTCCCTTTTGCGAATAATCCATTTGTGACATCATACTGGTAACTGGCAATAATCTTTCTCTTTCAATAACTGTATTATTTACAATTGGATATTTAACGTTTCTATCAATTTTAACGTCAACATCAAGATTGATCACTTTTTCGCACTGTTATGACAGATAATAAAAAAGAATAAACAAAAACATGGGCCTCCATGTTTTCCAATTTTGTTCTGCAATCAATTTACTGTTTGTTAATGATTGTGTGTTTGTGTGTGTGTGTACATATAGTAAACATATATGTAGTTACGCCCTCTGACGTAATTTACTTCAAAAAGCGCTGATTTTGAAATAAATGTCCAGTAACTTTTGGATAATTATAGTTAATAATTTCAGTCAATTATAGATTATCCTTTATTAATTCATAAAAGTATTACACAATGATAGTTGTCATTTAAATTTATAAATAGGGTAAGATATATTTATTTATTTGTTATATTTATATACATATATGCCATATAATTTTTAAAGAACCGGGATCAACATTTCTCGATACATTCGTATGCACGAACCACGCATGCGCAGTAGCTCGTACTAAATCCAATATCGAAAGACTTGCAACTCTGATTTATAGTTTCATGGAAATGACAACTTTGACTTAAAGTTTCATGGAAATGGCGCAATTTACTCCGATGCCAATTAAATGACTCACTTCTACGGGTTTTCTGCTCTACCGTTCCTTCTCATCCGCGACTGACTTGTCAAAATTCTTGTTTGTGTTGTGACAGAGAAACAAATATGACAAAACCCTCGTGCTTGTCGTCCTAAGCTGCAACCGGCGAGGAACGAATTCGGTCCAACGAATTACCACCGGGAACGATGTCGGTGGAACACCTGGTCGGTAAGGGTTACGCACCCCTTCCGCAAAGTATCAGCAATACCGACACCGAAGACGAAGACGAGCATTGCAATGAACCCTCGTCTATTATGCATAAACAATACGTTGACACGGGCTCGACGGCGGTACGTATGTTTTTTTTTTTCTAAGAGACATGTTTCGTACGTTCCGTTGAGAGCAAGCATCCTCTCGATCGATTCCACGCGCTAACGCGGCTCTAGAAATGACCTTGACAATGCCATTTCAAAGGGATGTTTTACACTGGAGTGGAATTTTTCGACTATTTTTGTTAAAATTCTTTGTAGGAACTGTATATGGACTTTGTTGATGATATTTTTGGAATGTACACAATTTTTTACTACTGCAATCTTGCTTCTGCATTTTAGGCTTTCCTCTATTTTTTGCTATACAGCTCTATGTTCATATTTCACATTTATTGTTTATTATCCGTTTGAGTGCTAAGTGGCGCAATCGCACTTCTTCTGTTCCATATCCAAAAATACCAGCATTTTTTAAGTAAGGAATGAAAAGTGCGCGCCGCTTGGCAATTTTTGATTTGGGAACAAAAAAATTCATCTATTCTGCTTCAGTCGCACTTACTCATCCATACAAAATTATGTCATATGCCTTAATCGCGTCAGTTCTTTACTTTGTAATTTGTAATTTTAATTGTATCTTTAATTGCCCCGTGGACTCCAGGGCATAATAAACCAAATAAAAAAAATGTTTCGATTTTTCAAAAATAATCAGAATTATAGAAGCGTATGGAAAGTAGACCAAAAAAGTTGAGTACCTTTTGGTGATTATTTGGTATCGCTCATTTCCATTTCCAGGAATCTACATTAGTACATGAAAATGGAGTGTTTTATCCATTGGACGAAACTAGAAACTTGTCGAACCGCACGAGAAATGGGCAAAACTTGCTCAGACATTGCGCAGATGACATTCCTATAATGGTAATCGACGGGGACACCCACAATGATCTTTGGAAACGAAGGGACATGTCCCCGTTGCGACGTTTCTGCCTGGTTGTGTCGATATTACTCTGTATAGCAACGATACTTATCTTCCTCTACGTTTTACCTTGTGATAATTCTGCAATTTGTCCACCAGTGAACGACCCTAAATCCGCAGTGTCATGGGATAAAACTTTCGAAGGAATTGGTATGGCTTGAAATCATATACAAGATATTTTTTCTCTGAAACGCTTTACCGATAGCTAGCGATCGAACAGTATTCGCGCGTCCGACCGTTCGCTCGATGATATTAATGCTAAATTATATTTATTAACCCATTCGAGATTGTACGCCGTGTGCGCAATTGATTTCAAAAATGCAAATAACTCAAACAGGGAATTTTCGCAATAAAATTTCCATAATCGAGTGTTCGAATTCCAACAGAAATTCTCTTGAATTCAAAATTGTTCAATATTCGCAAATTTAAATTTTTCTATCATTAACAAAATTTTATTATTCTTGGAAATTTTAAAAATTTGCATTTCTATTTCAAAATATATAATTCACAGAAACTTTTCCTTTATCAATAATTTACAAATTTATCGATTTATGTGTTCGGAGAATTTTAATTTTTATATCGGAACTACAGCACTTATCTATGCCAAACAAAAAATAAATAATTCAAATACATATAAAATATTGTTTTTAAATTCCACTTCACTTTCACTGCAAACTATTATTTTTAACCAAAACATCTAACGCTAAACTTTACTTGAAATTTTCAGAATTACACGGTCCTATCTCGGTCGTCGCTGGTTCCCCATATAACTTGATATTCCTGTTGCGAGGCGAACACTATGGGGAGGTCAATCCTAATTCCATCGGCCAACGGCAAATACCCTCAAACGGAGGTGGTGTTTTGTCCATCCACGGGAAAGACGGTATTCCACTATGGTGGATTTCTCTGAAAAGACTGCCTACGGAGATCGACTGCGTGTCTTTGGACACAACCGGATCCGGCAAACCAGACTGTCTGGTCGCCGGAGAACATGGCCTTTTAAATAGCATAGACCCGACCGCTGGGATCATACATTGGAGTTCCGAGCAACACACGTACTCAAAGTTACCAATTATTATACCGGATGTCAATTTCGACGATATAGATGATCTTTTGAGCATCGAGCTCCAGGACACGACTCCGATCACCTTTGTACTACTCTCTGGAAAAACCGGTTTCATACTGGGACAATTTAAGCCGAATTGCTCCTCCATCGATATTGAAAACGTTCAAGGAACTAGTTTGAGTTTCGATTGTCACCACGTCGATGGTACAAGTGAGTGTTCGAATGCTTTTTGTCGACAAATTTACGATTAATTATAATCCTTGAGCGGAAATTGAAGCTTTTGAGCACAAATGTGGTTTTTTGTGACTAATTGAAATTCATTTTTAACTTTTTACAATTTTTATCTGGAATTTTCATATTCTACAATTTTAATTGGAGATTTTTATATTCGACAATTGAATGGGTCACCTCGAAACCGTTGTAAGATACAAATTGCAAATTGTTCAAGAACCTCCGAAAATAAAAAAATAACCTGATGGATTTTTTTTTAAATCCATCCATTTAAAAAGAAAATTGTTTAAAAAAATCCATCAGGTTATTTTTTTCATTTTCGGGGATTTTTGAACAATTTGCAATTTGTACTCAAGGGGTTAATAACACACGCTTGAAAAATAGGGAGTAATCTTGTATATTTTAACACTTTGCCGTCCGTACGTCCGATCGGGATTCTTTCGTTTGGCGCCGGTATAAATCTTTATGTACGACACCACCGTGGTGCCACCGGTACTTACGCGATACTTTTAGCGAGACACCTACGTAGTGTCACCGAACGGCATAGTGTTAATAACATACGGCAATATATTGCAGATCAAAACAAAATATCGGTCTTAACTCCGATTTCCTTCGTTTTCAGGTACTACGACGACCCTCAGTATAAAGGAAATAATCGACTACTGTAGCAAAGTGCCGACGGAGCACCGGGTGGGCCGGTTGAACGTGAACGAAAATTCCACGGGCAGATTTTTCCAAACTTCCATGTACAAACCGATCCAGTCGACTTTGAAGCTGACTCCGCTTTATTCGCTCAACGTCCTGAACGAGGGCATCTGTCCCGGGAAGTTATGCGTGTCGCGCATCAACGTTACCTTGCGCAAATCCGCCAACGAATCGCGCGTTATCTGGAGCCAGTTTGGGCCCAACTCGTTCGCGATGCAACCGGTGGCGATCACCACCACCGATAAGCCCTACATCACCGGCTTCGCCGTCAAATCCTGGCAGTGGATGGACGAGGGGCCACGGGACAACAAGCTCTCGGAGCTGGAGGTTCGCAAGGTAATGGAAACGGTGACGATAGTCTTCATAAACCACACGGACGTCCGGGCGATTAACGCCAGTCAAACGGAGACCGTGCAGTTGTGCAAAGGGGACGACTGCCAGCCGAGACTGGAGCTGCAGACCCGGTCCCTGGCCACCGCGGATTTGGACGAAAATGGTATCTGGGAGCTGATCAGCTACCAGTCGACGTACAACACCGAGGAGAGCAAGGTGCTGACGTCCAAAGTGGAGATAGTCAAGCTGGACTCCATCGTCTCGAAATTGTCCCATTCCGTAGCGTAGAGGATTCTCGCGGGACAGATGATCGATATTAGAAAGTAGAGCGAAATTAATTCAAAATTGCTTCGCTTGCCGAGTTCCTCCAGAGCTCGAAAATTCACGGATCTACGTTTTCCAGGAGATGTGGAATATATTCGGGCGACGAGAAAGGCGTGGATTGCTCAGAAATCCCGAAGAAAATTCGAAAAAGGGGTAACTTCGAGTTGAAGTCGAATTCTTCGGTGGCACAAAAGAGAAATTCACTGAAAATTACGGTCGATAGATTTATTTGGAGTTAATTCCTCGGGTCGGGGTGTTATCGATTGGAACGATATATTTTTTTTTGTTGAAGATTTCGAAGAATTTCAGTCGAATGATATTTTTTTTCTTGGGACACTTCGTATCTTTCTTATTAACACTGTGCCGTCCGGTGGCACCGCGTTGGTGCCATGCGAAAACTATCGGGCAAGCGCCGGTGGCACCACGTTGGTGTCGTACATAAAAATTTATACCGGCGCCAAACGAAGGAATTCCAATTCAGACGTGCGGCCGGCAAAGCGTTAATACAAAATCTAACTATACTGAAAATTAGGATCCGAAGCTTTTCGTTAGGAGCTAATTTTTTGGGGAATTCGAAACACATTTTTTGAAAGGTTAATTCGAGAAACTTCAAATGCTGCCACCGTGGAACTCGAAAAATACCGATAGAAGAATTTTCTTTTCGATAAATTCGCGCTTTTCTTATTGTCATCGCCTCGACTGATAAAATTCACGAAATTAGAAATTTCGTCTCTTCGAAGAAAAAAAAAACTACTTTCCTCGCTATTATTTATTTTGAAAGGCAGCGCGAGTTGGTTTTCTTTTCTTTACACGCGAGAGGAAGCAAGCGTGGATAATTTATTGTATTTCTTTTTTTTTTATATACAAATCTATCGTATAGAGATATTTTGCATTTTGCTCAAACAACGAGTGAGGTGCCATGGAAGATATGTTCAATGCCCGGAGTGTTCAATACGTCGAGTATCGAAATTCACTCTGTATAACGTAGTACAAAAATGTGATGAAAAGAAGACAGCATCTAAATGTATCCGTGCGCAACTAGGCCTTCTTCTAGTCATCTTGGTTCGGAACTAAATTCTCATAGACTCTAACTGTTGTTAACGATTACAATCATCGAATATATCGGGTTCCAGTTTTATTCGCGATCTTCTCTTCCAATTCTGAAGTCGAAGAAATTCCGTTTGGATGATCGGTGGTCTCGAAAGTGACAATTTTCTTGAAAACCGTTCCAAGCTACCCTCATAAACAGTAATTATTTTTTATATAGGTATACCAATTTCGTAATTTGATGACACCAATATTTCATTTCCATTTTAATAATTTCTCATCGATTAACACATCGCTGTCACTTTGAAGTCGATGACACGACTCAAAAGGTACAGAACAACTCCGATCGGACTCGGTGGCAACCAATTTGTTAATGATTAATTTCTTATTCGATGAAACTGATAATTCCGAGATCCTCTTTTTTTCAATAAATAGAAATTTCGTACTTATAATAACTAAAAGTATATATTGGGTTTGGCAACTAAGTTATTGCGGTTTTTGTCATTTGTTTGCCTTGAAAAATCCGCAATTACTTTGTTGCCAACCCAATTCTTACATTTCAATTGCAAATAAGAAATGATTTTGTTACAATATAAAAAAAATCAGTATTCGCAAAATTCGTAAATTTGTTATCATAGGTTTCATCGATAAACTAAGAAATTAGTATACATATATATATAAAATCTAAAAAAGGACCAATTAAGAATTCTATGATATATATTTTTTTGATATTATTTAATATTAACACTGGGGATCAAGTCTCGATTTGCTGGTCGAGGGCGCTCTTGAGCTCAAAATTGGAAATTCGAAGCCTCTCGCGTTGAAAGTTCATATCATTTGTACAAAAACCAGAGTAATATGTAAATAGGGTTTGTGATTAATTAATTACAAATTGAAGTTGGAGAAAATTGTCACTTTCGGTTCCAGAATTAGGCCTATCTATGTATATACGGGGCAAATTTATATATATACATAAAGATATATATATATATAATTCAGCATTTCCACTTCACATTGGAACTGATTTTGATTTTTCTAAATAGTACTTAAATGCTGAGTAAAGTGCCTAGTTCCAAAGAGTTTCAACTTATTTGAGTAGCTGAACTTGACTAATTACAATGAAATGTATGTATAACATAGCGAATAAGCGTTGATGGGCGATCGCATTCTATTTTTTCCCTGTAGCAGATCTCGGGATCGGCGAGTCTCGGGTCTTGCACGCGATCGCACCAAGTATTAAATGTGTGTTTTTGGTCACTCAGTTCGATGACATACATTTTTTTTTCCTCTTGCGATTCAAATTGCAATCCCATTGATCGCAAATTTGTTTATTCTCTTTTTCTTTAATTAATTTATTTATTTACTTATTTATTTTCTTGGATGGGATGAAAACAGTTCACGCAGCAATCGGATAAATAGAATAAATAAACCAAACGAATTTATTAACACTATGCCGTCCGGTGGCACCGCGTTGGTGCCATGCGAAAACTATCGGGCGAGCGCCGGTGACACCACGTTGGTGTCGTACATCAAGATTTATACCGGCGCCAAACGAAAGAATCTCGAACAAACGGCAAAGTGTTAATTACGACGGATTCAAAATCGATTGAAATTCAATTTGTGCATTGATTTTTCTCTTAAATTGATTCCCGCGATTTCCAATTAAATTGATATGATTTCGTGCAATACCTTGTCTTGGAAAGATTATTAATACTGTTTTCAAGCTATATTTTGAAGAATTAGTGGGAATTATTTGGATTTCCAAAAAATACCGGAATTCTCGTATTTCGTGAATTTCTCAGATTTTTTTGCACCAATTATTATTATTTTTCAAGGTTTTTAATTTTTTTTTTTTCAGAGTTAATAGAATATTATTTTTCAATAAGGAATTTAACAGAAAATCCAGGAAACAGCAGGATTCAAATTAAATTCTACAGAAACCAATTAAATTTGACTTCAATCGAGTTCTTTTTGTTTCATTTCTTGTAGTTATTGCGAAAATCTAATAATAATTAATTTGTTGCAAGATATTCATCACCTTCTTCATTTTGCAGTTCAACGTCAATATATTATTATTATTAATAATTATTAATTAATAATAATAATAATAATAATATATTATTATTATTATTAATAATTAATAATAATTATTATTATTAAATATATATCATTATTAATAATTTCTTTAATATTTAAAGATATTTTAAAAATCCCTCAATGTCGAACTAGAAAATGACGAAAAACAAATTGTTAAATTTCAATAAACAGTGTGACTTTTCGGTATTGCCATTATTCGATAATTAATTATTGCATTTCGAATACGAAAAAAAAGGAAACCTTCAAGAGCGTGGTTTCTAGATTATAATACGTTTTGGTTTTTGCATTTTTATAAAATACAAAATTGGTTGTTTAAAAAAAAAGAGAATTATATTTTGACAACATTCGCCGATTGCTCCACTCTTCAAACCAGAAGAATCGCAGCGTGGAAATTTCTATAAAATTTTATTATTAACAAGGCAACAATATATATATAATTTATATCTCGACGTAATACGATTGAAATAATAGAAGGGTTGCGATCTTTCTAAAGGCGGTACAAAGTATAAAGTTCGAAAAATAAAAGAGAACCACTCGGTGATTCGCGGGATTGATACTTTAGGTCCTACCATTAGAGGTACTCATAAGTAATGTCGTATTTTTGCATTGAATAATTATTGTCACTTGCTCGTGGGCCTAAAAAAAAATTTGAAAAAGGCCAAAGACGTTATATTGTCAATAAATTAATATCAAATAAATAATCCAATTATCGATAACAAATTTCAAATAAAATAACATTTGGTTTTTTTTCAGTTCGTCGTTGGTCGTTGAAAAATTTTAATAATTTATTTTTCTTCTGCGTTTTGCAGCTCGATATTGAATATGTTGAAATTCCTACATTTAAAAATTTTTTTAGTAAGAATTTTTAATTATTTTGAAATTAAATTCTTTAAATATTTCAAAACATTTCTTAAAACTCCTATATTTTTTTAAAGACATAAAAACAATAATATATTAACGTGGAAAAATATAACGAAGAAGAATTAACAATAATAACACATTGAGGGCGAACGAAAAAATACAATAAATTATAAAATGAAGTCTCGTGTAAATATAAAAAAAAAATACGACATTGCTTTTGGATACCCTTAATATAATAACAAAAAAAACATAATAAATAAATTTTATCTCTAACATCGAGAAAATGAAACAACAACTTAACGCTTAAATACCCGGCGATTGGATATGAAGTAAGGGTATAAAGTAACGCGTGACCAAGTGTTTAGGTGTTAATAACTACCTCGTAATTTGGCGCTTTTTTTTTATATAGAATTTTAGGCTTCTTCGCATTTCCAATTTCATTCAACTTTCCTGCACTTGGAAATTCGAGTGTCGCTATCTACGCGTTTCCATAAAATATATAAAAGTTTGTGATACAGGGGAGAAACTTTGCAAAGGTTCATATAAAAACGCATTATTTCTTGTTAAATATACTCAGTGTGCGATGTTTCAAGCGTTTGAATTTCAATTCATAGGCATTTAGTATATTTCAAAGCTATTTACTTCGATTTTCAAAAAATAAAAGTTCCAAAAATTGCAAAATAACAATTTTGCATAGAAAGAAATTTACCAAAAAATGATATTAACACTATGCCGTCCGGTGGCACCACGTTGGTGCCATGCGAAAATTATCGGGCAAGCGTCGCTGGCACCACGTTGGTGTCGTACACAAAGATTTATACCGGCGCCAAACGAAAGAATCCCGATCAGACGTGCGGACGGCATAGTGTTAATAAAATAATAATTTTGCATAGAAAGAAATTTACGAAAAATTGATATTAATAAAATAATGGAAAGTCAAATTCCATAGAAACTAATTCAATTTGGCTTCGATAATTTTCCCAATTGGCATAATTTTCTGTGAGCATTTCTCAGTCGCATTATTCTCAATTTGTCGGGAATTTGGAATCCCTTTTTTTTCTTGTAAAGAAGGAAAGCTCCGAAAAATCGCAAAATCTCTGATAATAAAAATGGATAAGTGGAAAAAAAGTTTTTTCAAGCTTTCCTAAAAATTCAGGGGATTTACCCCTGGCCCTAATTTTGTGCGTTCAAATCTGTCGGGTTCTTTCTTTCTTTCTTTCTTTCTTTTTTAAAGCTGAATTTTTCCATTTCTCTGAAAATACTCTGTTTATCGAGCGATACTTTGTAAAAGGAGTACCATCGACTGATTTCAAAGTTAAGTAAATAGCTTCTCGAAACTTTTGTAAAATAAATTTCCACCAGAGAGCAATGAGAAAAATACAGCTATGATGTAACTGCACGCGGAATGCAACGGAATAAACTAAATTAAATGTATTATCATCAGGCAGCGCGAATGAAGTTGCAGGAAGAATAAAAGCTACACGGCTGGTAACATTTCATTTTTGTTTCTCGGTTTCTCATGGCTCGAGTCAGCATCTTAACACTCTGTCGCCCGGTGGCACCACGTTGGTGTCGTACGTAAAGATTCATACCGGCGCCAAACAAAAGAATTCCGATCGGACGTCGCACGGACGGCAAAGCGTTAAAATTCGCATTAGTGGTATCAGATTTTAGCGCGATTTCGAAATGTACAATATATTTATAAATAATAACCAGGAATAATTCGAATTACATCTTTATAAATTATTATAAGCTATCCCGAAATCGATGTAAAATCTGACAGAACTGAACTCACAGGTAAAACTTAACACGCGTAAAATTCTTAACAGTTTCAAACAATTGTTCGTAGATCTCTACTTTCGTACAGCTTAGGGCCTAACTATCTCCTTAATTAATATACAATATGCTACATATATACAAGGTGATCCACCTAAATATATCTGCCAATTTTTATCATTTTTTTTTTCGCAATTTTAATGGTACCAGTGGGCTAATTTATAACATTATTTTACATTATTTCATGTTACAATTGTTTTTTTTTTTAAGTTTTCAAGCTTCCTAATGATTTTTGTAATTGTTTTTTTGTTATTGTATTTACTGAAATTGATATGTGTCAAAAATCATAGACTTGCAATGGCTCGACAAACAAGAACCTGTAAATGTAAATAAATATTTATTTATAACAAACATTCCGTATATTTAAGAATACATACTTAAGAATAATATTCTTAAAATTCATAGAAAAGGACTAAATTCTATAGAAATTAATTAAATTCGTTTTCAATAATTTTTCCATCAAAAATTCTAAAATTCTAAAAACAGAGACATAAAAAAAAATTGATGGAGTACATTAGGCACCTTGATACCATTAAAATTGCAATTAACACTATGCCGTCCGGTGGCACCACGTTGGTGTCATGCCAAAACTATCGGGCAAGCGCCGGTGGCACCACGTTGGTGTCGTACATAAAGATTTATACCGGCGCCAAACGAAAGAATCCCGATCGGACGTGTGGACGGCAAAGTGTTGAAAAAAATATTTTTTGTACCATAAAAATTGGAAGGGATACTTCATGGGGCCTGGTTTAGGTGCACCACCCTGTACAGTCTCGTACCCTTCTCTAAATTATATTAGATATTTTTTTCATTGAATTCTGTGTAGTCTGACTAGGAAATATTTATACTTTCTTTTTCTCTCGCCTCGGATTGCAATTCACTGATTTTTCGCCGCCTGACTTTTGATCAGGGCAACCGGGAACGTCACATTTTGACGATTCGCCTTGTGACTGCTCTTGCAACTCATCTCACTGGTGCTGCTCTTGCAGCATTTCCCGAAAACTTGCTGCAGCTCTTGCTGCAACTCCTGCAGCGTTTTCAGGCAAATGACGACGCAGCAGGAGTTGCAACCTCCACTGGTTTCGTCGCAGGGACACTCGCTCTGGAGGCAGGAGACGAAATCGCTGACGGTCTTAATCAGCGTTTCCTTCTTTTTCGCAGTTATGTCCCCCGGTGTTGCCGCAGTCGCAGCTACCGTGGTCGTCGTCGTCGTCGGCGGCGTTCTTGTCCCTGTCCCCGAGGCTGCTGCTGCTGCTGCTGCTGCTACCGCCGGTGTGCAACTCTGGCAATTCTGCAAATGACTGCACTTGCAGTCGGTGCACTTGCAGATCTCAGCGTCAGCGGTGATCTCTTGCAGCAAATTCCGCGGTTTCCCCGAGTTCCTGTCGTCGTTTCTCACCTTCGGATCGCTACCGACCGGAGAGTCGGTAGCGACGTTCTGCAGCGTCCGAGGCTGCTCCTGCTGACCGTCGAGCTCCAGAGGGTACGGCTCCGGCCCCACCAGGTCCACGAACGACTGCACGGCCGTGGGGAAGGCGTTCAGCTCCGGCCAGGACTCGGTCCTCAGAGTCGGAGCCGCCGCCAAGGCCATGACGTCCACCCAGGGCGCTGGGAGCTCCTCCTCCGAAGCCATGGCCAATTCCACGGCCTCCGAGGGCCCGCCTAGTTGCGGATTGGCATTCAGAGTAGAGTCGCATTCGCCGACGAACGGCATGGTCTCGATGGCGAACAATTCGCTCTCGGGTGGCGCGATGTGACTAGAAATGGCATCGTTGGCGAAAAACGGCTCGTTGCTGCCGGAGTTCGCTGGTTTCACTTTGTACTTGTCGCTCGAGTAAGACTCCCCGTGGTCGGAGGTCATCTCGGCGATGGCGTTTCGAATCCCATCCTGCAGGATCTCCTCTTCCAAGCTCGCCTGGATTCGCCTCTCCTCCTCGTTCACCTTCGGCGTCGTCGTCGTCGTCTCCAGCTCCAGTTCGGCCTCGGTCCCCTTGAACGTGTCGTGTTCGCTCTGACGCGGGACGATTTCGTGAAAGAGTTTGAGCTTCTCGTAGTTTTCGTTGTTGTTGAAGCCGTCCACGGTCTCGTTGGTGAAGCCGTTGATGATGATGCCGTTGCCCGTGAAGAGAGTGATCTCGTTGTTCCTCTCTTGGAGGTTGTCACTAGGCAGGTTGTAGTCCAAACCCCGGTCGAACGCATTTGTACTGGTTTGTAGAACGTTGATCATGCCGGTGTCGGAAATCTGTGCGTTGCTGTCGCTCGTTTGAGCCGAAATGTACGCGATATTGTCGGCATCGTGAGGCTCGTTTGTACTCAGAGGTATTATCGTATATGGCACGGGTATCCCTTCGCCTCCTTTCTTCTCGACGATGGCTTCCAAGTCGCCGGATTGTTCGTCCGCCGATTCGGTCAGTCGTTTTTGCTGAAACAATTGAACGTGATGAATTAATATTCGTTATTTTCTTATTTTTCAAAAATACGAACGCAATTTATTATTGAACTTTTGATATTTTAATTGCAAGATATCTAGGACATTGTTTGTTATATAAATAATATATATTATTTAATTACTAATATAATAATATATACAATACTATCACTAATTCTACCAAAAATGTCAAAAGACAACTTTTAGAATTGAAATTTCGAAAAAAGCCTGAAATTGGATTTAATAAATGATACATTAAAAATTTGAATTTTGGACTTAATTCCCTCAAAAATTGCGAACTCAATTAACACATATGTTACAAAAACACAGCGAAAAAAATTTTAATAACATATGTTTTAATTAAATCCCTAATTTTCAGGAAAATCAACTCCCAAATTCTAACTTTAAATGTATCATTTATTAAATCCAATTTCGGACATTTTTTTGAGAAAATAAACTAGTTTTAGAGAAAAAAGGTTAAAAATTACATTTAACAATTAATCGTTTGGGTACCAGAGTCTTTTTTTGTTTCCAAATAAAAAATTGCCAAGCGGCGCGATAGCGCTCTTTTTATTCCTTATTTCAAAAATGCTAGCATTTTTGGCCATGGAACAGAAGAAGCGCGATTGCGCCGCTTGGTACTCAAACGGTTAATACATTCAAAATTGCATTTTCGGACTTAATTTCCCTAAAAATTAGGGACTCGCAGCAAAAAATGCCGCAAATAATTTTCGTAGAATCTTTTTGTAAGAAGAATTTTTCGCAAGAATTTTTTTTTAGAACATTTACCGCATCATCTACATTAGGCGACTTTTTGTGGGTCTTAAGATGACTCTTCAAGCTATGCGGTGTGGTAAATGAACGTTGGCACTGCTCGTAAGTACACATATAAGGACGTTCCCCGGTATGGGTTCTTTTATGAGTTTTCAAATGATGCGAAGCTGTAAAAGCTTTACCACAACCTTTCTCGCGGCACCTGAAAAGGAAAATAAAAGAAAATAAAATATATCTTACCCATAGTTATGAATATAAAAATGTAAGAATATCTTTGGAATTATGGATGAAATTCCTTCCTTATTTATACGCCACTAACGGTGTACCCTTAATGTACTCACTCACGCAAGGTGATCGATAATGTTTTATTCATTCAAACGTAAACGTATCTCATCGTTAAATGGTTCATGTGTATTCAATTTCATTTTTCAATACTTTCTGTGAAAGGTACACGTGTAGTGCAAGAGAAGGTACAGTTAGCCGATCCTTACTTCTCGTTTATATTTTTCCCATAATTTTATCATTTATTACAAATTTATTCAGCTGGTACGTAACTATTTCATACATTCTTGGAATCCTTGAGAAGGTAAATGAGAGTATTCTCATTCAGAGAATTTTTTTAATCACAGTTATAAGGAGTAATATTTGTAGGTAATGCGAAAATTGAAAATTTCCTCTTTTCATGGAAAAAAAATTACATGTAACTTTAATAATTTTTTTTTTGGAACGTCTCTATAAGCAAAATAATAAAATTAAAAAAAATAATAGTCGATAGTTTCTGAAAGTTCAACGCAAAAAGTTGAAATTTCGAATAATTTGTTATGTTTTTAATGCGTTTTTTAAATATGAAAAATTATAGACTTGTCAAAAATATGATTTAAGGGAGAGAAAACCGAAATTTCAGAAAGTTTTCGAATTTTCAAAATAAAAACCACATTTTAAGGTAACAATATTTTTGCGAATGCCTTTGCAAGCGAAATGAAATTCAAAAGCTCCGAAAAATTCAACATACAGTTCCAATAAAAAATACCTACATTATCTTAAACAATATTTCCTGAATATTACAATATCAATTTCTGTGTACTTATGTACAAAAATAATACATTAAAAATAAAATTGAATACATTAATTAAATAAAAAACAATTTTTTTACGTAGAAAAATTCAATAATTGACAACCGATTTAATATCGATTGAATATTTTCATAAAAATAAAACGTAACTCGATGAAACTGTGGAAGAGCCAACTTCCAATTAAAGAGCTTGTAAAACGGAACGACTCCTTCGTATCTCGCAGCATCGTTATCGCTAACATTATCTTTCCTCCAAACTCATCCGTAATTTCTGAAAAACGTATGTTTCTTACTTGTACGGTCTTTCCTGGGTATGAGTTCGAACGTGTTTCTTAAGATCGCTAAACGTGGTGAAGAATTTGACACATCCAGCCTCCTCGCAATTGAACGTATTGCCACTGTGAAGTCTTTGGTGCGCTCTCAGTCTGTAAAGCGTGTTAAACGCCTTTTCGCAACCCTTATGGTTGCATTCAAATGGTTTCACTTTGGTATGTACTCTGATATGAATTTTCAAGCTGTACGACGTAAGAAAGGCTTTCCCACAACTCGGTTCTGAACATTTGAATCTGTATTCTCCTGGAATCATAATAAATTGTTCGGTTACAACAACGAAAACGATTCCTATCCTACCTAATGAAAATAAACTTAATTTTTACATAGATAAATTAAATTTATATATATAATTATATTAAATTATATCTATAATTATATACATACTATAAATATATTATATTAAATTCATAATGGTGAATAAAAATAAAGAAAACATCCCTGGTTCAAATCCAGGTCGCGGATTATTTTTCTATGCATCACTTTTCGCTTAAAAATTCGAGAAAAAGGGATAAATAGCAATTACTTTGTATTGGTACTACAAAAATCGCTAATAAAAATAGTTTCAGTTGATTTAGATGAAGTTTCCAATCTAAATCTCGGCCCAGACTAAATTCCATCGGGAAAGTCTCTACTTATTTACTTCATTGGTAAATATTTATCGATAAGTCGGTAAGCCAGAAGAAATAATAACACTTAAAAATTTAATATTTAAAGAAAACGATTTTTCGGCAAATAAAAATCAAAACTGCTTGAACGTTTCGTTAAATTGAATGCTATAATCATTTAAAGTTTCGGTTGTCAGGTCAGAAATGAATGCCACTACTTTTATTGCGAATAAAATATTTGAAAAATCCGTAACGAGTTTAAAATACGAAAATAATTGGCTCGCTCGTGTGATTTTTAGTAATTAGGAAATACGTAAACGGTACTTCGAACTAGACTTTAGGTCGGTAAGTAAATGCATAAGAGGTTGCGGAAAACTGCACACTGCAATTATTCACAGTAAACCCAGGGCAAATGTTAGTTATTATACTGCAATTTTACTTTACAACATTCAAAATTATTGTTCCTTCCCACTCGCTCCTTTTCTTCTTAATCGATAAGAATAATGTATCGTGCAATGAATTTTGAGAGGATTCTTGATGAATTGAATATAATATAACAATAAATTGAATTTTATAATAAATAAAGACAAAAACGAACCGATTCATTGGGAAAAAAGAACATTCAAGTATCTATTTTTAAATTGCAAGTCAGAAATTAGAGTTTTCAATTTATGAAGCATTCTATTTTTTTTTTCATTTAAAAATATCATACCGATTTTGAATAACGAAACTAATATAATTACTTTATATCGTCTAAAATTAAAAGAAAGAATTTTATTATAATTGAATTTAACATGTTGGATGAAAAATTCGTTCATTTTAAAATATACATTCCCTGTTGACAATAAATACAATGTTTACTTTCGTAACTTTTCAAAATTCGATTCGTTTTTTATAAATTCAGAACTCACCTTCTGATCCAACTCTTCGGAAGCACAAGAATGAAAAAGATGATACGTAAGTAATAAGTTAGTGAAATGTGGAATTAGTATTGCTTATTAAAATTAGTATATTCAAATTACAATAATGATTAGTAGAATAGTATGAAGAAAAAATAATTGATTTTGAGTTGTTCAAAAATTTTTTGTCCATTTTCGTGAGGTTTGTAAATAAACACCATATTTTAGTAAATAAGAAAAAAAAACATTTCACTGCAACAAATATTTTTTTTTTTGGTAGCAAATATAAAAGAATTTAATAATTTTTTAATTCAAAACAAAAGAATTCTATTAAGCTTTGTTGGACTAATAATAAAAATAAATTTGTTTATTGAATTTACAATTTTTTTTCACTTATTCTAAATTTCCCTTCTAAAATTTATTCAACCATCGGCTGAGCTAACATTATTCTTTAAGTAA
The DNA here is from genome assembly GCA_949825005.1 of Gasteruption jaculator. Lineage (NCBI taxonomy): Eukaryota > Metazoa > Arthropoda > Insecta > Hymenoptera > Gasteruptiidae > Gasteruption > Gasteruption jaculator. The sequence goes on from OX463774.1 coordinate 6,992,401, forward strand.
TATTATTATGTATATAATATTATGAATATACTTAAAAAATTACGTCTTTCCAAAATTCACGAGATTAATTAATTAAATATGGTGCGCTAAATTAAATCAGTTATTACTCGTGAATCCTGCTAATCACCGGTTCTAATCTTATCGTGCTTCTAATGTTTAACTTCTCTAATCACTCACATTTTTGTGATTTTTCTTTTTCCACAAATAACAAGATTTACACTTTGGGTATTGTTTAGGACTTTAGTAAATGTTAGAAAGTACAGTCCATGCATTCTATTGACAATGAGGGGAGATACACGAAGATTTATGTATGTATGGTAGAAAATGCTACATTTCTATGCCCAAGTTTGAGAACAAATGCAAACTTTCTGTTTATTCTGGGAAACAAAGACGAGTATTACAATAGTTTTTGTTCGTTTGCTAAACAAACTTATTGTAAATAAATTTTAACAATAAATTTGATTGTAACAAATTTATTGCTAATATTTTAGTTTAGTTTCTAATTTCTTAATTAGTTTAGCCTAATTTCTATTTTATTTTAGTTTCTAATAATTTATTTTAAGAAATTTATTAGTTTCTAATTTCTATTATATTTTAGTCTCTAATTATTTATTTTGTAACAAATTTATTAGAAAGAAATGGGCTGGGCTTTAGTGAGGTGCTATAACTGATTTTACTAATATTTTCTCAAAAAATACCTTTATGGGTTTTCATGTGTGTTCGCAAATTGCCAACGGTACTGTAGGTACGAGTACACCCATCGTATTCGCAAGTATATCGACTGATGTGTTTCTGATTGGTGTCTGGATCAGTGCTTTCGATAGTAATTGTCGCATGAGAAGGATCTTCTGGCATGCTATCATCGTGTCCCGGACGAATTCGCATGTAAATTTCATCGGGGCTAATGGTGTGGTGGATGTATCTGTGTTAAACAAAACATTTCTCTTGTTAGCAATGTTGAATTAATTACACGGGGTTTTGTTCTTAATAATAATAATAATAATAATAAAAATAATGCAAGAGTCGTGGGATCGAACGTAAGCAAATGTTCCTGAATCCATTATTAATTTAGATTTTTGGCATAATAGAGAAACGTGTTACGAGTGTTTCTTCAATGCTAAAAATAAATGCCGGTCTCTCAAGCGTATGAGTAATACCATATTCATGAATCCGTATATTGTTATATGTGAAAATGTAAGAAAACTAAATTTACAGACCACTAGGCTATAACACTACAATTCATAAGTATGGATTATGCAAGTGACGTGGAACATACGGTTTTGGACTCCTACACGAAAACGTAAAATAACAATGGTGAATTTCATATGAGACGTTACTGCCTCGATATCGAAAGACTCTCATATATAATTAAATTTCAGTCGTTTTTTCGAGTTACGATACTCTCGTTGCAACAAAACCTGAGGTACCGCATATGTATCGAACCTTCGAATCGCTGTCTCTGAAAGACAATGCGTTACATAAAGTTACGTTATATACAAATGAATAAAGTACATATCCCAGGAACATTGCATTTAAAATTGGCAAAAATATTATATTATATTGTTTGATTGAACATTTTTCTCACAAAGAATTTCTTCAATTTTCTAAAGATTTTCTATGTATACATGAATTTTTTTATGTATTTTCTATAAGTTGACATTTTTCAAGAGTAATGTTGTATAATAATTTTTGATTGATTTAGAATTTGAAATTTGGGATATTATATTTTGTGATTAAAATATTCCTCAAAAGGACTAACAATTTCCAGGAACTAAAGTAAATAATTCGAAAAGTTATTAATTAATTATTAATTAACCTATTTTTATTCATTCGAATGAAAAGTCTCAAAAATATCATAAATTGGAATGCAAAAAATGGACTGTGTATCTTTGGTTACTTTGAAAATGACTTATGAAATTAATTTTTATGCAAATTTTCAGCTTTCTGTATTACTTTTGTTTTCTCTAATACTGAAAGTTTTGAGCATTTTGATCAAGAAAAGAGTATGTGTTTCATAGATAGTAACCGTGCAGCATTTCATTGCATAAAATGCTATTTTTATCTGGAAAACTTCCAAAATACTATTTTTTAAACACAGATTCTCCTGCATATTTGCTATCGGTCATTAAAATGAAGATTTTGCTAACATTCATAGAAAAAATTACTCGCTCCCTAATTATATATCTTAATAACACTAATAATTATTATTAGTAAACTATTTTCCAAGCGATATTTTACATAAACTAAGAATACAAATTATTTTAGAATTTTTATCTCACTCTTAACAAACGTAATTAAATTCAGAACTGTATCAATGAACAATAACAACATTTCAAAGGATGTCGGCCCATAACGGGCGATTTTGGCCCTAATAATTGTTAAAAATTATAATATCTTGGATTTCTATAACAATAATCTTATTAATAATTCCAATGTTTTGTCGGAGCAATATTAAGTCTCTTTTAATTAATTTTTTTTTTAAAAATACCTTTTTTGGCACATTCAACCGCATTTTTTAATATGAGCGCAATTGCGTGCAACTTTTTTTTATGTGTGTTGTATAAGCCATCAAAACACACGATATATGTATAAAAATGAAGATGTTGCGACTCTGTGCTCCCTTGGGGCCAAAAACCCACCTTATGGACCCTCATCTTTTTTCCCAGAATACGAATTCAAATAAAATTTCTTTAAATACCTTATATTGTTAGAAAAGAAAAATGTGAATTTCAGAGACAGTAAGAGGACAACGCATACTATTACATAAATTTCTATTTATACGAAAAAAAAGTCAGAAATATTATTTTTCAATTTCATACTACTCCTCATTTCTTATCACTGAAGCATGAAATGAAAATTCCTCAAACTCTTTGTAACTGGAAACTTAAAAATACATCTACTCTAAATTCCAGAAGAAGTCTCGCACCTACCAAAAATGAGAGTTACTTTGCAATTGCTTCAGTGTAAACCTGTAATTCGGGGCTCCATCGATAACCCGAAATGGATATTGCCTCGATTGTAAATACTGCGGGGGAGGGAACCGAAACGGCGTGTCTCCAATTTCAAAATATTTCGAATGCCCTTATAAGGAAGGGGGGAAGCTAAGCACATGGTAAACAAACCAGAGATCGCTCGGTTTCGGCGGTGCGCTTTGGTAAGGGTAATTCGTCGCATATACTCGTTTTTCCCACGATCGCGATCGTTCGTTATCTCATTCGATCGATCGATCGATATTCTCGCGGAATGGATGAAAATCCTTTTGGTAGCGCGAAAAAAAATAAGCCGTCGTGGCGTCGTCGTCTTACCCTGTACTGTCATCCTGCAGTTTGGTGGCGATCGGGATATCGTCGTCCGAGTACTTCTCGTAATCGTAATCAGCTGATTGCTCGTAAACTTTGCCGAAGCTCGAAAGGTCCAGACTGTCGTCCAGGCAATCTTGCAAGTCGTGCGTCACGAGGATATTCTCGAAATTGCCCTCGATAACGTCGGTGTTTCCGTCATCGTGAAACTTCTCACTTTCCCACGTCGCCATACTTTTTTGGATGGATGAATGGATGGATGGATGGATGGATGGACAGACGGACGGACAGACGTTTGTGTATGTAGGGTCCGAGATCCGAATGGGTATCGGATAGACCAAACAAATCACGAACAACTCCGAACAGAGATCGGCGGGCGAGCTGCGTTCTGGATATCAGCGCGAAAGCAGTTACATATAGATAACGAGGATGCGGATAACGACGAAAAAGACATAGTCGGTTATCGAGAGAGAAGGACGGAAAGACTCGAGACGTTCCACTGCTTCGCAAGATGGCGCCTGTATATCATTCGATTTCAATTGTAATTCAAAATGATTTTTATCATTATTATATTGTTATTGTTATTATTATTATTATTATTAAGATAATAGATAATACATTATAATGTATACCCTACAGATATGCATGTGCATCTGTATGCAATCCGGTAAAAACTAAAATCAAAGAACCTGATATTAGAATTATTTAATACCAATTAATTTCAGAATTGCAGTTGCACATTCCAAACAAATAAAATGAAAATGTTACACTTAGGGTGTAATACTTTTAAATATTGCTTTATTTTTTTTGGATAGTCTTTCTTTGTAATATTTTAAGGTCCATTCTTAGCTGGCTCGTTATTTTAATATCCTATTTTTTACATAATATTACAATCCCAAAGTTTTGTACTTATTTTGTTTTCCTTAATATATTTTAACTATCATTGTTAGATTTTGTTGTGTACATTTAATAATACTATTTAATAATATTATTTTTCGAACGCGTCTGTAAAATAACGTTAATGTTATTTATGTTTTGTTTTATGTATATGGAATGTATTTTAAAATTTGAATTACGAGCATTCGTTATATTTCGTACGTCTTCGGGAATACTCGGAAGACCACCGAATAGCAACTCGAAAACGACGTAGGAGCATGGACCTCGTAGGAGGGCAAGACCGCTTTGTCTCCAGCAGAACACAAACTGAGATTTGAAAGTCACTTGTGTAATTATGAATATTTAGCTTCTCTTCAACTTGTCACTGAAGCATTTTTCTTTTTCTGAAAAGCATAGACATTGATTAACCTCATTCCCATATCGAGATAAAGGTGTTCCTTTTCAAATAACAGTAAATCCCTCGCTAAAATCCGCGATTCTAGCGGCTCCAGGTTCTAAGCGAAAGCAATGCCATGTGCGGAAGGCTGCGACGCGATTGGCTGATACTATCGGCACGGCCTGGCTGGACCAATCAACGCGCGGCTTTTACTCATAGAACCTCCGTTGGGGCTTATCGCGCATACCCACGAGGCAAAATAGTCACGAGGAGAAATTCGATAACTCATCAGTCATATGCAGCAGTGCATAAGTTAAAGACATCGTATAATTGTTGTGCGGAAATGTGCGAAAATATACCCCGCGTCCTTTCCATTCAAAGTCACGTAGTGTCCGGCTACGTCGGCAACAAGAGTGCCACTTTTCCGCTACAGGTACATCTGCTATTTATATAATAATCTTGGGTTTATCCATAGAGAAGGGAACAAGGTAGAGGCGTAAAGTCACTTCCAGTCCCGCCTGTACGGAGAGAGACAGGAGAGTACTGATTGTGAGAGAAATTCTTACGTCATATTATCTCCTGGCTTATATACATACATGCGTGTAGTGTTATGATAAAATTTAGCCGTGCTCAAATGTGATGTGAAAGGGTAAATATCAACAGATATTACGTTCAAGGTCATCCTGGTAAAAAAGGAGCGAGCGTTACATGGAGTTCACCATGCAGTGATTATTATCTATTTGCCATAAAGACAAAAAATATAACATAATTGTATATTATATTATATTGTGTTATATTGTATTATAGCAAATGGATATAACCCTTTGCAGTCCAGAGGCGCCTCAGAGTCGCCAGTTTTAAACGCTAAGCGCTTTGTCTCGAGTGCAAAGGGTTAATAATATAATAATAATAATAATAATAATAATAATAATAATAATAATAACAACAACATTAATAATAACATTAATAATAACATTAATAATAACATTATTGTTATTATTATAAGTTGAATTCCATGCAATAATGAGTCTACCACAATGACCTTGAATGTAACACATTCACTCCTATTTGTCAGTTACACACACACACCAACTCAAAAGCAAAATATATATTTTTTAATATTAGAAAATAAATTTGAATAATGAATACTGATGAATTCTTTTGTTTGATTTGAATGTCTTCTTTGTATTTATTGAAAACGGCACGATTGACCATGAAGATCTTCAACGTTATTTTGAGGGTCACATCAAGGTTAAGCTATCGAATAGCAAAGAATTGGTTGACATTGAGAATGGACCAAACCGTATGCATTCATAGACATCAAATACATTTCATTAGATAAGGAATGAAAGGCCGTGATTTGAAATAAAAATGGATGATGATATTAATAGTAATAATACAAATTTAAAAGACTAATGAAGGAAAATGCACATATATGGGTGTGTGTCTGTGTGCAATAGCTGATTCATCATACTGTAAGCAGATAATGTGCCTGAATAAGTTCTTTCATTAAATCATTATGTTGTAAGAGGACGTTTTGTTTATTTATCGATATTTACACATGCCAAGTTTCGAGAGAAATTGGAATTGCATGAACAGTCTAGAATATATGTGTACGTATCAAGTTTTTAGCTTAGGTTATATATATAGACTTATTTATAATAAAAAAATTATATGTAAGTAGTATAAGAGCTAAGTGATGTTATGCTATATATATGTATACATACATAAGTAATAATATGGATAGCATAAATGTGAAAGTCGTTAATAATAATAATAATAATGAATGATTGATATAATAACCTCTATCATACCTTGAAATATTGTTGGCGAATTTAATGAAAATTAAAAAAAAAGCTTAAAAAATATAAATTTAAACACTCAATATTTTCCCTTCTTTTTCCAAAGAAGAAAAATTGAGAGATTGCTAAATTGGGTGAATTTACAGTTTATCAAAATTAATTAACGACAATTAGATGGGAATCTTCCTTTTCTCTACTCGACAAGAATCGGTATAGATCAGGTTCGAAGATGTTAAGGGATTGGCAGTAGTAACTCGACTAGGAAGTTTTCCCCAAAAATGAAAGAAAGTTATTTACAAAAAAATTCTGAAAAGTGCTGATTCTTGTAATAACAAGGGAGAAAGGGACACAAACTAGGACAAAGTTTCACCAAAAATATTTCAAGCGATGAAGACATCAGTTATGTCGACTTCACGATAAATCGCAATAGCGTCGCCAGATTCGATGAGTCTACCAATTTTGTTCGATACATCTTCTTCGAGATTTAACTGTAATGAAAGGAAGGAAGAGAGCAAATCGGGATCCAACATCAGCGTGACTAACCAATCCGATGGGACTTTTGATAAAAAAATGCTTGTAATCGCGTGAAATCTCAAAACCGTTTTACATCTGCATGGCTTGGTAACGGGAGACTGGATAAGAGCTGCGATAAGGCGAAATACTAAGTTATTCAAATACCAGGCAAAAAGTTATCTCACATACTGGGAAGGTGGCTTTTGTTTTTTAACTCGTCATATCTTTTAAGTTTACCTAATTAAACCACAAATGTTGCAAAAGAGAGTCGCGTTCGATAACTTTATCTCTACCAGTTGGATAACTCAGCAATCGGTGTCACCAGAGAAGGTGTACCCTATAATTGGTTAACTTAATTAATTTCAACCCTACAGGATGTGTCTTAATGCAGAAAATAAAGGAGACATTTTGAAGAATGTGCATTCTTTATGCTAATTCGCTCAGATAAGAGAACCGGATAATGTGGAAACGAACGACTTCAAATAATTACTGGGAAATTCATATTACAAGAAAATCTCTGAAACAGATCCATTTTGCTATTAAAGTGGAAAGACATTTTTCTTCACACGGAATAGATATTTGCCATTTCATCCCTTAACAGGGTGAAGCAACTCTCCTTGAAAATTGAAATAGGAACAATCATGCATTAATTCCGAAGTCTCTAACTTGCAAGAATAATTATGGCTTCGCTGTGAAATTTGGTCGATTCGTGTTAAAGCCCACTCGACGTGTCTAATTCTGCTTTCGCTCTCTCTTTTAGCAACAAACGAGTGAATAAAAAGGAGATTTATATACAAAAATGGATTCATTGAGTTATTCTGATATTAGTATTTTTTATATTTTTCCGTTGTTTATCTTAATTCAGAAATAAAACGAAAATAAGGATATAGAGGGTCAATTTTTTGATATTTAAATTTTTTGGCTCTAATATCGGTATTGTTACTGGTAGTATTTATATTACCACTTTGATAAATTGTATAATTGTTAGAAAATAATAGACGTAAAATTTGTGTTGATTATTAGTTTCCTATGAATATCCACTTTTCTTCTAATTGATTTCATTATTTTACGTCACAAGGACATGATTATTATTTTTTGTAAATAGCAATTTGCATAATTTTGATGATTCCTTTTTTCACATGATCAAGAGGAAAGTTTGGAAATTGAAAATAGCTCCAGGCTTCTTTTGGACTTCACTATTGCCAAAAAATTACTAATTCTAAAGAAAATTGTAACAATGTCGTTATAAGTAATTGTAATAAAAATGTTGAGTTATTGCAATAAGGCTGTTTCTGAGATTATTATGAGCCCTTGTATTTAAATTCTTATAAAATGATATTGAAATTCTAATATTTGAAATTTAATTTCAAATAATAAATGATAAACAAATTATATTTAATAACAAGTAGTAATAATAATTAAGTTTGATCTATTGTATGAATTTCAAAGTAATGAAGCTTTTATCATGGTCGGTCAGCTGATCTAGAAATGCAGTTGAGTGTAGGCGGGAATTCCTTTGATCAACATTTTTAAAAAAACTATTCAGAAAGTGTGCAACTGATAAAAAATTGCCTGAAGGTAATGATAATGTGTATATACAAGTATATCTTTAACCCCTCACTAAATAGAAAGAACTTCCGTTAAGTAGCTGCTCGTGTAAGGTCAATAAGACCTCGACTTTCACAACATTATTCAATGTAACACTTTCGTAATAATGGCGAATTTTTTGTACTATTATGGTAAAATAAGGTTTTCATAGTAAGTCCTCAAACTGGCCGTGAAACCTCATAATTTCATGCTGAGAAACGTCATGGGGTGAAATTTGTGATTTTTCCTCAACCGCCATTCCAATGCAAAATTGTTAATGGGAAGAATTTTTATTTATGGGAACAGTTGCGTGTGAATTATTATGGATTCTTTGGTGTAGGAATTCTTGCAACTTTCTGGAAATGCAATTTATTGCATTTATAATCTAAAATTAGATTTTTGAAAATAGGTAATTGCTAAAAACACAGATACCACCGTATAAAAATTGAAGTAGTTGCAATAGTTTGTGACATCCCTTTTTTTGAAAACTTTAAAACTCCAAATTTGGGGAATTTTCATATCTAACAATAAATTGCTTTTTTTTTAGTATTTCCATTTTACGAAATTTTTAAATGCTTCAAAATTTGTATTTTTTGGCTCTAATGTCGATATTGTTACTGGTAGTATTTATATTACCACTTTTATAAATTTTATAATTGTTACAAAATATAATATAGAAAATAATAGACGTAAAATTTGTGTCGAGTATTAGTTTTCTATGAATATCCACTATTTTTCTAATTGATTTTATTATTTTCCGTCACAAGGGCATGGTTATTATTTTTTGTAAATAGCAATTTTCATGATTTTGATGATTCCTTTTTTCACACAGTCAAGAAGGAATTTTGGAAATTGAAAATAGTTTCAGGATTGTTTTGGGCTTCACTGTTGCCAAAAAATTACTAATTCTGGAGAAAATTGTAACAATGTCGTTATAACTAATTATAATAAGAATCTTGGTATATACAATTTTCCCAAAATGGTTACATATTTTGCAATCATTGCATGAATATGCGGAAAGGATCTCGTTGATTTGTAGGCTTGCTTCAACAGAAGTTTGATTAGGTTTAATCTTATCAAGAAATTTTTCACAGTTTCAACTAGAAAGCTACTATTGGAATCTCAACTAACTGTTTTCGCTTCTTGGCAACGCGGAAAATTCTTCATAACGATAATGATAAAACTGACAAATATTGACTCAAGTCTGATAACGCATTTTCTACACGAGTTAGAAAATAAGGCTCTTCTTACAACTGCATTTTATTCCATTTCGCGTTGTGCAGATATAATTTATTTAATTTATTCAAATATAATTGGAATTAATACACTGATACTAATTAACACTATGCCGTCCGGTGGCACCACGTTGGTGCCATGCAAAAACTATCGGGCAAGCGCCGGTGGCACCACGTTGGTGTCGTACATAAAGATTTGTACCGGCGCCAAACGAAAGAATCCCGATCAGACGTGCGGACGGCAAAGTGTTAATACATTAATTTCGGTACTAATTCAAATTAACCGAATTATCCCCAATAAATTGCATTTTAGTTTAACTTTACGTGAACCTTCCTGGGGTTAATATTAAAATTTTTGTCATTTACCGGGAGGAACGTCCAAAAATATTATTTATTTCTTTGGGACACCTATTGACCCATTCGGTCTTTATTTGGGCCATAAAGGGTTAAATAAAAAGACTTTCGTTGAAATTCGCGAGTCTCTTCCCATTTGGGATGTTTGGAGACTATTTATTTCCATAAGACTCCATAATGCAATGGCCAGGTATCAAGAGATTCGGTATAATTCGCTATTTTATGGTAGTTCTTAGTTAAAGAGACTGGAATTTATAGCTGCGATAATGCAAAGTATCTAATTACTTGATAAATGGTGCAATTGTTACCCAAAATTGTCCACAAGCGAGAATTCAAAATTTCCATTGAACCAGAAAGTCCTAATATGAGAATTCCTAAAATTTTTTTTGCTAATATACTAATTTTGGAGCATTCAAAAATTTCATAAAACGGGGACACTATTAATGGGAATTTAAATATACTTATTTTTGCATACTTATCAAAATTCGAATTTTGACGAATAAAAAAGAAAAGATAAATATTAAAGATCAGCTGACTGACCATGATAAAAGCTTCATTACTTTTGAGATTTATACAATAGATCAAACTTCATTATTTTTACTATTTATTATTAAATATAATTTTTTATTATTTATTATTTGAAAGATCGTAAATGAATACGCGTTTTCTTTATTTCCAGCTCCTAGGATTCGAGGTCGACGCTATCAATTCCGTGCAATTATCTAATCATACCGGGTACAAGGTTTTCAAAGGCCAGGTTCTGAACGATCAGGATTTAGGTGAGAGTCACGAAAATATAGATTTTATTAATTTTCTTTTTATACATTATTAATTTATTAATTCTTTTATTATTAATATTTTATTAATTCTAATTTTTGTTATATATTATTAATTTTCTTTTTTGAAACGCATATTAAAAAATTACCTATAAATTTTACCATCTTGGAAGGAAATCGTATATTATTTTATCATCACCGTAGCGAAATATTCGAGCTTCTTTGGATTCATTTTATTTGAAGTCGATATTATTTTCCGTTTATTAAAGGAGCAACGTTTCTGTGTCCGTTAGATCAATTGATAGATGGCTTGACTGCTAACGACTTGGATAATTATAGCCACTTGCTGACTGGTTACGTCGGATCAGCATCATTTTTAAAAAGGATAGCGAAGGTGGTAAATGAATTAAAACGGAAGAATCCTTCCCTCACTTACGGTAAGTCAATTTTTTGGTAACTTTAGCAACGAATGCCTCAAAACTAATATATTGAGTTGGCAAATAAGTTCGTTCGGTTTTTAACAATGGAATAAATCACAAAAACCGAACGAACTTATTTGCCAACCCAATAATAAGTTTCAGTAGTAAAATTTTTGATAATTTTTAAATATTTTATTTATGCTTTGGTAAAAATATAAGTTAGTTTCTCAAATTATGAAAATTTTAATTGCTCCAAAATTGGTATCTTTTAGAAAATAAATTTTCTCATCTTAGGATTTTTCGGCTCTAACGTCGGTATTGTTAATAACTTTATTTTCAGTATTTGAAAATTATTACAAGAGAGAAATTTCAATTTATTTTGGGGCGTCTTTTTTTTTAATGAATTTCAAGATTATAATTTCCCGATTGAAACAACTATTTTGAGTATTTCCTATTTACAAATTTTCAAATCTCTCAAAATTGATAACCTTCGGTAGTAAAATTTTTGATAATTTTTAAATATTTTATTTATGCTTTGGTAATAACATAAAAGTGTACCAGAGGTCGATTGCCGGTACCAGGGTGTATCCTCTTACAAAAGATCCTTCTTCAAAAGAACGACAATGAAAAATAATTTATGTTAACACGAAATATTTGCTGGCAGCGGTCCAGGAAAATGCGACATTCGATTAATAAATTCTATTTCTTCGGCCAGTTTGCGACCCAGTTATGGGCGACAATGGAAAAATGTATGTTCCTGCAGAACTCCTGGAGATTTATAAGGAAGATATTGTCCCCCTGGCTGACGTTTTGACGCCAAATCAATTCGAATTAGAGTGAGATTTTTATAAATTCCTTTTTTTTTTCATAATTCTGACCCATCAATTTCACTTCTGCCAAATTACTGATCCTTGGATGGCAGTTTTCAAAATCCTTGATTTTCATGTGACAATAAAGATGGTACGGAAATCATGAAGGTTTTATAATATTATGTCAACGGGCTTATCAATTTGGATAATTTGAAGCCAAAAATATGTCACGCAATTATTAACCCCTTCAAGCTCGTCATTGATTTTTTTCTTAATTTTACCATTTTTGATATTATTTAATAATATGTAAAAATGGATATCAATTCAGAATATGCGACAATTATAAAATGAAACAGTGTTTTTTAAATAAAAATTTATTTCATACACAGTTTTTCATTATTTAATCGGACCGGAAGGGGTTGAATAACTTGAGATTTAAATAATTCCTAACTGTTTTAATTTTAAATGGATATTTTAATGAATATTCAATTCTTATTTGAAAAATTGTATAGGCACATTTTTTGATGCCGCTATTGTTTGAAAATCGAAATTAGGTAGTATAGAAAAAAAATATATAAGAAAATATGAAATCACGCAACGAATTGTCCTATGGGCCAAGAAGCAAAAAAAAAATAAAATCGCATAATTAAATTGTCTCTCGACAATTTGGAACCAAAAATATAAATTTACGTAATTTTATTTCCATTTGGGATTGAAATAATTGACCTTGAATGGAAATATGAATGAAAATTTGTAATTTGAAAATTTGAATTGGCACTTCTGAGACTCTTTGTTCCAAGAAAGTTTCTAGCATACGTCTCAAATGAGGTGATAAATGATGATTTATAAAGTCCGCTAATACATTGACAGCAGCTTCGGGAGAAAATTGCATGGAAAACGTAAGTTAAGCTTATCACTGGAGTTAATCACCGTCTTCTCATAGGTATCCTCACGTTTGATGAATATCATTTAACGCCATGAACTCGATTTAACTCCGGACTCCGTGCAGTGCAATGAACTGTAATGAGCTCAGTGTGAAAACGACTTCGCACTAATTTGCGTGATTGCGAACATTGTGAAGTCAATCTTACATCGTTTCTTCTTTTCCTCCTCTATCGTCTATGTAATAATTATATACCCTCGAAATACCGCAGACTCCACGAAAGTCGCGGAGGGCCTCTCGGTAATAGTTCACAATTTTTTTGCTGAAAATTCAAAGAAAGTTTTTGCTGAGTCGTGGGTTCTAAAGGTGACCATTGTCACGAGGCGTTGATCCCAAATTTATTTTTATTGGCGGACACTTATACTTTTTTTTTCCGAGGAATCCATTCTCATTGTCAAAATTCCAAGAAATCTAGTGACAAATAGAACTGTTTTGGCAAAAAGTCTTTTTTTTTTACCAATTTCGATACGTTATAATTATAATTATAAGAAATTGATGGGTTCAGATGCAAAATGGTGTAATTCTTTTAACCATAACTGACGAGGAAACTAATTAACTAATTCCCAGACTCTTGACCGGGCTCAAAATCAGTGACATGAAATCTCTAAAATCTGCCATCAAGGAGCTTCACAAAAAGGGACCGAAGACTGTAGCGGTGTCGTCATCCGAAATTGACGGGAAACTGGTGACAGTTGTCAGCAGTGCCAGTGGTAATGTTAATACATTTTTTTTTTCTCTATTTTTTATTGAATACTTCAGGCCTACACGCATTTTTTGTTGTTGCCTAACAAATTCTACACGGCAATGCCTTGGAATTCGAGTGCCTCAGGAGTATCCTGCCAATGCGGGTTCATATATTTTTGGCATCAACTGCTATAATAATAATAATAATAATAATTATGAAAACAACAACAACAACAATAATAATAATGATAATGATAATGAAGATAATAATAGTAGTAGTAGTAATAATAATAATAATAATAATAATAATAATAATAATAATAGTAGTAGTAGTAGTAGTAGTAGTAGTAGTAGTAATAATAATAATAATAATAATAATAATAATAATAATAATAATAATAGTAATAATAGTAATAATAGTAATAATAATAATAATAATAATAATAATAATAATAATAATAATAATAATAGTAATAATATTACACAGAACACTAATCGTTCAAATGTTTTCTTCTTTCAGATAATTCCATGATTAAAATTGACATTCCAAAAATTGCAGCCACTTTTACTGGATCTGGTGATCTTTTTGCAGCCTTGTTCCTCGCGCATTTCCACTGCGAGAGAAATCCAAAAATTGCTTTGGAAAAAACAATTAATACGCTGCACGGTGTATTATTGAAAACGCATCAAAGCTGTCTCGGTAAGTTTTGTTATTTCATATTTATTTAAAAAAAAACAAATAAATATCGTTTGTTGTATGAAATTAAAAAATTCAATTGAACAATTTGTGGCAGAAGCGTTATTTTGTTACGTATAAAAAAAATTAATACGTTCTGAGAAAATTTATGATAATTAAATAATTAAAATTATATGATAAATAAACAAGTAAATTTCAAGAATTTAATTAAAAATGATGAAGAAAGAAATTTAGTAATTATTATTGAATAATAATTTAAAAAAGCAGGAATTAAGTAATAATTATTGAACAAAAAAATGCAGCCGAAGAAATTGAAAGATTCGAAGAATTATTGGGTTGGCAACTAAGTAATTGCCGATTTTGTCATTTGTTTGCTTTGGAAAATCGGCAATTACTTAGTTGCCAACCCAATACTTGAGATTCGAATACAAAATTGCATTTTATTGGAGTTATCAAATTTTTCTTGAAATTGAATGTTCCTTTTTTTCACATTTTCAGCAATGGCGGATTCCAAGGCACAACAGGTCAGAAAAATGGAATTGCGATTAACTCAATGCAAGAGACTCATAGAAAACCCGGAGGTGACCCTTCGCGCAGAGACTCTATGATCTGGATAATGATTAGAAATGATCAGTGAAAATTGTATAAATAACCGAGAGGCTGGAAGAGAAGGACGACGTATTTTTTTGTTTTTGAAACAAACTGGTGGAGGTAATTTCACGGTTTCCTTTTTGCCCCCTTGAAAATAACGAATATATATTTATTTTAATTATTTTATTTTTAACGATGATACGTGAAGGAACAATAATTCAAAGAGTAGATTGTGTATAGGCTATAACATATCCTAGAACACCACTACGGCATCTATGTCCCGTAGGAGGTAATTTATATATATGTGGTTGTTTTTCGATGTTAAGCATAACGCTGTTCGATGGTCCAGAAATCATGTCTTCCAATATTGTTCGATTATTTAACACGTTAAGCGCGTCGCTAAATTTGCGTGACAACCTATTCACGCCGCGTGACTCGCAGTGATGTACATTATTGTATTCGACAAAACCGGCGAGACCTGAACGGAAAGTTTAGCGTAGCGTTTAACGTGTTAATGATAATGTTACTTAAAATCAGATATACGGATGTTACTTGCGTATAGATATAATATAAATAATGAAAATTCTTTTACGCATGGAAGAACACCCATTTCTATATGAATTTTTACACATTTTGTGGTATATTTTAGTTGAAAATTGGGTAACTCAAAATTATTGAATTAATTTACTAAATAAACTTAATTAATAATTTAAGTTTTTCATTTTTCTTAATAAGATTATCTAATCAACGGTGTCCTAAAGTCATAAGAACATACCTTCAACATGCTTTAAAACTTTATTTATATTTTCGTTTGAAAAATTTCTAAAA
Source organism: Gasteruption jaculator (assembly GCA_949825005.1). NCBI lineage: Eukaryota > Metazoa > Arthropoda > Insecta > Hymenoptera > Gasteruptiidae > Gasteruption > Gasteruption jaculator. Next base: position 7,008,211 of record OX463774.1, read on the forward strand.
TATATTAATATAAGTTGCTAATATTAATACTTTCATCTTAATATACCCAATTAATAAAATATTATTACACGACGAAATGAAAACATTTTTTAATTGTAAACCGGACATAACTATGGCATTCAATATGCTTTTATCAATATGGATAATGGAAATAATGTGGAAAAAATGAAAATTTTGTGCTACCGAAGATCTTAAAAATCGGACCGAAACGTATAGAAACAATAAAGAGAGTAACTACTGATCATCTACGAGAATTAAGAATTTATATTATTTATTCAACGATCAAGACCAAAAGAATTCTACAATTTATGAAAGATTATCTAATAAAAAAATGCGTAACTTCCCTTGAAAATGATAATGAACGTGATATTTTGAAAAAAAAAAAAAATTTGTTTGTCATATTTTTGCCTTATCGAACATTTTAATTTTCAGTTTGAATTTTTCTTTGTGACGAAGAACAATAAATTAATTGATCAAGTGCAAAGTTTAACAATAATTATTTATTAAAGTTTAGTAATAATTAGTATCCTACAAGCCAGTGTCGAGAAATACGTAATTCTAATTTTTTTTTTCTATATAAGTAAGTACAATTTATCACAGAAACTTATAAACAACTTGGAATTATAATTCTTTACCTAATTAATTATAAATCTATATCGAGTATCTTTCTATTTTGACCCACGCGAGGAAGTACAAATAATATAGGTACTTTTGTTTTTACATGTGCTTCAACCCCTTTTTCGGATGAAATCTACTAAACAATTCCTTCACGACTTCATCGGATGCTTCGTGTACCAACAGGTAGATACAACGTTAGTGAAATCCAACGACGCAGTCAATGACCAAATAATAGGAAAGCACCAGGTGCGTTGCTAGTAACAAGAGTCACCGACCAACCTATTATAGATCTATTGTTCTACATCCATGGAAAAGGTATATACTATATATGTATAATTATTAAAAATATACCAAATCTAAGGAAAAAAAAAACAAATAATTCAAGAATTATTTTTTTTTTCAAATAGCTTTTTGTTATAAATATTACGAAAGATAATAGTCGGTTGGTAGTTGATAGTTTACTTTTTTTTCCTTTTCTAATAGTATTTAATCTTTTAAACAAGAACTACTGTCGCTGTGCTATTAATACTGTTATTAATTGTACTATCAATATTTTTTGATATTGTCGAATTTTAAAATAATTAAATATTACAGTAATTATAACAACAATAAGAATAAAAATATCATATTTAACAACGCTAATATTGACTTAATATTTATAATAAATATAACAAAAATACCAAATCTAAGAAAAAGCGAAGAATTGTAAAATCGTATAATTTATAAACAATAATCATCTACATTTATTTTAATAGAATATCTTTTTCTACAGATACCGGTACATTGACATGTATACATATACATATATATAAATATTTATATGTGTGTATACATATACGAGGAGATGCGTTGGCTGGAGGTAAAGTGAGGTCGATGGAAAGTGGCATAATCGCGGATGTGGATCGCTCAAGGAGAGCAGAGGATCCTTTACCTTACTTATGTAACGACTAGTCGTCTCGTGTCTTCGACCGCCCTCCTTGACGGAAGAAAATGTATGAAAGGGCGAAGAAGCAAGAGAAGGAGGATGGAGAGACCCACGCATAAAAGTTGGGACGAAAAGAAGAAGAAGAGGAAGAAGAAGATGAACATCAAAGACACAGGAACGGAATAACTTTTTCTCCCTCTCTCTCTCTCTCTCTCTCTCTCTCTCTTTTTCCTCTCCATTTAGACACTCCTTTTGAATCCCTTTCCGTCTCTGAAAAAATCCTCTTTTATTGGGTCATCTCTCTCCCTCTCGTCGAATTAATATCACTTTTCGTCCTCCTCCATTGCCTCCCCGGAATCTTCACGGAGGTAACGTTACTTCCAGGCCACTTTACGCTGCTGGATAGGTACACGGCGAGGGGGTATCTTCTTGTTCTTCTTTTTTATTTCATCCAAAACCTGTTTGATAAAAATTCCCAAACGAAGGACTTTGTTCTAAAAAAGGAAAATAATCTCCAAGGCGTAAAGCCAAGACTTTTACTTTAGGTAGATTTTGATGTGATATACGCTCACCTTCCTTTTTTTTTTGTTATTTTCTTATGTGGACGCTGTAACGGAAAGGTTTTACTTTTGAATATATGTTACATGAGGTTGTCGATTTTCCTCGGGACAAATAACGTGGTTTGACGAAAATGAATTTTTATTTTAGCCTAATTCGGGGCTAATTTAAGAAAAACAATTTTTTAATCGAATTGTTTTATTTGTTTGTATAATTATTATTTTTTTTACTGTTATTTTCTCAAAACGAATTATTTAACATTTTTTCTATTGTTTAATATATTTTTTAATGTCATTAATAACAGCATTATTAAATACGGTAATAATAACAATAACATATTGAACAACGATACTATTAATTATTAATAGATATTTTTTAATTTTATGTTAATCCACAGCAACGTGACTTCTTTTTTTTTGTCGATTTTAATTTAATATTCGTAATTAAAATTTAATTTTTAATTAAGCGACTCCCACCATTATTCCTTTTTGACAATAATTCTACCGAATCTTCAAAACAATTCTTTTTAGTGCTCTTTCTCCAGCTTCATGTATTTTATTAATAATAAAAATAATAATTTTCTTGGAAATCGGTAACATTTATTATAAATAATATCAATTTTATATATACCTTCTTTTCACGGTCGCGAATTTTTGCTGTTTTTATGTAATTATTTATTTTATAATTAGTCTCTTATGCATAAAAAGATTTTTTAATTTTCTCATCAGAGCAGATAAAAACCACAATTCCGTGTTTTCTTTATAATATTGACAGTAAGAGTAGTCCGTGTTACGAAATTGTATTATAATCTCGGTTCCTCTTGCATATATGTATAAATGTGTACCAGAAAATTCTCTTCACACGCAGAGAAGGAGAAAGTGAAGAAGAGGTAAATTTTACTATGTAGTAATTTTTACTTAAAAAAAATGTCAATTTTCCCAGATAACAGCTACTTTTTGCAAATTTGCAGCGATTTATAGGGAAATTTATCAATATTGTGGGGTAAAAATTACCATAACGTAGTAGAATATAATATTTAATAGTGTAGATGTACTTTTTACGGTATAAAAAATATTACGATATTTAACAATCTTCAAATTAAGCAATATTAACAAATATAAAAATGAAAAAAATGGATAAAATAAATTTTGATAAAAAAGTAATAAAAAAAAAGAAAACAATATATAATAAATGTATAATTCATTTCGTGGCATTTACATTGCTGAAATTATTGTTCAAATAAATAAAATATAACAAATATACAATTCAGTAAATAAATCATTAAAGATACTGAAAAATTAGTCTTAAATTAGAATGTAATAATTAGAATTTTTGAATCGATTTTTTATTTGTATAATTATTATTAGGATTTTCCTAATATTTTGTAATATCATTAATAATTTAATATCATGTTCATATATTTATACATTTCTCCCGATCCTTCCTCTTTCACTAATATTTCTGCAGCATTTTATTAATGATGAATAGCCGTTGTGTACATTTGAAGTTCCCTCATTTCTTCTTCTCCTCCTTCTCCTCTCCCCTTCACTCCTTCTCCTCCTCCGTCATTTTCTTCCTCTTCTCCTTCTTTTTTTTTTCGCCAAAGGAAACAGAGACGAGTGGAGAGTACCTTGACCCTGACGAGAAATGAAGAAAAGTGCAAAGAATACGAAGACTACAAAACTCGAGGACAAGAATAAGAAGAAGAAGAAGAACAAGAAGGAGGAGAAGAAGAAGAAGGCAGTTCAAGTGTAATCCGGGTCGTAGTACCTTGTTCGTTGACTTTCCGTGGTCGTACATACAAGAGTTCGTCGTCGAGAAGGAAAGAGAGTTGATGAGGAAGAAGGAGAAATGAGAATGCCAGGACCGGGAGGGTATAGAGCGTGGTTATGGTATTAAGGGGGAGGGGGGGGGGGGGGTATAACGGGTCTAAAAAAAACACTTTTTTGAGAATTTTTTTCTTGAAGAGACTATTAGAGTTACTTTATCAAAGTTTGTTGCACATTGTTATGTAAGATTTGATGAACATTCGGTAATTTTTTTTCGTGAAAAAATATATTCATAAACAAGCCAGTGAGAGCGAATTGACGGAGGCCATTTCAATTCTTGCAATGGCTCGGCTAATGGCTGCGTTGACCGTCGAGGTGCGAGGAAGAAGGAAGAAGAAGGACGAAGAAGAGATGGAGCTCGGGGGCAGTGAATAGGAAGAGGCAAAAACAGACGGCGAAGAAGTCGACAAGAAGGGGGAGGGGGGAGGAGAAGGAGGAGATGAAGCAGAAGAAGAAGAAGAAAGGGAAGGGAAAGGAAAGGAAAGGTAAGAAAAGGAAGGAGCGAAAGAGAAGGAGGGGTGGGGGGGGGGGGACTCGAAGGGAGACGACCGGCAAGTCGAACGAAGACACAAGTTCATATTCGAGAAGATGTAGGACGATGGCCTCGAGTAACCTCTATCAAGGATGGACTCTTCCATCTACCATGGTTACATCCTATGCGTGTAATACATATTATGGTGTAAGTATTCACACACGGAATACGTATAGATGTATAGGCATTGAATGTGTGCGTGTTTGTTGTACATATATAGGTGTAGGAGCTCTTCTGTATCTTTTCCTCGTCAGTTACGCGCGTCCACTTGGATGTTCCTGCAACGTCACGGAAAATCAACGATTAACGAACGAAGGAACGAAGGAACGGAGGAACGGAGGAAGGTCCCTCATCGGATGAAGCAACCTATGGAAACACTCGGCGTACGAACGCGGAATGGCGAGAAATGGATAGTTTCTTGACAGAAATAAGAGAAGAAATGGAAATTTCTGGAAACACTCTGCCTAAAAACGCGGAATGGGAAGAAATTTCCATTTCTTTGGTAAAAGCATGGGAAGAAACGGCAATTTCTGTATATTTCTGCCGGCATAAGGGAACACGTCTCGCAAAGAATTTACAATATTAATTTCTAGACCATCGCGATTCAAGAGCTTGACCTTACTATGTTAAACCGAGTATTTACAGTAGTTGTTGTTTCTATATTACATGGTAACGTGTAATATTAAAATTTGAGAAAAGTTTCGCTGCAAGGCTGTAATAATTTTACAGCACAAGTGACAAATTTGTCTGTTACGGGTTTCTGCCATTTATGCATTTACTCGCAAGAAGCGGGTGTTACAGAGAGTCTGGAGAATGAGGTCGATGCCACTGAGAAAAGTTCTCCGCGTATTTCATTGAGACGCGACGTGTCCCTGGTCTCCCATTCTCTTCGAAACTTTCATAATAACCAACGCTTTCATAATTATTCATTACATTAATACGTAGAAATGAATCGGGACTCATCGTCGGTGAGCTGATTCATCGCTCGGTTCTTCATTTAATCGAGTTCTCTAATAATACACTTTACTTCCGCAAAATGTCTCAATTAAATTCCACATCAAATTGGTATCTATTAATTTAAGTATATAAGTGTTTTATTACTTAACAGGTGTCACAGTTGGTAACTTTCTGATGGATTCATAGTCGGTAGATTTTTATTTTTTAATGATAATAACGGCAATCAATCAATCAATCAATCAATCAATCAATCAATCAATCATTCATTCATTCATTCATTCATTCATTCACTCGTTCACTAATTCACTTTTTAATTTATATCATGATTCAATTATTAATTCATTCATTCACTTATATATTTACAATCCATGTATTGGTTGATTGATTGATTGATTCATTCATTCATTCACTCATTCAGTAATTCACTTATTAAATTATATCATGATTCAATCATTAATTAATTCATTCATTCATTCACTTACATATTTACACTATCATGTATTGATTAATTGATTGATTGATTGATTCAATCATTCATTCATGCATTAATCACTGCTTCATTTATTCACAGTTTGATTCATTCAGTAACTTATTAATTCATTGATTCATTCCATTATTCATGGAATCAAAATTTTGGAAAGTTTCAATCTTTTCCAGATATTTATTTTTTAGAACATTATTTTTACATAATTGAATAGTTCCTTCTGAAAGTGGTCTAAGTCCATTTTTTTTAGTTTTTTTTGTTGTTAACTGGACTTAGGCCACTCTCAAAATAAGCGGCTGAATTATGCAATTTTTTTCGGCGGTGTCTGGATCATCCCCTCGGACCTTGAAAATCCAGGAGAGGCCCACGTGGCAGATCGAAAATTTCCTCTAAATAAAAATAGCGTGGTCTAGAAATTTTAATAATTTTTTTTTTTAAATTCGAAATTTTGCTAGGTCGATTATTATACTCTGAAAAATTTCATCTCTACAAAAACAAACCGGAAGTTCCTAATCTTCGCAGGCTGCTAGAAAACCCGGATTTGTCCCAATTTTCATCCGCAAAGAAAATACAAAAAAAAAATCTCATTAATATTTTAACAACGACGCGCGTGTAAAATAATAGCGTCTAATTACTCCTTTGTTGTGTTTCACATAAAAAGTTGATTAGACGGCAAATTGAACTCGGGCTTTGTTACAAACTATACCTATGCACGTACGATATTTATACCCCGCGAGAAGAAAGTCTTCATCCTACCATACGTATACCTACCTACCTGCGGCCGCATCCGAGCATAGAAAGACTTGCATTGATAACTGACCTTCGATTCTCGCTTCTTCCTAACAACCGCTATTGAAAACAGTTAGCATCGCATTTGAAGTCACGCTACATCTGCCGCCTTTCCTTCTTTTGTTTGCCTTTTTTCACGTTTGTCTTTTGATACCGTGCCCCTTCTTCCGTGGGAGGTGCAGCAGGACGAGCAGGACGAGCCGAGATGCGTCGAAAGGATAATTTACCCGGGATTTGTAAATATTTGCATACATTTAACTACCGTTATCGAGAATCCTTTCTTTGCACGATATAACGTCCAACTACGGCCACTGATATTTTCTGTCATCTATGAAAATCAAATAGTGATTTGATATCTCGAGGTTGTTGGAGAAAGGAAGATGATTATTATTGTTGTTGTTCTTGTTATTATTATTATTATTATTATTATTATTATTATTATTTTACTCATTTAATTCGATTTATTATTACTATTATTATTATTGTTGTTATTGTTATTGTAACTATTATCATCATTTTGTATAATATAAAAATAAAATATTAATATTTTTGACCCCTCCTTCTTCCCCTCCTACTCCTAACAATAATGTTGAATATAGCACCAAGATTCGTTTATTTGGGAATACAACAACAAAAACAACAAATTCATTCGACTCGGGAGGTGCCATAAGTATATGACATTTTTTTCCCTCAAATTCCATCAAATTTGCAAAAAATAAAAGTGACAGCCGTCAACTACAATTTGTCCATCACCAAAATACAAGAATAAGGTCCGAAGAATTCGGAAAGCTGCCATAACGGTCTGTATTCTACCACTCACGAGTTATCCGAAAATCGTATTTTCAAAAGTGACAGTTCCAAAAAATGTCGGACCTCGCCGAGGTCTTCAAGTTCCGGTTGACCGACAGTTTCGAGACTAGTCTCATTCGACTCAGAAAACGTTATATATGCAATAAATGAATTTTTAACGAAATTCATCGACTTTCGACATTGCCCGGAAGGTGTAAAAAAAAAAATTTTGAAAATGATTATCCCTTTGCTGTCCGCACGTCTGATCGAGATTCTTTCGTTTGGCGCCGGTATGAATCTTTGTGTACGACACCAACGTGGTGCCACCGGCGCTTGTCCGATAGTTTTCGCATGGCACCAACCTGGTGCCACCGGATGGCATAGTGTTAATAGTAATAGTAATAATAATAATAGTAATAACTCCGCTTTCTTGTTACACGGCAAAGGGTTACATTATGGTACCGATAATGGGAAATCCAACTCACGTTGTAACCCAATGTAACGCGCATTAAGGGACGATATCTGTTTTCGTCTAGGAAGATTCGAGAGGTTCCATCAGAAAGTACAGGTTCCTAATCCGTTTTTTCCACAGGTGCAGAAGAGCAGGGGAGGCTGGAGTGGATACAGACGAAGGGGTCGAGGGGTAAGGATCCAGTCACAAAATAGTTTCGGAGTCACTGCCCTAATAGACCTTGAAGTGAGAAGTTTAGGGGAGTCTCAGGGTCACGTATGAGGAATTAAAGAAAAAAAAAATAAATAACACGCCAGGACCAGAGCGGAAGGGCAGTGAAGGGCGGCGGCAGGACTAAGAGTCGATGGATACAAAGGGAGTGTTTTGTATGGGATTACATGCATGCGTTACCTGCACCGCTGTCACATAACTTTACCTTAACCCAGTGCCTGCCGTGGCCGAGGAACGAACGCTTTTTGGGTCTAGGTCTGTTCAGAGCGTTCACCCTGTTTACGACGATACGACGTTGTAACATACTTTACCACATAGGCATTCGCCGAGCAACTACGTCATAAAAAACGAAGAAGAAATTGTTCTCAACGCGTGGAGGAAGTTGTTGTATTGTTGCCGGTTCTTTTCTTTCTTTCCTACCCAAAACCATCGCCGATGGGCATCGAGCGAGGGCTTCCCCATGGTATCTGGGTAAAAAACCGATTTGGGAATTTTGAAAAAAAAAATAATAATACTTGCTGCTCTAGCTCGATCGTACTTGGTTCCCCATTAGTCGTGTCGTGCTCAATAATACAAGAAGAAATTGATAAAAATGAAAATATATATTTTTATTATATATTTTTAGGAAATGATATTTTTATTATATATTTTTAGATTTCTCAGTTACCAATTCTAAAATGATTAATGGGAAAATTAATCATGAATTCTGGGATAAGGTGTACATTAATAATTAAAAATAAATATCAACTACATACGTTGGTGCCGTGTGAAAATTACCGGGCAAGCGCCGGTGGCACCACGTTGGTGTCGTACATAAAGATTTATACCGGCGCCAAACGAAAGAATCCCGATCAAACGCGCGGTGGGCAAAGCGTTAATTTCAGTGAGAAATTACTGAAAAAAAAAACTCGCGTGACTCCATTTTGGCCCCGAATCCCCAACCAATTTAGCGATTTTCAACTGCCGAACAATTGCTGTGGGTATTTATTTTTTTACGAACATCCCCCCCCCCCCCCCCCCCCCATTGTCACATGGGGAGCATGCTTTTTTTCTTTAGCGTCACCCGAAAAGAGCATCCAGGGAAAAATGCGGAAATCCGTAAGGGAAATTAAAGTGTATTTCAACTGCAGACAGGAAAACCGCGGCAACCACATTGCCAAAGTACCTCCCCCGTACAGTGGCGATCCGTTCAAAGCGGTTTCCACACCACCCATCATTCCGCCAACCCTTTTCAGCGAAAATGTTTCAAAGTAAATGTATCAAAGCACCGTTACTTTCGTCGGAGCTGCGTGGGTGTGTCAGTGTATTTTTCAAATTGTTGCGTTTGATCTTGGGGGTGCGCGAAAATTCGGAAGTGATAACGGTATCTTTTTAAAAATTCGAATTTGAATTTCCAAAGTCCATTGTTATCGATTTGTAATAGTAGTGGTCGAAAATTCGAATATCTTCAATTTTTTATGAGAGTATTTGAAATTTCGATTTTTCATATATTGTTACTATGAAATGGTACTTGAACATCTGAGTATAATTTAATTAATTAAAGATAGTACAGATAATAGTATTTGAAAGTTCAAAATATTCCAATTTTTTGAATTTTCAATTACTATTAACCCTTAGAGGTCATACGTTCTAAAAATAACGTGCCGGTCACACGGGGTCAGAATGACCCCATTCGTGTTTAAACAATTGCCGCGTTGCCAATATCATTCCGAACGACTCATAAAAATTAAGGATATTACTTTGAACCTTTTAGAATGAGAATGTCATGGCAACAAATTTTTATCAAATTTTCAAATGGCGTAAAAAAATCAGGAAGGAGGCAATGCAATGTAAAGTTGCCCAACAATCTAAAATTGCTTGGGGTCATTTTGACCCCTAATGACCTCCAAGGGTTAATATTTCCAATTTTGAATGTTCAATTCTTAATTATAGTATCTATCTAAAAACTCTTTTTTTTTTAAACATTTTTACCATAAAATGGTACTTGAACATCTAAGTATAAGTTATATAATTAAAAATAGTATTTTACAACAAACCATTCAAATTTAATATTTACTAAATACGTATTAGCCAAATTAATCACTTGTTATTAGAAAGCTACAGCAATAGCGTCTATTGAGTTGGTGCATAATTAACGACCACTATTTTGCATCATGGACCACCAAAATAATCGTCGTTAATTATGCATCTACTGAAATTTGCATCAGTCTTTCAATGAAAGTTCCAGTCCCCGGTTTGTCTTGAAATAACTACAATATTTGAAAATAACGGGTATACGAATAAAAATAACGTCGGATAAAATATTTATAACACTTATTAATATTCATCGTTTAATAATACATATTCTTAACATCTATTTTTATTTCAACTATTTTCATGCTGAAAAGACCTTCGTTTTCTCGATTACTCTTGTCCATTCTGAAAACCTCGGAAATTCAAAATCCTACATTTGGGCTCTAATTTCTAGGGAATTCGCGAGTTTTTTTATTTCAAAAATTGCAGCTTTTAAAAAAATATAAAAAAACAAAGTCAAACTTGGAGGGTCAAGATTTATTGGTCGGACTTTCGATTATTCATAACAAAAAAAATTCGATAGCGGACTCTTTTCCATTCTGAAAAACGTCGGAAATTCAAAATCCTATATTTGGGCTCCAATTTCTAGGGAATTCGCGAGTTTTTTTATTTGAAAAATCGCAGCTTTTAAAAAAATATAAAAAAAACAAAGTCAAACTTCGAGGGTGAAGATTTATTGGTCGAACTTTCGATTATTCATAACAAAAAAAATTCGATAGCGGACTCTTTTCCATTCTGAAAAACGCCGGAAATTCAAAATCCTACATTTGGGCTCCAATTTCTAGGGAATTCGCGAGTTTTTTTATTTGAAAAATTGCAGCTTTTAAAAAAATATAAAAAAAACAAAGTCAAACTTGGAGGGTCAAGATTTATTGGTCGAACTTTCGATTATTCATAACAAAAAAAATTCGATAGCGGACTCTTTTCCATTCTGAAAAACGTCGGAAATTCAAAATCCTACATTTGGGCTCTAATTTCTAGGGAATTCGCGAGTTTCTTTATTTGAAAAATTGCAGCTTTTAAAAAAATATAAAAAAACAAAGTCAAACTTGGAGGGTCAAGATTTATTGGTCGAACTTTCGATTATTCATAACAAAAAAAATTCGATAGCGGACTCTTTTCCATTCTGAAAAACGTCGGAAATTCAAAATCCTATATTTGGGCTCCAATTTCTAGGGAATTCGCGAGTTTTTTTATTTGAAAAATCGCAGCTTTTAAAAAAATAAAAAAAAAACAAAGTCAAACATCGAGGGTCAAGACTTTTTGGTCGGACTTTCGATTATTCATAACAAAAAAAATTCGATAGCGGACTCTTTTCCATTCTGAAAAACGTCGGAAATTCAAAATCCTACATTTGGGCTCTAATTTCTACGGAATTCGCGAGTTTTTTTATTTGAAAAATTGCAGCTTTTAAAAAAATATAAAAAAAACAAAGTCAAACTTGGAGGGTCAAGATTTATTGGTCGAACTTTCGATTATTCATAACAAAAAAAATTCGATAGCGGACTCTTTTCCATTCTGAAAAACCTCCGAAATTCAAAATCCTACATTTGGGCTCCACTTTCTAGGGAATTCGCGAGTTTCTTTATTTGAAAAATTGCAGCTTTTAAAAAAATTAAAAAAAACAAAGTCAAACTTCGAGGGTCAAGATTTATTGGTCGAACTTTCGATTATTCATAACAAAAAAAATTCGATAGCGGATTCTTTTCCATTCTGAAAAACGTCGGAAATTCAAAATCCTATATTTGGGCTCCAATTTCTAGGGAATTCGCGAGTTTTTTTATTTGAAAAATCGCAGCTTTTAAAAAAATATAAAAAACAAAGCTAAACTTGGAGGGTCAAGATTTATTGGTCGAACTTTCGATTATTCATAAAAAAAAAATTCGATAGCGGACTCTTTTCCATTCTGAAAAACGTCGGAAATTCAAAATCCTACATTTGGGCTCCAATTTCTAGGGAATTCGCGAGTTTCTTTATTTGAAAAATTGCAGCTTTTAAAAAAATAAAAAAAAACAAAGTCAAACTTGGAGGGTCAAGATTTATTGGTCGGACTTTCGATTATTCATAACAAAAAAAATTCGATAGCGGACTCTTTTCCATTCTGAAAAACGTCGGAAATTCAAAATCCTACATTTGGGCTCCACTTTCTAGGGAATTCGCGAGTTTTTTTATTTGAAAAATTGCAGCTTTTAAAAAAATATAAAAAAAAAAAACAAAGTCAAAGTTCGAGGGTGAAGATTTATTGGTCGAACTTTCGATTATTCATAACAAAAAAAATTCGATAGCGGACTCTTTTCCATTCTGAAAAACGTCGGAAATTCAAAATCCTACATTTGGGCTCTAATTTCTACGGAATTCGCGAGTTTTTTTATTTGAAAAATTGCAGCTTTTAAAAAAATAAAAAAAAAACAAAGTCAAACTTCGAGGGTCAAAATTTATTGGTCGAACTTTCGATTATTCATAACAAAAAAAATTCGATAGCGGAGAAAATCCGAATCCACAATGTTGTACAACAACAACAACAACAACAAGAACAAGGATGATTCAAAACAAGAAATGACGAAAAACTCAAGACCCAGAATAACAAAGATGTTTACGTGATACTTTCTTCGTGAAGCGAACGAAACGTGACTCTATACATTCCCAACGAAACTTCCCGGTGACGTTTACTTTTATTCTAGAAAAAGTACATTCTTCTTATATATTTATCATCGGCTTCGGCTTCATCCTCCTTTTCCTATCCCTCGTCAGCCCGAAAAAAAAGGTCGCGAGGAAAAAAGCCGGTGCTTCGCTTTCTTCCGCATTTTTTTTTCGTCCTCTGTGGCTGTTAACTCTAACGTATCATTCTTTCCAGGTCACCGTAAAGTTCAAACCGTTAGGTGATCGTCGATCAAAAGTGAAAACGTGGAGTGCGGATCATCGATTAAAAGTAAAGTTCATTCCGCCACTCGAGCGGTTACAGGTGCGCCAAGAAGAGGAAAATCGGAGACGGGTAAATTTTACCGTGCTCTCCAGCGAGTTTCAGGTGGAAAATAAAATGTAGATGGAAAATGAGACGCTGCGATTTTTGGAAAAAAAATAAAATAAAAAAGTAATAGCTCGAAATTTCCGAAAATCGGGACTCAAATTTGGGATTTTTAATACCAAGGATCTTCTCATCTTGGAATTACAATTTTTATGAAAGATTATATCGTTATTAATAAATTGTATTTAATATTAATAAATTCATTATTAGTAATTTATTATTAATAAATTGTATTTGAAAAAAATACCTCCATAAAAATGATTAAAACGCTTAAAACGAAAATGAAAATTTATTTGTTCATCATTACCGGTGATATCTAACGGTAAAATTCGTTCCCCGTGAGGTAAAAGTTGCCACGACGCGGTAAAAATTGCAAGAACGAATCCGAACGAGAAACGTCGAGTTTCCGGTGACTTTTCTGGGTCAGAAAAATTGATTTTGAAGTTTCGTTCTTCTTTTTTACCAAAGGGGAAACGGCACGCGGTGCCGAAGGAAGTAACGACGTTTCCAAAGCGGAAATGCAAATGCGTCGTGCATTCCAAACGCCTCGAAATTCACTCTCGTCTTTATCGTTTGTCGTGTCATATAAATACATAGGTGTATGTATGTATATATGTATGTATGTATGTATATATGTACGTATATCGTATAGGTAGGCAAACTTTCGTTGACGTCCAACGGAGGAGTAGCCTAACATGGAACAGGAGGACAAGTTTATGGCACGTCAACGTTGCCTACTCCAAATGAACGGAAGAGATCAGTTTATTAATGACGTCGAAGGTTTTATAAATATTATTGGTGATAGTGGTTTAACGGCTTTTCAAATTTCAAAGGAAACATGGATATCAATTAACCACCATGAAAGATATACGTATATTGTAATTCCAATTGCCGCTTTATATTAACGCTCCGCCGTCCGGTGGCACCACGTTGGTGTCGTACATAAAAATTAACACCGGCGCCAAACGAACGAATGTATTTTATATATGAATAATAGAAACTAATAATTAATATAAACTAAATATATTTAGTTATTAAATATATATATAGTTTATATTAATTATAAATTGAATACATTGTCAAGTATTAAATACACTATTAAATATTAATTAATTATCAGAGATGCATATTTAATACCATATTTAATTACGACGAGGTTTGAAATTAACAGTGGACCATCGATAACGGACCATTTTATCATCGATAATTAATTCCCACCGGGATTTAGTGCAATTGCAAATGATTTAATGCAGTTGCTACGGTTTCTTAGCAGAATTGCAACTCGTATATAGAAATCAACCACCTCGGATGTCATTAGAGCCAATACTGGACCGTACCGGTACATCATGAGTCAAGAATGGACCTTTTTATCATTGAAAATAATTTTTCACCCGGATTTGATGCAATTGCAAATGCAACTGCTATGGTTTCCAGCAGATTCACGGCACCTATGAAGAAATCAACCACCTCGGATGTCATTAGAGCCAATACTGGACCGTACCGGTACATCATGAGTCAATAATGGACCTTTTTATCATTGAAAATAAATTTCCACCTGGACTTAATGCAATTGCAAATGCACTTGCTATGGTTTCCGGCAAATTCACGGCACCTATAAAGAAATCAACCACCTCGGAATATCATTAGAGCCAATACTGGACCGTACCAGTACATCATGAGTCAATAATGGACCTTTTTACTGTTAAAAATAAATTTCCACCCGGATTTGATGCAATTGCAAATGCAACTGCTATGGTTTCCAGCAGATTCACGGCACCTATGAAGAAATCAACCACCTCGGATGTCATTAGAGCCAATACTGGACCGTACCGGTACATCATGAGTCAATAATGGACCTTTTCATCACTGAAATTTAAATATCCACCTGGATTTGGTGCAATTGCAAATGATTTAATGCGGTTGCTACGATTTCTTAGCAGATTCACGGCACCTATGAAGAAATCAACCGCATTGGCTGTCATTAGAGCCAGTAACGGACCGCTTAAGAGCCGGCAATGGGCTCATTGTGTTTCTTACTGGAGTGTAATTCCTATGTGGGTAGTTATGCTGTAGTACGTAACGTAACGACTGGAAGCTACTGCAGGTGCGGCGTGCATCTCGCAGCCACTGCGATGGGTAATGGCCATGTGTATCGCTGGGAATGAACCGTCGCAATTAAAAAGACCGAGCATGGCAGCCTTAGAACCCGGCGAGCTCCTCTTATGAAATCCAACATAACGTATTTGTCTTATAAAAATGATGAATGGGAAAGATAGCGGTACGGTATGAGAAAGACAGTGCATTGCACAGTTGCGAGCCACCAATGTTAAGACATGAACTTGAGAACTTGATGCAATCGTTTGTTGCGATGCACCTATACACATGCAACCGGCAAAGAAAAGGCCTCTGTTAAGTTATAAGTTGCCATGCAATCAGGGGTCTTCTTCTTCTTCTTCTTCCTCCTCCTCCTCTTCTTCTTATTCCTCCTCTCCCTCTTTTTGCTTTCCCCTTGTTGCACCGTGGACTTAGTTGGGAACGAGGAAGACCTAGTTTGAAGGTAGAACGGCTGCAACGGCACTAGGTCACGCATCGCAGTTCCTGAATGCATGCTCATGTCCGTGTGCATGTGCATATGAATGTGCAAGTGCCAGCGCGATATGAATGTGCAAGTGCAAGTCCTTCCTCGTATTCTCGGCACGCACGCACACACGGAACCGATCGGTATACGTATTTTGTCGATGCACGCGCGCGCGCGCGCGCATGTGTCGCGTATGCATCTGTGTGCACTCTGCGAGTATCTATTTTATAGTATATGTATAGGCGCATAAACACATTTTGCGCTTCTCGTATCCCGGCGTAGAAATGCACGCGTCGTTGTGCGCGAGTGTGCCCACACTCGCGGCCCGGGGCGCACGGACGCGTATGTGTGTGCATTATGCGTCTCTCGTCGTCTCTTTCTGCATTGTACTCGATACTTTGAATTATTTACAGCGTTCCGTATACATGAACTTTGCTGTGGAATTATTTGTAGAAATTGCCTCTCGTAATATGCAATTACTATAGATCCGATCCTTTCTTCGTGCTCGAGAGGAGGCCGAGATTTTCATTGTCCGGCAATTTATTATATTTCTCTTTTTTTTTTGTTTGAAAAATCTTCAATATTGAAATTCTTGAGATTTTTATTTTTGGTAAATTCTGCAAATTAATATATAACAAAATGAATATAAAACAATGTTCGGTTTTACTGAATTTTAGATGAGAAGGAATTACACTGAATTTTCAGGAATTCTCATATTCCCTAGAAATCCTTCTATTCCCTAGAAATCTTTGCATTCCCTAGAAATTCCTCTATTCCCCAGAAATCCTTCTATTCCCATTTTCCCAAAAACACCTTCCTTTCCTCAGGAATTCTCATATTCCCTAGAAATCCTTCTATTCCCTAGAAATCTTTGCATTCCCTAGAAATTCCTCTATTCCCCAGAAATCCTTCAATTCCCATTTTCCCAAAAACACCTTCCTTTTCTCAGGAATCCTCTTATTCCCTAGAAATCCTTCTTATCTTCAGAAATCCTCCTATTCCCTAGAAATCCTTCCATTCCCCAGAAATCTTTGCATTCCCTAGAAATTCCTCTATTCCCCAGAAATCCTTCAATTCCCATTTTCCCAAAAACACCTTCCTTTTCTCAGGAATCCTCTTATTCCCTAGAAATCCTTCTTATCTTCAGAAATCCTCCTATTCCCTAGAAATCCTTTCACTCTCTAGAAATCTTTGCATTCCCTAGAAATTCCTCTATTCCCCAGAAATCCTTCAATTCCCATTTTCCCAAAAACACCTTCCTTTTCTCAGGAATCCTCTTATTCCCTAGAAATCCTTCTTATCTTCAGAAATCCTCCTATTCCCTAGAAATCCTTTCATTCCCTAGAAATCTTTGCATTCCCTAGAAATTCCTCTATTCCCCAGAAATCCTTCAATTGCGATTTTCCCAAAACTCCCTCCTTTCCTCGGGAGTCCTCTTATTCCCTAGAAATCCTTTTATTCCCTAGAAATCTTTGCATTCCCTAGAAATTCCTCTATTCCCCAGAAACCCTTCAATTCCCATTTTCCCAAACCTCCCTCCTTTCCTCGGGTGTCCTCCTATTCCCTAGAAAATCCTTCCTTTCCCCCAGAAATCCTCCTATTCCCTAGAAATTCTTTCACTTCTATAAAAAAAGTCAAACCCTCAACGATCGTCAATCATCGCGAGCTGGAAAATCACCACGGATTGAGACGAGTCCATGTCCCACTCAAACGCTTATAGAGACGAAGGGAATGGTTTCGATGCCAGGTACATACAACTGCAATTGGCGAACTGCAACTTGTAACGCGTGTGTAAAGAAAAACAAAACAAAAAAGAGGGGAAAAAAAGGAAGACGGAAAAAAGTGGACGTATGGCGCGGAAAAAGGTGGAACTGGTTGGTTGTGCGAGCGACGGGGCTGCGGTGCAGTTTAGACGACGGTAATGGGTATCTGGATGAATTTCTAAAAAGGGAAGCAACGCGGATCCGTTTGAAAAGGAAATTCTCGTGACACATTCGTTTTTATCGCATCCACACGAATCTCGGGTAGTGAACTGTAGTCGATGCTCTTCATATACGGAAAGTCGGCAAGCTCCGTTCCGCATACGAGCCATTGACCCTCGTGTATGGGTACCTACCGTCTTGTGCGTGTGTGGGTACGTAAACAAATCCGTCTCTAACGGTAATGATCGCCGACGAATGTGGGCCACGAACCCTTATGTAATTTCGTTATGAAAACTTCCCTTGGATTCATTTCGTTTCTCTTTTTTTTGTTGTTGTTGTCGTTATTCCTCCACTTCTTCTTCTTCTTCTTCCCTTCGATCATGTTCTCCTGTCGCGCATTTACTCGAACCGAGTCTTCTTGAAATTAAATATATCGTGTATACATGTATATATAATATTATATATTTTATATAATGTTATATTAATATATTTTATATCGTTTTATATAATATATTTTATATTATTAATATTTTAATAATAATATTGTATTATTATACATATATTATATTACACTATATATAGGCATTTGCGTGCACGCGGGTGTGTGTGTGTATTTGGAAAAGAAGTATTTACAGTAAGAGGAAATATTTCTCTTATTTTTGTTGTTTCCCTCCATTTCTTACTATTCTTTTTTATTTTGCGAACGAGTTTCAGTCGGCGAATTTCGTAACCGTTATACGTCTTTTTGTTCCACGCCAAGGCAGGTTTTTATTTTTATTATCATTTTTTTGGAAAAGTAAGAATGGGTCCTATTTTTGGCAGCGATCCTCTATACAATAAAAACCGTAATTATTCCGAATTTCGAAAAATGGTACATTATAATATTTTTGTTTCTTAAATGTTTCACCCTCTACCACCACCCTTTGCCTTCGAACTCTTACATTGCACACTCTGTATATATAATATATAATATACTAATATAATAATAATAATAATAATAATAATAATATATATTATAATATTAGGGTGTCCCATAAGTTTCCTCCTTTCCGGCTCGAGGTCGTACATAGCGTGGCGCGGAAAAAACTTACGGGACACCCCAATATTATATATACACATATAACCCTAATATATGTAACCCTCCATTTCTATACATACACATATACAAAATTTATATATGTATATACACATTTCTTCTCGAATCGTCTTCGCTTTTCTTCGGCTGGATCCTGCCTCGGAAGGCTCTGTCTAGGCCAGCATAGTACTGTTAGGTTTCGGGTTTCCGATATACAGTTGGTAGGTATCACATATACGTAATACATATATGTAAGTACCTATGTATTGTACGGAATAATTCTCCAAATACGTGCATGTGTGGATCCGAACGTACCTGTATATGTGTGCTAAAGGTATATATATACATGTGTAGGTATTTACTGTAACACCACCATCGAATTCTTGGCTCGATTCTCACTGACTTCTTCGTCTTTCTTTTTATCTCCGTCTCTCTTTTGCTCTT
Organism: Gasteruption jaculator; assembly: GCA_949825005.1. NCBI lineage: Eukaryota > Metazoa > Arthropoda > Insecta > Hymenoptera > Gasteruptiidae > Gasteruption > Gasteruption jaculator. The sequence goes on from OX463774.1 coordinate 7,027,491, forward strand.
TTCCCTTCCTCTCTCCCTCTCACTCTCTCTCTCTCTTTCTTTCTTTCTTTCTCCGTTACCAGCAAATATAAGTGAAGTGGCACACAATGCGTAAGAGTATTTTCAGAGGTCGTCGACCGCTCTGCTTCTACGAGGACTCTTCGGCAAATTGCAAACCGTAAGACGGTCACGTGCCGTGGCTTCGAAAGGTATACATATACTATATATATGTATATACACTGGTAATGGTACCAGTACCATTTCCATTGCCATTACTCACTACTACTACTACCGACTGCAACTCCAGCTTATATCACTATTACCACGCTGCTAATGCTACCACTACCTTGGTTTCGATCACTCTATCGACACACACACAAATACATACATAGAGAGAGCACATATGGATGAGCAAACACATATACATGGAAATATATATATACATCCAGAGAGAGAGAGAGAGAGAGAGGGAGAAGGAGAAAGAGTCTTACTTCCTTCTCTCGTCTTTTAACACCGGGAAAGCATTGACCTAGAGCACACTGGAATTTCTTTACATCTTGAGAAGCTACATTTTGCTCAACTGCAATTGCGATATGGAAGAATTTAATAGCGGTTTCCTTTTTCAATGAAAATCATGCCGCTTCACGTACTCGATAGGGAAACGGCGCAAGGGAATCATTTCCTTCCGGAGAAATAAGGGCTTTTTTCTTTTTTTCTTTCCGTAAAGTTCGTCGCTAATTAATTTTTTTGAGATTTAACCCATTCGAGACTGAGTGCACACCGGTGTGCAATTGATTCCCGAGGAAAAAATTGTCGCTCTTGGGGAGCGTGTTCGAAAAAAATCGCCGTCCCGAATGGATCAATTCAAATTGTTTAAATTCTCGTATGAAAAGTAAACGATGAAATAAAGTAAGAATTATACAGTTGTGTGGCAAAATTGAAAAGAATAATATAATTAAATGCAAATTAAAAATTAAAAATGCAAATTACAAATTAAAAATGCTAATTAAAAATAAAAAATGCAAATTAAAAATTAAAATTGCTAATTAAAAATTAAAAATGCTAATTAAAAATTAAAATTGCTAATTAAAAATTAAAAATGCGAATTAAAAATTAAAAATGCAAATTGAAAATTAAAAATGCTAATTAAAAATTAAAAATGCTAATTAAAAATTAAAAATGCTAATTAAAAATTAAAAAAGCTAATTAAAAATTAAAAATGCATATTAAAAATTAAAAATGCAAATTAAAAATAAAAATTGGAAGAAAATTATAATTGTCGAAATAGACAAATTTTGTCTCACAAGAAATTTTGTGACTATTATTTATGTCTGCTGGATTACTTGACATTGAAAAATTGTAAAGTTGCAACTTTTGGTGGTATTTCTGCACAATTAAATTGCATTAAAAAAATTGCAATTCTTAATCGTAACTCGTTTTTGAAATTTCTGTAATTTTTACAATTTTCAATGTAATACAATTAAACGGAAATTACCAATTAATATATTTGCGATATTCATTGTTCCTTATTTTCTTTTTTTATAGGAAAAATTAAAAGAAGATCTTCTCTTCGTGAACGCGAAGGTCTCGACGCATCTTCTTTTTGGCGTCCATCGGGATCTCAGAGCGTTGCATAAACTATACGCGATTGCACATATCGGCTTGAATTCTCCTACATCATGAAATGGAAACATACGCATAGTTTAATGGCAGGTCTTTAAAATCGAATGCACGTACCCGAGTCGTCGCCCTTCCCTCTTTCCTTTTTTAATTTCAAACGGTGAGGTATCAGTTTCACGTCACAGATAGTGAGACTGTGCGGGCATTAAAGTCTCCGACTCGGGCTCTAGGTCACTCGACGAGATCCAAAAGGAACAGTATATGCGTATGTGTGCATTTGCTCATGTATGCACCTGTGCGTGTACCTAAATGCATGTGTGTATTCCAACATTATGAAAATATCGTTTTTAGGAAATAATTAGACCCAAAATGGTCCTTCGAAATTTTGAAAATTTATTATTCTATTGAAGATATAAAAATTAAAAGGAAAAAAAAAATAAGTTTTATGTTAAAAAAATATGGTACCGGACAGTTAATAAAATTAATTGATTAATTAATTATATTCTTTGTTTTGTAATATAGCAACAACTTCTGTTTAATCGAAATTGAATTAAAAATTAGAAAAGGTGCAGTTTTTAATCGCAATTTATAATTTTTACTGAAATTTGTTGTTTCGAAAATTGCAAAAATTGTAAGTTTTTCCATTCCATTTTGCTATTTTCGTTAGATTTATTGCAATAGAATGAGATAGAGATAATTTGAAAAATTGCAAAGTTCTAGCTTTTGAATTTCATTTATAATTTCTGCTTGATTCCCTTATACCAAAAATTGCAAAAATTGTAATATTCAATTATAATTCTTAATTTCCATTTAATTCCATTACATTGAAAACTACGTTAATAATTCCAATTTTCTCCGTTTCGAATGTAACAAAAATAAACAAAATTACCTGAAAAATTGCATTGTTACAATTTCGAATTTGAATTCCTAATTTCCTATTCATTCTATTACAGTAAAAACTACAAAAACAATTCCAATTTTCTCCGTTTCGAATGTAAAAAAAATAAACAAAAATACCTGAAAAATTGCAATGTTACAATTTCGAATTTTAATTCATAATTTCCCATTCGTTCCATTCCACTGAAAACTACATGAAAAATTGCAAATCTCTCGTGTACCAAAATTAACCCTAGAACAGCACACCTCCAAACTCGAACGTAAAGGGCGTAATCGATTTTCCAAAAAAGGTATTTATTTTGAAAAATGAAGGGTTTGATTTTTCGAGAATTACTCATTTTCGTAATATCGCACATAATTACAGATTTGGAGTTCGGACAATTTTCGATTTTGGACAATGGAGTTCGAAAATCGCGGGGGATCATATTGACCCCATGTGCTGTCCTAGAGTTAAACAGAATTATCTTGAAAAGTTACAATCTTCAATTCCAAATTACAACCTTTATTTTCTCCCGTTGAATTCAAATGTCAAATTTTTCTCATTTTCGGTGTGACGGAAGTAAACAAAATTAAACCAAAAAATTTCAAAAATAATCCAACTTGATCCCAAAAAAATTCAAATTCCAATCTCGTATCTCCACCTCGAATCGTTACAAAAATTCCCATATTTTTTATCGAAGCTGGAAATTCGAAAATCTACAAAATAAAAATCCACTCAATCAAAGAAATAACACAAATCCAATTTAAATTATTTCAAATGTCAAATTTCTCTCATTTTTGGTGTGACGGAAGTAAACAAAATTAAACCAAAAAATTTCAAAAATAAGCCGTTTATTTTGAAAGTGGCCCAAGTCCAATTTCGTACGAATTTCGCAAAAAGTTTTTTTTATAACAGGATTTTGCTAATGTCAAGTGGCACACGTTACTACAGTTAACAACAAAAAAATTGACAAATGGACTTAGGCCACTTTCAATATAACCGGCTGAAATAGGGATTTTTGGCATTTCTAACGGACCCGACTGCACGTATCCGGGGACGTGCGTGAAAACTGGAGTGAACGAAGGGGGCCTGGAACTCCAGGAGAAGGTCCAGCGAGAGTAGCAGCGTCAAAGTTGCGACAAAAAAAAAGAAGGGTTTTGGAAATTAGTAGAAATAAGAATCGTAACGGAATATCAATGGTAGCGTTACTTTTACATAATAATTTAATCTGCTTAAAATACAGGCCCGTCGAAGCATTCCAATTGGTCGCGAGCTGCGCCGAGCGGATAACCGGAACGGAACGGAGCGGAGCACCGAGTGGTTACTGACCTCTCAAAGCACTCTTACGCTTGCACTACTTACTAACTTGGCTTAGGCTTTCTTACGCATTACGCTCCATACCTACCGTATCCACTCTATACTTGCGCGACTTTATTTCCATCCTTGCCTTTACCTTCACCTTGGCTCCGCCTTATTGCCATTCTTTTGCATTTCCCTACCGGAAGTGCATCTCGCCGAGGAAATCATCAATGCATCAAGAGGAACAAGAGAGAAACACGCGAGAACGAATCCCCCCGAATTATGCTATCGCCTGCGCCGCTCGGAGGAATTGCCGTACCTGCGAGGAGAACGGCAGAATTCGCGAAAATTTACCGTACGAAGTAATGAAGGGGAACTTCGACAAATAGGAAAATTAAGCAGCGTAGAACGCACAAGAGTGTACCGGGTTGTGGCGATTTTTTGAACTTTCCAAGTAGAATTTATCGCGTCGAAGGAGTTGCTGTGGGATGCAATGCAAATTTTGGTGTGGCTCAGAAAATGCTGTAGGGTTAATTTTGGTTTTTTTGGGGGGGGGGGGGGGGGGGAATTGGTATGGAGGAAATTTTAAGAATTGTATGGAAGAAATTTTCAAGATTGCTATAGAAGAAATTTTGCGATTATTAAAATTGCTATAGAAGAAATTTTGCTATTTTTGAAATTGCTGTATAGGAAATTTTGCTATTTTTGAGATTGCTATGTAGGAAATTTTGCTATTTTTGAAATTGCTGTATAGGAAATTTTGCTATTTTTAAAAGTGCCATTTAGGAAATTTTGCTATTTTAAAAATTGCTATATAGGAAATTTTGCTATTTTTGAGATTGCTATGTAGGAAATTTTGCTATTTTTGAAATTGCTGTTTAGGAAATTTTGCTATTTTTAAAAGTGCCATTTAGGAAATTTTGCTATTTTAAAAATTGCTATATAGGAAATTTTGCTATTTTTGAGATTGCTATGTAGGAAATTTTGCTATTCTTGAAATTGCTGTATAGGAAATTTTGCTATTTTTTAAATTGCTATACAGGAAATTATGTTATTTTTGAAATTGCTGTAAAGAAAATTTAGCTATTTTTAAAATTGCTAAATAGGAAATTTTGCTATTTTTGAAATTGGTATATAGGAAATTTTGCTATTTTCGAAATTGCTATATAGGAAATTTTGCTATTTTTGCGATTGCTATGTAGGAAATTTTGCTATTTTTGAAATTGCTGTATAGGAAATTTTGCTATTTTTAAAAGTGCCATTTAGGAAATTTTGCTATTTTAAAAATTGCTATATAGGAAATTTTGCTATTTTTGAGATTGCTATATAGGAAATTTTGCTATTGTTGAAATTGCTGTATAGGAAATTTTGCTATTTTTTAAATTGCTATACAGGAAATTATGCTATTTTTGAAATTGCTGTAAAGAAAATTTTGCTATTTTTAAAATTGCTAAATAGGAAATTTTGCTATTTTTTAAATAGGTATATAGGAAATTTTGCTATTTTCGAAATTGCTATATAGGAAATTTTGCTATTTTTGAGATTGCTATGTAGGAAATTTTGCTATTTTTCAAATTGCTGTGTAGGAAATTTTGCTATATTTAAGATTGCTATACAGAAAATTTTGCTACTTCTAAGATTGCTATACAGAAAATTTTGCTATTTTTTAAATTGGTATATAGGAAATTTTCCTATTTTCGAAATTGCTATATAGGAAATTTTGCTATTTTTGAGATTGCTATGTAGGAAATTTTGCTATTTTTCAAAATGCTGTATAGGAAATTTTGCTATATTTAAGATTGCTATACAGAAAATTTTGCTACTTCTAAGATTGCTATACACAAACTTATGCTATTTTTTAAAATTGCTATACAGGAAATTTTGCCACACCTCAGCATTGCTGTCCAGTAAATGTTCCTAAGTAGCAGTAAGCATTCCCCTCCTTTTGACCGTACCAACAGCGGGATTCATTATCAGAAGTCACTTTTACTGTAAGAAAAGCATAAATGTCAGGAAGTTTTACTCCGAGAACCACGACGAAACCGGAAAAACCTCATGCGGACCGATTCTTTCGTACCCGTAACGGTAAAATTTACTGTTTCGGTTTCTCCGGTGCGTGAAACCGATAACCCAGTGATCACGTGATGCTGACGATAACGAGAAGAGTCCGCGAGTCTCGCGATAAGACGGGGAACAAAGGCGAGTTTTTATGAATTTTCGAATTTTACTCCTTCTGACGGGACAAAATGGGCCACCCCACTCTTCCGATTCTTTTTGCTGCGATTTTCTTCTTCCAGTTGCCGCGTTTTTCGTTACTTTCGTAACGAGCGATGCTCCTGAAAACATTTTCGTTTTCACGATACGGATAAAAGCAGTTTTGCGTTTCTCCTGCACCGTTAGAATTGCAGCCATTTGTCGCGGTGCAACGGAAAAGAAGCAATTAACGAGAAAGGGAGAAAGAAAGGAAGGAAGCAGAAAGAAGGAAAGAAAGAAAGCAAGAAAGGAGGAAAGATGGCGGAAAAGGGGGAATGGTGTAATCATACGATTCCGTGAGAGTCCTGACGAAATGTAGGTGAAGCAGTTTTCTAATGGCATCAATGGCGGCGTTGCATCGCGACGGTAGGTGCTCTTCTCGATCGGACAAGCTCGCTGGGGTTAGCGAGGACCCCACTCGAGGAATAACAGCAAGTAGCGAAAGATAGAGAATCGCGCGGGATTAAGTAAACTAGTGCATCGACGGGGGCATGCAACCGTTGTAAGAGAGTGAGTATTTTCAAAGGTGAACGAACTCCTCGAGGCTTGCCATCTCATTGCCGGTGTCTTACTTTACGCTACTCTCGGCTAATCGAAGGGAAATCGCCAGGGTCACCCCCTTCGCAGCGTTCAACAACCTCGTAACGTACAATTGGCGAACGTTCGTTACTTCTCCTTTTCACGGGATTCGAACCAAGGGTCCACGAGACCATGGGACCATGGACCATGGGACCAAAGAAGCATTGGACCAAGGGACCATGGGACCAAAGGGGCATTTGGACCATGGGACCATAGGACCAAAGAAGTACCGGACCAAGGAACCATGGAATCAAAGGGGCATTTGGACCATGGGACCATAGGACCAAAGAAGCACCGGACCAAGGGACCATGGGATCAAAGAATTTTTGAACCACGTGACCATGGCACAACCGAGTCGCGAGACCACGGGACTATGGGAGGAAAAAAACCCTTGAATCAAGGCACCATGGGACACCAAAGGGGCATTTGGACCATGGGGCCATAGGACCAAAGAACCACTGGACCAAGCTCGATCGAGCCTAATATAAGATACTTGAAAAATTGTTCACGAATTAAGACAAATAAAGAAATGTTGTGTTCGTTAAATTATTAGTACTCTTCTCGAGACGATAGTGTTTTTTATTTGAATTTTGTTTTGTAGGAGATTTCGTTCGGTTGACACCAATTTGACAAATAAAGTGATGATTGGTTGATATCGTAGAAAAATAACGAAGAAAAAATGAGAAAATAAGAAAAGTAAGAAAAAAATTGGTAGCTCAGAAAATAATATAAATGAAAAATGCTTACTTCAATTCCAATTTTTCGCGTCATACAGAACTCTTTGATTTACGAAGTGGCAACAATTTCTCTTCAAACGGACTCAGATTAAAAATTGCGAAAGCTGCAACTCGCGATGGCAGTTTACAATTTCTGTTGAATTCCGTTGTAACAAGAAATTGCAAGGGCCAGCTAAGGGTTAATAAAATTCATAATAATCCGAAAATCGCGTCAGAAATCCCTGAAAGGACAATTCAAATTGTCTCTCCTGGCAGGGGACGAAATAGCTCGGTATTTTTACGAACGTAATTCCTGTTTTAGATTATAAGTTTTCCCTATATCCAGGTTTTCCACTAGAGTGACCACCCCGCCTCTTCTTCACAGTAGTTTATGAGTCCCTGCCTCTCTTTTAATTAATTTCCATTTCACAAAGAAATCTTAGAATCGTGTATACGCGGGACTTCGTTGCCGTGCACGTACAATTCCATTGTTTTATTTTTCGAGTAACAGCTTATGAACATTTATTCGCTGTACGTGTAATAATATCTCGCAGAACTTAAAGGCGATGATGTATTTCAGAATCTCGAAACAGAACTGTAAGGCAAAGTAAAATTTACATACGCGTCGACTAACTTTTTGATAAAAACCTTCCTCTGACAACCTATTGATTTGACGAACTTCCAATAAATGTAATTTATTAAAATCAATCGGTTATTAAATAGATCGAAATTTAGCTTCCGTCATATTTAAAATTCGCAATTATTAGCGATAATTGAAAATTTATACATATTAGGTTGGTGCATAATTAACGACGATAATTTCCCAAGCGATAGTGCTAAGTAATCGTCGTTAATTATGCACCAACTTGACATATTTGAATTTAGAAATAGTTAATAAATCTCTGTGTCTCTCTGCTGCGGCTTTTTATTGCAAAAATCATTTTTGCTCCATGGTAGCAAAATTGATAAACGATAATATTCCGACCGATCGACAAATTGGTACCAATTCGATTGAATTCTAATTAATCTGAATTCCCATTTTGAATATGTTCGGTTTTCAATTCTTTGTGAAACAAAAATTCTCATTTTTTTCCCATGCAATTCTGGGAATCAATACAAACCCAACGTGGTCCCAAAAAATCGAAATTTCAATCTCCTATCTTCACCTCGAATTGTTAATAAAATTCCCATATCTCTTTTCGAAGCTGGAAATTCGTGAATCAAAAAAATAAAATTCCACTCAATCTAAAAAATAACACAAATCCAATTTAATCCCATACAATCCCACCTCCTATCGAGTATCTCCAGCTTCGAATTCTTTCTAAAAAAAAAATGTTTTTTCTTTCCCAAGCTGGAAATTCCAAAATCCAAAAAATCAAATTCCATTCAATCTTAGAATCAACGCGAATCCAACTTGATCACAAAAAAAAAATCCAAATTCCAATCTCGTATCTCCACCTCGAATTGTTAAAAAAAAAACTGCAATTTTTGTTTTAAAAATCTGGAAATTCCAAAATCGAAAAAATTAAATTCCATTCTCTCTGCGAATTAACTCGAATCCGACTAAATCCCGGAAAATCCAAATTCCCATGGAATATTTCCAGGCTCGACTTTTTTAAAAAATATTCCCATACATTATTTTTTTTTTCCTTCAAAGCTTGAAATTCCAAAAATCCGCAAAAATAAAATTCCCCTCGATCCACGAATCAACACGAAACCAAATTAACCCCCCCGAGGTTGTATCCTCGAAAATCGCTTCCCATTTAGGCGCACGACGAAGTCGAAGTCGACGTCGACGTCGACGCTGGATCCGTGTCGTAACAGGAAATTCGTGCGGGTAACGCGTCGTAACACGGCGGGGAAATAGAAAGAGAATATTCAAGGTCCTGGATCGAAATTACATACGAAATCGAGATTTCCGAAGAAAGACAGAGAGAGAGAGAGAGAGAGAGAGATTGCCATTCTTCGTCGACTGGGGGACGATGCACGCGGCGTTGCGTTGCGTTGCGTTGCGTTGGGAGCCAGGACGAGGGCGAGAGGCATCGTATTTTCGGAGGTCAGTAACCAGAGAGGCCAGAGCGAGACGGAAGGCCCCGAAGAAGTACCGTTGCTCAAGACTGTCGATGGGGAATGTTGGTTGGTACCAAACCTCGGCACAAACCCGTGGAATCGGGGGAACGAACCAGCGAACGAACAAACGAGCTAACGAACGAACGAACGAACGAACGAACGAACGAACGAAGGAGCGAAAGAACCAACGAACGAACTCATGCCGTGTTCTGTTCACCGTGGCCCGTAGAAACAGCCTTGCTCGTCCACCGGCTGGTTGCTTCGGCCTCCCTATACTCACCTTCGGAGCATCAGTTCCAACCACGCGGCTTGCCACGAAACAACAGTTCATTAAGGACAACCCGACGTGAATGTACCAACCGGTCGCCGGTTGTTGTTTCCTAGTAGCTGCGAGTTTGTTGTTTATTTTTTTGTTTTGTTTTTGTTTTTTTGCTTCATTGCGAATTATCATCCAAGACTTGTAGCCGATATATATATATGTATTTATAAAAAAATATCTATATATATATATTTATTTATTTACTTTGATTCGCATTAACGGTGATAAGAGAGTGACAACGACAACAATAACAACAACAACAACAAAATATAACATAATATAATATCTGGTGATTTATCGTACCTATTTATTGTTGCTACGGTTAAGAGCCGTTTGTGCAGTTGATGAAGACAAAGTTGACATGCTCCGAGGATATTAGAATATAGAGAGGGTATATATATATATAGATTAAGTATATATATATATATATATATATATATAGTTTTTGAAAGAAAAAGAGAAGAAAAAAACGTGAGTTCTGCGAGTTTCGAGTTTCGAGGTTCGAGGTTCGAGGTTCGAGGTTGGACCAGGAGGGATCTTGTACCGCGGGGAACCACCGTTTCATTTGCAAGGAGATGTCAGTGACTTCTAGTGGGTTTTGATAACAGCGAGAGCCGCAAGGATCCACCAGAAAGGTGAGTGATGACGACACGTCGCGAGGGAAGGTTCCAGGTGCATTGGGATAAATGGGAAAAGAATCGCGGAGGGAGAATAACCGAAAAGGGAAAAAATTGCTAGAAGGAATATTTTTTGGAAATGATTTAGCAATTTTATTTGATAATCGAGGAATTTTATAATAATTAAGCGATTTTTTGGTGTAAGTAATTAACCCCTTCGCTGTCAGTGACGTTTTTGAGAGGTACAAGGTTGCGAGCGAAGATTGTAAGTGCACCGAGATAAGAAAAAAAAGGAAGAATCGTTGAAATATGTAATAATACGGAAAAATCACTAAATGGGGAAAAATCGGTATGGGGAATAATAATTAATAATCAACCCCCGTTGCTGTCAGTGACGTATTTGGGAGGTACAAGGTTGCGAGGGAAGGTTGAAACTGCACCGAGATAAAAAAAAAAGGAAGAATCGTTGGAATATGTAATAATACGGAAAAATCGCTAAATGGGGAAAAATCTGTATGGGGAATAATAATCAATAATCAACAACTTTTGTTGTCAGTGATGTATTTGGGAGATACAATGTTGCAAAGAAAGATTGTAGGTGCACTGAGACAGAAAAAAATATTAATAAATATGTAATCAATAAAAAAGTTTTAAAAATGTGTAATGATAAATAAAATACCTAAGTAGGGGAAAAAATCGGTGTAAGGAATAATAAACAATAATTAACGCGCAAGAAAAAATAGAAAAGCCGTGCCACTTTTGCTGCATGACGCGTATTTGCGCATTTTGAGAAAGCATTTTTTCGAATTTTTAACACAAATTATACGAATTTCCAAATTTGATTTTTATTTTCAATAATGCGCATTTTGAGAAAGCATTTTTTCGAATTTTTAACACAAATTACATGAATTTCCAAATTTGATTTTTATTTTCAATAATGCGTATTTTGGGAAAGCATTTTTTAAGAATTTTTAACACAAATTACATGAATTTCCAAATTTGATTTTTATTTTCAATAATGCGCATTTTGAGAAAGCATTTTTTCGAATTTTTAACACAAATTACATGAATTTCCAAATTTGATTTTTATTTTCAATAATGCGTATTTTGGGAAAGCATTTTTTAAGAATTTTTAACACAAATTACATGAATTTCCAAATTTGATTTTTATTTTCAATAAAAAAAAAAAGCCACTAATAATTATTCATTTTACCGTCAACGAATTTAATTCATTTGTACAGAGATGAAGTAATTTGTATTGTTTTCATGAAAAAAAGGGTTATTACAATTATTATAATAAATAGGGAATAATTGATAGACCGAATTGAATTAATTTGTAAATAAACAAAAAGCTCGTTTTTGACGGAAACATTGCAACCGTATGGTATCGGCAAACTACTTGTTGCTGCTTCTGCCCTGCTTCGTTGCAGGAGAATCCGAGGATTCCGAGCGGCGACGAAGAAGCTTTTGTCAAAGATTGCATTACATATTTAATATTCACTCTGAATGCGCGATGCGACTGCAGGAAGAGCAGCCTGCAAGGTAATATAATTCCGCAGAAGTGGCTGCTCGTTAAGATGTAGAAAAAGTCGTGCGTAAGGAGAAAAGTACTATATATCGGGGCGTATGTGTGTACATACGCGCATGCATAGGTTACAGCAACGAGGAAAATAGTTGACGTCACTTTTTTCCTAGGTGCCATAACAATGGTGGAATGCGAACCCGAATTCTTGTGCTAATTTTTTTTTCCAATTCTTTCTCGCGAATTATTTATCAGGAATATTATTTTCGGAAATTTATTTCCTATTTATAGGAAATTTATTTTTAGGAATATCTTGAAAAATTGAAAAGAAAAAAAAAACAAAATAAAAAATTATATAGTATTTCTTAGATTTTTATGATCTAATTATATTAGGTTGCGGAAAAAGTAATTTCGGCTTTTCTCATGTTCTTCAATGGGATAAACCGAAATTACTTTTTCCCCAACCTAATATATTATATTAGGGTGTCCCATAAGTTTCTTCCCCTCCGGCTCGAGGTTATACATAGCGTAGGGCGGAAAAAACTTATGGGACACCCCAAAATTAATTATACATCAAATTGTATAGTAAATTTTACTATTCTATGGTTGACCTTGGTGGCCTCTACAATGTAGATAATTTTTTAAACAATCTTCAATGCAATTGATTTTCTAATAATTTCTAATAATTTGATTTTCTATTAATTTAATCGTCATTTTCTTGAAATTGATTTTGTTTGAATTGAATTTCATTGCGATTCGTTTTATAATAACTTTTATGACGTCACGTAACTAAACAAACAAATTAATTAATATTTTTTTATTAACTTTCTTACACTGTAAAAAACGAATCCGGTGTTAATTAGCATTTCTGCACCATGGTGATAATTTAACACCAGGAATATATCGAAGAATTTTGGAGAAAAAGGGTGTTCATTTGAAGAATAACACCAATTGGGGTAGAATTTACCCCCTCAAAAGACTCGAGCAGGAAAAAACACCTAACACCACATGGATTCCTCTGGGATTCGATCGGTGTTAAAAGATTGGTGTTAAAATCTACCACACTTTCCCATCTTCTCCTCCTTCCACGGATATTTGAGAATTCGTGGAAGCAGCCGGGAATTTTCTAGAGCTCACTCGCTGCGCAGCGCTAACAATGACCCGGTAATGCGAAAGTCGGTGACTCACTTTTTAAGGCACCGCTCGACCTCGGCTGTTCCTGGAAAATTCTCGAGAATCGATCGGGATTTTTTTTTTTCCATCCCAAAATTTGGATCGTGCGTCCCTTTAATCATAAACACGCTGACTGCCACGTCAAATTTACGTGAATCCCTATTCACGCCGCGTGGGTCGCAAGGGTATGCGCCACCGCATTTGTCATAACCGGCAAGGCCTGAACGGAAAGTTCGGCGTCGGTCATCCCCGGTGACCGACACGGCAGTCAACGTGAAAATTGTTTCCCGTGTTTTTGAAAATTCCACAACATCAAAATTAGGTTGCAACATTTCTCCGTTCGACGATCGGTTAAAAATTGGGACGTTACCGTCAAGATTGCAAAAATAACTGCATAATAGTAGTTTTTTGCTACCTAGATTTTCGAAAACCGATTTTCCAATTTTTCACCGATTACGATCATTCACATCCGCGAGCTGGAATCTCGCTCTGAGTAAAAACTAAATAAGTACTTCCTCGCCCGTTTTGGCAACTAGGGGCTCACCGAAAAAAAAATGAAGGCACTAATTATTTAATTTCCAAAAATTACTAGAAATTACCAAAAAATTACTACAAATTACAAAAAATTACTAGAAATTACCAAAAAATTACTAGAAATTACCAAAAAATTACTAGAAATTACCAAACAATTACTAGAAATTACCAAACAATTACTAGAAAGTACCAAAAAATTACTAGAACTTACCAAAAAATACTAGAAATTACCAAAAAATTACTAGAAATTACTAAATAATTACTAGAAATTACCAAAAAATTACTAGAAATTACCAAACAATTACTAGAAATTACCAAACAATTACTAGAAAGTACCAAAAAATTACTAGAACTTACCAAAAAATACTAGAAATTACCAAAGAATTACTAGAAATTACCAAAAAATTACTAGAAATTACCAAAAAATTCCTATACAGTTGACGCCTCATTGAACTACGGCGATAGTTAGGAATTACTATAGACTTTTTTTCGGTGCAGTCAAAAGCCGCCCATCAGGTGTTACAACACCGGGCAGGAAAGCGAGAGTAACGCGGCATCCCTGAAATGCCGATGCTACATAGTGGCATCACTATGCAGCATCGCGTGGATAGCTACACTCTCGCTTTACCTTGACAGCCCATGGAATGAAATACCGTATGATGGATCGTTTTGGGCCACTCGCAGTGCCCGGTACCTACTGATCATTTCTACGGAGTCTCTGATGTTCGAGAAAAAAATGTTATGCACCATTTTTTGAAATTCCGCCTAATTACCGAGTCATTAATTAAAATGTTTTGTCCAATCGGAGCGTCGCTGGGATATCAAAAAATTGAAACGTCAAATTTCCTAGCAACGACGACCATGCTTTGAGAGTTAGGGGTGCTCCCTCGCTCCCCCGGAACCTGATATATCACCTCTGATTGGCCAAAACGTTTTAATTAATTGCTCGGTAATTATTCCGAATTTCGAAAAATAGTGTCTGATCCTTTTGTCCGAAATTTTCACCCTCTACCGTCACATTTTGACATTTTAATTGATTACGTGGTAATTATTTCGAATTTCGAAAAATGGCACATACCCTCCTTGGCTCAAGTTTTCACCCCCTACCACCATCCCTTGGCGTTTTAATTATTCACTCGGTAATTATTCCGAATTCCGAAAAATGGTACATACCCATTTTGTCTCAAATTTTCACCCTCTACCACCATCCCTGGGCATGTTAATTAATTACTCGGTAATTATTTCGAATTTCCAAAAATTATATACACCCTATTTTCCTCAAATTTTCACCCTCTACCACCATCCCTTGGCATTTTAATTAATTACTCGGTAATTATTCCGAATTTTGAAAAATGGCACATAACCCTTTTTCTCAAATTTTCACCCTCTATCAGCATCCATCGGAATTTGAATTAATTACTCGATAATTATTTCGAACTTCGAAAAACGATATCTACATTTTTTTTTCTCAAATTTTCACCCTCTACCACCACTTTTCGGCATTTTAATTATTTACTCGGTAATTATTCCAAATTCCGAAAAATGGTAGATACCCTTTTTGTCTCAAATTTTTACCCCCTACCACCACTTTCCAATTTCGTACTCTTACGTCACACACCTTGTGTGTACATACACATACATGCATACGTTAGTGTGAGTCCGTATATAAAACACAATACATCTGAATCTGTATAGAAGATCCACCCACGCGGGGTTGTGACATAATCAAAAGGATCGGGGCACTCGTTTGTTGTACTTTTCATCCATCAACATATACAATAATAATAATAATAATAATAATAATAAAAATAATGCATTTGCTGCTTTATATTCCTTATATTCGTTTTACTCCTTCGCATTCGAAGTGAGGCATGTAAAGGAGAGAAAAGTCATGAATTACGATCGGTAAATTCTTGCCACAAAACGAGAGAATATTACTCTTGGGAACTATTACGTCAGGATGTAAAACGTTGTAAAGAATTGTATAAATCCGCGTGTTTGTATACCTCTGTATATGTGTGTGTGTGTGTGTGTATATATATTAATATATATATAAATACACACACGCGTCTTATACATGTGCATACGCAGTCAGGATTTATCAAGGTGCATCTATTACAGTGCAGCTTTCGTACTTCCTCCTTCTTTTTCATTACCGAGGGTCATACGTAATTATGGCAATCGGCGAGATGCCGTATCAATTAAATGCAACCGCTTCCTTATAAACTGTTCTCGACCTTGCACGTGCGTGTGCCGCGTTCTTACGCGTGTTACGCAACGCGAAATGCAAAAAAAAAAAGGAAAAAAAAAGGGAAGATGCAGCACTCCCCGTCATCCCACCGTAACGGGTTGAACAGCTACCGGGCGAGAATCGGCACGAGGAGACGATCGTCAGCTGGGGGTGGTCGAAGCAGGGGTGGAAATACGCATCGAGAAAAATTAAGACGCTAATTAATTAATTTCTAGTCGATCCGATCGAGAAAGTGGTTGGAATAACAATAAATGTAGTGGAAATTACTAGAAAATTACTAGAAATTCATTACTGTACACTTATTTTTCAGCGTGTGTGGGTGCGTGCGTGCGTACGTATGTGTGTATATATATATATTCTACTTTTGAAACCGCTGGGGTAAATTTTATAATTCGATTTTTGAAAGTTTTAACACTTATACCTACCGAGGGTGTTAAAAGACAGTTTTTAACATTTACAAAAAAAAACAATCCGAAACGGCAACAATGCAACCGCGCTAAGTGCAACGCGTCAACGTAACGATGATCCGTATGCACATATGCATCGTTTTTGAGATTTCGACGATAACTGCATAGCGAAGCAGGGGTGACACAAGACACTCGCAAATTAGCCGTTTACATTTGCCGATCACGAGGATGTGACCATAAACATCACGAAAGTCAAATTTTACCGTTTTACGACGCAAGGAAAATTTTATAAGAATTTCTCTAAGGATAGATGGTCAATTATTTATTTTCGCTATTATTTTTTATTGTGTCATACTTTATTTGCCATTTAATTTCTTTTTCCTTATTTTCCTTACGCTTTAACGCTTTGACTGCTATAGACGTATATATACGCTTTGACAAGTTCATCAACATATGCGAAAGACGCATATATGCGCCCTTAATGACTGACATCTGAATACTGCCGCATATATCGATAGTTTCGCGCAAGAGTAAGCCGCAGTCAAAGGGTTAATAATAACAATGATTCTATGAATATTTAATGATTTTCCGATTTATGAAAATTTGAAAAACAAGTAAATTTGGAAAAGAAGTTTGAAAGGAAAAAGAAAGAAATTTTAAAACCGAGCAAATATTCGGTAGAATTTTCATTTTTTTTTGCAATTCTGCCCAGTTTAGTAACTAATTTGGAATCTTAGTAAATTAATTTAGAAAAACTAGTAATTGGTAAATTTGCTAATTTATCACAGTGCGTTAAATTAAGAAAAAATTGCGATTACGAATAAATGGTAAAATTATGAATTAATTAATTGTGGTCAATTTATGAAAATTGCAATTTGCAGAAAAATGGTAAAATTTACTACAGGTTTTATCAATTTTTCGAAAACGTGGGAACTGATTTCCATTCATTAATAGTAATTACGAATTAATTGTGGTTAACCCTAGAACAGCACACCTCCAAACTCGAACGTAAAGAGCGTAATCGATTTTCCAAAAAAGGTATTTATTTTGAAAAATGAAGGGTGTGATTTTTAGAGAATTACTCATTTTCGTAATATATCGCACACAATTACAGATTTGGAGTTCGGACAATTTTCGATTTTGGACAATGGAGTTCGAAAATCGCGTGGGGTCATATTGACCCCATGTAGTGTTCTAGGGTTAATTTAGAAAAATCCCAGTGACTAAAAAAAATGGTAAAATTTATTAACGATTTCCCTGAAACGTAAAAACCAATTTTCACTAACAATAGGTTCCCGTAGAGCTACCAGACATTTTTTCAGTCCACAAGGAGAAAAAGAAATTTCGCAAAAAAAGTACTCGCTCTTTTTTCCCGGTGTGCAAAGCTTCCGGCGGAGGAAACTTAAAAAGTGCTGCTCGGTACGAAACCCACAGTTGGCTTCCTTTCAAGGTACCACCGGTACAATTAATTCATTGTTTCGTATTAAAATCGGTTCCGCAGAAACGCGCAATTACATTTTTTAGCGCGGCATCCGAGGCTCGCCGGGAAAGGGAAAAAGGCGCATTTGCTTTGCATAAAGGAAAATTGAACGCGGAAGAAATATGTGAGCATTCCGGCGTATTTTTTTTTTTTTTTTAATTATTTGTGCCCTAAAGACGGTAAGCCAGAAAACGAGACGAAGAGGGAAGAAGTAGGTACACATACCTGGGCGAAGTATGTTATAACGAAAGGAATATTTAAAGAGAAATGTATATTCACTGAACCCGTATGGAGTTTTCTTTTTTTTTTTTTTACGAATGCTACTCGTCTTTCTCCTTTTTGTTTGTAATTTTTTTTGAATTTTTTTTTTTTTTTTTCGTTATTTGCTGGGACACTTTTACTTGTTTTTTATATTTGATTATTTTAATGTTTTTATGTTTCTATATTTGGATATTTTCTTTATTTTTTATTTCTTCATCTTGATATTTTTGAATTTTTCTTTTTTTTTCTTACTTTTTGTATTTTTCGTTTTATATTTCTATATTTTTATATTTAGGAATCAATTTCTAACACTTGTTATAAAAAAGTAAACAAATGAGTGATGATTTGTTTACTTACAAGCCGAATTCGAAATTGAAAATTCCAAATTGAAATTTCGGAAATATTTGAATTTGAAAATGAAATTTCGTAAATTATTGAATTTGACATTGAAATTTCGTAAATATGAAAATTAGGAAATTTCAAAATGAAGAAATACCAAAACAATTAAACACACGAATAAGTAAGTGTCCCGGCAAAGATTGAAAAAAAAATTCAAAGAAGTTAACGAAAAAATTAGGAAAAAAACGAGTAGCACGCGTAAAAAACAAAAAAAATTTCATAACAAAAAATAAAAATATAGAAATATAAGAACAAAAAAAATATTTCGATACAAACTGTGGTACATAATTTACATTCGAAAGAAAATAACAAATTCTATATTTTATCAAAATTTCCCTAAACCTTAAAAAAAAATTTACTTTCTTCTCATCATTTCCTTTCTTCCCTCCTGCTTCTACGATAAATTTCCTGTTCGGTAGTAAACTTTCCACCATATTTAGGCAAATTTATCCAACAGAAAAAAAAATACACACAATTATTTATTTATTTATTTATTCATTAACATTCAATATTTCCATTTCCATATAAACCCAGGTATTATACATAATTCACATTGGAAGGAAAATATCTATTACACACAATTTTGATTTTTTTCTTTCTTTTCTCTGCATCATAAATTTTCTACCATATTAAGCCCCCGATTTTAAATTCGGGTAATAAATAAAAAGAAAAAAATACGTGTTTATTTATTTATATATTCAACATATTTCCAAACAAATTGCGTACATCATTTATATCATCGGGCAAAGATGAAGTCGCCGATGATGACGATCATGATGATCATGATGATGATGATCATAATGATGATGATGATGATGATGATGATGATGACGACGATGAAGAAGTGAAAGAAAGAGCTACGATAGAAACCACCGTTAAACGCACGTATTTCCTAATATGACATAACGGTGTCCCGTTGTGACTACCTCTTATATATCCCTTCTTCTCTTCCTCTCGGTCTCTCGTAACATACACCATGAAAATCATGAAAGAAAAATTTTTCAGGATGAACTGTTGGCTCGTTCTTCACTTGCAACGGGATCTTTCGAAAGAGAAAGACCCGAGCGAGTGAAACGGAGAGGGAAAAGGACCGAGAAGGAAGGGAAAAAATAAAAAGGATTGAAAAGGATTTTGCAGGATAAAAGGTGCAACGGAAGTAGCCTCGGGTCTTGTATTTCATTCTCCTTCCTTCGCTCGCATTTTCCTTTATTGATGATCTTCCTTTTCACTCGGAATCTCGTTTATGCACTTTTGTCCCTGAAAAATGAATAATGTTAATCGTGGGTGGATCAACTTCGGGACGGTGCAATCGAAAGTCCCAACTTTTGACCCCGCGATCGTTCGAGCGGAACGATCGCGATACATCGGCGTCGGGGGGGTAAAAGAAATTCGATATTTTGGGAGGAACCCCCGGGCCCCTTTTCTCCTTTCCCCGGAAATGTCACATTTATCGACATTGCGTTTTTCAATTATTCGTAAAAGGATTTTTTTTTTGCATCCTCGGCGTGTTTTGTCGCAGAAAAGATCGTTATTGTTTTCCTGTAATTTGTTGGGAAGAAAAGAAACGAGGAATTATCGTGGATTATCTTCTTCGCTGGTTTTTCTTGCCGTTTGATTCGAAGAAACAGAATCGAACTAGAATCTAGGGATATTTCTATACCCTGAATTTTGTTTATTGATTTATTTGAGCCCTTTATTTTGAAAATGGACCGAGTCCATTTATCTTGAAATTTTGTAAAATGTTTTTTTTTTTGCGACAGCTAATTGCAAATTAATAATGCATATTTATTAATGTAGAAAACCCCAGCAAAACCCTGGCATATTGTTGCAGTTAACAACAAACGATTTACGAATGGACTTAGGCCACTTTTAAAATATAAACGGCGCATTTAGTAATCGTCGAAGTTTTGTTGATAGGAGTAATTGTTAATTTCGGGAGTAAGTTCTGTAACGTTACTGCAATTTTTATAAATATACGGTTTGCAAAAAATATATATTTTTGAGGATCGCTGTAATTTTGAAATTTTATTATGGAATGGTAATTTTTATTTCTGAATAGAAATTTGTCTACTTTGTTGAAGAAATTATAATATTAAAATATTATAATATAATAATAACAATAATAATAATAATAATAATAATAACAATAATAATAATAATAATAATAATAATAATAATAATAATAATAATAATATATTAATAATATATTAATAATATTATTATAATTACAATATTTTTTCTACTACGTGGAAAAATTGTAACTACATGATTAATTATTCCGATTGGTTTAGAAAAAATTCAACATCGACAGAAAAATTTTCTAATCACGTTAAAAAAAATGTTTAATATAGTCTAGTAATTTTTCCTAATATATTTACAAAATTGGAATTGTCCGGCCGGCTTTCTCATCACGTTGAAAAAAAAAAAATGTGTAACACTATAATATCCTCTTATTACAGGTTTTAAAAAAATTACTAGTAAAATTTTCTAATTACGTTGAACAAATTGTAAGAGCCTACGAAATTTTCCCGTTACATTATAAAAATTGAAATTGCAATGTCAGCTTTTCTATTACATTGAAAAAAAAAAAATGCGACAGACGTACTGAATTTTTCCTGCTGCGTTGAAAAAATTGCAGCAGCCTGGTAACTTTTCCTGTTATAACATAAAAATTGGAAATGCACAGTCAGCTTTCCTATTACATTGAAAAAAAAAAAAAAAATGCAACGGCATAGTGCATTTTTCTATTAACTTCAAAAAAAATCGCGAGAGCGTTGCAAATCTTATAACATTACTTTGAAAAAAAGAAAATAGCAATGTAATTTAAAAATTTCCCACTATATTTTTAAAAACATATAGATAATTTAATAAAACCATTTAATGAAACTAAAACAAAAAAATTTTATTTGTATCTTTAATTGCCCCATGGACTCCAAGGCATAACGAATCAATAAAAAAAAAACATATTTATAAAAAAAAAACGTATTTCTCAGATTCCAAATTTGGAACGTCACCAATTCCAAAATTTCCTAGGAGCAAAACGCCAAAATTCACTTTCCCATTTTTCGTGACTGGGTTTGACCCAAAACTCAAAATACGCAATTTGCAAAATTGCAAGGGTACGAAAGTTCCAATTGAAGGTCCCTTTTCTCACGGAACGGCTTCAACGAGACCTTCCATTTGGATGAAGTAACTTTGAGACGGTAATAATTTTGGAAGACTCACTCTAAAAATGAAAAAAAAAAAAAAAACAAAAAGACAAGAGTGAAAAAAAGCTTGACGGTTAATTTGAGCGAGACGGGTTCGCTCGAAAGCCGAGAGGAGGGTACCGAGATACTTGCAGGTGCCTACTAATGTGACATAACGGTACCCAAGTTTGTAGCCGCGGTCATTGCAAACTTGTGTGTACATATGTAATGATTTTCGATGGGGTGGGGGTGGGAGAGGGTCGATTTATTGGAGCGGTCATTGCTCTTTTCACGACACAGAGAGACTTGGCATCAGAAAAAGGACACGTTTCTATGTGTGTCCCATACGTGTGAATGCACACAGAGACACACACACACGCACGTACACGCACACGCACTCATGGATCCTAGAACCTGAAGTGGTACGATCGGTGCCGACAGGATTTCAAGACGAAATCTAATTACATGTTAATTAAGAATTCTTCTTTGTTTTGCCATTTTACATGGGAACGCAACCGGTCGCCGCTTTTTTTTGCAAATGCCCCGTCGGCGGTTCTGGTTCCACTGGAGGCGCTTCCAAAATGCCGGGTTCGACTTTTGTCTCCGACTCCGTAAACCTTCCGGCCGATTTCCGGTGATACCTGTGGAAAGTTTTGAGTTTTTCGAGAGATTTTTGGGACCTACGATGGCCAAGTTGTACCTTTTTACTGGTAAATTTTACATTAAAAAAAGAAATTGAAGGAATTTTTTTTCGTTTCAATTAAAAATTGAGGTTCGATGGCCAAGTTGTACCTTTTTGCTGGTAAATTTTACATTAAAAAAAGAAATTGAAGGATTTTTTTTTTCCGTTTCAAATAAAAATTGAGGTTCTTTCTCATTTTCTTTTTATGTAAAGAAAAAACCTAGGAACGCTTTGGTGGAGAAATTTGGGTACGAGATATTTTTTTGCGTTTGCTGATTTCGGAATGTCACTTATTTACAAAGTTTAAAATTTGGGTTATTCTACTGTGAATTTTTTCGCGATCGAAAACATCGATGTTTTTATAAAACTCAATTTTTTTTTCCGTTTGATAAAAATTCAGAGTAATGTAGTAAAAAAGTTTATTTCTTTTTATAAAAAAATGATTTTGCGATCGAAAGAAATCGATTTTTTATAAAAATGAATTTGAAAATTCAACGAAAAAATCGATTTTCAATGATAGCAAAAAAGTTTATTTTTTTTAAAATAAAAAATTGATTCTGCGATCGAGAAAAATCGATTTTGTATAAAAATCAATTTTTTCGACGGCGAAAGATTCAAAGCATAGGATGATAAAAAATGGATCTTTCTAAAAAATCGATTTTCTATAAAAATCAATGTTTTTTTTTTTACCAAACTATTACCGCGAATATAAATGGAAACGAAGTTCCGGGGACAAGGACAAAACTCGAATTCTTCATTTTGGAAGTAATTGTCTAAATTCTTATTTGAAAAAATCGATGCCATGCGAAAACTATCGGGCAAGCGCCGGTGGCACCACGTTGGTGTCCTACGTAAACATTAGTACCGGCGCCAAACGACGGAATCCCGATCAGACGCTCGGACGGCAAAAAGTGTTAATAACGTACAATTTACGAATGGACTTAGGCCACTTTCAAAATCAACGGCTCATATCTACCCAGAACCGACAGGTAGACCACCGTACGTGTGCACTCATCGATGGGTTTCGCGAAAGATGCTGCATTCGAGAAATCATGACAAATAGCGAGCGCGGCTCGGCCACGGGGATAATGCCACACGTCGAAGCGTAAAGTATTACGCGCTACCGTAACGATGACCGTCTCTGGCTATACGGGGTGACTCCGTTGAAAAAAAAAAAGAAAAAGAAAAAGAAAAAGAAAAAAAAGAGCCGACCGACCGGCTAGAAGGGGATCTTTCTCTTTGCCTCTTCCTCCTCCTCCTCGTCCTCCTCGCGCTTTTGCTCCTCGTTGGAATTGCAATGTAGAAACGGAGAACATTACTCGGAAGCTATTCGGCACTGCAATTTGCGCGCTAGACTCAAAAGTATTACGCGGTACCATAACCCCGATAATCCATCCATCCACGGCGCGGCGCCATATGCCGTCACTGCGAGAAACTTCTAACAGCAAATAATGGACGTTCCAAGCGGGAAAAAAAAAGACCGTTTCCATGGACGCCATTTTCTGCCATTTTGCACCCGTCCAGGATCGCGCGCATTTTAAGATTGACATTCGAATGCATTAATCTCGAGTCGAATTCCTTTCAAGGACGTTTGTTAATTGCAAATTACTGCACTTTTCTGATTCAAATAGCAAAAAAAATGCTAATTTTTTAATCCTCCAGCAAAGAACGAGTCCCAGGGGCTTTTCTCCGAATTCGTTCGCCGTAATTGAACGTGACACGTTCAATGTGTAATAATTGAACATGACTTGACCCAATACCGCTCGACATAAATTCCTACCGGGGCGGCATTCTTTGCAGGACAATCGAATCCAAGCTTTAGCAGTCCGAATCGTACCCTGGATTCCTTTTTGTGTAATTGAGAGTGAGAGAGAGAGAGAGAGTGAGAAAGAGAGAGAGAGGGAGAAAGAGAAATAATTTTCTGCGGTAGCCTCAACTTGCACCGAAAATCTTTTTTCTCTCAATTCCCGATTTCAGGGACTGATTGCAAAGAAATTTTGGAATTTTCGAAAATTTTTGCAATTTATGTCGGAATACATTAATTCTTTTTAGAAATTTTATATAATTTTTCTTAATTACCTTCGCCAATATCGTAATTCTATTTATTACATTTCTCAATATTATTTTTATAAAGAAATTTTGTTGTTTTCGAAAATTTCTTGCGATTTTCGTTATTGCAAATTTTTTCTAGAAATTTCATGGGGTTCTTCCAAATGAATTCTACAATATTTGCAATTCGGTTTATTATATTTTTAAACATTATTTTTTTATAATGAAATTTTGCTGTTTTCGAAAATTTCTTGCAATTTTCGTTATTGCAAATTTTCTTTTACACATTTTTTGGGGGATTTTTCCGAATTAATTCCACAATATTTTAATTCTATCAATTATATTTTTTTCCAAGGCTTTGCACATTATAAATTTGTATTATAAATTTCTGTATTAAAAATTATCAATTCGCGCTTCGAATCCTAATTTTAAATGCGGATGAAAATTCATTTTTTCCACATTTTTATACTCGCGCCATTTTCAGAATTTCCTTCGCGTATCGCCTATTACGAGTCTGATTGCAATTTTTGGGGGCCAAGAGGGGGGGGGGGGGGGGGGACAAAAAGAATTAGCGAATTCTGCGACGATGGCGGATAGGAGGCGAGCGGAAAATAAAAAATGTTAAGTGAATATGAAAGTTCAATGCCAGGAAGTTATATGTACTAGCTAGCTAGCCGGCTAGCTGTATATATGTATGTGTATGTGGGTATAGGCGCACATACAGGGTGTCGTGATAAAACGAGAGAGAAAGAGAAAGAGAAGGCAGAAAGAGAGAGAAAGAAAGAAAGAGAAAGAGAAAGAGAGAAGTGAGTAGTCGCAGGAGGTAGGTGTCTGACAAAGTAGGGAAGCGAATGAGCGAATGAGCGAGCCAGGCGATGGTAGCGAGTGTGTATACCTCTCGACCGACCATGAAGTCAATGACCGTTCTACATTGACGCGTTGCGCCGGGCCGAGTGCCGCCTGAGTTGAGTAAAGTCACGGCCAGCCGTCAGCCGTGAGATTCGCTCCCCTCGCTTCTCTTCAGCCTTCCTAGACCGCGGCACGGTCGTCTCTCTATCTATCCACTTCTACTTCTCCGTATACGCGGTGATACACCGCAAGGATTATTCGTCGTTCTACCTTTAAATCCTTCCAAGGCGGGCATTCCCTTGCAATTGACTTGTTCCTGCGAAGGAGCGGAACCGATTTCGAACTGGAACTCTCCCGAAAATGCCTTCGGTCATTTCCGGAATCCCGAACTGAGTCCCCTTTGTCGGGGGATGATGCAATATTGGTAGGGTTGGTTGATTCATTTTTTCGAATTTATTGTAATACATTGTAATTTAATAATAATAGTAATTTACTAATTAATTGTAATTTCATAAATAATTGTAATTCAATAATAATTGCAACTTATTAATTATTTGTAATTTAATAAATAATAGTAATTCAATAATAATTGTAACTTATTAATTAATTATAATTTCATAAGAATTGTTATTTTATTATCGTTTGTTGAGAATCCACCAATTTTTCTTAATTTTCGATTTTTTATACTTACGTTTCGGTTTTATTTAGCAAATTCCCTTCAGTAAAATTCCTACAATTGAATTTATATAAAAGATATAAATAAAAATATTATCGAGATGATCTTGGTAATGTTAAAATAAAATTAAAAATTGATCCACATTTTCATTTTGTTTTTTATGAAAACTGAAATTATGTAAATTATCGTGATTGTCGCATATCTGATTTCAATAATTATTATTATTATTAACAATTATGGTTCGAAACAATTATTATTAAAATTGATTTTTTAACGACCTTGCCACAATTCTTATGGGAAAAAAAATCATTTCTTTTCTTAAAGCTATCGAATGTTCTAGAAGACATCTAAAATTAGTGTCATAAATTTTTACAGAATCGTTGCTACAGTTTCAATCGCCGAAAACGTCACGAGACACCAAAGACCCATATTGAGTATCGAGGGTTAATAATAAAAAAATTAATATGTATGGAAAATTGAAAACCGGTCTCCAAGATGCAAATTTTTCTTTCAAAAGTATAATAATCATTCCCGATACTAATTTAGATACTAATTCCGATAGAATTGAAATGATACAAGGCGTCTTTCGACAACTTCCGTGGAAATAGCGTTAAGGGCGAAGGAACGCGAAAAGGTGGAGCACCAAAACAACAAACGCGTGTGGGATTAGCATTTGAAAGAGACCTGCGCACTTGGACGCGCGCCGACATGACAAAGACGAAGACGACTACGACTACGCTCGTCTCACCCACTTTACTACTGTATACCTATCCGGTCGACGATCTTTCAGCAAAACTAGACCAGAGAACTCTCTCAAGATGTGCATCGCACAAAAAAAGTGCACTCGATTCGTTTCACTCGTAACTTTTCTCTCAATTTTCTCCCTCTCTCTCTCTCTCTTTCTCTCTGTTCTATTAATTCATTTTCCGTCTCGCTCCCTCTCCTTCTACCTCCCCTCTCCTTTTTCTTATTCTTCCATCTTTTCTATGCTCCTCCTAGCGCAGTTCAATAGGGGAGCAGCCACGGCAGTCGCACTCGACTGCGATCCTGTAACGAAATGTGTATAATATGCATGCGAGTGAGGCGAGGAGAGCTCGGCGTACTTGTTCGTTATATAAGGTGAAAGGGCGACTGGCATTGACATTGAAGTTCGAGCTATTCAATGCGGAAACGAGAGAAGCCCCGTTATTCAATATTCTCTCTTTCGCAACGATTACGATAATTATCTCGCTGAAAAAGATCTTAAGTAAATCGATCCGCTAATTCATCTTCGTCTCGCTAACCATTGTCAGGATTCAGGAACGACGAAAGGCGTTTCTCGGTCGTACTTTTTCTACTTCCTCTCGGGTCCGGTCGGTCTTTAACCCCTTACTATTGTATGTATTTCAGTAGGTGATTTTTCAGAGACGGGGACATTTTTGGCGAAAATCTTGGGTTTTAGATTTTCGCATTTTTGTGGCAAATTTGCCATTTTCTATTTTCCATGAGAAATTTAAAAAAAAAATTTAATTATTGGAATTTACTTTTTGCATCAAAAAAAATTTTTTTTGCGTAACATTTATTTTATATATAATATTGACATTATAATATATTATTATATATAGTATATACACATGAAAAGAATGGCAAATATGGCAAATATGGCGAATTCGCCATTTTCTATTTTCCATAAGAAATTAGAAAAATCTATTTACCGAAATCTACCTTTTTCTGCATCAAAAGAATTTTATTTACGTTTTGCTTGGAAAAATAAATAAAAATGAAAATTTAACTTCCCAATTTTTTTCAACCAAAACGTAAAAAGAAAGATTAATAATAATAATAATACATTTCGAGGTTAAAAAGTTAATGTGCATCGATAAGGCGTGAAATTTACAAAAATAGGGGAAAACTCGAGAACCACCGATTCCCTTCCCTTGGTACCCAACTTCCGGGCCCCTTTAACCAACGTAGGGTAGCCGTAGGGGTGGGAACCGAAAGCTCGAGGGCGATCGCGGACGCGTGTCTGTGGATTCTCGGAGGTGCTGCTCGCCAATCGGCTCTTTCAGGTCGCATAAGGATGCCGCGTGCTCGTTTGAACGAAGTGTGCTGATGTTACAAAATGGGTTATGCAGCGCAGGAAGAGTTGGGTTCAACAACCGAACGAACGGTGAACCGACTCTCGACTGGAGTCGAGTCGAGTCGACTCGATTGGACTCGGCTCGAGTCGACTCGAGTCGACTCGAGTCGACTCGAGTCGACTCTTCGCTCGGTAGCGAAATGATATAGCGGTCGTCTAACTCGTTCGCGAGTCTGCCCGCTCACGGGCTCCTACTACTGGTCACGTGTCCCATTGAAAAGCGGTCGCACGTAGACCGTGCCGTTGACTGTTACTACTTTATCACACGTCCGACTAGACACCGTACGTTTCCACTTGTACTTTTGCGTGCCCACGCTTTCCTTAGGCAAACTCTCCTGCAGTCGCTTCTCTCCGCGGCTCGACACGATGCCATGGCCACGGCTATGGCTGTGGCCGTGGCTGTGGCTGTGGCTCACATGGAAATACACATGTAACGTTTCTTTTTTTTTGTTCTCTCCTGTTCTTCCTTCTATCGATACTGTTATGTTGATAATTAAGGATACATACCTCCCACGTGTACTTACACGGTCTCCGTCTCCCACTGGAAGACAAATGCAGATGCACATGCAGAGGCAGAGGCAGACTATGGCGACGGTCCGCATCGAGATCGTCATTTTTGCAGGGTTCTCCTCCGGTTGACTGATTAAGTTCGGGAGGGTAGGAGATAATTAGACACCCACGGGTGGAATAAGCGTCGTAGGAACATCGGTGACGTGGACAGAAAGACCTAACCCGAGGGCTGGAGCATTCGCTGGCAGCTGGAACGTGGTAGGAGGGAATTCCAGACGTACGATCCGTGACTCATTTGCTTCTTTGTTCCCGTGATTTTTTTAATGGTTTTTTTTTTCATGTAGGAGTTTTTATCATTTTTTTTGGAGATTTCTAGGCTCAAATATGAGTTTTTCGTGTTGGGAGCGTTTCTGGTAATTTAATTAGGTTCCGTTGCTATTGTTTTGGCCCTAATTGGAGATTTTGTACCAGAAAATTACCGATTTTGTGGAATAAATTTATTTTTATTGTTTATATTTGGTTTTTTTTTGGTTTTCGAGGTTTGAGTTGGTAACTGATTTTGAAAGGTAGATTTGATACTTGACGTAGTCGTTCTAGGGTTTCAGTTTATTAGGAAATTAATGAAAATTATCTTGATGGGGTTTCATTTATTTATTAAAAATAAATAACATTTTCTTGGCTAAAGATATTCTTTTGCTATTATTATTCTTCTATAATAATATATATGTATATTATTATTATTTAATACAGTTGTATTATTTTTAAATTCCTAAGTTATTTATATTTCAAGTAAATAAAATCTAGCTGAAGTTTTATTTACCAATTAAGAATAAATTAAACCAACAAAAAAACTAAAATTATGAGAAAAGCAGTTTGATAAAAGTATTCCATTCAAACTTTGAAAAAAAAAAAATTGTTCAATAAATTGAGGATTGCATATTTTTCGAGTGCAGTTACAAAAATTCAATTTTTTTATTTTTCGCTAAACGAGCCTCAATTATATCAAAATTCAACGTTACAGCCTCTGGAAGTTGGAAGTCCCACAAATTACGAGAAAACCGTGATTTCCTTAAAATTGTGACTCCAAATGAGAATGAAATAAAAGTGAATTGGTTTTTCAAAAAATGAAATTTCACACGAAATACGTACCTGGCCTTTCTGAAAAAATAATAATAATAATTTTAACCATGACCGTGGCACCTACAAAAAATTAATTATTATTCCAATTCTTGTCGCGGCGGATCAGTGAATTTATTATATATTTATATCCATTTCTCTTCATCTAAAAACGGAGTCGAAAGAAAAAAAAAAGTTCAAAAAGATCCATTTTTTGTTGTTGCACAAAGGTTAAACCCGGCGTTTTTTTTTATTTTTTCGACCGTGTAACTTTTGTAAGAGGGAAGAAACAAAGGCTTCATTTTCAGGGCCGTCCCCTTCACCAAAAAGGAGACGACCCTGAAACTCAAGTTTAGGCTATTTACCAATGTACTTCTTCGCCTTTTTTATTTCCTCCTTCTTACAAAGGTGGATTAGGCGGCGCGTTAAAGTTTGTTGAACTCCATTCGCGCTACGGTACAATTCAACGAGGTCCTGTTGAATCACCAAAATGCTGTAGGATTTGGAAAGTACGTCCGCGTGTGTATTACGTGTCTTACGTAACAGCCCGCGGAGGGGATCCTCATGGGCGTCCATTTAAGGAGCATCGTGAGACATCGCTTCGAACTTATCTCTCACAAGGATCCTTATGCGCGTCTCACCACTTTTGCGCAGTCATTTAACGTTTTAATGACGTACCCGTCCGCGCAAATTTTTTTCTTTTCCATCTCGAAATCGTCACGAAACGCGACGACGGATCCAGACACCGTGGGTCAGAGGGCCTCGGGGGCCGTTATCGCCTCGGAGGGTGGAAATTGTTACCACCCTATTACTCAGGCCCGAGAAACCGAAAGGGCCAGGGGTCGTTGTTCCAAAGTCCGGAATTCCACAATTCAGTCTTTCATCGAGACTTTGGCCATACTTTCCTTTCCACGCGAGCAATTGCGAGGGAAACAACCCTTTTTTTTTCTTAATGACCGTAGGATCTGTAGGACCAAGGAAGATTTTATGTAAAAGGTCGTTTGGGTGCCGATTTATTTTACAAAAAAGGGATAATTGAGTTTTTTGCAAAGGGCCAAATTGTTGAGTTACAAAGAAATTTCGTGGCAAAGGGATTCAAGGTAGGAGTCGTTATCCATTTCAGAGACTCCGATTCCAAGATGACTACGTACCCTGCTTCCGCTCCAGACCTTCTAGAAATCTAAGGTTACCCCTTTCAGGATTAACTGTCCTCCCGTTTATTCCTTCTTCAACTCATTCTACAAAATTTTCATAAAAGAATATAGAATAGGACAAATTGATATTCTCGAAGGACACAAAAAGTTGAACCTATTTGGGCCATGGAGTAAATCCTGGCCCAAATAGGTTCAACTTTTTGTGTCCTTCGAGAATATCAATTTGTCCTATTCTATACCTATTTGGGCCAGGATTTACTCCATGGCCCAAATAAAGGCCAAAAAAACCCCAAATAAATAATCCTCCCATTCATTCCTTCTACAAAAAATTCTACAAAACATTAATGAAAGAATAAGAATAAGAAAAATTGAAATCCTCGAAGGACCCAAAAATTCCAACTTATTTGGGCCGGGACTAATTCTCTGGCCCAAATAAAGGCCAAAAATCCCCAAATAAATAATCCTCCAGTTCATTCCTTCTTCAACTCATCCTCCCAAATTTTAATAAAAAAAGAAGAATAAGAAAAATCAAAATCCTCGAAGAACTCAAAAATTCTAACTTGTTTGGGCCAGGACTAACTCCCAGGCCCAAATAAAGGCCCAATAAAGCCCCAAAGAAATAATCCTCCCGTTCATTCCTTCCTCAACTCATCCTCCCAAATCCTAATAAAAAATAATGAAGAATAAGAAAAATCAAAATCCTCGAAGAACTCAAAAATTCCAACTTATTTGGGCCAGGACTAACTCCCTGGCCCAAATAAAGGCCCCAAAAAACCCCAAATGAATAATCCTGCCGTTCATTCCTTCTTCAACTCATCCTCCCAAATCCTAATAAAAAATAAAGAAAAATAAGAAAAATCGAAATCCTCAAAGGACTCAAAAATTCCAACTTATTTGGGCCAGGACCAACTCCCTGGCCCAAATAAAGGCCCAATAAAACCCCAAAGAAATAATCCTCCCGTTCATCCCTTCTTCAACTCATCCTCCCAAATCCTAATAAAACAAAAAGAAAAATAAGAAAAATCAAAATCCCTCGCTCGGACCCGAAAATTCCAACATCTTCGGGCCCGGAAATTGAACGGAAAGGAGCCGCCATTCTGAAAATACCGTCGAGTTCGTTCGTCCAGGGGTCATTGTTTGCCTCCTCCTTCGCATCCTCTCGAATAAGTTTACGAGAGGAATGGTCTAGTAACCGAAACTGAATTCGGTTTTACTTTTGGCTGTGGCTCGGCGTGGGCATTGCCATCCAGCTCGGCATTGCGGTACCGTTGACGGCACGGCATGGCTTGGCTTGGCTCGGCTTAGCTTGGCATGGCATGGTATTGCATGGCAGGGCACTCGACGGCACACACGCGTAAGTACAGTTAGCCGAGTGACGCGTTCGGTTTGGTTTCGATGGGAGAACGCGGCCGTACAAACAACACATTCGCCTCAACCTACGTACCTGTACCTGTACCCGCACCTATACCGGTACACGTACCCGTAGGTGTGTACATACATACGCGCGTTTCGTGGACGGTATATGCGTTCCATGGACGTAGGTACGCGTACGTGTATAGGGAGCGATGTATACATATAGAGAGGAAGACCGGGTCCCCCAAGCATGGGGGCATCGAAACCTCGTTACTCAGCCCACCATGCCTCTATGGTGCTGAATGTCCAAGTGGGACAATGACCGACAGAGACCTTCTTTCGTATCCGTACTATGGCGAGAAAAGAGCGAACGAACGCTCCGAGAAGGTGCCGGAGGAGAGAACACCGGCACTTGGAGAGAAAGAGCCTCCGCGAAGCAGAGGAGAAGGTGGCCAGCAGCAGCAGCAGCAGCGGCGGCAGTAGCAGTAGCAGCAACAGCAAAAGCAAGAGCAAGAGCAACAGCAACGGCAACGGCAACGAGAGGAAGAAGTGGAGAAAGAGGATCGGATCGGATGGGATGGGATGGGATGGGATCGGATCGGTCGTTCGCTAATTCACTTGTACTTGGAGTCGCGCCTTATTCCTCTTTTCAGCCTCGACGTCGCTTTTCCGGTTTACATTTTGCCGCTGCATGCACGCTTCGCGTGCCTTTTAAATTATGCTTACATGCCTCTTCGAGTACCTACACACTTCACCTGTATGGTGGTGGAGCTTGTGGACTTCGCACTCGTGTCGTCTCTCGCTCTTTTTCTCTCTCTCTCCTTCTCTAAGGGCTTTGTGTTATCGTGTCCACGCTAGACGGCTAACCCTAAAGGTCGACGCACTCCCTTTTGCACGTAGAGTGCACCTTTGTTTATAATCAACGCGATCCCTTCAGCGTACTGCGAACATCCGCCACGTGGAGCAAAAAAAAAAAAATAATAATTATCCATCTCAACAATGTTGCAATGTACGTGTATACGCGTGTGTTTGTTTTTCCTTTTTTCTTTTTCAATAATAATAATAATAATAGTAAGAGACATTTATTTGCGGCGTCCCTTAAAGCGTGGGTGGCGCAAACTGCGGAAAATGTAGAGAACCGATGAAAGAGAAATGATATTGCCGTGCCGTGGAAACGATGCGGATCGTGAATGACACAAAACGATATTAAAAATGTTAATGAGGAAAATGTGAAATCAAAGGGAGGGAAATTGTAATAATAATAGAATAACAGTAATAATAATAATAATAATAATAATAATAATGATAATAATAGGGTAATAAGAAAATTTAAATATAATTGCAAAAATTTTGTAATTATTATTTGAACAATAATATTTTCACAACAACAACAACAACAATAATAATAATAATAATAATAATAATAATAATAATAATAATAATAATAATAGTAATAATAATAGTAATAATAATAATAATAATAATAATAATAATAATAATAATAATAGGGTAAGAAGAAAAATACAATATAATTGCAAAAATAGGAAGAACAGAAATTCGAGAAAAAAAAATTAGCTTCGCGTTAATTTTTTTTTGTTTTTGTGGAAACTCAGGCTTTCATTTTGGATCCTTCCGATTGGTTAATAATTTTGTATTTCTCTCAAATATAACAGTTGAATCAAAAGAGACGAAAAAAAAAGGGCAGAGAAGAAAATGAGGTAAGTACATTCCACTGCGTTACGGGATCTTCCACAACGGCCTTACCTCGTCAGAGAGGATTTCGCAGAGCATTTTTTTTATCACGTTACAGCGACTTCTCCAGCCGAGGATGAAAAGTTTATTATAATAGAGGAACTTCTGCTTCACGGCATAGCAAAGTGTTCTGCTACATTGCGGACGTTGCAGCAATGTAGCGAAATTCACGGGTTGCACAGGTTCTGGGACCAGGCTCGATTTGCGCTATTTGTCGCTGCAACGTGGTGACACTTTTTTTTCTGCGCTACGATAATTTATTCTAACGCAGTAAAACTTCCATTAAACGGTGGAAAAGTTGCCACAAAATTGCAAAATTTTCTTTCCGTGGTGAAAAAAATTGCTGTAACATGGTAAAATTTGTTATGGCAAATTTATATATCTATTAATTAAATGTATGGCAAAAATTGCTGTATATGGTAAAATTTATCTAAATTGCAATAAAATAGTAAATTTTCCTTCCCATTATGGAAAACTTGCTGCAAAGTAGGAAAATTTCCCTTCTAATCTGAAAAATTTACCTTCCGTTGCCTAGAGCTTATCGCAAGATTTCAAACCTTGCATTCTGCATTGCAGAAGTTACTGAAACATGATGAAATTCGCCATCCACTCGGTAAAAGTCGCCACAGGATGATGGAACTCACTTTCTCCGGGGTAAAAGTTACTACAATCAGAAGTAATTCGCTCTCGTTGCCCTGGAAGCTGCTACGCCATGGTCAAATTACAGTGACGCTTTTTTTTATTAATTTGAAAATTTACCAAAGAATTTACCAAATTTTTTGGCAATTTTTCTCACGTAGAAAATTTTTTGAAGAAAACAAATTTCTAAAAAATTGCTAAAAATTGCTTAAAAAGTTGCTAAAAATTGCTAAAAAATTGCTTAAAAAGTTGCTAAAAATTGCTAAAAAATTGCTAAAAATGGTTCAAAATATGCTAAAAATTGGTAAAAAATTGCTAAAAATTGCTAAAAAAATTGGTAAAAATTGGTTAAAAAATTGGTAAAAAATTGCTAAAAATTGGTAAAAAATTGCTAAAAATTGCTAAAAATTGCTAAAAAAATTGTTAAAAAATTGCTAAAAAATTGCTAAAAAATTGCTAAAAATTGCGGAGAATAATTTCAGACGAGAAAAATTCACGTTTCAGAGTTTGTCGTGACGTAGTCGAATTGCGAAGCGATTTGCATCCGGCGAACGGTTATTTTGGCATACGTTGCAGCGTTTCTTTTCATTGTGCATTCTCCCCGGCAAGAAACAGACTTTTCTCTTTTAAGCATTATCAGAAAGAGTGATACGATATGTAAGAAGAGAACGTCGGAGTGCGGGCCGTTATCCTCTAAAGTAACAGTTACGAGTGCAAGGGGTAAGGACCTGGCGCTATCGTTCGATCCGGATGGCTTCCATGGAAACGCCATTTCCGGTTTACATTCGACTCTTCCATATGCATGGTCCTTATTGCACATCCATTAGAGCCTGCTGTTTCCAGGATTGTAGAAAAACAAAAATGCATGTATTCTATGAAAGTCTATGTACTTGATGAAGCAGCACGCGGACACTGTGACCCCTGTACCCAAAATGGGTCCTTTTCCGAATACAAGGAGTCAGTTTTTGGGCGACAAATTTATTAAACGAACGTTTACTTTGTTGATGAGTGAAAAATAGCGAATGATAGAAATTAGACACGATTGGATTCTAATTTATTAAATAGACGTCGAATTTTGGGCCGAATATAAAAATTCGAAATAATAAAAATTGTACATTGTTAAGTAGTAATTTATTAAACAATGTACAAATATTTGATTATTAAGAAATTGCAAATTATAAAAATTGCGGACTATTGGATACCAATTTATTAAATAGAGACATCTAATTTTGCGCTCAACGCAAAATTGGAAATTCGAAAAATTGCACGTTATTAAGTAATAATTTTTCAATCAACGCGAATACTTGTGATTAGTACGAAATTGCAAATTATACAAATTTCACACTATTGGATACCAGTTTATTAATAACTTATAATTTATACCATTACAAAATTAGAAATTCAAATTAATATTCTTATTGAGTACTAATTTATCTGAAATATAATATATACCTCTTTATTATTAGTAATTTATTAACGAATTTTATTGTAAGTGCTATGTTATTAAATTATTCAAAATTACTCTCATTCATTTTATTTGTTTCAATTGTATTTTTTGAATTATTTTAAATTATACAAAATCCATTTATTTCAGTACAAAAAATTAACTCAAAAGTAAAACTGCCTAATTATTAAGATTCTGTTTATCAATTACCAGGATATGTATTATGGGTCTCCAGGGAACCCGGAAGAAATTATTTGAAAATATGAATTTTATTTAAAAAGAAAACGAATTTTATTGTGGATACTATGTTATTAAATTATTCAAAATCACTCTCATTCATTTTATTTTTTTCAATTGTATTTTTTGAATTATTTTAAATTATACAAAATCCATTTATTTCAGTATAAAAAATTAATTCAAAAGTAAAACTGCCTAATTATTAATATTCTGGTTATCAATTACCAGGATATGTATTATGGGTCTCCAGGGAACCCGGAAGAAATTATTTGAAAATATGAATTTTATTTAAAAAGAAAACGAATTTTATTGTGGATACTAGGTTATTAAATTATTCAAAATCACTCTCATTCATTTTATTTTTTTCAATTGTATTTTTTGAATTATTTTAAATTATACAAAATTCATTTATTTCAGTATAAAAAAGTAACTCAAAAGTAAAACTGCCTAATTATTAATATTCTGGTTATCAATTACCAGGATATGTATTATGGGTCTCCAGAGGGAACCCGGAAGAAATTATTCGAAAATATGAATTTTATTTAAAAAGAAAACGAATTTTATTGTGGATACTATGTTATTAAATTATTCAAAATTACTCTCATTCATTTTATTTTTTTCAATTGTATTTTTTGAATTATTTTAAATTATACAAAATCGATTTATTTCAGTATAAAAAAATAACTCGAAAGTAAAACTGCCTAATTATTAATATTCTGGTTATCAATTACCAGGATATGTATTATGGGTCTCCAGGGAACCCGGAAGAAATCATTCAAAAATATGAATTTTATTTAAAAAGAAAACGAATTTTATTGTGGGTACTATATGTTATTAAATTATTCAAAATTATTTTCAATCATTTCATTTTTTCCGATTGTATTTTTTGAATTATTTTAAATTATACAAAATCGATTTATTTCAGTATTAAAAAGTAACTCAAAAGTAAAACTGCCTAATTATTAATATTCTGTTTATCAATTACCAGGATATGTATTATGGGTCTCCAGGGAACCCGGAAGAAATTTGAAAGATCTGAAAAATGAATCACTGCAATTTCGTGATTTGCGCATAATTTTTAGTCTTACCTTCTCTCGCTAAAAAATTAGGTACGCGTTGGTAAAAATAAAAAAAAACGAAAAAAAGGATTCGAAGGATGAATTCACAGTGAAAAAATGTACGGTATTTAACGAACGTTACGTTCACTCGTGATTCGCTGCTCTGCATTCGGGTCATTGGCGCTGTCCAACGAACCTAATTTTACGCGATTATCGAGAACCTTCCGTAAAACGTATTTCCCTGATAAGGATCAAACGCTGAATCAAAGCTATAAAATGCCCAACGTACGATTGGAGATAAAGCGTCTTCGTATCCGGAGACTCGCTGCGAGATGAAACTTCGCGGTATCAACGCGGATATTTGTTTCTGATGTTCCGTCAGGAGCAGCCTCCTTCCCGTTGATAAGCAACGTACACTTTTCATCTGAAATCCTTATCCGCGGAATTAATGAAGAAAGTGAGTCGCTTTGTTCTTCTCGAGATGGGGGAATTATGCTTTTTGCCGACAGATCATTTCGGTCTTTCGTTTGGACGCTGACGAACGATCTCAGCGCTTGAAAGTTATAATAATAATAATTTATTATTTAATAATTTTATTTAATAATTTTATTTAATAATAATTGAAGAATAATTTAATAAATTTATTTAATAATAATATATTAATTAATTGGTCCATGTAATTTTTATAACTGGTAATTTAGCACTGACTATGAAAATTATAAGTTTATTCAACACATCGGTAGCCGGTAGCGTGCAATTTTTATAATTTACAATTTTTTACTAATACAAAATTTGTCAAATATTTTAATTTTATTAGTGACACGAATTATAGGTTAATTATTAAATTGGTATCCAATAGCATGCGATATTTATAATTTTGCAATTTCGTGCCAATTAACATTTCATACGTTGATTAATAAATTCGAACTCGATAATCCATTATTTTTTAAATTTCGAATTTTCGATTATTTAAATACAAAGAAGCATTCATAAAATGCAAAATATGACGACAATAGCAAACAATAAATAATAATAAGAAAAATAAAAATAACCCAAAAATCGTTATGTAACAAATCAAAATCATTGAAAGAAACGACAAAAAAATTAATTGCAACAATTATTCCCAAGTTCATGTCGGATCCCTGGTAGAAAAATTCTACAGATAGGCGTAGACTCCTTCTAAAATGCAATTTTTACGAATTGTTATTGGGTCTCGAGCCTTCCACGATAGAAAGGTTCTATTTTCACCTAGAAATTAGATAATTTGTACCGTTATTTACTTGCACGTAGAAGTCGGTAGCAATATGTAATAACAATATAACAATTTTTTACTAATCAAATATTAATACGTTGATCGATAAATTAGTACTCAAAAATGTATAATTTTTCAAATATTTTATTTTTTGTATTGTCACGAATTATAGGTTAATTATTAAATTGGTATCCAATAGCATACGATATTTATAATTTTGCAATTTCGTGCCAATTAAAATTTCATACGTTGATTAATAAATTCGAACTCGATAATGCATAATTTTTTGAATTTCGAATTTTCGACTATTTAAATACAAAGAAGCATTCATAAAATGCAAAATATGACGACAATAGCAAACAATAAATAATAATAAGAAAAATAAAAATAACCCAAAAATCCTTATGTAACAAATCAAAATCATTAAAAGAAACGGCAAAAAAATTAATTGCAACAATTATTCCCAAGTTCATGTCGGATCCCCGGTAGACAAAATTCTACAAATACGCGTAGACTCCTTCTAAAATGCAATTTTTACGAATTGTTATTGGGTCTCGAGCCTTCCACGATAGAAAGGTTCTATTTTCACCTAGAAATTAGATAATTTGTACCGTTATTTACTTGGACGTAGATGTCGGTAGCGGCAGAGAGAAGGAAAAAGAGAAAGAAAGAGAGGAACGGAGGCATCGAAGGAAATTTAGTGTTGGCAAGTAGTCGTCATTTTTTGAGCAAACATGACACACGCATCGTTTGAAATGCTCGTCTCCTCCTCGGCTTTGGAGCATATTTGCAGTGTTTTTTCAATATTTTGCATTTATTTGTATTGGCCGTAGAGAAAATAGTCCATTGTACCACTTACAACTAGAATTGGCCGCGGTCGTTACCGTCAGTCCAACGAATGTGATCGGTCACCGCGTACACGTGTCTGTTCTTTTTACGTTGTCCCGGTAAGAGGTGACTTTTTTTTTATTTGAGACCCAACGATCAAAATTTGTGCGCGAACGATGCAAACAATTCGAACGAGAAGTTTTTGAGTGCTACGAATTTTTGGAATCTATGGTCGCGAATTTTTTCGCTCCCACCGGTGGTGTGTTGTCAAAAGGAATTTTTCTTACGGAAATGAAGACAAAATAGAAGAGGAATCTCGGTGGTTGCAGCAATTTTCGCGGTACGCGAAACAATTTTTTTTTCGGTATCAGAGCTTTATTATTTAATTCGGTGATTTTGTAAAAAATAGATTTTTTATTTTCCTTGATTGGTTGATGACAAATAATGTTTTACTTTTCTTGGTTTTGTTGTTCAACCGATAATTGTAATTTTTATTACAATAATAAATAATAAAAGATAATTGATAATTGTAATTTTTATTCTTTAAATAAAGAAGAAAAATTACAATATAATTGTAATTTTGTAATTTAATTGTAAAATATAATTGTAAAATTGTAATTGTTATTCTTTAAATAAAGAATAAAAATTACAAATATCGATTTATTCTTAAATTTATTTTCATCAATTTATTTTTAATTAACAATTTGTTCTTTAAGTAAAGAAGAAAAATTACAATTATCGGTTGAACAACAAAACCACGAAAAATAAAGGATTGTTTTTTTTTTTGCTAAATGGGAATTTTAATGCGTTTCATTACTTTTTTATACCGAAATAAATTTATTTTGTATAATTTACATTTATTCTTACGCTAGAGCGTGTTTTACAACAGGGGAATTGAATTTTGTTGATTTATGATTTATCACTAACTCTGCCGTGGAATTGGAGAATTTTGTTATGGTACAGCGACTTCTACATATATATTGTAGATGTAGAATTCTGTCAAGTTACAGTGAGGACGATGAATTACGTTACGTTACGACTGTTTCTACAAAGTAGATAATCCGTTAGATTTAGTTGCAGCAACTGTTACATCGTGAATAGCTATTTTTGTTAATCTACAGCGTAATCCAATTTGTAGAAAGTCAATTTTGTCGTCTTATAGCAATTTCTACATTTTAAATGGCAAATTTTGCTACCACAATTTTGCTACTAAATTTTAAATAGCAAATTTTGTTATTGTTTATTCCAAATCCGACTTTAATCCACATCCGAAATTTAATAAAATTCAATTTTCAGCTGAAACCAAATTTTTGTAATTTCGGAGGAGATTCCACTTTGTAGAAAACCAATTTTGCCGCGTTACAAGGCATTTTTACATTGTAGATGGCGAATTATAATACATTCCAAATCTAGTATCTAATAAAATTGCAAATTTAATCGAAATCCAAATTTAATGACAAAATCCAAATTTCAACTATTTCGAAGAAGCCTTCTACTTCGTACAAAGGTAATTTTACCGTGTCGCAGACACTTCTACTTTGGATAAGGCGAATTACAATAAATTCCAAATTCAATTTTAATCGAAATCCAAAGTTCGGCTACGGCAAAGGAGCTTTTACTTCGTCGAAAGTCAACTTTGTTACGTTGCAGCCTTTTCTACAATGTACGTGACGGGCTTTGCCATGTTACAAATTCCTTTATGGTGTGGAAAGCAAATTTTGCTATATTGTTGCTTTGCTCTTTGGGGAAACGTCTCTGTGGCAGCGTAAAAGCTGCCAGAAGCCAGTCAAATACTGGATTCCTTTGTTCAAACCAACACCAACGACCCTTTAATAACAAATTCCAATTTTAATAATACAACAAAACTGTTTTCAATTCATGAAATTAATTCGTTAGAGAAAAAGGGGCTAAAAATCGCAATTGAAAAATAATGCCTAAAAATTATTGAAATTCAAAAAGAATTAATTCTATTTTATTCGAGTAAATTATTAATTGTAATTTATTCAAGTTAGAATCTTTTATGAAATTCCAAATTTGTTTTATACGCGATTTTAAAAGAAAAAAATTGATTTTTCCGCGAAAGTCGTTACGTTGCCAAGCAAAAAAAAAAATTGGTTTACGATTACGTCTGGGGTTTTGCTACGATTTTGCAATATATAGTAAAATTTACTACGTTGTGCATAGTATCCCAGCGAAACCCTAGCAAAACTCCTAAAAATCACTAAAATTCAAAAAGAATTAAATGTATTTTATTCAAGTAAATTATTAATTGTAATTTATTCAAGTTAGAATCTTTTATGAAATTCGAAATTCGTTTTATACGCGATTTTAAAAGACAAAAATTGATTTTTCCGCGAAAATTGTTACTTTGCCAAGCACAAATCACCATAAAATAGCAAAAAAGTCTCCAAAACCTCCTTTTTTTTTTGAATACCCACGACATAGTAAAATTTACCATACTCCACTTTCTTCCTTTCGACTTCCACGAAAACGTTCTCGTTTTTATTTTTCCCCTCCTCGTGTCACGGAACTCCGGGGAATCGAATGGAAATAAATTTTCCCCCAAGTTGGGGGGGGAAAAGTGCAACCCCCGTTCGTACCGGGAATTCGCGGAAGGATTATTGCAAAAAAAAAAAAAAAAAAAATCAGTGTCAGAAGTACTGGAAAGAAATTAATGCAACTGGTACGGTCATTCCTACCTACCGGAGAAAAGATCGTCGACCCCGAAGACGTATCTGGGTTAGTAGTCAGCGCCGATTCACGCGGAAACTCCTCTCTAGGATGAGGAGTAACGTTCGCGAGAATCGTACACTTGCCTTCCGTGAAAAAGTGAAACTCGACTTCCATTAGTAATTCTATTAGTAATCGAAAATTCATCGGTTTCCTCCTCCTTCTCGTTTGTTTTTTTTTTATTTTTTTTTTATTTTTTACTTTTTTTTTCCGGAGGCATGCAAAGCTCGCATTAGCATGACTAAGGCGCGATCGTGAAACTGACGGAAGAGGATTTTGCAATTTTCGCCTCAAGGACGATAGCTGTGAATTGGGATGCGGTCGTTGAACCCCGAAAATCTCCGGCTCTATCTTTAATGCCAATGACCAGTGTGAATGAAGAAACCCACGGAGGTGAACGTGTGTTACCTGCCTCTCGAAACGCGCCTCTACCCGTACGCGAACGTACGAAGTGAAGGGGGTTACCGATCTCTCGCGACCGTGACTCTGGCCCAGACCCTGGGACTCGTGGATTTCACCGATACCACGACGACGACGACGACGACCTCGTCAGCGACGATTATTCGCGATTTTACATGGAATTTTCATTGCCGGCTCATCATCCTGCGCTTTTACGATTCGATCGCCTCCCGCTTGATGACCATTTATTTCGCTTCCTCTCTTATTTCACCTGGAATTGTTATATGTATATATATATATATATATATGTATATACCTACGCTCGATGCTCGACCACCGCGGGAGGATCGATTGGGTAATACTTTCGGTATTTTTCCTCCTCCTCCTCCTCCTCCTCCTCCTGCCGCCGATCGATCGATTAGAGTCACGGATTACGAATTATCGCAGCTGACTCTGTAACGGTTGTGACACCGTCCTGATGTAATTGGAGAAGCCAGTTGAGGGTCCCGGGAGACGACGGGTACGTTTTGAGTCTGGGAGAGATTTTTTTTTCTTCTTTGGTATCGAATTGAAAAGAAAAAGACAGAAATTATTGCAAAGCAGCAAAAATCGTGTAAAATTTGCTTCCCTCAATACCCACGACCCAAGAAATGTTTACTATTTCAAATTAATTTAACTAAAATTAACATAGTGAAATTTACTATGTTGTGCACAGGCATCCTAGCGAAATCCTGGCAAAACTCCAGCATAACCATAACATAATAAAATTTACCATTTTGCGTGTGGGGTTTTGCTATGATTTTGCTATATATTTGCTATATAGTAAAATTTACTATGTTCTGTATAGTATCCCAGCAAAATCCTAGCAAAAATGCAGCATAATCCTAACATAACAAAATTTACC
Organism: Gasteruption jaculator; assembly: GCA_949825005.1. NCBI lineage: Eukaryota > Metazoa > Arthropoda > Insecta > Hymenoptera > Gasteruptiidae > Gasteruption > Gasteruption jaculator. The sequence continues at coordinate 7,070,786 of OX463774.1, forward strand.
ATTTTGCGTGTGGGGTTTTGCTATGATTTTGCTATATATTTGCTATATAGTAAAATTTACTATGTTCTGTATAGTGTCCCAGCAAAATCCTAGCAAAACTCCAGCATAACCATAACGTAATAAAATTTACCATTTTGCGTGTGGGGTTTTGCTATGATTTTGCTATATATTTGCTATATAGTAAAATTTACTATGTTCTGTATAGTATCCCAGCAAAATCCTAGCAAAACTCCAGCATAACCCTAACATAACTAAATTTGCCATTTTCCGTGTGGGATTTTGCTATGATTTTGCTAGAGCAACGCCGGAGCAAAATAGTAAAATTTACCATGTTGTGGGTAGCACCAAAAAAGGAGATTGTGGTAGTTCCAATTATGACTGTAGTTGTGTATGACATCAACTTTGTATTTCCAGTATTTTAATTTTAATTAGATTCATTGTAATTCAACAATATTTTGAAAATTAAGTTGATCGGAAATTAAATAATTCGTGCCTTGATTTTTTTTTTCTTTGGAGCCGATCGCAGATAATTTTCCGATTAATTTTTTTTTTTTTTTTCATTCAAATTGTAATAATTTAAGCAATTTGAAATTTATTTCTCAGATTCAAGAGAAAAAAAAACTGTAGAAAAAGGGAAGTTTTATTATAAAATAATAATTTTTAGAATTTTCAAAAAGTTTATGTTACTATTTAACGTTCCTGACTTTTGCTAGGATTTCGCTAGGGTTTATGGTGCACTGAAAAAAAAAAATTCTCTAGATTTCAACTGCACGAGCTTAATTGAAAAATATAAAATTGATTCAATGGCAATAGCGATGCTCCAAGACTTCGATAAATTTTTTTTTTTTAATTTTGTCATTGGTTCAGTAACAAATTTAGATAAAATAATTATCGCATGTTTGTGATAATTTTATTCTTGAACCAGTAATTTTTTTTCTTTCCGCGAGGAAAAATTTACTGCCTTCTAACAATTTCTACAGCGTAGAAAGCAAATTTCAGCACGTAACGGTTTTCACGAAGAAAAGAAATTCTACAAAGACGGTAGAAAATTTTTTCTAGCGCAGATAGTTATTTCCGTAACATTTCTGCAACTTCCAGAAGGTAGCGAGGAAATTTTACCGCGTCACCGTGATTTTTGCAACATAGAAAGCCAATTTTCGAACTTTACGAACATTTCACACCATGTTACATCCACTTCAACTACGTAGGATGTAATTCGTACTACTTTGGAGCAACTTTCACAATGTAGAGTTTAAGCTTATTACGATGCAACAATTTCGAGCCCATGGAGAGCGTACACATTTTACAATGTTGCAGCAAATGGTGTGGAAGAGATTCTACTCTACTGTAGTAATTTTTACCAAACGGGATAATACGTAATTTAAAAAATTCGCAAAGATTCAACAAAAATTGTCAACTTCGTTATTGCAAAAAGAATTTGTTGAAATAACAGAAATTAGTATAAAAAAAATAAATTATAAAACTACAAAAATATTTAAAAAATCATAAACCCGCGCTCGTGACGTAAAATAACGAAATTAATCTCCTTTTTTGGTTTGATTCAATAAAAATGGTCAACTTCGTTATTGAAAAAGAATTTGTTGAAATAACAGAAATTGCTATAAAAAGAAATAAATTATAAAACTACAAAAATATTTAAAAAATCATAAACCCGCGCTCGTGACGTAAAATAACGAAATTAATTAAACAAAAATAGTAGGGGGCTCATAAAGAACCACTTTAAAATATGTACCTGCAATTTTATCGCAAACTATGGCCTCAATTATTTTCGAAATATATTTTTATAACTATTTACCACGTTCGTATGAAATTTTACTATTCTTCCGCCACCGAATGCATTTTTATTATTTTATTCTTAGCAAATTTCGCGAATTCTTTTTATACAGAAATTTGACAATTACTAAAAAAAAATAATAAATACCCACACGTGACTTTGAAAAATAGTAGATATTCACTTACTACGAGCCAACGATTACTTGCAATTTATTGATAAATTATTGCTTCATTTATTTTATAAATTATATTCGAAATATATTTTTACAACTATCCACCACCTTCGTGTGAAATTTTACCGTTCCTTCTCCCCTGACGTATTTTTATTATTTTTCAAAAACAAATTTCGCGATTACTCGTTAAAAAAAAATTTTGACAATCGCTGCTAAAAAATAATAATCGCGCGTTCGCGGCGGAAAAAAAATAGTATTGCAGATTTACATTCATCGCGAGCCAACGATTACCCGCAATTAATTCACGGAACCATCGCATCAATTGTTACGTAAATTACATTTAAAATGCCACTCGCGCGTGAAAATTTTCGCATTTTCTCGAATCTGGCGCTTTTTTTATTACTTTTTTGGCGATAATTCGATCCTCGGCGTGGGCAAAAGGTTCGAGTTCGGCACCAGCTCTGGAACTTGTAATTCCTGGGTCCCGCGAGAGAGGGACAAGCGTCGAAGCGCGATAACGAGAGAAAGCAAAAGGGGCGAGACTGAGGGTGAGAGTAAGGGACGAATTGATGGCGAATTTGGCAGTTCCGGTTTTCAGGGACGTGATTTTTTCTTTTTTTTTTTTTTGCGCGCGAGTCCCCGAAGCCGATCGTCATCGAATCGGCAGGCGAGCCAGCAGGGAGGCAGGTAGGCAGGTAGGCAGGCATGCAAACATTCGTATGAGGAGGCGCATGCACCCCGGCGTCGAGCAGGAAGTGCAAGAGGGGGCTGTCGGATGGTTGCGTGCACCGACGCTCGATGGCAAGGGGAGTCTAGGGTCGAAAGGGGTAACATTTCTAGAGCGAGAATGCATCGGGTTTTACTGCAGGAGAAGCATCGGGGGAGGGACGAAGAGAGACGAGGTGCAACGGCGGCAAGAGGAAGCGAGAGCGCCGGAGAAAGAGAGGAGATAGAACAAGGAGAGGGAGCCTCTGGCAAACGGGTCGATCGAAAGCGCAGCGCGGTGAAATGCACCACCTCTTGTTCTGGCATAGTATGTACAAGAAGTGCTTCCACCAATACCAACCAAGAGACGAACGGCAAGCCAAGCCAACTCGCGTTGGGCTAGGTCAGGTCTACCCGAGTTCTACACTGTGCCATCCGCAAACCGAAGGCGGACACCCTCGCACCAGCCTGAAATTCCGAATTCCGAATTTTTCTCTTATCGCCCGCACGAGCACTTCCGGTTGCGTTACGACCCTCGCGCGATCGGTAACCAATCCGGTCGAAAATCCGCGGATAAATAAACAAATACGTCACCCGCGCGTACCAGCCTCCCTTCGCCAAAGAAAAAAAAACAAAAAAACACAACAAATCCTCGCACCCTCTGCCGCAGCGGGTCCCGAATCCTCCAATTCCCGAATTCCCCGAGGATCGAGAGTGTCTGTGTATGTGTGTCGCCCAGTGTTTTCCGATAACAGCGCAATCGAGAAGGTGCGTTAAGTGAGGCCCTGCCTGCACCGAGCGAGCGCAGTTTTCGTGGTCCGCGAGGGAACCGTGCGTCTCGTGTCCCGATCGACCACGGCATTCCCATGTCCTGATAATCGATAAGGGTTCGAAAGGTGGTTCGGTCGCGACCGAGCGTCCCGCCCGAATAAATGTTGAGGAAAACCGGCACGGGATCGCTCTCGTCGTCGAAGCGGAGACCCCGCGAGATTCGGCCAGCGCCGAGGAGGGCCCGGCAGATCCCAACGATGACGTTCGACGCGATTTCGCTCAAGAACTATAGGATCACATAAGACCCCACAGGGACCGGGCACCGGGGGATCCCGAAGGCGGAGCCTCAGCGGCAGAGATCACGTAATGGATTCTTTTTTTTTCCGCCCGATTTCCTCGATCGGCAGCCTCCCCTACCTCGAGTTTTTGGGGGTCCACGGGGGTCCCATGGCGGCGTGACGGTGAAACGCTGCACGGGGTGGACGCTAATCGGGGAATATGACGTAACCGTAAACAAAAGACGGCGAAATTGAAAGTAAACAAGCTCGTAGTGTTTCGGGCAAATTCGATGCCGTTAATTTCCAGTATCACCGGAAACTGGGCGAATTGTGCACGAAAGGGGGCGAACGAGAGAAAGGAAAAATGGTGGAAATCGAAATCAGCGAAGGGGTCGCGAAAACCCAGTAGCGGGGGGGGGGGGGGATGGACCACGGAGTTTACGCCACCCTCGCACCCCTTCACCCACTTCTGCACCCGCCTCCCAACCTGCGGTCGATCAATGCGTGTTTCACTTTCGCGATGTTAAAGCATGCACAACCTTCGATTTTCGCGAATTTCGCTGCCGGTCATCGAATTACGGTGTTTCGGTTCATCGGATGCGGCGTCGATTGAGAGATCGGTCGATCGGATGGTGGAAACGAAGCTCGCGGGGTCGGGTACCCCTTTTGCATTAAAGCTGGACCCGGAATAAGGGTTTCCACGGTCTCACGTGTTACTCGTTGCTGTTTTTCTCGGTTTCCAGGTTTTTCTTTCGTCCTTGGGGAAATTTATGGGACCGAGAGGGTACATTTTACCGTGGGAGTGTGGAAATGTTATGGTCAGAAATTGAAAAAAAAATGGGATTCAATTGCGTGGAAATATGTGAGCCGTTTATTTTCAGACTGGCCTATGTCCAGTTTTTTTTTTAAACTTTTCCAAAATGTTTTTTTTTTCTTTTGACAACTAACTTTTTACTACGGTTGACAAGAAAATACTAAAAAAATGGATTTAGGCCACTTTCAAATTGAACGGCTCGTGTAATGGTTGGGATGGTCGGTGTAATTAGGATCTTTTCCCTTTTTTATTTATTTAGTGAGGGGGTTATTTAGGGGTTCGGTTAGGGGGTATAAAAAAATACGCTTTTTTGAAAAAAGATGAAAGGAAATTATCACTGATTAATGGGGATCATTTTATTGATTCCATTTTTTAATAAATATTATTTTGTTTATGGAGATTATTTCAATTACACTAAATGCGCTGGAAAAAAAAATTAGTAATTTTGACTATTGCTGTATAAGACAGTAACCATGTATTTCTAGTAATTTTAACTAAATTTACTATTATTCCAACTATTTTCATGATCGAGTGAATTAGAAATTAAATAATTCGTGTCGATATTTTTTTCGAAATGTTAAATAAAATAAAGTTCATAAATTTACCATTATTCCAACTACCATCACGATCAACTCAATCAGAAATTAAATAATTTGTGTAATTATTTTTTTTTGGAATGTTAAATAAAATAACATTGATAAATTTATTATTATTCGAACTACCTTCATGATCAAATCACCAAGAAATTACAAAAAATTCGTGTCTTTATTTTTTTCGGAATGTTAAACAAAATAAAGTTTATAAATGAGTAAATAAGGTATAAAGATATTAAAATTCATAAAAAATAACAAAAGTACGCACGTGCCTTATAAGTTTTTTTTTAATCGTAGGTACCAATTCCAATAGTTCGATGAAGTCAATTTTGAATCTGACATTTTGTAGGCATGTAAAAAAAAAGGGACAAACTACGTTACAATGGGAAAAAGTAGCGCAAAGTTGAATGGTGAAAAACGCGAGGATCGAAACGAGATCGAGCAGGAATAGCTAGCTACGTTAGCGAAAGGAAAAGTGTTCGTGTCAGAGCAGGGATAAAATCGTGCTTCGGCGTTAATCAGCGCCGGTATTCGCAAAAAAGGGAATATCCCCAGAAACGGAAATCTGATCTAAACTCTCTTAAATGAAGTTTCTAATTAATTAAATGATTTTAAGAATATGAAAAATTCAAATTCTGCAAATAATTAAAAAATTAGTTGTCACATAATATACAATAATAAAAAATACAAGGGGTTAAAAAAAATTGTGTAATTCTAGTAACTTTAATTACATTTATTGTAATTGCAGTTACTTTCACGATCGAGTCAAAAATTAAATAATTAGTGCCTTCATTTTCTTTTCAATTAAAAACAACCACGTGTTTAAGGAATCACGTATTTTCCTATTTTCAATTCTAAACCCCCTCCCTCGAATAAACTTTCCAATTAATTAAATAATTTTGAGAATAAGAAAAATTCAAATTCTGCAAATAATTAAAAAATTAGTTAATATAATACATAATATACAATAATAAAAAATACAAGGGGTTAAAAAAAAATTTTGTATTTCTAGTAACTTTAATTACATTTATTGTAATTCCAGTTACTTTCACGATCAAGTAAAAAATTAAATAATTAGTGCCATCATTTTTTTTCCAATTAAAAACAACCACGTGTTTAAGGAATCACGTATTTTCCTATTTTCAATTCTCAACCCCCTCCCTCGAATAAACTTTCCAATTAATTAAATAATTTTGCGAATAAGAAAAATTCAAATTCTGCAAATAATTAAAAAATTAGTTAATACATAATATACAATAATAAAAAATACAAGGGGTTAAAAAAAATTTTGTAATTCTAGTAACTTTAATTACACTTATTGTAATTCCTGTTACTTTCACGATTAAGTAAAAAATTAAATAACTAGTGCCATCATTTTTTTTCCAATTAAAAACAACCACGTGTTTAAGTATTCACGTATTTTCCTATTTTCAATTCTCAACCCTCTCCCTCGAATAAACTTTCCAATTAATTAAATAATTTTGAGAATAAGAAAAATTCAAATTCTGCAAATAATTAAAAAATTAGTTGTCACATAATATACAATAATAAAAAATACAAGGGGTTAAAAAAAATTGTGTAATTCTAGTAACTTTAATTACATTTATTGTAATTGCAGTTACTTTCACGATCGAGTCAAAAATTAAATAATTAGTGCCTTCATTTTTTTTCCAATTAAAAACAACCACGCGTTCAAAGATTCACGTATTTTCCCATTTTCAATTCTCAACCCCCTCCCTCGAACACAATTCTTCTAATTAATTAAATAATTTTTCGAATAAGAAAAATTCAAAATCTGCAAAATATTAACAAATTAGTCAACATTCGAATGCTGGAGCTTCCAAACAAAAAAAAAAGAAAATCATTTCCAAGACCTATTAAACAAATAAAAAAAAAAACAATAACCATTTTCGTCGAATGGGGTAACGACTCCGTTGCGGATGCACTAAAATGCAAAACATCGGCGATGCACCTATACCACCTCGTACCCTTATGCAGCCAAGCAAAGAGTGGAACGACGACACCTCCTTTGACGGACGGAAAGTGGCGATGATTTGTTTCCGTTACGACTTTCCTCAATGAACTCGAGGGCAGGTGCGTTCCCGTAAAGTGCCGTTCGGTGGCACACAAGCGTGCATTTTTATGCTTCCTCGTAAAAGCCACGTTACATAGGAGGAGGCGTCGCCTTACGTAAGGTGGTCTTACGTGCCGGCTTATTGTCCAAAACCTGCAACGACGGCCTTCCCCTCGTAATAAGACCGTCTCGTATTATCCTCCAACTTCCTCGGGTCTCTATACTACCCTGTCCTCGACTTACGCGTTTGTTTATGTAATTTGTTTGTTTCGTTCCTATGCACGCGAGCGTAATATTTCTCGAAGGCTGAAAAAACGATCGACCAGGGGTGGAATCCCGGGTTACGGTTATGCGAAAAAGGGAGGAGATTCGAGAAAAGTGCGATAAATCATTTCGCCGCGTTGCTGGAGCTTCTGCTGCATCGGAAAGGAGATTTTACTGCCACTGCTACTTCGGTTTCGTGGCAATTTTTGTTAAATAGAATGAGGGCTTTCTCCAAGTCGCGGCGATTGGGAGTAATTTTTTTGTAGAATTTTAAATTTATGAAAATTAATTATTGATAGATCGTTCGAAAAGAGGAATTTTCTCAAGCTATGATTTCCAAAAAAAAATTTTTTTTAAATGGAATTGCCTGAGTGATGTCATTAGGAATCTTTCTGTATCGAGAGAATTGAAAATAATGGATTTTCAAAATAATGGAAGAATAATTCAAAATTTTGAAAATTTCGCTTGGGTAAGATCGTCACGAATCTTTCCGTTTCTTGAGAATTGAAAATAATGGAAAGAATTCAAAACAGTGGATTTTTAGTATAATAGGACCATAAATCAAAATTTTGAAAATAAGGAATTTCAGAAATAATGGAACAAAAATTGAAAATTGAAAGTTTGGAAAAGTTGCGAAATTTCGCTTGAGTAAGGACATGAGGAATCTTTCTGTACCGCAAGAATTGAAAATAATGGAACAGTAAATGAGAATTTTGAAAATTCCAGTCCAGTAACGTCGTTAGAAGTCTTTCGATATCGCAAAAAATTGAAAACTTCGAATTTTGAGAATTTTGAAAATTTCGCTTGGGGAGAAGTAATCGGGAGAATTCAAAATAATGGATTTTCAAAAAATGGGGAGAATTCAAAACTCAAAATAACGGATTTTCATAAAGTGGGAAGAATTCAAAACTCAAAATAATGGATTTTCAAAAAATGGGGAGAATTCAAAACTGAAAATAATGGATTTTCATAAAGTGGGGAGAATTCAAAACTCAAAATAATGGATTTTCAAAAAATGGGGAGACTTCAAAAATCCAAATAATGCATTTTCAAAATAATGCAACAAAAATAAAAAATTTCGAAAATTCCAACAATCTCTTGATGAGGCAATTCCACAAATTGTCGATGACGATAAATGATTCGTAAAAGAGGAATTCTCGAGCAACGAACTCGAAAAAAAAAAAATGAAATTGCTCGGGGTAACGTCATTAGGAATCTTTCTGTATCGCGGGAATTAAGGTACGAAAAGAAAGGGATTATCGCAGAAGAGAATGAAGTCTAAATTGCTCCACAGTAGAAAGGAGTACTCGTTCGCCTACCTATCATCTTAAGTACCGTTAGAAACGTGAATAGGAAGAAACATGCAGCAGATGGAAAAATGCTATATGTACCGCAATTCTCTTACCTTCGCAAAATGCTCGCAGTGCCGACGAGGAGGAAGGAGATTTATCATGAGATGTTTCTTTTTCTTTTACCCCCTTTTTTTTTTACCAGTACCGTATTGTTTTAATTTTCGATCTCTTCCTTGATGCTAAAAGCTCATTACGGATTCCTCTTCCTCCGAGAGAAGGAAGACGGTGGTGCAGAATTGCCTTTCTCTCTCCATTTTGTTAGGATTTTCGAAATTTCGTCGAAATGGTAACGAAAATTATTCAGTGACGAAATTAGGTACCTACAAAGCTAACAAAAGGTACAAGAAATTTTAAAGGACATGCTAATTTTTTTTTTTGTTATAAATAATATGTGAAATAATAAATACCAATGTTTGCCGTAAAATCGCAGTAAATTATAAACTTTATAAATTATTTATAGACAAAGAAACTATTTATTATTATTTTTCAACTATTTATAAATAAAGAAAATAAAGAAATAAAGCTCTGAAATAGGGGGAAAGTACAAAATAAAATTCGAAATTAGAATAAAAACCAAATTCTACAATTTTCGCAATCGCAAAGAAAAATTCTCTGATTTTCAAAATAATCGGAAAAAATGCGAAATCATGAAAATTCGAAGATTCTTTTGTATTGTTCGCCACAACCCCCCCAAAAAAAATAACAACCCCCGAGAGATTCACAAAGAAATTTTCTAAGATATGTTATTTTTTTCAAATTGTATAATTAATTAAATAAATAGATAAATAAAGTTCTAAAATAGGGAAAAAAATAGAAAATTAAAACATCAAATTAAAGAAAAAAAATTTCCACGTTCCGAAATCCGCAAGGAAAAAAAATTCACCGAATTTTAGAAAAATGGAGCAAAAATGCAAAAATTACGAAAATTTCAAAATTCTCTCGTATTTTTTATCACCTCCTTCCTTAAAAAAAAAAAACAACAATAATCCCCCGAGAGTTCTTGCAGGGATACCTACCCCCCTCCCCCTGCTACTGTCCGAAAAAAAAAAAATAAAATGAAATAAAATAAATGAAGCACGAGGAGTGTGTAATATCCATCGACATGCAACCGTGCGATATAGGTATTGATTAATAATTAAAGCCTACCCTCTTTTTGAAATTTTCAGTGAAGAATGGAGGCGAGCGAATGGGATCACGCGACGTTGAGGGAGGAGGACTTCGAGCAGCATGCAGTTTACTTGGTACCGGATGTCGCTTCATCGCCTAATGATACTAATCGCGCCGAAGCTTCTCTGCCGAGGAACCTTGTGCTAAAACCCTCACACGCCGTCAACGATGTACGTTCCTCTACGAAAGAATCCTTTGTCGAAAATTCCTCGGTGAGGCTCGCGTTGAATTAAGAACCAAGAAAAAAAAAAGAGAAAAAACTACCCCTGCTCCAAAAAAAAAATTAATGAAAGGAAATTAATTCACAAATTTTGACTTGAAATTTGAAATAACGTAATATTTGGGGAGTTTCGATGATACTGGAGATTTCCAAGTTACAAAAATCCCTAATTTCTAATATTTATGAATTTCAAAAAATTAATGTAAAACAAATAGAGAAAAATAAGCAAATTTCTAAGGGAGGCTTGAAAATTCGTAAATATCCAATAATTAGGATCCAAGAGTAGGGGTTCTTGGGAGTCATAAAATTCGAGAATTTTGAAAATTGCAAAATTGAGGAAAACGGTGGATTTCAAAAACCAACGCCTCAATTTTGAAATATACATAAAATTTTTGGAAGATTACCTTATCTTTGGAGGTTTCGAAAACTACGCAAATGGGGAAAAATTCGAATTTGCATGAAATTGAAGCAAAAAAACGCTATTGCGTTTTCGAATTCTTACCGATCCTGTTTCGGACTCTTGCGTACAAAAATTGAAAACAGAAAATGACTGGACAAGTTACAAATTTCCAAAAGCAGCAACGACTAGATTTCGAATATTCAAAACCCTCTCCCTTCAAAATTTCAAAATATACAATATCATAAAGAACCTCAACCTCTAGAATTTTGCAAATTACTAATATCGCAAAAACCCACAACTTAAAGTTTGAATAACAAAAAAGAAATAACCAAATGAGTTGCATAAAAATTGAAAACAAAAAATCACTAGGTAAATTAACAAATTTTTCAAAACACACCAATACTCTAATATGTGAAAATTTTCAAAATTACAAAAATCCTCAATTCCTTGTGGAATTTCAGAAATTACCTAATTCTCAAAAATCCAAAATCCTTTGTTCTTTACAATCAAAATTTGAACAATAAAAGACACCAAAGTTAAAAAAAATATATATATAAAATTACCCAACCAACAAATTTTCAATGATAGTGGCAAAGACACATTTCCAGGATCCTGAAAAAATGATTACACAATTCTGCAAACGTCCTCGTCGTTTTGACGTTATTCCCATTCAATTTGGTCACTTCTAACGTCAAGTCTCCCGTTGTTTAGAACCTTGGGGTGTGGAGTACGAGTTACATCCCCAAAGGCACCCGATTCGGTCCGGTCGTGGGTCAAATCTACACCAAGGACTCGGTCCCAACGGGTGCGAACCGGAAGTACTTCTGGAGGGTGAGTACCCATCGCGATGGCGGATAAAAACGTGGTTCCGTTTCGTCTAGGGACAAATCCTAGGCAAAACACCAGCAAAACTCTAGCAAAAGCCTAGAAATGGTCCCTGAGGCGCTGATGCAAATCCGATGGCACCTTTTGCCGCATGCAAATGGTGGTATCGGAGGACCTTGTGATAAATGGCGAAGGAAAAACAAAATTAAAGCAGAACTAGCGAGAAGGAGAGAGAAAGAGAGAGAAAGAGAGAAAGAAGAAGCCTTTCTATGGCGAAACTGGTTTTAGCCATTCGAGTATAGGTCTTAAAGCGAAACCCGCGAAGCCATTGACGTTTCTCGTAACTCGTCAATTCGTTACGAAGGAAATTTAATTGCCCCTTCCCTCCATCAATTCTAATAACAAATCTTTCGGTATTTTTTTCCCCGGCCTTATCCGGCAATATTTTTGCAATAACTCAGGCTTTCAATTTCAAGGGAAGAATTCTTACACCCGTCGTTAAATGGATTTTCTTTCCATCCTCGTTTTTTTTTCCCCGTCCATCGATCGCCACTTTTCCTTCACGCGGATTCGTTCCCAACGAGATTGCGAATCGATGAGAGGGAAAATTCGCTCGCCAGTTGCAATTGCATTGAGATGAAAAAATAGGAACCGTCAAAACAATGGAAATTCTTGAAAACAAAAATAAATAAAAAATAAATGAGCCGTTTATTTTGAAAGTGGCCTAAGTCCATTTTTAAAGAGTCATTATATATCGGCATAAATAATTAGTTTTCAGCAATAACGTAATTAGTGCAGTTAGTGCTCATTGATCCGCTAATCATTTTTGTATGAAACCTAGAATTTTTTCAAGAATTTTAGAATTTTGTCGAAGGAATGATAATTGTTTAAAAAAATTTGTACCAACGTTTTTGAGGTGACCCATTCTATTGTCGCACCATTGAATTATTTTTTTTTCATTTTCAGGGGGTTTTTGAACAATTTGCAATTTGTACCTTGCAACATTTTTGAGGTGACCCATTCTATTGTCGCAACATTGGATTATTTTTTTTTTTCATTTTCGGGGGTTTTTGAACAATTTGCAATTTGTACCTCGCAACAATTTTGAAGTGACCCATTGAATTATTATTAAATTGTCCAATGAGTGGTCTAATAAAAGCCGTAACTCTGGCATAATACGAGTACCGATAATTGTGCTCGGATTTTTTTTTCTCTTCTTCTCGTTATTGTATCAAACCTAGAATTTTGTCAAGAAATATTTAATTTTATCAAGAAATTAAAAATTTTATAGAACGAATAATAATTGTTTAAAAAAATTGGTACCAACGTTTTTGAGGTGACCCATTCTATTGTCGCACCATCGGATTATTTTTTTTTCATTTTCGGGGGGTTTTTGAACAATTTGCAATTTGTACCTTGCAACAATTTTGAGGTGACCCATTCTATTGTCGCACCATCGGATTATTTTTTTTTTCATTTTCTGTGGTTTTTGAATAATTTGCAATTTGTACCTTGCAACAATTTCGAGGTGTCCCATTCAATTATTATTAAATTGTCCAATGAGTGGTCTAATAAAAGCCGTAACTCTGGCACAATACGAGTACCGATAATTGTGCTCGGATTTTTTTTTCTCTTCTTCTCGTTATGGCAACAATAATTACTTAATGAGCTGCAAGTACAGCGCATCGATAGCTCTTTTTCTTTTTTATTCGATAACGTCATCTAATCATCTTATGCAATCAACAGGTTTACAAGAACAACGAGCTGTTTTATTTCATCGACTGCTACGACGTTCAGAAGTCAAACTGGATGCGATACGTGAACCCGGCGTATTCCTCGGAATCACAAAATCTAATCGCATGCCAGTACAAGGTGAATAAACTCTCAAAAGTTTTTTTTTTTATCTCCTCCGTGGTACCGTTTGTACACCATTAAAGTGTACTGTTATATCAGTTCGTAAGAGTTACGTCAGAAACCATAGTATTTCGGCTCATTCGGGACCGAGCATTTTCAAGTCGCTCCGGGCATTCGGGTTTTGTAACTTTTCGAGTCATCGCCTCGGTGGTCGGGGTTGAAAATCGAAATAACGGGTCAATTTGGATAATTCGAGAAAGAAAATTTCAAAATTTCGAATTTCCAGTGGAAAATTTAGTTTTCAATTTTTTTTTCAACATTGTAACGCGTTAAAAGTATTAAGTCGCGATATTGCCACAGAATTGTTGTTTATAAATATTGTTTATCCTTATTTTTTAGAAAAAAAAGAATGAAACGAGAATAAAATTGAAATTTTGGAAATTGGTAATTTTGTAAATTATACACGATTATTTATTCGCTATTTTTTGCTATTTAATTTGTGATTTAGAAAGAAAAGAAAATTAACATGAATCAATTTCAATAATTTCTGGAGAAAATTTATAAAATTTCAAATTTCTTAGGACTTTTTTTTAAATTTTCGTTTCTCATTCTAGAATATTTGTTTTTCATATTTTATTTAAATTATTTTGGTTAAACTCGTGGTTTTTGGTGCATGATAATTATAAACATTCTGGGAAAATAAGAAAAAAATCGCAACTTTTGGATTCAAAGATAATATTCGAATTTGGAAACAAATTTTAATACTGGTAACACGAGTCTCCCGATATTATTTATTCAATTCGCGCGAATGTTAATTAACACCGGTGTTTTTGGTCTCCTTTCAGAGGAACATTTATTTTTACACGATCAAGCCGATCTTACCCAACCAGGAATTGCTCGTATGGTACTGCCGGGAATTCGCCGAAAGGTTAAATTACGAGTCCACCAGTGAATTGATGCTGCAACGAATACGTGAGTACCCGAATTACTACTTTTTATATAAAGTTCTTTCCAGTCAGTTCCCTTAAAAAAAAAAAAAAGAATCAAATTCAAAATCGATTCATTCATTCACCGAATAACATTGTTACAAAATTTTTACGAGCAATTAATCCGAAAATATTCGTCCCAAATTTTTTTGGAATTCCAAGTTTTCTTACTTTTTTCATCATCCAGTTACAATATTTAAAAATTTCGAGAGATTATTAAAGTCGAGCAATTATTTCGAAAAAATACGACCTTGAATTTTTGTCGAATTCGGAACAAATCGACTCCGAGCGACCCGACCATCCTCTTTGGCCCGACATTTCCCACAAAACCCCAGCAAAACCCCGGCAAAAGCCCTACTCTGCTTCGCAGGAGGTCTGGTCCAACAGTCGGCACTGCCAACGGAGGTCCCGACGAGCGTGGACGTGGTGTCGCCGCTGAAGGACTCCGGCATCTGCGAGAGACGCTCCCAAGTGACGCCCACGGAGGGCTCGGTGCGATCGGACGAGGGCTACCACTCGAACGGCTACCACGATGACATTCTCACGCCGCCGGAAGAGAGCAGCGAATCGGACTCGGAGAACAATTACGTGCTGGACTTCAGTAAAAACGCTAAATCCCCGCCGTGCGCCAACGAGATACTCAAGCAGGACAACGCCGTGGCGAAGAACGAGTACCGCAAAGTCAAAATCAAAATCACCAAAACCTACAACAACTTCCAGTCCGGCAAGTCCCTGGACAAGGAGAACGACGAGATCACGACGAGGGCCGTGACCCCGGAGCTCCAGAAACCCATGTCCCCGGTGATCGTCCAGAAGAGCGCGGTCCTGTCGTCTACCAACGACGAGGAGCTCGTCGTCGAGAAGAACCCGAAGCCCTTCTACGAGCCCGAGGTGAAGAACGCCAACCTGCCGGTCTCCACGACCGGCGGGAGGCCCGGTTACGTCACCAACACGAGCAGTTCCATCCTGGAGAACATCCTCTTACGGAACAACACCGACAACAACAACAACAACAACAATAACAACAACAACAACAACAACAACAACAACGGGAACAGCGGCTCCGGCATGACCGGGCACCACCACAACGCTAGCAACCAGCACCTGCAGCACCACTCGCATCATCAACTGCACCAACCGGGCCACGTGGATTCCGTGACGCCCCCGCCTTCCAGTCCCACGGAGATGGCGTACTCCTACAAGAAGTCCCACCGTTACGGGAACATCCTTCCCTGCAGCCCCGACTCCAGCTCGAACCTGCCCATGCAGACCGAGAACTGCGTCAACTCCACGAGCTCCAACGTCACCGGGGGCGTGTTGCAGAGTCCCACCGGGAACCTCCACTCCAGCACCGGGAATCCGCCCAATCAGCACTGCTCCGGCAACGGGACCCTGCACTCCAGCACCGGGAGCCTCCACTCCAGCACCGGGGGCGTGTTGACGTCCTCGAGCGCCCTCCACGGCACGCCCACGAGCCTGCACTCCACCGCCACGAGCACGGGGTGCGTGCAAAAGCGCAAGAGCAAGAGCCCGTCGCCCACGAGCACCTCCACGACGCCGTCGACGATACTCTACTGGAGCTCGGCCACCGGGCAAATCGAATCCACGTCTTCCCCCGTTTACAACTCGACCAACAATCAAAGTGTCTCGCCGATCTCGCCCATACAGTCGCCCTCGTCTTACCCGTACGGGGGGCTCTATCACCAAAGCGGCTCGTTGCATCACAACGTTGCGCCGCTCTCGATAAACTGCAGCGCCTATTCCCCGACGCCCACGGCGAGCGTCGTTTACGAGAGGGCCGAGGGCAGCAGGAGGCTGGAGGCTACCAGCAGCAGTAGCCATCAGCTGCCCACCTCCTCGACCATGCAAATCGACGGGAATCAGGCTCTCATTGCCGGTACGCACAATTTGCATTTGAGTGATCATCCGGGTCTAACTATACACGCTAATTCATCTTCGCTTAATCGATACTCACCAGCCAGTTCGTTGTCGCCGGACGATCATGCATGCTCGCAAAGTGGTTCCCTGAGTCCGAACTCGCAAGGATCGCGCGGATATAGGTCTCTGCCTTATCCCCTTAAAAAGAAAGACGGTAAAATGCATTACGAGTGCAATGTTTGCTGCAAGACCTTCGGACAATTGTCGAATCTTAAAGTTCACTTAAGGACGCACTCCGGCGAGAGACCTTTCAAGTGTAATGTGTGCACCAAGAGCTTTACGCAATTGGCTCATTTACAAAAGCATCATCTCGTTCATACAGGTAAGATCGCACATTTTACGTACGTACCTATCGCCATACCGCGCGCGTTGCTCCGATCGAAGTCATTGCCATGCCGGTGCCCAAAACGTAACGTACGTCGATGCGTCCCATCGTCGCATCTCGAGAAGTGCAGGTCCCTGTCGTGGAAGCTGCCGGTACACTGGAAGAAAAAAAAAGTTTTGGCTCGTGTATCCATTTTTTGTATATTTGGAAAAAATATATAGATTTTATTTTGATTTTTTATCACTATTAATCCCCCGTGCAATGTTGGATTTGGAGGTTTCGATGAACTTCAGGGTTAATTTAGAATTTATAAATTATTATTATTGGTTAGTTAATCATTGATCGTAGTTAAAGAGAATTTGGTTAATTGAATTTTTTTTCCCGTAAGTTTACTTAAAAAAAATACATGATTTTCTTGAAAAGAAAACCCTATTTTTGGGTACTCAATGTTTTCTAAATAGAAATTGTCTTGCAAAATTGTGTTTCAGAAAAACAAATATTTTTTTTTAATGCAGAAATTTGTTTCATAAATTATCTCACAATCAAAAATTTTTATTTTTTCGCCACTCAACTTGTTTGTTTAGAAACAAAAATAAAATCAAAATAATAATTAATTCCCATAACAAAAAAAACACAAAGGTTCCATCAATTTCCAATTTTCAATAATAATTTCCAGGCCCGTTTCTGTACCATTATTCAATCTGTATTTTTCATTTGAAAATGACTCATTATTCGTAGAATTTCTTGAACAATTTTTCCATTTAAAAAAAAAATTCGATCCTTGAGGGGGTTACAATTTTCAAAAAAAATCCATAACAAATTTTAACATCAAATTGAGAGGGTTCTTTGCGAATTTGAAAATTCCTCATTATTCGTAGATTCTCTTGAACTATTTTCTCAACTTTCAAAAAAAAAATATCGATCCTTGAGAGGGTTACAATTTTCAAAAAAATCTAAAAAATCTATAACAAATTTTAACATAAAATTGAGAGGGTTCTTTGCGGATTTGAAAATTCCTCATTATTCGTAGATTCTCTTGAACTATTTTTTCAACTTTCAAAAAAAAAAAAATATCGATCCTTGAGAGGGTTCCAATTTCCAAAAAAATCTATAACAAATTGTAACATCAATTCGAGAGGGTTCTTTGCGAATTTGAAAATGACTCATTATTCGTAGATTCTCATAAAACTATTTTTCAACTTTCGAAAAAAAAAAATTCGATCCTTGAGGGGGGTTACGATTTTCAAAAAAAATCTATAACGAATGGTAACATCAATTCGAGAGGGTTTTTTGTGGATTTGAAAATGACTTATTACCCGTAGATTCTCTTAAACTATTTTTCAACTTTGCAAAAAAAAAAATATCGATCCTTGAGAGGGTTCCAATTTCCAAAAAAATCTATAACAAATTGTAACATCAATTCGAGAGGGTTCTTTGCGAATTTGAAAATGACTCATTATTCGTAGATTCTCATAAAACTATTTTTCAACTTTCGAAAAAAAAAATTCGATCCTTGAGGGGGGTTACGATTTTCAAAAAAAATCTATAACGAATGGTAACATCAATTCGAGAGGGTTTTTTGTGGATTTGAAAATGACTTATTACCCGTAGATTCTCTTAAACTATTTTTCAACTTTGCAAAAAAAAAAATTCGATCCTTGAGGGGGGTTCCAATTTCCAAAAAAATCTATAACAAATTGTAACATCAATTCGAGAGGGTTCTTTGCGGATTTGAAAATGCCTCATTATTCGTAGATTCTCATAAAACTATTTTTCAACTTTCGAAAAAAAAAAATTCGATCCCTGAGGGGGGTTCCAATTTCCAAAAAAATCTATAACAAATTTTAACATTTAAATCGAGAGGGTTCTTTGCAAATTTCGCGCTACTAAATCTCAAAAACTTCACCATAAGGCCATGGGGTAACCTGTGCACCGGCAGCTTTTTCACCGATAACCACAGCCACGAGTCTGCGACGACTGATAAGAAAATAACGTGGCAATAGCGCGGGGATTGAAATTGATCCCGAATGGAAACGTCTCATTGAGATGCATGGGAACAATCTGCGAGAGACTTGGAGTACTTTTGCAAACGATCCTCGGCTGTGTATATTTCCAAGTCTGCCGCACAATTGCGCTCGTTTCCTCGCCGGCCGTTGACTATGCGACGCTAAAGACGGATTCTCGTGACTCCCCAAAACGCTAGAAAATTCACGAACCTCGCGGGGAGTCAGTTTTGTCCGTTTTGGCTCGGATGGAAAGGGTAAAATTTGTACCGTAGGTATTTTATCCCAGGCGCTAACTCAGGAATCCCGTATTTATCGTCCTGCTCTGCAGGGATTTTTATTATGAAATTTAAGGCGTTTCGCCGCACCTCCGCTAACGGCTGAACGTCCGCCTCTCGCGTGACAAAGTTGCAATTATGCGCGGTAATAAACTTCACATGGTTAGAAACGTTCTCCTGGGAAGCTCCGACTTGTCGATATAAAAAGTCTCCTTATCTTCGCGTAATTATCCTCATTCCTTCTGGAATATCTGCATAAGGGGGCATAAAAACTTTTCAGAAAGTCATAAAAGCACACACGTTGCAGTCTCATTATTTGCATTGGACTGCGTGCTGTGTGTCAAAACACAGCGTTCTGGTGACTATTTGCACGCAAACCGCCGTGGAAACACCTCTGCGGTGTTGAGAATCCGCGGTGATGACGTTTCAGTTAAACAGATTCCTTTTTCTTTTTAAAGCTACCCACGATCCGCTAAATTTCTGATGATTCGTTTTTTTATTTTTGAAAAATATATTTTTTTTTGCATAATATTACTTTTTTTTGGATTGGAAATTTGGAATATACTGGATTGTTCGAAAAGACATTTTTTTTGTTTGCAAAGGTTTGATTATTGATGGATTTTTAATTGATTTCTAATTGATCTCTATCGATTTGATTTCCGATTGACTCTCTATTGGTGTTGGAGAAATTTGTTGAATGTCAGAATTGCATAAAATAAAAGTAATTGATAAAAGTAGATAAATGAAAAATAAAAATTAATGAAAACCCCGAACTTGCATTTTTTTCGTTTTTCGTTTTTGGTCCGGACTCAAAAATTAAATAGCAGCAAAATAGTAAATATCAATGGGAAGGTGATTCAAGAAATTATCGAATTTCAATATTTCAGTTTTATTGTTGTTGAAATATTTAAAATAAATATTTTTGAGAAATAAGGATAAAGTGTACTTGTAAATAAGCAATTCTACGGTAACGTTGTTGCTTATTAATTGTGACGCATTATAATGGTAAATAAAATATTGCAAAATATGAATCCTCTACTGGAAATGATTAAAAATCCGAAATTTTGGGTTCCAGTCGATTTCCGGAAATCAATTGATTGATTTCTTCGGTTTCCATCAATTTCATTCAAGAGGTATCAATAATTTCTATAATTTTGCCTTTCAACAATTTCTATTTACTAAAAATTAAATTCTTTAAAAAATGCCATTCAAGAGAAATCTTTGCTTTCTATTAATTTCTAACATTCAAAATGTGCATTTATTTCCCTCGGTTGCAAATGGATTAATTTCCAATCAATAGAAATCTTCGATTTCTAGTGACTCCTAATTTCCAAGATTTGCATTTATTTCCCTCGGCTGGAATTTCGGATTTCTTATTAATTTTCAAGAAAATTCCAATTTTCAATTAATTCCCAATTAATAGAAATCTCCTATTTCCGGGAGCTTTCATTAAAAAGAAAAACGAATTTTCCTTCCAAACGACCTAAAATTTGACCAAATCTCCCCAGATTCTGATTAATTCCATTTCTTCAGAAAATGGCACCAAAACGCTGCCCCGATTCCAGAAATGCCATTTCTCAGCGCGAAAAATTCCTACAATCTCGGTGTTCCGGCTGCACGTGTTATAAATAAAATCCAGCACACGGTCGACCTTTACACCGAAAACGTGTTATTTCATAATCTTCAAACACCAGCGTTTGATATTCACTTCCACTTGTGATGTATACCTATTTCACCCGTAGCGTGTGAAAATCACATAGCCGTAGTACGCTCTTCCCAGCGTGTTTACAAGTACCGGTTCGTCTCAACACCTTCCAGCGTATCTTTGCATTTACACGACAAGGGAAAAAATTTACTAGCTGTTCATATAAAACCATTCGTCTCACATCATATGTAGTACCAGGAATTCCCCGACCGTGTGTACGTACATACGTGCACCGTACGTACGTACGTACATGCAAGCGTCCGTACGGCGATTAATAAATTCACGTCCCGTGGATGATGCATCGTAGGAATTTATACCGGGCCACAGGCTACGCTAGCTCGACCCAATGCCGGACCCCGGGAATATCCCCTAGGAATTACTCGGGGGGTCCTATACGATTCCTGCAATGCTTGATCGCCGAAGGACTTGGGTCCCGCGAACAAGAACGTGAGGGCAATTAAAAATTCGAATGGAGGAATTCCTAGGGGCCTGCACTGGACACCCAGGTTGTTGAAAATATTTCTGGGAGTTCCCAAGGATATTTGAGACTGGGACTTTTTTGTCCAGGTCCAGGATTTCCTGCAATTTTTGGGTTCCTAAAAGGTTTCGACCGTTCAGAGAAAAAACTATGAGCGATTGAGAATTTTTAGGAATTTCAGGGAGCTCGGGATTGAATCCTGAGATTTTTTTGGCCGTTCGATATTGGTTCCCCAGGATCTTGAAGTTTGTGAAAGTTCAGCATTGGATCCCCAGGATACTGTAGCGTTTTTTGCTGGTCCGTTAATGGATCTCCAGGATCTTTAAATTTTTAAAGGTCCAGCATTGGATCCTCAGGATACAGTAGCATTTTTTGCTGGTCCGCTATTGGATCCCCAGGATCTTTAAATTTCTGAAGGTCCAGCATTGGATCCCCAGGATACTGTAGCATTTTTTTCTGGTCCGCTAATGGATCTGCAAATTTCTAAAGGTCCAGCATTGGATCCTCAGGATACAGTATCATTTTTTGCTGGTCCGTTATTGGATCCCCGGGAATTTTTCGATTTTGCGAGGGTTCCACACTGGATCCCCATGATAATGGAGAAATTTTAGGAGGTTCAGCCTTAGGCCATCAGGACTATGTAAATTTCCAAGGATTCAATTCTGAAACTCCAGAATATTGTAAGAATTTCGGTAGAAAATAAATTCCCAATTACTGCGAGACTTGGATCCTTGCAATAAGAATTGTAGGAATTTCTGGGGGTCCAGTATTGGACTTCTACAAAATTTCCCCAATTTCTGTGGGTCCAGTATTGGGCTTTGAAAATATTTTCGCAATTTCTGCGGGTTCAGTATTGGAATTCTAAAACATTTCCCCAATTTCTGTGGGTCCAGTATTCGACTTCTACAAAATTTCCTCAATTTCTGTGGGCCCAGTATTGGACTTCTACAAAATTTCCTCAATTTCTGTGGGTCCAGTATTGGGCTTTTAAAATATTTCCTCAATTATTTGTGGCTCCAGTATTGGACTTCTAAAATATTTCCCCAATTTCTGTGGGTCCAGTATTGGACTTCTACAAAATTTCCTCAATTTCTGTGGGACCAGTATTGGACTTTTAAAATATTTCCTCAATTATCTGTGGGCCCAGTATTGGGCTTCTACAAAATTTCCTCAATTTCTGTGGGTCCAGTATTGGACTTCTAAAATATTTCCTCAATTTCTGTGGGCCCAGTATTGGACTTCTACAAAATTTCCCCAATTTCTGTGGGTCCGGTATTGGACTTCTACAAAATTTCCCCAATTTCCGTGGGTCTAGCGTAGGGTCCCCATTTTTGAAAACGAAATTTAAAATTTAAAATTAAATTAAAATTTAAAATTCGTACCGATCACTCGCATCACCTTCACCAGCGCTTTCGTTCCTTCACAAAAAACCGAACGATTTCGATTTAACGATATTCCATTTCTTGGAGCTTTCGCTACAAAAACCTCGACGTTTGCATACACATTCAACAATGTTACTATTTTCGCGCGTTTCAGGCGAGAAGCCACACCAATGTGAAATATGTAAAAAGCGGTTCAGTTCAACGTCGAATTTGAAGACACACCTGAGACTACATTCCGGGCAGAAGCCCTACGCTTGTGACTTGTGCCCCGCGAAATTCACCCAGTTTGTACACCTGAAGCTGCACAAGAGGCTACATACAAACGAGAGGCCCTACACTTGTCAGGGATGCGACAAGAAGTACATCAGCGCCAGTGGCCTTAGGACCCACTGGAAAACTACCAGTTGCAGGCCCAACAACATCGAGGACGAACTGGCGCTGGCAGCGGCCGTCGGTTCTCCCACGTATTACGAATATGGCTCCGATATGAATGTTGGTGAGTAGAAAATTGCACAGATAACGGCAATCGAGTCTTTTTTTTATCGAGGAGGTGTCCATAATTTCTCGCCCGAGCGTTCCGCGGTGCCGGGTATTAATCAGACAATATGTATGCATTTAGCGACACATGCGTATGCAATTAGACGTTGTTGTTTTTCCTGAACAAGTGAAAAATCTCGATTAACGAGTGCAACCTTGCTGTTACGTTTCAACTGAAGGCAATTGTCGTAGAATGAGCCAGAAATGTTTGGTTTGTACGAACCATCCATTGCAATTCCGACAATTCGGTGGCGTCAATTGCATTGACATACTTGGGATCGGTATAAAATTACATGATTTTCAAGATTTTTTTTGTCGTTTTACTGAGTATTAACCCTAGAACAGCACACCTCCAAACTCGAACGTAAAGAGCACACTGGGGGCTCAGTGACCCCACGTGAAAAAATATCATTTTCTCCGCGAATTTTCAATATTTAAGACTGAACATTTTTTAGAGATATATTTTGACATTCCTTGAATAATTTTTCATCGTTGGGAAATCAAAATAAATTTTCTAAGATATTGACAAAAAATTCGGAAAAAAACAGTTAAATTGACTTTTATTACATTTTTGCTCGTAAGTTTTTCAATTTTCGATATTTTTAATTGAAATTTTGTAGACATACGTAAGAGATAGTATTGTGTAAGAATCAACTTGTCCCAATAATCGATTTTCCAAAAAAAGGTATTTATTTTGAAAAATGAAGGGTGTGATTTTTAGAGAATTACTCATTTTCGTAATGTCGCGCATAATTACAGATTTATTCGTTAATGAAAGCCTTCTACATGAAAATAGTGATAAAGTTTACAATAATATAGTTCGAAAATCGCGTGGGGACATATTGACCCCATGTGCTGCTCTAGGGTTAACCCTTAATGGTCACCCGGGGTCAAAATGACCCCAAGGGAAACTTTAACTAGAATTACTATAAGTTATTGGCGCCCGATTGGTCTAGCCTTCCCTCTAATCGTGCTTTGGGATTTCCTTCATAAGATAAGATTAACGTCGGGAAAACCCTCTTCAGATGTCAAAATAAATACCTTTTTTGAAGCGCCCACTATGAAGTTATTTTTTTTATACGCTCCGATATCTCAAGAATATCACCCTAAAATTTTCCGAAAAAATATTAAAAATTGCCAGAGTTACGATTTTTTTAGTAAAAAATGGTATTTCTTGCGGATTGCCTCCTTCCTGATTTTTTTTCACCATTTTGAAAATTCGATAAAAATTTTTTGCGATGATGTTCTCATTCTAAAAGGTTCAAACTAATATCCTGAAATTTTATGAGCCGCTCGGAATGATATTGGCAACGTGGTAATTGCTAACCCAATTCGTTAACACTTTCACCGCCACGTCGGTCACGGGTGACCGACGCTAAACTTTCCGTTCAGGCCGCGCTGGTCGTGCCAAATGCGATAACGCATAGCCTTGCGACCCACGCGGCGTGAATGAGGATTCACGCGCGAATTTCCCGCAGAAAACCGCGTTACCCTGAAAACCATCCAAATTCGCGAGTGTCAACGAGTGCTAAGGTCGTGTTTCCGTTGGTTTGTTCGCAGGGAACATGACGAAGGAGTGCGAGCTGGAGCATATCGAGAACTACGAAAGGCGCGGTGCTGTCCACGGTCCTCACACGACGTCTCTCCACAATTTGGAGAATTCTGTGGGCAGGCCGAGCGTCATAGAGACGTCCCAGCCGCACATCATCGAGTGCACCTAAGATTTGTGCTTCACCCCGGTAAATTCGCCGACATGAATCGCCAGACGTGGATCGTCCCCTTCGGGGACACTCGGGACTTCATTTCCTCCTTTTGTACAAAATCATCGAGGAGCCCGGACCTCCGCTCGGTCCGGGCCACCGTGGCAATAAACGGGGACCCAAACTCAGTCGTCTCCAACGAAATCCCTACGTTTGACGATTCGTGTCGAGCTTTCGATCCAAGAGTCATACGCAAAAGAGAAGAAAGTGGGCAAAAAAAAAAAGAAAAAATGGTAACATCTGACGGATTTTGTCGGCACCCGTCACGCGAGCACGCAGGGAAAGCAAAAGACCCTGGAATCGGATATTGGGGTGATCCAAACGGACGCTAGCGAGGGTTAAAATCGGTATGATAATTTGGGAGAGATTGAAAAAAAAAAAAAGAGAGAAAAGAAGAAAAAAAAACAGTGACGACACGACTGCAACTATACGAGACCTGTACCTGTATATACTAACATTATTATTAATTATACTCGGTAATTTAATTGAAAGGAGAAGTTAATTACGTAATTAAGTGAAACCACGAGAACAAGGTAAAGTTTAAGGAGACTCTAATTTATGAAGAAAAAAAAAAATGAAAATGAAAATGAAAATGAAAATACAAAAATCGTCGGTTGGGTTTGGCGGTAGATTGCGCGGCACGGTGATCGGGAGCGCGAAAAAAAAAAAGGCATCTCATATGGAAAAGGAGGAACTGTAATTTATTGTTATTCTCTTTCCTTCCACGAAAAAAAAAAAAAAAGAAAATCAGAATCATCGTCACTGTCTCTTACGCTTAGGAAACGCATAACTTTGTAGGATTTACTATATTTATATGAAAACAATGATAGAAGATATATTTTTAGGCGTCGATTTTCTTCCCGTTTCCTACCGCGGCTAATCTCACGGTGGGCATCTTTGATCGTACGATGTTTCATTCCTGTACTTCTCTCATAGCAATACTCGTTTGATTTGAAAGAAGAATGAGAAAAAAATCGACTTCATTCGCTCAAACAACGATGCATCGTATGATCGATCCGAGATTTCTTTGACTCGCTTTTCGAGTGCACAAGAGAAACTGTTACACGTACTTTTAGGAAAAGAACGAAAGAAAGGACACGCGATACCCGAGGAACCTGAGCCGATGAAGGTGCTATTGGGGTACCTTGGGCGGATGCCTCCGTGGAAAATTGCGATTTTGGGCTGAAATTTGATTAAAAGTTGTGAGAAATGTTGACAAGAATGAATTAGATGATAATTAAACATTTTTTGGAAATAGTAACTCAGGAGAAATGTCTGGAAGAAATTTTTGAAAATTGAAATTTTGTATAATTGAGGATTTTTTTTTTTTATGGAAATTATTTTTTGCCTTTGGTTTGGACACAAAATTGCAAAATTATAGAATTGCGTGGAATTTGGGTAATTGTGTAGAATTGAAATTTCATAGAATTACATGAAATTCAAATTACATCAAGTAATTCAAAATGACTATTTTCGACAGAAGTTTATTCAAGGCTGGTGCGAAAATAAATTTAATGATAATTAAATATTTCTTATAAATAGTAATTTAGGAGAAATGTTTGGAAGAAATTATTGAAAATTGAAATTTTTTATAATTGAGGGGTTTTTTTTATGGAGATTATTTTTTGCCTTTGGTTTGGACAAAAAAAGGCAAAATTATAGAATTGTGTGGAATTTGGGTAATTGTGTAAAATTGAAATTTCATAGAATTACATGAAATTCAAATTACATCAAGTAATTCAAAATTACTATTTTCGACAAACTTTATTTAAGGCTGGTGCAAAAATAAATTTAACGATAATTAAATATTTCTTATAAATAGGAATTTAGGAGAAATGTTTGGAAGAAATTTTGTGAACATTGAAATTTTGTATAATTGAAGGTTTTTTTATGGAAATTATTTTTTGCCTTTGGTTTGGACACGAAATGCAAAATTATAGAATTGCGTGGAATTTGGGTAATTGTGTAGAATTGAAATTTCATAGAAGTACATGAAATTTGAGCATTTACATGAAATTCAAATTACATCAAGTAATTCTAAATTACTATTTTCGACAGAAGTTTATTCAAAGCTGGTGCGAAAATTAAAAAAAATGGAATTCGTAGTAGAAATATTTCAAAGAATAAATTAAAAACGGTAATTAAATATTTCGTATAAATAATCATTTATAAGAAATTTTCAATAGAAATTATAGAGAATCTAATTTTTCATGACCGAGTGATTTAAACGAAAATCATTTTTTCTCTTTCTTTCAAACACAAAATACAAAATTATGTAATTATGCGAAATTTGGGTAATTGTGTGAAATTGAAGTTTTATATTAATGCTACGCAATTACGTAAATTTGAAATGTCACATTAGTACGTAAACCTTTTAACAATTGCATAAAATTAAAATTTTGCATAATTGCGAATTTTAAGTAAATGTAACATTTTTCTTCCATCTATTGAACAGAGTGAAAATCAACTTTAACGGGAAAACATTAACCCAAATGGGACAATATAATTATTTTCATCATAATTAGCCTATTTTCTCAACCTCGTATCAAATTTTAGCCAAAAATTGACAAATTTAAAGGCGAACTTCCATCGTACTCCACTGACACCGCAAATAACCATTCAGTATTTCTACTTCAAAGGTATTTGTCGTTACTTAAATACCATTTCCATCGTTAAGGTAATGGTAATTAAACTTCCATTAATTGTTTCCACGACAGGCACCTTCGCGTTTTCGGAAGACTGTTGCTAATTAAATTTCCGTTACCCAACGCAAAAAAGGTCTTTTTGAATATTTCTACTTTTTAATATTTTTTTTTTAGTAAAATGTAATATCTTGGGTAGGAAGCTCAGACTTTGGTACCTCGTTCCAACACTGGACCACGGTATTATAATTCCCACCTGGATTTCTATGTTCCTTTGATTTCAGTAGAAACGAATATCGCTCATGGCGCTAATTTTTTATTGATGAATAAATCATTTTTAAATCAATAAATAAATGAATAAATAAAAAAGGACCTCATTCGCGGTTGGTCGCAGCAGTTTTAAATTCAACCTTTCGCGTTTTCCGTGTTTGTTAAGAAAAAGAAAAAGAAAGAAAGAAAGAAAAAAAAAACATTCTTTTAAAATATCGTTATATTTTTTATATAAACAAATTCCTAGATAGATGCGTTTATCGTCAAATAAATAAAATAGTGTAAATCCGCATTCGGAGCGATTTTGGACCGGTATGGGTTTTGGTTGAGCCGCAGTTCCAAAAAAAAAAAATAATGATAATAATAAATGAATAAAAAACGACTCAATTTGATAGATTTTAAATAGAATTTTTCAAAGAGAAAAATTCTATCCAGCCAAAGAAGTATACGATTTGTGAAGGAAAAACGGTTTGTCTGCATTTATAGTGGAAGGTGATGAAAAAAAAAAGAAAAAAATTATCATTGGTATAAAAAGAAAAGAACTTGTACCGAGTAAATAAAGGAGAAAAAGAAATTGGAATATACGCTTAATTAGCGAAGATTCCACGAAACAGGTATTTTTGAATCAAGTCTGTCAATTCGCAAGCTAATGCAGATAAATCATTTCCTTTTTTGAAACGTAACATTTTTCTACATTCCAATTTGAATTTACTTTTTTCGAATTTGCTTCATTGGAATTTTCCATTCGAATGCATTCGATGCAATTTCACTTGACTGAAATAATTATCTGGGATTATTGAACAAAATATTGAAGTTGAGGAATTATTTTTTCATATTTCGGATCCAAAAACGAGGTTATTTTTTCAATGAAACAAAATGTCAATTTACTGCAATTTTCCATTTTATTCAATATGAAATTATAATAATTTTATATTGAATACGAAATGGAATAAATTTCAATTTCATTCGATTTAATCAATTACTTTTCACTTGAACGAAAAATTTGAATGATGGAAATGAATGTTTCCGTTTCAAGAATTACTTTCTTTGAATTAAATAAATTTTCAATTTACTGAAACTCGATTTCATGGAAAATTAAAAAGAAAATCATGGATTTTAAATATTTAGAATGCACTTAATTTCATTTCCAATATTTTGAATTCAAAAGAAATATTCATTTGAGTCCAAAAAATTATTATTTCCAATCCAAAATCGAGATTTTCTCTCAGGCAAAGGTAAAATCTCAATTTACTGAAACTGCAATTGAATACGCATACTACAATTTTACTCAACTGAAATATTATCGTTTCAGTTAAAAACGAAAACCCAAAACCTAGGAAACTGATAATTCTATTCTCGAAAACAAACTTTCTTTGAGTCCAAAAAACCTTTTGCTTATAAAATAATAAAATTTCAATTCACTGAAATTCGATTTTATGGAAAATTAGAAAGAAAAACATTAATTTTAAATATTTCGAATGCGTTTAATTTCATTTCCAATATTTTGGATTGAAAAGAAATATTACTTCCAATCCAAAATCGAGATTTTCTCTCAGGCAAAGGTAAAATCTCAATATACTGAAACTGCAATTGAATACGAATACCTACTACAATTGTACTTAACTGAAATATTATCGTTTCAGTTAAAAACGAAAACCCAAAACCTAGGAAACTGATAATTCTATTCCCGAAAACAGACTTTCTTTGAGTCCCTTTGCCCCAAAAACCCTTTGCTCATAAAATCCGTACTTAAAAGCGGCTCTTATTATTAATTACAATCGCGCAATTATATGCGTTCGATACAAACTAGGACTATTCCCACCCTTTTTCCACTTTCCTTTTTGCCCCAAAATTTCCGACTGAAAAAAAGAAAGACCTAATTCGTTTAATCCAAAGCTGCTCCCTTCCTTCGGTTCCAAGGTCCCAAGGAAATTTTGGGGCAAAAAATGATGAAAAAAAAAAATTGGGTGCCACATTTTTGGTCTTGTCCGTCGTTCTTTCGTTAAAAGAACGGACCATCTTGTATCCTTTCATCGCATTGAATCATCAATCACGACTCATTAATCATCAATCACGAATCACGGATCACCTTGAGCGCAATCTATCGCAAGAGACGAGACCTCCGGTGTCCTCATAGATCAATGATAGGGAGAAACTGACAGACAAGCAATCTACCGGGTCCTCTCCAACCCGGGTATTAATTAGGCAATAATTAGGAAAATAAATAAAATAAAATAAAATAAAATAAAATAAATAAATAATGTGTAAATAGAGTAAATAAATGCGTTAGAAAATGACGAAAAGTACCGAACGAATGATAATAAATGAATGTCCATTGATCTATGACGATGATTTAATACCGACGTATCGCAGACTGATATATGCTCGGCCAGTTTACATCTCACGTGTGAACCCCCTTGTAAATCGTATTCATCTTTTCTTTGTCTTTTTTATGGGAAAAAGAAAGAGCAAACAAAAAAAAACATTTACAAATAATGCAAATCAATTATTGCTCACGTGTGTCATGATACAGTGCAATAGAAAATTAAGCGAAGAAAATACAAATTTGTAATATCTTTTACATGCGAAAGTCCACGAAAAAAAAAAAAAAATAATAACACTTTACATCGAATTTAGTATAAAAGGAAAAACATTGAAAAAAAAAATAAATAAAAAATAAAAGAAACATAACAATTTCGAATATCGAATCGAGGCTCTTTGTATTAATCTGCAGATACGTTATATAGCGACAACGAACGATTTCCTGGTTTCATGGGACTTCTCCTGCAATAAATAAATAAATAAATAAATAAATAAACGAATGAATGAACCCTCGAGAGCTTTGTTTTCAAAATTTGCCGATTAAACGGAAACAAATGGAATGTCTGATTTGTATCATTTTTCTACGTAAAAAGGCGTAATATATTTTTTCGAATTTCTACAAATTCGGTAACTTCTGCAAACAAGGCCCGCAAAAAAAAGAGAAAAAGAAAAAATTCCCTTTTCCCGCTAAAAGGAGAAATGAGTTGTTCAAAAAAATTTTGCAACGCGATTAATTTGCCCGAAAAGAGGAAGGTACCACGAAACCAGCGACATTCGGTCGAAACTCGGTCTTATAAATAAATAAAATAAAGGAAACAAAAAGAGAGAGGGTGAAAATCAATTTTGTAGAATGTAGCGACGAAGCGAATGAAATGGCAAAAAAAAACAAACCGGCAAAACTATGTAATATCTGTACTTTGGAAGAAGAAGAAAAAAATGAGAGAGAGAGAACTGTAAATACGTACATTGAGGGGGAATAAATTGGCAGTGGACTATTTGACAAGTAAATCGAAAAAAAAAAAAAACCGAAAGGATTCGCATAAAAGGGAAACCAAGAAGCAATATTTAGTTCTTATCGACTCGCACTTTGAAAAACTAAAGAACAATAAGGTCAAAGAATCGCAAAATAAGAAGAAACAACAAGAAACGAAACTCCAATCATGGTACCGTGCACACGTGTACACGCACGTTCATTCATATTTAAACAAACTATGAAATTAAATGTTAATTATTCTCTGCTAAACGAGGAACAGAAACCTTTCCTACCTATCACCACCACTCCTTCCGAGATACATAAATACCTGGACACATTATTCATCCCCTATTTCATCCATCTACCCTACGAAGAAAGCAGAACTACAAAAATCCGAAATCCCAGATTACACACACACACACACATACATACACACAGACAGACACATCGTAAATAGTACATTGTTACGCATTTATTATCAATTATAAATAGGTAATGCTCAATTAGCATTTGTTTCTTAAAAATAAAAAATAAATATATGGCTGTTGGATATTTACATCTTTCATCTCGCTTTCCTTCCTTTATTTTAGTATTAGTTGATAAGGGTTAATTATAAGGGGCGTGTTAAATAGTATCTAATTTTGGACATAGGAAATTATGAGTTAGTTTTTTTTTTTAAATTTTTCGTATTTTCAAAGTTAAAATTGTTTAATCAATCAATTTAATTTGATATTTGAGTAAGAGTGTAATTTCTTGCATCCTTTTGAGTTAATTTGAAAATTAGTATTTTTTTAAAATAATACATAGTTTTGGATATAATAAATATTGAATCAGTTTTTCGAATTTTCTTTCAGTTTTGCGTATTTTCAATGTTAAAATTATTTAATCAATCAATTGAATTTGATATTTAAGTAAGAGTGTAATTTCTTTCGTCTTTTTGAATTAATTTTAAGTTTAATTAGTATTTTTAGAAGAATTAATATTTTTTCGGCAGAAATACGAAATTCAGTGAAAAAAGAGATCAGAAAGACAATTAACAAAAAAAAAATATTATATTGAAATTAGGAGATGATCGAACTCAAACGAAATTTATTTAACTAATAAATTTATAATTACTCAATTAGTTAAGTTATCTATCGCTGAGATTATCAAAATCAATTATTTTGCAATAACTAAAGGATAGAAGCTTGAGAACCTAAAAACTAACTTTTGTAGAAATGCGTTGACAAATTTTGAATATTTACCGGAAAATTACCATAAAGAAATAAACTTTGCAAAATAATCCATCTTAAAAAAAAATACATGCTTGTTTTGAAACTACTTATTAAGAATATATTCGGAATTTCTGGAAACGAAAGCAGAATAAAAAAAATGGAAATTTTAAGTAGGAAAGTTTCTTTTATTTTTAATCAAGTAGAATTTTCTTAAATTATCAGATTCAACCTACACGGTAATATAAATTTAAAAAGAAATGATTTTTAAAAGCGTCGAAATACAGCATTTCGGCTTTTGCAACTGGAAAACCCCGTTCTCAATCAACAGGGCCATCAATTATTTGGTAAATGTACCGTTTTGACAATCCGGCATTTGCTGCCCCGCAATTACCAACGTGCAATTTAATACCCTATGGCTTTGTTCAAATACGACAGAACTGCTGCTGGGTCGAAATAGAAAAGTTGGAGATGCAGGTAAAGTGACTACTTCAAGGTGCCAGGGGGTATTTCCTTATTATAGAACAACAAAAGCTATGAATAAATCTACAATTCTTCAGGCTTCCTTTTGAGAGCGAAAAATTCTACGGGAAGGCAAAACGCGAATAGTAACCGTACCCGAAATAGAAATATAAACTGACATGTCAAATGAAAAAATAAAACTAACAATAAGATATAGTAGAGAAAATAAAAATTTATGTAAGAACGAAGCGTATTGAAATTTTTATTATTAATATTATTTTTATTATAGGTAAAAATAAGCGAAAGAAAAAATTCGTATTAATTAAATCAATGGGACCAAGCATTCAATTTTTTTTAAATTAATTTGGATTAATTTGAGATAATTAGGTAATTTTACTTGTACCTCGACTTATTTTATTTATCGATTTATAAATTGAAAAATTGCAGAAAATTTATAAAATTTCGTAAAAAGTGTATTTAAATTTGTATTATTAAAATTATTTTTATTATAGGTAAAAATAAGAGAAGGAAAAAATTCGTATTAATTAAATCAATGGGTTCAAGCATTCAATTTTTTTTTTGGATTAATTTGAGATGATTAGGTAATTTTACTTGTACCCCGAAGTATTTCATTTATCGATTTATAAATTGAAAAATTGCAGAAAGTTTATAAAATTTCGTAATTTCAAAATCTTCGAATTTCTTCCTAAAATGTTTGAGAAAATTAATTAAAAAATTGATTTAGGAGATGAATCTAATAAATTCCTATAAATCATTTCATAAACCTTTTTTTTTACATAAGTGGTCCAAAATTTCGAGGAACTGTGGGATTTTTTTTTTTTGCATTTGCGATTTTCCCCAAGGATTTAGAATAACGCTTAAAAATTCTCAAGGATACATTTTAAAACCTTTTTATTGCAAATTGTATCGTCTACAATCACCAAAAATGAAAATCTGGTTCATCAGTGTTACAGTCATTTTAAATAGCGAAACGCACTGATGGGCAGACTCGTATCTGCTTATCATTGAAACAAATTCATTCAAGACAATGAGAATTAGGAAAGGAGAAAAGACAAAAATATTTATCTTCGCCTTTCGCTAAAAAAAAATCGTAATTTTCGTCTCGTGACATCACGAGTTTGATAAAACCTATCCTAAATCGATAATCCTTGCAATAGAATTACAATAATTATTATAATAGAATCAACTATAATTATAATAATTATACTCAATTACAATTAGAATAATAATAATTATAATGATGAAACTGAACTTTAACGTGTAATAGGAATAATTGATTATAATTATTATTATTACAATACAATAATTGTACCACGTAGGACATTTGAGACCATAAAAATTGGGAGAAGGAAAAAAAAAAGCCGAAATATTTCTCTTTCCCTTCCGTCTCCTTGGAAAATCGTAATTTGTGACTCGTGACACCACGAGTTTAATAAAAACAATCGCAAATCGTTAATTATCGTAATAGAATTAACTAATAATATTTTTCGTTTGCTTTTGCCTCGTGGAAGAAAAGTGATCTTGATTCGTGAGATACTTCGTTACGTCAAGAATCATACTGTGTCATTTCGTCCTATGATACTTAGAAAAATAAAACGGATTTTCGCTTTATGTCAATGGAAACAATTTGCTATTTTACTTTGTAAATATATATATATATATATATATAATATACCACGTACGACTCCGAATGGGTTGTGTTCTTGTTTAAAATTAAATACAGCAACGAATGTATGGAATACCAAACCATAATCCATGTGCAAACGTCAAGGAAAATTTGCTACATTTTGCGAATTCGATTGATTTCAATTTTCTTTTTTTCTTTCATCAAATGGCATCGTGCCATTTTATTTCATCGTCAACTCGTCGAATTAAAAAAATGTCCCCTTAAACGGTTGCTGGCCATTTAAGCAAAAGTTGTTCCCACTCCTTTTTAATCGCGCGATAATGAAATTGGAAGAGTAATTCACCACAATAGGCCCTACCTTATCAAGGCACAGGACTATCGGTACCACTCCCACTATTAGTCCCAGCTTCACTCTTAGTAGCAGCCACTCTGTCGCCGCGTTTATTACTTTTCGACAAAGACGCGACTTCCTTCAGCAAACTTGAGATTTTGTGTTGCATGGATATCACTTTAGCCTCGTACTCCTTTTCCGTAGTTTTCATCTTGTTACGCAGCTCGGTTTCGGACGTGAAGTTCTTCGCTTTGAGCTCCGTAATCTGGGGTAATGAAAAATCGCAACAGTTAACCACACTTGTCGTAATTGATTTCGACGCAAAAACAAAAATACTGAATTTACTGGTTTCAAACTCTGGTACGCATGCATCGGGTGAAGAGGTGAAATTTTAGGAAACAGGATTTCAAAGTTTCTGGTGTGAGTAGGGCTCGCACTGAAGCAGAATAGCGCAACAGTTGGATATAAGCGCAAGAATAGAAGTTAGGACTAAATAGAAATAAATGTTTTTGGAGGAACCTCGAAATCGGATGGAAATTATTTAGAAACAAAAATTGAGAAATTCTTGTACCTTAATGGATCGGTAATAAATGAGTGGGTCACCTCAAAAACGTTGTAAGGCTGAAATTGCAAATTGTTCATAAAACCCTCGAAAATGAAAAAATAACCCGACGGTGCGATAATAATTGTTTAACAAAAATTTGTACCTTACAACGTTTTTGAGGTGACCCATTCTATTATTGCACCATCGGGTTATTTTTTTCACTTTCGGGGGTTTTTCAACAATTCGCAATTTGTGTCTTATGTTTTTGAGGTGACCCATTCTATTATTGCACCCTCAGATTATTTATTTTTTTATTTTTGGGGGTTTTTGAACAATTTGTAATTTGTACCTTACGTTTTTGAGGTGACCCATTCAAATAATAAATGAATAAAAAAGAAAAGCAATGCGACATAGGCTTTAGATAACATAAAAGAGGATTGAAAATTCGGCTCAGATTATTTGGAAAAAAAGATCCAGAAATTCTTGTATTGTATTAGAGGAAGTAAAAGTAACCCGAAAAAAGTATAGTCAAAATCTAGATTTTCTCTCATTGTTGCGAACCAACGTGATGGTCATAATTTCGTTCTGAAAAATGGGAAATTTAAATACATCGTTCCCATATTCATAAAAATTGTAGGAAACCAGAAAAGGAACAGGATTTGCCGATACAAGGCCCAGGTAGACAAATTCGTTAATTAGAAATAGCTAATACATACAGTAGGTGTAGTTCCAGGTATATTAAGGGATTATGTAGGTACAAATCGAGGTATAATTGGTAGGAATCCTTCAATTTTCCATTTTAAATAGCGGACACTAGCAAATTCTTTGATTTGCCATTTTAAATATTTAGCAATTTAACTCTAACAAATTCCTTGATTTGTACCTATACCTGGATCTATACTTACTGCAGCCATTACCCATTTACGCCTATACCTAAACTTTAACCTTCCGCCCAAAGGAATTATAATGGCACAAACTTGTTTGTCCTTAGAGAGTAATTGGCTATCCTTCTGAGAAATTTGCTTTTGTAGGTGAGCTATCTTTTCCTTAAGCTGTGTCACAGCGACCACATGATCCGAGCTGTTCGGATCGTGCGGGTCGTGCACTCCTACCATGCGAGCTGCTTTCACGGGCGTGGGCCCATTAGACTCCGCATTATCGGCCTGAGGTGGCAATTTCGTCACGTCCACCCTATGCGGTCTTTTGTTGTGACTTTTCAATCTAAAAAAATAGACAAAGACGGAGATTAATTGATCGATCGATTGTTTTTGAACCTGAAAGTTGAAAACAAAAAATGAATAATTGATTAATTACTTCTGTTCTTTGTGTTTCGCCGCTCGTTGCTGGGCCATTTTCATGTGCGCCCTCCTTTCGGCATCCGACTGTTTTGTTTTCGCCAAAGCTCTTTTGTACGAGAGGGTGCAAAGCCAACACAAGAGTTTTCCATCGACCTAAAAAATTTTGAAAAATCATTTCCAAGAGTCACAATTAAAAAAAGAAATTTCTGCCAATTGCTGCCATACTCACCTTCTTGTCCTCGTCTTGCCTGTCGAAGGCACACTTTTGTTTGCACTGTTCGCAGGTGACAGGAGGCCCGTAGC
Source organism: Gasteruption jaculator (assembly GCA_949825005.1). Classification (NCBI taxonomy): domain Eukaryota; kingdom Metazoa; phylum Arthropoda; class Insecta; order Hymenoptera; family Gasteruptiidae; genus Gasteruption; species Gasteruption jaculator. Next base: position 7,107,466 of record OX463774.1, read on the forward strand.
GTTTTTCCGAATTCGTGCATCGCTGGCACTTGCTACCGATGAAAGCTGCGATCGTGTTGCAATATTCGCAAGCCGATGGCTTCCCATAGGACTTGACATTTTGCTCGCACTTTTTACATATGGTGCTGGTATTTCCTTTCCTATAGAAACGCAGACAGAGGTTTACTTCCATGCTCGAAATTGCGATAGGAACGGATCGTGCATCGGTTCATTTTCCAATACTCACATTGTTTGTTGGAATTCTGATCTACAATATGTACATTTTACAACAGGAAACGCTCCTCGACATTCCTAAAGGGAAAACATGATATCTTTAGCTCATCGATAATTGTGTAATTCGACACAAGGCGAGAATATAATCTTCGTCTTATGAAACTAAAGCAGCCGTTTATCAATTGAATGGGATTTATCAATTTGATTTTTTATTAAAATAATATAAAAATTAGGAACTTGCAGTTTTACGTAATAGCCTCCGTAAAATAATTGTAATTACGTATTAGTAAAGATTGAAAGGTATTTTAAAGAAATAATTTAGAAAATGGGTTGAGGGGGGCAACTTAATAATAATTTTTAAAGATTTTTAAAGCTGAGAATATTTGTGAGATATTAAACGGAGTTGAAATGGTGCGACGCTATTATAGAGTGCAGTATTGGGAATAGCGGATTATTATTGGGAAGGTAATAATAGTGTGCCATTGATACAATATTATTGTACCGATGGTACGGTAATAGCACATCTCGGTAATAAATAACGGTCGAATCTATTAAAATTTAAATACTTAGAAGTTATTACTATTTCTGGAATTAATTACTAAACTATCACCAAAAATGTGTAAATTATGTCTCCCCAGTTTTCTAGTACTAATATTTTTCAATGATTCGACAATCAGAAAGTATTTAAAATGTAATATTAACCGTTAACGCTCTGTAGGCTCCGCTACGGGGACATTTTACACGTTACAAGCAACACCCTCGGAGTGGAAGGAGTTAAGATAACATAAAAGATTGAATTTAAAAAATTATGTGCAATTGAAACTTCATCAAATTTTAATATGATATTTTTAATTGATTTTTTAAAAATTAAGACCGAGGGAGCTAAACCATCTCGAACTCCATTATTCGATAGTCAAAACAATATTGAAAATGACGTCATAGAGGTGAGAAGAGGTCTGTCGTTAACTCCACGATTATTTTTAGAAAAGTGCAAAAATTTCGAGTTTAGAAGATACGCTCGAGACGGGAGCCCGAGGAATCTTTGAATCAATATTATCGTTGCCATTTTCTTAGAAAAAATGTTAAATGCGAGAGAAAAGAGTATGAGGAGGAATTGTAAAATTTTGTTTAAATAACAAACAAAATTTGGTATAGGAATGCAACGGATTTGTTCAACCGACAAATCAAATATTCTATATACAAAAAATAACAAATTCGATTCAAAATATAAAAATATAAAAAGGCGAAACTATTATATACTGAATTTTCGAGTACACGAAGAAGTAACATCGAAATATCAAATATTTATTTAGTATTTGTGCATATTTTCATTCTAATTAGAAATTGAAGTACAATATTTTTCAATTGTACTTCAAATATGCATATAAATTTTCCTTAACTTCTTTGTGCGTATATAGACGACAGGTAAGTGTATTAGTATTACTTTCCAACCAAAAAATCAAAAACTACACTACCCTGTCAAATTTATTACACTCATGAAGGTTCTTTGACACATGACCATTTACGACATTGTGGGAGAACTTTCAATAGTAACTGAATAAATGAATGGGTCAACTCAAAAGCATTGTCCCTCCTTTTTGAGGTGACCCATTCAAATATTAAATAATGAAGTACATGTTTCCCCACTTCTATTTTAAATTCAACTAAAAATTTACTACAAATATTTCCCTCTTGAATCTTCAAATACTTTTTGCAACTAATTTTTACTATGAAAATATAACCTCAAATTTTCAATATTAATACAGAATTAAATTAATGAGATTAATATTAATGCAAATAGGCTTACCAAATGTTTTAATATTACGGGGTGAAATTGATTTGTCATTTTTTATTATATTATTATATAAATTTTTGACGAACAACAATGAATATTTATTTATTTATTCACTGCGATTGAAAGTATCGTGATTTCTGAAAAATGCTTTTTAATTCGTTATAATTCAAATTAATAGGATCAGTTGGATTAAAATTAGATACTTATATAGACTCCTATCTCTTTTCTAAATTGTCAGATTTTCAAATTGTAATGCATCAGTGAAAGAAAAATAAATAAAAAGTTATTAAAAAGACGAAGTAAATTAACAATGTAACAATGTCAGATAAATATAAATGTTATTATCAAACATTCAATTATTAGAATTCATTTCGAACGCATCTGTATTAACACTATGCCGTCCGGTGGCACCGCGTTGGTGCCATGCGAAAACTATCGGGCAAGCGCCGGTGGCACCACGTTGGTGTCGTACGTAAAGATTCATACCGGCGCCAAACGGAAGAATCCCTGTTAATGTTAATGTTATTTATATTTTGTTTAATATGGAAACCTTCAAGAATACGTCTTCTTTTTCAAGAATTTTCAAGTTTGAACAATTCAAAGAGCGCTGATTGTCAATTACACGTTTCCTTTATCCTTATACGTGACTATTTATCGCTTCGTATGTGTGAGTAGGTACCAGGCGCAATTTTGGTGGCGTTACAGGACGGCGCGTTACACGGGAGGCCCCGTGGTCGTGACACGAAGGAAAAAAAAAGGAAGAAAAGAGTCAAAATTGTCGATTACCTTGCAGAGTTGCTGTCCAGGTGACAATTCCTCGAAGGGGTGTCTCGAAAAACACCTGGAGCAGGCGAATAACGCTTGCACGTTGTTGGTGCTCATGATTTCGGGGATTCTTCTGGCCTTCTCCGTTAACCTTAAGCGAGGAACGAGAATCAACAGTTTCGGATTCGCACGTCACTGAAAGAGAGACTCTCTCTCTCCGTCTCCGTCTCCGTCTACGTCTCCGCGGTGTATGTACGCGTTAGGAAGTGAGCCGATTGTTTCCTCCGAGCTCCGACTGAGTTCAATCCGAATTCCGAATTCCGAGGAACCGAAAGAGCGTTGATATGTTTCATAGGAGAGTGCTCACACGCTTCGACGAAACATCGCGGACTGTTTTGAATGCAAATCACGCTGATTTATTCTTTAAACGGGCCGGTTTGTTTGACTCTAGATCTAGAGAAACCATCTGTGGCTGTAGGTTGTACGGCTCTAGCTCAATGAAAAGGAAAAGGTGAGAGAAGAAACCGCATCCACGGCAGTGATGTTAGCTGTGCCGCAATTTCACGCGCATGCGTGGAAAAGCAGGGGCGTATATGTATTTGGCGCTAGAAGACTTTGGCGGGATTTAGCAAAACCCTAGCTAAACCATCAGGTGTTGCAATACTGATTTGATAAAACATTCACAGACGGTCAAATATTTAAAAAATATAATGTGTTATAATAATAATAATAATTGTAATAATAACGTAAATACTAATCAATTGTCATAACCTGAAAAAATAGATGAATTGACACCTGCAGAAAAAGTAAAAGGGGCAGAAATTAATTTAGCAGGATTTTTTGCCGAGCATAATATTCCTTTTCAAACTGCAAACCATTTAGTTTCCTTATTAAAAGATGTTTAATTGATGAATCTACAGTTATTTCGGATACAAAACTTCTTTTCATTTTAGTACCATATTTATGTCCGGAGAGTAAGAAAGTTAAAACGCAATTATTAGAATTAGTAAAGTTAGATGCTCGAAATTCTTCCGCGAACTCGATATATGAAACATTTAAATCTATTTTACAAAAAAAAGGATATGTATTTGCAAAATATTGTAGGAATGGCGAGTGATAATGCATCGGTAATGATTGGATGCAATAATTCCTTCTTTTTGCGTTTAAAATCTCAGGTACCGCATGTTGTTTTATTAAATTGTACTTGCCAAGTAGAAAAAAATAAAATTCTCAAATTATCAAATGCAAGATGGCTTGTATTACAGAAGTGTGTTATCAGACTTCTTGTTAATTTGGGAGTACTAAATAATTTCTTTACATTAGCTGTTTTTAAAGATAATTTAAAATCCGCAGATGATACATTAACTTATTTGAATGATGATTCCGGTAAAGCTTATTTGCTATTTTTAAAATATTCGTTGGATTTTTTTTAATAAGTCTGATGCTTTTTTTCAATCGCGAAAGGTTTTAATTCATACAATTTTTAATTGCAGCCAACGTTTAATACGCGATATTGGTCAAGATTTTATTAATCCTGACGCCTTTAAATTTAAAAGATGAAAAAATTATTAAAGATCTGCCCATTATGTATGTAGGACCAGAATGTGAACGTTTTTTGATAGAACAATATTCAGAATCAGTAGATTCAATGAAATTATAATAAATGGTTCAAATTTTTATAAAACAGCAAGGCGGGAAATGATGAAACGATTGCCCTATAATGCACTGTATCAGGAAGGTCGAAATGAAATTAAAGATTTATCATATATTGCCACGCATATTCAAATATTAATGTTAATCAATTAAGTATAGAACGGGAAATTTTACCAATGCATTTTAATGATTTGCAAAAAAAAGTTAGCGTCTTTAGAAATTGATGAGATGTGGATACAAATATTAGAAAGTAAAGGTTATAATGATAATTATGTGTTTCCAAATTTAGACTTATTAGTAGAGGTTGTTCTTTCTTTTCCACACTTTAATGTAGAAGCGGAACGAATATTATCAATCGTGACAGATTTAAAAAATAAAAAGCGAAAGCGGCTACGTAACGATACTGTTTTCGCTCTTTGTGTCGTCTGGTCAAGCTTCCAAATGAATAATAATATTAACTGTACAAATTTTGAAGTAGATTCAGAACATTTCGAGCTTCACAATACAGAAAATTTATATTCCAATTAAAAATAATTAAATTTTGTTTTTTGGTAACCCCTAAAATTTGAATAAAGATATTTTAATTTTTTACAAGTTTATATAAAATATTTATTTACACGTTAAACATGTTGAAATAAGCGATTTTCATTTAATTGAAAAAATTATAATTTTTTATTTTTAGAAACAAAACTTTGTAACAAAGTTGGGTCCATAAAGTACCCCCTTTCACAGTGTTTAGGCACGTCGTTGAGGCTATTTTCTCGCGCATGCGCGAGTTTTTGCGGCACAGCTAACATCACTGATCCACGGCAGAGCGAAGGCCAGCGAAGACGACTGTCCATCTGATGCAAGAGGAAGGTTCGTTCGTTCTGCCGCCAGGTGGCGACACGCTAGATGCGCGAAATTCGAATTGAAAAGAAAAGGGAGCGGAATCGGAAAGAGAATTTTACCGGTAATTATAACGTTTAATGAGCGAAATTCGAATTTAATTTTCCAGGATGTATTATTTGTTTAGTGTTTATTTTATTAGACATCCGCAGCATCGAAATGTGTGTGGAACAACAAAATTACTTATGGTTTGGTTTTTTTTATATAATTGAATGGGTCACCTCAAAAACATTCTAAGGCACAAATTTAAAATTGTAACAAAAAACCCCCGAAAATGAAAAAAAATAACCTGATGGTGCGATAACAAATGTTTAAAAAAAATTTGTGCCTTACAACGTTTTTGAGGTGACCCATTCAATTGTTAATCGTCCAAGAAAAATGAACAATCGTTATTTATTATTACGTTATCAACACATTTTCTTTCAAGAAATATAATATTCGCTTAGCGTCGATAATTTTCTCTTTGACTTTCATTTTGTACAAGAAATAAATATGCTTTGAATGTATGTACTCACTTATTTTATAGCATTTAGCATTAGTAAGATCATAGCTATATCTACAAAAGCTCTCCAATCAACCACAACTCGATCAACTATCATTAAATTTGCATATAAATGATAAAAAATTTAAATCCAAAAAAATAAGTATAAAAAAGGCTCTCAAATAGAATTTTTTTTTATAAAAGTGTAAAAAACCCAAAAAAGGTTGTCGGTTTTCAATGAAATTTACCTATTGTAAATAAAGTAAAATCCTTTTCATTAATTAAATGTAAAGAAACCAAAAAAATTCTTGCTTATTTTTTAGAGATTAATGGTGCCATTTTCGGTGGGAAATCGTATAAGAAGACACAAGATAGAATGTGATTTGAAAGGCGTGCTTTTATTGTACAAAATGGCATTGGAAGGTTGCGAATTCAAGATCGTAAGGTTGAATGTGCAACACTGCCCGTTGCTACTCGCAATAATTCTTGAGAGTCAACCTCGGTACGATGTTCATTGATTGCAATTCTTGAAAGAGTAACTTACAGGCGTATGGCATAGAAATGGTAGACACGCAAGAGCTGGAACGGCAGCTGTGACACCATCCACTGTATGCCATTAAACCACATTTGTTGCACACATCGACATTGAACGCATCGCTAGAGATCATAAGACGTTCCACCAACATCATACTCGCGCCATATCCAATGAGACAATCGCGTTCCATTTCGCCTAATCTCAAACCACCTTCCTTGGAACGACCCTCTGTCGGTTGCCTCGTTAAAACGGCCCTTGGTCCACGCGAACGTGCGTGCATCTTATCTTGCACCATGTGTTTCAATTTTTGGTAATATACCTAAAACGAGAAATAAAAGTTACATAATTACAGAAAGTGATTGACGAAAAGATTGGAGCTAATCGAAAATTAATTAATATATCTTCATTTTTTAAAACTTTTGGTCCGAAATGATAGTAAAAATTTTTAAAAAATTTCAATTTATTTAATGTATTCATAAAAAATTATGGAGAATAAAATACAATGGATTGTCGGAGATTTTAATTGTTTAATTAATTTCTAATTGATTTTTGAGTTTACACGTAATTAAGAGAATGTGAAATCGGATAATTTTTCCAAAATCCCTTCGAATTGCTTGAAAACTAGAAACCTCCTTTGGAATTTCGGGTTCAAACATCAATTTTTTTGATACGGCTATTTTCTTACCGGTCCAGAATAAATGTACGCCTGCAGCGGTTCTCCAGTAATTCCAGAGTAGAAGCAATCTTTGCCCAAATAATTGTATCCATAGTTTACCAATTCTTCGCAAACATCCTCGACTTTTGAGCCTCCAAAAGCTACGAGAAAAAAGTATCAACATGAAATAGTTTTGCGAAAATTAAAATTCTCGAAGAATATTAAAATTTTAGGACAATTTTGCAAGATTGTAAAAATTTAAGAACGGTCACTAAACAAATGACTACAAGGTCCCTGGAAAAATAATTCTCAACTAATACTTTTTCTGATTATACAATAATTTTCTTTTTTAATGGCATTGTTTATCTGGATATTCACTTTTATTTACTTCCTACTGAAAATATTAGGCTTCTCGAAATTCAGAATTCGAAAAGAATACTCTAAAAATTGAAATTTAAAATGTTCAAATCAGGCGATCCTCATTTCCAAAAATTCCTTTAGTTACTTTGAAAATATTGCAACACTTTTATAATCAACCTCATACCAGTTCCATAATGGAATTCCCCATTCAGTACACCAGCTTTCCCCGCCAGCAATTCGATAAGTTTTCCCACTGTCATCCGAGATGGAAATCCATGAGGGTTCATAATCACATCCGGGCAAATTCCAGAATCATTGAATGGCATATCTTCCTGTTCGACAATTAAACCTGTAAAAGTAATTACCAAATATCGTTCAAAATATTTTACCAATTTTTTCATACACTGCAAACGTGATTCGAGTCACAAAAGAAAACGAAAACCTTATTCTTACCTGTAACACCCTTTTGTCCGTGTCGACTGCTAAACTTATCGCCTATCTCGGGTCTCCTCGTTTGTCGCAATAACAATTTAATGAGAAACGCATCTTCCGCGTTGCTAGAAATCATGACCTTCTCTATGTACGCGGGAACTGGTCCTTTGAATAGAACCGGAGCGTCTCGGTAGTCAGTTTGCGTTTGAACGTTGCCCGGATTTACAGGACTTATCGTAGTGGACGGCACAGATTTATTCACCATAACTTTTCTGTTCTCTACCATTTCCCCCGGTGCGGCGATACCATCGCTATCGATGATATCGTGTTTCCAAACGGGCTTTTTGCTGTTGGCGTCGATCAGGGGCCCCATGATTCTGTCGTAAGTTTGATTGGCGTACCTTTTGAGCGTACATTTGGCGTTGCGATACACCAAACACCTGCCGTATCCACGATCTATCGAAGCTTTGTTCAAAATCAAAGCGTCCTCGATATCGTAACCGCTGTAAGACATAACCGCGACGATCGCGTTTTGGCCCGCGGGCAGTTTGTCGAAATTTATGAGTTCTATGGTTTTGGACTTCACCATCGGCGCTTGAGGGTACACCAGATTGTACATCAGCGTATCGATCCGATTACGTTGATTGTAACCGATCGTTCCCATCGCTTGTTTACCCATGGCGCATTGATAAGTGTTTCGGGGGCTCTGGTTGTGATGCGGATACGGCACCAAACCGGCACAAACTCCCAGTAACGTGAAAGGTTCGATTTCCAGGTGCGTGCTTTTGTCATTGATGTGAGCTTCGTTGAATGCTATGTTACTGTCGTTTTCTTCGTTCACGTCCAAGTACTCGATTAGACCTGGAAAAAAAGGGTCGTTTAGAGATAAATTTTTTACCGAACGGCAGCTCTATTTTTAAACGATAAATTAACACTTTGCCGCCCGGCACGTCCGATCGAGATTCTTCCGTTTGGTGTCGGTATAAATCTTTACGTACGACACCAACGTGGTGCAACCGGCGCTTGCCCGACAGTTTTCGCATGGCACCAAAGTGGTGCCACCGGACGGCATAGTGTTAATATTGAATTTTGTTCCATTTCCATTAGCAAAATCTGGACAAAAAAAGTATTTCTCCTACTTTTAAATATAGACCAACGTTGGGCCAAAAATTATCAAAATCTTTTTTGGATATAAAGTCAACAAAAAATTGAGGTTTCGCAACAAAAAATGGATAATCTATTTTTTTTTTGGGACTCGGAAATTGCAGATTTGTGAAGACTGTGGATCTTACCATCGTGAAGGAAATCTTCAAATGTTCGGACTCCTTGTTCCAATAGTTCAATGTGTTCTTTCTGAACCAGCGGCTCACCATTTTTAACAATGATATATGGTCTGCATAATCTACCACCGTCCGAACTGATTTGAACACATCTGAAAAAAATGTAATAAAGAAAATTATGGTATTGATAAAGAATTTGAATAAGTTTAATGAAATGAAAATAAAAAAGTACCTGTGTTGATGTTGCGGGTAGATGGATACAAAGCCACTAATCAAACCTTTGCGTCGTAGCATCCGAAAAACTGTCACAAGTCTTGTATAGTTCTTGACAATCCCCAGAATATTTCCGTTAATGAAAACCATGTATACATTTTTGTTGTTGATTTCTTCTCCGCCGAGAATATTCACGTTTTCAACACCGAGATTAAAGGCTAACCTTCTTATTGGTTCTTCGTCTACTTCGGTAGTAATATGCGTCATCAGAGCTAAGTTTTTTACCAAACCGCAGCCCTATTTTGAATAATAAATAAATATAAATAAAGATAAGTAAAATTTGTTTCATATCGATTAGAAAAACATTAAAAAAATTTATACTTTTCTAATGAAAGTCCAAAAAGTTTGCAAATACTAACCTCTCCTTCGGGGGTATCGCTGGGACATAACATACCCCATTGAGAAGGTTGCAGTGAACGAGGACCGGAAACCTTTCTGGTTTTTTCAAACTGAGAATTAACCCGAGTCATCATTCCAAGTGCGGAAATGTAGGATAGCCGCGAAAGAACTTGTGTAACCCCATGACGTTCCATTTTAAATCTTTTGATAGTCCAGTTACCCTGAAATTTATAATAATAATAATTTCGGCGAATGTTTTTGAAAATAATTGTTCGAAAAAAAAATTGCTAGACTGTGAAAATAAATACCGATTCTCAAAAAAGCATCTATTTCTAAAGAATTTATTGAATAAAAATTTAAAAAATATTCCTTGAACCAAAAAAATTACATTTAGACGAAAATTTTAAATTATTGTTATTAAATTAATGCAATTAAACTTAATTGGAATTTAATTGGTTTGAACCAAGCAAAAGCTTCTTCTAGAAATAAGTAACTTGTTTTTCGGTAATGGGTTAAATCGTACAAGAGTTAGTGTCTATAATTATTTACTTACGGATGAAATTGCAAACGCTAGGCCATTAGTAATTTGATCTTGTCGCATGTGTTTAACTATATCGAACTGAGCAGCTTTGATTTTCGGAATGTTTTTATCGGCGATTTGTTTCAGCTGAAAAATTAATGCAATTCAATCATTGGTTAAATTTTTATTTATTAATAATAGAAAATAGATTTTTATATTGAGATGATTCAAAAGTTCGTCCTGCTTTTAGTGTTCAATAGCAAAGAAAATAATGCGACGAACTTTTGCATCAACCTAATAAAGAAAGTCACAAAAATCTTACCTCCCAATTGAAGCGTTTGAACAAATCTTCGAACATTAACGAAAGCAACGATCCAGCTAATTCTAGTCTCTTGTTACCGTAATAATCTCGGTCATCCACTAAATTTCCATCACACTGGGCTTTCATCACTTTTCGTATCATTAAAGCCAGGTACGTGGCTTTCACTTTAAAATTAAAATCAATAACCTGAAATAAATGTACAAAAAATTATTGGATCTCTCCAGTATAAAATTATCATTTTCCTTATCTAAGAAAAATACCAATTCAGAAAACTTACAGGAACATGAGAAAGAACATTCGTAGCTAAAATATCTTTCACGTCATCTAAGATACTAGTTTTCGTCGCGGAACTCGACACAAATCGCTTTTGCTTCCGTTTATTATTGAGGTACCTAAAACACATAATTATTTGTATCCTGTTGAGTTTATAAATTGAAACGATGTAAAATTAATGTAAAATTAATAAAAAAGTAATATAAAATTAATTTGTTAAAATATATGTAGCATAAAAATTTGGGAAAAAAAACTTGATTTTTTAATCTACTCAAAAAAAAGTAATTTTATTTTATAGTAAAAATTTTCTAATAAGTAATTTGTCGTTGAAATCATTAATCACCTGAGAGCTTGATTTTGTGCAAAAACATTAAGCATATGACATTCCTCTAAACTTGGAAAAAATTTCTTCATGAATTCCTCTTCCGTACCAATTAGCTGCATAATTTCCTGATCGCTAACAATCCCCATAGCTTTGAAGACGACAGTCACCGGGATATCCTGCGAAAACGATACTAAATTTTCATTTGCGACGAAACAATTTTCTCGTTCCTGCCTTATTTTTTTTTTTTAAATTACAGTCTCTGTGGCATTAATTGTACTTGACGCAAAATACTCACGTCCTGAAAGATATTATGCTTCATATAATACTTTCCACCCTTTCCAATTATGTTAGTCTTTGTTTTTCTCTCATGAGTAGAACTGTTGCAGGATGCAACTATGCAACCTTTGCTATCTTCCTCCAAAATAATACGATTTCGTAACATTTGTTCTTGGATAAGTATCACTTTTTCCTGTCCATTGATGACAAAGTAACCGCCAGGGTCATGAGGACACTCATTCATTTTCGCTAACTCAAAGTGCGACTTGCCGGTTAGAACACAATTTGAACTCCTAAGCATTATAGGCATCCTGCAAAATTATATTTCAACTTCGTGTAAATAAATGAATCGTCTTGCATTTTAAACGAGGCGTTTTTGAGAATAAACATGCTGATTTGTAAAATTAGCAATTTTCAATTTATTATAGCAAGTTTCAATTTATTTTTAAGGTGACCGAGTTCTATGGGAAGTTTGGCTGCATGTGCAAGAAAATGACGGTCTCGATGTTTTGTAAATGTAAAGTTTACCTGCCGATAAGCAAATTATTACGAATAATGGGTTGATTCCCCCTAGTATATTCAATGTCCACAGTGATCGGAGCGGAATAATTTAGATCCCGTAACCTGCATTCGTGAGGCGTTGTGGATCTCGTTACGCTAAAACCTTCTTCGACGTCGGGAGATCCTACATATACATTTAAATACCTGAGAAAAAAAAATAATTAGAACATACGACGAAAGAATTATTAGAGCTATTGTAATTAACACTTTAACGACCACTAGCGATTCAACAGCATTCGCGCGCCCGAGTGGTCATTCGACGACATTAATGCTAAATTATATTTATTTCGAGACCGATTTCCATTCGAGACCGATTGCACGTCTGGTGTGTAACTGGTCTTATAGCCTCCCCAAGAAAAATAAAATATCGCTCTTGGGGACCGTATTAAAAAAAAAATCGCCGTCTCGAATGGGTTAAGCGATGGCGACAAACAGCAGATTAATAGGCTAGCGATCGGTAAAATGTTAATATTATCAATATCAATTGGAGCTAACAAATTTTATTAGTAGCATGTACTCAAAAAAGAAAGTATGAATGAAAACCATTCAAATATCATAACAAAAAAGTGTAGACTGTAGACATTGGCTTCATATACTCACTTTACATAAAACAAAGGATCGGCGTCGCTCAGCACTTTTTCATTGGCTTTAATAATATTCTTAATTTCTACATTGATAAAGTAGTTGAAGGAATCGATATGTTGTTTGACCAATCCCTTGCCTTTTAGGAAAGCTGGCACTAACTTCCATTTGTCCTATGGGGTAAAACAATGCAATTGGTATTGTATTTGCCAATAATCTTGTTATCCATGTAATTATTATACATAATTACTTAGTTGTGTAAAAAATGATACATTAATTATTATATTACGTGATGCAATGTAAATCAATTTTATAAATATTTCTATTAATTAATTGTAAGCAATATTTATATTAATTACAATGTAAGTAAATATTTATATTAGTATTATTCAGCTATATATTTTTAGTATCATAAATTTTGTATAATTCCTATAATATTAAGTACAGTAAAATCATCCCTGTAATAAAAAATGAAAGAGTGATACGGTATCAACATAACCTATCTCTTACCTCTATGTGCTTCACAACTTTATTGTACTTCTGTTCCGTTTTCAGAGATTCCAAGCCGTTCAGTTTCATTTCCCCCATATTTCCTTATTTTTCGTCGTTTTCGTCAAAATAAAATTGTCATTGTATTTATTAATACGATTCTATCAATTAATTTTTCACCAGCATTCTTTTTATAATTCTTTTATATTCTTCTAACCGTGAACCGCGTGTATTCGCTGCACACCACTGCACACTGCTGCACACTACTACACGACAATGCTCAAACATACGATGCGCATGCGTTGGCCAACCAAAATTCTTCTGTAACTTTAAGCGGCAAATTTAAATTCTCAAACGAACGTACGCATTCTTAAACGAATTCTCACACAGATTCACTTACAATATTGTATACGTATATACATATGTAAAGAAAACAAGCCAATCAAAGATTTAAAAACTCATTATTGTCAAGTTTTTATCTAATAAGCGAGTGAGAGGGAGAGATAAAAATATTTGTTGTTTGTCTGCCACGCAATGCTGGTGATTAATGGAGATTTAACCTCAAATATTTATATTTAAATGTTTGTTTATTTTATACATCGATGTGCCTTAATTTATCGCCTTACCCCAAGAGAAGAAAACAAGATTGTAAAGGATTATTATAAATTTATGACACAATGATTTTTTTTACACATGTTATAAATAGGCGTAAACAAGTACATATAAGTGAGATAAGTAAAATGGTTACAGCAAAGCATGGTCAAGTTAAATGCAAGAAAATTCAAGTACATAATGTGAAGCAGAAAGCTATATATAGGTATAGAAAGCCTGCGTTGCAGTTGAAAATGGAGAATTTAAGTCCGGAGGTATGGGATAATAGCGGATGGGGTCCCCATGCTATTATAAACTCATGCCAAGGTCAACTCCTACCATTGTAAGCCATTATAATTCTTTGAAAACATCGAAAATCAATAGATTATTGTCGTTTGACAATAATGGGCTATATTTTCTCATCTACGTCATTAGAAAGGGAATGAATGAACAGTTAAAATAATCCATTGAACCGTTGGGAACAGGTCCGATGGTAAATAGCCGTAATTGACCCCAGTGGGTGTGTCTGTATTATCCTTATTTTTGAAAACCCTCAATTTTGAATGTGTGTGTGTGTATAATATTTATTCATGTCCATTCTATTCTATAAACCATAAAATATATGGTGTATTTGTTTCTCATTCTAATCATTTTAAATTTTTGGATATTTCATATAAATTAGAAATTGGGGGGGGGGGGGGGGGGGCGGCAGATGTTCTTTTTATAGAGATATCACTTTTCATACATGAACTTGCTTAAATTTTTGTACCAGAGGTGTTTTTTTAGGGTATTTCTTATTTTTAAAAGTTCTCAATGATGAATGTGTGTGTGAGATTTTGCTACATTTGAAAGCTCGGAATATTGAATGTGTATGTGTGTAGAGATTATCTGAGAGATAAAAGGTCGTAAAGTTGCGCAGACACGAATGACCCGTAGGTGCTTTGGATGACTACCAAAAAGGCGATTTTACTATTATTTTAATGTTTTCGTATTTTTTAACTGACTTTTGAGGAAGAAAAGCGATAAACCATGGCAATTTTCTCGTCTGCTGTTGCGCAGAACGTTAATTGTAATTTCGTGAAATTCCTCAAGCAATACCGTTATCAAGAGCGCATAACAACGGAGCTGGCAAACATCCAGCTGAACATGTTATTGTGATTTCCAATCGACCGATGATAAGGCTTTCAGCAGTTACCGATAAGGCTGAATATTATTATGCTGGAATTCACGCAACTCATATTCAGTGTGAATTAAATAGTACTGTCGTATGAATAAGAATTGTAAGTCTTGACACGTTGAAGAGGAAAAAGAGAAAATGAGTTGCTCTTATTCCCGATTGTTTTTCTTAAAGGGTACTAAAGCCTTTTTGCACAAAAATGCAAAAAAACTGAACATCAGAAGTTTATCTCAATATTATCCCATCGATGACAATATTTCTGGTTTAAGTGATCAACAAAAAGAGGTATAATTTATTCTACATTCAGAATATGTATATATGTATTATCGGTCTTATCTAGTTAAGTGCCATTATTTTTACTTTTTGAAGCATATATTTATTGTGAAGAAAAAACACCGTAAAGAAATTTTTCATATTCTATTTATGTATTAGATCATCAAGGATGAAACTTGTAAAGTTATCATGAAACTTTGCCTTTTTTTTACAAATTTTATCCTCGACAACCTGATATATAACAAATTTAACTAATAGTACAGAAAAATGATACTCTAAATAATAATGTCGACAGTCTCGACAAAAAGAGTAAAAAAGTGTAGTTTTTGGTGTTTCGAAGTTAAACTAATTAATTTGAAATACTTGTATGTGGTCGATCGATGACCTGTAAGTTGCTTTTTATATTAACATTTCTCCTAACGACAATATGTAAATATATTTCGACTTCCAGGATAGTAAAATTGGATTTAGAATCTGTTACTAAATTATTAAAATAAATTTTGGACAATACATATTTTCTTCTCGAATAATACTTATATCTTGATTTTTTTATACAGTTGAGGACCCTGGTGTTCAATTTCGCACAGAAGGAACTTGCACCCAAAGCAGCAGAAATAGACAGGAAAAATAATTTCGATGAATTGAGGGTAAATTATATAATAATAAATGTATAGCTAAAATCTACAGAGAATAAATAGATTGATTTACAAAAAAATAATATGAAACAAAAATTGTTTTTCACAGTGATGGAATCGTTTCTTAAATATATTAAAGTTGCTTTTCACTCTTTTATGACAAAAATTCATAAAAATAAGTACCAATAATTTTCTCTAATTTCTTTGACACATCGATAGCAATTTTGGAAAGATCTGGGAAAACTTGGTCTTCTGGGTGTCACCGTGAAACCTGAATATGGTGGCACAGGCGGCAGTTATTTGGATCATGTGATCGTTATGGAGGAATTGAGTCGTGCATGTGCAGCCATTGCACTCAGTTATGGGGCACATTCGAATTTATGTGTCAATCAAATTCACCGCAATGGCACCGAGGAACAGAAACGTAAATATTTACCGAAGGTGATGTATAATTTTTTATCGACGTATCAGTCATAGAAAAAGAATTTACTGCTCCCAAATTGTTTTGATATTGGAACAAGTATATTTTGTAGCGAAATTATTGAGAATGTACAAGTTGAAAATTTGTATATCTACATTTTTCATTCTTTTACTAATCTACACAAAGTAATTTTTAATTCTAATGATTAAATTTTTAATCTGAAAGTATATAGGTTAATTTAATTTTTTGTAATAAAAAGTAAATAATAGTATTAAATATAATTTACGCATCAATTTAAAGAATAATTTATAGATTATTTTTTACACTTATCAAGTTATAATAATTCAATATATTAATGTAATATAATCTTTTATAATTATTTTTTTAAATATTAATATTAATACACTGTAAAAGAAAGAAGAAATAAAATGCCGTAAAATATAATATTATAATACAATTTTCTCCCTTAATTTTAAATAATACTAAAAATTGCTCTTGAAAAAAGTTGAAATTAAGTTTCCGTTTTTTCTTCTAATCCTCTCAGCTGTGCAGTGGAGAACATATCGGCGCCTTAGCAATGTCCGAACCTGGTGCAGGTTCAGATGTGGTTTCGATGAAGCTGCGAGCCGAGAAGAAGGGAGATTATTATGTCCTAAACGGAAACAAATTTTGGATAACGAACGGTCCGGACGCAGACACCCTGGTTGTTTATGCACGCACAGACCCAACCGCAAAGAAACCTCAGCACGGTGTTACTGCTTTCATCGTGGAGAAGGAGTTCGATGGTTTCAGGACTGCACAGAAATTGGATAAATTAGGAATGCGAGGGTCCAATACTTGCGAATTGTTATTCGAAGACTGCAAAGTCCCTGGTAAGATCCTCATGCGAGTGATTTTGTTACTGAAAAATATACAAAAGTACCGATCAATAAAAGTGGAGAATCGATTTTCCAAGTTACTTTTTTCTGTTATTGATTATTTTATTTACTAACTTTACAATATTGTTTGTATCAGCCGCTAACATCTTGGGAACTGAAAACAGAGGAATTTATGTTCTCTTCAGCGGCTTAGATTTGGAACGCCTGGTTTTAGCTGGAGGAGCAATCGGGTTGGTATTGAAATTGTTTTGTAACTGTATTATTATTATTATTTTATATAACAATTAAAGCAATATGCAAAAATAATTTCAAAAATATGAACTTATTGGTACATTTGTAGACTTATGCAAGCATCCTGTGATATTGCTTTCGAATATTCGCATACAAGGAAACAATTTGGACAACGAATTGCAGAGTTTCAACTTATGCAGGTAATTTATTATTATTATTATCATTATCATTATCATTATCATTATTATTATTATTATTATTATTATTATTATTATTATTATTATTATTACTTTTTTTATTTGTATTGTATTTCAACCCATTTATTGCTGTAACAACAATACATTTTTAATTTTTAAGACGTCGAAAGTATTTTAAAAGATCCAACATCATTTTTTGTTGAAGGAAAATTTTTTTTTCTGCATATTAAAATGATTTCAAATATGTACTTATAATTATCGTAATTTCAGGGTAAAATTGCTGACATGTACACACTCTTGAACGCCAGCAGGAGTTATTTGTATGCAGTAGCTCGTTCTTGCGATGCAGGTTCGATAAATCGGAAGGACTGTGCCGCAGTTATTCTCTATGCAGCTGAAAACGCGACAAAACTCGCCTTAGATGCCATTCAAATCCTGGGTAATGCGCATACATCTCTCCGTAATTTTGCATAAACACAGTTAATTTTTCAATGACTTCAATAAACAAGATTTGACCGTTTGTTTTTCGTCATCGCAGGAGGAAATGGGTACATAAATGATTATCCCACCGGACGATTATTGAGGGACGCGAAATTGTACGAAATCGGAGCAGGAACCAGTGAAATCAGACGTATGGTGATCGCCAGAGCTATCACCGAAGAGTATTCGTGAATGCAATCGACGTTTCGATCCCTCCAGAAACATTTTTTTTGGGCAAAACTTCGAGCCAAACTGCGGACTTTGGCTGGGTATCAAATTTCACATTCCCAAGTTTCGCCTGCACGATTTCGTAATAGAATTCGAGGATGAATCTTCCGAAATTTCCGTTTCCACGAATCCCAAAAGTTAATCGCTGGTTGTGGAACTGAGAATATCATGTTCTCGAACTTCGGAAATTTTCGATTAACGGATGTTCGAGTTTTCGAATATTTTCCGTTACAGAAAACGTTTCTATACTCAACTCCTTTATTTTATTTCATTTTTTTTTGTGGGAAGTCAACGCTGTGGTCGGATTTTACAGTGAAAATAAGCATAAGGAGGCAATGATCTGATATTGGTAACAAATCGAGATAAAAATTGATAGAAAATTCTAGAATCAAATAAATTTTGAAGCAAAGCTCAAATTTCCAAGTACGAGTGAAATTATAATATGTAATTGGGGTTCGAATTTTGTTTTTCCTTTTCAATTGCATAGTAGGAGCATGCGTATTAGGCTGGGGCATAATTAAAGACGATTACTTTGTATGATTTATTGAAAAAAAAATCGTTAATTATGTATCAACCTAATATTATGACATATTTGAATTTATAATTGAATATTTATATTCATTCCAAATATTCGAATTTATAATTGAATATTTATTTATTCCAAATATTCGAATTTATAATTGAATAGTTATTCATTCCAAATATTCGAATTTATAATTGAATATTTATGTATTCCAAATATTCGAATTTATAATTGAATATTTCTTCATTCCAAATATTCGAATTTATAATTGAATATTTATTCATTCCAAATATTCGAATTTATAATTGAATATGTCTTCATTCCAAATATTCGAATTTATAATTGAATATTTATTTATTCCATATATTCGAAATTATAAATGAATATTTATTCATTCCAAATATTCAAATTTATAATTGAATATTTCTTCATTCAAAATATTCGAATTTATAATTGAATATTTCTTTATTCCAAATATTCGAATTTATAATTGAATATTTATTTATTCCATATATTCGAATTTATAATTGAATATTTCTTCATTCCAAATATTCGAATTTATAATTGAATATTTCTTCATTCCAAATATTCGAATTTATAATTGAATATTTATTCATTCCAAATTTGATTTTGCATTTGGGAGTCAATGAAATGGATGCGGTTTTGATGCTTCCTAACGAATTTCGCTCAACCGGGGAATTGATTTTAACCATTTGATCAATGCGTCCATGCGTTTCCGACAAGTTAGCTCGTCAATCGTCGACTTGTCTTTTGCAATTGTCACACTTATGCGTGTCATCGTTCTTACAATTGGCTTAATGGGTCATCGTCATACCTGGCTAAAATTATATTATAATCAGGCGATGGGTACTGAAAGAAAGGAACTTTGGATTCCAAAGGAAGGAACAGGAGGGTGCGAGCTATAAAATGTAAATGAGTCACTAGATCACAGCACGAAAGACTATCAATTGATTAACCTTTAGCGCTATAGGTTGCTAATTTAAGTGTTGATACAGTTTCTCATTCTCGCGCTACTCTTTCTCTTGGTCCCGTTACTCATTAATCAAAGTACCGTCGCGCTAATTAGCATCGGAGTGAAAAGCTTTCAATTTGAAAGCAGCGCATTCCCCTGCAAGAGGAAGGGCCTTGCGTCGAAGGAACCTCGTGGATCGGCGTAAGGGCGAAAGGAGGCACCGAAGGGGCTGAAGACATTCCGGGGATTTACCTGTATACGCGTTTTCCATTAAGTTATGGCCCTCAAGTTCTCCATAGGAAGTTTCTACGAGACTTATGTAAGTGGGAAGATCCTTGGGTATGTCGTAGGTTTTCCATCCCGAATTGAACTTTTTGCAAAATTTATTTTCCCTCTTATTTACCAAGTGGGGTCTCGATTATTGGGTCAAGTCAGTTCCAAGAAACCGAATAATTGAATTTCTTTTTTTTAAATAACCGAACAATTGCAATTTTAAATACACTTCACATGAAAAGTGATGGATTTTGAAAAATGATTATTTTACATGATTATTATTATTATTATCGTTATTATTATTGTTGTTATTTTGTATTCCTTGATTTTTTTAAATCTGTTTTCGTAATTTTACGCGTGAAAAATTTTTTTGTAATATCGTTTCAAGTTTAACGCGCTGCTATTGGGGAATTCGGAAATATTGGGTTGGCATCTAAGTAATTACGGATTTTTCAAAGCAAATAAATGACAAAATCAGCAATTACCTAGTTGCCAATCCGATATTTAAATTGTTGGAACCCGGAAAAGTGATTAGCAAAATTTGGGCGAATAGTTGGGCGAATAATCGTTGAAGGCAGAAATTGTTTGGATATAGTTTTGTAAAAAATTTTATTTTCGTTCAAATTCGAAATCTACGGGACTTTTTGGAATATCAAAGAAAATTCAAAAGCATTGTTTTGATTTTCAAGAGGAACAGAAATTGGTGGTGTGGAAAATTGGAAACCGGAAAAAAAAGGTTTTTGAAAATAATTTTGGTGAATTGTA
The DNA here is from genome assembly GCA_949825005.1 of Gasteruption jaculator. Lineage (NCBI taxonomy): Eukaryota > Metazoa > Arthropoda > Insecta > Hymenoptera > Gasteruptiidae > Gasteruption > Gasteruption jaculator. Next base: position 7,128,128 of record OX463774.1, read on the forward strand.
ATAGAGTTCGTGGTACGGAATATAAAACTAATTATTCATTTTTATTTTAAGCAGTGTCATAAAAATGATTGCAATCTTATAAAATTCCCCTTTTCCGATCGTATGGCAAAAATTACTGTAACGTGAGAAAAATTTCCTTCGGCAAAAAGTGCCCATCTTATAAAATTTCTTTTTTTTTATCGTATCGCAAAAATTACTGCGACGTGACAAAAAAATTTTCCTTTGGCAAAAAATGCCCATCTTGGCAAAATTTCATTTTTTAACCAAGACAGGGAAATCAATAAGGCAGAAAAATATTTATATTTTAAACAGTGCCATAAAAATGATTGCAATCTTATAAAATTCCTTTTTTTTTATCGCATCGCAAAAATTACTGAGACGTGAGAAAAAAATTGTTCTTTGGCAAAAAATGTCCACCTTGACAAAATTTCTTTTTTTTCACCAAGACAAGGAAATTACTAAAACAGAAAAATATTTTTATTTTAAACAGTGCCATAAAAATGATTGCAATCTTATAAAATTCCTTAAATTTCGATCGTATCGCAAAAATTACTGAAAAGTGAGAAAAAAAAATCACCTTTGGCAAAAAATATCCACCTTGGCGAAAATTTCTTTTTCATATGACGTTACAAAAATTACTGTGAAATGATAAAATTTCCTTTTTTAATCGTGGCCCGGAAATTACTAAAACATAAAAATACTTTCATTTCAATCAGTGCCATGAAAATGACATTCCATTTTTAATCATCTCAACAATCGTTGGAATCCAAAAAAAAATTTTCCTTTTTTTGAGGCGTATCCCCGAAATTGCTTGCACCAAAGTAAAATTTACCCTGGATGGAAAGAAACGAAAAAGCAGCGAGCTTCAATCGGAACTCCACCGAGCGGATTAATTATATATTCATGGTCGGGCGAGATTCGTCAAGTTCGGGAACAACCGGTCGGTACTATTGCAATAATAGCGCAAATTAATCATACACGTTCCTCTCATCATCCACGAGCGAGCGCATCTCTTCGCCCCCGCACGCGAGCATTCTTACATGCATACGTACTCGCGGGATGCGTTTCGTGTCGGGAGGGTTCGCATGGCGCAGGGGCCGGCCCGTGTCACGCGAAACGCGCTATCGGGGAAAACGAGTGCAGGTCGCGCTAGAACAATACATCGCGGCGTATGCCAATTCGAAATGAGGCCAGATCGGTAGAAGTAGAGTGTCTTTTGAGTTGAGCAACGCCAGTGTCCACGGGGTTAGCCCTGTCAAAGTCATAGTGCTCAGTTCTGCAGTTATTGCTGACCAGAGTCATTGGATGCTCCCCTTTCTTGTTTTCTGCTTTTTCGTTTGCCGGCACTGAAAAAAAAAAAAAAGGGAATCCCATTTTTGCCTTCGTTTGCGTCATCGCGAACCCCGATCAAATCTTTCGTCTTCGCCACGAATAATAGAGCATGACGAAGAAGCAAACGGTGATTGTGAAATTACGCCGGTCCAGTAGAAACCAACCCTGGGGGATTCGCATCGCGGGTGGTGCAGATTTGGGCACCGCGATCGTCGTCACCCGCGTGAGTCTTTTTCCCAATTTCTGACCTCCCGAAAACGCGACAGACTTTCCCGGATTTTTCGGAAATAATTGGCAAATCTCGCCGAGATCTGGAGCGTGTCCGTCGAATGAGCGTTCGCGAGAGATCGCTGGGAAATTTTTGAGAGATTAATGGTAGATTCGCGAGAGACTTGAGCTGGATTTGTAAGGGATTAATGGGAGAGATCTTTGGAAAATTTGTCACAGATCTGTGTGATGTTTGTGGGAGACATGTGGGAGATTTGGGAAAGATTTTTGTGAAAAAATTGTTTTGTTCTAAGGGTGGTTTCCGACAACATCGGAGAGGAAAGGGTGAATCGCGATGAAAGTAGTACCATCGGTGTTAAATCAAATTGGATATTGTTGTTATTAATATTGGGTTGGCAAATAAGTTCGTTCGGTTTTTGTGATTTATTCCACTGTTAAAAACCGAACGAACTTATTTGCCAACCCAATATTTGTTTAATTAACGCCACCTAGAAATGGGAGATCGCGAGGAATGGGCTGTTAATGACGATACCGTTCAGATTCTAGGGAAATCAGGGGGTTAAATCGCATTAACGTAATGGTGTTGTTCATCTTAGAAGAAGATAACGCTGTTCGAGCAATTAACAAAGTTTCATTTAAAACGAGAAGAAACGATAAAATTTGGGGATATTATTTTTCTTGTTTCTTTTTTTGATACTTAATTTTGAATAGCACTGTTTTATGATGAATTCAACGAAGTAAGCATGATAATAGTAATAGTAATAATAATAATAATAATGATATTTTTTCAAACCGAACAGTATAATTATTTTTAGCGAAAACAATTTTGTTTTTGTAAAATAGAAAATTTTCTACCATTCGAGAATTCGCAATAATTATTGCAAAGTTACTTATTGTTGGCTATCTATGAATTTTTATAATAATATTAATAATAATAATAATAATAATGATGATGATGATGATGATGATAATAATAATAATAATAATAACAATAATAATAATAATAATAATAATGTCTTTTCATTTGACGAATCTAGTTTATACTTAATTAAAAATAATTATTGCATTAACTTATTAGTTAATATTAGTAATTTAATATCATTTATCTTGATAACGGTCCTTAGCGTTATAATTTTAATTTTTCTTATTCATTACTGGAATCCACTTCAATTCCTATATTATTATTAATTTTTAATTAAGGCTTTACCAATAATACTATTGCCTTTTTTTTTCATTATAAGGAAGATTCTTTAATATTTGACTTTCATAACAAATTTTATAACAAATTTTCATAATAATAGATTTCTTTATCAAAATTTTACATTAATTTTTCCTTTTCTACTTAAACTAATTTATTTTACATTTACGATTGTCAAAAGTTCCCGTCGAGCCTCCCGTTAGCGGGTCTACGATTTTCGCCGGAGTTACATTAAAATTAGGTTCAAAACCCATACTCGAGTATGATAACAATACACCCTCTCCCCACATTTTTTTTTTCCCCCATGGGGTGGAAACCCATGGATTCTTCTCGCGGGAGGAAAAAAAAGAAAAACTAACGTATCCTTCGTTCGATCTTTCTGTTTAGTCGGAGAACGAGGAGCTCCGGAAGGGTGACGTGATCAAAAAGATCGACGACTACGACGTCCGCGATGTGAGGCATGTAGACGCCCAAAACCTGCTCCAAAAGTCCGATTGCATAAGGCTCGTGGTGGAAAGGTCCGAGCCGTCGAATATCGAAAATCATCATCGGTCCATTACAACCGCTCCGCAGACAAGATCCCCCGCGCGTTCGCCGATTCTCAAGTCGATCAGTGACTTGGGGCCACCGGTCGTTAGTCTGTCAGAGACGATCGTATACTTCTTATCTTCATTAAGCTGCTATACGCTCGCTGGCTGGCTCCCTTGAACCGGATTTATACTTTCTCGCACTCACCGTCTCGCTCGACGAATTCAAAATACACACCCTGCCCGAGGCAATCACTCCGTTCTCCGCCCGTTCCGATCGAAGCTTTTTTCCCCGTTGCTCACCCGCACCCGCGCGGGCCATCAAAAGTGACATACGCATACACACGCGCTAATCAACCCCGCATCGCATCGTACGTCCGCAAATAGCTCGAGTGTGGCTCGCATCTGTGAATTGCAGGCCCGAGATGCTTCAATGGGCTCTTTGTCTCGGGGAATCCCCATTTGCAGCAATAACACACCATCGCCACCGCGCTAATGCCATGGATGTTGCTGCGAACTCTGCGTTTTCATTTCATTCAGGATTGCCGATCGCGAAATCGATTCCACCGAAAATCGATTTTCCTTTTTTTGTGAGATCGAACGTCTTGGATCGAGCGATTATTTTTGCAGTAACGATTCTAATGTTCGAAGAAATTGGCCTAGCAAAATTTAGGCGTGATTTTTTTTTTTTTCAATTATGCAAATTAATTGAAAATTAGTCCGTATAATTTTGGAATTATTAAATAGAATGTGCAGTGGGAGCAGAGAATCCTGGAAATTCGAAATTCCGTTTTCGGGCAATTCGTGGCGTTTTCGGGCAATTCGTGGCGTTTTCGGGCAATTCGTGGCAATTGAATTTGAAAAAATACTGGTCGATGAAATAAATTCGCTTTTTTGGAATGCTCGAGAGACACTTTTGGAACTTTTAGGAGCTTTTGAGTTACAAAAAATTCTGGAATAATTGTAGAATAATTTTTGCTTGTATAATTAATGGAATAATTAATATAATAATTGTTATATAATAATTTTTGATATAATTAATATAATTTTGTAGAAATTAGTGTATTTAAGTATTAATTTTGAAACACGTACGGTAAAAGAAAAGTTTGGAAAAATTGCAAAATTACAAATCAGTAAAAGGATTCGTAGCAAAAGTTCGTAAACTTCCGCTAAACCAATTTTCGATTTTACGGTACAAATTAATTGTTTCATTAATGTAGGCTAGAATTTATTAAGCCTGTATCGAGAAATCCTATTGATTTCTTTGCACTTACAAACACATTTTCAGGTATTGCAGTGTTTGAATTGCGAAGATAGACTTTTTTCGATTTTCGGTTCGATCGGCATCCTCGATTTCGCCTTTGCGACTAACTATTTTTTTTTGTGACACACGTGGTGCCGGACCACACACGATTTCGATGACACTGTAACGTTTAACCGGTACCTCTAGCAGAAATTTGCCACAGTCTGGTGTGTCTAATTTTCTCAGCTACAAACGAATCGACGAATGTTTTTCACGGATGTCACACGTTTACATTTTTCTGTCGAAGTTTGTATATTTCAGCAATTTTCTCCCGACTTTTATTTATTTTGTAAATAATTTTGCAATTTTTATTTCTTTCTTAGCACAGTTAACCCTTATTCGGCACACTGGGATCATATGAACCCCACGCTTATAATATAAGAATTTTGAATACCTAAATAGCATTGGGGGGGGTTTTAGCCCTTAATATGTAAAATTAAAAAAGTTATGAATTTTTTCATAAACTCACTTATTTTTCGCTTTTTTTCGATATTTTAATTTTTTAAATGTACTTAATTTAAATTTGCGGCATATATAACCTATACTAAATTAAAAAGCACCCTTTCAAAAGGCTACAAAAAAATGGTGTCAAAATATTCAATAGTTCATTTTTTATGAAGGTTTTTGTCACTGGGGTGCACCTGATCCCAGTGTGCCGAGCACGTTATACCAGAGAAGTGCGCCGAATAAGGGTTAAAGAAAACCTAAAATCATGCCAAAATCTAATAAAAATGTAATAAAAGCCCAAAAAGGGCTCTACTTTACTCAAATGAACAAAGTTTAATTAATTTTGAAAATTTATAATCCACAAAATCCGACAAAGGACACCGATCATGGCTTATGCAAATTTCTACAGGGTTCTCATTACGCGTCGCCATAATACGCTTGCAATCAGTCATACTCGAGTACTTTTGCAACAACTAATCGCCTAATATCTGTTACTTTGCGCGTGCTTAGGCCGAAGATCCCGAAAAACCCGCGGGAATTACCAAAAAGCCCGATTCCTCCGCCTTCGGTGACTCCGCTGGATGAGTACAGAGACTACTCGCCCAATCAATTCGGGCTCCCAAACGACCATTTCGAAGAGATACGCGAAGAACGAGCTCATCTGTATCAGGTAAGAAGACACGACGTTGTTTCATTTTTTTGAGCGATCCTTTAATTGACCCCCTGATCAGCTTTTGTTCCACCGGTACCGGCGTCTTTCGCATGGCACCAACGTGGTGCCACCGGCGCTTGCTCGATAACTTTCGCATGGCACCAACGCGGTGCCACCGGCGCTTGCCCGGTAGTTCCCGCATGGCACCAACGCGGTGTCACCGGCGCTTGCCCGGTAATTTTCGCATGGCACCAACGCGGTGCCACCGGCAAATTGGGAAAAAGTGCAATAGAAATTATTCACCGACAATGGGGCACCGATTTGCTCGTTGATCGGATTACCGATGAATGGGAAATCGCAAAACAAGGAAAGGCAAAGTACGATAAAAAAAATGACGATACGCTTCGTAATGTGAAATCCTCGAGACGTGTAAATATATTTTTGTTGGCCCCGACGTCGTGATGCCGGAAAGTCCGCGGAGAAACAGTAGCCAGCGAAGCCGCTCTATAAATATCGCTTTTGCATCGAAACAACCGCCCTGATCCAATACCACTCGATACGTGAGACACACACGTTGTTGGATTTATAAAAGATTCGTTTATGCTTCCAAAGCACGATGTTGTAAATTTACCATGTCGATGTTCCACTCAAACGCGCCTTGGAGCCGCGTTGCGAGTGAATCTGGATCTGGAAATGCATCGGATGCATCGGATTTTCGCATCAGTCGAGAATCCGTGTAACGAGAGCGGAAAATCCTGGAAAGGGTGGAAGTTGTTAAAAAATTTCGATAAATCGATTTTTTTTATATTAAAAAAGGGGAAATTTCTTTTTAAAAAATTCATTGTATTCATAAGGAAAGGTTAAAAGAATTAGGAGTTACGATAAGGACGAGTCAATTTTTTGATGAGAAATAGAAAAATTTGTTGTCGATCGAGGGAATAAAAATTTGGTGCTTTTTGCGCAATTTTGAGATTTTCGAATCTGCTTTGAAGTAGAAAAAATTATTGTAAAATATAAAAACACCGAAATTTTCCATGTTCAGAAAATGATATAAAAGAGACAAATTTTTTGCAGGTTTTCGAATTAAGAGAAAAAAAAAACGAAATAATGGAATTTACTATAAAAAAATGGTAACAAAAAAATTTGTTATTTTAGGAAATTCGATATCATCGGGAAACAATATTTTGTATTTTTTTTGCTGCTTTTTGTGTTAAAAGAAGACTCTCCGGAAATTATGAAATTTATTTTTAGAAAAATCGTAAATACACTTTTTATATATGAAAAGAAATTTTAAATGAAAGAAGTTTTCACGAATTTTAATTTCCAAATTCCAAATTTCAAATTCCAAATAACAAACGCCAAATCCCAAATTCTAAATTTCAAATTACAAATTCCAAGTAACAAACCCCAAATCGCAAATTCTAAATTTCAAATTCCAAATCCCAAATCCCAAATTCTAAATTTCAAATTCCAAATTCCAAATTCCAATTTTTTCGGGCAAATTTGTGGCAATTTAATTTGAAAAAAATTTCCTTCCTTTTTGGAATTCTCGAGGGACTTTTTTTTAACTCTACACATTTTTGAGTAACAAAAAGAAATTTCCGTGCCTCGTCAGGACACTTTGTTTACTTCGTTAGCTAAACAGGCACGTTAAATTAACTCTGTTGTTTATTACTACGTCGAATTCAACAGGTGTATTCGACAAACTTATGTTACACGCAAGCTCGCATCGTACCAAAATTAGATCATACTTCACGAACCATTTAGACGTGCTCTGTATAGCTGATGCAACAGATACCTTTCGACAGATTCATTTGTCGGTAAAAATAGATATGTTCCAAACATGGAACGTAGCTTGCATCAGATTCGACAAATTAAATCCGATCTATTAATTGCCCGTCGTCTCATTAGTTCATTCTCCTGAAATATTTTTGGACGTGTAGGCGATACCATATGTATCATAGGCTCCGCTTCTAGTGAGGGTGTGATCGACATGAAAAATAGGAAAATAATTTTCCATATTCGATTCACCTCTAAAGGGTAGAATCGATTCCAAGGGTCCATTTTCACGAAATCCTGGCAGAGTTTGGAGAAAAACACGTTTTTTGAGAATAAATCGTATTTTTAATTGGAATTTCGGAATTTTGACAATGAAAATGGATTCCTCGCGAAAAAATACATCGGATAAGGGTCTCCCAAAAGTGCGCAAAAAAGTTTTCCAAAAGTCGATTTTTTGCCCCTTCCCCAAAAAATGGGGCAAAAATTTAAAGTTTCAAAAACGGGGTTGGACAACTCATTTTTAGGGGTAATTTTTCGCGTAGAATCGATTCCAAAGGTCAAATTTGATGAAATCCCAGCGGAAGTTGGTAAAAACCAGGTTTTTTGAGGAAAAATCATATTTCCCGTTGGATTTCGCGAATTTTCACAATGAAAATGGATTCCTCGCGAAAAAATACATCGGATAAGGGTCTCCCGAAAGTGCGCAAAAAAGTTTTCCAAAAGTCGATTTTTTGCCCCTTCCCCAAAAAATGGGGCAAAAATTTAAAGTTTCAAAAACGGGGTTGGACAACTCATTTCTAGGGGTAATTTTTCGCGTAGAATCGATTCCAAGGGTCCATTTTCTCAAAATCCTAGTAGAAGTTCGAGAAAAATAGGTTTTTTGAGGAAAAATCGCATTTCCCACTAGAATTCGCGAATTTTAACAACGAAAATGGGTTCCTCGGAAAAAAATACATGGAATAAGGGTCTTCCGAAAATGCGCAAAAGACTTTTCCAAAAGTCGACTTTTTGGCCTTTCCCAAAAAATGAGGTAAAATTTAAAGTTTCAAAAACGTGGTTGGACAACTCATTTTCAGGGGTAATTTTTCGCGTAGAATCGATTCCAAGGGTCCATTTTCTCAAAATCCTAGTAGAAGTCCGAGAAAAATAGGTTTTTTGAGGAAAAATCGCATTTCCCACTGGAATTCGCGAATTTTAACAACGAAAATGGATTCCTCCGAAAAAAATACATCGGATAAGGGTCTTCCGAAAATGCGCAAAAGACTTTTCCAAAAGTCGACTTTTTTGCCCCTTCCCCCAAAAATGGGGTAAAAAATAAACTTTCAAAAACGGGGTTGAACAACTCATTTCTAGGGGTAATTTTTCGCGTAGAATCGATTCCAAGGGTCCATTTTCTCGAAATCCTAGCAGAAGTTGGAGAAAAATAGGTTTTTTGAGGAAAAATCGCATTTCCCACTGGAATTCCCCAATTTCACTAACGAGAATGGATTCCCCGGAAAAAAAAAATACATCGGCCAAGGGTCTCCCGAAAGTATCCAAAAGTTGATTCGTAAAATCGAATTTTTCGGGCGTGGCTTCGATTTCGATTCTTCCTGCATACAAACCCCATCGAATTCCCATAAAAAATCCTAGGGCTATGGTAGCTTCTCATCACCCACATACTTCGCGCTGAGCAAAATGACGGAGGTAAAATTTATTGGACCGTCCCATTAATCGCTGTCGTGTCAGGGAGTTGCCTCTCTGGCGTTTCGTGTGCGTACGTATGTGAGTAGGAGTCAAGGTATCGCGCGTTTCGTCGGTTCGCTCGTTAATTTCCTCGGGTTTCGAGTAGAAGCGAGCTGGCGGAAAAACGCCAGGGTTAGTGCCTCCCGCGCGTCGAACCAGTGCGTCCACGGGCAAGACGGTTCGTCCTTTCCTGTAACAACCCCATTTGACAATTCGCCGAAAAAAGCAGTAGAATCGCCAATTGACAGTTTTTTTCGTGCCACGGTTGAACGCCTGAACGTTTCTCGTTCGACAGTTGGTTGCCACAGCTCGCGAAGATGCCGGCTTACACGACCACGTATCGTTACAGAGTCGATCAACCGCCCAAAGAGGAAGAAGCTGCGATTTACTGGGTACGATTAAAAATAGAGATCGCAAAGACAGACCAAAGCGTGAAATTGTTATGAGAAAGTTATGTCAGGCTCGGGAAGAAATTGCAACGGGAGACTGGTCGCCGCGGTATTGGCAGCGACAACTCTTATTTTTATATTTGCGCTTTTTCCTTCCCGCGAACGACAGCTCGGGTCCCGTTACAGCGGCGAAATATATGATGTCTCTCTTAAAATACATTTTTCCGAGTCGTAGAAAGCTTCCGTGGTGTTGGTAAACTTTTGTTTTGACAGCGTTTAGCTGGTGAATACACGGATATCTTTAGGAACGAAAAGCCCAATTGCATAACGCAGAGGTTTCGCAATTTCGGTCGAAAACGAGGATTCTGGGGAAATTGTTCGTTGAAATTCGAACTGGGAAGGGTAAAATTCGAATTTGGAATTTTATGACCTTGGTAGACTCGTTCCCAGAAATTGGTTAACCCTTATTTGGTTTACTGGGGTCTCAGGTGCCCCAGCTTGAATTAGCTCCAATTGAAGTTTCGCAATTTCGGTCGAAAACGAGGATTCTGGGGAAATTGTTCATTGAAATTCGAACTGGGAAGGGCGAAATTCGAATTTGGAATTTTATGACCTTGGTAGACTAGTTCCCAGAAATTGGTTAACCCTTATTTGGTTTACTGGGGTCTCAGGTGCCCCAGCTTAGAATTAGCTCCAATTGAAGTTTCGCAATTTCGGTCGAAAACGAGGATTCTGGGGAAATTGTTCATTAAAATTCGAACTGGGAAGGGTGAAATTCGAATTTGGAATTTTATGACCTTGGTAGACCCGTTCCCAAAAATTGGTTAACCCTTATTTGGTTTACTGGGGTCTCAGGTGCCCCAGCTTGAATTAGCTCCAATTGAAGTTTCGCAATTTCGGTCAAAAACGAGGATTCTGGGGAAATTGTTCGTTGAAATTCGAACTGGGAAGGGTGAAATTCGAATTTGGAATTTTATGACCTTGGTAGAGTCGTTCCCAAAAATTGGTTAGTCCTTATTTGGTTTACTGGGGTCTCCGGTGCCCCAGCTTAGAATTAGCTCCAATTGAAGTTTCGCAATTTCGGTCCAAAACGAGGATTCTGGGGAAATTGTTCATTGAAATTCGAACTGGGAAGGGCGAAATTCGAATTTGGAATTTTATGACCTTGGTAGACTCGTTCCCAAAAATTGGTTAATCCTTGTTTGGTTTACTGGGGTCTCGGGGTAACAGCGACTACTATGGTATAGTGATAGTAACAATATTACAATAATTAATTATTAATCACAACTACCACCTGCAGCTTCCCACGACAAAATTGTACAATATCAATTGTGTGACTGGTTGCCATTCGGAAGGGGCACCAGTCGATTTCACTGTATTTCGGTTATTATTTGCCACTAATACTTTCAATTTAACGAAATTTCAGTGACGTAAGCTCAAGTACAATAGCATCGAATTGTTAATTGCTGCAAGTAGAAATCTCGACTTAACGGAGTGCAACCAAGTACGGATCTCATCCGATTCCATGCGATTACTTAATTCATTCCACTCGAATTCGGTTAACGAAAATCACGCGGCAACTAAACGTTAGTTAACCGGAAACCGGTACGCTAAAAATACCTCGATAAAAAAAAAATTCGCTTTCGATGGAAAACGTGTATCGGATCGTCCCATAAACAACAACACCTTTTCTTTTTTTTTAAACCAGCATATAAATAATGGTAAAAATAAAACAACTGCCTGAATTTCCATTCGACGGTCGAGTAAAATCGTCCCGGTCGATTCCAAGTCGATTTTAAAAGTTCCAATTCTCGGAGTTCTCCTTTCTCACAATTAAAAAAATTCTAACGAAGCTTCCAATCGCCGACTTGCTTGCCGTAAATTACAGATTTATCGTTAGCCGGTGCCAAAACCGAGTGACGAAAAAAAAAAAAAAGAAACATTAACGAGAATGAAAAATCCACCATTCGACGATAAACTAAAAATAACAGGGAACGTTTTCGTCTCGCAAAGCACAATTTTCGCACTTTCCACGAAAGACGTCAAAAAAAAAAAGAAAAAACGAGTGTTACGTAAACGTTAAACAAACAATGTACCGTCGAACGGCAGGAAACAATTGGCCGGACTCAAGCTTGTATTGTACAAATACGTGCAAGGGAACCTTGACATTGTTCTCAAGGGGAGCCTCGCGAACAGACGTCGTCGGTTTCGGGTTGGGCCATTTCGAATTTGTGAAATATCAAAGGAGAGAAAACGCTGCTCCGGAACATGAGTTACGAAGATGAAAGGAAAGGCGAATTTTCGCGTTGCCCATGTGATGCGATGCGATGGCAAGTGCGCTAATAACGCGGTGCAATAAAGCGCGTTTACGTTTCGCCCCGCCGTTCATTCGCTGGTTCTGCTATTTTCGTATGCGAGATCTGGGTTACTGTAGCATAAGAGCGGATCATCGACACCCCCACAGAATTTATTTTCGAAATCATTGCAATGGATTGAACTCGGATGACATATTATTATTATTATTATTATTATTATTATTATTATTATGGACCGGCTCGGATTTTTCGTAGCCAGTTGCGGATCGCAAAGTGAGAAATGTCCGCATAAATCCAACGAGAGCTGGAGATCCTTCACTCTTTTGCCAGGCGTTGGCGGAATTTATAGGGCATTTCGACGTTACTATTATTATTTACGCGTATATAAAATGTTTACCCGAAATTTGTTACGTTACTCGGATGCCACAGAGTGTCCGAAAAGTAACGAGCCACTCCGATAAGTCTTCGGTTTTGAAGTTTCAAGAAAAATTCTTGAAATTTCCGGTAAATATTGAGTGAGCGCTAATTTCCTTTTCCACTCATCCAATATATATACACACACACACACACACAACCGGTCAAAAGTTCGGGTCCACTTGCATATTTCATTAACATTGTGAAGTGGACCCAAACTTTTGACCGGTAGTGTACAGGTAAATAATAATAACAACTTTGAAATGGCCTAAAAATTCCACTCGTAATCCAAACGTGATATGGCAAAAAAGAAAAAGGTAATAAATTTTTCCAGAAAAGTAACGAGTGCAAATGTAAAAAGGGGTTTACGTAAATGAGTATAGCAGCTGTTGAATTGAACGAATATTCGATTTACCAAAGACGGTCGAATTTTTTTATGTCAATATATAGATTAATCGAAATTAATGTAGATTAAAGGTGATTTGGTAATTTTATAGTTGCCCTACTTTTTTTGAAATTTAGCAAACTGTTGACGGGAATTTTTACCAACTATCAGAAAATAGGAAACTTTTTGTTTGAGTCAATTTCGAATTTCTTTGATAAAAATTTTAAAAAAATTACTACTAATACTACTGCTACTATTAATAATAATCATAATAATAATAATAATAATAATAATAATAATAATAATAATAATAATAATAGTAATAGTAATAGTAATAATAATAATAATAATAATAATAATAATAATAATAATAATAATAATAATAATAGTAATAATAATAATAGTAATGATGATGATAATAATAATAATGATAATAATAATAATAATAGGAAAAACCCAAAATTTCAGGGAAAATCCTACGAATTCCAATTTACACGCGAAGGTCCAAAATTTGCTCGATTATTCCGTGACTTTAGCATCCACAATCGTTCGCTCCGAGGACACCGAACGATTTATAGCCATTTAAGAGCTAGTCTACCCCTTAAAGAGAAAAACAAAATTTCTCTAAACGCACAGTTTACGAACTGTATACGTATAAATGATAAATATATGATAAATATGAATTACGAATTTCTGACACTCCTATACGAAACTCATGCGTGCCGAGATCCGACAGTTATCTCGGCGGCGAATGAAAATTCGTTCCGTCAGAACCGTCTCTTCTCTTTGAAAGCCGTAACTTTTGCTAAAAATAATCCACTGCTTCGATAGTACGGGAAACCGCGTGCCCTTGAAATGCACTGGGATGGTTTGTTAAGCAATAATATCCGAGCGAAGGAAAATTCAAGACTGAGCGTGAAAATACAATATCGAGTCGTTTTCAGCTTCCAAAGTCCCGATTATTAATTGTCAAGGCGCTGAAATCCATCACCCGCAACGAGCTTGCGACCGAAAGCTCGCAATTTCCAATTGTCAAGATGCGCAAGGATTCAACGAGGAAAGTCGTTCTATGCTGGTTATTTATTGTTCTTGTTGACGCGCATCGCGAGTACCACCCAGAAGCGCAACCCTCGTTTAAATAAATATCTCTTATTTATTAGCTATGTTAACTTATATTAATATTATTTATATTGGCCCAGTGGACCGAATGTTGCCGCTGCGATGACGTGAAACTGAGCTGACGCGAATGTATTTAGCAACAAATTTGATTGTACATTTTAGAAAGAGGGAGGAAAAGTGGAGGAAGTATGGCGAAAGTCTATGGTTTCCAAAATATGTAAGGGAGATAGAAACTATAGTGAAAAAAATGAGAGAGAGAGAGAGAGAGAGAGAGAGAGAAAGCAATATTAAATTTTATGTTATTTAATATCCCAAAAAAGGTTTTTGAAAATTCCGAGAGTACCTATTTTGACCCTCAGCGGGTACACTGGGTGAAATTTACCCGAGCATCACAGCAAAAAAAAAATAACTTTTTGGAAAAGTTCCTTTGTATTTTTCAATATATATAGAAAAACCTATATATTTTAGCGCATAATGCATGACATATTCGTTTTTCTGAAATTTCTGAGATATCGTAAATTTAAAATCGCTTGGGTATTTTTCACCCAGTGTACCCCCTGAGGGTTAATATTTTATTTCGAGTAAAGTATCTGAAAAATTTGTGCGATTCTTATTTAATTTTAATTGAAAAAACTATAAAAATATCGAAAGTCCGACCCAATAGAAAGTCTTTGCTCGAAACAATGTATTTTCCTAATAGATTAATATTAATCTATTGTACATTATTATTTACCATTTTTTAAATAAGGCTTGGAAAATACCAGCGACCCCATAATATTTTCTATCCCATAACAAAGTATCCCTTGCTGATTAATATTCATTTTCATCGTTATTTATTATTCCCAAAATTGGTTTCTGAAAATTTTGATCAATATCGATCCACATTCTTATTTGCTACTCCCAAAATAAAATTTGAAAAATTCCAGGGACTCCATAAAATATTATATCCCATGAAAACTTGAGCCTTGTTGACTAATATTATTAATAACATTATTAATATCAACGTCATTTATTAACAATAAGTCCAAAACCGTTTTTTTCACAAGTTATGCGGTTTTTATTTAATTTTAATAAAAAAAAACACAAGAATATTTCCAATTGAAATTGTTACTCAAAACCTGGTTCAGAAATAAAAATCTCTCCAACCAGGACTCGAACCCGCGAGTCTCCCATTTCACCGGACGCGTCTAATTAATTCATTAACAAGCGAAAGAACTTCACGAGACTGATTATCCCTCTGACACGAAATTTCGGCATCAGCCCTTTACAAAACCGCCTTGTCGAACAAGTTACAGCATCAGGATATCGTGTCGGTGTCTCGGCAGTCGTTGGAGAACAGCTGTTCCAATTTGTCTCGAGATAGTTGATGAAACATCTCTAAACTTGTGTCGGTACATTCACTGGCGCTTAGAAAGAGAGAGAGAAAAAAAAAGTAAATTTCGTTTAACCCATTTGAGGTGGCGATTTTTTTCGTACACGGTCCCCAAAAGAGCGACATTTTTTTTCTCTTGGCGAGGCTATAAGACCGGAAGGCACACAGGGTGTGCGATCGGTTTCGGAAATCAATCGCACAACGGGTGTGCGATCGGTCTCGAATGGATTAACATTTACGAAGTTTCCATAAAAATTTGTGGAATCTTTGGAATATTGAAAAATTGTTTTTGCGAAGTTTTGGAAAATTTTATCGAAAATGATTCGAATTTTGAAATTAGAATTTAATTTCTAAATTATTAATTATTAATTTCTAAATTTAGAATTTAGAAATTGTTACGCATTTTTGCAAATTTTCAATATCTTTTCCAGAAAATGCTGATAATTGTTTTTTTTTTTTTTAAGAAGTTAATAAATTTCATTGGAAAGGATTGAAATTGCACACTTTGAATGCCTCCAACGAATCTTGCACTTCGCAAACCCTGGGTATTCGCATTGAAATACGATACAGTTGTTCCTCGGCTTCTGTTGAACGTCAATCTTTGCATCACGGCCAGATGTTGGCTGCCGCCGTTTGAAGAAACCGAAATTCCATTTATCGGAGATGAACTGGATCGACTGTTCAAAGAAAAAAAAAAGAAGAATATAAATACGAAGCTTCGATGCGCGGGCGAACGTTCCGAAAGCTCCACCGCCAAGCGCTTGCACGTTCGGTGCTTTTCGTGAAAGGAAAACTGGAGCTTTGGCAGAGTTTTGCGGTTTTAGGAAAGTTTTGTGGGAATGACAATTTTTATGGGATGTCATCGACTGCTGCTTGTCATTTTTCTTCGTGGAAAATCGCCAAAAACGTAATTAATACACAATGGGCTGAAAAATTGATTTTTCCCTGAAATTCTTATCGATATTCCAGTTTCCGAATTTTGTCCAGGAGTGCACAATGCATACACTTGCGTTTTCTCAAAATCGATATTTTTTTTTCCCAAAAACTCAAACCATATTCTGTTATTGTTTAATTTTGTCACTGAAAATTTTTCGAATTATCTTTTTTTTTTATTAAACTTTATTGACACTGTGCCATCCGGTGGCACCACGTTGGTGTCATGCGAAAACTATCGAGCAAGCGCCGGTGGCACCACGCTGGTGTCCTACATAAAGATTTACTAACACTATGTCGTCCGGCGGCACCACGTTGGTGCCATACGAAAATCATCGGGCAAGTGCCGGTGGCACCACGTTGGTGCCATGCGAAAACTATCGAGCAAGCGCCGGTGGCACCACGCTGGTGTCCTACATAAAGATTTATTAACACTATGCCGTCCGGCGGCACCGGGTTGGTGCCATACGAAAATCATCGGGCAAGTGCCGGTGGCACCACGTTGGTGCCATGCGAAAACTATCGAGCATGCGCCGGTGGCACCACGCTGGTGTCCTACATAAAGATTTATTAACACTATGCCGTCCGGCGGCACCGGGTTGGTGCCATGGGAAAATCATCGGGCAAACGCCGGTGGCACCACGCTGGTGTCGTACATAAAGATTTGTACCGGCGTCAAACGAAAGAATCCCGGTCAGACGTGCGGACGGCAAAGCTTTGAGTCTGCCGCAAGAATCTCGGCAATACCTTGCGAAAGACTTCCGAAATACTCGCAGCAAGACGTGGTACCAGGGTTCTCGAAATCGGACCCTTCGCCTCGAAGTTCATCCCTCTGTCGTGAGGTCGAGGCAACCTCTTACACAAAACCTGAGAAAATTTTCGAAAGAATTGGACATGAGACGTCAAATCACAGCACCCACAGGTTGGGAGCGTGATATTTTTGCCAGCTGGGAACCTTCGTCTATTTCGAGAGTCACCACCGTTCGTTTCCTTACCCATGTAATAAAATGTTCCTGACCCATTTATAATGGAATCCAATGTAACGGTGATGGTACCTGGTCTACGTCATAATCGTCACCACCCAAGCCATTAATCCACATTATCCGAATGTTTTTGAGTGTCTCCAAACGAATGTCTATTCACCTGCCAAGAAATTTCCCTGCTCTGGAGTCACTTTCATATTTTTGTGTCATGCTATTCAATTTTTTTTTATTTTTGACGATTTTTGTGGTTTCCGTTTATTTTAATATTGACGATCGTGCTGTTTTTAGAGGACATAGTTCCAGTCAAATTGATACAATTTTTCAAATTACATTATTATTTACTATTTCTAAAATATAGCTTGGAAAATATAAGGGACGCCATAATATTTTCTATCCCATAACAAATTATCCCTTGCTGATTAATATTGATCTTTATTGTTATTTATTATTCCCAAAATTGGTTTCTGAAAATTTTGATCAATATCAATCCACATTCTTATTTTCTAGTCTCAAAATAAAATTTGGAAAATTCTAGGGGCACCATAATATTTTCTATCCCATAACAAATTATCCCTTGCTGATTAATATTGATCTGTATTGTTATTTATTATTCCCAAAATTGGTTTCTGAAAATTTTGATCAATATCAATCCACATTCTTATTTGCTAGTCTCAAAAGAAATTTTGGAAAATTCTAGGGACACCATAATATTTTCTATACCATAACAAATTATCCCTTGCTGACTAATACTAATTTTTATCGTTATTTATTATTCCCAAAATTGGGTTCTGAAAATTTTGATCAATATCAACCCACATTCTTATTTGCCAGTCTCAAAATAAAAATTGGAAAATTCTAGGGGCACCATAATATTTTCTATCCCATAACAAATTATCCCTTGCTGATTAATATTGATCTGTATTGTTATTTATTATTCCCAAAATTGGTTTCGGAAAATTTTGATCAATATCAATCCACACTCTTACTTGCTATTCCCAAAATAAAATTTGGAAAATTCTAGGGACGCCATAATATTTTCTATCCCATAACAAATTATCCCTTGCTGATTAATACCAATTTATTTATTATTCCCAAAATTGGTTTCTGAAAATTTTGATCAATATCAATCCACATTCTTACTTGCTATTCCCAAAATAAAATTTGGAAAATTCTAGGGACGCCATAATATTTTCTATCCCATAACAAATTATCCATTGCTGATTAATACTAATTTTTATCGTTATTTATTATTCCCAAAATTGGTTTCTGAAAATTTTGATCAATATCAATCCACATTCTTATTTGCTATTCCCAAAATAAAATTTGGAAAATTCTAGGGACGCCATAATATTTTCTATCCCATAACAAATTATCCCTTGCTGATTAATATTGATCTTTATCGTTATTTATTATTCCCAAAATTGGTTTCTGAAAATTTTCATCAATATCAATCCACATTCTTATTTGCTATTCCCAAAATAAAATTTGAAAAATTCTAGGGACGCCATAATATTTTCTATCCCATAACAAATTATCCCTTGCTGACTAATACTAATTTTTATCGTTATTTATTATTCCCAAAATTTGTTTCTGAAAATTTTGATCAATATCAACCCACATTCTTATTTGCTAGTGTCAAAATAAAATTTGGAAAATTCTAGGGTCACCATAATATTTTCTATCCCATAACAAATTATCCCTTGCTGATTAATATTGATCTGTATTGTTATTTATTATTCCCAAAATTGGTTTCTGAAAATTTTGATCAATATCAATCCACATTCTTATTGGCTAGTCTCAAAATAAAATTTGGAAAATTCTAGGGACGCCATAATATTTTCTATCCCATAACAAATTATCCCTTGCTGATTAATATTTATTCTTATTTATTATTCCCAAATTGACTTCAAATTATCGATTAAAATCATGATTGTATCTGTTTGAACTCATATTTTGAAAAAAAAAATCAGGTTTACAAAATCTTATAAAATTAAAAGCTAGAATAAATAAACGACAGATTTCATCCCACGGATTAATTCAATTTTCATCCGAACTAATATTATTACAGAAATCTATAAATGTGATTTTGACCTACGAACTATTATTATTATTATTATTATTATACGCTACACAACTATTATTGTTATTATATTATTTTTTTCTTTTGCAAAGAAGAAAGAAAAATTTTTGATACAAAATTGCAATTTGTCATATAATATTGATAAATTGGATTGGTGCATAATTAACGACGATTGTTTTGGCGTTCTTTCATACAAAGTAATCGTCATTAATTATGCAGCAACCCAATGTATTAACATTTTTTTTTAAAATTGCAATTTGTTTTGTAAAAATTCCCTTTCGAAATACATCATGCGCCGATCCAATAATATTTTTTAATAATCTTTCGGCAATTTAGTCATTTTTTTTTAATCCCGGGTCTAACAAGCTCTGATTCTGCTCCGAGGGTTATAATAAAGACCGGATCCAGATACAAATGAAAGCTCGAAAGCAATTTCAAGTGGGAATGTCAAGTGTAACGTAGCATAACGGGGACGTCGTATGTGCATTTCGCGATGACTTACTTCTTGCTTGTAAATAGAAGCTCCTATATGCGACACGCCGAGTACCGAAAATGTGACATAAGAGCGGCCAGTCGACTGCCAAGACTTTTTTTTTGTTTCCCCGGCTTCGCGTAGGTTGTAATTGTGATTACCAAGGAATTATAAGGCAGCCAAAACTCTGCTCTTTGGATTCCAATAAATCCTAGGCGCGGTCCTCCGCTGCACTTAGGAAAATTTTCTGCTACCGGTAGAGATACGCGCGTCTTGCATTCGTTTTACCGGACAATATAATTATACACCTGCATCGAGCGGCCTGTATCGCGGTACAACGAAGACTTCCGGTAATTAGAAACAAGCCAAAAATAGTTGAGCTTACGTTCCCCGGCTGACAAAACATAGGAAGACTTCCCCCGTTTGATATTGCTGCCAAAATTGCGGGAAAAAACTACTGGCACGTTTTTTGAAATCCTTTGCAATCCGGATGCATCGTAACGGATTTCATAATATTTTATAAACGTGGTATGATTTTTAAAAAACAATATCAGTTCAACCACAATTTTGATCGACGATGAAAAATTAACCCTCCGATAGCCGGCATTTTTCCTACTGAAAAAGTGTAACTTTCTCAAAGTAGGGTAAACACACCAATAGATGGACACCCTCCAATAGGTGAACAAATATTATTTCCAAAAGTAATTACATTAAGGGGGTAAGGTCGCCTGTAAAAAGAAAAAGTATATCAATTTTTTTTTACAACTTTTATTATAAAAATACATTTTTCAAACATACATTGAAAATTGTACTACTAAATACTTACTAAATTATTTTTTCGAAATCCCTAGTATGTAGTATAAACATACTAGAGATTTGTTAAAAATTTCCATTTGTCGCAAGGTTCGAGGAGCACCGATTGATCGATTTGCCTCGACAAGGTCTCATTTCATTCGGAGGAAGACCCTTTATGGCATGAATGTGGGAATTTTGGAAGAAGTAAGTAAACAAAAAGTTACAACACTTTTTATCAGATATATATACATAATTTTGGTTTTTGTTATGTTTTTGGGTTTAAAAAATTCAGAACTTTTGTAATTTTTTTTTCTCTCCAAATTCCCACATTCATTCCATAAAGGATGGTCTTCCAGAGAAAATGAGCCATTGCGAAGTCAAATCGGTCAATCGGTGCTCCTTGAACCTTGCGACAAATGGAAATTTTTAACAAATCTCTAGTATGTTTATACTACATACTAGGGATTTCGAAAAAATAATTTAGTAAGTATTTAGTAGTACAATTTACAATGTATATTTAAAAAATGTATTTTTATAATAAAAGCTTTAAAAAAAAATTAATATACTTTTTCTTTTTATAGGTGACCTTACCCCCTTAAATTTAAGAACGAAATCGTAAAGTCATCATTTTTTTTATGGCTATATGTAGTCCTGATTGCAAAAAGTCATTTTTGTTCATCTTTATATTTGTAATAATGATACAAAAAAAATATTTAAATTTGACATGACGAAGTTTTGCTTCAAGAGCGCCACCAGTAGTAAATATGTGACAGACGTCCGGTAAACGTTGTTTCTTATTACTATTATAAATGAATAAAAAAATAAGGTATATGTATACGTTATTATGCTCGTATTTCACTAAAAAAAAAGCTATAAATATCGTGATAAAATAATAAAATGACAAAAATACAAGAAAATTTAGCGTCCATCTATTGGTATTGGCTGTCCATCTACTGGAGATTTTGTCCATCTACTGGGGTTTTGGTCTTGTTCATAAATTTTTCTGTTTTGTTAATTACTACGAAGTTTCACAAAGTTTTAGTAATTTTTTTTTCTAGTTAATTACATATTTTTACATTAATATAATTCATTTTATCATAACTTATTTGTATTTTAGTATATTATTTTTATAAAAAAACATGAGAGTTTGCTTGACCGTCCATCTATTGGTGCATTTACCCTAATAGTATATGTGGGCCGATCATGGAATGACGCCATATAGCGTCATGCCGGCTGTCAGAAGGTTGATATTTCAAAATTGTATCAATGAAATTACTACGTTTGCCGTATTTTCTAGGTCTGTATAGTAAACCGCATTTTTCATCCCTTGCTGATTAATATTGACCTTTATTGTTATTTATTATTCCCAAAATTGGTTTCTGCAAATTTTGATTAATATCAATTCGCATTCTGATTTGCTTATTAATTTCAAGAATATTATTTAGGATTATTTTTAAAATTTTCTATAATAACAGCTAATTTCGGTTTTTTTTTTTAAAAAGTACAGGTTGTTGGAAAAAAATTGTATTTGTATGCGGCAAATAACGAAACAGGAGATTTTAAGTGATCACTAATTAATGCAGCGACGGTATATCCGGAATTAAACAAAATGAAACATCTCGCAACTGGATCGAAATTTTTGGACGAATAAAAATCAAATTCTCCATAAATTCTGGTCAAAAAAATTCAGAGTTTACTTTATATTTTATATAATATTTTAAAAATTGTAATATATTTCTTGATACAAAAGGCAACGTTCAGATTTTCATTTTTTCCTATAATTTTCACTATTTTTACATACCAACAAAAATCTATTGTCGTACGCACATTTATCGTTATTCCAACTTTTCTATCGTCGAATTAACAAGAAACTAGATACTTGGCATATTTATTACTAATAACAAAGCAATTTATTAAATACTTAAATTTTTTCTTTCCAATAATATTTAATTTTCGCTATCGCCGAATTTCCGAAAAAGGTCCATCGCTCTTATTTCAAACGTCTCGATGCGTGGGTGTCCGTTCTCTCGCGCGATGATCGGAATCCGCTGCGAACGTTGCAAAAGATTAATTAGGTGATTTTTCGATCACCGTCGGACACACTTCCCTGGTCTATTTTAGCCGGTAGCTTCCAAACGATTGATCGACACCTCCTTTGGCGAGGAAACGAGTGGAAGTTGAAATATTGTCATCGCCGTGGTCCAAAGTGACGTTACGAAATTCGGCAATACCGTCTTCGTCATTTTTTCCACTTTTCTCGTTCTACCGGGAAACTGAGGTTCGATGAAATTACGACATTCCTCTTTTTCCGCCAACTCTATTACATATTTTGGCCCCGGGCCAAATCTACCGCAGATATTTTTCGTGGAGCCGAAAAAAACGGTGTTCAGGCTCCCCTAGATTATATCTAGGCGACGAAAAAAAAAAAAATACGAAGTTTCTGTTCTAATAGAGTGTTAACAGCGAAATTAGCGTCGCGTTATGATAACAATTTCGATAGGAATTTATGGCCACCCAGAAATGAGCCGTTTCTCATTATCATTGTCCCGGTAATGGCGTTTTAGAAAAATACGGTAAGAAAAAATGAAGAAGTAATCGAAATTACCGGAAAGAAGTAACGAAATAATTAAAATAAGCGAATTTTTCGGACATTTAATTAATTATTTTGTAATTATTTTAATTATTTTTGATTATTTTAATTGATTATTTGATTAATGATTGGAATATAAATTAAAATTTTAATGCAATGTACTTTAGAAAATGTATATGTATATTTATTTATTCCTAAATAGGAAAAATTAAATTGAATGCCTTCCTGACGTAAATTTACAAAATTTAATAAAAATAACGAAAATGCAATCGTGGCATAAAAGAATGAAAATTGCTCCAAGTAAAGAAAAAAAAGCGAAAGCTACCTTCGTGACGTAAAATAATGAAATTTATTTTTGAATTTGCATGACGTAAAATAATAAAATTCAATAAAAATGAGAAAAATGCGTTCATGATGTAAAATAATGAAAATTGCTCATTCCCCCCCTGCCCCCCAATGCGAAAATGCGTTTGTGACGTAAAATAATAAAACTGGACGATGTAAAACCATAAAATACTAACAAAAAAAATATATATCAAAACAAAATTCGAAATTTTATAATTGAAATTTCTATCAAATCGGATCCGAGTAATGTAGCTCGATGCATTCTTATTTGATCGCGACACCCGCTCTTTTCTGGTGTCACGTTACCATCCACGTGGTTCAATATATTTATTATTTATTCAATATAATTATTTTTCTATATTTGAAATATATAAAAATATGAAAAATATAATATTCCGTATTTTAATTATAAAAAAAATAAAAATATGAAAAGTATAATATTCCGTATTTTAATTATAAAAAAAAATTAAAATATGAAAAATATAATATTCCGTATTTTAATTACAAAAAAAAAATGAAAATATGAAAAATATAATATTCCATATTTTAATTATAAAAAAAAATAAAAATATGAAAAATATAATATTCCGTATTTTAATTATAAAAAAAAAATAAAAATATAAAAAATATAAAAAGAAAAATAAAAGTAACAAATATCTTGGAAAAAAAAAATTCTTCCGTTTGCAGCCCTACCGAACGACTCCTCTGGTCTTACCTGGAGCTAAGGTCAAGAAGGATGCACCTATTGGCGAATGTTACTTGCGACATCATCCCAATCCGATGATAAGAGCGGCTCCTCATCATTACGATCCCGCTCACCCCGAAGTTGCGATGAAACAAAAAGTATGTCGGACCATCTCCAAATTATATCCGTACTTACTCGAAATTCGAAATTCGAAGTTCGAAGTTCGCAAAAAAAAAAAAAGAAAAAGGAACTTCAATTCCCGTGTAAATATTGTATATAAACAATTGTTCTATGAAATATCCAAACAGGTGGCGGAAACGGTTCTACAGCGTGTCTTGGGACCCAATGAAGTTCCAAAGGTTTGATTGAATTTCACTTTTCACCGCTTCCGATTTTTTTTTTTTTACTACACGTCTTCGTATTTGCAATTTCGATCTAATTAGCGAATTGTCATTATTAATGCTTTTCTTTTTTTAACGCAACGGACGCGGGAGCAGAGAAAAGTGATTCTTTCACTCGATGCTGTTTTCCGCGATGGCTTCGTCGAGAGTAGACTCACTATGAAAGAAGGAGTTCTGAAAAAAAAAAAAAATTAATTATCAGCCTATTTCTCTGGAAATTTACAATTTTTTTTAATTAACATTGTAATTTTATTTTCCCCACAAGCGCATAATTATTATTTTATTTAATTTTATTCTTTATAATTTTTTTTTAACAATTCCTTATTTTTCATTGTCAGAGCTCCTCTACATCTGTTCTCCATGGCTTCGATCATTCATCGCTTTCCTTTACACTGAGAAAAAAATGTTTGTATTAAATCTGTTGATAAACAATCCACTTTTCCGGTTACATGCGTTATTTTATTATGGAAAAAATGTGAGCTTCCTTTAAAAATAAATATATATATTTTTTTTCAGTCAATCGGTCTTTAATTTATTTATTTCGATTATTGTATTGATTATGTAAAAGACAATAATCGAAATAAATAAATTTAAGAGCCATAGACTGAAGAAAGAATATTTATTTATTTATAACCCACGGTCAAAGAAGGGATAATTCATTTTGGGAATTTCAGGAAATTCTACAGTCTGGTAGAAAAATCAGAAACTTTTCTAAAATATATTGGGAACTTTTTTGAAATTTTCAAAATTTTCTATGACATGTTGTTTAGAAATTTTTTATTAAGAAGCTCCAGGAAATTTGCAAATCATAATTTTGAAAATTGCCCGAGAAAATGTTCGGATCTCTTTTGCAAAGTTTTCGAAATTTAATTGATAAACTTTTGGAAATTTCAGGAAATTCTAGTTTTCTAAAAAATCAGAAACTTTTCTGAAAAATATTGACTACTTTTTTTGAAATTCGGTATTAAGAAACTGCAGAAAATTCGAAAGTGATAATTTTGAAAATTTTTCTAGATAATTTTGAAATATATTTCTACAGTGTTGGAAATTTCATTGGAAAATTTTTATAATTTCCGAAAATTCTATCGAAAATATTTAATCGTTTTCTCGTAACACGTGGGCTTGGAGAATCTACACTAGCGACGCCAAACCGCAGAAAGGCGGGAATATACAGTAATTTAAAATTACATAATTTTAATTTTAAAAAAAGTGGATTGGCTATCGACAAATTCAATAATAACCTCGTGTGTGGCTTATAGTTGCAGCAACTATTGTGCATTTGAGGAAAGTTGGTGCTTAAATTAAATAAAAATTTCATTGCAACAATAACAAGGGTTATAAAAAAAAATTTTTTTTAGGTATGATCTTTTTTTTAGAATAATAATAACATTTTTTTAAACACAATTTGAATCTATCAAATAATAAAACCAACAATTCAAATTAATTATTAGCTCTCTACTATTTTTCTAAATAATTTTTTTTATTCCATTATTTAATTCTTCATCTCTATTATTTCGACGACTGCATTTTTTTTTTACCCGAATTCTTTAATAATCTAATTGTTGTACGAAGCAACGATTTTTCAATCAAGAGCATGTTCATGATTTAAATAATCAGATAATCAACCAAAAAAAAAAAAAATATACGACTACCGCCACGAATATTTTGTGATTTTCAAAATAATACACACCACTCGACCAATGCGAGTGGAGCTTTTTTTCTTTTCTAATTTAACGAAATTCCAGGTCAGTCAAATTTACAATACACTAATGCAATGCAATGGCAATTTTGCCGAATTCTCTTCCGCAGGTGGTGCACAAACAATTCAATTCTCCAATTGGGCTCTACTCCGAACAAAATATCGCGGACACTATTAAATGTCAGACTTCGGCCGTGCCGTAAGTAACCCATGATAACGCTACCATTATCAATTGCATCGAGAGAATAAACAATCCGAGGAATTGACAATAAATAATATAATACTTGGAGCTTTTAACCAATCATCGAATCATTCATTCGTCATTTATCCAAGCCTCTTTGTATAATGGAGCTGCTGTCAGAATGCAATAGCTTGCAGTAGAATTAATTTCTCATAGGCGATGGTGTTAACCCTTCAAGTGCGGCAGACGCATATTCGCGTCCAGTCTATTTTATTCATACGCTCGATCCCCCAAACGAATGAAATGTAGATAATTTCATTCTTTTGGGGTTTGATGATTAGGTAATTTGCTGTTATCTTCAGATACATAATTTATAATAATTATTCCAGCGATAAATATATGAAATATTAAATAATAGCATATATTTAGATATAATTTATACATAAATTCGTGTTTACGTCTGAAGATAATAGTTATTATCGTATAATAAATAATAAATATGGATTTATTATATGAATATTATAATATAAATTATTAATAATTTATATTTATATTATATTATATATTTATATTATAATATAAATTATATTATATACATTTATGTATATAAAATCGTACCGATATTATTCAGTCTAATTACAATTAATTATCTAATAATTATTCGAGTTCGATTAATTGAAAAATACCATATAATAATTTTTATAACTTTTGGATCCGAATAGTCTCAGTTAATTCGAGATATTATACGATTCGGATCTTAAATCATATTTGTAACCAAGTCAAAAATAAATATAAAAAGTGTAAATTCAAAAAAAAAACAATTTTTTTAATAACGATAAAACTGAAATATAATGAAATATAATAAAATCTAAATATAATAACTTGAATAAAAAAAAAATAGAATACCTAAAAAAAATAATAAAAAATAAATAAAATAAAATTGAAAAAAAATTAGATATCGCGTTTTTCAGGATTATCGCCCCGCACTCGAAGGATTAATAAATCGATATGAGCATTAGAAGGATTAATCACTGGCCCGCAACGCCACTGACTCTGCTCTAACATAACTTTCAAGAAGGCACAGGCAACAAATGGGAATTTTCGATTCAATTTCAATATTTATTTATTTATCAGCTCTCTTTCTCCTGGAAGGGAAAACAAAATATTAATTATTCTCCCAAGCAGGAGAGTGCTTGCAACGATCCGGTATTGGACCGCGTTGATTTTAAATTGAGTCAGTACCGGACTGGGTCGTATATGAATTTCTATGCGGAGAGACCGTTTTGGCATTCTTTCCTATTTTAATATAAAATTATTTTCTACCCAATACAAAATTATACTAAACTATAATTAAATTATTTAAAAATAATATTATTAAATTATATTATTATATAAATAATAATTATTATAGTATAATTATCATTAGCTTGCTTTGAAAATCCACTATTTTTTTAATTTCTAATGTTTTATATTTTTTCACCGAATAAACATAAATTTATATTTGATTTTTTCTCGAAATTTCCATTAAATCCACCATCGATCTAATAATTTGCTTCGATTGCACAAATTTGCTATGAAAAAAAAAAAAATTTGCAATCAAAGCAAACGCTAAATACCATGAATTCTCAATTTCCCTATATTTGCATTAATATTTATGATTTACAATACGCTTTAATTGCAAACATTTTTATTGATACCAAATTTATTCTTGCAATTCAAGCGAATGTTAAATACCATAAATTTCCAAAATTTTTATATTTGCATTAAAAATCACGAAAACTAGATATAGATCCTCGTTTCCCAATGAATCAAGATCCGGTGCTAAGGAAAAACGGTCTCTGCGTGTATCGGTATCCTCGCGATCAGCGGAATCGCAAGCTGCTTCCTTTTTTATAAAAATATATGTTGTGCTTGTGTTTGTTTTGCAGCATTTTCATAGATTTTACCTTCCTGAAACAGAAACAGCAAATTCAAGAGCAAGCGAGAATGCTGAAAGAGCAAGCCAAGGCTTCCACCGCGAAGAACGTATGGCCACAATTTAATAGAGCAATTTGAAGTATTACATTAGGCAGTATCACATATATCTATATGTCATACACGATTTCTCACTATTTGATCGTAACGAGATTAATTGCGTGCAACGGATTGGACCGTTCCGTGCAGACTTTTAGAATAATCGTGCATATATATATATAACGTCGCTATATTACAGTGTTATCGCAGTAAATTTTTGCAAATGCTGCATCGGATTTCTCGATTTCAGGGAGAACCAACCAGAGAGTAAACAAATCAGAGATTGGGAAAGGCAAACACAACAAATGACTTCTTTTGTCTTTCGGTGTCGTTTAATTGTCATTAACTTCGATTAAATTGCTTGCATGCGATTGTTAACATCTGGCGAATTAACGATCGTACACTTACTAACGTTTTTACAGCCACCAGAGATACTTGCTATTTTTTTTAAAACGTTTTTGGGAATTTTTGTAGAATTTTTTTTTTTTAGGAATTCTCTATTCAGGAATTCCAGAAATCATAATTTTGAAAATTTCTCCAGAAAATTTTGGGATTTCTTTTGCGAAGTTTTCGAAATTTAATTAAAAAAACTTTTGGAAATTTCAGGAAATTTTAGTTTTGTAAAAAATGTTAGAAGCTTTTCTGAAAAATATTGAGAACGTTTTTTGAAATTTTTTCGAATTTCTATGAAATTTTGTTTAGAAATTTTTTATTAAGAAACTCCAGAAAATTTGGAGTTTACAATTTTGAAAATTACTCTACAAAATCTTGGGATCTCCGTCGCAGTTTTCGAAATTTAATTTAAAAAACTTTTGGAAATTTCAGGATATTTTAGTTTTGTAGAGAATGTCAGAACTTTTCTGAAAAATATTGAGAACTTTTTTTGCAATTTTTTCGATTTTCTATGAAATTTTGTGTCGAAACTTTTATTAAGAAACTCCAGGAAATTTGAAAGTGATAGTTTTCGAAATTACTCTGTCAAGAAACTCCAGGAAATTTGGAAATCATAATTTTGAGAATTTCTCAAGAAAATCTTGGGATCTCTTTTGCAAAATTTTCGAAATTTAATTTTCAAAAAACTTTTGGGAATTTTAAGAAATTTTAGTTTTGTAGAAATTGTTTATTAAGAAACTGCAAAGGAAATTCAAAAGTGACAGTTTTAAAAATTTTTTTAGATAATTTTGAGATCTGTTTCAACAATGTTGGAAATTTCACTGGAAAATATTTTAAAGTTTGCACGAAAATCCTGAGAATCTTTTAAAAAAATCTCCAATGATCTTGAAATTTCGTAATTACTTGAAAGTCAACTGAAACAATTTAGAAATATTTTTAGAAAATGAAATTCTTGTGTAACAAATGTTATAAACCTTCCTGGAAACACTTACAATTATTGATCACTGTTTTTTACAATTTTAGAAATTTCTGGAACAAAATTGGGATTTTTTTTCCTAGGAAATCTTAGATCATAGTGAAACAAAGAAAAACTAAGACACAATCCAATTCCTTCAATTTCTCAAACTTTTATAAAATCGAAAATAAATAAGTAACTTCAATTTCTCCTAATTTCGCGTGTAAATAATTTTCAAGTGTCTCTGGACGGTCCGAGAGCAAACGTTAATCAATTAATCAAATTCACCATCTCACTTTTTGCTGCTTGAAATTTTGCAGTAAACAGAAACACCTATAACAAAAAACACTTTGACTGATTTCATATACATATATATATATATATTTTTTTTTACAAATGAAAAAAAAATAAATAAATGATTAATTAAATAGATCAGTAAACTAGTAAGACCAGGCAGGCAATAAAGAATTTTCAACCATGTACAAAATGTATAGCGTGAGGAAACCGGTGAAGTACGACCCGAGCAAAAGCGAGGCATACAAAGCTCTGCAGGAGGAAGCTTTAGGGGATACAGTGCAAGAAGTCAGACAACCCGCACGTACAGGAGTCTTTACACCGCAGAGGAATCAACCCAACAAAGTAAGTTGCGGTGAATTTGTCGCCCCTTGTTGGCCCAATTCTTTTTTTCTTTTTTCTTTTTTTTTCATTACTCACAAAATTGCTCGTCCTGGTCCAATCAACTTTATACAGGACGTCGAATCAGGACGAACGAGTCATTTTCAAAAAAAAAAGCGCAAAAAAAATTTATTCGAAATGCGCAAAAGGATCAAGTTGGAACTGGATGGGCTAGGATTCAAAACCCTTCTGGTTAAGAATTATTAGGAATTTTGAAACACTTTTTTTTTTAACGAGTTTTTTCGAACACGGTCCCCAAGAGCGAAATATTTTTTTTTTCTTGGCGAGACCTGTCGCACGCCAGGTGTGCAATCTTTTTTTTGAAATTTTTAAAATTTTCTGTGAAATCTTGTTTAAAAATTTTTTATTAAGAAACTCCAGGAAATTCAGAAGTGATAGTTTTGAAAATTTTTCTAGATAATTTTGAGATCTGTTTCTACAATGTTGGAAATTCCACTGGAAAATATTTAAAAGTTTCCGGGAAAATCTTGAGATTCCTTTTAAAAAATGTCCAATGTTCTTAAAATTTTTTAATTACTTGAAAATCAACTGAAACAATTTAGAAATATCTTTAGAAAATGAAATTCTTATGTAAGAAATTTTGTAAACCTTCCTGGAAACATTTACAATTATTGATAATTGTTTTTTACAATTTTAGAAATTTCTGGGAAAAATTTGGGATTTTATTTCCTAGAAAATGTTAGATCATAGTGAAAGAAATCTTTCAAAATCACACCAAGTGCACCAACTGCACACCAGGTGTGCAATCAGTCTCGAATGGGTTGATTTTACGAAGATTCCATAAAAATTTGTGGAATCTTTGGAATATTGAAAATTGTTTTTGTGAATTTTTGGAAACTTTATCGAAAATGATTCGAATTTTGAAATTAGGAATTGCTACACTTTTACAAATTATTAAAATCTTTTCCAGTAAATGCTGAGAATTGTTCTTTTTGTAAGAAGTTTATAAATTTCATTGGAAAGGATTGAAATTTTGAATTAGGGATTATTCCACATTTTTGTAAATTCGAAAACACTTTTCTGGAAAACCATAAGAGTCGCCGCAAAAATATTGGCAATATTTTCTAACCAGAAGGGATTTAACGCATTATCTTCAATTATTTTATCTTTTTTTTTTAGATTCATCATGCACCTAAAAGCCCAGTTCCTTCATATGTAAGTTCATCACATAATCATATTATTTACAGTTACTAAGAATTTTTTAATAAAACGGATCTAAATTGTTTATAAAATGGAGTGTAAAAACACAAAATTGAGCACTTTGAATCCAAGTTCCATTCCATTGTATTACCTCTCACAACTTTCTTTAAAACCAATTTCGTTTTAGATCTTTGTTTAATTTAGATTTTTTAAATTTATTTTTGTAAGTAATAAAAAGTATTTTTTATTAGTAAAAAAACAGTAAATAGTAACTCGAGTAATAAAAAATATTTTTTTACTTTTCGTTCCGAAATTTACAATTCCTAATTCAATTATGGAAAATATCCAAACGTAATATCTCCAAAAAGAAATTACAATTTTTTTAAAATAATCTTTACTTTGACTTGCAGTCTTTCAAAAAAACGAATAATATTTCTGAAAATTCTAAATTTGAAAAAAAAAACAATATTGTTTAAAAAAAATATGCATTTTCTTTCTCGGTGCTTATAAAAGTCCAGTAACGGGGCAAGCTTTATCGGGTTGGCCCATTACTGGACTGTTTCTTGGGCCCCGTGAAAAAAAATTCCTCCAAATTTTTCTTCCAAATCCAAAACCATAAAAAATTAAGGTCTTCCACGAATTGTCAAATAAAAAGAAAAATTATTGACAATGAAAAATCAAAATGCTCAATAAAAAAATGTAAAATGCACTCGTGTAGTAAATAAGCATGCAACAAATGGCATGCTGCGCATCAAAGAAACTGTAAATGTCACCTCAAAGCTGATCTAGATAGAGCATGGTACAAAATACATATTAATTTGTGTCATTATCAAGGGTGGAGCTTATAGACGTCCCTTCCCTCTTCCTTTCGTTAAGGATCGCGTCAATGGCTTCTAAACTCGTCTCGTACGTGTACCTTCAATAAATAATTCCATTTTACTCTACTTTACTCTGCTTGTATACCTGACCCTCACAATTTCGTACACTTTTCACGCATAATTCAATTCTTTTTGTAAAATTCCCACGAATCCTTTCTAATTTTCCTCATTTTTCGGATTAACTTTCGTTTACTTCAATTATTTTATATCATATCTATACAAAATAAATATGAAAAACAGAAAGGTCCATTTTGGGTCCATCAAATCCATTTGAAATCCAAATCTGAGTTTCACTCTTGTTTTTGGGAGAGAATTATAATTATCAATAATCTCCCCTATTTTCTATAATTTTCTATTGCTTATTTAAAGCAATAGTTATAATAATAATATGAATAATAATAGTATCAGTGATTTTCTTTACACAAGACTATTAATTTCTTTGTATTAAATTAATTACAAAAGTGTAATTAATGTCAATACTATCAATTATCCATATCATTATTACTACTGATGGTCAATATTAATTATCAATTAATAATTGTTACAATATTTACCGATTAATAATTATCATAATACAATTGATCGTCAGCATCGATTCCCACAGTGGCTTTAATTTTCTGTTGCCAATAACAATTAATATCACACTTTGGCCGACTAATTGTTATAAACCGTACGTCTAATTAAAGACCTTTTCACCTGGAGGTCACAGGTGAAGTGTACGTGTAACACACCTGTATATACATGCACCGCTGTGTACAATGATTATTAACGTATACCCCGTACACCTGGATACAATAGCAAAAACAATTGTTTCGAAGAAGAAAATTTGTTAATGTTCTGTTTGGTGTTCGTAGGTGAGTGTCGTCGACGACGAGGGTGAGAGAATTCATCAAAGTAACAGTTTCAAAAGAATTATGTACAGCGTGCTTGGTCAGACCGATTACTAAAGCGATTTTCAATGCTTCCTCCTCCAATTGCCCCCATTCTAATAATTCTAAGAACTACTTCAATATTTTACGTTGCCTATTTTAAATAAATATACGTACATACACATATATTTTATTTATTGTACCATGCAATAAAATACTACGAAATAATTATCGACTTTTGTATCTGTCTGTTCCCCCTTTTCGTGAATTTCTCCAATTCGTGTAAATTTTCGAAACCTTGCGGAAATATTTTTACAATATTCTTGCAATATTTCCTCAAGGTTCTCTTCTTTTTTTTGAAGATTTTTTTCTTTAATTGTTGGAATCTGTAATATTATTAGTTCCATGCGAGTGTCAGTGTCGTTAAAATAAAGTAAAAGAAAAATTGAAATTAAAATTGAACACAACGAAGGCAATAACATGGCAAAACCCTAGCAAAACTCTAGGTTTTTCTATTGCCGAAAATTAGTTAAGGCGACGAAAATTATAAAGAAGAAAAAAAAAACACGTGGAAAAAAAGTGGCACTGGTGTACCGGAAATATTGTTTGTTCAAGACTTTTACCAGTATTTGAAATTTTCGCTACTACTAATTTTAGAATCATTATAAAATAAAATAAGAATTATCAATTAGGTAAATTTAGAATAATCTAATAAAATATAACAATTATATTATATCATTAAAAATGGCATAATTGTAATATTTTATAAAATTATTCCAAATTTAACCAATCAACAATTATTATTTTATTTCATTTTATTGTAAAATAATTATATTACAATTGTATCATTGTTAATAAAATTACACAACTTAAATATAATTATTCTAAAATAAATGTTACATTAGCACAGTGTTACCGGCAGTTATATCAATATTACATCCAACCTATGTTACTCCAAAAATCGTCCAGCAATATTTCCGATACATCAGCGTTACAAAAGCTGCAGTCTAATTACTATCGTACTTTACATTAGTTATTGCGATTACTATTCTATCAATGAGAACCACACAACGACCAGATTTGTCGAACAAAGAATAAATACATGTAAGATGAGCATAGATACGTTTTAATTAACAGACTTTCTACAATGTTCCTCCCCAATTCTTCCTTTCTCGTTTTTTTAAATATTTCAATTTTAATATTTTCATTTTTAATAGTTCAATATTTCCGAATACGTACGAGTGCATGTCAAAATAACGTAAAGTAAAATAAAGTAAAGTAAACGTCGACCGGTGTCGTGTCCTCAAGTCCACCCACAAATCTATACATAAATTACCTTAAATTATGCACATCTTTATTTAACAATAAAACAGAACTTTATTATTAATACCATTTTTTTTTTATATCAAATTATTTTTCTTTCACTATGCAGTATTACTTCTAACGGACAAGATCCCAAGTAGGGGTCCCGCAACTTTTTTTTCTTTGTTTTGTATCCTCGTTCTTTCGTCTATCGGTATTTCTAAATAAATTAATCTTTTATCAAAGACTACATTTGTTTCTTTTTTTTTTCCAGACTCGTCTCGCGAGTCCATCACCCTGCCTGCTTCCTTCCTGTATCACCACCTTGTTCGTTTGAATAATTCAAATCGTCGCTTTTAACACCAAATTTACGGACCCCGGTGGCCTACATAATTTTTGGCACTGGATTTGCCAAAATATTTTTCACAATGCAAATATTTTACCATCGAAAATCCGTTTTTGGTAGTTCCAGTGTCAAAATCCATCAAATTTGACAAATTGGTTCCGTGAATCCAGCGTTAAATTACAATACCGGCGAGCATCAAGCCGCCGAATATCTTCTAAATGGACCACCCTCGCTCAAATCGAACTAATTTAGCTTTCCATTTCGTTGGTTGTTTAAATACTGAGACTGCGTACAACTAGAATATGGTTTCGACATTACACGTGGTAGGTACTAAGCTAATGATACGTTCAAAAGGTCTTACAAGTTACACCTCTCGTCGGATTGGTACTATTTCTTCTTTTTCTTTTTTTTAACGAATTTCCATATTCGTGTGATCAAGTCGCAAAATTTTACTCCACGGGTTTGCCAAGCATTTAATTTTCTACGAAACACAGCGACTATAAAAAGTTAAAGTGCTCGGCAATTCGATCTGTTTGGACACAAAGTACCTTCTTTTCTTTTTGCTATTACAGCGTTTGAAGAATACAGACAAAAAGAAATAGAATTTATCGTGAAAGAAAAAGAATAACGTGAATTTATTTATCCAAAAACAAAATGGGGGTTTTGAAATTTCCTTTGGATTCAACGAAGCAAGAAAAATTTCAAAATGGGATTTCCTACGACGTAATTCGTTTCTTTATAATGTGTTTTCGTAAATTTTTCGGAATCTGTACTCTTCAAAGTGTAAAAACGTTCGTAACATCACACTTTCGAATATTCAAGGTTCGAAATTGGACCTCGACGCCGTTACAACTTGTAACACAACTCTTTCTCACGGATCGTTTGGTTTTACGGATTCCTATATCCTAGAATCGTCATTAAAGTAATTTCTTTTTTCTAAGGTAGAAGGAAATCGCGTACTTTGATTCTTCCAGCGACTAACGCAAAACCCAATTTCCGCTATTCCTCGAGTATTTCGGTTTCGTTTGAAGCGTAGAAGCATATGTGCAGGGAATTCTTAACAGTATTGCAGTAAGAAAGAAATCTTAATGTATAGACGAAATTATATTGCATCGAAAGAAAGACAAATCGAGAAAGGGATTTTTCTTTATACATTCAAGTATATGCTTCGACTTTCACCGCTCACAGCTTTTCACAAACCGGCACGTGGTATTCCTCCTTTTTTTTTTACATATACAAGACACACATAAATAAGTTACAAACTGAAAGTTATACAGAATTATACAGATTTCGCACATTCAAACATATTCTGGGGTCAATTCTTTTTTTTTTTTTTTTTTTTCATTTTTTCATTTTTAGTATAAACTAATAGATAAGCACCACGAAGACTGACTAATTGGTTGCTTTCATTATTTTCCTCTTTTTTTTTCGTCAGGAAATCAAATTTTCCACTCTGTCACCCGATTTATTGCTTGTGTATCCTTCGAGAACACGATTGGAATTAACTTAGAGCGGTAACTCCATGTGCTACGCGGAGCCAAAGAAAATGCATTTTGCGTTAGCCCGTTTCTCAAAAATATATACATATCTTTCTTATCTCTCTAAAACTGACGACACTCGGACTACTAAGTGACGAAAATTCGGGTGTACGTCCAAAGAAGAAAAAAAGGGGGAGAAGGTTGATGTGCTTGTAACTTCCAAGGGCAGGATATAATTCTGTGTAACGGTAATTATGTTATTATTATATTAATACGGGAGAATAAATAAAATTTGTTTTTCGCTTTTGTCTACACAATGATACTGCAATGGGGATTGATTAAAGCGTGAAGGAATCGTCCAGCAGCTGTTTGAGTTCTTTGAGATGTTGCATTTTGCTTCCAGTTGCCGGCGATGCTCCTGTCGGTCTTCCCACGTATCTGCAAGGAATTCGATTTTGCAATATTAGTTTTTATTTTGAAAATAGCTAATAGGAAGGACGAATAATATTAATGAGCAAGGCATAATTTTCTGCGGTGTATACAATAATGGAGGTTCCCTAGAATTATTGAAATTTCTTTGTAAGAATAGTAGGTAACGATATAGATTGTTATTTAAAAATACTGGATTTCGAAAAAACTAAATTTTCAACATATCTGTCGACAAAGTGTAATTTAAATATTATGTGGAACTTGGGGAAAATATATAAGACTTTGTTTATAACCGTGTTGTAATTTACAATTCTGAAGAAATGGAAAAAACATTTTAAAATAAATACCTTTTGAAAAAAAAAATAATTATGAATTCTTTATTTTCGAGAAATTCTCGATAAAAAAATATTCGTTAATATGATCTTTTCACAACGACATAAAAAACTAATTCAAATCAGGTTTGCATTATCCATAACAAAAATGTAACAAAAAATGTTATACATTTATAACAATACATATATCTACAAACCAACAGACCAAAAATAATCTCACAGAAGTAGTAAAATCGTATAATTTTATCTTTAGAGAATTTTCGAAATAAAAATTATGAAAATCTAATTTTACAATCTTTTAATTTCTGACTCAAAAAAATTTGATTCCAAAAATTAAAAAAATAGAACGAAGGGGGGATCAATAGCTGCAATTCAATTTTTCGTTCTACAAATAATCTACTGTCAGGTAAGCATTTGCTAAAATCTAGGCTTCGATTTCAAACAGATTTTACCTCACGGATCTCGATTTTGGTTTAGTTAACTCTGGTGTGTCTGGTTCAGGTACGGTAGTGGCAGGAGGGGTGTCTTTTGGTTTGGATGAAGAGAACCAACCACTGAACCAACCACTACTACTTGCGTTCGATGCATCTCCAGTACTGTAACATGGCCCAAATATCGCTTTACTCACTTTACTTTGTCATTAAGGAATCGAAAGAAAAACAGAAAAGTAAAAGGAGAGTGAAATTTCAGCTTAGGCCGAATCAACGACGAAAAAGCTGGTGCTTATACATACATAGACATTTTTCTAGATTAGAAGCTTTACATTAAATGCCGATTTGTACATCGCCGCTATTGTGAACTAGAATTTACTATCAATTTGACGAGCCATGTGAACAGAACATTGGAGACACATCGAGTGCAACGACGTACCGAGTTTGTAATAACACAGACAGGTATCATTACGTTTTGCAAGAGCAGTTTTTTTTTCTTATAAACATATAAATTAGTTTTAGCAAGCTGTAGAATTGAAGGAAGAATTATTTACAAGTTACGTGCGTGTATTTCATTTTAATGATTTTAAACCTCTTTTTTTCGGCGAAAGATGTTTGAAGCAAATATGAAATGATATGGATTCCTCAATATTTTCAATTCGGAGTATTAACACTTTGCCGTCCGCACGTCTAATCGGGATTCTTTCGTTTGGCGCCGGTATGAATCTTTATGTACGACACCAACGTGGTGCCACCGGCGCTTGCCCAATAATTTTCACATGGCACCAACGTGGTACCATCGGACGGCAAAGCGTTAATAAATTAAAGCTTTTAACCAAAATATGGAGTTTTTTTTTCACCATGAAAGCAAAAGCAGAAATTTTACCACAATTGATATTCTAAAAAAAGGTTTTCTTTTTATATAAACGCCGAATTATTCAATTATGATATGGAAAAATGCAATTTCCAAATTGTAAAATAATCTGACAAAGTACTATTTTTTTTTTTCAAAATTTACTTTGGTCCCAGCTTCTTGGCTTGTTTTTGTTTTCAATTATTAGTTTTCATTATGGAAACTCAATACCTTGTGTTGAGGGTTTTTAAGAAAAATTTTCAAAACCTATAGGATTCCAATTTGCTAAAATTTCCAAGAGAACTAGCACTTGCCGAAGAAATAGTATAACAAAAAAAAAAGAATGTTTAAAGAACACGAAAATGTGGGAAAATAAAAATCGTGAAACTGCAAATAAAAAGAAATACATACGATACTGGACGTGTTCCAGTGAGCGCTGTATGGAATCTCGGTTGCACATATGTCCAAGCACCCTGGTTTTTGTGTTCCTCTTGTGCCCAGATTAATTCGGCATTCGGGTATTTGGCAGCCTCCTTTTTCACGAGATCATACGGGAACGGCGAAATCTAATGCAAAAGTTAATTTTCGATAGAAATCCTTTACAAAATTTTAAGTTCGCTTGATTTTTTAATAAATCGAAATAAAAATCGGAAATTGGTAAATATAAATCAGATGGAGAACAGAAAATCCTTTCGACGAGAATCGAGAAGATAAATAATTTCTAAAAAAAAATAATCAATACCTGTTCGACTCTGGCGATTGCCACAGTGTCTTCCAAATTCTTCTCAGTCCGTGCTTTCTTGAGATCGTAGAAAACTTTTCCAGAGCAGAATATAATTCGTTTGACGTTATTTGCATTCTGCGCGGCAGGTCCTTCCTCGGGAATGACTCTCAAGAACTCCGTGTCCTCGGTCATGAGATCGAAACTAGACCTAGCTTCCGGATGTCTCAACAAGGACTTCGGAGTCATGAGAATCAGTGGTTTGCGGAAGGGTAAAGCTATTTGCCGTCTCAAAATGTGGAAATAATTTGCTGGTGTGCTGCAATTGGCGACAATCCAGTTGATGTCGTGGAGTTGTCGAACGGCAAACTCTTCGCTTTCCGGTGGGAAATAATCCGGGTCGTCAGCAGACATTTGTAGGAATCGTTCGAGGCGAGCGCTTGAATGTTCGGGACCCTAAAATTCGAAGTATTTAAGACAATGCGAATATTTGTTTGTAGAATAAATTATTATATAATTGTAAATTAACTGTAACATAAATAATTTGTATCTGAAAGATTTCGTAATTGTGAATATAGATAATATATAAATATATAAAAATATAAATAAAGATTTCGCTGCAGCAGAAGCCAAAATTTTAAGATTAACTAAAACAAAAAAAATAAAGAAAATTCGCGAAGAATAAAAGGACAAGTCTTTTTTTACCATTCCCTCGAGACCATGAGGTTGAAGCATTACAAGCCCGGATTGACGAACCCATTTAGCCTGTCCACTGCTGATGAACTGATCGATTATACACTGGGCCGTGTTGTTGAAGTCCCCAAACTGAGCTTCCCAGCAGACGAGAGCATTTGGATTCGTCATGGAGTAACCCAATTCAAAACCTGCAGAAAATTCCATTGTCATTATTTTTCAGTCCACGTTAAAAAAAAAAAAGCTTCAAGGCATAATTTCTTTTTCCCTTCAATTTCCGTGATCAAATTACAATATTTGTTTGAAGAATGCCCGAAAACCTGCTATTTCAAAATCGTCCTCTGTAGAATTTGTGACAATTACCAAGTACTCCGAATTCGGAGAGAGAGCTGTTGCATACGGTGTAAGGAGCTTGATCGGGGTAGAGATAACAGAGGGGCCTGTAAGTTGCCTTGTCAACAGTTTGGTGGTGAAGTACGTGATGCCTGTGAGAGAAGGTTCCTCTTTCCACGTCTTGACCGGATAACCTGACATGAATTCCCTCCTTCAAGAGAGAGCCAAAGGCCATCGCTTCACCCAAAGCCCAGTCGACGGATCTCGATTCGATCATTTCCATTCTCGCTTTGAGGATACGCTCGATACCTGGAAATTGATTCAAACGAGAAGAATGATTTTTTTGAACTTATAAAAAAGTCGGATGTCGATAATTTATATGTAAAACGAATGGCCCCAAATTGGGACAATGGTAATTAACGGTAATTGACGTCGTTTTAATTCTTGATGGTACCAAATTTAATACTTTTAATGCGTGTGACCACGAGTTACGCGGAAATTTTTCATGTGCGCGTATTAAATGGGCCAAAATTTGTCAAAATTTATTCGCAACTTTATTAAATATAAGGGTTTATTAGAAAAAAATTTATTAACATTTTGCCGTCCGCACGTCCGATCGGGATTCTTTCTTTTGGCGCCGGTATAAATCTTTATGTACGACACCAACGTGGTGCCACCGGACGGCATAGTGTTAATAAAAATAATATTAATAATATACAAACCTTTATGGATAACGAACTCTGCTGCGTTTGGTGGCGGGGAGGAAAACTTTTTGCCAATATGGACGAGAGTGTCTTCTTTGATACCAGTTGGAGAAACTTTCAGTGGGTCTTTTCCTTCGAAGAACCCAGACCACGGGGAATCCAGCCAATCCTTGTACTTGATGTGCGTTTCTTGTCGGGCATTCGTATACGCCTCTTCGCAAATTTTTTCGTATTTATCCTTGACGTCCTACAAAACAAAGTGAATGAAGCTTCCATTCTCAAGAGTGTCCAGACTACTTTTCATGTAAATTGAAACATCAGCATTCAATGCATTCGTTAACTGTTATTATAAGTATAATTATATTTTCTGTATTGTAATTTCTATTTTCGCGCTTTCGGGGACCTGCCCCAGAGCGTTAAATAAATAACTAATCAACTGGGCGATATGGGAATTTGAACTACTGTTTTTACTGATAATGAGTTTTTCTTACTGAGGAAAAAAAACATCAAAATTACAAAAAAAAAGAAAAATAAAGAAAATGAAATGTGAATTAATTTGCAAATAATTTTCATACTTTGACTTCCTCCGTAGTGACGACATTGTCGCTAACAAGTTTGCTGGCGTATCTATCGAGAGCCGGTGGAATGCTACGGATCTTGCGATACATGAGTGGCTGGGTAAACATCGGTTCGTCAATTTCGTTGTGCCCATTTCGTCTGTAAGAAACTATATCGATAACGACGTCCTTGTGGAAAGTTGCTCGCCATTCGGCGGCTACTTTGCACACGTGCATTACGGCTTCTGGATCGTCGGAGTTCACGTGGAAGATCGGGGCGTTCACGACACGGGCAACGTCTGTGATCAAAACAAATCGGAATTAATAACGACGCACTTTTTTTTTTAGCTTACGCCAGTTATAATAGATATAAACATTTTTTTTTTATTTACCGGTACAATAAGGAGATGAACGGGAGTGCCTCGGATCCGTTGTAAAACCGATTTGATTGTTCACGACAATGTGAATGGTTCCGTGAGTCGTGTAATCCGGCAAATCTGAGAGATGCATCGTTTCAAAGACAACACCTTGTCCACAGAATGCAGCGTCACCGTGTAAAAGAATGGACATCACCTGGATGGACAAATCAAAATTTAGAAATTTACATATACCTTCCATAATATTTTTAAAGTGAATTTATTGATATTATTAACATTTTGCCGTCCACGTCTGATCGGGACACCAACGTGGTGCCACCGGCGCTTGCCCGATAGTTTTCGCATGGCACCAACGTGGTGCCACCGGTCGGCATAGTGTTAATTTATACGTTTACAAATATGGGATGGATTTTTCCTCGACTCCAATTTAGAGATTATTTATTATAATTAAAATTGTATTTCAAAAAATCTAACTAAAACCTATAATAAAGAAAAATTTGATAAATAATTCTAATATCGGGGACAAAGTCTTAATTTTTTACAAAGAAATTTAGGTGGAGGCGGTGGAAGTATAACGAATAAAAAATTTGATAACATTTTTTCGCCATCGATGATAGCCAAAAGTTTGACCTGTAATACGTCTTTTTTTCATGGAATTAATGGAGCAATTTATAGCAAATAATAAATCGATATTTGGCAATTTTAATTTCTATAGGACCAGCGAGTCCCGAAGTAACTTTAGGATCAGTTGTTCCGGCAAAGCATTTGAACCCAGGACCTCGAGTATGAGGGTCAAGTGTCCGTA
Organism: Gasteruption jaculator; assembly: GCA_949825005.1. Lineage (NCBI taxonomy): Eukaryota > Metazoa > Arthropoda > Insecta > Hymenoptera > Gasteruptiidae > Gasteruption > Gasteruption jaculator. The sequence goes on from OX463774.1 coordinate 7,170,782, forward strand.
ACACCGAGCCATCGCGTCACTCTTAACAAAAGAGTTAATAACGGTTGGAAAAATTTCAAGGTGAACTTTGAGACAGGAAATTCTTCAAGCGACTACATCAATTAAAACATATATGCATTAGCTTGAAAGTTGGGAGTAAACAGTTTCTCATCCAAATGTACTCATTGCTTAAAAAGAAGCGATATTTTTCAAATTATAAAAAAAAAAACAACAATTTTTATACAGAAGCTAAAATTGTAAAATTAATTTAGTATTATTTGTTAAGCGAAATATCATTCGGATTGTGGGTGTTATTTTAATTAGACCTGAACTGAACCATTGCATATATTTATAATAAAATTCTCACCTTCTTGCCTTCACCGTCACCTCGGTAAAATTGCTCTGCCCGCGTTTTTCCTTGAACCACTGGGTCCACAGCCTCTAAGTGAGATGGATTTGCCACTACGGCCAAACGAATGTTCTTGTTTGTGACACGGTTCAATCGTTCGATGTACGTTCCCAGATGGTATTTGACATCACCGGAACCCTTGGATAATAAGAAAAAAAAATTTGTATTTCTTATATATTCATTATGTACGCTTTTTTTCACTAATGAAAAAAAAACGAAATGTTTCAGCTATATGACGTATCAAAAAATATTGTAAAAAAAAAAAGATATTCAATTCAAAATATAATTCAATTAATTCTGTGGTTTCCAGTTACAACAATTCTTGTATAATAGAATTGTTATTTCGTTTATTTTAACATATTATATTTTTTATATACTTTTACTTTAATTGAATTTGTTAATTTAAATAGTGAAGTCTATTTTTTCTTACATATAATTATGTACCGTTATTAGTTGAATAATTTATGTACGTGCTTAAAAAAGCTGGGCCCAAAGCGTTAAATAAAAAATAACTCTATCCCAAGATACTTTTCTTTAACATCAGATCCTCTTGCAGAACTTTTTTTTTTCCAAAAAATGTAATCTCAGTAATGGAACTATTTAGTTTGATTCAATTGAAATATCTAATCTTCAAATTTTAGTATAATTCCAAGTGTATGATATAATTACTATAATTTACATAACAATTATATTAGTTATCACATATTGTACCAACTATAATTACAAATTGGTACTAATTCACTTGAAACTACATATTTAAAAAATCCTATATCTATACTTCTTACATCATCGGCGGCTTCCAAAGCAGCGAACTGAGTGAAAATTTGACTCAGTGGTTTACGGCACACATTAGCCAAAACGTTGAGTCTTCCACGATGAGGCATCCCCATAACGACCGATTCCACCCCTAACTCCGTAGACTTATCAATGACTTGTTTCATGGCTGGGATCAAGATCTCGCAACCTTCCAGACCGAACCTCTTCTCGGATGACCATTTTCTTGCCAGGAAGGCCTCGAAACTGAAATGGTAAAAAAAAATAGATGAAGCCAAAACATTTATCACATATGAAAAAAAAAATTAATAGGACCAATCCTGTCTAAAGTATTTCCATTGTAGTGGGTTTATTGTTTAGTTACCCAGTGGCACGCGTCAATCTTGCTAAAATCAATCTCTTTTCATCACTGGTTATGTCCATAATTCCCGGGGTTTCCATTTTCTGTCGAATCCAGTTACATTGTTCCAGGGAATTGATGAACATGAACTCAACACCGATGTGCCCGCAATAAGCCGATTCCAGCCGTTTCAGGATTTCTCGCAGAGGCAACGATTTCTCCTTGCCCCCGATGAAAGTGGTGGACGGCAGCTTGAATACCCGGTCCATGTCCGATTCCTCTATTTATCGAAAAGCCATTAAAGGAATGATTATTATTTGATATCGCAGTCCATTCGCTGGAATGTCGTGATTCGTCTCGATTTACACAATAGATACCACAGCTTTGTACGAATTAATGTTCAACATAAATCTGGGACCGTGACATTTCTCAAAGCCCAATCCGATACACCTAATTTTGATACTGAAAATGTGAATGCGAGGAGGAGAGCTTTCTGTGCCTTAAACCTTGTCATTGGTGGTGGTTCTTCTACCTCGCACCGCCGTTACCAAGCTAGAGTAAGTAGATGCACCCTTTCTCACAAATAAGCATCTGGCATGCAACGCAAAAATGATACTCGGTTGGACAAAAATTGCACTCGGAGGTAAATCACCGTGGGTCTGTAGCGTAACACAAAAAAGATACAATTTACTCAACACAACAGTCAAGGAAATCCAAAAGAAACGTAAAACATAATTTTTCGTCTACGGGAAAACTGAAGATAACAAAAAAAAATAAATAGGCAATAGTAAGAGACAACCAACCAAAAAAGAAAAAAAATAGAAATTCTTGAAATTATAAGACAAAAACGGAAAAATGAAATTCGTACAAGAAGATGGACATGTCTCGGATATACCCTGCAATAAAAGCATGTGTTTAAGAGAACGCCTTGACCAAACTCCCAGGAAGTGGAATCGTTAGGTCCACTTCGTGTATCCAAGCACCAGCCGTAGGTCCTTTTGGTAATAGAAATTCTACAGTATCATCCATTTAGCGTAAGATACCCAATTAAGTGAACCAGTGCATCCCGAATATATCGCAACACATGTAGCAACAGATATAGATTGTATTTTTCCAGTCTGAGCATAATTATTACATACTTTTCATAAGTGCGGCTACACGATATTGAAGGTCCTGTGCGTAAGTAGTGCGTGGGCTCTTTCCTGTGGACATTAAGCATCTCAGACTGCAAAATTTCACGGTTTCTGAGTCTTCTTCTTTCGATCTGACGACAGATCTCAATTTCTACCTTCAATGTATCACGTTTCTACCAAATTATTTGCACTCCTGCCGTACAAAGACGTCGAAGCGATACTTCAACAGTTCTCGAAAACTGCACTTTCTCGTCACATTTGTATTGTTTCAAGCTTCCGGTTGTAAACAATTGTACGTTTATACAACTAATGGTACAATCTATTTCTATTTAATTTAGAACATTTGCGATTTTTGTATAGATTTTAATTTGATAAATTAACCCTTGACTAATTAATTTTTAACGTCAATTATATTTTTCGGACGGTACCGAGTCAATGATTGCGACTCTGAATGCAAGCACAGGACCCTCAGAAATTTATTTTACTGTTTCCCAATTTCAATGCTTCTAAATAAATGTTTATTATATTTCATATGCTTGTTTTGGTTATAAACGACTCTATAAAATATATAAAGTATATTATATTACAAATACTCTGTAATATTTAATATTTAATAGACTGTAGTAAATTAATATTTTTAATATAACAAAATAAGCGTATGAAATATATTAGAAATATACGACTAACAAAAGACTTCAGTGATTATTGAAGAAATATTTATCTGGAACCTAGTAATTGTAATATTTACAAAATTTGACAATTATATATAAGCAGAGCCTGTAAAATGATCCGAAAATATTTTCGAACCTTCTGAATTTGGTTCAAAATAATCATTTTGACAATGACAACAAACACACTCTACAAACATATAGAAAACAAAGCACATCTTTTTCTGCGAAAACAACACTTTCAAAATTTCTCTATGGTTACTGTATATTCACGATAAAAAAAATGGACATTTTTTACAATGACTTATGTTCAACAAATGCTGTAACGTCAACATTCGGTATTAATAAATTAGCGACTTTAATAAATTCGTTTGAAACGTAAAACAGAAGCTTGAAGAAAAAATTAGAATTAGTATTTCTTCACTAAATGTTATGAAATTCTTTCCAATAAAATATGATAGTCTAGTGAAAAATGTTATAAAAGAAATTTCACAAATCTGAAAGAATTATAAAATATTGTTCGAAACCAATCGATTACATTCTGAAAAATTTATTTTGTTGCAGTCGATCCTCGATTGAAATTAAAGTAGAAATAGAAAATTTCCAATCGGAAAATCTCATTATCAGAAATTGGCTTATTTGAAATAGCTTTAGTTGGTAATAATAGCGAAATTGTTATTTCATGACGTTATTTGGAAAAATTGAAATTTTAAAAATACTCTGAAGAGCGGAAGTCTCTTTGTCGTGTTAATATTTTTGTTATATTCTCTTGGAACAACATGAAGATGAAAATAGCTACTTGTCCCGTATGTGACGCAAAATGTGACGTAATTGAAAGCTGTTAAAATATCACTGGCAACTTCTTAATCTTATAACCTATTAATTTAAAATTAAATGTTTCCTCTTACATTATTTTTTTTTATTCACCAATTATTTATCTAATTTAAGAAAAGCTGCAAGTAACTCCGATAAAAGTATATGTCGTGAGAGATTTTGAATATTTAAAATAATATTTTCTTTTTTGCCTATCGTAAGTTTTAATTAACCTACGTTTATTAGGAAAACCTAGCTGTTGAAACAGAAATGTACTAAATGCTGGGCATTTTTTGCCTAAAACTTGGAAAAACATATCGACATCCACGTTTCAAAACACACTGGTTCAAGCAAGTCTTCAATTCAAATCTCAAAAAAATAGAAAAAATTTGTAAATTCGAAGAGAAAAATAATATCGGGACTTCGTTCTCGAAATAATACTAATTGGAGTTACGCTCTTGTGGCAATTACGATTTTACAATTTTCTTTGATTTCTAAATTATTTATAATTTTTATGCATGTCTAAAAATGAAAGAAAAAATTGAAGAAAGCAAAGGTACGTGGCAACTGCAATTGATAGATTTTTTTACAATAATTCGTATTTACTACAAGAGTGAAACTACACTTTTAATTAGTATTATGCCTATAATTGTTAAAAAAAATCATATTCCTCCAATTTAAGTCCCACAACATCGAATATTTTCTGCCAAATGGGAAAATAACTTCGTCAATATATAAAAAAATTACTTATAATAGTTAGCCCCCGATATTATTTAAATAATTTACAACAAGAGACTGATGGTCTGTAAAAAAGTGATAGTTAAGACATTTTTGAAAAATGAGTTAAAAAGAGCGAGTGAAACGAAGTCAAATTCAACAAATTTTTAATTATTTTGCAGATGAAAAAATTCTAAGAACTTTTTTCTCAAGATTATACCTTTTGCACTGGTGCTGGACTGCTCATCATTTTTGATAATGCGATTGCAGCACCAGTGCAATCAATACACATAAAGAAAAAGGAAAGAAAAATAAATCGTATTTTTAAACTGAAACAATAATTAAATTCTCGAGACTCGTGTTATCCTACATTTTAAGAGTCGTTAATCTAGAAGTAGGTTGATAAGTGTCCAATACACGGAAATGATTCGACATAACTTGTGATGAACTTTGAAATACTGATGCGTTTGTTCCCAATTTTTATCATGTATTACATTTAGCTTACCAAATGAGTAATAATTATAGAGCAACTCTTGTGGATGCCTATCATCAAGATCAGCGCTGTTGATGCCAAGCGGGTCCAATTTCGCGATATGATGGCCACGAATCTGTCAATTTAATTTTACATTCATACGAACTGGACTTTTTGTGTCTCCTCCAACCACCGCCTTGATTCTTAGATTAACATAATTTTTTTTTAAATTACAGTGCTTTTCAATATTAATGTTTCAGTGCAAGAATCACGGTTTTCACCGAATCTCGTTTGCTGCAACATTTATTATACAATTTTCACATCTCGAATTGAAACGTTAACAAGCCAATCAATAGCAAATCGTTATTCTTATCGCACACGTAATATCTGGTACTTTACAAGAATAACAGTGCCTAGTTTATACAAAGCACAAAATCACTTTGACAAGAGCAAAAAAATTTCTCGTTAGAAATTGTTGCTCGATAATACCAAATAAATATGTTTTCGGAATCAGACTCCTTTCTCGCTGATATTTTCGACAAGGAAGGGCTCTGATTTGGAAGAAGAAAATTTATGTAACATTAGTTTGTTGCTCGTAAAGAACGAAGAGTCAAGAAATCACGTAAGAAGTACAGAAGTACCACATAACACCTCCCATACGAATCGGAAGAAGATTGTTAGTTACGATAAACGAAATAAGAAATGTATCTGGGGGTAAAAACAAAGAAAAGGCGAGTTTGATAGGACAGTGCAAAAAAAGAAGCATATGTAGTACACGTACATGCGAAGCTGAAAGAGACAACTCATGCAGGAAGCCTTACCTGCAATCAATTAAAAATAGTTTGTACATTGCCTTCGACACCTCGTTAACGAGAATTATGCTCGTCAAATTTGAGGTTTTGGTAAATATCTCGAAATGTATTTTAAATATTTATGAAGAATTGTAACGGTTTGCTGGTGAATGAATATGAAAAAAAAAAAATTAAATTGAAATATTCGTCGATACTCCAAATTTGACTTGCAAGGAGGTAATTTTTTATTATTCATATAAACAGCTCCAGCCGTGATTTTCAATGCAATTCCAACGACAGGCAATTTACAATGCACCGAAAAATTGATAAACTCACTTTTCACAAAACAAAACCTGTCCACCTTTTTTAACAAAGACATTTTCAGTATCAACAATCATGGCTCTGCCCAAGATGATTTGTAACACCTTCTCTCGTGGGATAGAATTAGCGAAGAATTGAAACTCGTTCGTGAAAATATGAAAACGCGAAGATGACGGTTTGGAATTTTTAATGAGAAAAGGGCAGAAAAAGGACAGAAATTGACCCAATTGGTGATCATTTTCTCATTCGTATCATTTTCATATTTTCATCAAATGTTTATATTTTCAGGCAGCAAATTAATTTATTTAAATTTAATTATTATTTATATCTTATTTTTTTTAAGTTTAAAAGTTGCTACTGACATTTAAATCATATTTTAGTAGTAACTAAGATTCGAGAGAAAATCCTTTAAGAGGCAAAAAAATTTAAATGCATTTAAAGTTTTTTTTGAATATTTCCTACTTAGGAATTGAAATTTCAATATGGTAATTTATTGAAACTAGTTTTGGTGGAATTTAATTGGAACTGAGACTGGTGTTTTGTTTCAAATGACAATGAGGGTTAAAATTTATATTAATATTCGGAACAAAATTTTGATTTTATGAATCTTGGCAAAAAGAGTCTTAAAGTTTGTGCACCAATTAATGGCGAACTAATGTAACACTTATGTTACAAAAAAGGTCGCAATTTGTTACAAATATAAACATTTGACATTACTATTGGATGATTTTCTATTAAAAACATTTTTTTTTTTTGGAAAATTCCTTGGAATTTAAAAAATTCGGAAACAATTCACAATATCCGTCAACTTTTTGGAAAGTGTTATATACATATTTCATGGGGACCATAAATTAAAATTCCAACCGAATCAAGCCTTGTATGGTTTCAAGAATGACCAATTCCACGAAAACTTCAAGAAACATTTATTTTATACGTTATTTCTCAAAATATAAATAATTTCCTAAAAATTGCTTGTATTTTAATCACGGTATCTCCCACTTTGTTTTATCATATTCAAAATCGCTAAAAGATGAGGAAGGAGCTAACATGTCAAGGCAAGAACCATGAATTCAGTGTATATTTTTTTCGAGATCAATGATTGTAGGAAAGTATGTAACATTAAAAAAGATATGAAAAATCTAAAAATTTGTGTTTATTTCCACGCTAAGCGCGTGTATCCTCAGTTAGATACGTTCCCACAGTATACGATGCAAACTAAACGTTAACACTTTCATTTTCCCAAATTGCAGCCGTATCCATTTGTGTTTAGCAAGAAATTTGGGTTTGAAAGTATTAGCAGGTTATATCAAAAGATTTCTTTGACTTGATAATGGAAGATGAAAGTAGATAAAGGTGAGAAGAGCCTCTGGTACTAAGCCTTACCAAGCATATATTGTCGTAGAACCTGCTCTGGGGCTCCCTTGCGGGCTGCGTAATGTCTGTGTATCAGGTCAGTTTGCATGATACCCAGTGGGTCCAGATCAGCAACTAAGTGACCTCGAGCCTATGTACCAATGAACAACCCGATAGGAAATATTCCACAAATGTAATAACATTATGTACTAGACACTTTGCTGTATAAACTCATAGACAATGAAACAAACATTTCAATAAATAAAATAATCGCAGTTTCCAAAAGCCACAGGACAACGTCTCCTGTCTTGCAGCTTTTGCCTTACAGAAACCAAATACAAATCCTCTCGATTTCAAATTGATATGTACAAGTTTTTTTTTGAGTTTTCATATATACACCACAGTTCTTTAGCTGCTTCTTCCACCGTGACACCGCCATAAAATTGCTTGTTTTTTTTTTATTAAAAGCTATTGTAGTATATAACAGATGACAAATATCTGACCGAAGATATCCTGCATAAAACATAACCCGTGCAACAATATATATTTTTGTTTTCAAAAATAATTTGCCTAAAAATATCCTTTTGCATTGACATCCTGCGCGGATTGAATACAAATAAAAGCAATAAATAATAATAATGTCAAAAAAGGTCATTTATCAAAACACTTTAGGATAAATCCCCTGGAATATCATCTAAGGGTCGAAAAAATCCAAAATTATGTGGAAATAATTTAATAATAATTTATTGTTGGAATTGGCAAGTTACTTTTTCGATTTTTGAAAGAGTAGAGTGAGAGATAGACCGAAAAATTATTATATTTTTCGAAAAAAATATAAAATGGACCAAATAGAAAATTGAAAATTGTCTTTATACAGACCAGCAGATTATTATTTGCAGGATACCACGTCGATATTTCATATCATTGTTCTGTATTTGAAATTACACCAAAAGTACAAAAAGAATGACAAATTCTTAAAATATTAAAAAAAGGTTTGAATACAATAGACATGCTTGAAGGTAGAAGAGACAGTAGGTGAGCAGTTAAGAAATATGTCATTGCATTAGAACGAGGCTATTATGCAACGTAAGTGCATTGTCGAATTGTTAGAATTCGTGCGATGAATTTTTGTTTATTTTGCGTCTTTCAAAAAGGTACCGATGAGCAATTCCAAAAGCCAAGGTAAATCAAGATATCGTTTTTCAAATGCGTTACTTCCGTCGTGAAATAGCCTTTGTAACAATGGTGTGTTAGAAAATGGCACTTGTTCGGTCGAACAATTCACAACTTCGACATTTTTTGCAAGGAATTGTATGTTACAAAAAAAAATATTAGTGGCAATAGATCGATATTTGACTTCCCGACGAAATCAGTGCCATTTACCATTTTACACGTAAACAATGAAAGAAAAACATTGATATCAACCAGAGAGGAATTCGTATACTCTCGTTACTTTTCCCATGCAGAACGTAGAAACAGGTGTTTTTCCTAAACATAGAATACATGTAATATATACCAAAGTATTATATAATATTACTAGAGAAAAACATGCTACTGCGATGATATATGTACTGATGAATTCTACCAGAATTAAAAAACACTTGTGTCTGAAAAAAATCTATGACTCGAAAATCTGTGACCTCAATTTTAGGTAATGATGTATTTCGAGTAAAATGGAGAATGAAATTCTTCGTAAAACGTGTCTTGTGGGAGGTGCTTAGTGGATTATCAGAAAATAAATTATTGAGGTAGCAGATTTCATCCCGTTCTAATCGAAAATCGTTCTTAAGAGTAGGTTCTCCACTTAGAGCGAAGCAAAATAAATTGTATTGTTTTTTGTTTTTTGGACAATAATTAGAGAAATGACGTACCTGGTATGATCGAATAATAGCTTGAACAGCCAAATGATCATCGATGATCTTTTCATTGATTGGCATCTGACCGATCTGTGAACCACCGGCATGAGGCAACAGAGCACCAAGGGGTACTTGGTTGTAACTCGGTGCAAGTGACGGTGGTGCTTGGTAAGCAAGACCAGGTGCAGCTCCTGCAGTCGTGCTGCGGAAAAATGAGTCCCAAGACTGTCAACGGAAAAATAAGATACGAAATTCAGATTCAATATTCCTCATTTTGTTATAACAGTTTGTTGTATTTTTGCGATAATTAATTATGCATGGCGTCGTTGCAGTTTGTGCACAGGAGGGGAAAAATAGCGTTTAAAGGTGCAATGTGAGTCATCGGTGACCCATAATTACACCTTTACCCCTTTTCAACTGGATTACTTCACTAATCTTCGTATAATGAAAGTCTATCTATCTACAACAGGCTTTTGTAATCCAATTTTAATGTCACTGTAACTCTAAGGGCTTCGCGAGTCCTAAACGCGTGTTTCACTTAAAGGAGTGAAGTTAAATATTGAAATGCGAAGTAAAAATTTTTTTTCGCTTTTCAGAAGTAGACAGGCTTCTGTCTCCTTAGGGCGAAAATATTTAGTTAATGTTTATAATAAATATCAATAATTTTGCAGATTCGAATAATTAAAAAAAAATTAATTTTTTCGTAATCTTTCGATTCCACGAGGATGAAAATATTAAATGTGCAATATTCAAAAGAATGAAAAAAAAAAAAAAAACTCCTGAAATGTCATCTTTTACCCTTCAGTAGAATTTTTATTAAAACTATGAAATTTTGTATTGCACCAATTATCTCCTTTCAGAAAATATAATAAATATGGGAAGAACGTGATAAAAATAAAAATTTCCAAATTAATGCACGAATTAACTGCGACCAATATTATATTTTCAAAGCATCCCTTCTTTGATCGTAGGTTGTAAATAAAATATGCAATTAATGATTTTAGCAAGATATACATTTTGTTAAAACTGTTTATTCATCAGCAATTTTTATGCACTACTCGTATGACATTTAGATAATTGCTATCAATGTAAGCAATCTCTTCTCCTGCTATACCAGTTGCTGTTTCTATACGTGAAGAATATATTAGATGCATTTGAACCGAACAAGGTAGCCGCAGTAGATAGTGTTACGTTGAGTGCAAGAAACGGTCATGACTCGATTGATTATTGCTCGGCAAGATTCAACTTTCAACAAGAAAGTGCATCATTATCTAAATGTCAAGCGATAAGCTTTTATGTCTATGAAATTGAACTTCTAAACATTTGTCATTGTTCATTCTAATTATAGACGTTTATATACAGGGTGAGGGACTTCAAATTGGAGCTTGTGCTTTTTCCATTCTCATAAGGGTCTTCCGAAAGTCCCTAAAAATCGATTTTTTTCAAGAAATCCCAAATTATAATCATTCTAGTTTTTACACGACCGCCAATAAGACGTAAAAAGTTTGGAGACGTTGTTGCTAGTTATAGAAAATTTTAGATTTTCAGTAAAAACAAGAAAAGTAATAAGAATAAGTAAGAATTAAATGGGTCACCTCAAAAACGTTGTAAGGTAGAAATTGCAAATTGTGCAAAAACCCCGGAAAATGAAAAAAATAACCTGATGGATTTAAAAAAATCCATCCATTTAAAAAAAATTGTTTAAAAAAGATCCACCAGATTGTGTTTTTCATTTTCGGGGGTTTTTGAACAATTTGCAATTTCTACCTTACAACGTTTTTGAGGTGACCCATTCAATTGTTCATTTAGTCAGAATTGCTGTCTGTAAAACTTTGTGACTCAGTATTTAAAACATTAAGTGCCATTTAATTTACTATATTTTCAATTGTCAATCCTAGCCCCATGAAATAGATAATTTATGATAATGATACTTTTCAGACATGTGGAGCCTTAAGCTACACGATAAAGCCAAAAGTTTTGAAGGTAGTGGTTCATGCGTGGAGATAAGAGATACCTTGTGTCTGAAAACCTAATGAAACTTCATTCACAAAACTTTCAACTTACAACATGCACGCTGTGTGGATCTTGCAGCCATGCATTGTACATTTCTTCAACGTAGGAGCTGGAGCTGCCATTGAGGAAGGGTTCCGCTGCCACTTTGTTGCTGTATCTGCGGTTTGGTGTCGAAACCACCACTTTGCTGGTCCTTGCTAAAGGATGACTGCGGACCAGCCATGATGCAAACCTTTCTGGCCCACATACTCGTGGAGCCAGAGGAACCAACGAAGATATCACTGTCCTAGTCCTATACATTTTGACCTGGAACATTAAAAAGGCGAAATTATAGGAAGAGAAATTTTCTTTTTATAGCAACAATTATTTATATTTTTAATCATATACATATATAAATTAAACTTTTGAATAAAAAAATTATCACACAGAACCATTTTTAACAGATATGACAATACTTGTCTTACTTAAATACACTGTTTTTGATTTTGCACTATAACTTTCCTATACATATCATTAAAAATTCATTTTTAAAAAAATGTTCTCTTAATAAACACAACAATGAGTGACTCGAGCAACAATTTGATCCGAACGAGCCATAACTCCATTAAATCAGTGCAAACTGGCGTTGGCTCGGTCATTAATTTTTTCTCTGTCAGACCTTGTATCTCTTGTAATACATAAACGCTCATTTTACAATGTCTTGATTCGAGAACGAAGGTGTTACGTAATATTAAAAAAGGACAATAAATTTAAAGCCTTCAAACCGAATGAGTGATTTTCTGCGCTAATTGCTTCTTGTGACACGTTTTATTTAGATATTACTTACGTTAATTTTTCATCATGCATATCGATAAGATAGAGGAAAGCGAAAGTAATCGAAAATAAATGAAATATAAACACACACGCGTAGTCGGATACCGTATATCTCTATCAATATTGCATAATTGTCGATAATGACAAGAATTTAATACCGATGCACCCAGATAATCATTACGAAGTAGAGTGTCGAAAACCGAAGCTCGATGATGTTACATTTCTGATGTTCGCTAACAACTCGCTTCGAGAATCTGGAATTTGTACGAAAGAGCAACTTCGAGGAAAGCGAAGGAAACAATGTACTCACACGAAATAGGCAAAGTTCATTTTTAATCAAAATTTTTTTGTACCCTATAACGACTGACATTATTAACGAGCCGCTGATAACGAATGAACTTTGCCTATTTTTTGTGGACATAGATATTTAAAAAGAGGGAAAATATCGAAGTTTACTCGCAATGTCAATTTTCAATGTACCTCGACCACTTTTTTCGCAGCCGATCGATTACTTTGCGAAGTCGAGTAACTATTGCTGCACCTTTTAATGAAGAATGTAATCGCAAATATTCGTCGTTTGTCTCAATGACGCATTTAACTGGTTTTGGAATTGCTACGTAATATTTTAAATCAGCAGGTATTTTAGAACAAACATGAATTAGTATGAAATTATTTACTAGCAAAAAAGTGGCAAAAACCAGTTTTCAAATTGAAATATTCCACGGTTTCACAGATTTATATTTTTTTATATGTTACTTATATATTATTAAATCAGTATTTTTACGTATTCTTTAAAATTTTTTTATATTATTTTTATGCAGTTTCCAAAAATAAGAAGTTACTGAACTTGAACAAATGGGAAAGTTCCCTCAACAAGTGTCGACAAAAATTACACAAAAAAGGAGAATAAGCAATTACAAGGAAATTCAAATATTTTTTAAAAGTTGATCGAAATTGAAAATTTTAATTATTCGCCATAAGTCGCACTGAGTATCATTATTACAAGATTCAACTTTTTATGAGTCTGACGTGTAGTGCATAAAAAGCATTATCAAGGTTTGTGGACTTTTTAACATATTTGCCATATGTTGAGTCTCTCTCATTTAAAACATAAGACAATGTGCAAAGGCGTAGACTAAACAGAAGTATCTTAATCGCTATCTCATGATAAGAAATTGCGAGAGAAAAACATTACCCTGATATATCATTCTGGCACAGTGTCGCCTATTGGTGCAGAAAGAAGGGCGTAGCTTATTTACCTCTTTTTCGACTGATAAGATTATGCGATAAGAAGAACCGAAACGTCTAGAAATTACTTAATAAATAATCACTCGAGGCAGGGGGAGTTAATTGAGTCTTTTGGATTCAATTAAATCCTTTATTAAAAAAAAATAATCCTATTTGTCATTCAAGTGAAAAAGTGAGAGGCAGATTTTTTTTTTTCTTCGGTCGAAATGGTTTCGAAAAGTAGCTAATATTTAAGTAGCTTTACATGGAAAATTGGGTATTTATACTTTTAATTTCTAGAACCATTGGATTTCCAAATTATTACATTTTAATTAAAGCAGGTTTTAAAAATAAAAATAAGGTTGTGGTTCGACATTCGCTAAATTCAAATGAATTTTCCAAATTATTTAATCGTAAGTCGAGTTGCAAGCTCCGATAAGGTGGATCTTTTAAAAAACATTCGTAGAAATTAACATTTGATGGAAAATTAATCTTCGCATCGAGCAAAATTTTAACTTGAGTATATAATAGAAATAAATTAATCGAGATACTAAAGACACAATCGACTTTCATAAATTCCAAAGTGAAAAGTTATAATTTCTCCTTTATTTTTAAACGATATATCATTAATCCCCGAAGGCTCGAAAGAAAATAGAATATGTTCAAACCGTATAGAAATTCTACGTGTCACTGTAATAAATAGAAAATGCCATCTAATCGCATGACTCTTTAAAACATATTTTCTTATTTTCCATTTAAGAAAAAATGCATAACCGAGTCTCCAGGTTCGATTGCAACAAAATCATTCTGCAATGCTAGATTGCAAAACTGGTGAAAGGTTCACATACTCTGCGAAAGAGTGTTTAAAAGGATCAACATTCACATATCAAAAATAATACATGTACTATATTGAAAGACTTGCGGTAATATAAAACGTGTTAGTAAGAAAAAAAGAAGTGTTAAAATAGATTAATGCGTAAAATAAGCATGCCGAAAAAAAATTAAACAAATATATGACTAGTTTCAATAACAATTCTAAGAAATTTTATTTTAATTCTCATCTAGCATTTTTTAAACATATTTACAGGCTGAATTTTCCTGGATTATAATGTAGTGGTGTTTTATTTTTGAATGCGACAATTCCACTTTTTCGACATATCGAAATATTATTTCAACCGAACAATTTATTTTTGGCAATACTTGTCCAGCAAAATGGAAGAAAATCATTTCTCGTAATTGAATGAAAAAATGAGGTTCTGTTAATTTATTTATGCGGCACATTAGCATTCAAGGAAAAAGGTTTGCAACTTTTGTCAGCATCGCTCATAATTCTGAACTTCCTTATTTAAATTTACGAAACTCATAAAATTTGTACTGATAAGTGGCAGCCTGCTTGAAGAGCTTCCAGGAATTTTGAAATTATTTTATGGCAACGTTTGTCATTGATATTTTCATCCTCGATGCAAGGAAAAAATGTACTCTAATGAAAAAATGGAGGGAGATGGTTAGCAAGAATGACTTTTCTTAAGGTTACAAAGAAAATAATGATGACACATAAGGAGGCGACATGTAAAGTAGCTATGAGGAATTCGAGTGAGACTGCGAAAGTGATAATAAAGCAATACTAAAATCCATGAATCTGAGGAAAATTCGAGCATCCGGATTCATAATATATGCAGCTTTGATTGTCCGTATTTTTTCCTTAGTTGACATCTATCTACACTTCCTTTTGCTGTAACATTGTTGTTTTTAAAAGTATTGCGAAAGTCTACTATCTTGTACAAAAATAACCCTCTTCATTTCTAATCGTAATCGTTCAGAATGTGAATTATTTATAACCAGTTATTTACTGCAACTACACTAACAAAAAAAAACTTTGTAAGTATATTTAACTCAAAAACAATTTTTTGAAAATACAGATATTAATTCACTAAAAATAATTTATTATCATCAGTGAAATTTCTTAGGTTAATTTCTTATTTTGATACATTTTATACCTGGCTCGATAACAAAAATGATTAATTTTTAAAAAGTATGAGGTCAATTATTGGTAACTCTGAACATTTAAATGTATTAATTCTTATACTATGATTAACAAATTAATTATAATGTAATTAAAAAAAGATGGATAAAATAATGTGAGAGACTCACAGCTGTCCGATTTGAATAAGACATCAAATAACCAAAGAGTAATTAAACAAGTATTTCACGGACGGTCAATGAAATTGTGAGACTATAATTGCAAATGTGCATAAAATATGATAAGAGACTGTCTGGTTTTAGTGTGAAGCAGCCAGACGTTAATATGACAATGAACTTCCGAGTTCCAACGCCAGACGGTAATTAAGAAGTTGTCACATTGTGATCAATAAAACATCGGGGCTACAAAAAACCAATATGCATAAAATATAGCAAGAATGTATCTTTTCGAATACATAAAATGCCAACAATAATTTCTTAACTGGATACAAAACTAAAGAATCCTGCTCGACCCAAGTTAACCCTTTCTCTCCTGATGCCGGATATATCCGTCATCCACTCGATGGTCCGTTGGAGAGGAACGCCGGATATATCCTGCATCCAAGGTATCCTCATTTAGACTTCCGAAGAATGGTAAAGTTACGACTAATATCTTTTGATCCCTACTTATGGCTATTTCGCGATTCTTTTACGTAAGTAATATGTCTCATACGCGATAAAAACATATTAATTCTACCTATTTTTTATTACATTTTTTGCTTAAAAAAAACCAACTTTACCAAAAATTTCTATTTTGGTCCGAGGGTCCCCGTTCAAAAAAGACAAACGACAAACCGAACCGCCCCAGCGAAAGGGTTACAATACATAAGAAAACGAATAAGTTCTCTCGATATTCCTGAAATCTTTTATCCAATTTCTAAAGCAATAAAAATTTCCTTCGGTCTCAGGATATAGAGCAAACTACCTCCCACTGCTCCTATTGAAAATTTTCTACTCTCATCTTTAGTATGCCATCAATAACTTCTACAACCTGGATAAAAATAACAGAATCTCATCTGCCGTGAAAGAATTGGTTGCACATTATTGCACAAGCAGGTGTTTTGAAAGGTGCATCGAAAGCAGGAACTCTTCGTTATATATCAAGGGAACGCCTATTTGCAATCGAAGAAAAGCGTTAATTCGTCTTTTAGAGGCAACCTCTATTAATTCCACCCAGTACATGTACATGTCAATGTCATGTGGTCTTCCGACCTACAAAAGCGTGGGTCATTAGCTACGGTAGTGGGAAGTCTGTGTCAAGTTGAAAACAGTCTGGCGTTTATAACTTCACTCTGGAGTGCTCGAATATACATGTATATAGAAAATAGCAAAGGTGAAAAGCAAGGAAAGAGATAGAAAGAGAGAAAACAGCAGCCGACAGCTTCGTCATTGAAATACGCTCTATATTTAAAATATCAACCCGGATTTCACAATGGTTCCTTTTACACCTACGTGTGTAAGATATACATATACATTCTTTTCCGATGCAACGGCGAGAAGGAAAACCGCAGAAAATGATTTCGGGGAGAGAAAAAGCCTTTTCGGGCATCTCCCCGAACCGGGTTTTCGCGGACGTGAGCGTATTCCCCCATCCTTCGAGAGGATCTTTCCCCGGTCGTGATAACCGGTAACGTGATCGTCGAGGAAGTTTGACGAGCAGGTGACTATTTTCGTCTTATGCAATATAATTTTACGTAAGACTCGAAAAATCGCTTGTTTTTGTTGATTCCCGAGGGGAATTTGGAATTCAGCTTTGAGGAGGAATCGGAAATTTCGCAAAATTCGCGCGAGGGAAGGAGGTTATGGCTTTTTTAATGTAGCCGTTCCATAAAAAAATTTACGCACCTGATGTTAACGCAGCGACGATGACAGGCCGTCCACCATTTGCAACTTGCAGGTATTCGGATCTACGTCTTTCTAAATACGCTCGGGAGCGGGAGGGGCAGGTGGCAGCACCGTCGGCGGGCGCGAACTTCGAGTTCCACCGTATTGCGGATAAATATGTATGTATGTACATTATCCACCACTTTCGCATCGAAATTCCTGTAGCGTATACGTATATGTATAGGGAATGTGTATTTTTTTTTTGTAGAGAGAGATCGATCTTCGAAGTCGAAACTAATCGATTGTCGTTGAGTCGATCTAAAATCGCAATAATATTCGTGGAAGGCAGAAAAATCGATTCGAAACCAATAATTTAAAGCATTTTTAATATAAAACTACCTATCAATTATGACATTGAAATTATTTGATTATTAAATTATTAAAAATGAAATATTTAAATATAATAATAATAATAATAATAATAATAATAAAAATAAAATAAAAAGGCAAGAGTAAAATAATATAAAAATATATACAAATAAAAATATATTCTACATTACGTTCTATATTTTTGTTCATAATTTATTATATTTATATATAAAATGCAACTAATATCCAGCAAAAGGGAAAGGCCCATTTTCCGCGGAATCTATTATAAGATCGAATTTCGCGCTATGAACCTTTCGACGATTAATGAAAAAAAAACTAGCTCCCTGCTGCCATCTACGAGTGCGCTAGTAAGTGCAGTTCGAGTTTAACGACACGCAACAATGTCGCGCGAAGTTGTTCTGTTATCAATTTGCATTTGGAGCTTCGTCGTTGCGGTATTATCAGTCGATAATTTCCCATCGCGATCATCTGCCGATCAGTCGCCCACGAAGAATGTACTTTTTTTACTAGGTATTTGGCTATCTTATCTACGAATTCGAGTGCTTATGTCAGATTCAACTATGTATGTATAGAAGAAAAACTAGGGCAAGGTTGCGGAGAAATATGTATCATGTGAAAGCGAAACCATTCGAGAGGAAGACAAATTCCAGGGCCAAAGTAGGGAAGGGGGTTGAACCTTACTGGGTTATTGGGTTTTCGAAAAACCTGTACATATGTTACATAGCTATGTTTCTATAATTACCGTATGCAATGGGAGCATAGAATGTTTTCTCTTTGTCATTTATGGAGTGGGAGTCACGTGTTCCCGGCACATTCTCTTTTCTTTTTGTTCCTTTTTCTTCAGATAAATTTCATAAGTCCGTATTTCGGCCAATCGATATTCCCAAAGGAAAAACCTGAACCATAAATGGAAAGGAAAGGAGAAGAACTCAATAACAAATCAGACTGATGACGTCAGACATGTCCTGAAAGAATACGATGTGCAGGGAAAGAATTAATCTCGAATATTTAGAATCTTAACTTAATATATTCAATATTCTATATGAAAAATAATTTATTTTTTATATTATTCCTATTTTGCTTATTCTGATTTATTACCATTATTGTTCATTTACATTTCAGAGAACCAACGAACTCCTTTTAGACTAGACAAAAACAAAATTTGAAAAACCTGGGCAATTTGTATGTTACAAAAAAATAAAAAATTTTCAATCGACAGAATTTTTTTATATAAAAACGAGAATTCTTGAAAAATTAAAAAAATAAAAACTTTGTTAATAGAATTGTTATCTTATTCTTGAAAAGGAATTACAATTTTTCAACAGATATATATTTACCTAATTCTGATAGAAAGAGTTCCTCAAATTTTCTATAAATTAATGTTACAGCCGATGATGCCGGATTTGAGATGCGATCATACTTGAACAAAGTATGTCAAACTCCGAATCTGGATAAGTTAGCCAATAATGGTTTAATATTCAACAATGCTTACACCTCGGTCAGTAGCTGCTCACCTAGGTACGTTTTTCCTCCTTTTCAGGTGCACAATTTATAGAGCTTAAGTATGAGTAAGTAAAAAAAAAATTTATGGCATGCTGATAATACTCAGTTGTTATTATGAAAAGGGACTATTTTGTTTGCTATCGAGCGTTTTAGACTCTGAGTGCCCTAATTACACTTGTATAATAGTTACTGTAATTACATTTGAGGCTGCTTCGATTTTTAAATAAGATAATTGCAGCTATTATGCTTTTAATTTACTTTCAGTCGATCAGCGATCCTGACTGGCTTACCGAATCATCAGAATGGAATGTACGGACTTCACCATAGCGTTCACCACTTCAATTCCTTCGACAATATCCAAAGTTTACCTAAAATTCTGGGAGAAAACAAGATAAGGACTGGTAACGAATGCTCTTGGATCTAAATGCATAATTTTACTAATATCGAGGCAGCAGATCAATTTCCTATGATTATACCTCAATTGCAAATCTTATTGGTTCAAAAACTGAGCAATTTTTTTGAAGCAGAAAAGAATACATGGAAAAAATAATCCACGATTCGGACATCCTTTCCTCTGGGTGTCTTGAATATTTACACCATAATATTATACCTTGGACATTAGGATTCAAATAATAAAATTTTGATTTATTTATTTCACAGGTATCATCGGTAAAAAGCATGTAGGACCGGAAAACGTGTACCCTTTTGACTTCGCTCGCACGGAAGAGCATCATTCGATACTTCAAGTTGGGAGAAATATTACGAACATTAAATTACTAGTGCGAGAATTCCTATCCCAAAATAAATCCCAGTAAGGAAATACATATAATTCGAATTAAATATAAACAAAAAATATTTTGCAAGAGCTAATGTATATTTGTATTACAAAGAGTCCTTTTCAATAACGCAATATCATTTCTCTCTTTTAGAATTTTAACACTATGCCGTCCGGTGGCACCACGTTGGTGCCATGCCAAAACTATCGGGCAAGCGCCGATGGCAGCACGTTGGTGCCGTTAACAAAGATTTATACCGGCGCCAAACGAAAGAATCCCGATCAGACGTGCGGACGGCAAAGTGTTAATATTTTGAAGAGATTGAAAATAAAATTCCTTTTTTTTCCAGGCCATTTTTCCTCTACGTGGCCTTTCACGACCCACATCGCTGTGGCCACTCGAATCCCGAATATGGTAGTTTCTGTGAAAAGTTCGGAAACGGTGACGTAGGGATGGGAACAATTTCCGACTGGAATCCAATTTATTATCAATGGGAACAAGTAAAGGTACCATATTATGTCCAAGATACGGAGGCTGCCCGACGCGATATTGCTGCACAATATACGACTATGTCACGTTTGGACCAAGGTGATGATCCAATTTTGGCAATTGTTTTATCGAAATCTGTAGTTTCTACATTTCTTCCGAAGTTCTTATCCCATAATATAGAAATTTTTTATTCTGAGGGTCAAGAATTATGCAAAGTTGAGGTATTATATTAATTCACTGGTATGTTTATGTGTCTCAGGAGTAGGACTGGTGTTAAAGGAGCTCGAAAATGCGGGTTACAAAGATAATACTCTAGTTATCTACACCTCTGATAATGGAGTCCCTTTTCCCAGTGGAAGAACGAATTTGTACGATCCAGGTAAAAAAAAAATAGTTGCGTATAATAATAATTGTTAATAGCCAAAAATGTGATTTACTTGAATTGGATCGATTTAAAATAGAAATGTAAAAAGACTATATATATTTTCTATTTTAAATGCCTGTTTCTAATTATTGATTTATTTTTCAAAATTCTAAATACAACAATTTAATGTTTTCTCATTATTTAAGCTTCTGTTACTACACAAAGAATTATTCAAGTAACCCTTAGCTGGCCCAATTCACTATAATAATCAAATTGGAGCTTTTCAGGCTCTACAGACAAAAATTGATGTAAAATTAATACCCTTGCTTGCTATAAAATTGGACCTGAATCAAAATTGGATCCCCATGAGTTTCCATAAAAACATTATTCCTTTTTATTTTTTTTTTAGGATTGGGTGTACCGATGATCATTTCCTCGCCTGAACATAAATCAAGGAAACACGAAGCCACCTATACCATGACATCTTTATTAGATATCGTACCCACAATTTTAGATTGGTTCAATATCAAAACACCTTCGAAAGCCGTAGACGAATCTAAAGAAGAAGCAGCACCAGCTTTAACCGGAAAATCTTTGCTTCCTCTACTAATAGAAGGTATAATTAAATCAAATTAAAATGTGTTATTTAAATGATTGTCATTAAAAGTAACATTTGTTATTTAGAACCAGCCGATGAGGATATTCCGGTCTTCGCGAGTCACACTCACCACGAAGTTACAATGTACTATCCGATGAGAGCCGTCAGGACTAAACGCTACAAACTTATTCATAATCTTAATTATAAAATGCCGTTCCCCATCGATCAAGATTTTTACGTTTCACCGACATTCCAAGTGAGTTTTATAAAATTATTTATAAAATATTTCCGAGAAATTGGCATTCTCTTTATCCAGAACTTATCGAGGAAGTAAAAAATTCGTAAAGGAATAACAGTGTACCGCTAATTTGATATCAAAATGCATTAAAATATTTATCTTTTTTTTTTGTACAGGATCTCCTCAACAGAACTCGCACAAACCAACCACTTTATTGGTACAAATCTTTGGATTCCTATTATAGGAGACCAGAATGGGAATTTTACGACCTTAAACATGATCCCGAAGAAACGAAAAATATAGCATTTAAAGCCAGTGTCAAGGTAAGACCTTTTAAGACCGTATTTTTGTCGAAATTACTAAACATCACGAAATGGAAAATGAATACGAACTCAAATTTAAGGACCTGTTCCAAAACCTTCAAGAAAAATTACGGACCTGGCAGAAAGCGACGCAGGACCCATGGCTGTGTGCACCGGAAGGTGTTTTGGAGGCTATTGGAAAGGATAAGAACAATCCCACTTGTATGGCTCTTGATAATTTTTAACTGCTCATATTCCGAAGTGCCTTTATTCCAGCGTAAGGTTTGTAAATCTGCTTTTGTGGTACTCAGGGTGTCCGATATCGTAAAATAGTTACTCGTCATATTCCAAGCGTGAAATTAAATATTTTATATTTTTGTATGTAGGAAAACTATATTTATTTACATCGTATATTTTTTTAACATCATGGTGATGAATTAGTTTAGTCAATATTAAGGAACTATAGACATATATAAAAATATAAAACACGAATTCTGTATAGACCTATAGTCTATGCTACGGTGGAAGAATCGCTTGATACTGTTGGGTGGATGCATTTTTGAATTCCTTCTCACGTTGTTTCAGCACTGCCTCGCTCAAACGACGAACATAGTTCGATGATTTGTTGGCAGTCTTTTCAACAAGATTCAGTTCCTCGGAAATTTCATTCATCTGTGAATCAGAAAAGAACGGTTTTATAGTTAACAATAAGTACACCTTTTTTTTAGAGCAAAGCGAGGCATCGCTGTTCGATCGAAGCCTTAAACTTTTATTTGAAATAGAATTTGTAATTTTATTATGAAATCAATTCTTTTTATTTTAATCGAATATTGATATTTTCTGATCCCGAGGATATTTACCAAGCTCCTTTTTTTCCATTCGTTCCTGGAAATTTAATTATAATTTTCCCCAAATTTAAAAGTACCCTAATTTGCCTTTCTATAATTTTTCTGTGGCAAGTAGAATTTTTATACATCTAGAAAAGTTCTACTCGAAGGCACCATCGAAAATTATTGAATTGGTTTTTGATGTTCACTTCGAACCATCTTCTTCGCTTCTAGATTTTACTAAATTTGTTAAACAAGAAGACATCATGGAAATGTAACATCGAAGTTACATATTCGATATTATCAGATAGTAGGATCGTTCCACTATTTATCTAATAACTCCTTAGCCCGGAATACATCGAACCAATGTTATGTTGCACCGATATAACAAACTAAACGCAACACTTTTTCCAAAAACAATTATATCACATGCCAGGAAATCGCAATTCCCGTACCGTGAAATTTGGAAATTCCAACAAAAGCGTCAGGTGGAAGCTGCTTGCCGGTAATGTTACCTGTACATCAATGTAACATTTTGTCATCTGGGATAAACAAAAATAGATTGAAAGAGGTACACAGGTAGAGCAGATGGATCATTGGAAGAAGTGGAACAAGATCCAAGTATACATTGTCCCGCAGCGTTTGGTGAAGCTGCTGCTTGGCCGAAAGAGAAAAAAAAAGAGCAATCACCAATATCAGCAGCTTGCCAATGCTCCAATAGCTGACACCTACCAGAAACAATATGTACCAACAACCTGTCGAGGTGACTGGAAAACTGCGATAATCGCGCACGAGTCTTCGAATTTCGGGTCGAATGTACGGGAAATCATCGCGAAACGCACGAGTAACGCAGTGACGCGTGAATTTCAGCGCCGATAATGTGAAAAAGGAAATCCCCAAGACTTGTAAGTGAAGAACTTGGCGATTCGCGTCGGGGCCTATATATCACCCAAGTTTTATAACCTTCAAATTTGCTTGTTGTTGCAGCGGATGAGGCGGAAACGAGCTGCTCCGATTATTTATCAAACATGTCCAGAGGCATCGATTTTGATGTTTCGTGAAGCATCGTACCGTTTGCGAGGTAATTAATAGATGTTACATGTAGTATCGTGTCGAGTCGTCATGAGTTTTCATGCAAAAGCTAGATGCACTTCTTGCAGTTGGTGCAGTTTAGACACCGTAGAGGAGAGAACCAAGCGAGTTAACGGGGGCAATGGTTTCAAGTTGTGGGTCACGTTACAAGAGTGTCGGGAGGGGAAAGACATCGGTAACAACAACATTGTAAACAAAACATGGCAAACGTCGGGAATAAAGGGGATATTGAGACACATGGGAAATTGATTTTGGGGAATTGTTGTAAAAGTTCTACAGTTATTGAAATAATTTAAAACAATAATTAGAATTTTTTGAAATGGAACAAACTTTCATGAAGTTTTATGGGAAGCTTTGATCTGACTTTGAATGTGAATGAAAAAGAAGAAAGGCAATATAAAATTGAGTTTCGTTGAAAAATTTAATGTGAAGTTTGAATCTTAAAAGAATACATTATATTTTATAAAGTAAATATTATGCGGAAATATATAAGGAAGTTCTAATAAAGGCTTTCGCATAAATTATTGAATCAAAATTGGCTAAATTTTCAAAGTGCTTTCTGGAAAGATTTAATCTAACAATAAGTTTGAATCTTAATGAAATTGGACTCTTAAATCAAATGTCAATGTACAATCGAAGTTCATTAAAAAATTAAATTTATTACATTTTTTATCCATTGGAAAGAATATCATATTAAATAATAAACATATTGCATGATATATTATGGATGAGTTTCAAATAAGAATGTATTTATGTAAACTACCTAAACTCTCCAAAACAAAATACATTTTTGTTGTAGCAGAAAAGTTCAACGTAATATTGAGTTTTGACGAAAAATTCAAAAAACAATTCCATTTTGACGAACAAATTTAATATTTATTCCATTCTCGACGAAAAAATATTAAGTCTCTTTTAAATTATCAGTCACTTTTGTCGCCAGGTACAACATGAGTCGGTGATACCTAGCACCCGTTGGAACCTTCTCAATTATATAATGTACCTCCGCATTTAATTGCCGCTTACAACTAATCTTGGACTCTCTTCGATACAAAATAAAATGCCTAAAAATTACTCGCAAGAGGACATCAAGAAAGCTTTGGCTGCGATCAAGGAAGGCATGTCGATAAAGGCTGCTGGCAAACAATTTGGAATACCGAAAACCACCTTGTTGTACAAACACAAAGGAATATACCCCATAGACGCCAGGAAGGGACCAAAAACAGTCCTGACCATCGACGAAGAGAAGGAACTGGTCGAGTGGATTTTGTATATTAGTCAAAGGGGCTTCCCCGTTACGAGGACTCAGCTGTTCGACAGTGTTCAGATTTTAATAAAAAGCATGGGACGGGAAAACCCATTCACAAACGGCCGACCCGGACGCAGTTGGTACGAAAGCTTTTTCCGTCGTCACCCCGAGCTCACGGATCGGATCGCACAAAGTATGGCTTATGGGAAATCGTCTCCTACCGAAGAGGGCATAAGAATGTGGTTTTCCGAAGTCGCTAGGTACCTGCAGGAGAAGGACCTGCTCTGCGTCAAGCCGTCGAGAGTCTTCAGCTGCGACGAAGTGGCATTCGTGCTGAATCCCAAAGGGGACAAGGTGATGATCAACAAACAGGACAGAAATATCAATCTTTGTGGTAACGACAAGGAGTGTCTCACTGTTTTGTTCATGGTCAACGCCATCGGGGATGTCCCACCTCCCATGATAACGTTTTCGTACCAGAAAGTTCCACCCACGATTGCCGAAAGTGTTCCGAAGAACTGGGGCATCGGTACCTCGGAGGACGGATGGATGACGGGCGAGAGCTTCTACGAGTACATCTGCAACTGCTTCTACCCGTGGCTGGTGAAAAATAACGCCAAGTTCCCCATAGTCTTGTTCGTCGATGGATACAAAAGTCACCTCACGATGGCCTTGACGAATTTCTGTCGTCAGGCTGAAATCGAAATCATCGCCTTGTATCCCAACGCTTCCCAAATTCTGCATCCCCTGGATGCCGCAGTATTTCATCCACTGAAAACCGCCTGGAAGGAGGTCATAAGTGACTGGAAACTGAACCACGATGGAACTCGTATCGGAAAGGATGCTTTCGCATCGGTTTTGAAAACCGCAATCGACTCTGTCAATTTCTCCGAAATCGCCCCAGTGAGTTTTCAAGCCTGCGGGTTGCACCCTTTCACGGTTGAGGCGATCAATTTGAGGCTCATCAAGGATAACAAAAATATGAATTCGCAATTGTTGCCATCGGCCATGAGTTTGAACTTTTACGATGACTTCGATCAAACCCGAAACAGTTTAGAACATTACATGCCGAGAAATAGGTTGGAGGGGTACGTGGACGACTACAAGAGGTCCTTGCAGCATTTAGAAGAAAATATACCAGAGGATACCTTGTCGGGGTTCAAGCAGGTCGAACGGCACCAAGTGTGGTTCGGGGATGTCAAAGATGAAAACCTTTTTTACGTCTGGATGAAAATGAGAAGACTCGCTGGTATTATATTTATCTGTAATTTTTTTTTGTAATTCATTTTCAAGTCCTGTGAGAATATTTTTTTCAGAATTTTTTAGAAATATCTAAAAGAATTTGGAGAAGAATTTACTAAAAAAATTTTTTTTTAGAAAATTTCTCAAAATCTCATTGTTTCTTTAAAATTCCCTGAATTCAGGAAAAATTTCAGAAAATATTTCAATGAAAATATGAATAAAATTACAAAATTAATTTGGAGAAATTGTGAAGTTCTCGAAGAAAAGTAGAAATTTATGATATTTTTTTAAAATCTTTAAAATTGTGTCGATCGCTCTCCCTATTTATTATCAAATACCTATTCATCACCTTTTTCGATGCAACAGGTGTTTCAGGTGATTCGATGGAAAGCGAAACCGAACCTCAGAATGAACTGGAGCCTCAAATAATGATAACCGAAGGTGTTAACGATGTAAATGACGCATAAGACTTCTTTGAATTATATGTATATACTTTTAAAGCGGGCGACGTAATGTACATACCCGGCACAGGTATGTATGTATGTATACATTTTTATGTAACTCCTTATAGGATGAGAACTGAATCTCAAGAGTTTTTCAAATAATTGAAATTATTGAATTTGTTTGAAAATAGAAAATTGATAACGAAGAAGAACATTTTGATTGTACCCTTTCCGAGAAAGTAAAGTGCGAATTTGTGTAAAGAAAAAAAATTGGAGTGTCTACCAGGGGTGAATATAGAATAAGGGATGGAAAAAGGGTACTCGAAAGCAAGATCAAACGCGAACCTTCTTCGTTCACGATATTTTTATAATTATATTGAAATGACTGACGTTAATTTTATTAAAGCACTTTAAATGTTGTGAATGTAATAATAAAAGAATGGTAATCGTATTGGTATTGAAGGATATTCGTCGAGTTATTTACACCGTTGCCTCTTTTTTCCTGCGATGTTTTCATTTTTTATCTTTTTTTTTACACAAAACTGGGTTAAAATTGCTAATTTGCATCTGTATTGCAAATTTGAATTTATTTCTGAGGGCAAGTCTTGGGAATTTCCTAATTTACGAAATTCTGAAGATTTGAATCTTTGTACTTTTCAAAATGTCTATGAAATTTCGTATATTGACAAATTTAAAAAATATTTTTAATTATATTTATTTTTAAATCATGTTTTATAATTATATTTTAGAATTACATTATATTACATTTTCAGTTATATTTTATATACTGGAATTATATTTATTATTTTTCTATATAAGAAAGTTCCAAAGATTAGAAATATTTTAGAATCTTTCGGAAAAATCAGGAATAATAATTATAACAAAATAATATCTCAGATTTTCAAATTGAACCTTTTTACAATAAAACGAACATATATATTTCTCCATCTATTGAAAAATGACCCACTGACACTCATTTAGTACACTACCTTCAGATAAATTCTACAAAATCTAATGAATTAACAAATTTCCTATATTAAATAATTCCTGTAATTAAAATTTTCTAGATGTATTTCATAAAAATACTATTTCATAGAAATTCTTAAAATTTGCTATAAATGAATGTTTAAAAAAAGTTTCTCTTTACTTTCAATATTATTGTTTTTCTTTATATAATTGTGAGTATATATTTGGTTGATGCAGAACAATAATGCACTTATAGGTTAGGAATGTTTGACATTTGTATAATAGAAAGAATGCTTACATGCTCTTTGTATCCACGAAATCGATTGTACCTTTGGTTGTTAATGTAAATTTGCTTAATTTGCAATATGAAGACAACGGACAGCACCAAACTACCGATAAATATCAGTGAATTAATATTTTGCAGACTCCTTTGTATCAACATCATCACTTGTTTATGTCCATTGATGATATTAAATACGATGGACGTTACAGCTTACAGTGCAAGTTGCATGCGTGATTCGTGGCGAATGGAAGGACACATATATTTACATATATAGGGTGAGACATTATTGGAGATTAGAAACTTTTGTCATTTTCAAAATATTTATGAAATTTCGTATATTAACAATTTTCAAAAATATTTGGAGTCATATTTATTTTTAAATTATTTTTTTATAATTATATTTTAAAATGATATTATATTACATTTTCAGTTATATTTTATATATTGGAATTATATTTATTACGTATCACTTTAAATTTCTTCAAACTATTTTTATGTACTGGACAATGAATTAGAAATTGTAGAATTTTGACTTCTTAATTGCACAAAAATTGAAAGTGACATTTCCATTTTGGAATTTATTAGATTTTCTAATATATTTTATGGACGTCATTTAGTGATAGCAACCCACATGTGAATTTTAGTTCCTAACTATTGGAGAACCGAAATTTTATTATTTTGTCAATGTTTGAAGATTATGGTGGTAGTAAAAAAAGAGAAATTTTACAATTTTAATTGTATCGGAACTAAAAATTGATACTCAAAACTTGGATTATAAAGTATACGTTTAAAAAACTCACAAACATAATCCTGAAATTACAATTTTCCATTTTAGATTGGAAACGACTGGAATATAGAAGTTTTATAACATCTGAATTTTTAAAAATTGTGTCTCTAATAATACTAATTTTATTTCTTCAAATCGATATCGACAGTAAAGGTATCGAAGATAAAATTATTATTTCAAAATTAGAAATTAATCGACCGACTAATATATTTCATAGGCGTGCTTCAATCTTCAAATTCAAAACTTTATTTAAATATATGCCATAGTGTTATAAAACCTAATATTATTAGTATTACCAAAGGTTATTTTTCTTTATAACGACTTTGGTGTATTAAATAAAGCAAAACTCGGAATCTGCTTATACCGAATGAAATTATACAATGTTCGATTTAAAATTAATAGAATTTATTTGTAATTACAATGCGATGCATGCAATTTACACTCGGAACAGAGAATTTGGTATCGACTGACTTGTAAAAAATTACGAAGGAGGTATCCAGCCTCCGAAAGCTTTCTCCAGCTCTCGAGCGACTGCTATGCATAGATGGTCATTATATGGTGCAGCTACCACCTATAAAATGAAAATAAGAATTGTTTCTAATATTTTTATATTGACTACTAAAAATATACTATTAAATAATCAAAAGGTACTATTAGAAAACTACTAAAAAATTGCAACTTTGCAGAGACTGCAGTCTTGCAGAAAAAATTGCAGTAAATTAATGAACTCCACAAATCTTGAAAGAAAAATTGTCTTGAATGAGTGAAATTTGCAAATCTTGCAGAAAAATTTTAGAAAATGCAACTGGCACCCCCAAGGTCTGCAAAAATTTGTCACCTAAATGAATTCTAATAAATCAAAGACCTGAATTCCGACTGGAAGTCCATTCTTATTTAAGCCGAGAGGCACTTGGCACGTGGGAAGCCGGAGTACATTGAAAAGGCAGAAGTATCCAAAATTGAAGGGTTTGAAAAAAGGCACATAATGGTACGTTGCTGGTTCCGGGGCGGACGGATACAGCAGCACCCCATTCTGACCAAGCTTTTCCTGAAAGGAAAAACCACGAATTAGTTATATTCCACCCTGTTCGATATGTCGCATTGGCATGAAACGAATATCCTGTCATATAATTTATTCCATTTCGAAGAAGAACGGATTTTCGTTGCCATTCGGCTAGAGTGAATAAATAAAAAAGAAAACAATTGTTTCAAGTATAACTAGAATTCGGATTCTTACAATCAGGAACTTCTTCATCTTCGAAGTCGTGTCCCGTGCCCATTTTTCATCCTCTTTCGGCAGAATTTGTCGGTCCAGAAGAAGCAACAGGGAATGCAATGTTAACTCTGACTCGCCATTCAATTTTTTGAGGAGCTCCGATGTCCCGTTCGCGCGATACTACATAACAGAGAGCAGAAGAAAAGGACATCAAATATTTTTTTCTTAACCGAAACAAATGAAATTTAAAATCTAAGAAACTAATGAAAAATTCAAACTTAAAAAAAATGTAACGTTAAAAACAGTTACAATTTAGCGTGGCAAAACGGGTTCTTGGATACCAACTTTCCCATTAGTAATTTCGCTTTCCACGTCCATGTCCTCCTGGGTCATCCAGTACCTCCAGAGTCGATATGAATTTTCGGTACCGGGTATTCGAATTTTCGTCGTGGAAGCAACGACTCCTTTCAAATGGTTTCGAGCTTTTTTCATAACGCGCTTCATTTCGCAACTTATGTTACTCGTTAGCAAATCGTGAGATTTCTTCTGATAGAATACGTGGATATCCTTGAGGTCCACAACCTCGTCCAGCTTCAACATCGAAGCCTTCTCCCCGGCGATGACTTTCAAGAAGGGAATCAAGTCCTCGGATTTTTTGCAAATCGGTCCGACTTCAAACATGGTGTCGTAGTGGTCCTTTTTTCTCAGTAAAACTCCTTTCAGAGGTGTCACACCTGTAATCAATCCATTTCCCCATAGGTTAGGTGGGTGTACATAAAATCAGTACTAATACTGATACTAATACTAATTAATTGGCAAAAATTGGCGTAAATTTGAGCGAGTGGTACAACGGGAACAAGAAGAAAGTACCTTCGCTGGGCTTGAATCCAAAAACCCCGTTGCAAAAAGCCGGGATCCTCGTGGATCCTCCCAAATCGCTGGCCAAGGAAATCGCTGTGCCACAGGCAGCGACACTGGAGGCTTCTCCACCGCTGCTACCACCCACGGTCCTTACCGTGCCGTAGGGGTTGTTCGTTAGCCCGTAGAGATTGTTTCGGGTTTCCACCCATAAATTGTACTCGGGGATGTTGGTCTTCGCTATCAGAATCGCACCTGCCGCTTTCATCCTTCCGAAGGCGGTGGCATTTTCCGTGGAACGTTCGTTCCGTCGACATCGAAGGCCCATCGTGCACAGGAGCCCTAAAATTGTATTCGTGATTATTTTTTTTTTCATGCCTCTTTATAAATTAGGTTTATAATAACGATTATGATTATTTTTGTTATTTTCTTCTATTTTGATTATTATTATTATTATTATTATTATTATTATTATTATTATTATTATTATTATTATTATTATTATTATCAGTATTATTTTCCAATTATTATTATTTTTTTTTTATTTTGTAGGTTAGGAAAATAGTTTGAATAAAATTGTAGGTTCAATTTTATTCTTAGATTTTTTTTACTCACGTTACCTTTGACTTCATGACTCTCTTTGGTGGTAAACGGCACCCCCAGGAAGGGTTTCGTTTTCTCAAGTTCCTCGGTGTCGACAGACTTTTCCAAAAAACGGTCCACTTCTTTGGCTTCTTCGATCGCTTCCTCATATCTGTCTTCGACGACAGCGTTGATGAACTTCTGTATTTCTTTGGACCTTTCCACGAAAGCTTTCACCACTTCCTCCGAGCTCACTTCTTTGGTTCTAAAATTTTGAAGGAAATTTCATCGAAAATCCGGTGATTCTTGAGAAAAAGTCAAATTCCAAAAGAAATAGAGTCATAATAAAATAAATCACTTATGAAAATTTATGGAAAATTTCGAAAATTATGGATTTTATAGTAAATTGAAGAATTATGGTTATAAATTATGAAAATTATAAATTAATTTTATAGAATGTTATTAAATATAAGAAAATAATTTATAACAATTATAAATTAATTTTTAGAAATTAATTTATCAAATTTATTAAATCAATTTCCAGAAATTACCAAGAGGAGGAAAATACATTTTGGGAATTTCAGCTGAAAATTAAATGATTTTTAACATCCTGCAATTGCAATTGTTTCAAGGTGAGGACATATTTTCGAAACGAGGGTGGTTTCAAAAATTTGATTAATACTTAAATCGCATAAGTATTTCTTTTTTACCTGATTTTACGAGCCAGAGAACTGGCGCTCTCGAATAGCAAGTCATTTGTGATCGGTGGTAATTTTTGTGATTTTCCATAGAAGTAAAGACCGAAAAGAAAATTCACAATCCAGTCGAAAATGCAGTGCAACAGCACGACCAAGCACCGTAGGAATTTCAAAAACTGTAGAAACAAGAATTTTAGTACCGGTCCCTCAAATTTTGTTTTTCAGAGAAGTTCCTTATTTTTCAAATTTTACTGAATTAATTAAAGAATTCATAATCCAGCAAAATTCGGGGATAATAATTCAGGAACTCAATTGAATAGAAAAATTCCGAGTAAAATTAAACTCCAGTAAAATTTGAGCGAAAATTAAATTCCAATAAAATTCAGATTAAAATGAAATTGTAGGAAAATTTTAAATATTAAACCATTACTAGAAAAAAATTGGATAATTAAATAATGCGGCAAGCCATGGTTCGTGCATGAAATTGAATGAAATCGGTACAAAGTGAACATACCTGCATTGCAATTATTGGTCAGACTTAGAATTAAAATTGTTATATAATTGTAATTTAAAAAAAAAACAACAAATAATAATAATATTGCGCGAAAGACAAAATTTTTCCGAGGTTAAATGAATAAATCCTAATCACTGTCTCTGTAAAACCAGAGTATCTGATTTTCGTTAACGATTTCCATAATGGTGAAGTCAAGAAACACAAGTCATAATGAGATGTTAATTACGAAGTACTTATACCAAACGCGCATATTATGTTTGCTTTCTCACTTTTCGTCACTTTCCTGCCTCTAGAAAATTTATTTTCGTTCCTAATTTTTCTCCCTAAATTCCAAGTAAAAAAAAAATAATTAGATTCAATATTTCAGAGTTTTCAAACAAATTTCATAATCAAAATTACAAAAATTAATTAAACGCTTTTTTCAACATGAATTCAAAAACTAACCCTCATTGAGAAGAAAAACAAGAGGAGCAATTTTTTATAATACTTTTTTATATTAATTTTCATAACACCTTTCAAATATTTTTCAAAATAATTAATAATCAATAGAATTAAAATTATTCGTCAAATAATATTCATATTTTAAAATCCAATTAAATTCTGGAAAAATAAGAATTTGCTATAATTTTTCAGCTTCTGGCATAGAAATGAAAGTATGGGAAAA
The DNA here is from genome assembly GCA_949825005.1 of Gasteruption jaculator. NCBI lineage: Eukaryota > Metazoa > Arthropoda > Insecta > Hymenoptera > Gasteruptiidae > Gasteruption > Gasteruption jaculator. The sequence goes on from OX463774.1 coordinate 7,204,382, forward strand.
GTCTTAAAAAATTTCCCAGACCAATTTTCTTCCCACTTTCTAACAATTTCATGGAAAGAATGTTGCCAAAAATGCATTTCTGTGTTTTTTTTTGGTTCCAATGCATTTGTCTCAAAATGCGACGAGGGTTTGAAGCAAGAGGCAAATTGCAAATGAGTTATTGAATTTTATTCATGACATTTCCTTCCTCTCTTCCTCATATTCGCATGATGTTAACAGAGAAATGTTACCCAAAACTCCATAATTAATAAATATATCATCATCGTTATCATTATCATTATCATCATCATCAAATAAGTGATATATGTTATTTTTTTGTCGTTCCAGTTTACTTTGTTTGAATTAATTATAGTATCCTTTTCCATCCGTTTTTTTTTTTTTCATTCATTTATATATGTATATTATATAAAAACATAATATTTACAAAGAGATGTGTCATGAAGGTTCCGTTTCTCTTGTATTACATCAGTTACATTTTGAATATCAACAATGACGATGAAGTAGTCAAGTATATAAGTATGCGGTAGACGAAAAAAATGATTAATGAAAAATTCTACATATCATTACACAAATCGTTATTACTCTCTTTTTTTTTTTATTAGTAGTAAGCGCAACAAACTGCTAATTAACGTACAGACACATCGTCGTGTTTATCGTTACTTCCTTCTTTTCAACAATTTCTCATTATTTTTCTTTTACGCTTTTTTTTTTAAATTTTAATTATATCTTTCGTCCCCTTTCTTTGTTTCTTCATTTTTTTGTTCTTCCTAATGAAAGTAACATCCCTTGTGTACACCACCAAGAAAAAAGATTGCAGTCGAATGTGAGGAATAGTGGATTTTACGATATCACTAGTATTAAAAATTGCTGAATTCCATTTTTACAGGGAAAAAAGTATTTTCTGGACTGCAGCGATACCATTGATAACTGATAGGAGTTATCGAGAGACCTTGATATTTATTTGATAATAAACAAAATGTAATAAAAGAACAAGAATTTTTTTGATTCAAGGTTCAAGAAAATAAAATAATGTTCTGATTTTATTTAATATAGATTTAAATCCATAAAAAGCATAGAATTATTGAAAAATAGGATTTTATGCTTTTTTCTTAAAAATTTCGACTGTATTTGTTATTTCAAAAACCAAAACATTCTACTCATTTGTATAAATTCCAGCCAAATCTATTGAACATATATTTTTGAATTTGATGGATTCTATATTTAATTGCAGCCTATTAAGAATAGCAATTAAATATTAAATATTAAATATATTGGGTTGGTGTCGAAATAATTGCGGATTTTCCAAAGCAAATAAATGAGAAGATCCGCAATTACTTAGTTGCCAAGCCAACAAATTTACTTTAAAACTGCTCAAAAGAATTCCATAAAAAATTCGGTTAAATTCCACACTATAGAAAATTATACAAAATATTAATTAATTAATTAATTAATTCCTAAATTATGGTAAAACCATACAACTCGCATTCGACGACTACATTCGTTTTCCATAACCGGTGCAACCGTTGAATAATTACTGTATAATAATGCTGACTGAAACAATGGTTGTTCTTTCAAATCTTTGTGTCTTCCTACAATACTTACACGCTAGACTCTCGTTAAAAAATAAAAATTAAGCGATAAAAGCTTTCATTGGTTTTTTTTTTGCTTCCACGTGAATTAAATACAGTTATTGTAACTTGGACGAATAGATGTTACTGTGAGTCGGTACGAATTTTCATAATAAATTTCCCCCGAATCTATTTTTTATTTATTTATTTTTCGCAATACGACGTTTGTCTCTCGTTGCTTAAATTAGGTAACGAAAATTAACAAAAGATTTAATTTTAAGGCGAGAAGCTCGATTCGCATCAAAATTCTAATTTTTTTAAAATGAAATATAGAGGCAAAATATTGGGGAAAATTTACTTATCCCGAAATGACATTTTCAACTTGAATTTAGAAGAAACAACGAATTAGAAAAATTCTTAGTTCGAAATTCTAATGTAAATATTTTTTTTTCCATAAATTTTTTATCTCGCCGTTATCTAATTTTTCGTAAATAAATACAACACAAATTTCAAAGTAACAAGCAGAAACCTTGGGATTTTTGAGATCTGTGCAAACGCGTACGTCACAATTATCATTTTTCCCATTTTTAAATGATTTCAATGCAGTTTTTTGTTGCACAAAGTTCGAAATAAGTAACCAAGCCGGTATTAAAAAGTCATATATAAAAGTTTCAGAAAATTTCCTTTACACGCGATAAATAGGTCTATGAGAAATGTCCAACTAGTGTTGGAAAAAAAATTCTTCTGTTTTTATTTTATTACCTAAAAAATAATTCCAGGTCCACCGCGGTAACAAAAACAATTTTAAAAAATGTCAAAATCAGAAAAGAAATTTAAAATGACCATTTTTGGTATTTAGTCATTTCCTTTTACACTTTTCTTCCCATTTTTAACGGATATTTTTGTCTCAAATTCTTAGATTTGCAAAGCAACAAATTACTAACAATAAGTAAACAAATATAAATAACGTTATTTTTTAAGTAAACGATAATTTTCCAACGAAAATTCTCATAAAGTAACTCAAAAATAATAATAATAATAATACAAAAGAAAGCAACTGCGACATCATTTCTGTCGAAACTACCAATAACTGTTTTTAAATCCTCCCAGGACTGTGGTACGAGCTCACAATTACTGTGTAAAGTATAATAACCCCGAGTTCTTAAGATTAATGACTACATTTTGCTCTCAAAGATTGACATACATAATTTGGACTTGTTTCGGACGAGCATTTTTTTATTTCAATTTTTTTTTTACAGTATTATTTTCCTTGGAATATTGTCATTTCGGACCGTTAATTCTCGTCAACAGATTTACTTCTATTGTCTTCTTGGACAATCTGGGAAAAGTCGCTCTCAAACGGACAAAATATATATATATATTTATATATAAATTTTTTCCGTTCTCGTAAATTGACGATGATTCTCGAGTAAGAACATTAATAATTTCTTCCGATTGTTTATTAGTCCTGGTTCCTGTCTCTTGGCGAATTTAATGACGAGAATGAAATTAATCACACATACATTCTTATCTTTTCCGTTTACTTCTCGATGAGTAATAAGACGTGTGTCGATATGTCGTGCAAATGTTCAATATTTTGGATGCAATAACGTTCCCATGCCTCTCGACGCAGCGTTCTTTCGTTTTTGAATAAATACAGAAATTCCAGAAATCATAGAAAAAAATTTATTATAAGATTAATAAAGCACAAGTCATCAAACTCAATTTTATACATCATTTTTTGGCCGAGTCACGAAGGGTTAAATTAGGATCTTACAGATACGAGTCACTTTTCTTTTCAATTTTTCAATAATATCGTAATTGAGAATTTAATTTAAAAGAAGAAAAAAAAGAATCTTTTTTTTTTTCGTCCTTTTCCAGTTCAACTTTACGTTTCGTAATGATACGCTGTATTCATTCAAAACTGTTAAAACTTCGCGAAAAATATCGATGCGGCTGAAGTTTTTGCAACGAAAAATCCGCAAAAGTTCAATTTATCGAGAAACGATCGAGAAATTTGGGGGGAAAAACATGCAGAATTATTTATTTTGGCGCACAAAAGTTTCGGAATTTTCGAGTTTTCGGATTTTTCCTTGAGTTCAATTTCGAACGTTTCGAACTTCAGCCGCGCAAATATCGAATTACAAGATCGTGGCTTAGCACTTGTAAGACAAATGAAATAGGTACTTCAGCCAATTTCGCTTTCCTTTCCTTACATTATTATTCCTTAAAAATGTGGAAGGTGAGACGAGTCGTTCGTCAAAGAAAAGAGATGACCACGACAAATTGTATGGCACGATAGAGACGTAGCAACGGTTAAGTTAGCTCATTTTTTTTTCCCCTCCCTCGAATACTTCCTCCGTTAATTTCATGACTATAACGTTAATAATTATTTGAAATTTTTCTATCATCATGTACATAGAAAGCCTTGTTGAATTTCCCATCTCTTTCCTTTGAGAGTCGTTTCCTTACAGAAAAGATTTCCTCCAACTCAGTTCGAAGACACAAAGGAATCAAATACTGGCGATACTAATTTAAAAAAAAAAGAAAAAAAGCACAGGCCCAATCCGATTTTGAGTTTTTGTCTTTCTCACTCGCGCATTCATACTTTATCTTAATTCATACAAACATCATCACTCTGTTTAAAAATAATCTCGTTAATGAAAAAAAAAAAAGAGAGAACGAGCACGAAAATTCACCAAAAATGCAATCTGGTGATTTTTCAAACCTCGCATTCTCTTTTTTCTTTTTTCTTCCTCGAATACGTTCAAGCAAATATAAAAGTACATACTAACTTTGCTCTAACTTTGCTTCGAACGAGAGAACATTCAATTAATTATCGAATTTTTCCTACCGAGTCCTCAACAAATTATGGAAGCCAGTGAGTCACGACTCGGTGAGAAAAGTTTATCCTTTTCACGAAACAAATCAATTTTCTCTTTTTTTTTTTAGATGAAACTATTTATCAGTGCGTAATTTAACTGTGAATGAATAGAAGAAAAATCAATAGTTTTCTCTAATTTTTTACTTTTTCGCTAAGTAGCCATTTCCACGTTTAATGTTACTCGCACAGTGTTTCATTTACAACCACCATTAATGAATCGAAAGGCTAATCGTAAATTCGTAGATTAGAAAACTGCTAAACGTCTAACGTTATCGATGACAAACAATTCCTATTACTTTTTGTAATATAAACGAGTCGGGGTGTTTTACATATTTTTCGAGAATGTTTTTCCATCCCACTGGACGCTGACGTTAAATTAAAATTGGACAAAAAAAATGGATTTCAAAATCCCACGTGAATTTTTTTTTTTTTTCGGTTATCGACATTTCGTTTAATTTTTTGTTCCTTTCTTTAAAGTCAGCAATCGAATCGGAGTAATGTTTACAAGATTGACTAAGAACGCAGTAGCATTTTTTCTTCGCATTAATTTAATATGGGCCTGTATTAAAATAGTAACTATGAACAACAGAGGGCAATATATACTTTTTTTTTTGTTTGTTTAATATTTATAGTATGTATAGATGCAGCGTAGGTAATTTAATGATTCAATCACGAAAGAAAAGATTGTAAAACTATATGACGAGAGCCATGTCCTTTTTGTTCGGTAAATTCACCTTTTTACCTTGCCACAAACTGTTGTGTATCGTAAAGGCATCTATGGTTACAGTCAGATGCTTCGTATGAACTTGTGAAAAACATTTGCCCCCTGAATTGTATCTGGAAAAGTCAAAACAAAGGATTATTGTAAGATATCGTTTTTATAATTGTATAAAAATATTTTTTTATTTTATAGAAAAATACGATTTTTTCGAAAATTTTGAACGGCAAAATATTGTAAATAAACAAAAAATTGTTTATATCAGAAAAATATTTTTTTTCATCAACCTCTCCGATGTAGGAAATTATTTTGAAAAAGAAAAAATGTATATTTATCCAGGACAACTTTTGAATTATTGAATTTTGTCGAATGCAAATATCGCAAAGAGAGAAAATTGGATAAACAATTTTTAAAAACTCCTTTTCCCTCTAATGTAGGAACCTTGGCTCTAAATTATTTTCAACAAAATATATTTAGGGTATCTCAACTATACAATTTTTCTCAATGTAAAAAATCGAATGAGGGATTTTGAAATGCCCAGATCTCTCAAAACGGAAATTTGTTGATATCAGAAAAATATATTGGGTTGGGGAAAAAGTAATTTCGGTTTATCCCATTGAAAAACATGATAAAATCCGGAATTACTTTTTTCCCAATCCAATACTTTTTCCTCAACCTCTATAATGCAGGAAATTGTTTTGGAATAAAAATGTATATTTATCCAGGACACATCTTTTGAATTATCGAATTTTTTCAAATACCAATATCGCAAAGGTACAAAATTGGATAACCAAATTTTTAAAGACCATTTATCCCTCAAATGTAGAAATCTTGGCTCTATATTATTTTCAAAAAAATATATATCTCAACTATAGAATTTTTCCCAATGTAAAAAATCGAATGAGGGATTTTGAAATGCCCAGATCTCTCAAAACGGCGATTTGTTGATATCAGAAAAATATATTGGGTTGGGGAATAAGTAATTTCGGTTTATCCCATTGAAAAACATGATAAAAGCCGAAATTACTTTTTCCCCAATCCAATACTTTTTCGTCAACCTCTACAATGCAGGAAATTATTTTGGAAAATGAAAAAATGTATATTTATCCAGGACAACTTTTGAATTATCGAATTTTTTCAAATACCAATATCGCAAAGCTACAAAATTGGATAACCAATTTTTAAAGACCATTATTTATCCCTCAAATGTAGAAATCTTGGCTCTAAATTATTTTCAAAAAAAAATATATCTCAACTATAGAATTTTTCCCAACGTAAAAAATCGAATGAAGAATTCTTAAATACCCGGATCTCTAAAAATGTAACTCTCACCCACACCTTATCATTGTCATGGGGAAACTCACTTGAAAAACTTGTCGAACATCTTATCGATGACCTGCTTGGGTCCGGTCCCATAGAGCTTGGAAACCTCCTCTCGATCCGGACAATACGAGTACAACGCACGAAATTGGCAACCAGCATCGCGAAAAAGTATGAGGAAATGTTTGCTCTCGGACCTGGCGATCTCCTCCAAGACTCTTTTCTTGGCGTCTCTGTTCACGGTACCAGGAAAGACGCAATATTCGACGGCGTTAAGCATGATGCCACGATTCGACTTCGTTGTTGGCTGCTTGTACAGTCTTGGACCTGCAAAAAAAAAAACACGTCGATCATGGATCAATTATGGAATTTCATTTCATGGGAAAATTTGTCGGAATTTTATTTTATTGTATTATCTCATTGCCGGCATAGCCCAAGCTTGGCGTGGAAAGCGTTTGAGAGTGAGCGGGCGAGTGTCCTTTTGGAAAAAAAAAATAAAAAAAAAGCTTTTTGGCTAGAATCTCGGCGAGCTTACCATTGTAATCCATCATGGAACTAGGGGTACTGCTAATATCGCTGCTCCCGTCGTCGAAGGCTCGTCGTTTCGTCATGAGACCAGGTGGAAGCGACCCAGGACCGGAAGGCGATGGCAAATGTCTCATGCTTCCCATGGCTGGACTCGGTGCTCGCCTCGGCGGTGTGGCTCTGCCCAGGCCGCTATCTGTATCTGTATACCGAGACATATCATCTTCATCACTAATCGAACCTGCGAAAAGCAAGCTTCATATTTCAAGGTAGAAACATGACGAGCTAAGACTTTTCATGGACCTCCATAGATATTTCCCGGGAAGGAAAATATTTATTTGCGCGTGTCCATTGGTTTCCTTCGTTTGTTACTTTTTCGAAACGTCTAAAAATGTCCCATTCACCCAAGCCAAGTAGTGAAACGAGATCGGTTAGTAAAATCTCCAACCATCTTTTGTTAGATCGGTGTTAATCGTGAAAATCGGGCACTGCACAAAAAATCGGTGTTACGACAAAAGCGCGTTTCTGTCCGTACCAATTGACCGATTTCTCATCTCCTGGTCCTTTGGCTGTAAATTCAAGGCTCATTAGCTGGAATTAGTGAGTCGCGGTGGTCTCTTTTGACGCCGAAATTACACCAAACGGTCAGGATCTTTCGTTGAAACCGATTTTTTTGTACAGTGTTGCTCGAGAGACAATAGCAAGACTAGGTACCAGCGTCCCGCTATTTTAAGGACGAACGGACATCTGGACTATATTTTAGAACGAGTTGGTTTTTTTTATACACAAGCTTTTTACAGAGAATCTGAATTTATAGTTTTTTTTTTTGGAAAAAGCGATGAGTGCCATTTTTTTTTTGAGTCACAAGGATAACGAGAAACAATAGGGTGTCTGTTTTCATGGCAAACATGGGCTAAAATTTATAAGATATTGGTTTTTATTGAATAAAATTAATTTATTATTTTACTTGAATTTTATTGTATCTGATAAAGCATTTTTTCAATGTTACAAATTAGAATAAAATTTATTTTTTGAATATTTAGATTATACAAATAAATTTTAGGTTTTTTAAATTTATTTTGGGTTCATTGGTAACTGAAGTGTAATAGTTTTTCAAGACAGCAAGAGTTTTATACTGTATTCTTGCTTCTGAGAATATTATAGAAATTGTAAATTGTAATAATTACAAATTGTAATTAAATAAAGATAAAAGATAATTTGTAAATTATAATTAGAAATTTGAAAATGAGTTGAACGATTTTTTTTTTCTATTTTAGAGGCGTACTTTTATATAAATTATTACTTCGGGTTAAGACTTGAATTTTTTCTCCAATTCTCAAAGCAAATTTGTTTCACCAAAATTCAAGGAATTCTAAAAACATATTATTGCAAAACTTGGAGTATATAAAAATATTCTCGTATCAATCATACAATTTCTCTTAATAGCCCTCATCCCTTTTTCCCTTTCTCGTTTATACTATAAAACGAGTGGTACCGAGAAATTTTGCATTCCTCTGATAAATCGTAACACAGGCAAATTATTTAAAAAAAAAAAGTTTTCGATAAAATTCCAAATTTCAAGAAATATATTTTACCCGTTTTTTATCTACAGAATGGTACCTACTGATATGACTTGGAACGAAATGACTAAATTGCCGTTTTTATAAAATTTACTAACTTTTGTCTTACAACAATCCTTTATTAAGGACCATTTTTTTTCAAAATTTATTACTGCATTTTCTAAAAAAATATATAAAAATCTATGAAATATATAATTGCATAGATACGAAATTAAAATAGAACCCTGAAATTTTCGTGACTTCTAGATTATTATAAAACATCAAATTTGATTTTTATCGAAATTAATTTTTTTTTTGCAATAAGAGTTTCTCCAACAAATAATTTGCCAGTCACACGTAGATTTTGGTGAAATGATTTCTCGAGGAAATGAGCATCCTTGGGATACAAATTCACATTTTTAGGGACGAAATAAATTTCGTTCCTTGTCAATTAGCTTTCCGTTTTTAAGGAATCTTGGGTTTCTGGAAATTACGGAACCGGGACTTAAATTAACAATTGGAAGACGTGCTTAATCAGTTACGTTACACCTGACGGATCCTATTTACCTGGAAATTCGATTAATATACAGCCAAATGAGTATGTAACTTTTTGTCAATTATTTTTCAAATGTAAATGGAAGGAAATTGATAATCGATTAATATTGTACAGTAACGATCTAACTGGTGTTTTAGAGCCTAAGGTTAATATACTGGAACCACCAACAATTATCTCTGAAAGACACTGAAAATTAAATGAAGAAACAAAATGATGTATCAGGACCCACAACCAGTGTGCTGGACAACGAGTACAGAAGCTCATCAAGCGTAGAAAAGAAAAGTCAAGCTTTCATTTCTATGTTGTGTTGGAAAAGTGATCCTATGAAATTGTCAAAGTTTCATTCGTATTCGCGAAATTGTTTTGGAATACGTCAAGAGTTCTGAATTCGGCTCTTTTTCGAATTTTTACCATTTTTTCTTTCAACAACCTTCTTGATTTATTTTTTGCTTCCACTATTTTTTCTTTTTTTTTAAATTTCTCGCTCCATTACAAGCTGATAACAATCGTTAATGAAACTAAATAATTATTTTTTTAAATACATTACTCGATTTTTAATCAATAATTACTCCATTCGTAAATTAATTATAATTAAATAACTTTTATAATTTTATTAATAAAAATATCTGTTGTTTTAGCAGATTTTCTGAAGAAAAATTTAACCTGGAAATATTATTTATGGGCAACAACAACCAAGAACTTTTTTCATAAAATCGTCAAAGAAAAATCAACGAAGAATTGTTACTTTAATTTTTATAGGTCAAAAATATAAGCGCGTCAATATTCAAGGATTTTCTAGCACAAAAGTATGATATTAATTTTTACAATTCGTCAAATATCTTGGAACGAATATTTTCTAAAAATCAAACGTTCCAAATTTTCGAAAATCATATATTTGGTAATAAATTAAATTCGAGCTTGAAATTGGAATCCTATAAAAATTATGATTTCGACTCTTGTTGCAGCTGAATTTGGCTTAAAAAAATGCAAAATAATTGAAACAAATTGGAAAAAATTGAAAGTCACCAATTAATGACACGAAATTCGCGAATAACAATGATACTTTGACTTTGGAAAATAAGGAAGAAAAAAAAAACATACACTAATCGTGTGATAAAATATCGCTGCCACCTGTGCTTAATTGAGATACCTGTCACCATGCGACTACGTGTGTGTGTGTGTGTAAGATGCTAGCAACGACATATATAATAATGCCTAAAATAACACGGGGTTGGACCAGAAGAAAAAGAGGGTGAAAGGGGTAAGATGATGCTGGTGAAGAAATTGGAAAGAGAATATAAAACATGGTTCACGTTATTTTTTTTTTGCACTGAGTAGAAATAAATGGAGGGATGTATGTATATATATAAATATATATAAACGTATTCCAAATCACTAGCTTTCCTTACCACACAAATTCATCAAGGAATTAGATTTTCTCCCCTTAAAGTTTTGGTAAGTCGAGTATTTAGGCCTGCCTCTAACTTGTTGCTGAGGCTCCTGCGCATCTGTAATGATTCAATGTTTGTCTTGTGTTACACACACACTCTCTCTCCAAACTCACAAAAAAAAGAGAACAAAATCAAAATTTGAATGAAGTAGTAGCGGTAGTAGTAGTAATAGTAGCAGTAGTTGTAGTAGTTGTAGTAGTTGTAGTAGTGTAGTAGTAGTAGTAGATGATGAAATTCATTTTTGGGAGTAATGACGATACTAAAGTGTCTAACTACTTGATATTGAGTCCATCGAGAAAAATTGTAAAAAAAAAAGAAAAATAGAGAACACACACATCAAAATACAATACGTAGGTAGCCGGGTGCAGAAATTGGTGCGTACGTTCCAACTGAAAGATAATATAACTAATAACTGGTAATGGTAATTCTAACGTCGCTAATGGTAACAAACAGAATTCGTAATTTCATACCCATTTGTGAGTTTTGGCTTTTCTCAGCGCAATAGTAAGAAAAAAAAAAGAAGAGAGAGACTTATAAAATCAACCCAGAAAATGTACACAACGCTTTCGTTCAACATTCCGGTGTTTATATCCTGTAAACTTGTCGTCTAATACCTCATTTGCTTGACAGTTAACATAAACGGTATATCAAAATAAATTTCAACCAAACAATGGAACAATAAGAACACAATGAGTAACATAATTGTGACATTCTCTTAGGTACAAATGGGTATACCAACCTCGAGATGTTTTGTAAGACCCTCGTCGTCCCAGTTGATTAACGCTGCAATATGGGGAAGAGCCTCTACCATCGTCTGGCGAATCTACGGAAGATACTAAAATAGGGTACTGCTATTATGATCTGTTTGATGAACTCCAGGGTTTGGCTTTTCTACTACATTACATTGATTGTGAGAAAAAGGGAATCGTTTGAATAATGAAAATTGGTAGGAGAAGTAATAAATCTGAGCTCGTGATGTGAAATAATAAAAGTCATTTTGAAAAAAATGGAAAATACTCCCCGAAAGTTGATGATTGTTGTTTGTTAAAAATTTGTAATTGAACCTTAATAATTGAGAATTGAATTGAAAATCGATATTTTGTTTAAAAAAAGGAGGACAAGTCCATTTTTTAATTAATTATAAATTGATTAAGAATTCAAAGAAATTTTATGTTAATTTTTAAATAGATTTTCCGTTGACTAATTTTATTTAAAAAAAAAGACCGTCCCTACTTTCAAAATTAGCAAGTGCAATTTTGCAATTTTATAGCAACGGTTTAATTACCCTTACATTTACAGCAAATATTTTAATACATTTTTTAAAAATAGAGGATATTCTCCGAAAGTTAATAATTGTTGTTTAGTATCTGTGGTTTCTCATAAGAAATTTATAATTGAACCTTAATAATTGAGAATTGAATTGAAAACCGATATTTTGATAAAAAAAGGAGGACAAGTCCATTTTTGAATGAATTATAAATTGATTAAGAATTAAAAGAAATTTTACGTTAATTTTTAAATAGATTTTGCGTTGACTAATTTTATTTCATAAAAAAGACTGTCCCTATTTTGAAAATTAGCAAGTGGTTTTTGCAATTGTATAGCAACGGCGCAATTACCTTTACATTTATGGCAAATATTTTTATACGTTAAGGGGTACCCATAGGAAATTGTGTATTGTTAAATTGAATAATTATTCGTAATTGCTCAATTCGAAAAACGAAACTGCTAATTATAATTTTTCTAAAAAGAATTTTACAATATTTGTTGTGACTTCTATCATTTTTTTAATACAATTTTACCATTTTTTGTCACGAGCGCAAATTTATTATTTCCATGGCGAATTTCATAAATGGTTTTTCTTCGTGTATGGGAAGATACGGCTGTACTTTGATTGTGAAGTATACGACGGTATCTTGCAAAGCTACAACTACTTATCTATACGTAAAACATGCCTTCGTACAAAGATGGGTGCAAAAAAAACGTTTACTACGTGAACTTAAGGGAAAAAAGAAAACCAGAATCAATGAAAAACATAAAATGGAAGGTATTTTTCTTTTTTCGGTGTATTCATGTTAATATGGTGTGTCAATGTAGGTCTCGTTGAATGACGAAATTAAGTATCAACTGCATATCGCAAATGTGATTTATATTCGCACCTTTTAATCCTCGTAGCCTGCTTTCTGGGATTCATAAAAATAGAGTAATGAGAAATTTCGAAATACTCAGTCTACTAGGTACTATGAGCAATTGTATTTTGAGCTGAGAGTTTTGGAAAAGGGGTAGATTGTCTAAAAATTGAAGGAAGATTCGGATTTGCCTTTTTCACCCCAGGACTACTCGTCCTGGTGAAAAATTGAATTTTTTTTGTAGCGTAAAGTGCTCTGAAAAATCAGAATCTTCCCATTATTTTTTATGTTTATTCTTGATACAAATGTTGATCTACTGAATGAACTGAGCACAGGACAAAATTTTGTTTCAAATAGAACTAATAAACTGGGTACAATTTTGGGGTTGACTGAATTCTTACTCGAGGACTAACCAAAAAAAAAGGATGAATTTTTAATTTTTTGTTCCACTGGTATTTTTTAGTATCTGTCGGTAGCTTTAGCCTTTTTCCTGAATTCCTCATGTTGTTAAAAATTATATTTTATTTTAATCAGTTACTATACAATAAAAATTTATTCTTAAAAGTTATCTTCGGCTCGAGTCTAACACATTTCATAAAAACACATGAAAACCCACAAGAATAAAACGGCCAATGAACATTTAGAAATTGAAATTTAGCCTGCGTTATGCAATTTGGTTGACGCAATTTTGATTGTATCGATTTTCCAACGATTTGAAGCGATCTTAATTTTTCTTTCACCATAAAAGTACCTAATCAGAATTTTCCTTTGGAATTTAGCTTTCGCCTCAATCATATTCGACTGAACGTCATATTAATTAAATAGAAATAACATCGATATTAATCAACTAAGCATCATTTTAGTAATAATTTAGCAGAGTTAAAGAGAAGAGAGAAAAACACTGGTGTTATTCAAAACTCTGCTAGTCTGTTCCTACCATTTTGACACCATATTTGTTATTCCAAAGATAAAAAAATACACCCACGTTAATGATTGAATGGGTCACTTCTAAAAGTAAAATTTCTAAGGTACCAATTGCAAATTGTTCAAAAAACTCCGCAAATGAAAAAAAATAACCTGATGGATTTTTCTAAACAATTTTTTTAAATGGATGGATTTTTTAAAAATCATAATCTTCTCATTATTTTTTATGTTCATTCTTGATACAAACGTTGATCTACTGAATGAACTGAGCACAGGAAAACATTTTCTTTTAAAAGGAACTAATAAATTGGGTACAATCTTGGGATGGATTTTTTAAAAAAATCCATCAGGTTATTTTTTTTATAAGATACAAATTGCAAATTGTTCCAAAACCCCCGAAAATGAAAAAATAACCTGATGGATTTTTTTAAACAATTTTTTTTTAAATGGTTGGATTTTTTTAAAAAATTCATCAGCTTATTTTTTTCATTTTCGGGTGTTTTTTAACAATTTGCAATTTGTACCTTACAACGTTTTTGAGGTGACCCATTCGATTAATAAACAACAAACAAGTTTGTTCCCGGAAATTTCGAAAATTTCTTTGTACGTGCACATTGAACGGTTTCTTAATTGGATTAGATTTTTAATCAGCAGGTGGTTAATAGGTATTTGTAAAAGACACAAAAAAAAACCAGGAAGGGAAGAGTAAACAAGTGATAGAGTGTTTTGTGTGGTGCGTACCCCTGAGGCTGCCACCCCGATAAAGGGGACCGGAACGTCGGTCATCGAGGTGGGCGGCAGTGAGACTGTCCTGCGAGCCTCGGTAGTAGTCCCGCCTCATCGTCGGGGAAGTCAGCGACGCTATATTAAGTGTGTTAGTGCAAGAAAACAAATAAGCTCACGATTTTCTACGCTTTTTCGTTTCGTACAGTCTACGTTACACCGTGAACAGGAGTTTCTTCGCTCCAAAGTAAGACTATTTTACTCATTTCGAGGATACTCCTATCCGACGTGTCCCCAACGCACGAGTACGACTTTGTCGATTTGTGCAAAATGATCCACAGGAGGAATTTGCTTTCCTTGAAGCGAGGAAACTCCGTCCACGGTGTAGAGCTTTGTGAGAGCGCGCGAAAATTTCGAGCTTGTGATCGTACCGATTAGCTAGCTTTGAGGACTGTACAAAAAATCAAAAATAATATTACATTAAAATTGATAAATGAAAAAAAAAATCTATCGACAGATAGGTAACGGAAAACAAATAGATATTAACGGGAAAATCAACATTTCCAACTATTATATTTGCCATGCAAGGACCAGGCAAGTTATCAACATTGAACGTACACTTGCAATTTACATCGAGTACTTTATTAATATTTTTAGAGAGCAAATAAGATAATTCTGAATTGATCCGTTCTTACTAATTTTTCTTTTCTTTCGGAATTCGCGTAAAACTTTAATGCGAGCGATGGAAAACATGTTTGCTCTCTCAAATTTTAATGCTTATTAGGTGAATTATAGACATTTGAACCAGAAGCGTTGGCTGAACTCACCGGTGCTGAGATTCGACGAGGATCCTTTCTTTCCGCGACTCGGTGTAAGTCCCCCGGTGTCTAATTCCGCACCAGCATCGACATGGATCGTTTTGGGTCTTTGCCGCGTGGCTTTATTTCGCAATTTAATCGGTTTTATCGCATTCAGTACCTCCTTGTCGAGTACTTTACCCTGAAAAAATGATATGAGGCGTTAAAATCAGTGTCACTCGGAGTCACCTTGAATTCCTAAAATTTAGTGAGTTTTCAGAAAGTAATTCAAATCATGAATGAATATCAAATTTCAACTACTTATTATAATTATAGTTATAATAATTATAATTAAAATTTTCTCAGTCAGTGGCATTTTAACATTCGATTAAAATGGGAAACTATAACAATTTGTTATCACAGACCTTCATTCTAAATATTAAAAAAAAGTATTTATAAATTCTGATGTAAATTATCGAGCTTCAAACGAATTCTTTTTTGAAAAAAAAGAAAAAACTTTTTTTACAAAAATTTGAATCAGAAATTCCAAGATAGAGAATTTGAAACGACGTAGATTTACGTCAGCGGTTACGAATCTGTTTTGTCAAGGTTTTGCACGAGTGAGTAAGTGATTGCAGTTATCTCCCTGTATCGAATTCAAATGTAACAAAGAATGTAACAAATCGACAAACTTTCGTGCCCACGTAAAAATGACATTTCAGAAAAATCACACTTTAATTTAACGACCCCTGAAATTGTTCAATAGAAAAACCTACCTCTCGCTCGGCCTCTTCAATAGCCTTTTTCAACTTGTGTTGCTCCAAAATGGCAGCTCGTCTTTGCTTTTCTTCTTCCTTCTTCCGGGCTCGCTCTTCCTCTTTCAATTTTTCTTGTTCCCTTCTCGCTTGAGCTTCGGCTTCCTTACGCTCTTTCATTTCCTCCTGCTGTTGTTTTCGTTGTAAGGACAAAAGCATAATGCGCTCCTTCTTCCTTTCCATCTCATCCAAGGAATTCTAAAAAAAAAACAAGGACGTTTTATTCTACATTTTATCTGAATTACCATACATGTTTTCCACAGATAAAGTCGAACCTTTTTTAATGCCTTTCCAGCAATTGAAATTTTTATGCAAATTAAAAAATTAATAAAAAGAAATTTTTTTGTGGACTATTTTGTCCATTACGTGCTAGATTTTTAATAATTATTCTCTAGAAAATTAAATACTCGCATAATGGAAATTTGCTCATTACATTTTTATGCAAATTAAAAAACTAATAAAAAGAAATTTGTTTGTACGTTATTTTATCCATTACGTGCTGGATTTTTAATAATTGTTCTGCAAAAAATTAAATACTCGCATAATTACAGGTTTCTCGTCACGAAATTTGTGTTCAGCAAAAAAGAAATAAAAAAAAAATAGTGAAATTAAATAAAAATTCCTCAAATTTTGAAAAATCAGTTCGAAAGTCCCTCGAAATTTGTATATTTCCATTAAAACTGGAACTCATCTTACCGGATCCGGATTTGTCAACTGGTTCCCTATAATCAAACCAACACCACTACTTTGCCCCCTGTCTCCACTGGAATCTTGTTTCCGGTCTCTCGCGCGCTCACGTTCCATTTCTCGCTGGAGCTCTTTATCGCGCATTTCTTGTCTGTGATACTCCCTCTCTTCGGCTTGCCTTTGCCTCTCTCGTTCCAAATCTCTTTGTGCCTCCAATTGTTTCTGTCTTTCCGCGGCGCTCACTGGAGGAGATTCTGGTCTGACTGTGAAGTCTTCTTGCTCGATGTACGAGGAAACTGCGCTTCTCTCCTAAAGGGATCGTTTAATTTAACGTTTGCGAAGAAAAAGGAAGGGCGGCTGAGAGAAGCAGGGGTAGGTAATTACCTTCTTGGGCGACGCTTTCTTTACGCGAAGAGTAGGTTTCGGTTTCTTCGGTACGTCGTTATCGAATGAAATGTAGAAACCCTTTTCGCCCGCATCGGTAGGATCCAAAGGTGTGACTTCCGGTGTCGCCGAAGGCGAGGGGGTCGTTTCTCTCAAAGATGGATGGGGTTGGAAAGAATTGCGCGATATCGACGGTCTCGTTGGAGATGGTATTCTGTACGTTCGACTACCGGATGTAATATTCAAAGCACGAATTCCTTGCGCTAAATCGTCATCATTTCCTGAAAACGTCAAGAAGACAAAATTATGTACTTATATTGCGACTGTATATTTTTATTATCTCCTCCAGGAAATGTAAGAAAATGAAGCTTCTGTCCTTTTTTTTTTGTATTTTGAATGTATTTAAAAAATTTGTTTATTTCTTTTCCCAAAGTGTTTTAATAAATTCCTTTTTTTTGTATTATTATTGTCATTGTTGAAAAGAAATTACGCACAGAAAAATAATTAATAAGATTCTCTGAGAAAGTAACGAAGATGCGTTTGTGACGAAAAATAATAATTAATAATAAGTATAAAAAAGTAATAAAAATTACGAAGTCGAAAATGTGTAAGATCAACAAATTTCTTCACTAGAATAACGTATGAAAATACGAGCAATAATATTTAAAATTGCTAATATGTAATTTTTGTTAATCAATCTTGAATTTTCATAATCAAAGTGTTTCTTGAGCCACTGAATTTTTTTTGATTAATTTCAGTTTTTTTAATTTTCTCTAATTTTCGGTTCTATGTGTTGATGCAAGTTTGGAATGTTGATTTTGGCAAATATGTAATATTATAACATTACAGTTAATTATTAACTTTCTACGAATATCTATTATTTTGTTGATTCGTTTAATTATCTTACATCACAGGCGCGTGTTTATTATTTATTGTAACAATTTTCACTATTTCGAGGAATCCTTTTTTTTCGAAAATAGACTTTTTTCCGATCCTATCGTCCACCGACAATTTTTAACAACATTAATTACACACGAAACGATATAATACCAACTAAAAAGAGGTTACTGAAACAAACTCTCGCGTTTCTACGAGGTCTTTGTACCTCTCAAGCTCGTGGTGGAATAAATGAGGGAAACTTTATGTAAATTAACCAGCGTAATGTTGCTAACTAAAGACTTTCGCGCTGCCTTAAGTCTCCTTTTATTGATTTAAGTTCCACTATCAGCCCGCGAATCTCAATCTTCGTGTCATGAAAAAAAAAAAAAAAAAAATTTCGAAGCAGGCGGAGGACAAAGAATCGTAGAAATGAAGCTTACCAATGAAGGAAATATTCTGAGGCTCCATATCGTCGACGGACGGTGCCGGTACTGGAGCATGTAAGGCAGTGGCTTGCCTTTTTTCCGTAGGGCTTTCGCATGTGATTGGAATATGGTGAACCGTTGGTCTTTTTGGTTCAGGGCTTTCGCTCATTAACTGACTAATTCGATGAACCTGAACCAGAAATAAAGAACTTCGTTAATACAAAGAAATATATCCGAGCAATTTTAAATATTCAAATTAAATTTAGCAGAAGAATATTTGTTTGACTGAATTTACATTAATACGTAAATCCTTTTTTGAGCGAAAAAATGCAGAACAAAAATTAAAAGATTGAACGTAAAAATAAATTTTCTACGAATGTCGAAAAAATAAAAGTAAATTTTCGAAAAACTAATTATTAATTATTAAAAATTGGCTGATATTTTTTTCTTATTTCGTAAAAATAAATTAGAAATTCAGTACGATGGTCTAATTTTGGAAGAAATTTCTCACTTCGAGAAACATTTCTTGAATGACGCTTCAATTATCAGAAAATCTTGTGACAATTTTTTTTTTGGTTTCACATTGAATTATTTCCCAAAAAAAAATCGCGTATTATGGAAACGAAAGTTGTCAATTTAAAAACGCAACACGCACATTTTGGTCCTTAATCACATTTGAAGAAAAAAATTAATTACAAAAAAAAAAATCAAATACACTAACATATTTCTTGAACAGAAACATTCTCGACAGAATTAAACTCCGACAGACTTTCCAAATTGCTCAATGTATAAAAATAATTCGTTTCCTCCTTCCATAGTTGAACAATATCGTGGGGCTTAACACAGAAAATCGCGTTTTACGTAAAGACGTGCTCTCTTAATCGGAAACTGATAGTTTCCAAGCATCGGCTGTGACATTTTATGAAGCAATCGGACGAAACTAACCTCGCTGCTATAATTGTATGAGTTCGTAGACGACGTGGAATAAAATAAATACATTGTAACTGTAACAATTAATAATAATATTCGTAACCAAGTTGGATGAGAGTAGGCTTGAGATTAAACTGAGCCGTAGATGCCGTAAGAAAATGTACGTGTAGGTAGCACGTTAGTCTCCACCAAGTTGGGTGTCAACAACGACCGTCTATAAACGTACATTGCATCACCAACTGGTTTTCTATATGTATACTCGAAACATTTATATACTCATTCAAGTGGACAGAGTGTACGTATATAAATGTAATGATGAGGAACTCAATAGCATATTTTCTTTCGCATCTCAATTCATAGTCGGCTGTTTAGCAACTTCTGCGTTTCAAACCTTGCCGTACCCTTAACTTTTGCCACTTATTTGCTACAACCGCTTAAATCGTTCGATTCCTGCTTTTCAATGCCCGCAGCAATTCCATGTATCCTACGTTTATTACTTTCACATAGGATTTATTTTTTTTTTGCTTCGACGGTTAAAAATTTCACTTACGGCATTACGATGCTGGGGACTAGCGGACGTTGGCGGTGTTTGGTTGAAAAGAGTCGAAGACGTTGGATAAGTGGGCGCAGGATGATTCATTTGACTGTTACATAGACTATGATCTCCACCGTTGAGGTACCTTTGATCCTGAGACGTATCGTGCAAAACGAATCCCTTCTGCTGAGGTGGATGGTGTCCACCCCAAGTTCTCGGGTCTTGATATAATCGTACATCTTGCTGGTAGGCTGCGAAGAAAAATCGAAATGTAATTAGGCAACTTTTTGCTGGGACTTTTGTTAGATTGAAAACCAGAATCCAAGTGTGGTAATTCAGACCGGTTCGGATACGTTCCTTTTTATTGTTTTGAATGTATTTAAAAAATTTTTGGTTTCTTTTTGCCAAAGCATTTTAATGAATTCCTTTTTATTATTATTATCATTGTTGAAAAGAAATTGCACGCAGAAAAATAATTAATGAAATTCGCTAAAAAAATAATGAGGATGCGCTTGTGACGAAAAATAATAATTAATAATAAGTTCCATCGAATATGTAATAGAGAGTCTCCTAATTTTTAATATCTCGCGAACCATGTAAAGATTTAAAATTTTTCTCACAAAAATAAGAAATAAAATAATAATCGCAAACATTCACCATAAAATTTAAATTAATTATTAGCTAAAAATATATCGTTTAAATAATAAAAACATTTAAAAGACTGTTTTGTTACTTTCGTAAGGACAGGGTCCACAAAAAGCAAAAATTCGAATTTAAATATTAAAATAAAAATTGAAATAAATTTTAATATCAAAATTAAATCATTTTAAATATTAAAATAAAAAATAAATCATTTTTTTCATAACGCAGCTATATTAAGACCGTTGAGATTATTTTATCCCTACGTGGTTCAGGAAAAGTTAAAGGACAAATTCCCGATCTGGACCTCGAACAATTTATGTGTAAATTCTAAGATGAGATGGTTTCAGATCCTTTGGATGATCATTTTTGTAATTTTTGAAAATTCAAAAGTCGAATTAGTCGGCAAATAAATAAATGATAAGTTTTGGGCGTAAATTTCAGCGCACCTGATGGCTGCGGGCTATATCGAGAGTCCACTGGCTGTTGATAACCTACAGCAGCCATTTCGTTGGCTAAGCTTTGCGTGGGAGGAGGTTGTCCCCATGTCCGACGTTGTAACGTTGGTTGATCGTGCAAATAAAACTGGGATTGTTGCGTCTCTGGTTGTAATCTCGGTGTCAATGGATTCATCGGCGACATTCCATAACCCTGGAAAAAATAAACGTGAATTATCTCAGAAAAAGAGCTGAGGCGACTCAATTTATAGAAATTATAAATTACATTAATTAGTAATGAATGTAATTCAGAATTATATTTGATCTCGTTTAATGGACCATTTAAGATAACAATTCAACTAAAATATTAACTATATTTAACTATATATATTATATAGATTAAAATATATATTAAATAATTTAACTGTGTATATTAAATTTGAACTTTTATTTTAGCTTCGTTTAGGCTGGTCTTTTTTTTTTATTTCACTGAAATACTTCATCGGATATTAAACTCATGTTACTGGTTTGTTCAACCAAGTCTTCACCCTGATATCTACATTTTTACTTTCGTTATCACAATCAAACATGGGATATCAGTACGTTCAACTGAATTCTAGATTACAGATAATTTTATCGAGGAATTGCCAGCTATTTTTATCAAAAAAGTTCATTTAATTCATTAATTTTAAATCCCATACAAATTATCTCTACCCTAATCAGAGGCTTAAATCTTTTTTTTTCTTAACAATCTACTCTTTTCGCTCTTAAATACTTTTTCCGATTCAGTAGATTCCAATGCAATTGAATAAGAACCAAATACCGGCGGGTAATAATCAATAATAAAATTCATTTTGTGTCCTGTACCTGCATATGCTGTTGATTCTGAAGGCTTTGGAGTTGTTGCAACTGTTGGTGCATTTGTTGCTGGTGTTGTGTCATCAGATGTTGCTGTTGTATTTGATTTTGTTGGCTCGCCAAACGTTGGATGTCCGCTTGAATTTCACTGAGACTGCTGTTCATACTTAAAATCACAAACACGCTAAGTTAACAGATGTGGACCGAAACTAATTAGCGACATTTAAGAAGTTGAAACTAGCGATGGGTTTTTCGCAATTGGCGCAATTTGTTTAATGCCAAATTCAATTTTAAAAAATTGTTCTAATACCGATACAATACTACAAAAAGAAAATTCCTAGACAAAGAATTTCCAATATTTCATTTTGATCTTGAAAAAAAAAAAAATATTTGTTTAATCTTTTCCTGACAGAAAACGAAGGAAATTTTACCAATTGCTTGTACCAAGTTCCATCTTTGAAAAATAAAGTTATTTACTGAGATATAGATTGATGGTACTGATCAAGGTCCATATTTTCAATGTCGGGTGTTCGTCGAGTTTCAATGAAAGGTCCGCTTCCGTCCTGCTCCAACCACTTGTGCTCCACATCTCGGACGTCTTCGCCAATTTCCTATGTGATCAAAAAAGAAAAGTTAGAAAGTAGAGTCTTTCAAGGGCTATTCGAATTTGGGACACTAACTTAAAATTTGGTGTCTTCTCGGTTTCGTTTTGGATTTTTAATTATTATTTTTTATTTTCTTTTATTCTGCATTAAATCTAAACTGCTTTTTTCCCTTTCATAAAATTTTTATTTAAATTTTTGCTAACTGCAGTTTTTTTCAGTATTCAGAAGAAGAGAACTCAGAAGATTTCCTATCTTTTAGCCGGACTTCGCTCTTTTTCGGCTCTGCATCAGTCAGACTATCGTCCGAGATTAAAGCTTGCAGATAGGTAAGATCGAAGTCACTGATTGAAGGAGTCGCTACGTTGTCTTCGCTAATTATTCCAGCCAGGATAGAGTCTTCGGAATTAACGATAGATTTCGAAGGAGTTTCTGCGATTTCGCGAAAATGCCTGTCTTCGTCCCTTTCTGTCATACCTTTCGCTTGATTCGATTGCGACAATTGCAGGTAATTCTGATAATGCCTGGAATTAGTGCTATTATACTTTGTGAGTCTGGAACGTGGTTTTATTCTGTCGGGCGACTCGATTTCTTCTTGATTCGTATTGCAATCTTTGTACGAAACCGTTTTGGAACTAATTTCGATTTCATTAGTGGCTGGAGATTTCGCGGACTCCAAGGAAATCATGGAATCGTGGTAAGACTCCACGGATATACTGGAATCGTTATCATTTCCTGATGACAAACTCGACTGGTAAACTAACTCGATTTCTCTGGACTCGTTTACGGGCTCGAAAGGCTGAGATTTGTTTGGTAAAATGGATGAAAATATCGAAATAATACTATTGACCGCACGACCGAACATTTCACAACTGAGAATTTTACTAATGTTTACACGGATCACGCCATTTAATCGAAGCATCTGAATTTACATCTTGTCAGAATGATAACGACAGTGACGCAACTCACGGCAAACTTCAATTGTTATTTAAAAATAAACTGGTCCTAGGATATTAATTATTTTTCGGTGTTTCTCCACCGAATGGAAACTTGACGTCCTGAGATAACTTTACACAGAAATTATTATATTATCAATTTACAATTATATATTTCTGTAATTATTTTTTTGAAAGTAGCACAATTGTTCCAAAAAATAACACGTCATGTTACTTTTGCCAATATTTCATAGGAAAATAAATACATTTTGATGTTCTCAACGATTGGAAAATTGTATTTCTTAAATAATAAAGGTAATCCTCTGGATGATAAATTCTAAAATCACTTACAGAATGAAAAATATTCAAAAATTATAAAATACAATTTACTACAACCTTATATATTTCATGTAACTTTTCTTGTTTTGAGAAAAAATATAATCCACGATTTCCCAATAGTAGAATAACACCTATTTAAAAAATAACACCACCCTTATTCTCATATTTTAGCTTTTTCGGTGGCAGGGAAATTGCAAGAGAAATGTTACACCACGAGCACGAAACTAAATAACAGAAATTGACGATGCCCTAGACTATTTCGAGCCTGGAAAAAATTTAAACAAGTCACTGGAGCGTGTTCAGAAAAAAAGGGCCAAATATTGCTTTGAATTAGAACCTGATTAATGAAGACCTTTCGATAATCCGAACGATTCCACACACAGTTGCTCATGATATTACCTGTTCAGAGCTTTGTAACACTGTGATAAGACTTCCAGACGAGGCAATATATAGAGGGTTTATATTTATTCTCTTTTATCTGTTTGATCAATATCTTATTCTTATATGAGTTCCCTAGGTTTGTCTTTTCCGGATCTTCAAAGCTCAACTTTATTATTGTAATTAGCTGAAGGTATTCGTTACATCAACGTCTATAATAACAATAAAAATAATAATCTACGGTGGAAAGTGGTCCAATAAAGAAAAAAAAATTGAACACACACGAATAAATAAGTTAATGTAAAATGCTAAAATAGAAAATACGGCGAATTCCTATGAAACGTGGCTCCAATTCCAAGCTGTGACCTCTTAAAACATTTCAAGAGCGACCTTGGTGTCCCTTGAACTGTTTGCGAGGAAGTTGGAAATGATCTTTCCATTAGGAAACGATTTTCTTTTGTCACCACGTTGTTTCCAATTCATACTTCGGTAGAAAGTTTGGAAAGCAGATACGTGGAGTTTCATACAAGGAATACTTTCCTAAGAACATTCGAGTTAGTTACAGAATTTCATGAGATACCGTCACCAAAGCTGGAAGTAAAATATTAAACACCACACGAATTGAAAAATGTTGAAATTAGGAAAGAGAAATAATTAAGTAAATATAACATTGCAACATGCAAGTTCTCGGTCTATCTCTCACCAAATTACTTTTCTCAGGGGGGGTTTAACTCATTATTCCAATCGTTTCATGAAGGTAAGGTCTATTCTTTAAATACAATATATTTCCGCATAGCCAATTCTCTATTGCAATATGCGAAGGCGGCAAAGGGGTTTCGAAGCCTTACTTAAGCGTGTCAAAATATTCATCAATATTTAACCCACTGATGCCCAAAACAGAATTTATTTATTTTATTTCTTCTGGACATTTTCCTGTAATTAAATTTACGGGTAATTAAAAAATATGGGAAACATTTTTCATGAATTTCTTATTGTAAGACCTGCTCGGATGGTTTTACATTCAAAATGTTTTGGTAAAAAGTAAAATTCTTTTATTTTTGGGCACCAATAGGTAAGAGTGGCAAACATCTTTGAAATAAAAGGCCTGTCTACTATAATGTCTTTGCGGACGTATACAATCGTACCTTAAGTGAGAAAGGACGTTGTGGTTTCTCTTGTGGGGCTTGTTGGGACACAACAAGAGTTGTCTCAGCTAAGTTTGACGGGTTTGTCTCACCGGAAGGTCCTGTAGTGGTAGTAATAGGTGTAGGAGAACCCAAATCACCTGGAGTATCACCCCCTGACGTTGACGAAGAGGGTGATTTTACCTTACCCTGGAACCATCCCAACCAACCGTGCCATTGTTAGGTACTCACAAAAGTGTCCAACACCAACCATTGTTCCAACCATTGAAGAAAAATTCATGTGTCTCTCGATCAATTCATTCACAATTTTTAAGCATGACCGATCAAAAAAAAAAAATGTAGCATGATAGAAAGCAATCCTCGAATACACGTAAGTTATGAGAGGAAAAGGAGATTCGTGCAGTTCTTTCGGTTCATCAGATAATAACGAAACGGGAAAAGCGATTATATGGAACATTCGTAAACTTACCGCAGAGGAAAGCTAAGAGTTTAAGAAGCACAGAAAGAAGGGAAGGAAGAAAAGTTTTATATATTGATTTAACACTGATCGCAAGTTAGCGAAAGATTATTTACAAATAGATACGCTTCACTAAAAGGATTACTGGATATAGAAAATCATATTTCGGAGATTTTTAGTGGATTTTAGAGCTCGTTTTGTTTTATACTTTATACCAACGAAAATAATACTTCCATATCTGTCTTTTTTACGATTTATGAAAAATTCAGTATAATTTTATAGCAAGACTTGCAAAATGCTAGAAAAAATATTGATGTTTCGTAATAAAATATGAAAACAGGGTATCAAATCATTTTTGAACGGGAGTCGAGTAGAAATCAAAATTAGGCAAATTTTACAAAATCTGAAATTTACAGGTAAACTTGAAATTTCTAATCAAGTATTAAAATCTAAGAATTTCCAATAATTCCAAAGCATTCTACAGACTTTAGACCACGACACTGAGATTAAAAAGACTGTCCAATACACTAGCCACTAGATCAAGAGCGCTACCGAGTTCTTATAAAAGGTACTTGAAGCCAAGCTTACAATTGAAGTGTCATTTTCTGTATTTGAAAAAATTCCATGTTCAAAATCGAAAAATTTAATTTCTACTTCCATATCAATTTAAGAGATTCAGTAATTCCAATTCTTGTGAAAATGCGGACGATCATTAAGGGACAAATTAGATACTCTTAAGTTAATGGTGATCCCATATAAATTAAAATATTTTAGAAATTAATAAATTATGGGTTTTTTGAAATTTCCATAATAAAAATTAAGTGCCAATAGATTATTTTTAAAAAATATAATAGAGTGAGAATTAGAAAAAAAAATAAATAAATCATGCTAAATTTGAAAGAAAAATCCCGAATCAAGTAATTCATTTAGTGATAGCCACATAATTGCCGATGCATGCAAGTTATACTTCTAGAATACACTTTTTCCAAAATTAAAAAGTAAGCCTGTTAAAAAAAAGTTATTATTCGATTACGAAATCCACAAAAAACTACTATTAAAAATACTATACAAAAGCTATATATGTACAAGATACTTTGTTTTACAAATACAACAGCGAGGAATCTATACTTAGGGAGAGATTCACAAAATTCGTTAAAACGAGAGCAGAAGCAAAGCGAAAATTCTACTCACCTTGGTAACCGCTTGCAAAAATGCCGCTTTTCCAACTTTCTGGCGCTGTTTCGACATAACAACTTCCATTCTGCGTTTCTCGTTTTCTATGTGTCTACGTTTTTCTTCGAGTTTCAGTCGTATGTTATTTAATTGTGATGCCATTATTGTATTGCTTCCATTTTCATCTAAAAAACATTATCAGTAACTTTTTAATGTAAAAATATTTTCAGGCATTTTTCAATTTTTTTTTTAAATAAAAAGTATGGGTAACAGTAACAAAATGAAGTTTTAACAATAATTGAGAAAAACTAAGGCTCAAAAATAATATTTAGAACACTAAGAAATTTTTTATCCAATTTTACTAAAGCTTCATTATAAATTACAAAGTTCGTAATAAATCCGAAGATTATTATAATCGTGAAACCTGTATTTTTTTTTTGAGAATTTTAATTCTCTTAATTTTTGGAATTTTATTTCTCCTGAAATATAGATTAAATACGCTTAAAAACCAGAAAATTCACAAATTCGAAACTTCATTTTTGAGATTTTAATAATTCAAGGATAAAAGTTTTAAAAAATGAAACTAGCGAAATTATTTCGAATATTTTACCAGTCGATTGATGTTCCGTCTGGAGGGTTTGTTGATTACTCTGCTGTTGCCACGTGGTTGTATTCGGCAACGTAGCGAACGTGGTTTTCTTTTCATTCACACCATTGCCATTGGTTTGTCCATATTTTTTACTCGACAAGCTTGACTTTGACGATGATACGTCTTCGCGATCTTGTTCACTGTATTTGAGATTAAAACTTTTTTCGGAGCTTTGCCTGCCAAGATTCGCAAAACTAGCCATTTTCGTAATTTCGCCCTCGTTATTTTCATTTTCACTGGAATGTACAACACCAAGATTTTTATGACCCACATTATCCAAACTAGAATTTGAAATATGTCTTCGTAAACGCGGTGGTTCGTCATTATTATAACCATTGTCAGCTAATATCAATTGTACACCACTTCCATATACGTCTTGAACGCTGGATCGCGCCGGTAAAGTTGGTTCGGTTGTAGTACGTTTACCAGTATGAACTCCTACTTCTTTATCTGGATTTCTTCCGAAATTGTGTAAGTTATCCTGTTAAACAAAAATAACAATATATTAGAAACATATTCTTAAAAATACCGGTCAATAATTAAAATTCATTGAATTAATTAATTTTCAACTTTTCTGGAAAAATATTTCATAAGAATTCAGAAAAATCGAAATAAACAATTTTAGTATTTTTTTACCATAGTAACAAAAAACCTCTCTTTTTATCTGAAAAAAATATAATCTTACAAAATAAAATCTTCTCCTACCCAGGGTAGGAGAAAAAATATATCCTCAAAATACCGGTCAATAATAAAACTTCATTAAATCAATTAATTTTCAACTTTTCTGGAAAAATATTCCATAAGAATTCAGAAAAATCTAAATAAACGAACAATTTTAGTACTTTTTTACCATAAAAATAAAAAACCTCACTTTTTATCTGAAAAAAATATAATCTTACAAAATAAAATTTTCTCCTACCCAGGGTAGGAGAAAAAATATATCCTCAAAATACCGGTCAATAATAAAACTTCATTAAATCAATTAATTTTCAACTTTTCTGGAAAACTATTTCATAAAAATTTAGAAAAATCGAAATAAACAATTTTAGTACTTTTTTACCATAGTAATAAAAAAACCTCTCTTTTTATCAGAAAAAAAAATATAACCTTACAAAATAAAATTTTCTCCTACCCAAGGTCCTACTCTAAAATGAATTGATTTACAAATTCTTCATTTATATATTATTCAGCAAAACCCGAGAATTTTAATTCGGAGCTCGCAAACATCAAAAGCGGAAAAAAAGAATTTCGCTCACTTGTGATCCACCAAAATTCTCAATAGTCAATTGTGAATCATCGGTAACGCTATTGCGCCTGGATCTTCTACCAGCATAAGAACTTCTTCTTTGTTCTTCCCAATTGCTAGGCCGACCAGCGGCTTCCGCCCTAGCCGCAGATTTTTCGTCGGCTACGGAGCTCAATGTAGGAACGCCTCTTCCCCGATGTACAATAAAACTTTCTTCGCTACCTGTTCTCCTAAAACAAGAAAAACGCAATTATCAGTATCGAAATGGCATCGAACCGCTCGTAAACGCAATTAGCTGTTTTCTGTCTTTACCTGTCATCGTAAGAATGACTTTCTGTAGTTTGCTGTAACGATTGTGATTTCTTCACCGTAATGGGTGCTGATGATTTAGTCACTAAAACGTAACAAGCATCGTTACTACTCAAATGGAACAGAAAGTATGTGAGCAGAAAATGAAAGACTAAACTATTTCAAACAGCATTCTAAATGTTTCAACTAAAACAAAGAATAAGAAGATTAGAATTGATACCATCAGCTTTTCGACGATTCTTCATGAAAATTTCAATATTTTACTCGTAAATCAATTTTAAATGTAAATTTCGTATTATCGAATTTTTTTAAAAAGTATTATTTTCTTCTATTTCATTAATTTGAATTGTTTGAAAAATTTCAAATAATATATTTAAATATATTTAATTTTCTAGAGAAGTCGTTTTAATTGAAAATTTCAAATTAGCTAGTTTCCAGTCCATTTCAAGGCAAAAGATTTACGAAATTACGATTTCCCCCACGCGTTCATTCGTGAAATAACTTTTGAAATTCGACAAATATTTAAAGACAAAAAAAAATTAACCTACGCGATAGCTGATATTATCAAGCAACAAAAAAAAAGTAATCAATGTCGAATGTATCACACTACGTACTAATTTCTAAAGATTCGTCATAGTATAGTGTTCACAAATTTGAGATGAGTAAATTGGGGGAGTGGAACAACACAATTAAAAAAAAAGAAAAAGTCGACAGTCACAAAAATGAAAGGATGATAAACGAAAAAAACAAAAATTATGTAAAAACGAAACCAAAGATATCAGAATAACAGCTCGCAACGAAAACTAAGAACTTTGATGATCGAGTGAAAGTACATGTCTATATTATTATGACTTCCTTCTGATCCAACTTAGTTAAGACAAATGAAGTCATGCAAAATGAAAATATCGCAAAAGGCAGAGAGATAGAGGTAAAGAATAAGAAATATATATATATAGAGAGAGAGAGAGAGAAAGAGAGATAGCAGAAACCGAAAAGCATTAAAAAGTTATGTTAAATGCATGATGCTGCCAATGTCCCACGTTTTGTGCATAATTAATACAATCTTTTCTCTCAAATCTCGTCTTCATGCAGGTGTTTCCCAGGGGTCCTCTCCATTTAATGAATGAAACGTACAAAACGATTAGGTGACAGAGAACTCGACATTTTTACACGTATGATTCAAAGAAGCTCCTAATGTAAAGCTTTGACGTTAGGCCGACACTCTGTTCGCATCATAGAGAGAGAGTGAGCGAGAGAAAGAGAGAAAACAGAGAGGGCGAGAGAATAAAAGTGAAACTCGTGGTTGAGTTTGCTGTCAATTCCAGCACGGAATTCTTTTTTTCCAGTATGGGTTTTTCGCCAGGTAGGAAAGAAATCGTGTGGTTTCCAGCAATTTCATCCGCCAGTTTGATTTTTTCCTATTGTCCCGGGGCACTTTTCCTCCCCGCACGGAAGCGTGAGATACTCGGATATCCATCTATCGACGGGAAATCCTGTGTAATGATATACTTTGATGAAAGGACAAAGGCAAAAATATTCTGAAGAGGAGACCACCTAGTTGACGACATGTTGAATTGAATTGTACATTATAGCTTTAGATTTTTGGTTGTTTTTCATCGTTTGGTAGCATGTTGGATACCTGTGAAGCCTGGTGCGGATACGGAGAGGTTGCTTCTCAGATCAGGTATCGGAGCTATAGACTGTGGTAGACATCGTTTATGAGCTACGCCATGACTATTGCGCGGACACGCTGTATTCCGGTACCCGTCACCCGTTATCAGTTGGATGTAAAGAAGGAGACGAGGATAGCGTTGAAGCATCAAGAAGGTTACACCATAGAAAATCATACGGAAAGATTACAGTAGAATTTGTTTCTTTGTCTCTTTTCACTTTGGTCTTAATTACTCGTTTTTTTCTTTTCTTTATATCATCCTTTAGTTTTTGCCGCTGTTTTTGAGGACTCTAACTACGGACGAAACGTATCCTTTCGGAGACACGAGTCTTGTCTCGAAACCCATACGTCTTGTTCGTTTGTCATAAGATCTTCGCAGATGAAAGATTCTTTTGTGCTTTCAACTTGTATCTTATCAAATGAAACTCAGTTGTTTTGTTGAAAGTTCCGGTGTTACGATCTTTCCTTTCCTTTAGGGGAGAGTTCTTTTTTTTTTCTGTGTGTTTACGTGTGTGTACGTGTATTGACACTGATAAGAAGCGTGATACCATTCCAGTTGCAGGCAACATATTTCAAATTTATCAAACTTCTTTTTTTAGATTAAGTGTTTTTTTTTGTTTACACCTCGCGCGCGCGCTATCTTTAGGAATTCCAGTAAAAGCGAAGGTACACCTGGACGAGAGTGCCGTTGTTCAGTTCGAAATTGCATTTTTCTACGAGTCCCTAACCAAATTATGCTACATTTTTTGTATAAAAGGCACATTTCAGAAATTGAAAGGAGCTGTTACTTTTGAAATTGGGGCAAGAGTCGTTTTTATATTTATTGTGAATTCATTAAAAACATGAGCCGTTTATTTTGAAAGTGGCCTAAATCCAGTTTTTTTTTTAATTTTCCAGAATTTTTTTATGACAACTAAGTTCGAGTGGCACATGTTACTACAGTTAACAGTAAAAAATTCAGGAATGGACTTGGGCCATTTTCAGAGGCAACGGCTCAACTGAAATTTTTACACAAAAAAGATATCTTTTCCTGAAAGACTTTTTGAAAGCAAGGAATATTTTTCTCTTAACCGTTTGAGTACCGGAGTCTTTTTTTGTTTCCAAATAAAAAATTGCCAAGCGGCGCGATAGCGCTCTTTTTATTCCTTATTTCAAAAATGCTAGCATTTTTGGACATGGAACAAAAGAAGCGCGATTGCGCCGCTTGGTACTCAAACGGTTAAGGAAAATATTAAAGGTATTTATCGTTAAATTTTCTTCATAATTCAGTCAGTTTCATCATAACTGAGCGTTTTGTGAAAACTTACTCGGGGTACTGCTGTGCTCAACTCTGTATAAAACTTGCAAAGTGGAGAACACACAAGATAGTTGAAGAACTCTGAGCGGTGTGTGCTAAGCATTGCCAGGTGTACAGAGAGTGCACAGAAGTCGTATTCAGAAACAAATTTAGAACAGAAGCATAAGAGAAGTAGTCCACGAATTTCTATGCACCGCGAAATATTTTCAAAGAGATCGAGGGTTTCGTTTTATCCAAAATTGCGTAATTTCTAAAATACTGAAATTCCGAAAGATTCTTCAATTGTATCATTTGTCAAATTCGCAGGGATCATTTTGGAACACAATTTTTTGAAAAGAATTGTTCGTAACATGAAGGTATCTTTTGAAGGCGGTAAGAAAAAATGTCTGCCTGCAACAGCAGTGGAACTTTTCATGAATATAAAAAAAAATAAGAACGAAAATGATATGACGGGTAAGTTCAATCACGGGTAAGAAGTGAGTTGAGTGAATGTGTGTTGGAATTAACAGAAAGAAAAGAGAAAGGAAAAGGACCAAATGGTGACAGGCGCATCCTCCACCCAAAAAATTAATACAGCACAGATTGAAATATTCACTGGAATAGAAGTAGCCTGACACCAGAAAACCATTGTTATGACTCGTATGCAACCCATCCCCAAAAAAACATTCCTGATTTTTTTTTTTGAATGAGGATGTTTTGTAGACGTGTGGGAAACTTTCTTTCTTTCGCTGCTTAACGTACCATCTAAATATTGCGACGCCCTTTCCTCACCAGGATAACGTACGCATTTCACCGGATGTATTTCCAACACGTTGTACATATCTGCCAGAAAAACCACTAGATTCTGTTTCATGGACCTGAAAAAAGTAATTCATGGAATTCAACTCGTTTTGGACACAGCGCGCCGCTGCGGCGCCAGTTTATACGCTAATATCTTATGCGGTACCAGTTTATGGTTTTTACATTACAAATATATTTAGTAAGGGTCTACTGAAAGTGCCTAAAAGTTGATTCGGAAAGTCGATTTTTTTTGGACTTTCCCCTTCCCCCAAAAATGGGGTAAAAATTAAAGTTTCAAAAATGGGGTGGGATGAGTCATTTTTAGGGGTGATTTTTTGCGTAGAATCGATTGCAAAGGTCAAATTGGATAAAATCTGAGCGGAAGTTGGAAAAAAGTAGGTTTTTTGAGGAAAAATCGCACTTCCCATTGGAAATTTGCAATTTTAACGATGAAAATGGATTCCTCGGAAAAAAATACATCGGATATGGGTCTCCCTCAAGTTCCCAAAAAAAGTTTCCAAAAGTCGATTTTTTGGGCATGCTTACCCCTTCCACCAAAAATGGACTAAAAATTAAAGTTTTAAAAACAGGTTGGACAAGTCATTTCTAGGAGTAATTTTTCCCGTAGAATCGATTCCCAATGTCAAATTTGATGAAATCCGAGCAGAAGTTGGAAAAAAGTAGGTTTTTTGAGGAAAAATCGCACTTCCCATTGGAAATTTGCAATTTTAACGATGAAAATGGATTCCTCGGAAAAAAATACATCGGATATGGGTCTCCCTCAAGTTTCCAAAAAAAGTTTCCAAAAGTCGATTTTTTGGGCATGCTTACCCCTTCCCCCAAAAATGGGGTAAAAATTAAAGTTTTGAAAACGGGGTTGGACAAGTCATTTCTAGGGGTAATTTTTCCCGTAGAATCGATTCCCAAGGTCAAATTTGACAAAATCCCAGCGGAAGTTGGAAAAAAGCAGGTTTTTTGAGGAAAAATCGCATTTCCCGTTGGAAATCTGGAATTTTGACAATGAAAATGGATTCCTCGGAAAAAAATACATCGGATATGGGTCTCCCGAAAGTGCGTAAAAGTTGATTCGAAAAGTCTAATTTTTTGGACATGGCTTCAATTTCATTTCAATAATTTCCAAATTATAATCGCTCAAATTTTTTCATGACCGTCAATAAATGAAAAAAAAAATACCCACCCTCTCATATACGTCACGTCTTCAGGCTGCATATGAAAAATCGAATAAGGCAAACATTTGTTGCAGAATGCATGAACCAACGACAGATTGTGAAGTGCATCAGCAACCGATGGCCTTTTGGATACTCGGATATCCATCCAATTCAGTTCGCCAGGGCAATAAAAAGCTACGACTGCAGCTAATCCGACACCATCGCACAGCGATTGAAAATCTTTGGCAGCTGGTAGTTCAGGAAGTCGGGTCTTATCGCCACCGCCTTCGTCCGTCTGAATTTTCGCGATGAGTGCACGGGATGCGTGACTTATCCAAAATAACAACCCGTTTTCGTGATCCGTAGGTACTTCTACTTCGGCTTGTGGGTCGAATCGCTTAATTGCAGCCACGACTCGGTCCCCGGTCACCACTTCCTTTGCATATAAGACCATCAGGCCTTCTATCACAGCCATATGCGCAGACTGAAAAATAAAAATAGATATTAACAAAAAATATCTAGGTGATTAATTAGTAAATAATTTAATTCAAAGGGTTGATATCAGTAAAATAATTGTTTGATTATTAGTAATCAGTTTCTGGCATAGAATGGACCCTGGGCAGACAAAGAATCTGTTTTTTTCCGGAAAATATGAATTTTTCTCTCAACTCTACTTTTTTTTAATAGAAAATTTCCCATATTTCTTCGTATTGAAATTATGGTAAAATTATGAATATTGATCCGGAATGAAATCTTCACCAAATTTATTTCTACTCCGTGGACGTAAATTCTGCTTGCCGAGAGGGACATAATCTGGTATTAATTTCATTAAAGCCAGCGTCCTAGATTTCGTAGCGGAGTTTATAGAATTTAGCGGAGACGAGGTTAAAGATATTTAACTCGCAAGTAGAAAATTATAATCTTGTCATTGGGGCAATCGAGTTATCGCAGTGAAGCTAAGTTCTCGGTAACGTTCTAGAGAAATATAGTAACAGCGAAGTTTTGAGGCAGCTTGCATTATTCGGCTTTTCGGGATAAATTTCGTGGAAAGGCCAAACACTTACCATTTTAAGTGGTGAATTTTGTATAAGTATGGTTTCAGTAAGCTGAGTGTTATTGGGTTCAGCCACGTAAACGCCCTTTCTAGCGAGTGCTTGTAGGATACCCCAATGATTCTGGTTGTGATAATTGGGGTCCGAGTAGATGTTCGCCAACGCCAGACAGTAAAGCTCTGCATTTGAAAGTGCATGGACAATTTGTGGCTTCAAATGCTCTTGATCCTGAAAATGATGGTTTTTAATCGTTAATTATTGAATTAAATGTTGTATTGGTATTAACACTTTTGTTTGGCGTCGGTATAGATCTTTGTGTACGACACCAACGTGGTACCATCGGCGCTTGCCCGAGAGTTTTCGCATGGCACCAACCTGGTGCCACCGGATTGAAAATAGTATTAATATTAATTTGTATTAATACATTCCTAATCGATGCGGTGAATTTGCTATCATGGATTATTGTTTAAAAATTAAGAGACTTAAGATTTTATTTTTTTATTTTGGATACTTTAATTATAATATTGAAATTCCTTAATTATTATCATAATTTTAACAAAAATATTGAATTTTTCTGTCGTCGATTGCTGTCACAAAACTAATTATTGTTCAAAAGAGAAAATTAATACAACGAATTGGAAGAAAGATAATACAATTATTTAGCTAACAACTTTTTTGGGATTACTGAAAAAAATGTTACTGGAAAATTCCCATTTTTAAATGTTGCGGCTGTAAGAGGAGATTAATTAATTGGTCAAGAGAGTCGTTCGGAAACCGCTAATTTTTGCCAATATTTTTAATGACGATCGAAGCCTCTGAAACTCACAAGCTATTTCCTATGTATCGCGTTTTATATTGCTACACTATTTTTAACTATGACGAGAAGATCACAAAGTTTACTTTAGCTGAATTATTTAAATTCTTGCTCCATGTGAAACCTCATGCACTTAGTGCAAATCTTGGTATCTGAAATACAAATAGTGAAAGTAGATAAAGACCAAAGATTTTAGGGAAAAAATAAGTTACCATCTACAGGATACAGTATTACTACAACGTGACGAGTAAAGCTATTGATTAATTAACTCCAGTTTATTATTTTTTCGCTTCTTTTCCTCAATTTTCTTTTTCTTGATACAAATAACTAGAAAAAGTGAAATCTAACAGGGATACACTATTTTTTTAGCAAATCGGTGGAATAAAAAAAAAGTTATAAAAAAATAGAGAAAAAAAAATTAATTCAAGAACCTAAATTAACAAAGGCTACCATAAACATATGATAATTATTCTACCTAATTTTATTATTTTAATTTATTGTGTGCCAGAGTCTATGGGGCAAAGGGGACAAATTATAAATTACAATAAATGGATATAAAATTTATAGTTTTCTTTTTTAAAAATTATTACCGAACCAATAACAAAATTCCTCAAACAAATCTATCGATTTTTCGACGCATCGTTATTCCTACTATATGAAATTTAATTATTTATTTTTTTTTTTCAATTAGACTAATGTAATTAAAATCCAGAGAATTTATCCTTCAGTGCACAGATTGCAAATAAACCGGGTCTTGTTTTCTCGATCCTGAAAATAAGGACCTAATCTATTATCAATGAGTGAGTAATTAGTATACGGGTTCCCATTCGCACAAGGGTTTCTTTATTACAAAGCAGAAAAGCCGATAACGCTTTTCCTGAGTGGTCATTACCTTCTCCTGGAAAATATTTCACTCTGGCCTGTGAAAACAATCGATTTGTACGAAGAATAGCTTATGATAGGAGTGAAATGACCAAGAACTAAAATTAACCCGTGATAAGTTCCTCCCAAACAGTTCGGTGGTAATATGTAAAAGAGAAAGACTGTGAGAGTATGGGCGATCAGGCATTGAGATAGACGATTTCCTTTTCATCGCCTAGAAAGTGATTGGTTTCCAACGCCTGGTATTGGATATTAATTACCCCGGTGAAAAGTATGAGAAGTTGGTTTTTTCCACAATTTTCTAAAAAAAAATATCCTCGTCTGGGATTTCCAGGTAAAAATTTGGAACAAAAATTCTAAAAACCAAAACTGGTTATAACTTCTTTTTTTTCAATTGATTCTGGCCATTTTTTTTTATTGGCGATGATTATTGGGAAAGAAAAAAAAAGGGGGAAATCTAATTAGGATGGAGTCAATTTCATGAAACCTCAATGCAAATTAGTACCAAGATATGGGCGCTGGAAATTCATTTGCTCGTTTCAGCGAATTCAGCTATAAGGGCTCTAGAAGTATTTTGTTTTAACCTACTTTAGCCTCTTCCGAAAATAGACGATGCTGCATTGGGAATAAGCGAGATTCTAAGATGCTTTGGTCCAAAGCGTAATAAGTCAAAAGTGCAGAAGTACAAGGGTTTCAGCTAAAAAGGCTAGAAATTCAAAAAATTACAAGTTTCAATATTTTTACGTCCTGGTAAAAAAAAAATTATAGTAATTCCAACTATTACCGTAGTTCAGTAAGGCAGCAACCTTACTAATATTTTACTGGTGAATCAATTTTAAATGTAAATTTCATGTTATCGAATTTTTTAAATATTATTTTCTTCTATTTTATTATTTTAATAATAAAATAATCAGTAAAAAGTGCAGAGGTACAAGGGTTTCAGCTAAAAATTCTAGAAATTCAAAAAATTACAAGTTTCAAGATTTTTACGTCCTAGTTAAAAAAATATAGTAATTCTAACTATTACTGGAGTTCAGTAAGGTACTAACCTTATATTTCTAGTAACTTTAACCACATTTCTTGCAATTCCAACTACTTTCAAGATTAAGTCAACTATGGTTGTGGAAGATTAATTTTCTAGGGTTTTCCTAGGGTTTCTCTAGAGTTTTGCTAGGGTTTAGCTACAGCAAAAATTAATTAGTGCCTCTATTTTTTTAAGGTGCGTCTACAAAAAAAAATCAGTGTCTTAAGTACACCGACTCTTGATGTCACAATTATCCCCTATTAAGGTTTTTCCATTTTCACGTTGACTTACAATCAGGATCAATCTGAACTTCACCTTCGGGGACATAAAAAGCCGCTTAAGGAACTTCTGGGTGATTTGAAAGAACGATTGTTACCGAAAGAGAGGCAAGGAAGGAGAGGAAAAAAATGAATAGATATACCTCATGATCACGATAATAAGGTTCTCGAAGGTTGTCTGGCACACGATTGTTGTACGCCTTCGATAAAAGCCATTTCACGGAGGCACGTTGTTTGGCCTGAAAAAAGAAAAAGGAGATACGTAAGGAACATGAGAAATTATAGACAATACATTTCACTGCATTGTAATAATCTTTAGGGGCATGATACTATGCTATTCAACTGCAGGAAAGTTTATATGCAAACGGGAAAAATTGTATTTGAAGCTTTGAAAAAAATATGCAAGTGAAACTTCGTCGAAACAATGTAATCGAAAATTGTTCTTGCGGGTGTGTAACGACAGACTTTCCTCGAGATTACAATTATTTGAGGCTCGAGTTGCGTTCAATATTAATATTATATATATATGCGCCGGTATCGTGACGGAAAAAAGCCTGTAGAAAGTTTCCTTTTTCTTGAAATAAAATTGCAGAATCAGGAAAAGTTGCCGGTAAGTATATTTCAAGTGACGTGGGAGAATGGAACTTTTTTTCCCCCCTCGATTTGGCGAAGATCGGAAATGCAATTTTAAACTTGGGGATTCAAGGATCCCTCGATATGCTCCTTCCAGGTATCTCCAAATTTTAGCTCAGCGTGTCGAGGGATTTGCCGGGGAAGTATATTGAATAAATTTCCTTCTCTCCTCGCTTCACCGAAAACTGTTGCCGATAATCCTGCATTTTGCGAAACGCGTTTTAGGAGACGTCGAATTGGAATGAAAAAAAATGAGAAATTATAGAAAATTAAGCTCGAATTTCTGGCAACTTTTACAAGCTTCGGTGGTGGGTAATTGCTCGTTAAATCGGATTTTAGTAGGAATTTTGACGATCCGGGACACGATGATGACATCGCCACAATTTCTCAGCTTCACCTTTAATTTCACGCTTAGGTGAATCGAAGATCTGAGAAGCTATACATATATATATGTATATATTATAAATATATATATTGTCAGATATAGATGATAAATATCTATGCATGTATTTTAGAAGATGCCGAATTGTTAGAATATTGATTTCATCGAAGGTACTTCTAACCCAATTAAATGTTGAATAATTAAAAATCCTACTGAATTTTATGGAATGGTGAATTTTAAACTAAAGCAATAAATTTATAGAAAAGTTATTATCAATAAGGAAATTATTTAATTCAGA
This sequence comes from Gasteruption jaculator, assembly GCA_949825005.1. Lineage (NCBI taxonomy): Eukaryota > Metazoa > Arthropoda > Insecta > Hymenoptera > Gasteruptiidae > Gasteruption > Gasteruption jaculator. Next base: position 7,243,639 of record OX463774.1, read on the forward strand.
ATAATGTTACCTTGAAGAGGCTAAAAAGGAACATTTCATAGAGAGTCAATTATCTGGACCCTGGTGTGGATTTAAAAAACTAAGATTTTAATTTCACGATTACAAAAAAAATAGATTTTTGTTTGACTCTTAACTGGCTTGCTGGGGTCTAAGATGTCCCAGTCTAGCTCAGTTCCAAATTAAGCCCCTTTATATGTAGTAAGAAAATGATACAATTTTTACTTATACTGTTTTTTAAAATCGCATTTAACGATTAATTATCATACAATTTTTTTTATATTATAAAAGTCAATAGTTTGAATGCGATACAAATTTTTATCTGTGGGTTCTAAAAAGTCCCAGTTTTGCCAACTGAGTTATTCTCGTGAATTGGGCCAGCTGAGGGTTAATACCGACCTTATTGGTCCTCATTCATTTAAACCAATAATTATAATGTAAATAATGTAATAAATTATAAAAATTATAATGTAAAATATTAATAATTTTAATACAAAATAATTATGGTAAATAATTACTTGAAATTAGACGCTTTACGTTTATTTACTTTGTTAGTCGAGTTTAGTGAAACCTCATTTCTCAAATTAATTTTTCGAAGAGATATTTCTCGTTACTTTTCAAGCAAAAGTTTCGAGTATCCAAGGAGAAAAAGTTTCATATGCAACAATTTTAATACGTTCCAATATTAAAATTGCCAGTCCGCAGCTCCAGTTTTTTCCTTAGGAGGCGTCTTTAAGGAACCAGCAGCTATTGAATATTCGAGTATCGCCTATAGAATTGGGGAAAGCCTGCCGGCTCATTTACGGTCTTTTGAAAACTTTATACGCCATTGAATGATTTCGATTCACGTCTTGGAGTAATCTAACGACCTCTTGGGAATCTTCTCACTCGCCAATTACCTGGATTTCAAATTACTCGGAATACGTTCGATCGCATTTTTGCGGAAACGAAACAGAAAATCGAATTTTTTCTGAAAATTACAGTTAAACTTCAAGTCGGTTAATATGGGAGAATTGCGCTGTTGAAAATTCTCAAATTCGAGGTATAATTTTTTGAATACCTTTTTTTTTAATATAAAAAGTACCAAAATTTGCGATTTTGCCTCGAAAATTGATACTCGAAAATTTCGAAACGGCTGCAAAAGCCATTTAACACAGAAAACTACATCTCTATCGAATTTTAATAACACGTTTAATTTTATAGAGCAGAATGTATCGCTCTCCTCTCCGAAGGTGTTGAGACGCGTCTGAAGTACTCGTCGAGTGTCTTATCTCCTTCAGAAGTGAAGTAACTTAACATACATATAGACAATAAAATTACAATATCTAATTGAAAACGGGAGTGAAGCGTCAATGGGTCTTGAGATAAACTTCAGCGAATTTGTATGTAAAAAGAAATAAAATTCCGGCTTTTGTCCAAACCCGAATCTCGAGTGTCGACTTTTCGCCAACCACATCATGGGGTTATTTAATTGAACCCTAGCAATTTTAAACCTAACGTACTTTTTTACTAAAATACGATTTGGAAAGCAATTATTATTTATTTTTAAAAAATTTAATGACGAAAAAACTAACGATACGTGCAAAAATAGTACGGATTGTAAGAAATTTCTTTGTAAAGAAAAAAAAAATAAATAAATAAATGCTGTCGCTTGTTATTTATAAAATGCAATTAATTTTCGGTCGATATCTGTTATTGTGTGAGGTAATTTCATTATTTCACGTCACAGAAGCATTTTTATTATTTTTCATAAGGATTTTCAATATTTTCGCAATTTCTTTTCTTTTCAATGGATCTCTCTCTCTTACATTAAGAAGAAAAAAAAAGGAATCGCTAAAATTGCTGAAAAAAGTAATGAAAAATAAATAAAAATAAATAAACATTGCTTAATAAAAAAACGTGTCTACGAGTTATAAAATAATGACATTTGCTAAATTTAATTTCACGGTAAACGTTTGCGTTTATTATTTTCCGCATTATTTTTATAAAGAAAATTTGGAATTTTCCAAGTTTTCTGGTAATTTTAATTACTTTTCTATATAATTTTCCCGCTTTTATTACCTTTTTTTAAATTTGCCTATACAATTTTAAAATTTTTTCTCAGTGTATTAAAAAAACCCCGACTCTGCGATAAAATATATATTTTTTTCGTGTTAAGGGGGGGGTATGGTTTTGAGGGTTCAAAAAAAGTGATTTTTTTTTATTGCATATTATGAAAGTATAGTATTTCAAGAATGTTGTCTGTTAATAGGAAGTCAATCGGAGCAAAACTCACAAAGATATAGCTTTGGAAGTAGACGTGTCTCGAACGACTACCTGAGCTGTAACCGCTCAGCGGGAAGGCAGTTGTTTCTCAATCTCTTTTGTTATCTTCTTTTGTTATTGTCCAATCTTCTTTTGTTATTCTCCAATCTTCTTTTGTTATTGTCCAATCTTCTTTTGTTATTGTCCCTAAGCAGTTTCCAGAAAGGTCTTAGACAGGGTCGTTGTAACGGTACCCCGGTACCTGGTGTTGCTTCATTTTCGAAGCAGACGCGGAGTGTAACAGTCGTGTTGTATTTTCTTACTCTATTTCGTTGTGATATTTTTGTTGTTCGCAAAATGCCGAGAAAAGTTTCCAGAGAGTGTAGAAAGGAGAGTGGTAAAAAGTTGTATCGAGGTAAAAAAATAGTTCCTCCGCATAAACGAAGAAACGATGACGATATTGAGACAAGGAGTACGTCAACGAAAAAAATCAGACTAAGTTTTAGCCAAGAAGTTGCTGAAGATACAAATAAGCATTTCAGAATCATTGATTTTCTGTTAGTTTTTTCAACAATTTCTACGTTAGTGAAGTGTGCAGTTTGTGATAGTACAGTATCATTTCAGTGTTGTGGCAAAATAGGTCTTGGTTTCAAGATAAAAATAAAATGTGAAAAATGCAAAGAACCTCGTTACGTTCCGTCTAGTGAACGAGTAGATGATCATATGTATGAAGTGAACTACCGATTTGCTTTCGTGATGCGAGTTTTAGGCTTGGGATTAGCTGGTTGTGACAAATTCTGCGGACTGATGGATTTATCCAGTAATTTCGTAGCAAAATCGGTATACCAGAATTACTTGAAGAAAATGTGCTCCAGTGTGACGAATGCCGCAAAAAGATTTTTTGTTTCTGCGATAGAGGAAGAAAAAGCAGCTATTATCGTCGAATTTGCATCTTCAGTGGCTGCTTGTGTTTTCAATGAAGGCTGTAAAGCTTATTTAACCTTCCTAGAAGAGATGCGAATAAGTACTGGTCCAAGTTGTCATGGATGGGCGCTTCGAACCAACGATATTCGAATGAACAGAGCAGATGAGCGAGCAGCTGAAACCGCTAAAAATGATAGAATTCGCCGCAGACTTGATAAAAAAGATGCTTTGGACATTCTTGACGAAAGTTCTATACTCTATGGTCCCGGCATTGATGATTCTATGTGAGTAAAATAAAAAATAAATAGCTTACTAAGTTTTATCAGGGTCTTTTCGCTACGAAAAACTTTAAACGCGTTTTTCTCAAGTCGATGTTTTTTGAGTCGGTGCACACTGTATCTGAAAATCTATTCAACCGATCGTTCTCAAATTTTTTACAGTATTTCCTTACATAATTTATGAGGTAACCCTGGCGAGATTTTTTCGTCTTTGATTTTATTTTTCTTATTATTAACAACAATAGTCATGAATTTAGGCCAAAAATCGGTATTTTCACTTTCAATTCTTGTAAAAAGTTCAAAAATTAAAAAAAATGGAAAAACTCGGCAGCGATACCTAGAGGGACATAAAAATTAAGGAAAAAACTTTGGTTATTTCATTTCAGATGATCCAGTGCTGAGATATGATGTGCACCGCAAAATGTATTTCTTCTGAGGCGCCTGCGAAGAATTGCTGCCATTCGGTCAATTTTCAATATTTTTGAACCAATATTTCACAGAATATAGTTCAATTACTACTCTTTAATGTACAACAATCAGAAATAAATGTACTTTCACCGTACGCCCAAAAAAAAATCTGTAAAAACCTGTTTTTTTCTGCCTTCAAAACCATACCCCCCCCTTAAAACCCGCTCTAATACATTTCAATAATTTCTCTTGACACGAATCTACCCTACTTCCACTCAACTTCTTTGACATGTTCATGTGCAATCAAAGGTTCGAGAAGTACAGATGTCGTTTAACGAGCACAAATCAAGATGCGAGATTCATAAAATGCACTTGTATCTACAAATGCAGTTCTATAAAAAGACCGTGTTGTCACTACCAGGGAGAAGAATGACAAGTATATATATATATATATATATATATAGCATTGCGTTAAATGCGATATTAACCTCGAATTATCATCTCGGAGGGTCCGTGGATCGATTTAATCGTAGGGAAGGTTTCGGCTCAACGATCTTAAAGAGTCATCATTAAGACTCTGACCTCGATCTAACTGGAATTTTTTTACACATCGGTAATTCCGAGTTCGATATCTCGGTAGGAAGAAGAATCTAACGCGCGCTGTTCGGTTTTATTCTGAATCCCTCATACGTTTTGTGTCCCTTAAGACCTTGTTGCGCGGATGTATATATGTGTGCCGGTGATTATGGAAGTGGTTTAACAAAAAGTCACATATTCTTTGTTTCAAGATTTTCAAGGTTTTGTTAGTACTAGCAACAACGCGCACGCTGCGCGTACGCTTTTTGCGTCTTAGTGGTGGATAATTTGGAATTTATTCGAAAAATTCGACTTTTAGAATCAGCTTTTGGGAATTTCGGGAGACCCTTATTCGATGTATTTTTTTCCGAGGAATCCATTTTCATTGTCAAAATTGCAGATTTCCAACGGGAAGTGCGATTTTTCCTCAAAAAACCTACTTTTTTCCAACTTCCGCTCGGATTTCATCAAATTTGACCTTTGCAATCGATTCTACGCGAAAAAATACCCCTAAAAATGACTCGCCCCACCCCGTTTTCGAAACTTTAATTTTTACCCCATTTTTGGGGGAAGGGGTAAGCATGCCGAAAAAATCGACTTTTGGAAACTTTTTTTGGGAACTTGCGGGAGACCCATATCCGATGTATTTTTTTCCGAGGAATCCATTTTCATCGTTAAAATTGCAAATTTCCAATGGGAAGTGCGATTTTTCCTCAAAAAACCTACTTTTTTCCAACTTCCGCTAGGATTTTATCAAATTTGACATTTGGAATCGATTCTACGGGAAAAATTACCCCTAAAAATGACTCGCCCCACCCCGTTTTCGAAACTTTAATTTTTCCCCATTTTTGGGGGAAGGGGTAAGCATGCCGAAAAAATCGACTTTTGGAAACTTTTTTTGGGAACTTGCGGGAGACCCATATCCGATGTATTTTTTTCCGAGGAATCCATTTTCATTGTCAAAATTGCAGATTTCCAACGGGAAATGCGATTTTTCCTCAAAAAACCTACTTTTTTCCAACTTCCGCTCGGATTTTATCAAATTTGACCTTTGCAATCGATTCTACGCGAAAAATTACCCCTAGAAATGACTCGTCCAACCCCGTTTTCGAAACTTTAATTTTTACCCCATTTTTGGGGGAAGGCCATACGATTTTTCTGCACAGAACCTGTTTTCGCGGAGATTCGCGAGAATCGTACGTGCAACAAAGAGTCAAGTTTGGAAAACAATTATTTCTTGCGTAATGACCGCTTTAAACGCGTTGAACTTATCGTTGAACGCTGCAAGTTTTAGTATGCACCAAAAAAGGCGATGCCGAGAGAAAAAGAGAGACATTAAAGCGTTCTCGGACGCGCCTTAATCTTTGCCGTGCGAAGTGAAGTCGACCAAGCAACCTGGCAACCTACTCAGAGAAATCCGCTTTGAAGCCCGGTCTACGGCGACGACTGCGATATTTACGTAGAAAGCGCATTTCGCTTATTTCAGTCGCTACGACCGGTACTCTACTCGGCCACGCGAGATTCCAACGTAATTATCGGCGTCATTATCGCCGAGCTTTGATAACGAATTAATGTATTCCTAGGTCTTTGCCGGTACTGAGCCATTGGGGGGGGGGGGGGGGGGGGGACGCAAAAATGCAGTTTGCATCTACCCTTTGGAATCCCAGCTTTGAGAAAGTTTTACGGAATCTGGAAGCTCGCGGTGGAACTCCAGCCTTTGAGATTCAGACACTGAAAATTCCAAAATATTTTACTTTTTGTAAAATGCACGTGCAGTTGCGTCAGAGCTCAGCCGCGAAGTTCGGAAATTCTTTGTGCACTGAAATTGCAACTTTGACTTCACGATATTCTTTCTTTCAATTTTAGAAGGAGTCAGAAGGCACTTGCCTGCACTTTCAATTTAATTTTTTTCATATTTTTCATATTTTATGTTTTATATTTTTAAATTTTATATTCAACAATTTATAACAATTTTATATCGTGCAAATTGTTTGTTTTGCGAAATCGAATTAACAGGTTGAAGGCCAGGTTAAATTTACGTGACACCCCATTCGAGCCACGTGGGTCGCAATGGTATACACTATTGCATTCGTTATAAAAGGCTCGGCCTGAGCGGAAAGCTCAATGCCGGTCACCGATGACCGACATGGCATTTAGCGCATTAACAAATTCGAAGGAAAATGAATTTCGAGGAAAATTCCACTCCGGAAGACTTTTAACCGGTTCAATGAAATAAGCTTTGGCGACCTAGACGAAATTGAGACTTAATTAATAGGAGTATACACATACGTATTTTTTATGTGTGTGCGTTGAGCAAGCCTTTCATTAAATTAATGTATTCGTGTAGTACTACATATTTCAGTATATACTTCAGAAATCATCACCGTTAAGAAGTTTAATTAGTTGAAAAGCTTTCAAGCGCGCTTTTAATGGTATCAAAAAAAAGCGTTTTGAGATATAGTGTAAATGTTGTATGGTTAAGGGTATATTATTGCCACTTTGGCGTATTATATCTTGGGCGATGTAGAGGTGACAAAATAGATTCGAGTAAAAATGTTGGGTAAATCTTTCACGGGTGCGTTGTTTTTCAAAATCAATGCAATTATCGAGATTTTGACTGTGTTTTGCGAAATATAATTGGGGATTTTAATTTTGAGGATATTTAATTTTCGTTTGAATAATTAATTAGGAATAATTAATTAGGAATTTTTTTTTTGTAGAAATTTAATGCTTGTAATTGAGATGACTCAAATTTCAATATATGTATTCGCAATAGATTTCTGGAAAAATTAGTGATTGACGATAGGGTCAGTTATTGGTGCGAAAACACTGTATAAAATAAAAGCGTTTTTATACAGAAATCGATATTATCTGTAATTGCTTAAAGGAATAAGTTTCATAATTTATAATCCATCTTAGAAAAAAAAGGAAAATTTTGGAATCAGCAATTTTTATATTGCAGGAAGTAAACTTTACTATATTATTGCAACATTTCCAATAACATCACGAAATAATAACCTTTGTAATAATAAAATAAAGTAATAATAACCTTTGTAATAATAAAATCGAAATTTCGATTACGATTTAAAAATTATAACGATATATTAAAATATTATATTAAATAACGATATATTAAAATATATTAAAATGTACTGCTATTTTTAATTGAATCAAATTAATTTTATTAAAAATTGGATTAGATGGAATCTATTTTTAAAATTAATTTTTCTTCACATTACGTTTAAATTAAATTGTCAGATTCAAATCCAACTTGCAACACTGGATCTTAAAATATATATGAAGTGGTCACCTCAAAAACGTTGTAGCATACAAATTACAAATTGTTGAAAAACCTCCGAAAACGAAAAAAAATAACCTGATGGTGCAATAATAATTGTTTAACAAAAAATTGTACCTTACAGCGTTTTTGAGGTGACCCATTCTATTATTGCACCATATCAGGTTATTTTTTTCATTTTCGGCGATTCTTAAAGAATTTGCAATTTCTACCTTACAACGTTTTTGAGGTGACCCATTCATATATTACAAACGCGATTTTCTCGAATTCCTCGTAAGAACGTTTGAAGCATCGATTAGCGATTTTCGAATTTTCTTCCAATAAATCGTTTTAAAATCAATACCGAAGTTGGGTATTTGAAGAAAAAAAAAAAATAGAAAATAAAATACATTAAAAATATTGTTCTCGATAATGATTTAAGAATTACAACAATATATTAAAATATGCTATTTTCATTTGAAACAATTACTTTTATTTTTTTTAATAATATTTTTTTCGAAATCCTCAATCCATTTTTTCAAAATACCACATAAAATTCTCTCACAGTCTCAGTACGATTACCAGCAATCGTAGTCTCCGTCGGGATGAGCAACTTCTTCAAGCATCATTCGTATAAATTACTTTTATTTTTTTAATAATATTTTTTTCGAAATCCTCAATCCATTTTTTCAAAACACCACATAAAATTCTCTCACAGTCTGAGTACGATTACCAGTAATCGAATGTCTCCGTCGGGATGAGCAACTTCTTCAAGCATCATTCTTATATTACGCAACAGTTCTCCGGAATAAAAATGATATTAAAATTTAGTCTCCGCTTGCAAACAGTCTAAATGTAAAAGCAGAAAAAGAGAAATGTTTCTCGTTGGTTATTGTCTGACAGCAATACGTATAAAAGGCAGGATGAGTAACAACATTTGATACATGGATGAAATTTAATCTTCGTGTAAAACGGGATGCCTACATCGAGCCCTTCTTGGTCGCAATGCATTTTCAAGTGCATACTGAGAAAAATCAATGGGCTGCAAGGGGATGAATAGTAGGATAGGGATCGCGGAGTGATGCATGGAATAGCAATGCATTTGGGAAAGTACAAATGGAACGAGGTCGTAGAATCTTCCCTCGTATGCTGCATACCGCAGAAAAGCTATCTTGCCCCTTTTTTTAATGGAATCACCTTAGAATGGCCGAAAACCTTCGGGGTAATATCAGGTAATGAGATGCACGGAAGACGCCCAGTCACATATATGCACATTTTCTAAATGGCAGCAAGTAACGCCGAATAATAATGAATTTTGTTATGCTGCTAATTTTTTTTTTCTCGCCAATTATTTATTGACATGAACTTTTAGAATTTGAACTTAGAATTATTTTCGAGGTTTAACACGTTCACGCCGGGGCGGATATTTACGTTTTTCCGCGTGGGGCGAACAAAAAAATTAAAATAATGTAAAATATTAAAAAATGGCAAGTGGCGAATGCAAAGAAAGAAACAGAAAAAAGTAGGAAAAAATTATTGTTTCAAAAATAAAAGTTATTAAAAATTCAGAAGAACTTCGCAAATTCCATAAGGTTAAAAAGTTATTGTCTGACACAGGATGCATTTATAATAAGGAACTCGTGTCAGTTTTTCTCACATTCAAGAATAGGGAGAAAATGCGATTCGAGAATTCTCAGGAGAGAGTTGACGAGTTGAGGCTGAAGAAGGTGAAGGTAAGTGCGTATTACCGAAAGAAAGACTGAGCATCGTGAGGATATTTTCGAATGCTCCGCGGCAGGAGAAACCTTTTCTCCAATAAGGTCATTTGGCTTTTACCAAAAACCTGCGCATCGAAATTCAGGCGCGATAATAGTATTTACGGTTGTTAATAACATATCGATGCAAAGGTACGATACTTCTTTTCAACGAAAAACCTTGACGATACCTGCCGTGGAAAACAAATCGAGGAATTTACAAAGCTGATGGTTAGTGCGTAGGTAAAACTGCACCTAAGGTGTGGGCAGTTGTCCACCGTGAGTTTCGCCAACGCAGGTTTCGTTACGGTTTCCAAGAGCAAAGAATAGAATTAAATGAGAGAAGGAAACGAGCAAAAAACGAGTAAAAACGTCCTTATCGCTTTATTCGTAATGTCTATTCGGATTTTAACAACGACACGCAGTAAATTTCCGTCATTTCTCCGAGAGACCAGAGAAAAAGGAAAAAGTTTGTCTCTCCTACGTTGGAAGGACTCTTTGTTTCCTACGCGAATTTGGGAAACGAGGTAAAACTAGTTTCGAATTATAATGGACTTGAAAATTCGTTTGTGAATATGAAATGGAATTGAAGTTTCCAATTTGTAGTTGCAAGCATTACATTCAAACGCGATAAATTTTTGAGTCTTATTATAAAAATGTAGCAAAATAAAAATCTCAAAATTTCAAAAATGTTGTAAATTAAAATTGCATCACTTTGAACCTATATTATCTAACTTCCAATTGGTTTTGCTTTAATTTCTTTTAATTTTAGAATTTTCCATAAAATCGCTAGAAAATCAAAAACAAAACTAGATATTTTTCTTTTCAAAATGGGGCGAGGGAGATTAAAAATTCTCTTGCCATGAAAACTTTATTAACTTAAAAAAAATGTATCATATTCAAAAGCAATAAATTCGTTTAAATAAAAAGTCTTATTATAAAAAATTACTAATATAAAAATCTCGAAATTTCGAAAATTTTGTAAATTAATTTCAACCGTCACTCTCATCCAATTCGCAACGCAATGAATCCCATATAATCTAATTTTCAATTGATTTTCTTTATTTTTCGAATTTTCTTTCCCATAAATCGCTCCAAAATCGAAACCAAAACTACATATTTTTTTTTAAGAAGGGAAGAGGGCGATAAAAAATTCTCATGTAGCCCGTGTACCTACTCGTTTTTCGAAAAAGTGACTAAAAATTCAAACATAGTGCTTTTCTCGCCATAAGCAAAATAATAATAATAAGAATAATAATAATAAAAATAAAACTTTACAAGTTGGTAGTTAGTTTTCTGCCGACAGATATTTTACTGGTTTTTCCAGTAACGAAAAAAAGAAAAGTAATTGTTTCAAGAACTCGTATATAGAGATTCCCTAATGACCGCAGTAATTACTGCAATAAAAATGACATGTGCTCGTGTGCATTATATAAAGTCAGTGCAAGTATCCGTCAGCAGTTTGCCGCATCGTTTTTGTGATGCATCCGAAGGTTTAATTAGTACGGTGGATCGATAGCGTTCAATTGCAAAATTGATACAGCGAAAAAAAAAGTTAACTATATAGGTACATTGACCGTTTGCTACTTTCATGCTTGCCTCAATCTAGCTCTAGGTCAGTTACCTGTATCTCTCTCATGGCAAGTAAGTGCCTCGACATTACGCAGTTTCATAATCTGAAGGTGCTCCCACACCAAAAAAAGATAAAAATTATTGCGAAATTTTGGAGTCATTGTTTATTTAACAGAGTTAATTTTGAGCATATGGAAAAATTGCAACTGTTACTGGAAAATGAGAAACTAATACCTAGAAATTAGTAACGAAGAAAAAACATGTTTTTTAGAGTTCTTGCAAAATTGCGAGAAATAATTAAAATGAAAATAGCATATATTATTAATATGTATATAACAACGGCCGCCTAACTGTTCCTCCCCGAGTGGGAGTGGTACCTACACTTTTTTCTTAGGTCATCAAATTACTCATTCATTTTGTAAGGACTTAATGCTAAAACACTTTCTGCGTGCAAATTTTGAAGACTCGCCAATCTTTGCCTCTTTTTTTTCTTGCGATTAATTTAATAAATACGAATATAGTAAATAAAATATAGCAACTATAAATATAGTACAATTGTATAATAAAGTATATACCGTATAAAATAAAATACTAACAATTTACAAAAAAAAAAATAGATTTTCATAGAAAACTAATAATTAATTTTAATTCTATAATTAATGTTACAATGTATTATTTTACAAATTATTTTTCTAAAGAAGTTTCTGAATTTTCGAAATATTCTTGTACCTTTTAATATTTTTTATATATTTTATATTTCTTGTATCTTTGGTCTGAAGTTCATTTTTATTATTTTCATATCGAATTTTATTAATTACTTTTTTCGTTTAACCTAAAAACCAGCTTGAGCTGAAAAGAACTTGACTCCTATAAGCTCAACACATTCGCAGCCGGTAAACTTTTCACTTTTCGAATTGAAAATTGATGAAAATTACAAAATATAAAAGTTAGTTTGCGCAGACTTTTGTCCTGAACACGAGACTAAAATTTTTGAATTCTATTTTAACCCTTAGTTGGCGCACTGAGGTTTTTCAGACCCCAGCGATAAAAATGCGCATTACCCGCAAGCTATTGACTTTTTTAACATACAAAAAATTGTATGATAGTTTTTAAATATTATTTCAACAGAGAGTATAAGTTAAATTTTATAAAAATACAATAATTTTTTTAAAAATATAATAGAAAAATTGTAAAGCATTTTCATTCCGACTTTGTTTACCACAGATTGGAACTAAACTATTACTAAAATACTAGATTGGGGCGTCTCAGACCCCAGTATGACAGTTAAGAGTTAAATTATCAAGCTTATAACAAATTGCTCCTTGAAAATAAAAACAAATTTCCCGTTACAAATGCAGAGAGAGAGAGAGAGAGAGAATACGAATCGACGTAGATCCATGTGAGTCGACATGAAGAAATCGATTGCGATCAAAACAAATACCGACTCCTGTCCTCAAATATACACAAAAGTAGGAAACATTACACAAAAGTTGTAAACACATCGACAGTCATTGCCGATAAAGTATGTCCAAAAGCGTGTTGAGCAACCGGACAGCAAATCGTCAACGACTCACGTATCGTGCCTTTTATGCTCTCGTAGGAACATCGAAAGCCATGATTATAACGTAGGCGTGTAGATGAGCATCGTGAATATTAATGAGGACAATTTCAAGCAGTCAAATGTCTTTCCCTTTTTCACACCCCTCTTCTCCCTCTTTCGCCATTGCCTTCATTTTGATGTTCATCAAAGGCTCCATCGACGTAGGTATTTTTCTTTCATTAATTGAGCCGTTTATTTTGAAATTGGCCCAAGTCCATTTGTAATTTTTTTTTATTGTCAGCTGTAGTAACATCTCCCACTTGAAATTAGCTGCCATAAAAAACACTTTGGGAAATTAAAAAAAAAATTGGACTTACACCATTTTCAAAATAAAAGGCTCAATTGTAAGAAAGAAAAAAAAAGGAATTGGCAAATCGATAAAAATTGTTACAAAAAAAAGTAATAAACATGCGCCTATGGCGTAAAATAATAAAAATTTACAAAAAAAATAGAGGCTACTCATGAAAACTTAGGAATTGTTATTTTACGACTACGATTTGCATGAATTATTTATTTGTACAGAAATTTTTTTTTTCTTTTCGAAATTTTTCGTCACTTTAGTCCATAATTTTCCTATTATTTTCACATCGAATCCCCGAAATTCTTCTTCTCCGCGTGCGAAGGAGACAAAACACCATTTTAGAGTGTCTTTCAATTCAAATATATTTTATGAATTTTTTTTATGGACAATGCTCGGGCAAAAGGGAACCTACAGTTCCTCGTGAAGGGTTAAAACCACAACCAACCCATTCGCAGCCGTTCGCGTGGATCTACGTCATTTCCAATTCTCCAGCTCTGGATTTGTGACGGGGAATTTGCTTTTCGTACCGTGGAAACAATTTTTTACGGGCTTATGGGGACAAAACCCTGCTTCAGCGAGTTTTTACCGTACATTTCCTTGCTTTAATCGATTTTCCATTAGAAAAGTGAAGAGGAACCTCGGCTTCGAGTGCGTCCAGCAGGTGATTGCTTCATTCGGTCACTCAAAAAAAAAAAAAAAAAAAAAAAAAGGGTCGTCGCTGCTCACCAAAACGCGACGAAGTATCCAAATCATTCAGACGTTCTATCGTGCTCGAAGATTGCGCTTCCTTATTCGACGCTTTTATAAGCAAACTTGCATATCAATCCACCCGCGTTTCCCCATAACTCGAGAAAATTCGTGCACACGTTCGATAAGTGGCGATCACGGCAAAGCCATTTTCGAGGTTTCTGCGTTCGATAAAAATGAGGGGACGGCAAAAGAGCGGTCGGGTATGATTCTACGAAAGAGACAGTCACCGAGAAATGCACTTCTCGCTGAAAAAGACTATATTGCCAAGGAAAGAGTAAAGACTAGTCTCAGGAGGAACTGTAGCAACTCTAGCAGCAACTCGCACTGTTTCGTATGTGGATCGTGATACACGCACCGATGATCACGTTAAGTGTTAACTTGAGGTTGTTAAGCTCATTACACAACGAGGAACCTTCTCGGCAGCTCTCCGAAATCAATAGACCAATCCTGGACGGCGTTTACGAACGTTCCTGCTTCTTTGGAGAATTTACAAGCGATATTCCGGGCGCGTAGCTCGCAGCAGTTTAGTGTGTAACCGACTTTAGCGCTCCTACCCAACGTTACTTTGTTTCCTTAACGCTTCTTTTCTCGTTCCTCGGATTATTCCTTAACTCTGCACTTCCTTGTTCCCCACGTCGCGTCGGGGGAATGCGTTCATAAAGAAATTGATTATGGAATCCAATTTCCTTTATTAGAGGATGTTACGGCGTTACGTGTGATTGAAATTTTGCACGTTTCCCCATTCGTCCTGGGAATTATTCATTCGCCATTTTTGCTTCCTCGGTCTCGTGAAAGTTGACTCGTGGGGGAGAAACGGGAAGATAATTTGGAGAGCGATTTTATTTTTAACGCAGTTTTTTTTTTAATACAGTTGGCTTTAGGTAAAAATTTAATTCTACGGCAAAAACAATTGTTATGCCCCCAAAAAATGGATTTTTGGAAAAATCTTTCGCGCACTTTCGGAAGACCCTTATCCGATGTATTTTTTTCCGAGGAATCCATTTTCGTTGTCAAGATTGCAGATTTCCAACGGGAAATACGATTTTTCCTAATAAAAACTACTTTTTACCAACTTCCGCTTGGATTTTGTTAAATTTGACCTTGGGAATCGATTCTACGCGAAAAATTACCCCTAGAAATGACTTGTCCAACCCCGTTTTCGAAACTTTAATTTTTACCCAATTTTTGGGGGAAGGGGAAGGTATACCCAAAAAAATCGGTTTTTTGAAAAATCTTTTGCGCACTTTCGGAAGACCCTTATCCGATGTATTTTTTTCCGAGGAATCCATTTTCGTTGTCAAAATTGCAGATTTCTAACGAGAAATACGATTTTTCCTCAAAAAATCTACTTTTTACCAACATCCGCTGGGATTTCGTCAAATTTGACCTTTGGAATCGATTCTACGCGAAAAATTACCCCTAGAAATGACTTGTCCAACCCCGTTTTAGAAACTTTAATTTTTACCCCATTTTTGGGGAAGGGGAAGGTATGCCAAAAAAAATCGACTTTTGGAAACTTTTTTTGGGAACTTGAGGGAGACCCATATCCGATGTATTTTTTCCCGAGGAATCCATTTTCATTGTCAAAATTGCAGATTTCCAACGAGAAATACGATTTTTCCTCAAAAAACCTACTTTTTACCAACTTCCGCTCGGATTTTATCAAACTTGACCTTTGGAATCGATTCTACGCGAAAAATTACCCCTAGAAATGACTTGTCCAACCCCGTTTTCGAAACTTTCATTTTTACCCCATTTTCCGAGGCGAAAATCCGTCTCATTTTGAAGATAAAAAAATGCTACATATTGATGTAAAAAAAAATCGACAACCTACCTATCGTGCCTTACGTGTCATATATTAACCTTCCCTAAACTTTCGTATTTCCTTAACACGCGATTACCGAAAATTGCTGTTTCTAGATAAAAATCTCAGCACTAGACAATCCTATGAACGAGAATCGATAACTTTCAAACACCCTTAACCTTCTATTAGGTCCAAAAAAAAAAAACACTGAAAGTCGCGAACTCGCTCGCATTTGGAATTGTACGGTTTTGCAAAAGCTCGAAAATCGATTTGTCATTTTCAGCGAGAAAGGTATTACGATTTTAACCCAGTATTTTCTGCTCGAAACGTACATTTCGCGAAGAGAAGCCAAAAAGGATGTGACGTAAGTGCAAAATAAACGTAATTTAAATCTAGAATTGCAAACAAACAGCCGCCGCTCCTTTTTTAAAAAAGGAAAATTCGAAAACTGCCATTATGTCCAAACGCGGAGGCAAAAAATAGGGTAAAAAAAAATGTTCAACGCAATTGGATTTTCCTTCTTACGTATGCCTGTTATTCCGTTTTCGCCACGGAGGTAGCATATACTTACAGTGGAATGTAATTTCCTCCGGAGAAATAAAAAATACTCGTTCTAGCTCCAGTTTGCTGGTGAGTTTCTATATAACCTGAATCAACACGGCAGTCTAACACACTTCTATTAATTAACCAATCGATCGCAGTGATACTGCACCGGTGAGATGACCCACAGCCTTCACACGGTATTCCTAATATAATGCATCAGGGTGCAGCCGGCAATACGGGCAGCAGATGATATTGAATTCGATGGACTATTAAGAAAACCGACGCGATACGACGCTTTCACGCCATATGGCATCACTCTGAGGCCACTTTCAGCGTTTTCGGCTCCACCCTGGATCGTTTTATCACCGGGTTCAACATGAACCGCGTTATTTCTGGCGAAAGAGAACGTTTTCTTCCGACCGACACGCAAACGGTGTTAATGAAAAATTGTTGGATGACTGATTTCCGATAAAACCTTCATAGATGAGTTGTAGGTACACTGGGATCCCGGGTATGCCCAGAAAGTGACGTTGAAGATACTTTATCGCGTTTTCTTTTACCGCTGTTCCGAAAAATTGCGATTTTGTGCGGAGTTTTTTGACTTGCTGTATAAAACAATACCTTTGCTGTATAAAATATGACTTTTGCGTTAATGTTGTTTTGAAAAAATTGCAATTTCATAAGCAATATTGTATTTGTATAACGTTTTTTGAATAATTACTTTGTAATTTTTGCAATTAAAAAAAAAAAAATTTTGTCTCGTTTAAACAGGATCAACAGACCCTGTACGCGCTCCAAGGATGAAAAATAAATTTGCATAATAATTTTGTATAAATATTGTGTAAAAAATGTAATTTTTTTAATAATACTGTATTTACACAATATTTCTTTAATAATTAATTCGCAATTTTGCAATTTTGCAAATTTCGAAAATGTTTTTAAAACAGAATTAAGAGACCCTGTATGCGCTCCAAGGATGAAAAATAAATTTGTTGTATAAAATAATAATTTTTTATAAATACTGCGTAAAAATTGTAATTTTTCAATAATATTGTATGTACACAATATTCCTTTAATAATAAATTCGCAATTTTGCAATTGCGAATTTCGAAAATGTTTTTAAAACAGGATTAAGAGACCCCGTATGCGCTCCAAAGATGAAAAATAAATTTGTTGTATAAAATAATAATTTTTTATAAATACTGCGTAAAAATTGTAATTTTTTAATTAATATTATATTTACGCGATATTTCTTTAATAATAAATTCGCAATTTTGCAATTTTGCAAATTTCGAAAATGTTTTTGAAACAGGATTAAGAGACCCTGTACGCCCTCCAAGGATGAAAAATAAATTTGTTGCATAAAACAATAATTTTTTATAAATACTGCGTAAACATTGTAATTTTTTAATTAATATCATATTTACGCGATATTTCTTTAATAATAAATTTGCAATTTTGCAATTTTGCAAATTTCGAAAATGTTTTTGAAACAGGATTAAGAGACCCTGTATGCGCTCCAAGGATGAAAAATAAATTTGTTGTATAAAATAATAATTTTTTATAAATACTGCGTAAAAATTGTAATTTTTTCAATAATATTGTATGTACACAATATTCCTTTAATAATAAATTCGCAATTTTGCAATTTTGCAAATTTCGAAAATGTTTTTGAAACAGGATTAAGAGACCCTGTATGCGCTCCAAGGATGAAAAATAAATTTGTTGTATAAAATAATATTTTTTTATAAATACTGCGTAAAAATTGTAATTTTTTCAATAATATTGTATGTACACAATATTCCTTTAATAATAAATTCGCAATTTTGCAATTTTGCAAATTTCGAAAATGTTTTTGAAACAGGATTAAGAGACCCTGTACGCGCTTCAAGGATGAAAAATAAATTTGTTGCATAAAACAATAATTTTTTATAAATACTGCGTAAAAATTGTAATTTTTTAACGATATTGTATTTACGCAATATTTTTTTAATAATAAATTCGCAATTTTGCAATTGCAAATTTCGAAAATAAACGTTTTTGAAACGGGATACAAGAGACCCCGTATGCGCTCCAGGGGCGAAGAGCAGTGTCCGGGAAATTATCGTTTGGAGCGAGGACCATCGTAGTGATTTAAGACAAGCGATTTTTGACCGTCGCAGCGAGAGATCTCAAGCGAAAGGGAGAAAGATACCTAAAAATTTGAAGCTGCGCTTTCTTCGTTCTGAAATAGCCTCCTCTGGATGATCTCCCCGGCATTTGTAAAACGGTCATTACGTTTGTTAATGATCGTTTAAAATCTCGAGACGACTGCCGCTTGTCTCTTAATTAAAGCGAAGGGTTAACGACCTTGCCACGAACATGCACTTTACAAGCGAACAGATTTTTTTTTTACGGATAGTTTCAATCGGTCCTTAATCCCGACAAGGGTTCGACCAATTCGGCGGCTTCAATGTAATTACCGTATTCCCACATTTACGGTTTTCAATTAGGTGTAAATTTGAAAATACCACCGGAAGTACGCTTGAGGTAAAAAATGTAACGAAGTTTTTCTGAGGAATTATTTTATCTTGAAGTTAGAATGCCGGGGTACAGGAGTTTCATAATCACATAATTAATATCTAAATACATTCCTCGTAATTATACTGAAAAAGGAGCGCCTCGGTACTTGGGAATGACATTGAGAAAAAAAAAATTAATTTCCAAAATAATGAGAACTCTTGTAAAACAACGATGATGAAGCCGATACGAGCTCGCGATGTGAACTAACAAAAATATAATATTGGGTTGGCAAATAAGTTCGTTCGGTTTTTGTGATTCATTCCACTGTTAAAAACCGAACGAACTTATTTGCCAACCCAATAGCTAAAAAAAATGTGGAGAAGAAAAAGACGGGAAAGGAAAGTTCAATTCCTTTGGGACCACATTTTTGGGCTCATTCGACTAAAATCTGCGAGTCCGGATAAACGTGGATCGTAATTGAATTAAATCACGTTGCTGTAACACATTTAGCAGCCGGTCCGTAACGCGAGAGTGTTGTACGGACCGGTATCAGCTTCTGTTTCGACTTCATTATTAATGCACCTGATTTTTTTTTTCGGATGAAGAAAAAAAAAATACTGGATAGACAGTTATTGGCGGGATAAGAACAGCATTCTAATTTTGCAGGTCCGCAATCGCAGTATTAAAGAGAATTTCCCTGCCAGAGCAAAACTCGAATCGATGTTCCGCAGAGAGGAGCCTCATTTGGAGGTTGCATTATTTTTGCTAGACAGTCGTGATTAGATAGTAGTTGCTAGGAAAAATAAGTAACTGGTAATTAATTCTGTAGCATTTGGAGCAAAATCGAAATTCACGAAAAAGGAAAATCAGATTTCTGGAAATTAACCGTCGAAAAATGACTTGGGGTAAAATTCACCCCAGTGTCGCGACAATTGCTGTACTCTTTGAAAAATATGTGTTGTGTTTATGATTTTATGAAAATATTTGTATCCTTATAAAATAAATATTTGTTTTCTTTTTTATTTTGGATTTTCTCGGAAAAAAAAATGATTTGGTTAATTCGCCAAGAAAATAATAGAGATGAGGTTGTTGCGAAAAGTAGCGAAAGTACGAAAATAATTAAAATTACAACAAATTTTCTGAAATATAGAAACTTTTTTACAAAAATAATACAAAATAAAGGCTAACGCTTATTATTTTTAAAATTGCATTACCTTTTTTAGGGGAACCCATTATTTTGTTGTTTAATTTCATTATTTCACGTCAGGAGTGCATGATAATTATTTTTTTTAAATACAAAGTTCTCATAACTGTGACGATTTTAAGAAAAATATACCGAGAAAGTTCCATAAAAAAGTAAATTCGTGTAGAAAGCCCATAATCAAATAAACTTTTATGGTAACCATTGGTGTTTATTAATTTAGTTTATGTATTATTTTCGAGAAGCAATTTTGGAATTTCTAAATTGTCTTTTAACTTTCACTACTTTTGCGTATAATTTTATTTTTATTTCCATAGGGAATTTCATAAATTATTTTTTTTCCGCCTATAAAAAAGACGAAACGTCGTTTTCAAAGCGTGTTTGGACGGGTAGTGTTCGAGATCAAATTAATCTCACACAGTTCAGGCTGTTACTTTCATGCACCTGGATCGCAGGAGGTGAAGAACTCTCCCAGAATCTGGGATACCAAAATATGTTGCATGTTTGACGTTTGCAATATTTCCGCAATGAAAAAAAAAAAAAAAAAAACTGCAAAGCGTGGAAACTCCGCAGTTGCGTTCCAAAGTGGTGCTTCAATTTCATGAAGCTGAATCTTCTGGCTATGGAAAAGCGTTAGCGGTGCATTCGCATGCTAATTAGTTATGAAAAAGAAAGGAGATCCGCCTTTAAGAGACTATACAATTCAGTCGTTTGACAGATTTCTCTTTCTTTCAACGTCAATTGTGAGGACGACGACCTTTTGCATCCGTAAGTGGCAAAGGTGCATCCGCACAACTGTCTACACGTTTTAATGTCTCACGTAACGTTATCTATGAATACAAAAACAAAGCTGTTTTTCTTTGCCTTGCGTTCCGTTGCTTCGACCTGCTCATAAATAATATAATCTCATGAGAAGGAATTTTTAAACAACATTTATTCCTCGAGTCCCAATTTTGCCAGGAATCACTGCGCGAGACTAGAAACGTGTGCGATGCCAAAGAGTGCAAAATTGTAAAATTGTGGCCTAATTAACTTTAAAACCTCGGAATGAAACTTTTTGGAAACTGAATGCTTTGAAAAAAAAATTCAAATTAAATCCAATTGAAAAATAAAAATTTATAAAAAAAAAACAAAATTAAATTTAAAAATAATGTTTTCTATGAATATTGGCTAAGAGTAATTCGAATATAAATAAAAAAAGAAAACGTAAAATTAAAAAATTATTTTTGTTATATGTTTGAAATTTCAAAATTGTCAAATTCCCAACCATAATTTTCATGGTTTTGGGATTGGTGCTATTTCGTGGCAGATTGCAGGCACATATGGCGTTATTTGCACACTCGGTTCCCAAACAGAAGCAAATTTATAGCACAAATTCGACACCAACAATTAATTTTGTATTTTTAATTTTACCAAAATACAATAAAGGTTTTTATTTATGTTGTAAATTTTCCTACATTTTGGATTTCTAACCGTAAAATTTTACTTATTTCCCATAAGCATTTTTATAAATTTGAGATTTTATAAAATTAAGAATTTTTTATATAAATTTTGTGCAGGGCAAAAAAGTGTATTTAAGTTAATTAACGAGTTAAGTTAAACATTTACTTGAACCTAAAGAATTTGGCCCACGACTTGGATTCTATTAAAAAAAAAAAGATTTAGCAATCCACCAAAGTTTTTGAAGTATCTGATATTTTATTGTTTTAAATGAAGGTCCTCAAAAAAACTAGAATCATTGCGATCTTCAAGTATGCGAATAATTATAAAGTTTACGGTGTAGAATTTTCAGGCATTGAGACAGCTTCGACTTTACGCATGTACACTCAAGTAATCAGAACTAATTGATGATAGGAACGGTCTGTAATGTTACATGCAAACGATCTCATCGTAAATTAAATAACAACTTGCACGCATATCAAATTCTCTATCGTGTTGCAACACAAATGGCAGTTTTGCTCTGTATCTTCCAATTTTTTTTTGTTCCACAACTTATTGTACCATGTATTTTCCAGAGAAAATGTGATTACAGCCTTAACTTTGCCTACTCACATGTTTAAAAAAATTCAATTTCAAGAGTGCAGCTTAGTAATTGACGTCGAATGCAGAATTCGCTTTAATTAAAAATTTTTTTAAATCTAAAAAAAAGGAAATATATTCACTTATAGTTTATATATGAAAAATAATATATAGAAAAAAATGCGAGTACGATATTGGAGTCTCTGACTCGATATTCAATTTTATGGAAGAATATTCTAATTTTAGATAAAATTGCTACCAGCTCATAGCTCGTTTAACAGCGTTCTATGGCCGGAGAAACTCTTAATTAATTATGCTTTACCTTTTGCGTTAAATGTGTAACACGTAAGAACAGTATGGGATTAATACACGCAAGTCAATGTCAAGTCCTAGGAACATTTATGGAATAGAAAAATTCCTTCATGGCTTTTGGTCACGAAATTATTCAATTCGGCTAGATTTTTTTAAAAAAATTTCTGTATGGAAGTTTTTGGAAAAAAAAGTCTATTTTTTGTTATTACACCTATAAAAGTTAAGTGGAAGAAAAAAAGATTGCTGCCTTCACGGGCACTTAATACAGTACCACTTAATACGTACGTAGTAAAACTTCAAGTTTCCAGCCGGACCATGTATGAATAATAATTAATAAGTGACGTGTCGTCGTTTTAACGTTAGCGGATCGGTTTGAAATTCGTTATGAAAATTATAAATATTCGTGCACGACAAGAAATAGTAAAATTGCATAGACACAAAAATAATTAAACATAAAAAACATTTGGAAAATTCAAAAATTTCTTCAAAAAAAAAATAAATAAATAAATAAATAAAATAGCAAATAATAATCGTAAACGTTTTCAAAAAAAATTGGAGTTAATTAATAAAAAGCGTTCCACGAATACCCACAATTTTTCTACAATAGTAAATTTCATATTTAATTTTACTTCGTGTTTTCTTTTTCTTACAGTAATTTGCAAGATTTTCACGATTCCTACTTTTTCCCTGTAAAATTCGCTGCATCGTTATCGAGAAATTGTAGCCGGAACGAATTTTAAAAATTCTGTGAATTGAGTACGGCGCTGTGATTAGATTCTTATCAAAAGAGGAAAAAAAAAGTGCAGCGGAAATTGACCCCTTGAGCCGCGCAATTCAGGAAACATAGTCAATATGATACCAAAGCTCGGTTTTATAGATTTTTAGATTCCCTAAATTCATATTTAGGATTAGATTAGAAACAAAAATTGAATTTAGGGTTTTCCACGTTACCCAATTATGTTTTAATGCGAATCAGATTTATAAACTAATTTTGAATTGTCGTATTTCGCTATGATCAAATTCAATTTTTAAAAATGTCCTTCTTTAGTCTCTGTGAATTTATTTGTAACAAAAACAATTATTCAATATTTATAAAATTTGCAATACAACCCCTTTTATCGTCTAAAATTACAAACAAAAAAGATCCCATAATTTTTAGGTCAAATTACCACTATTTCTACCGCGCTAAAAACAGGTAATCAAAAATCCAAAAGCAAAAATATAGAATTATATTTAAAATACATTTGTTTAAATAATACCAAATTTTTCCGGACACATAATTGCTCTACTAAGCACCTCCCGTTTGTGGATTTCAAAAAAAAAAAAAGATTGAAATAAACCTCGAAAATAATTCTAAATTTCAATTCTAAAAGTTGTCCTTTGACACCTTTGGTGGAAATAATGTTGAAGACGTAGTTCTCCTCTTTTTCGTGTTTTTTGATGAGAGAATAGCCAAAACAAATTTTGTTTAGGACAAGAGGCTGCTGAAGACCAACCACGCTAAGGAAGGCCAGCGGAAGCTGTTACCTTTGATATATCAGCAGCACACCTTGCCACGTCAAATTCGTTGGTCTTTCGATACCTCTTTCTTCAGAATATTGACGTTTTTCTTGGGCACCCGCTTCCGTTGGCCTTCTCAGGCGCCGGTCGCCTTCAATGGCCTTTTGTCTTAAATGAAACTGTCTTCCCCATCCTCTTCCCATGGAACTCAGAAGAGAAGAGTCCCCATAAACAATACCCAGGCCTTCTCCAATCTCTGATGGACTTTTGCCTTTTTTCATCGAGAAATGGAGAGTTTTCGACACCCGACTTTAATCTACGGGTTTCCAGAGTCCGTCGAAACATATGTCTAATCTGTCAATGTCAAAACGAAGGAGTCGTGGCTTGTAAAGCGTCAAGTCGGAAACTTTTAGCTCGAAACTACGTGTGCTTGAAATATCAATCAACTTTGTTATTAAGTGTAATTAAATCACGTTATCCTACTGGTTTCGCTAAATTAGGAAGGTGTAGCAGCGAGTGGGTGGACGTCATTCCAAGCCCACATCAGATTTCGTCAAACCCTGCACGAGTGTAGAAAATAGGTTCGAAAGGCACCGTATGGGCAAAGTAAATACGCTAGACGCGCGACAAGCGTTTTCTAGGAGCGTAGAAATGAAAGTATAGCAGAAGTCTAAGGAAGACCTCACACAGCACTGTTAAGTATCGCATTCCATGTTCCAAAGCGCGACTCAGACCAGACTTTTGTCATACTGTCATTTCTGCGTGGGTAGGAGTCGCAATACCGCAAGACCCGATTACTCGCTTATACAAGTGCGACGAATAAGGTGCGTAAACCGCAATAGTACTCGAGGCTAGGTGTCGATGCGATTTTAGAATAGATATATCTGTGGTGAAAAAGACCTGTCACGATATATCTCGACAGAGTGAAGACGCTATAAAGATTTGCAAAAATCCTCAAAAGTTGATAGGAAAAGTCAAATTTTTGGACATACCCCGAAAAATGGGGTAAAAGTTAAAGTTTTAAAAACGGGGTTGGACAAGTCATTTCTAGGGGTAATTTTTCCCGTAGAATCGATTCCCAAGGTCAAATTTAACAAAATCCAAGCGGAAGTTGATAAAAAGTAGGTTTTTTCAGGGAAAATCGCATTTCCCGTAAGAAATCTTAAATTTTGACAATGAAAATGGATTCCTCGGGAAAAAATACATCGGATATGGGTCTCCCGGAAATTCTGAAAAAACTTTTCCAAGAGTCGATTTTTTTGGGCATGCCTGCCCATTCCCCAAAAATGGGGTAAAAATTAAAGTTTTGAAAACGGGGTTGGACAAGTCATTTTTAGGGATAATTTTTCCCGTAGAATCGATTCCCAAGGTCAAATTTAACAAAATCCAAGCGGAAGTTGATAAAAAGTAGGTTTTTTGAGGAAAAATCGCATTTCCCGTTGGAAATCTTAAGTTTTGATAATAAAAATGGATTCCTCGGGAAAAAATACATCGGATATGGGTCTCCCGGAGATTCTGAAAAAATTTTCCAAAAGTCGATTTTTTTGGGCATGCCTGCCCATTCCCCAAAAATGGGGTAAAAATTAAAGTTTTAAAAACGGGGTTGGACAAGTCATTTCTAGGGGTAATTTTTCGCGTAGAATCGATTCCCAAGGTCAAATTTGACGAAATCCCAGCGGAAGTTGGCAAAAAGTAGGTTTTTTGAGGAAAAATCGCATTTCCCGTTGGAAATCTTAAATTTTGATAATGAAAATGGATTCCTCGGGAAAAAAAACATCGGATAAGCGTCTCCCCAAAGTTCCCTAAAAGAGTTTCCAAAAGTGGATTTGTTTGGGTATACCTTGGCCTTCCCCCGAAAAGTAGGGTAGAAATGAAATTCTCAAAAATGAGGTCGGGCAAATACTATCAACATTCGCTAATAAAACATGAAGCAAGCATCAATCCCACGTGTATCATAAATTCCTACACGAAAAAGAATAAGAACAGATAAACGTGCATTCTTGGCACATCAATCATGCAGAAACTGTGAAAAAGGCCAACCCGCTACCGCGGTAGCTGAAGGATACTGCAGGTGTATCAAATATTGCGTTACTATTCTTACTTTAGTCAGAAACCTTCCCATAAATCTTTCCCCGCGTCCCGAAGAATCGTCTTATTTATATCACATTAGCACCATTTTACTAGAGTCAGGCACCGCAGGCCGAGAGTCGAAAATTCGTTGCGACGTAACTTTCCCCTAGAGAATCCTCAAATTAACTAGCGCCTCGAGATCGTTTCTTACAATACCTACAACCTACGTGTAAAATTCGCATTTGTCGCAAAAGTTGGTCAACAGCTCTACAGTCTCCGTATCACCCGTCCGCTGCCCTATATTCAGACAGTTGCAAAAAGGTGTGCGATAAAAATTTCTCCGGACGTTACATTCCAAAGCTCTGCAAAGAAAAAAAAAATATCCTTTGCCAATCTCTCCAATCGCTTTCATTATTCCACCGAATTATTTCCGTCTCTCGTCGCCTCCCAGAAAAATTTACTGCACCCGAGGGAATATCGGGTTTCGTTTGATCCAAGGCTTCCGGCTCCAGAAAAATTCCTACTCGACTTCCGAATTTTTTGGTCTCTCCAGAAAATCATCCCTTTCTCCTCTTAAATGCCCAAAAAAATATTTCTGCGAAACTGAAATGGACATTGGTGACGTCACGAAGCTCAACCAAAAGTCCGCTCCAAGAGCCGGATCGTAAACAGCTGTAAGCAACGAATTAATCACTGACCGAAACGAATGACGAATGGGAACGAAAGACCAGAAGCGCTTTCATTAAAACGCTGAGCTCAGACCCAGTAGCGAAGGACATGAGGACGGTCGCGTGGTTTTCACTCTCGAATGATCACCAAGCACAAAGAAACCGTGTAATGAAATTCGTGAAGTAATCTCGGATACAGATTTCATTGAAGATGGCGAAGATTGAATTCTTTCACTGTGAACTCAGGTTCAACGAATCCTACAAGTATTTGTTGGTCTGCGGAGAATGTACTTTTTCCTCTCCCCATCCGCTTCTTTTTCCTAGTTCATATCCGTTACTTCAATTTTTTTTTTCTTGGACGGATACTTTTAGCTCCTCTGGATACCTAGTCGACAGATTGATATTAATGGTAGTTACTCGAGTCAGACTTATCCATCCCTTCCGGTCCATAAATATTCCGGTAGGCGATCCAACGGGTACAGAAACGATTCCCGAACCCTTCGGGTGCGCTATTAGCATACAATGTAGCTGTGAGACTCAAACGGTACGAATTTGCTCGCTTTTCCTTTTTCGATTTCTTTCGAGCGGGTACAGGTTGTAAGAGATTATTCTAAATTTCTGAAGTTTCACGTCCAAGTTTCACATTTCAAAGTTCAGCCTCACGATAATTTGCAAGTACGACGCACCGAAACAGTGGATTTTAACTGTAATTCAGTATGAAAAAAAAATGCTTTGTTCCACTTTCTACGGTTTTCCAATCTTCGTTAATAAAGGAGAAAAACAATATAATGGAATAAAAATCGTTTACGTTGGTCTGAACAATGACGTGGTAAAAAATAATGGTTTAAAGCAAACTTTATGGTTTCCGCCACTAAACAAAAAGCACCCGACATAAAACCAAGAACCTCGGGTGACATCGTAGATTTTCCACCGCGACCTGTTCAAAGTTTGTCACCCGGCTTCTCGAGAGAGAGACCTTGCTCATACTTGCTGGACTATAAAGTTTCAAGTAAGTGGCATTACGTCAGACGTAATTCAGGATGACTTACATAAACAGTTGTAACGGTGGCATTTCTGACCATATCCCTTACGTCTTCCATTTCTATTCTAGGGTTTTGAGGCGCCGTGGAAGGCGCCAACATAACTTCGCTTGCCATTGATTGGTGTTATATATCCTCAAACGATAAGAAATCACGACACATTTTCTCACAACACCATGCTACACAATTGAAACGTGTTGGAACGACACGAGACGACGACGCATCGACACTTCTTTCGATATGGACACAAGCACCGGAGGACGTTGGCTCACTGGTCCCGTAAAAACGGTGGAAATGGGAAAACGGGAACAGCGGTGCATCAAAAAGATGATCGTCCTACATGAAATTAAATGTCATTAAAAAAAAAATGCAAGAAATAGGGAAAGACTAGCGTACACAAGAGACCAGGAAGAACGAAACTGGTCCCAGAGATGCCTGAGGTGTTCCAAGTTAGGAACGAGGAGAGAGACTAGTAAGCAAGTGTGCTACTCAGCCTTCATTCTCTTGTACAAACACATAATGAACGTATAATACAACAGCCTTTATGGCCGCTGCTGCTGCGGCGGCTGCAAAACTTCTGCATCGTGAGTCAGTAGGAGAATTGACACACTTGCGAGGAGATGAATATCCGAATGAAACTCTTTCGCACGAGGCTCGTACCGATAGAACTGCCAACCTGCATTGGTTTTCTGGCCACTGCTCCCAATGTGTCTATTTTCCTGACCTCCCATGCCTTTTTCATGAAAACGTAGCTATATTTCTAGTTGCCAGCCGGTAAAAATGTCTTTTCAGACACTTTTACATTTTTTTTTAATCAGCAAATCAAGGCATGAATTTTCCGGAATTTTTATCACAGCTACAATTTGGGTTGAACGACCCAAAATTGAGTTTCAGTTTGCGAAGTCAGCTTTTTTCGGACGGTTTTGCATTTTTTGAGTCAGCAAGTCGAAGGATTAATTTTTCAGAATTTTTATCAAAGCATGGATTTGGGTTCGAGAACCCAAATTTGAATTTCAGTTTGTGAAATCATCGCTTTTCAGACATTTTTGCATTTTTTTTTTAATCAGTAAACGAAAATTTTAATTTTCCAGCATTCTAATTAAAATATCAATTTGGATTGAACACACCAAATTTGAGTTTGAGTTTGTGAAGTCGGCTCTGAGACACTTTTGCATTTTTTAGTCAGCAAATCGAAGCATTAATTTTCCAGAATTTTAATCAAAGCATCAATTTGGGTTCAACAACCCAAATTTGAATTTCAGTTTTGTACCGACTTCGGGGCAAAATATTCCATGAGTTTTCTGACAAAATTTTGCAGTTCTTGACTTTCGTTGTAAACACAGTATTCCAGTATTACATAAAAAAAATGACTGTTATCTGCCTCCGAGTATGTCTTAATCTTGTATCTGCCTCATGATTGTCCAGCTCCAGCCAATGTGACATTTATTATAGTTATTATATTGTAATTTACGTTTGCACCAATGTCAGCTGCCGGTGTCGTGGAATCAGTCATATAAATGACACGTTATTAAACCACGGTTGTAGTTGAAACCCTAGCGTTCTGTAACACGCTATGTTAATAGATTTGGAGACATTCTTAATAATAAAAAGTGATGATAAATGTTAACAAAACTCCCGATTACCGAATTCTTTTTTGTTTTTCGAACAATTTCATAAGCAAAAGGGTCAAAATTTAGATGCACTTTCTCATACCCAGTCAACGATCTCGTTTTTATGTGACCGTTACCATAAATACCCGACTTTTACATTCCTACATTCAATTTCATAAAAGCCATAACTTGAAGGAAAAATCGTAAAACTGTCCATACGAAGCATTGCAAAATATAACTTTTACCGCCATTGTTCATAAAGATAGAGCTCAGATTCAATCCGAATGGAAATAAAAATGCAAAAATTGGAATACCGAAAAAATGATTTTCAAACATTTTCAAACATTTTCAGAAAAAATTCTACCGCTTGGCAATTTTTTTTAAATTCTGTATATTGAAAAAAAATTCATTCTCTTATTTTTCAACATTTTCTATCCCCAAATTTTTGTAAAATTCGTTTATTTAGTTTCAAATTAGTAGTTTCTGAAATTCCTAAAATTTACAAATTACAGGGTAGATAACCCGAAATGGAGGAAAATCTTTTGCTCTATTTTCCTACCTTCCTGGAGGCTCATAAATGTTATTCCAAGGGTTTCATTAAACATTCAACTTTTGAAAATATTAAATATCCACGGCAAAATTGAACAAGTTTACGCAAACACTCTTGCCAATTTTGAAACGAGGTATCTGCATAATACAAATTAACTTTCTCTCGAGCGTTTCTCCTAAATCAACATTTTGTGGGAAGCAAAACGCTGGAGTACCCGAGGAGAGGCTGTACATCGATTTTTAAGCCTCCGCTCATAGATTTTTTTTTTCCAGTCATAGATGAACCAAGAGCCGGCCACGAGTCAGTCGGTGCATATTCTCGCACATACGCATGGACGGTAATTCATGGGAATGTATCCCATATACGCCTCCACAATCTTTCAACCTTCTGAAAGTTCTTGCTTTCGCTTAACAACCCACACGCTCACTCTGGACTGTACCCTCCTCCTCGATCGTTTTCTTTCTCGCCGATCGATTTTGCAATATCGGTGTCGGTAATTTTAGCGATACCTACGCAAAACGAGGTTTTCCCTTGCCGCGCAATTTATTTCTTTATTTATTTATTGAATTTTTTCATGCCGAGACGCTACTTGTTATTCAATTCACTCGAGTCGCATGTAACAAGGTACTCCCAGTATTTTATAGGTGTTACATAAGAAACGCGAAGGAGAAGTTCACCGTCCGGATCGGATACACGCGTCATCGTTTGTGAAAATTACTGTGCGAATCACAAATTGAGGATGTATTCGAGATTCCAGATATCGATCCATCCTCCGGATCGTTTTACCATAAATATAAATTTTTTCTTTTTTTTTTTCAATAGGATACGAGGATGTAGATTCACGAGTAAACAGTCTCAGCGTATTCGTTACAAGGCGACTTAGGGGAAATCATCCAGGAGGAAAATTATGCACCTTCTGTTTTCTTTCCTTTCAATGGAGACTAAATAGTTTTCCAGGAAATCGGGTAAAAGTCTTGACCGAGAAAGCGAGGATTTTGTGTGACTTGAATTAACGAGGTTGCGAGCAAGAAAAGAAAAATGCGAGATTAATTTGCAATTGCGCGCAGCCAATTCGTCGAAAATTGGAGAAAATACCGAGTTTCGCGAAAATTTCCTGACCAATCGCCAGTAATTATATTTCGCAATTACTGGAGGAGCGATTTCAACCTCCATTCCGGTACATCTCGTGCAGTTCATGCTAATTTCATCATTACAGAGGAGCAAACGTACCAGAATGTATCGCACTGTAATCAAATTTGCATTGAACCCTTTTCACCCTAATGATGCCAGGTAGTTACCATCGCTTGTGTCCAAGAGCATCCGCAGTGTCTGGGTTTACCGAAAGTAGAATAATCAAAACAGTGACAATTCAATTTTCCGGATGTAATTCAGTTTTACCTCGAATTTCATTTATTGTTATTACAATTCATTGCTGAACAATTTCGTGTACACTACCGGTCAAAAGTTTGGGTCCACACTTGCTTCATTTGAACATTGTGAAGTGGACCCAAACTTTTGACCGGTAGTGTACTTTCATGAACAATTTCATGTATTTTCAAATTTACGATTTTTTCCATTTCCTCAAAACATTTATTAATCCACGCTCTTGCAAAAATAAATGCAAAAAATGCTATCCGCCAAAGTTCTATCCTTTATCTGCTAAAAATGAATCACGTTAAACCCAAGGGAAAGGTAAGCAACGACTGTGATCCTCGATGAATCACCACTCTACCTAAATAGATTGAAACGAATAGTGATTTACACCGCTACCGTTATCAATGAAAGCTGCCACGGGACTTTATTTTTCACCTTCTTATTCTCCTTCCTTATCCTTTATCATTTTCATGAACAAGCCCAATGTCGGAAAAAGAAGGATAACTCATGACCCTCAATGGTACCGCCTATGTAAGGAAACTTGCAAACCTACATACTCGACGGATTTCACGTTTGGTCATGAGATAGGAAAGGAATTCCGGAAAAACTAAGAACACAAATCGTCATTGCCATACTCCAATACAAACAGCCCTTCATTCAGCTCAGATCCAGCTTTTCGTCGTAAAGCAGCTTTTCTACTTTTCCGTTCGTTATTACCGGATTTCTGGAACGTGAAAAGACAGAATGAGGTAAATAGATGCTGCTGCTTCGTCGAGGACGTCTGCTGAATTTAAAGCTGCACCGGGGATTCCTAATTCTAGACGGGAATCCAATAATTCAAATTTTGCTATTCTCGATAATGAAATTGGAGGCAATAAAATAGTGTCTTCGGATCCATTGGCCTCTTATGAAATTACATTTTTTTTTTCTTCAGCTCCAAAGGAAAACAGCAACGAGACTAACATGTCCCATACTTCAGCTAGATATTTAAAACTCCACCAGGGACCCCAAATTCTAGACGCGAATCCAATAATTCGAATTTTGTTATTTTTAAGAATTAAATTGGACGCAATAAGATGGTGTATTTGGATCCACTGGTTTCCTACGAAATTACATTTTTTTTTTCTTGAGCTCCAAAGGAAAACAGTGACGAAACTAACATGCCCCATACTTCAGCTAGATATTCAAAACTCCACCAGGAATCCCAAATTCTAGACGCGAATCCAATAATTCGAATTTTGTTATTTTTAATCATTAAATTGGACGCAATAAGATGGTGTATTTGGATCCATTGGTCTCTTATGAAATTACATTTTTATTTTCTTCAGCACGAAAGAAAAATAGCAGCAAGACAAATATGTCCCATACTTGGGCTAGATATTTTCGTTTCCATTTGAAAATCCGCTTCGGATTGAAAACAATTTCAGATCGGCGACTCTGCAGAGCAAAATGTCTGTCATAGTCGATTTTAAAAATGATCTATTAAAAGTTCCATTCGAGTCAAACAAGCATGTTTCCTGCAATAGATTTACAACAAACTATTTGTTACACCAATAGCATACAATCCCACCCACACCTGAATACAATATCAAAGAGGACTGGAAGCATATGTATGTACAGCTATATGTACATTTAGCATGTAATAAATAACCTTGTGCACAGGAAACGAATGCCGTATTCGTCATAGCGTCACAGCTCCGGAATAGCTTTAGCACCATACCCATACGAATGGCACATATGCCTACCTCTTGTCGACTGTCATAAGAATCTGAGATATAACGAGTATTTGTTTATGTTAAGGGGGATTTCAATGGAAGTCGTCAAAGATCGCTGAGGTTCTTTTCGATTCCGATGGAAAAAGAACAGTGAAACACAATCAGATGAACTTTATTCGAGTAATAGCAAGATCAAAGAAAAACATCCGACTTTTACACCAAATACAGAAACAAGGATTCTGTTTGCCTCTCTCTTAATTAATTTATTTTCTTAATGAGAAAAGTTTTAAGATCCACGAACGAATGAAAAGGAAAAAAAATATTCTTAATTGAAACAACTCTAAGCTAAAGTTCTTCTTTAGTAACGAATAATATGAGATGAGGATTTTCTGAAGGATTCTGTTCAACAAAATTGCCAATTTCTTGGGGGAAAAATCGATTCAGAATTCTACGGTAATTTGTATCACTTTTTGTAGTTAATTCGATTTTGTGAGAATTATTTATAGTTTCTGTTTAACAAATTTTTCTATTTTTCGAAAAAAATTGGATCGCTCTGCTTTTTTTGTCTTTCTCTGAGAGACACGTGTCTACCTCAACCATTCAGTCGTGAAAATTACAAACCCCGCTCTTTTACCATATTTTTACCCAGCCTCAGCTTCAGTTTGGATAGAATTAGGAAACTAAAATAAAATTATAATATTAAAATTTGTGAAGTAAAAAAATACGTCTGTGAGAAATATATAATGGGCAAAATGTACAGGGGTTTCTAAAAACCCACCCCTTATC
Source organism: Gasteruption jaculator (assembly GCA_949825005.1). NCBI lineage: Eukaryota > Metazoa > Arthropoda > Insecta > Hymenoptera > Gasteruptiidae > Gasteruption > Gasteruption jaculator. Next base: position 7,277,014 of record OX463774.1, read on the forward strand.
TCATGTCAGAACCTAAGCATTACAGGAAAAAATGATTCGACACCAAATTTGGGGTGGGTCCGTTATTATAATTTTTGCAAACCCCGTGTATATCGTCCGCACAAATTATTTTGAGCAAAAATAAAGTACCCATCAATTACCCGTGACGAAGAAAACTATGTTTCGTTCTTGTTAAAAATATAAATGAGAATACATCATTTTGGGAATTAAAATCTCATCTTTTTCTTCCCTTATTGAATTGACAATCACGCCATTGCTTTTGAAAATGAGGCAAGTCCATTTTTATATTTCTCGTGGATTGATCGAAAACAAATTTTGTGTTAATTTCTAATAAGATTGAATTTTAACTAATTTTTTTCACAAAATATATATTTGCCCCGACTTTCAAAAGCAATAGCCTAATTATCTATACGAAAATCAGTAAAACGTGACCGTTATTTCATAACTATTAAATTGCTCCTTAATTAACAACGATTATTTTGCATGATTGCTTTGAAAGTAATCCTCGTTAATTGTGCACCAACAACCCAGCAGTAATTTCACAACTTATCGGTACCAAAAAATACTATATTTTCTACAATGTAAAATATTTAACATGTCCTTGCTTGCTCCTATGTATTTTTCTCTCTGTACCCTTGGTCAAAAATAGAAAACACGTTACTTCCTTATAAATTATTATTCATGTTGCACATGATTTTCTTAAAAACGTAAATAGATGTATCCTAGTAAATGCCAACATACCTGTCGGGAATCATAAGCATCGGAGAAGTGCTCGGAATAACCTCCACCGAGCTGTTGCTCACCAGTGGATCCTTTACGTCGATCTTCGCCGATATTACGATCCATTTCATTGGAAACATCGACAGCTATTTCAGCCGCTGGCTTTGTGCTCTTGGTGTTATCGCACCCTTCTTCTTCTTCTTCTTCGAGTTTGCTCTTGGAGAAGAGTCGCGATATAGCACTCCACATTCAATGATTACAACCAAAGCAATCACAAAGTATTGAAAACAATAAGGACGAGGACACTTTCATCGATAGCCAGGTCCTTATTTTCATCATCGTCCTGTTCGAGCTCCTCCGCAGTCACATTCAGAGATTTTGAAAATCTGGAAAAAAGAAAAATCCAAGATAATTCTACATTCGTGCACCGAAAAACATAAAGGCACTAATTATTCGATTTCCAGTTGATTTTGAAAATTACTAGAAATTACTGGAAATATATGGCTGATGCCTTATTCAACTACGGCAATTGTTGGAATTATTATAAATTCTTTTGAGTGTGGTAGTGGTGAAACTGTAAAAGTCACATACGTATGTAGACTACAAAGCGCACGTACAGAATAAAATATGCGTTGTTGCATAAATTCAAAAGAGATTCATGCAATTTTTAAACGTAAACTATTTGAATTTCAGATGCATGAAAATTTACTTAAAGTGTGATTACAGTCGGTTTGCCGTCTCAATACTTCTGCATACAAATGCAAGAAATGCAATGAAATGTGAAAAAAGCAATTTTAATAATTCCAGCTTCACTTCTTTCACCTCAAGGAGAGTCCCAAAGAAAGCAATTGAATAAACAGAGCAAAAAAGTGGATACTGCATCTACAAATTATTTGGACACAAATTTTTATTTTAAATTATCACGCTAATTTTGCTGAAAAATTAATTCTCCAAAAAGGAAAAAATATTTTTATTCAAATATATTCCTTCTCAGTATTTCCATCTTGCGGCAGAACTAAAATGAAATAGTAAAATAACCTGCAATTTAATTATAGCAACACAGAGAAGAAGTTACTAAATAAAGTTGCAATTTAATAGTAACTTTGTGTTTTTGCAGAAAGTTGGTCGCCAATTTCCCACAGATTTCTGAGACTTACAGCATCCTGAGGCTACAAAACATATCGAAGCAGGTTCAAGCGTAACATCAAAGATTTTCCAGTTCATAACCTTTGAAACTAAGGTCGAACTCGCCTTGCTGCATTAACAGCCTAAGAAGAACTACTTTGCTACTCCCTTGGCATAGCGAACCGATTGTGATTGGTTCCAGCTATACCTGCAGTGATTGTTATTTATTGCTGAGTGGTTTGTACTCGAAAGCTACAATATCCAGCAATTACTGCTTGTCGCTACTCTATTAAAATTTCTTAATATGGATTTTATACAGCCAAGAATTATTCGAGGAAATTTAGATAGAAGAAATATCGTCTCGTCGAATACCGAAATGTCTAGAATCAACCAATGCCCAGATTTTGTTAAACCCGGGAATTATTAGCGAATGCCGAGGATTCCACTATCTAAGTCTATTTGAGATGAAACAGCGTTCGCTGGAATTTTGAAATTCCTAGAATTTGTATTCCTAGGCTTCCTTGCAGCAAAGCTGGCTATGACTGCGGTCGAATTGAATTTTGCAACCTAGAAAATTGTCTACACAGCTATTGTTGTCGTGAAACGTCATATGTCTGAAATTATTCCCTAGGGATCTGTCGCAGTTGGTGAAGTGTCCTATATCGTATCGAAAATAGGTTGTATCGGCAATAATCCAAGTTTTGGAAAAAATCTGCTTCTCGCAAACTCGTGCTTGAATTTTGCTACGTTACACTACCACGATCGAACCTATTATTGAATATATTAAATCTGGATATAAAATTATCTGTTATATAAAAATATTCAGTTGTATAAAAAAATATTTAGTTGAATTTGAAGATTTAATTTACTTTTTAACTCTTTTCAAAATGAATGAAAGCTCAGAAAACTGAAATTGGTTGAAACACAACAATATTTGTTACACAGCTTTTTGAATAAGTATTAATATAATACCGATTCGAAGTTCATCCGACTTTTCTTTTCGTTAAATCGGTTGGTACGGAAAAATTGAATTTATGAATTTAATGAACGAATAAAAAACAGTTAATTTATACATATAATCTATTTTTATTAAAATTGCTTAATCGCAACTTCTTGTATGCATAGACGTTATCTTAAGATTAACCTGATATTCGCCAGCTTCTCGTTACCAAAATTGGCCAAAGTTCAAGAAATGAATTTTGCACATCTAATTAACACACAAGAATGTGACCAATTCTTTCATTGATTAAACTCGATTGTGCTACTGTGGCAATGTGTCCAACTGTGGTATGGAAGATACCTGGTAGGTGTGTATCTACCTATCTATGTGTGGGTGATATTTGCATATGTGTACATACATTCAAGTTTCAGATATTATTTTAAATAATGTCGGAAGTAAGAATATATAAGAAAAAGAAGGAATTTTTGAGTCTCAGAAATTACAAAATAAACAAAATGGATCAGTAAAATGCAAAAAAAGGTATAATAAACAGCCATAAATTTATTAACTTTCTACACTTCTAGAGCAAGGAAAGTTGTATATTTAGTTAAAATCTATGAAATCCTACCGGAAGCTATTGGTTATTTATTACACTTCCTTTACAATGTAATAACCAGAAAGGCGAGCGACGCAAAGCTTGCACATGTGAAGCAAGAGTGGTATTTAAGGGTTAAGTTGTTTAACACCAATGTCTGAAACTCTCTCAGATGTGTGTTTACAAAAAGAGCAAAAGATTTTATGTAAAAGTTCTCCTGAAAGAAAACGTGCCCCTGTGTGTATGCAATTGTAACTGCAGTGATACTCCTGGGATAACATTTGGTATTTATAGAAACCAATGGTTTAGAGCCAAGAGATTTTGGTATAACACGTACTTCTAGTGAAGATAATACATTTTTTTTTCTTTCGACTACTTTCATCCAGAAATATGTTTCAAATAAGACTGTGATAAAGAAGAAACGGCATTAATTTCATCTTCTGTTTTCTTCATTTTCCTACACGCTTCTTATTCTTAATAGAAAGAGAAATCAATGAACCGTAAAATTATAATCATTTCTCACTGGCGTCTAAATTTATCTCATCATTTCTAATACACACTGCTGGCAAGTAAACATAAGAAATGGGTCGATCACAAAATTTTAACGATGATAAACAGATTGGAAGCAGTCAAGAACATATGTCAGGATGGCCGAGTGGTCTAAGGCGCTGCGTTCAGGTCGCAGTCCACTTCTGTGGGCGTGGGTTCGAATCCCACTTCTGACAAAAATTTTTATAATACAAAACACAGAAACTATTAAGAAGGAAGAGTCGAATAATGAATTTTAAATGAAATAACATAGAAAAACTGAACGGTTTATTATTTTTTTATGATTATAGATGTATAATTTTGTATCACCTTATTTAAGTACTATTGAAGGGTATAGATTTTATAAATTTAATATGCGTTTATAGTGTTTGAGCGTGAAAAATAAAAAAGTTAATGCTATCGAATATATTTAATAAAGGCTAATAAATAATACAAAAGAAAATTGTAACTAAAATCAATTAAATCAAATTATAACAAAAATAAAAACTAAAATAAAGTAACTAAAAATGAAAAAATAAACTATAATAGCGACTAAATAAAAGCAACCCTTTTTATCATCAGATTTTGATACACTAGTGAGACAAAAATCGTATGCATTTAATTTTCTAATAGTGCAACTGCGAAAATATGACACTTTCGGGGAGATATATGATGAAATGAAAAATCTGCCAAAATTGCCAAAATTGACATAATTCTCGATATCGATTATATATAATATAGCACCAAAAATCTACAAAGAATTGAAATTCTAAAAATTACCCCTGACTGAATAAAATAATATAAAAAAGAGATTTTCGACATTTAATATGCATTCGCAATATTGCAATTGCGACAAACAACATTTTCCAGGAGATGCAGGATGACATAAAAAAAGCTACAAAATCAAGATGATTTTAAAAATTACTTGTACATAATGCTGTATATGAAAACTACAGTAAATCCATCCAAATAAATTAATACAGAAAAATGGAACATATTTTGACGATTTTCAACTAGACAATAGCAAGGATTTTTATTATGAAATTTGGATGCACCGGTGAGACGGAGATTTGGTGCACTCAATATGAATCTCCGGCGTCGTAACTGCAAAAACGACACTTTCGGGGAGATGTACTACGAGATATGGAAGAAGCCAGCATCGCTCTATTTTTACCAACAAAGACGTTTATACTTCGTGTATAACATGGACAATATGCACCCCTCTATCGATTTTGCCACCGAACCTTTTTGTCAGTGACGATACGACGATGTTAGGCAAAATCCTCTCGTTAAACAAACACGCATAGGAAAATCAATACGTGGGATTGCCAAAGAACGGCCGAATATCCTCTCGACGTGGGATCAATCCCACTGGTGCGATCTCGGGCGAAAAAAATGATTAAACCGGGTAGTCATAACAAAAAAAAAGGAAGGGGCGTACCTCTCATGACTATTGGTCTTCGCAACGACGAAACGACCCCATTTGCACTTTTCTCGCCCTGTATCCGGTGCTTTCCGAAAGCTAAATTCGTACTCTGGGCTTTCACGCGAGATTCACGAATCGGTTAACAAAAACACTCGCGAAACCTACGCGATTTTGACGTCGAGTCGCAACGAAAAATACGTAGGTATTTGCGAAACACTTCCTCTTCGCCGTTTTATAACACACTGCACACAAATTTCACTTCACACAATCACCCCAGCGTTTCCATGTACGCGTACATTCGTCGGATGGCCCTTTTGCGATTCAATACGAAAAATGTCCGAATTCCCCTTTAACATTTACACGTGCGAAACTCGATAAATATTCGTACCGTACAAACCGTTGTCAGCGCGGAACGTCTCCCATAAACTCCATGTTCAGTGTTCACGGCACATCCGACAGCCATTTTGAATTTATCGCACTATCGAAACGCCGCACAATCGATTGTGTTTCGAACTAGCCAAGTAACTAGACAGCAGACGGAACTAAAGTTCGCGAGATATAAGAAAAGGGTTTTCAGGGTCGATTGCGATACTGAAACTAATAATATTATATTATTAAACGGTTATATTAATTTTTCATGCATGTAAAATCCTGAATTTTTTTATCTTTTTTAAAATTTCTCTATCTATTTTTCTCTTTTTTCTTAGATTCAATTATCAATTGAAATATAGAACTTCTATATTTAATTATTTGATTAAGAAATTGTAGAACTCTTAGTTGGTCTTCATTGTTGAATAAATAATATAAGTTCTTAGTTTTCGTAGTTGACCGGTAGTAACTTTATTATTTTTATACCTTTCGGTCCGATTTTGTAAGACCTTCTTCAGTAATACAAATTTTTCCCTTTTTACATATTATTTTCGTTATCCACATTGATAAAAATATATTGAATGACATAGTTTTGTCCGGTTTACAATTAATTCAAAGAAAAAGAATAAGTAGTTTCTTGTTTTCTTTCTTTTTCTCAATCGAATTCTCTAGCGGCAAACCAGGGAACTATTAAGAAGTTTCGCGGGAGTTTCTATTTTCCTTTCATCACTCGCTTTCGAATTTAAATTATGAAAATTTATATATTATACAGAAATAACTATGATATTGATTAAACTTATTTTCATCGCAATGAATAAATTAGGATATTATAAAATAAGAATTTTCTAAAGAGAATCTGAAACGTACGACCAAAGAGTATTAAAAAACATAATAAATATGAATTTATTAATAAATTTGATTGTAGAACTAGAAAATCATAATTTGTATAATATTTTAAGAGTAGTTTCTTTGTATTTCGAAATAACGAATTCAAAGCTGAAAATGGTGTTTTTTGAAAACCCGGACGCACCGTCTGGCGGCGAAAGATGAAACTAACGACGTCTTTTACGACATTTTCCCTTGTTCAACAATTTTTGAATTGTAGTGCTTTTTATATTTCAATGTGAAATAAACAAAATAGTTATTTGCATCAAGTACCGGTAATTTTCTATTTATTTAATAAACAATTTTAACTGGTTTGATGTGAATATCATATCGAGCTGAGCTTTACTACAAACCAGAAGGTTTTATCAAACATTCATGGTAACAAGTCGATATTTGTAGCGGTAAAATGACCATCCTGATGTGTCATTTGAAATCAAGGTAAGGAGGTTATGTTACATTTAAAATGCAAAAGTATTTTAACCGGTTCAGGATTACCGCACTATATTTAGCAACTGGAATATTTCGAGAACGTATTAAATGAACATCTTTCAAGATTCAAGGTATGATTTTAACGAGAATTTTAGCACACGTCATCATCCATTTCTAATTATTTAGTTACCTGTTTTAAATACTAACGTTTAGACTTATTTCTAAATTTTTATTTCAATTTACAAATATTTAATATAGTTAAAGATTCTCCATTTCTTATTAAAATGCTTTATTTTATTTTATTATTGGAGTGAAACTCAAATAAATAACAATAAAAGTAAAACGCAAAAAATTCAAAATCAAATATTTTTTTATTTATTTGTTTTCTAATTTGAAAAGTTTGAAAATCACCCCCAGGGATATAGAAAACGTATTATTATTGAATGCATTATATATTTATTCATCAAAACTAAATCTCAAAAGACAAAACATATCTTTCCATGGTAATTCAAAATTAGATCATTTTCGAAATAAAAATTGTCTTTTACGCGTAAATATATCACAAAATCGGCATATTTATTTCTTGTTTTGGCCTCGAAAATTGTAATCTTTCAGCCACTGGAATATTCAAATTACTTTAACGCCAAGTTTATTTTACCTCTTCGCCGCCCGGTGGCACCACGTTGGTGTCGCTAAACACAGTAACGGACAAATACCGGTGGCACCACGGTGGTGTCAAGTACAAAGCTATGCAACAGCTGTAACCGATAACATTATCGTTGTAGTGTATAATTCGAAATAATTGATTTTCCAATTTCTGTAATTACTTTTATTAAAATATAAAATCATTGAAATCGGATACTTTGATAATGGAGATCGAGGAAACCTGTAAGTCTTTACTAGATGACTACATGGACTATTTATCTGACGTCCCAGTCGAATTGGATGATTCTGAAGAAAGAGGAGGTCATCCTGAAAACGAATTAAGTGACATAGAATTTTCGGATGACTCCGAAGCACATATGCAAAGAACTCGACAAATTCTATCCTTGCTGAGTTATTCCGAAGAATCGGATGAAGGTAGCGATACGGAATGGATAGACCTGGATCCACCGAGAGATAATAACGTTTTCGAAGGTTCTTCAGGATTTAAAGTACTCCCCAACGATACCGAAAACGTGGAAGCTTTTGCAGATTTATTTATTGGCAATGATTTGTTGGAATTTATTTGCACAGAAACAAATAAGTACTACATACAAAGTTCCGATAAGAATAAGCAGTACAAGAAATGTGGTAAATTTTACAACGTTACCATAGGCGAACTTAAAAAGTGGTTCGCGCTATTAATTCTTATGGGATTAATAAAAAAACCAAGAATGGATGATTTTTGGTCGACGAATCAGTTGCTGGAAACACCAATTTTTCGCAAAACCATGAGTCGCAACAGGTTCAGACAAATATTGACGTTTATACATTTTTGCGATAACAGCATCATGCCGAAGAATGCGGATCGGCTCGTCAAGGTGCAACCCATAATAGATTACTTCTCGGTGAAGTTTAGAGAATCCTACGAACCTGGGCAAAACATTAGCATCGACGAAAGCGTAATACCTTGGCGCGGAGGACTACATTATAAAGGCTCGGATCCTGTGAAAATCAATAAATACGGTATCCTTATCCGAACGCTTTGCGACGCCACGACGGGATATGTTTCGTGCTTCAAAATATATCCGGGTGCCGACCAAGCTTCGAGTAGTCCAATAACAGAATTATTGCAAGATTCTTTTGGAAAGTGGCACCATCTTTATGCGGACAATTACCATAACAGCGTAGAACTCGTATCGTATTTATTTAAAAACAAAATGGGGTTCTGTGGCACGATACAACGAAATCGAGGGTTACCGTCTAATCTAGAAAGTACGAAACTCCAATGTTTCGAAACGGCGTTTAAACGAAAAGGAGAAATACTTGTCCAGTTGTGGAAACCGTCGAAAAGCAAAATCGTACGAATGATTTCTACCATTCATAACGCCGAGGTGCTTTATAATCGAAACGTTTGTAAAAAAACCAATCAAAGAATTCATAAACCTAAGTCTATTATGGATTACAATCAATTCACGAAAGGTGTACATAGAGCCGACAAATATCTCAACTATTATCCTGTGTATAAAAAAAATATAAAATGGTCCACAAAAGTAGTATTATACCTTTTCAACTGCGCTTTATTTAATGCCTTCAGAATGCATCAACACTTCAATGTCACTTCTAAAAACCTGCAGTTTTATGACTTTTTATTGAAATTATGCGAAGCCTGGTTAACGGACAATGTATCGGAAAGTGAAGAGATTTCGGAAGTCCCTACAACATCACGAGCGCCACCGCGTGATTCGGCTCACAGACTTTCTGGACAGTTGAAAGATCACCAATTAGTAAAAATTTGTGAAACCGATAAACGTAAAAGAAGGCGATGTCGCGTGTGCACCGCAAACAAAATACGAAGAACTACATATTTGATGTGTAAGTCCTGTGAAGTGCCTTTACACATAGGAGAGTGCTTCGCATCCTACCATTTAAAGAAGAAATATTGAACATTTAGAAAAATTAGTAATAAAAAATATCTATTGTGATGAAACAAGTGTTAATATCAATATTTGTTGATATTTGCGTTGATGTCAAATTCTAATTTTGTAAACATTGTATCTTTCAAATATAACATTTCTGGCATAACTTGCCCAATTTTCACATAAAAATGAGATGTATATAATTTTTCTTTACAATTCTTCTATTCTATGTGATTTTATGTTATAAAGCTACAATTTTAGGAAACTATAATTATTCATTGAATATAGAAATGAATTTCAATTTTCTTCGAGTGCAATTGAAATTCTTGATATCGCCATTATTACAATTTGTGTCCCTTGAAAAAATATTATTTTTGTAGATATAACAGAAAAGAGCCTTTGTTTAAGATAGGAGTGAAATTACTATAAATCGGAAACTATTCAAAATCTTTTTTCTTATAAAAAATAGAAATTTGTTATTTATCAACAGAGTTCGGCAATAGCTTTAAGAAAACTGTATTTCGAACAGTTGATATATACATACAATTTGATTTTTGTATCTGGCTTTGTGTAATGCCATTAATTAAATTCAATTTTGCTTTGAAATCTAGTTTCTAAACTCTTTTCCTTAGAAATTGCGTTATCATTAAAAGTTGGAATGAATCCTTAGTTATCTACGAAATAAATTAGAGGTTATCTTGATTTTTTCTGAAACTATGCAGTCAAATTTCGAAGCTCATGAATTTAACCTAATTTATAATTCAGGAGTACATGCTTATTGAGTGAAAAAACTTAATTTTTTATAAAAGATAATTTATAGAACTTATCTTACAACTACATATATACGATAGGTTATTTTCAAAGAATAAAATAATTTCAAGAAGCATTTAAAAAGTGTGTTATTAAATGTATTTACAGTGATATATTTACATGATCATTACAAAAAAGTTATGTTAGTGGTAGCATAACTAAATATATAACTCATTATTCTCATTCTCTCATTTCATTCGCAACTATTTTGTCTACAAATAAAACAATTTCCTCTCTTCATACCTCACGTATTATAATCTTGAAGAATCTTAAGTAATATTAAATTTGCTCTTGAGGCAGTCGAGTAATGGACGAACTGGCCATTTTCTGTTTAACATTCGGAAGGGAAACGTCATTTTTATGGATTTTTCTGATCAAATTCTAGTGTTAAAAACAATTAATGACATTATTCCATTTTAAATATTTTGCTAAACACAAAATGGTTAATTCATTCGCTCTCGAATGTACCTGAAAGTATATTGCACCAAGCGACTTCCTTAACTTTTCTTTTAAAAGAAAATCTGAAGCGATAATGATTCGAACTTACTAATTATCTGACTTTTACAAAAACTTAGAACTTTTTTAAATAGTCTATATTTATTTGCAACATCAAAACGGTACCGATAAAATTACCATTGAAACTTTTAAGTCGATAGCAATTAATACTATTGATTACCATCGTCGCTGTAACTTGTTCGTAAAAAATAATAAACTTTTTTAAAATACAAGCCTATACAAATTTCAAATATCAATTTTAAAACAATTGAAATCTTTCCAACAATGGTGTTACATATTAGAAACCAAACACCAGTCAAATTTAAAGTCAGACTTTCTTGTAATTACTCGTTACAAGTTAAGGAAAGCGTTTCAAATCGAAATTTATAACGAAATTTTTTTTACAAAGAATTTAATGGATTCCTATGAATTTAAGATAGTATATATAAAACGGAAAGAATTCTTGGCTGATCTTACAACTCATAAGATGATACTACTTAACGGAATTAATTTCAATGTAATTTGATGAGACAAAAATTTCAGTGATACAATCCATGAGTATTACATATACAAAGTGGTAAAATATGTAAATATACGACTAATTACAGACAAATATTCATTGAAACTAATTTTAATAGAAGTATGTGTGAGATAACAGAAACTATAATTTTTGTTATGGCCTTTATAAAGTTTCCTTTAACTTCTATTAAAATTGTTCAACTGTTGATTGCATTGTATTGCAACTGAGAACACTTATACACTGTTTTTCCTTCAGCAACTCATAAAAAAAAGGGGTTATTTTGTAACAGTCGAATTTTGTTCACAATCTTACAGAAGTTGCTCAAGTTTGTGTCAACAAAGACACCTCGAATATCACAAACTCTAAAGTTCTCATACTTGCAGACTTGAACACCCCAAGTTGCAGTATTATGAATCTGAATGTCGCCAGTTTCTGTATGTTTTCTCGCGAAAATTTCATATAGAAACACTTCAAGCTTTAACTTCACCTTTCAGATTAAAAACGTAATTATTGTAAATTTAAAAAAAAATCGACCCAAAAGCTCAATTATCTTTTGAAAGTCAAATCTATTTTAAATTCTCAGAGATTTTCAATTTCGGTTACTCATAGAATTTCTCATACCAGGAATTTTGGTACTTACTCGAACTCAAATTCAACAATTATCTCTACATAGTTGTTTCCTTAATCGATACAATAATAAAAAAATTACTAATATTTCTAAACGTATTGTACTCTTCGCTTAAATAATTTTTTAACACGATCCGACTGTTCGACTGTTCGATTGTTCGATTGTTAAAACATAATAAGATCTCAGTATTTGTTCGATTTCACAGTGCCTCTAGATTTTGTAACTCTCCTTGTGCCCTTTGTTATCATTTTAGAACTACAGTTTTTAATGGCAACCACAACTCTTTACAACCATATTTTTGTACTTTTTGAGAATGACATTACTCTCATCGAGGAAATAAAGTACCGATATAGCTGATAATTTAGTCGGTGCACAGCAAGGCTTCGGTACCTTGCCCGGACTTACTAAATGCACGAGTGTTTGAACAATCGCATGATTTGTCGCATTCATATGTGCATTTAATGGAAAATTACATTCCCCACTGCAGTAATAAGCATCGTATCCATCTGGTGCTATTATCCAGTCCTGAAATATGAAAAGGAAGTGTTTAGTACATGTACAAGAAATCATGTGTAATTCCATTTCTATGCAAATTAAATCGCCATTCCATTGGCGCGGTTACTCGGTTGAAGTTATGAAGAAATTCATAATTTCAACACTGTCATTAATCAAATTTAATTATCGCCGCGGAAGCGTCTTAGGAGCAATTACAACCAACATGAGTAGATCACGTTTTGCAAAAAAAAGGGATACTAATTTTTTTTCCTTCTAAGAAACCTATAAAATACCGATATACCGCAAATATAAATAATAATATCGATTTCATTGGATACTCTTTCTATTAAATTCCATGCGTAATGACCAATTAAATCTTTTTATTGGTATATTAAATAATCTTTGTATCAACAACTTCTTAGTTGAGGCTTCCAAAGTCTATTTCATAGATTCTTTTCTTTGGAAATTTCAATAAAATTTGAAATAAATCCATAATTTTCTGCAAACTACAAATTGACGTTACCTTGATTTTTTTTTTTGAAACTGTACCAATGAAATTTCTGAATCTTCCAAAAATTTTTAAGGCGCGTATTTATTAAATGAAAAAGATTCAATTTTTGTTTGAAAAAAATATTTTCCTAAGCTGGTAATTTTGGTAATCGGTGATATTCTTATTTTTTAATTTGTGAAACCAGAAATGGTTATAAAATTAGTGGGATGCTCAATTTTTTTTGGGATTCGATTTTAAAATACTAATTGGCGTTTATTACCTCATTTCTATAAAAAAAAGAACCTACATTTTGCGGTTTTTGAACAAATTTACTTTTTTCTGCAACCCAAACTATTTAAAAAAAATTGTACTAGTCGTTGTTCCATTGGAGTGACTATAATTCATCAGCTGTCTTTAGATATTGCCAAATTTTTGCACCTGATATATTTTTGAAAAACTTTCCTTTACTTTTGGAAACTCCTTTTTTGTGAGATACAAAAATCGAGCTTGTCTCGCTCCTATTTGCACCAAAGGTGCTTTTTATTAGAGATTATCAATTTTTTGGAGAGATAAACACTAATTGCAATATTATTTTGAATTTCATGTAAATCTAAAGTTTTTTTATAAAGAAAGTTTATAAATAAAGAAATTCTGTGTAATGTTCCAAAATCCTTGGGACAGGAATGGCTCAATAGATTCTATTTTATTCTACTAAATGCAATATCTACTAATGCAATAAAATTCACTGATTGCTTCATTTGGTCCAAATTGGATCAGAAGAATACAAAAATTATAAAACGAATTGTATTTACAATTTTAATTTAAAAAATCCAATCTCAAGTAAAGAAGAATTTCAACAATAGCTAGAGTGTTATTATGAAAACCCTTTATTAACATTAAACCACACGTATACACACAACCAAAAATTTACCTGCCATTGGAGATCACGGAAACTAACGTAAAGTGTCTGTATTTTACACGTCCTGGAATTATACTGGGCTACGGGATCTGCAAAAAAAAATAGAAGAAAATTAATTTTCAAGATAAATCCTACCCTCCTGAATTTCCTCCACCCTATTTCTACCAAACGTGTCACAAGACACTTTTTAGAATTTCAATGTCTAATCATTTTCGAGGTTTAATTTAATCTTTTTCTGAAATCCACAAACGGGAGGCGCTCAGTGGATCAATTATGCGTCTACACAAAATTTGCTAATAACCAAGAAAACCTATTTCAATTATAATTCCATATTTTCGCTTTTGGATTTTGAATTAGAAAATGTTGTTAAAAATACAAATGCAATTACCAGTGTAGGGATTACTCCTATAATCCAAACTGGACGTTTCGCTTTTCTTTCTTCTTCTGGCGTCACGTTTCTGCCTGACTTTCTTCTCCCTGATCCCAGAACTTTTGAAGTATCCCACCATGAAGGGCTGTTTATCGGCATCTCCCCTGAATCCGATGATTCCCACATCCTCGGGCTTCATTTCGTGAACTGTAAGAACAAAAGACACGTTGAAATCGTGATCGGTTGCTACAAGTCCCACGAATAAGTATCGTCATTAATATTTGATATCCCGAAATTATCATACACTGACGTAGGGTTTGATGTCATTGGAGAATTGTTTACCGGTTAGTCATTTTCCACTTCTAGCCGTGTCGCTCGATCCTCCGGGTTTTTATTTGTTTTGTTGCATTATATTACATTGTATCCGGGCCTGGCCGAGGAGGTTCGCGAGCAACCTCCCTTTTTAAATGTTGCCCACATTGTTAACTCAAAAAGTATTCCTTCCTCTCTGTTTTTATTTCAATGAAACGGAATGCAGGTAGCAATTACGCATGTTTATTAGAAACGGCCAGGCTGCCCGCCTGTCTCTTGTGGCGTTGAGATAGAGATAAAGATTATTAATAGTCAACCTTCATGAATATTTACTATTTAAGAATCCCAATGCCCCTTAGTAGTCAGGTGACTTAGATGCTTGGTATATTCAGAACCAGCCGTTCACTTTAATACCCACGAGAATATCTTGATTTTTCCACATTTACTAACCCCTTGCTCCCCCACCCCTTCTCTTTCTCTATCCCTCTCACTCACCTTTTTATTATTTTATTAATTAAATCAGTATCACCTTTGAGTTGAGGACAGAAGGGAACATGATATTTAAGAAAAAAAGAGAGGGAGAGAGAGAGAGAGAGAAAGACAAGAAGGTGTATCGACTTTCACTATTCCTCTCTTTAATTTCCTTACTTTGGAATCGACAGTCACGAGCATTCCACTTTGACTTTTAGGAAATCTCGGGAACATTCAAAAATATGCATTTTGGATGGAATTTGAGGAACCCTTGGAAACGAGAAATCCCATGAAACCTCGATTCCCCAGAATTCTGGTCAAAGTGGTTACAATATACTGGAGGATCATGAGGTTTCTATGAAATTTGAGAAATTGGATTAAATCAGAGAATTTAGATAAATGAGATGGATGTTTTTTTTTTCACAGAGACAAATCTGTGTTATGGTTAGTGATAAATAGTCTCTGAAACTGGAATATTTAGTTGCAATAAATTAAAAGCACCGCGTACCATGAAATCGTGGTTAATAAATGTTGGAGATTCGCAGGAGAAATTATTCCCATTTTTTCAGAAAATGTGTGCTAGTAATAAAAGTAATTATAAAATTTAGAAAAATAATTTCTTTTTTTGTAAAGGATTTACTTGAAACAGGGCAAAATTCTGGTGTTAATAATAATTATTTTAAAAGAATTGTAAGAAAAATGATTTTTACAACAAAGAATTTACTTTAAAAGGGTCTCCAACTCAGAACCAAAACGTCGTAATTGCAACAAAACGTAAAATAAAGTTTAAATAAAAAAACGAAGAAGTAGAATAAGTTAAAATTGCTTTTATGCAACAAAATTATCCAGAAGTGAAATATTTTTTTTTTCTAATTTGACGACCCTCAAAATTTTCTGACAATGAGACTTGGAAAAAATACTGAATTTTCTTAAACAATAAATTAATAATAAATTCAAAAGAGAGACAAATTTCGAAAGTGCGTGAAATTTTGCAACAATCGCATAGTTTTTTATAATTTTTTTTTTGTTGGTTTCATCTCCAATCGGTCGTTCCAAATTTATTGTTCGAAACAACATTCACGGGAATTCGTTAATTTCGTTAATTTTCAGCCTAACGTCGAACCATTAAAATGACGGAGTGGACTGCGGACCTCCACTGTATAAAATAAATATTCCAGCTTCTTCTAAATGAGGGGCTACGTAACAAGTTTGAACTTTCTTCTGCGACGACTTCTTTTGAGAAAAATCTAAGAAACCGTACACACAAACCCTAGCATACACCGGAGACGTGGAAATAAATCACTTGCAGCAGCATGAGTGGATCTCCGCTTAATGGATGATTTATTCTTTTTATGTGATACAATAAAAAGGAAAAACGAAGTGATTCGTCGGATCTTTTCTTCTTTTTTTTTTCCTTATTTTCTTTGGCGAAGGATGAGTGATCGAGTTTCAACAGGCTTCAAACAGGTAGACAGGCGAGCAAGTAAGCAAGCGAGCAAGCAACCGAGCAAGCAACCGAGCAAGCAAGCAAGCAAGCAATCATCAGAAGTCGAATAACACAGAAGTGTATAAGGCGCGTGCACTGAATACAGAATGAATGGAGAGTCTCAACGTAAACAAATGAAAAAGGAACGGTGCAAGAGTGTGCGTTCGTGTGGATGTATATTCGCTGGAAGTCGCCGCTGCATGTCGCATCTTCCCATGTACGTACGTAGCTGCGAGTACGAGCACGACGAGTGTATATATATATATATATACAAATGCACTCTCTGGATGTGGGCACTTGTACGCATTGGATACCTATGCAAATGATCCCTTCTTGGTGGAGCGAGCTTGGGAGTTTGAGAAAGCTAGTAAATTGGCCGAGAGGAATGCGCATTTGCCGTGATTGCAACGGACACCTGCTCCTGCACTTTACCCGCCTTTACTATTCCTTATTTCAACTGACACGGCTTTCCTCGAGATATATGTATGTATGTATGTACATACATACATTCACATTTTCAATCATCGCCGGAGTTCTCACGAACGAAGAGACCCAGCATTCTCATTGCTCGCGCTCAAATTTGCCCAGGATTTGGAACAACCGTGGGACGAAACCCCGGATGGGGTCTTGACGCATCGATGACCGATGA
Source organism: Gasteruption jaculator (assembly GCA_949825005.1). Classification (NCBI taxonomy): domain Eukaryota; kingdom Metazoa; phylum Arthropoda; class Insecta; order Hymenoptera; family Gasteruptiidae; genus Gasteruption; species Gasteruption jaculator. The sequence continues at coordinate 7,294,237 of OX463774.1, forward strand.
TTTTCGAAGACTGATCATTTTTTATTAGGGTCAATATTGAACTCGCTTTAGGGTTAAATTGAACGTAATTTATAATTGATAAATAATCGCGAAAGGAAAAGAGATAACTTATTGTTAGTATTTTTTATTATGTAACAAAATTGTATTTTATATTGCATTTGTAACGAAAAGTTATTCGGTTTTTTTTTTTTTATATCTAGTTTTTTATGAATAAATTTAATTACATCCAAGCGTAGGCAAAATGGGCAGAACCGCTTTTGGCACGAAATGTATTTTTTTCTTCTAATTTTATGCATTTCCTACTGAAGTATTCTCGTATTTGTTTAAACAAAGGTAGGGTTAAAATTTAAGGGGAGACTAAACTGAAAAATGAAAACACGCTGCTGTTGTCTTTGAACCTTTTTTTTTATGGTTCCCTAGGAGTAAAATGAGGTTTTTAAGAGATTCCACCTAGCGACAGCCCCCAAAACAAAGATTTGTAGCCTACAACCTAAATTTTAATACGTAAAACAGGTGTCAGAGAGAATAAGCCCATGCGCAAAGTGAGAAGGTATGTATGACTGCTGGACATCTGAAATAATGAAAAAAAGCCCTAAAAAATAATAACTCCAGATTAGAATTTCAATTTATACCTTGTTGCAAGAAAGAAACAAAAAATTTCTTATGAAAACCTCAAAATTTTCCTATTTTTCAGTTTAGTCTTCCCTTAACGTCTTAGGACAAATCCCCTAAGGCGCGAATATAAGTAAAATATTAGAAATAATGTTTATAATATATTAAAACAATGATTATTTATTGTATATATTTATATGAAAATATATTGGCAATGAAATTATAGAAAAATATAATAACGATGAAATAAACTGACTACAAATAAATAAGTAGGTTAAAATTGATAAGAGAAAATTAAGAGGTCCTCGGTCAACAGCTTTCTGGTGCCGAAAGACGTATTAATACGTCTCTGGTCATTAATGTGTTACGACGTTTTTGACGAAAATCAAAATGAAGCAAATTTGGAATATGTTTGTTTGATGCCATTATTTTCTCAAAAAATATATGCCCAAAAGAGAAAAAAATGGTTTCGACGAGAAGAAAAAAATGGTCACTTGGGTTTCCATTTTCGAAGAAAGTCAAATTTTGGATCAAAGATGGCTACGAGTTTTACAGAATCGTGACGGAATTGGCAAATAAATATGGATTGAGCACATGCTACATTTGACCTCTCCTAACTGTAAAATCTCGAACTAAACTGGAATTGGAACTGGAACTGGAACTGGAACCGGGACCGAGGATAAATTTCCCTGCATTTCCCCAGGAATCCAGAAGAGTGCTCATAACGGGGCAATGAAGACACCATGAAACGACTTTGTGGGTTCAAGGATAAACCAATTTTCTTGAGGTTTCGCATAGCACTTTCGCAATACACTTCCGAGAGTCAAGGACATAAAACCGACCGTCAATGTTAGCCTCTTCATCCAAATTACGTCCAGGGAACTCCTTCTTGGAGAACAGACAAGTCTAGCAATTTTGATTATTAGACCTTTCCGACAATTTCGTTCTTCCTTCCCTCGTCCTTCTTCTGATATTTACTGTTGCTGGCATTAAAGGACCGTATAATTATTTCCTCGAAAGTTAGCCAGAAAAGGCCGAGGATGTTGGATGACGACGTCCCATTTTTGCTATTTCTTATATTATCAACCACTAAAAGTTTATTCAAGATGGAATTTAACATAAAATAAAGATTAACCCATTCGAGACCGATTGCACGCCGTGTGTGCAATTGATTTCCGAGGAAAAAAAAAAATTGGCTCTCGGGGACCGATTTTCGAAAAAAGATATCCTAAATATTTAAGGATAGTCCCTCAGGATTGTCGCGATTGGACCTTCCCACTTATATATTAATCCCAATTGATTTTTCCAATACGGGTAAATCCAAATTAATTGTGACATTGAGTATTTCGAATTCTTACAATTAGTTATTTTGGAAGACCAACTGAGGATTCTACAATTTATCGAAAAATTGAGAAAATCGAAACCAGATCCTTTTAGTTTTGTTCGGTAAATATTTCTGAATCTATCATGTTATTTTTATTGAGCTATTAATTATTTTTATTGCTGATTTTATTACGTTAACTATTATTATTGCGGACTTTATTATTTAATTTCTTTGTATTTTAACTGTGATGTTGTTAACTTTTATTTTAAAAAAAAAAAAAGATTTTTTTTCCGAATATGTTTATATTATGAAAATGTACATAACGTTGTAATCCGTACCATTTTGTTCGCGCTTCGGGGCACTCGTCCCAAGGCGTTTAAATAAATAACTCTAACTCTGAATAATTATATCGACATTCACTACGACACAGAAAAAAAAACAAAAATTATTGACGCAAGAACAAAATTATCACGGGCTGTCACAAACACATGACAGTTACTCTATCTAATTCCGTTACCCAACCAATGACAAAATTTGTTAAACAAATCCATGGAATACTTGGTACGTCGTCATTGCTATTGAATCAATTACACCTAATTCTCTTGTTACGCGATAGATACGTTCCCAAAAAATTCGTGTAAAAAGAGAATTAGGTGTAAACAATATCAAAAAATTCTTGTTAGAATTCAATTTATTTATTTCGTACTTACACATTTTAAGTCATTAAATATATTATAAAAAGTAAATTATACTTTGAGAAAAAGAAAATAATATCTGAAATTCATGATTATAAAAAATGTTAAAATAATATAAACATAAGAAATATTTGCTCTATGAGATTCAAGAAAAATTCATAGAATATTAAAAATCGTGCTAAAACAAAGCAATTCGTGTAAAAAGAGAAACTTTTTTTATTTTTAACTCGTGTAAAAAAAATTCGTGTAAAAAGAGAATTGGTGTATATATTTTTCAATTTGACTAATGTATTATATTCGAAATCCAGAGCATTTTTTTTTTTTTTACAGTCATGGACTCCTGTTAATTTAAGCAAATTCATGCGTATATGTATTAAGATTGCCATTCTACAGGAGTTTCAGCAGGTCTTCCAAAATAACGAAGAATCTGAAATATTTATTCAACAACAAGGACCAACCAAGGATTCAACGAACAAAGGATTTCTGTAATATTAATTACAAAAGCAAAATTAACATCGTGGGTAAATCCAAATCAATGCAAAATATATCCAATTTCGTGGAACGTCAATACGGAATTCGCTCCGCTGGCCAGCGAATCGACTTATTATTGTTGGCGAAGGAACAACAAGTATATCGATGTGTCGTAAGAAGGGTGCAACATTACCACCCACGCATCTCCTTAACTATGTTTGCACTTTCGAATGAATGCTGTCGCCCGATCTCGAGGTCGAGGAAATTTCCAAAGGAAAAGGAGAAAAAGGAGAGAGAGAGAGAGAGATTCCGATTCTCGCCTCTTCTTTTTTTTTTGGGTGCCACAAAAGAGCGAGGAAAAAGTGAGCAACGAGGGACAAAAAGAAAAGTACGAAATGAATGAAGGAATTGGTACATGTCGTAAGAGGGACGGACGCACCTCTTAGATCGTCAAGAATGTATACGAGTCCGTGTACGTGCATACACACCGGAGGGGAAACACATAGCGGAGAAGTGTGTATGGCTTCGATCTTGTGTTTTATATTGAATGATCAAAGGTAAACCGGTTGTGCTCGAGTGAGGATAAGAGAGGAGAGCGGTAGGAGAGAGAGGAGAGAGAAAAGCCGCGAGGAGGTAAGCAACAAAATGATCTAGGCGCGGCAAACAACAAACTACAACACATGCGTCCAGCCTCCATCCTCTTTACCTTACCCTCGATCTATCAACATTGAAAGAAACTCGACAAACCGATATTCTCGCCATTATCGGTAATGGCGCGATCGGAAGAAGCCGGCGGGCCTCCACATCCTTCGCAGCCTCGCGTAACAATCCGATTGTTATGGTGCTTCGCACCGTATCGGTTTTTATTTTACGTGGGAGCGAGAGGCAGCTTCGCAGCCTCTTCCACGGCGTATCTTAATCGGCCGTGGAAGAGAATAACAGGGCAAACGGGCAACAGGTGTACGTATCCCGGGATGCTCCTGCCCTCCCATCTATTTCATCGTGATTAGCATCAACGTTTCGGTGGCAGTATTCAATTCAGGGACAAGTCTATCTCGCGCCTGACATCTGAGTCTCAAACGCTCCTTCCCAAGCCAGGCTCCCTCTCGTGGGTCTTCACGAGAATAGGTATCTTTCACTTTGTGAAACTTCATCCACGTGCCTTTGTGGATTCTTCTTCTCGAGCTATTGTCGAATTACACCATTCGTATTTGCCTCTTTCAAACGCTTCTTCATTTTTAGCCTCCGACCCGTGTCGGTGTAAGTCTCTGGATAGATCTCCCATAGACTTGGGCACTTATGGCTATGTGGACTTGCGATTGGAAGTAAGATCAAACCCCAAAAGGGGGATGAACCTTAAATAGGAGATGAAAGTATCCACTGCTAACTCTTCAAAGGAGGGCGAGGATCGAATTGAGCCGATTATTTTGAAAGTGGTCCAAGTCCAATTTTTTATGATTTTCGGAAAATGTTTTCTATGACAGTTAATGTCAAGCGTCACGTGTTTAATACAGGTAACAACAAAAAGTTCACAAATGGACTTAAGCCATTTTTTAAATAAATGGCACAATTAATGATTCTCTCCTGATTATTATTATTATTATTATTATTATTATTATTATTATTATTATTATTATTATTATTATTATTAAATTTAGTGGATGTATTTTTTTATGCGTAGCGACTCTTCCAAGGATCATTTTCATTATTTGTTACAGGTGTTGGATGAACCACCTGGAGAAAATTGTCTTTATGTAATTGGAAAAAATGAAATTGATTCAATAGCAATGACAAAGCGTCGAATATTCGATAGTTTTGTTTAAGAAATGTTGCCATTGGTTCAGTGACAAGATTAGGTCCACCGACTGTCAAATGTGCCCATAATCATGAAAGTGGTCCAAGTCAAGATTTGAAAACGATGAGATTTTCAGTTATCTCGCATCATTTTATCTTGCAATACATTTTTTTCTCTTCAAGACCAATAAAACTCCGACTTTTAATGTTGCGGAATGTAAAAATTTTTTTTATTTTATTTAAAACAAATCCTTTAAATTTATCAACGCAAAAAAAAAAATGACTTGGACCACTTTCATAATTATGGGCACAAATGTTTGTGGCAGCCCGTGACAATTTTGTTCTTGAATCACTGATATTTTTGTTTTCTCTGCGTTCCAAAAAGTTTAAACAAAACGAATTGTAGCACAAAGTTTCCAAGGAGAGGCAGTAAAAAAATGATAAAGAGGAGTGTAATATTTCTTCATCTATCTCGTAAGCCTCAATGACATGTATATCTCTTCGGAAACTACTGTACGGAGTTTAATCCCACGCGTGTTATACATACAGTCTTTTAGCAGCTTATAGGAAGACAAGGCGACGCCAGTTCTTGGCCTCTTGCATGCGATGTATATCCTACGAGGTAAAGACATACCCCGACGTCTCTTAAATTCTTCGAGAGATGAGCGACGAGATACAACTTTTTAATTACGGAATGATCAACTTTTTTTTTTCCATAGACGTTTAATGCCCCGCTCGTATAAGGGTACACGTATATACATATGTGTGAGCTTAATTGCGTGATTTATGTTTCTGCCGGCAAAAAGAAACGTGTTTGCGAGAAGAAAATGGAAGAACACGAAGGAAGCGATTCGAATCGTTTTTTTTTTTTTCTTAAATTCGTTCCGAACATAACGTTCTTGAAAATTCGGTGTTTCTGTGCGAGAAAGGATACGCGTAAACTTCTATAAATAATTACCGTTGAATCATAGGATTTCGTTGACGTTAGAGGAGGAAATTCATGGGAGGAATCATTGATAATTTATTGCACCTTTTTTTTCTTTACAGATTTGAATTTATCCAATTTGGCGTTTTCGTAATTTGCCGTGACTCGAAATGTCTTTTGTTTCTCGAGAAAAATGAGTAAAAAATAAGACGTAGAAAAATGGTAGACGCTGAAAGTCAATTAATTCGAGAAACGAGTTTGAGTGTAAAAATGTGGTTGTTTTTTTTTTTTGGAGAGTGAACAATTTTTTTTAAATGTCTTGAGAAGTAACAAATGTTTCAAATTATTCAGTAATCGGAAATTATTGGGGAACGTGGAGAAACAGTTGTTAAAAAATAATCATTATTTTATGATTACAATGTGTCGCTGTGGTAGGAATAAAAGAAATTTTAAGAAAATGCAAATTTTGAGATTATCAAATTGTTATAGAAATTCGTAGGAATCGTCTAATTTAATATAAATGTTGATACAATATATGCTTCTACGTAAGAAATTATAATTTCAATTTATAGGAAAGTAAGCTATAATTTATATACGCTTTTTTTTTAAATATCTTTCAGTAATATATATTGTTACAAATATAATAGAATATATTCTGTGGATATATTCTATTTTTTATTTTGTTCAAGTATATTCAGAAAATACAACTGCCCACATTTTTGCATGTAACAGAATATATACATATATATAGTATATACTATATTTCAAACTATATTTTTATCTTTGGGAATATTACGATATTATAATAAAATTATAACACTATTCCATAACATAATAATTTTATTTTAATATTATTACCTCATAAAATAATAACGTTATTAGAAATTGAAACCGATCAGGTGTAAAATCAGCATTGTGAATTTTTTGAACACCAATTAACACCACCACCAGATATTCCTATTATCACTAGACTTTTAACACTAAACATACCGTGTATTTTAAATGGGCAGCGGGTCATTTGACCCGCTCATGGTAGCTTTAGTGTTAATAATATTATAACAATTAGTATCAACATTTTGGAAGATCGTATCCCATTAATTGAATTAATTACACTTTCATTGAGATTCGATTAGCACTCCTCGGTTTCCATTTTCACACAGCCTTCAAAGGGTAGATTCAGAGATATCCCTACGATATCCCCGCTAATAGGAAACATATGCATTTTGAAAATGATTGCACGCCTCCAAAGGATAAAGACGTGCGAGCGCTATTTCAAGAAACAATTAAACTCCCTGAAATCTCTGACATTTCTAATAGCGGAGTATTAATTTGCGGTATAATTTCGATAACGATCTTTCGCTAATATATCTTCCTACATAAATATCATACATATGCATGTAACGGTGTACCCATATGTGTGTGTGTGTGCATGTTTGTGCTCATGCATGTACCAGTTGACTTGTTTCAAGTATGTTGTATTCATGTGTGTAGAAGCAGAGAAAGAGAGAGAGAGAGAGAGAGCTGGTGAACAGGTGTACCGGCGAGAAAGCATATATCGAGAGAGGAGGCTGCTTCAAACCAGCCAGGTGTACCAGGAACGCCCGGAATCTACCGCATCGAACTTCTGACCCCGAAGCGTTTATTAGCTACGGTAAGGTATATTGCTCAATACACAATAATCTCCCTCTCGCATCTGAATCTTTATTGCAAGAAGATCGTTCCGGATCTCACATATTTTTCCTCCTTATTTTGTGCGATTCCTTTCGAGTGGCGTTTTCAAATTTTGCGTTGCTCGAATATCCGGGCAACGCGTCCACTTCGAAATTTCCAACATCGTGAAAATTTCGAAAAATAGAAATCTCCCATATCAAACCCAAAATCCGTGTCAAGGTCTTTTTTTGAGTTCCCACTGTAACTGAGCCGTTTATCTTGAAAGTGGCCTGAGTCCATTTCTGAATTTTTGTTGTTGTTAACTGTAGTAACATGTGCCACTTGACATTAGTTTTTAAAAAAAAACGTTTTGAGAAAATCATAAAAAATTGGACTTAGGCCACTTTCAAAATAATTGGCCTAAATTACAAAAATTTACTATAGCTATAATTACGGTAGCCATAAATTCACAACTGGAGCAGCGAACAAAAACGTGTTTAGCAGAGATTGACTTGTCGTGCCAGCTTTGTATGTTACACTCGAATCTCGCGTCATCGTTTATTTTATTGACTATATGGTAGACGACCCAATTCTTGATTCAGTGGACGTATCGTATCGGACACACTGTAATAAAACTTTTTGGTTGAACGCGAAGAATTGAATATCGAATATCGACTGATACGCTTGTCGTTTGTTGTAGAAAAGTGACCCAACCAGAGCGAACAGGTTCTACCAGAAATATTAATAGCATATTTTGGTTGTTGTTTATTTTTAATGTTACCGAAGTAAAAAAGGAATAACTCGGTGGCGAGATGATCAAAATACCAATGGCACAAAAATACTGTAGAATAGCTAAAGATTAATCACAAATACGAAATTTAAAAAAAAAAGAAAATAATTGAAAATCTTCAAAAGTTGGGTAATCAACAAATGTTATTTGTTACTTCAGTTGCACAGAATTTTGTGACTTCTTTGCAACATCTTCAAGAAAAAATGCTATTATTTTGGTTTTTATTATATTTATTTTGAATTTTACCAAAGTATTAGCTTGTCTCATAAGTTTCTTCCTTTCCGACTCGCGTCATACATGGCGTAGCGCGGAAAAAACTTATGGGACAACCTAATAAAAATTACCCACAAGGCAAAAATGCTGTACAATAACTAAAAATAAAACACAAACACAAAATTGACCAGAGGAAGAAAGCAAAAATTGAAAATGTTCAAAAATTGGGTAAGTAACAAATCTTATTTGTTACTTCAATTGCACAGAATTTTGTGACTTCTTTGCAGCATCTTCAAGGCAAAAATGCTATTATTTTGATTGTTATTTATTTCCAATTTTACCAAAGTATTAGGTTGTCCCATAAGTTTCTTCCTTTCCGGCTCGGGTCATACATGGCGTGGCGCGGAAAAAACTTATGGGACAACCTAATAAAAATTATCTACAAGGCAAAAATGCTGTACAATAACTAAAAGTAAATCCCAAACACAAAATTGACCAGAGGAAGAAAGCAAAGATTGAAAATGTTCAAAAATTGGAAAAGTAACAAATCTTATTTGTTACTTCAATTGCACAGAATTTTGTGACTTCTTTGCAGCATCTTCAAGGCAAAAATGATATTATTTTGATTGTTATTTATTTCCAATTTTACCAAAGTATTAGGTTGTCCCATAAGTTTCTTCCTTTCCGGATCGGGTCATACATGGCGTGGCGCGGAAAAAACTTATGGGACAACCTAATAAAAATTATCTACAAGGCAAAAATGCTGTACAATAGCTAAAAGTAAATCACAAACACAAAATTAACCAGAGGAAGAAGACAAAAATTGAAAATGTTGAAAAATTGGAAAAGTAACAAATCTTATTTGTTACTTCAGTTGCACAGAATTTTGTGACTTCTTTGCAGCATCTTGAAGGCAAAAATGATATTATTTTGATTGTTATTTATTTCCAATTTTACCAAAGTATTAGCTTGTCTCATAAGTTTCTTCCTTTCCGGATCGGGTCATACATGGCGTGGCGCGGAAAAAACTTATGGGACAACCTAATAAAAATTACCCACAAGGCAAAAATGCAGTACAATAGCTAAAAGTAAATCACGAACACAAAATTGACCAGAGGAAGAAAGCAAAAATTGAAAATGTTCAAAAATTGGGTAAGTAACAAACGTTACTTCAGTTGCACAGAAGTTTGTGACTTCTTTGCAGCATCTTCAGGGACGAAAATCGAATTTATGGTTTTGGACGAAAAAAAAAAAACAAAAGTTTCTTACCGGATCTGTCGGCGGGGTGTACCGATAGATAAAGTCCCCGATTTCCATCTGGATTGTTCACCCAATGCTGGAGCGGTTCACTCACATTCAACGTGATCCAACCTTCGCGTCCAGTTGTTGTATTTACAGAATCCACGTATTGCAATTCCCGTTCTCTGAAATAAAAACGGAAAACGCGTTAGCACACATCCGCTGAGCTTCACTGCCAGCATTTTCCGCCACATCCATTTCATTTATCCTCATCGCTATCGAGAAGGAAATCTGCACCGTGTAGGTTTAGCTAGTTGTCGTTGTCGTTGGAAAGAAGTTTGTTGTTAATAACTCGATAACAATTTCCTCGGTGCAAGAAAGTCCCGTAATGAGCGATCGACTCCTTTTTCGGGTCAAATCCACATTCCTCGAGTCGATAAAATATCGGAACCGAGTAAATCTTTTTCTCGCAGTCGCAGGCGGTGTAATAGCCGATTATTATTGCGCCTAAGGGGCTGTCACAAAAGTGCACGGCACGAATTATTTTTCTTTCTCACAATTCCGCAACTATTTTCCTCATTGTAGCTTTTTCTTTTATCGCGTAAGAATTCATTAATAATTTACGAACGGTCGTATCGCTTGCGTAAGAATTGTCGGTTGTGTTTTATCAGCTGCGGTATTTTCCCCAGAACCGATTTCAAAAGCCGGGATTTAAATTCGAAGTTTTGGGTGGGCGACATGAAATGAAATTGCATTTTAGGATTTAATGTTAGGTATTCAAAATTAGTATTTAAATAATCGTTAGTATTAAATAGTTAGTATTTGAATGAACTGTTGGTATTTAAAAAATTATATGTATATTCGTGTAATTAAATATTGATGATTTTTTTCAATAATTTTGTAACGGAGGATACGATTTTCGCGCGAAAATCGAAATCGGTCGAAGTTTTACATTCGGGCTCGAATTTTTGGGGTTTCCAAAGCAGAATGTTGCAAAAGTCACCGGCTTCTATAGGTTTAATTCGAATTTCTTTGGTCTTTATTGTTTATTCTACTTTGTGTATTTTATTTATTTATATTTTATATTCTATATCCAATTCATAGAATTTTATTCATAGGTATTATTTTTTAGGGCCCCCTGTTAATTGGAATATTTCGAATTTCGTTGGAATTAAAAAGTTAGTATTTAAATGAACTGTTGGTATTTCAAAAATTATATTTATATTCGTGTAATTAAATATTGATTTTTTTTTTTCAATAATTTTGTAACGGAGGATACGATTTTAACGCGAAAATCGAAATCGGTTGAAGTTTTACATTCGGGCTCCAATTTTTGGGGTTTCCAAAGCAGAATGTTGCAAAAGTCACCTGCTTCTATAGGTTTCATTAGAATTTCTTTGTTCTTTTATTCCACATTGTGTATTTTATTTATTTATATTTTATATTCTATATCCAATTTATAGAATTTTATTCACAGGTATTATTTTTTCGGGCCCTCTGTTAATTGGAATTTTTCGAATTTCGAAAATGTTTAGTTCAGACTTTTAAAAAGTCCATCAAAAATGCAGTAGCGATTTATTAGCACTATGCCGTCCGGCGGCACCAGGTTGCTGCCATGCGAAAAGTATCGGGCAAGCGCCGGTGGCACCACGTCGGTGTCGTACGTAAAGATTCATACCGGCGCCAAACGAAAGAATACCGATCGGACGCGCGGACGGGAAAATGTTAAAATTTTGAAAAATCGCAGCTCTCACTTGGTGACCAACAATGTTGACGATTTTCTTGAAACGATATTCCAGAATTCTACCAGAAAATGCACACGCGTTCTAAAATCCACACTCTGAAAATGCATCAACGCACCGGATCGTGAGAGAAACTGCAATTGCAACTGGAATACCGCCTTAAACATTGAAACGAAGGTGCAAAATTACGTAACAATGTACATACGTACGACACACACGCACGTCTCATGTGCACCTTGTGTAACTGTGTGCAACAATTTGATATATTCATTGGATTCCTCGCGTGCCTTGTCTTTGTGTTTATTGTGTAAACAAGATTTCAAGTATTCTGAAAGAATCGTCGTTTTCCATCGAGGAATAAAAACAGAATTTCGTCTTATTTACCTGGAATATAAATGCGAATTCTACCAACGGGGACACAAAATTTTTCAAGGATCCTTCCTTTCCTCTGGACGCTTTTTCTTCAAAAATGGGAAGGAGAAATAAAAAGAAAATTTTTTGACATCGAAAATTTTGCTGAATATCCAATTTGTCAATTATCGAATTGCTTTCAGAACCAACTCTGCATACGCAATTATAAATGTTGGTGCCAAATTAGTTCGAGAATTAATTTTCGGAGAGTCTCCAAACGCACCATTCGAGGGATTTTCAATTTTTTTTTTCGCAGCGAAAATATTTGAAAAATCGAAGAAAAAAAACGGGGACAAAAAATGACCCGGCGATCGAAACCGCTATGGAATGAAAATTGCAACAAAAAAAAAAACGACGCAAAATGCACAAAAACAGAATATGCACCTACTGCAATATCGTTTTATGGCGAAGAAACAATGTAGCGAAGTGACAAGAACGCATTAAAAGACCCGATTATTTTGAAAATGGCCCGAGTCCATTTGTGAATTTTTTTGTCGTTGACTGTAGTGACACGTGTCACTTGACATCAGTTGTCGTGAAAAACATTTTTGCGAAATGCGTGAAAAATTGGACTTGGGCCACTTTCAAAACAATCGGCTCAAATAATCCGGGAAAAACCGAGCCTGAAAATAAATTGGGCTCACGTTCGGTATCAAATTTCGTGCACAGGTGATGCCAGTAAACAAAACAAAAAATAGTTACGTAATCGATCGAGGCGGAAGTCTCTCGAAATCGACAGAAAGTTAAAAAAAAAAATCGTTGAAACGAAACTGCGACAATTTTTTCCCGAAAAATATGCAAATCCTGGATTTACCGCAAACTCGAAATTTTGAATTTCGAGAGAACCGTCGATTTTCCAGGGAGAAACGTGGACAAATATTCCTGGATATTTTTCATTAAAAAAAAAAATAAGTAACCAGGAATTGAAGCGTCAAAGGCGACTCCTCGTTTCTCGCGAACAAAGAAAGAAGAAGCTGCGGCGGTATTATGCAATTAATGGAAACTAGCAAATCTGACTGCTCGTCGCCAGCTTGTCTCGTATCATCCAGAGTAACATTCGTGTTGAAGGTAGATGGATGCGTCATGCCTTGAATCTTTTAACGGAAGACGAGAAATACATATGTGTAACTGCGTAGGCTTTGGAAGACGTGGACGTCGGACTCTCTTTTCGTCTCCACAGCTAATTTACCTCAATTTACGGAATAGCGTTTCCTGTCAGGCCTGTGCTTTTGATATTATATCGGCCAGGTCGTGAAATTAGAACGTCTCGAGAACTTCGAGACCGGCTACCTCTTTTCCAGTCAAAAACGAGGTTCCTCACAATTTAAGGACACTGGCCGTAGTAATAATAATAATAATAATAATAATAATAATAGTAATAATAATAATAATAATAATAATAATAATAATAATAATAATAATAATAATAATAATAATAATAATAATAATAATGATAATATTAATATTATTATTATACAACAACTACTACTACTACTACTACTACTATTACTACTACTACTACTATTATTATTAGTAATAGTAGTGGTAATAATAATAATAGTAATAAAACCCTAAGCAAATAGAATGTATAGGTATGGGATTTTTTATAGAATTTTTTGTACGACTAATTTTGTCATCACTATTTTATTGCAGAAGTGTCTTTATTTATTTATTTTTTTTTTTCAAGGATCCTCCCTTTCCTCTGGATGCTTTTTCTTCAAAAATGGGAAGGAGAAATAAAAAGAAAATTTCTTGACATCAAAAATTTTGCTGAATATCCAATTTGTCAATTATCGAATTGCTTTCAGGGAGCAACTCAACATACGCAATTATAAATGTTGGTGCCAAATTAGTTGGAGAATTAATTTTCGAAGAGTCTCCAAACGCACCATTCGAGGGATTTTCAATTTTTTTTTTCGCAGTGAAAATATTTGAAAAATCGAAGAAAAAAAACTGAAAAGTAAAGGAAAGTCACGAGAGCCTCGTTTTCCTTTGACTACCATTTTTTTTTACAGAATCCACCGTATTCAAAAAACAAAAAAGAAATCGTTCGTTATTTCCATACAATTCTCCAACCCACTGATTTTTGTGCGCACGTGTCCCTAAAGTAACCGACCGTCAATTTTGAAAACACGTTCCCGCATTAAATATTCAATAACCACATTTCAGAAACGCCAAATCCATGTATCCAAAAATGCCAAATAGGAAACGGCGGACAGACCCGGTTGGGAAACGGCGAAGCTTGTTCCTCAGTATTTTGTCAATTTATTTCATCGATACGTAACACGAGGACGCGTTCCCACAATTAACAGTCGCTCTATGTATTTATAATGGTTACTTCGGGAACACGTGCTCCTAAAATATATTTGCATACGAGTATACATATTTATGTATGTATGTACCTACTTCCCTCTCGAATGATGCTGTTAATAGCATTCCTCCAAAGGGAGTACAAACATGTTCGGAGTCAAATTTATTTCTGTGTAGTCGGATTTACAAACAGTGTGAGAAAGTTTGGGCGAGATTAGGAAGGTAGCAGAAGCACAGGTAAAGCAAATACCTGAGGGAGCATCTTCTCGTGTCCTTTTTTTCCCTTCCAAGCGGTAACTTAGTCTAATTAGGGGATGACGGTGTCAAAAGCGCATGATGAGACTTCCCGTCTCTCTCTCTCTCTCTTTCTTTGTTCGAGAAACTTCTTGAAAACTCAATCCCCATGGGAGACCCCATGGCTTTTTTTTTTCCTGCGCGTACAGTCAAAGGTGAATTCGTTGCCGGGTGAATTTCCGAAATGCCTCGGCAGCGCCTCACTAAACGCACAGTTCCATTATGCAGGTAGAACAAATACGTATACCTGAACGTCTGTTTCTTCTTGGAAAGATTAAAACTACCTCTAATTACGCTCGACGTGTATTACATGGATTTCGACTTTCGGGAATGTCGATATTTACAGGTTTTTATCTGTCGAATTCCAAAGTAAGAGGATTTCGATTCCGTTTCGAGAGAGAGAGAGAGAGAGAGAGAGAGTTTCCTTTATTTTTAGAGATAAAAAGAATGGTCCCTCCAGTTTTCACCTTGGATGCACGAATGACATTATACAAATTCTCAGGTGGGAAGTTACTGACGCAGGTCTGCAGCGCGCTTGGAGGACAATTTCCTGTCCATGCGTGCAAAGGATAGCGTCAGGACGTCGGGTACTTTGGGGACGGTCGAAAAATTGAGGACCGTCGTTCCAATTCATGACGCGTAAAATTTCGAGTTGGAAAAATAAAATTTTGGTTGCCACTGTCGATTCATGGACGAGCAGACCACGGTGCTCCCTATGAGCTGCAAGTATGGCGCAAGTATTCTGCGAGTAAATGGATTTTTTCTTTGTCATTGAAGTTTTCGAGATAAAGGGATTGTTAAAAAAAAAAAAAGTCGTTTTTCGGCATTTTTGGGGATCATTGCAATTATCAGCTTTGCGCGTTCGGTGTATCGACTTACCCATCCTCGGTGCGCAAAACTCGATAAGCCGTGAGCATAAAGGACCCCCGATTACGTCTGTTCTTGATTTCCATGCTCCGATATAAACGCAACTCCGCTCCGATGATATTTTCTCCCGGTGGGACCTCCGAAACGTCGAACCAAAGCCTCTTGCCACGCTCGTGCCTTACTCCAGCCACGTGGTGATCTGTAAAAGAGGCGAGCTGTAGAAAAAACTTGGAGATACAATCGTGCCCGTTATTATGAAAGTGGTCCAAGTCGAGATTTGAAAAAGATGAGATTTTCACTTATCTCGCGTCATTTTATCTTACAATACACTGACCGTATATATATATATATATATATATATATATACGGATATATCGATGGTATTAGGAAAGACCTCCCAAGATCCCATCGCAGACGATTCCCTCGGATTCTCTCTTTTATTCGGTCGCTTCACCAACGTGTGTGCTCGCTTGTGCCTACCCGTAAAAGAGAAAAGACGTTTTTTATTGCCACTTCCGTCTTGGAACTTACGAATATTTTATGTAACACGCGTCGGTCAGGAATCCGATATCGAATTGAAACCTGAATATATATACCTGAATATATATATATATATATGTATATATATATATATATATATATATATATAATCATTTAGTTTACATAGATGAAAGGTAGAACGAGCCGTGGACAATTCGCAGCGTGAAATCGACGTTTTTCAACCTTTCTTTCTTATTAAAAAGGGATCTCCTTTTCGTCTCCGTTTAACGTAAGAAATCCGTTTATCCTTTCCTTTGCGTTCTCATCCGAGGGAACGGAGAAAACGAACGAGCCGAGTGAGAAAAAAGAAAGAGGACCCCCCAAAAAAAAGAGAGAGAGAGAGAGACAGGAGAGATAAAGAAAGAAGAACTGGGAGGCTAAGTAATGCCTAATGTTCCACCGGGGGATAAGGGCATAAAAATTTGTTTTGTTTTTCTCCTGGACGGTCGCATTCCAACGGCACCTGATTGCCGCGAGCAAGCCGGACCTCATTCGGGGTGGTCCGAATAGCTCGGGACCATCCCGGGACCCGCTTCCAGCGAAACTTTACTTCTCCTTTTGGCCCCATCTTCATACGTTTGTTGGATGGGGTACAAACCAGACAGAACGACGCAACCAAACCATTTCTTGGGATCTCACTACTCCCTTTTATGTGGCGCGGCCATGCGCTATTTCCTTATCCCCTTGCCATCGGTAATCAGTTATTGGATGAACGGATAGCGAAGGATCTCGTTGGATGTAGACAATTTTGGAAGCGGAGAATGGTAGGTAATGGGCGAAATTGCGAGTGAGCGAATTTCGAAGGCCCACGTACGTACGTACGTACCTTTTGGATTGAATGGAAAAGAAGACGAAGGCAAAACCCTAGCAAAACCCTGCCAAAACCCTGCCAAAACCCTTGCGAATTTCGAGGGACCAAATTATGGGGAAATTCGGAATCGCGTTTAATTATTACCGTCGCCCTTATTTAGAGAAATATTGCAATATATTTTATTTGGAGTTTGGACGAAAATTTTGCCTATGGGGTCAAAAATTCGATGACTAGAGACACATAAGAACTTTAATCTCAATTTTTCGAAGGAATTATGGGGATTTTTGGGGAAAAACGATTAAAGAAAAATTTCAATCGTTTTTCACTTATAGGAAAAAATGTATTATGTAACTAAAAGACGAAGGAATTTGATTCCCAATTTTTCGAAAGAATTTTCGAAATTTCTAGGAAAATATAAAATTATTGAAGAAGAATGGCAATTATTTTTGGGACCAAGTCCCCACTTATAGTAAGAAAAATAGAATAATAACACCGAAGAACTTCAATTCCAATTATGCAAAGCAATTGTTGAAATTTCCGGGGAAAAACGATTAAAGAAAAATTTTAATTGTTTTCCACTTGTGGGAAAAAATGTATTATGTAACAAAAAGACGAAGGAATTTGTTTCCCAATTTTTCAAAAGAATTTGCAAAATTTCTAGGGAAATATAAAATTATTGAAGAAGGAATCGCAATTATTTTTGGGACCAAGTCCCCACTTATAGTAAGAAAAATAGAATAATAACAGCAAAGAATTTCAATCCTAATTATTCAAAGGAGTGTGTTGAAATTTCCGGGGCAAAAAATTATTAAAGAAGAATCTCAATTATTTTCAGGACCAGAACCGATCACTTATTGTAAGAAAATTATTACACAACAAAAATACGAAATATTTTCAAACCCAATTTTTCAAAGAAATTATCGAAATTTCCGGGGAAAAATAATTATTAAAAAAGAATCTCAATTATTTTCAGGACCAAAACCGATAACTTATTGTAAGAAAACTATTGTACAACAAAAATATAATACGAAAAAATGTCAATCCCAATTTTTCAGAGGAATTGTCGAAATTTTCTGCAAAAAAAAAATTTGTTTCTTAAAATTAGATTTCTGAAAAGAAAATTGTCACACATTTTCGAAAATCTTGGGATTCTAAAGCTCGCGGAGACCCGGAAGATTTCCAACAAAGTCTATATAAATTGCCCACTTATGGATTGCAAACTTTCCGTTCAGGCCGCGTTGGTTACGACAAATACAATAGCTTATACCATCGCGACCCACGCGGCGTGAATAGGGAATCACGTAAATTATACACGTGGCAGTCAACTTGTTAACGACACCTAAATTATATTTCCCACTCGGAGGCGAGCTTTCCCGTTTTCCACCCCATTGTTAATAATTGTACCGGGCGCGAAAGAACTTGAATCTCAATTTTTTTTTTTTTCAAATTGGAATTGTCAAATTTCCGGGAAACGGATGATAAAGAGAAGAAAATAGAAAAATGATCCGACAGCCATTGCCCGTCGATTTTTCAGACCCACGGTATCATTTCTTGACCCAAATCCGACGATGCGACGTTAGACGAGGTATCGTTTTGCAGGTACCGGAGCGAGGAGTGAGAAGGAACGCAATTCGCGGATCTCGGTATGGGAAACGAGTATTCGCATGAAAGATGGCCCTTATTAACCGAAAGCCGAGAAGAATCGAAACATGGCAGAGGAGGAAAAGAGCAAGGGAGAGAGTTTGGTGTAGAAGAAGGAAGAAAAAGACGAGAGACAAATTTCGCGAGGTATTTATTAAGCTATTGGGATGAATGGTGAATGCACGAAAGCCACGCACGTGCGTATATCAGCTCTTATAGCATACGTGGGAGAAGATGCGTGCAGTCTCAGCCCATATATTATCCCAAGATTTCTCTTGGCTTTAAGGTTCCCCATGGGGAGATGAGTCAATATCTCTCTTCTGCCCCCTTCTTCGCGAAGAAGCCGCAGGCAGGTAAAAATGTCTCAACTTGGAGGCCTTTAAGTATATATGTATAACATCAAAAAGTAGATGTAGTCGCAATAGTAGTAGTGGAAGTAGGAGTAAGAGTAGGAGTAGGACTTGGAGTATAGGAACTCCGCAGCTCTTCTCTTCTGCGGCTTCTGCTGCTGAGTTCCTCCTCTCCTTCTTCTTCTTCTTCTTCTCGGAGGGAGCCGATCCTTCTGGATCGGCTCCGTCGTCTTCTTCACCGTAATGGGCTTTTTCTTTTTCTCCAACGACGGGGCGGCTACCATCGCAAAAGTCAAAGAAGAAGAATGAACCGTGCGGCTTCAACCGACAACCAGATGGACTCTATACCATTCCCTGTTGTTTTTTATCCCCCTCACTCTGCCCTATTCCACTAATGCTTTTGATCGATTGATGAATTCCTAAACCGCTTCGCAGAAATCAATCATCCAGTTGGTAACTTCTTCAAAGACATTTTTTGGCGATTTTTAGAAATTCTGGTACTCGGGGGGCCAAGCTTTTGCAAGAAACTCTGTTTTTTGAACTCGCGATAATTGCTTACCAAAAAAAAAAAAAATTTTGAAATTCTGGTACTTGGGGGGCCAAGCTTTTCAAGAAACTCTGTTTTTCGAATTTGGGATAATTGCTTACCAAAAAAAAAAAAATTTTGAAATTCTGGTACTTGGGGGGCCAAGCTTTTGCAAGAAACTCTGTTTTTCGAATTTGGGATAATTGCTTAGCAAAAAAAAAAGGTTTGAAATTCTGGCACTTGGGGGCCAAGCTTTTGCAAGAAACTGTGGTTTTCGAATTTGGGATAATTGCTTACCAAACAAAAAAATTGGAAATTCTGGCACTTGGGGGCCAAGCTTTTCAAGAAACTCTGTTTTTCGAATTTGGGATAATTGCATACGAAAACAAAATTTTAAAATTCTGGTACTCGGGGGCCAAGCTTTTGCAAGAAACTCTGTTTTTCGAATTTGGGATAATTGCTTACCAAAAAAAAATTGGAAATTCTGGCACTTGGGGGCCAAGCTTTTCAAGAAACTCTGTTTTTCGAATTTGGGATAATTGCATACGAAAACAAAATTTTAAAATTCTGGTACTCGGGGGCCAAGCTTTTGCAAGAAACTCTGTTTTTCGAATTTGGGATAATTGCTTAGCAATAAAAAATTTGAAATCCTGGTACTTGGGAGGCCAAACTTTTTGAGAAACTTTGTTTTTCGAATTTGGGATAATTGCTTAGCAAAAAAAAATTTGAAATCCTGGTACTGGGGGGCTAAACTTTTCGAGAAACTCTGTTTTTCAAACTCGTGATAATTGTTTACGAAAAAAAAATTTTGAATTTCTGGTACTTGGGAGCCAAACTTTTTGAGAAACTCTGCTTTTCGAAGTCGCGATAAATGCTTACCAAAAAAAAAAATTTGAAATTCTGGTACTTGGGGGCCAAGCTTTTCGATAATCAAAAAATAGATATTTCCCTTTGTTTCGTTTATTGCGAATATTATTGATAAAATGGCCACATAATGGTACAGAAAAATAATTTAGAAAAATACACAAAAATAATAATTGTCAATGATTGGTAAATAGAATTTCAATAAGTCGTGCTCTAATTCACGTTAATACAAAATTACAAAGTACAAATATTCAACATATTAGCTGATTATCAGGGTCATTGATCAAAATAGGTAATTTGACTGTTCATAATCAAAAAATACATATTTCGATTACTTTCTATTTCAATTATTATGAATATTATCTAAAAAAAAGACACATAATTGTGCAGAAAAATAATTTTAAAAAAAAGACTACACTCATAAAAGGTAACAATTTCCAATAATGTGGTAAATAGAGTTCCAATAGGTCTCACTCTAATTCGTGTTGATAAAAAATTAGAAATTACAAATATATCCATATATTAATCAATAATTAGGCCAGAAATACATTCCTTCGAACTCTCCCATGGCAAAATTCATTTGTGTCTTCTGGGTCTGCGGTACTACAATTTTTACAGAAAACCTTCGACAACTTATTCTTACTTCTCATTTCTAGTAAGAAGCCTTAGCGCTTGGGCATGGAATGCCGCAATTGTGCCGCAATTTTAGCAACATACCTCTATCTGGGTTATTCCCTTAGGGACGTGTAATACAAATTCCAAGGAATATTTCCACAGGATCGATACGATCGACAACTATGAGAAATATGACCGTTTTAATCCACGCCAAGACTCGTTTTTCCGTCTCGCTTCGATTAAGGTCACGCGTACGAACGACAATTTGCAAAAGTTCTTACAATTAACACGTTAAGTCATTGAAATTCTAAATTGTGATAAATTGCGCAAAAGGTAGAGCTAAATTGATTAGTGATTGGAATTTCATTTATTAAGTATGCAACGTCTCTCTCTCTCTCTCTCTCTCTCTCTCTCCCTCTTTTTCTTACATTTTCTTCTACACTCGCTCACATATATTTATACACGTTATACAAGGATATTGGAGGATTCAGGAACGACAGGCTCGTAAATCCGAGCGACGTACGGAACAGGGCAATCAATTAAGACCTGTTGGGCATGTATAACGTAATAACGATTTAATTTATGTCCACTACTCATTTTTTTTTTTTTTTTATTTCTTTCTGTCCCTCCCTCTTTCCATTTTATTTATCCTCTTATCGAGCGTTCACAGTTCCAAGTACTGGCTGGATACACACACGTCGAATAAGTCATGGTTATGGCTATTAATTTATATGCATGCCACGCCGTGGAACGCATCGAAGGACCTAGAATGTCTCTCTTATTGATCCACCCGGGGGAAATCGACAATTGTCATTTTTATTATCACTACACCTTTTTTCTTTTTTTTCCTCTCCCGCGGTTTTGAGCGACCTTTCGATTCCACCGCGATTAAGATATCCATCTCTCCCTGGACCAACGGGGACTCTCCATGGGAATCACACGGGTATACCGGCCAGGACCCCAGCCGTTCCCAAGAACCGCTGGAAATTTTCTTCGAAATTTTTACCCGATTTTCTTTTCGCCGGTAGATGAGAAGAGGTTCTTCTCCGGAATGGGAATCCAGATTTTTGAACATTTTACCGGAGCTAAAGTGGAGAAAACCGAGGGTAGATTTTGTATAGATAAGGGAGGTGCGATTATTAGTTGCCCCTAGAATGGTCACTTTTATCCACCAATTTTATTTGGAACAGGCGTCATTGCGAGGAGGGACCCATTAAGAAAAATTTTGTAATCCCATAGAATTGTAAAATTATTAAATAAGAATTTTATTTTGTATTTGTTGCATTCTCTGTTTGCGCAGACAATGAAATTTGCAACGTGATTCTATTTTTACGGACAGTTTGTTGTCTAAAAAGTAAAAGCAGGCAAATAAAATTTCCACAAAATCCTTCACATACCAAAAAAAAAAAAATTTATAATGAAAATGTAAATATTGGAACGGTAGTTTTACGTTATACTTTGAATTTTGAGAATCGAAAATTTTGCCTGAGTACCTCTAATAAATTGCAATTTTGAAATTTAGTGATTCAACCTATTAGTTGCGGATTTTTCTTTTTTGGGGGGGTAAATCATTATTTAACCAAACAAATCAGCAGCAAAAAACTTTCAAAACGCAAGCAAAGATTTTTGATTTAGGTAGTTTAATTTACTAGAAACATATTTTTAAGTATTATTTTTTGGAAATTTAGGTATTAGAATTTTCTAGAAATCCAATTATTAAATAATTAATATCGGGTGGAATTTCGGTCACAGTAATTGTTTAATTCTAGTTGCATAAATTGTAGCAGAAAAAAATTGTGGTGGATTGTATGGTAATTTCGAATATAATAACTATATTATTGTTACTAAATTAAAGTAAACAATTCCACTTTGATAAATACCAAATATTAATGCAAATTTCATCCCATTACTAGCAATTTTCGCGAAAAAATCATACTTTTCATATTTATTTTTAGAAATTTAAATAATACTCGACTAAAAAGTATCTGTAATTTAAAAATAGTTTTTTTTTACTCTCTCCAATATTCTGGTATTGGAAATACGCAAATTCGAATAAAAGAAACTTCCCCGAAACTTTGATATCATCTCAATCTGAAAGTTAAAATTTTCTCTTTTCGTTAATTTTCACCCAAAAAAATTGTACTTTCAAATGATTAATACTCTCAAAGAAAATCCGAAATTTCTTGAAATTTCCTAACTCGGAGACAAAAAATCCTGGAAACTTCTACTTCATTTCCATGCAAGGCTCTCTCGATCCCTCCACTTTTTACCCCAAAATTCTCAAATTTCGAAACACCCTTCTTTTTTATTTCTTTACGTCACGAATTACAAAATTTTACGTCACGAAGAAAAAGACTCAAAATATGCCCCCAGGCGATTTATTTTCCACCACATTCTCAATTTTATCCCATTTGCCATCCACAGGAAATTCTCTCATTCCTCGGAAATCGCTCCATGGCGATAAACAAATTTCACCGTGTCACACCATGACCCTCCCATAGAAAGCAAGTGGTTGTCGCGTTGCCGTAAATTCCGGCACGAAACTTTCCAGTGCATTTCGAAAATCGCCGCGTCCCAATAAAATCTCCTATCCTTTTTCTTTTTTTTTTTTCAGCTCGGGAGTCGGGGAAAGAGTCTTGCACCGGCCGGAGCGGCATGAAATCGTGGAAGGAGCCACGACTGGCCCATCGCGCTGCGAGTGAGTATGCGATCGGAAGAAATCGGGGACGCAAATGATTACGGAATTGAAAGCGTTAAAAATAGAGTCTTCATGTCGATCTTTTTTTAGAATCCCGAGGAGACCTCGCGTCTCTTCTTCTTGAAACGCAGCGAACGTAGAAAGTGCATCGCCGAATACTCAACACCTCCTATTATGTATTTTTTCTTTTCTTCCTCTTTCTCGCAGCGAACCGACGTACCGGTATCTCGTAACGGGCCAGCATCCAGGGCCCGCGGTAGTTTCTCCGATTTCGCCGTGGAGGTGCCCCGAAAAAGGGGCCGGGACCGTTTTTGGAAGGTCAGCCCCGTGAGCAGCGAGCGCACCTGGGGATCGACACCTCGCCGGAGATAACCCGAGATGACGACTCCGTATCAGGTAAATCAATTTGTTCATTCACCGACTCTCCTGTATAGCCGCTCGATATATTCTCGTGTACTTCCATTCACATCGCCGTCACGATACCACCGGCAACGGACATAAGGTATAGCATCGCAACTTGCAAGCGAATGCGCCACCGGCCAATGGCAGATGCGATAATTCACGTTTTCTAAGTAAGGACTACCTAAGTTCTTCTTTGCTTCTTCTCCTTCTTATAATTCTCCCAAGGAAGGAATTCCAGATGGTATCCTTGGGTTCAATGAACCGTGCATTTTTCTTCAAGTGCATGCTAACCGTAGAAGAAGACTCAATTAAGGGAAGAGAAGGAGTTTACTTTTTCCGATCTTTTTCTCTTTCTCCTCTCCGAATGATCAAATTCTCGTGCTAGACGTTTCGCTTCGAAAGTAGGCTTCGTCGTCGTCGGATAGAAAGTCACCTTCTGTAGAGGAACGATTTTCCTCCGGTGATCGATAGCACCTCGGCAGGACTTCATTAACATCGGGATTGTCCTGCACGGGATTCGTCTGGATTGAGGAGGTTTTATTCCCCCCCCCCCCCTCCCTCCCTTTGAAAATTAATCGTCAAAACCGAGGCCAGAAGTTGCGGGTAATTACTCGAAATTAAGACCCTCAAAATCCGCAATTTGACGTGAAATTAGCATCGGAGTAGAGACTAACGCTATTTCTACCGTGTTAATTATACATAATTGAAATTCCAAGAGCAAAAATGTAGAATTATAATTGAAATAGGTTTACTCGATTGATACCGAATTTTTTTACAGGCGCACAATTGTTCTACTATGACCCGAAATATCCGCATAAATTGGAGGAAGAAATTTGGTCTCTCGTTTGGAAGAAATTTACTTTTTAAGTCCACCTACTGTCGAATGTGTCACAATTAAAATTGCGTTTCCTACAAAATTCTTTTTAGAATCCATCAATGTACTTTAATTCCAAAATTATTCCTTCAGATGCAGTATTTCGACAATTAATTAGGTGTTAATTCAAGTCCAATCGATGTGTACTGAAATTAATACCGGATATTTTACCTAAAAGAACGTTCTTTCACGTAATCGGTATTTTCTAGTAATATAGAATATATAATAATAATAATAATAAGAGTAATAATAATAATAATAATAATAATAATAATAATAATAATAATGAGCTGCAATATATTGTTACTGCAATAACGTATAATTACATTTAAAAGCAAACAATTTTTTACAGGTGCATAATTTTTCTACTATGACCCTAAATATCCGTATAAATTGGAGGAAAAAATTCGGTCTCTTATTTGGAAGAAATTTATTTTTAAGCCCACCTACTGTTGAATGTGTCGCAATTAAAATTGCGTTTCCTAAAAATTCTTTTTAGAATCCATCAATGTACTTTAATTCCAAAATTATTCCTTCAAATGCAGTATTTCAACAATTAATTAGGTGTTAATTCAAGTCCAACGATGTGCACTCAAATTAATACCGGATATTTTACCTAAAAGAACGTTCTTTCACGTAATCGGTATTTTATAGTAATATAGAATATATAATAATAATAATAATAATAATAATAATAATAATAATAATAATAATAATATTAATAATAATAATATTAATAATAATAATAATAATAATGATAAACTGGAATATATTGTTACTGCAACAACGTATAATTATATTTAAAAGCACTATAAAATCCCACAATTATAATAGCTCACAATTATGCGAGCTCTTCTTCAACTACCCGAGTAAGAATTTGCGATGAAGCTGCATCCGCTTCAACTGACACAGCTTGGGTCAGTAATGGACACTGTCGTAAAATCCTACCGTTCAATTGCTCTTTTTTTTTCAATTGTTCATCCTCCAGTTTTTTTTAAAGAAAAATTTCCTTCAAACCCAAGGGTCGATATTTTCATATACAAGTTTTAATAAAAAAATGGGTATTAATTTATTAGCATCAACTGCAATTTCTTCGGTTACTTCTGACTTTCTTTTACGTTGTTTAGACACTGCGAAAGTTGAATTTCAACGCTATTTGGATGGATTATTGAAATTATGGATTTCACTGCAGAATTTTGGAATTAAAGTATATATTGATCTTCACCGGCAGGCAACTTTTAGGAGAATATACATTTTGAAATGCAATTTTTTGCATTATTCACTCGGTGTAAAATATCCGGAGTTAATTCAAGCGAATAACGGATTGGATTTAAATTAACATCAAGTTCATTTTTCAAATTAGGAATGTCACTGCAAAATTTTGGAATTTTTAGGAAATTCCAATTGCAAAATTATACTTGAGAAACTGTAAATATAATTGGAAAATTATAATTTTCCTGGAATCTAGTAAAAATTACTAGGTTCTCTCCAAATATTTCAAATTTCAAATACGAAAACCACGATTTCCGCAAAAAGCACAATAATTTCCTACCAATTCGATCGTCCCCCATGGACTCAATTGATTCCTCACTCGTCCAACCTAGGGCCCTTTTCCCCAACACATTAAATCCCCAAAAAACAACAAAAAATCTCGGAAACACCAGATCCCGGAAAATCCCCAGTAAGTAGCCTACTTCCATCTGCTTTGAAATGCATTTTTTTGCATTATTCACTCAGTGTAAAATATCCGGAGTTAATTCAACTGAATAACGAATTGAATTTAAAGTAACACCAAGTTCATTTTTCAAATTAGAAATGTCACTGCAAAATTTTGGAATTTTTAGGAAATTCCAATTGCAAAATTATACTTGAAAAACTATAAATATAATTGTAAAAATTATAATTTTCCTGGAATCTAGTAGAAATTACTAGGTTCTCTCCGAATATTTCAAAATTCAAATACGAAAACCACGATTTCCGCAAAAAGCACAATAATTTCCTACCAATTCAATCGTCCCCCATGGACTCACTTGATTCCTCACTAATCCAACCTAGGGCCCTTTTCCCCAACACATCAAATCCCCAAAAAACAACAAAAAATCTCGAAAACACCAGAACCCGGAAAATCCCCAGTAAGTATCCCCCTTCCATCCGCTTTGGAACCCCGATACCGTCGAAAATTCACCGGATTTTCCCCCGAACCAAGGCGATAATCGCTAATCTGAGAAATCACTAAACTCTCGGAACTTACTGTGCGCCGCGAACGTCATGATAACGTCGCTCTGGTCGATGGCCCTGAGATCCTGGCCCGTGAGGTCGAACTCACCAGCTTCGGACGCGTGCCCGTTTGCGACCGGTTTCTCCTTGTCCTCTCCCAGCGCGTTTTTGTAAATGTCCAGGAGGAACTTGGGCGCGGACCTCTTCACCTGCGGCGGTTTGCCATCGGTGGTCTTGGGACGATCGGGCAGCCCCAGGAGATTGAGGATCTCGTGCTCGACCTCGCGCTTCTCCCGCTGTGTCACCACGCGATGCACCACGGTCTGATCGAACCCGTTGTCGATGTAGAGCCCACTCAGACGCTGGCAATTGCTCGTGATAACGAGGTGCCCGACTATCGTCAGCAGCACCGGGATTTCCACTATCACCATCAGATAAGACATCACTTCCGGGTGGAAGCTCCCCTTCCAGCCCTTGGCTCGACCGTCGCTTGAACCGATTTTCCCGATCCTCTGCTTTTTCGAGCTTCCTCCCGATGCAGAGCGACTGCGACACACCAACTACTGTTCTCTCCTCGACCCTTTTCCCGGCCAGGCTGTTCACCAGTGAGTAACTTACTGCGACTCGGTGACCACTGCCGTGGGTCCAGCGAAGCCAGTCGGTTTGTCTGCCGAGTTCGCCCATACCCCTATACCTCTCGAGTCTCGGTACTCTCGGTATCTCGGTTCTTTCAAGAAACCTTACCACCTCCTCCCAGGACCGTAGCTCAGAGCAGGAGTTGCCCGTGAAATTTCGCTGCCTCTCTAGCGTCGAGGTCCTGCCTGATCGTGAGTTTTGCCTCGTCTCGCCTCGATTTCCTGCGTTTCTGGGCCCGGGATCGCGTCCCCCGTTGGGAATGGGCGCAATTCGGGACTACAGGCGCCCCACGGTGACCGGGCTCGCCCGTGGGAGCGCTCGCCCGAGGGGACTCCGAGCGGATTTTCCTGGGAAATGGGGATTCGCTGCGTGTCCTTGCTGGGACACGCAGGGAATTGCTCCTTTGCGGGAAAAAAAGGAGGATCGGCAGGAAAATCGGCGGAAATCGGAGGATTCGATCGCTGTTTTTTTCTGGAAATATTTGTACGAGCCTGAGTCATAGAGGCAGGAACCGCCTCTGCCGAAGAAGTAGGCGGTAACGGAGCCTGCTTCTAAAGTGATGCAAACGATTAGGGCTGGTGAGCAAACCAGGACCGCGATGGCGGCTTACATTAGATGAATCGAGTGCGAACGAGTACCGGGGTACCTTTGTCCCGGTTTATGGTACTTTGGTTTATTTCCTTCGTCCCATTTTCATTGAGGACCCGCTTCGAAGTGTCCCTTTTTCCTTCCCCGTCGTGCAACGAAATCGCTGGAGATCGTTAATCGATCGTTTAAGGGAAGATTGAAATGAAAAATGAAAATTCGCTGCTGTTGTCTTTGAACCCTTTTTTTATGGTTCCCTGGGAGCAAAATGAGGTTTTTTTAAGAGATTCCACTTAGTGACAGCCCCCAAAACAAAGATTTGTAGCCTACAATCTAAATTTTATACGTAAAACAGGTGTCAGAGAGAATAAGCCTATGCGCAAAGTGAGGAGGTATATATGACTGCTGGACATCTGAAATAATTAAAAAAAGCCCTGAAAAATAATAACTCCAGATTAGAATTTCAATTTATACCTTATTTCAAGAAAGAAACAAAATTTTCTTATTAAAACCTCAAAATTTTCCTATTTTTCAGTTTAGTCTTCCCTTAATTCGAAATACCAAAGTTTCCATTTTAGGGAAATTCTAGCCATATTTTGTAGGAATTAGTGAAAAGAAGAAAATTCATTTTCAAAAAATCTATGATTTTCCAATGGAAAATTTTCGAAAAATTAAGTTTATCGAACCTCAACTCAAAATGATAAATATGGCGGTCAGTAATTATTTAATTGCATTGAATCGGTATCACTCGAAGACAAGAACTGTCACGAATTTCAACATTGTTACGTATTTTCTATTCCCAACTCCAAATTAGAATTTCAATTTGTACCTTATTTCAAGAAAAAAAAAATTTTTTCTCATTAAAACCTCAAAATTTTCCTATTTTTCAATTTAGTCTTCCCTTCAGTAATTATTATTCCATTATTCGATGGAATCCTGGAATAAATTTTGCTACCACGAAGCGGGGGTTTGAGGAAGAAAAAAAAAATGGAAATCCAAGAAAATATGGATGGTAGATTTTTTATTTACCAGAATATTAGTCGCGAATTTCAACATTGTTACTTATTTTCTATTCCCAGCTTATTACGTATTTTCTATTCCCAACTCCAGATTAGAATTTCAATTTGTACCTTATTTCAAGAAAAAAAAAAAATTGTTCTCGTTAAAACCTCAAAATTTTCCTATTTTTCAATTTAGTTTTCCCTTAAGGAATTATTATTCCATTATTCGATGGAATCCTGGAATAAATTTTGCTACCGCGAAGCGGGGGTTTGAGGAAGAAAAAAAAATGGAAATCCAAGAAAATATGGATGGTAGTGATTTTTTTTTACCAGAATATTAATGTTCCCTATTCTTGTCCTTCGTTATTCGTATGTTCCATAAAATTGTGAAAGTTATAGAATTATTGGAATAAAATTGTAAAATTATAGAATTATCGTTCAGGAATTATTGCTCCATTATCGAATGGAACCCTGGAATAAAGAGAGTTAGGGTTGTTTATCCAACCCTCTGGGAAAAATTTTCTTAATAGCGAAAATGGAGTATGTACACGATACGGGATTTTATATAAAAATACAGGGTCACCGTTGTAGAAATTAAGAAAAAAGAGAATCTGTTGAATCGGAAGGTATTTTTGGTACCACGAAGCAGGGTTTTGAGGGAAAAAAATGGAAATCCAAGAAAATATGGACGGTAGTAATTTTTTTTACCAGAATATTAATGTTCCCTATTCTTGTCCTTCGTTATTCTTATATTCCATAAAATTATGAAAGTCATAGAATTATTGGAATAAAATTATAAAATTATAGAATTATCGTTCAGGAATTATTGCTCCATTATCGAATGGAATTCTGGAATAAAGAGAGTTAGGGTTGTTTATTCAACCCTCTACATACATAAAATATAGACCATCGTTGGATTCAATGGTTCGCATCAAACCAATATTCCAAATTTTAGATTCAATATAGTAACATCAATTAGTAACAATATTAACTATTTAATAATTAGTAATAATAATAATAATTACATTCGCTTTATACACATATACCTTCATTTCACTGAAATTCTGTATTCTACATATACACCTAAAGTATATACATATACATACTCCACAACACTTACTTAGTCCTAAACGTTTGCAATTATCAAAAGCAAAAAAGAAAATAGCAGAATGCATCAGGTGGGGAAATGCAACAGCCGTTACATGTTATTTACGTTAATTTGAAATACAGGCGGGCGAGTTTCATTAAATGTCGTCGATTATGGGGGATTCGCTTTCACCATGACCCCTCTACCGAAATTCTTCACCGGTCACAAACATCTTAAGAAAATTTTGTATCTTTCCTCTCTACTTTTTGTTCTTCCTGCATCTTCCATCCTCCCTCTCGTTTTTCTCCTCTCCTCTCTTCTCTTCTCTTCTCTTCTCTCCCTTTCCTGCTCTTCTTTTTGTTGTTGTTGACGTTGGAGCCATTTCAAGGCATAATTCTCCAGCAGCAGTGGCGAAATTCCCTGAATATAAGTACCTTGCCTTACCGGTTGTGATTTTTTATTGCACGACTTTCCGTTTACACTCTCTGAGGTAACGCTTTGCTCGTGACAAGAAGCACTTTAACTCCGCCGTGCACCAAGCTTTTGCACAAAGATCCCATGGGCATCGATCAACGGCTAAACGGATGCATTTTTAGTGACTACCTACTGCATGCAGCTCCTACCTGATCCCCAAAGGGGAAAAAGGTGCATTATTTTTCGAACGAAGGTAATAACCGACTAACGGTAGTAGTGGGTAAAGGCAGTGCCTACAAGGGGGTGCCACCGTCAAATCGGGTGGACGGATACACGGACAGTCCCATGGGAGTATGTGTATATATTTTTATAATAGGTGTTTTGTTTACCTTTTAGGTGTCTTTCCTACAAGGCAACGGTTACAGCTAAGAGATGCTATAATTTGATTATTCAATTTGTATAATAACGTTAATGTACGTGAAATTAAGTTTGTTGTTAATGGATTATTAGAGAATCATTTTTTTTTGGGTGATAAATTGAATGGGTATCGATACAATGGGGAAAATATTTAAAGTATTTGTAAAATTTAAATAAAAAAAGTAGTTTAATTTTGAAATATTAATTTTGGGGATTATCGATACATTTTTTTTTGTTTTTTTTTTAAACTATTAAAAATAATATTTTTATGAAATGTTTACAAGACATTAGTTTTTTTATTAAACTAACTTAATCTAATCTTAAGCCCTAATTTTTTCAATTTATTTCTTTCCATCTTTTGTTTTTTGGATCCATGGTTTTTTTGGATTTTTTGTTTAACAGAATTTTTTTTGTTTCACATAATTGGAGCAAGGGCAAACCGTGTCATCTCAAACCATGACATTTGTTCAACTTTGGAATTTTTAATGATTTTGAAATTTGTCAAATTTCGAAGGTTCGCAAGTTTTCTCAAGATTTTGCCTTTTTTTTCTTACTCCAATTGGTACAAATCCGGGGGATGCTGTGAGATGCAAGGTAAACAAAAAGCTCCTTATTGGATCCTGCGCTACAGGGAAGTTCTTCAGTTTGACGTAAAGTATGACAATGACAATCGTTCGGAGAAGAGAAGTCAAGGCTTTTACACTCTTGTTTGTAACTCGTCATTTGCCATTTGATGCACGGAATGTACGTACGTGTCTATATATACCCATACATATATATACACATACATGGGCTCAAGAGACAAGAGTGCATCCGAAGCATAGTAATAAATAAAGTAAATGGAGGTAGCTCTACACTGCAGCATGTTTAAAGGAATAATAAAAAGAGACGAGACAAGATGAGATGAGATGAGACAAGTCGAGATGAGATGAGATGAAAAGACGGGAAAGAGATGAAAGAGAGAGAGAAGGGGACAAATAATTCTCGTGGAGAGGAGACCAAAAAAAAGTAAAAAATCGCATCCCATGCCATCCCATTTCATCCCATTCTATCTCATCTCATCCCATGCCATCCTATCTTCGTTCCTTCTGGTGCATACAAAGATACTGCGACTGGCTGGCGCGCTTGCTTCGTAGTTAACCAGATCGGTGCCAGAGAGTCTACCGTCACCAGCTGCGGTTACACCGGTAGACTGCTTGCTGCCTCCCGTACCGGTCGCGGGACCCTGGGACCGGTTATACTTGACCCAACAGTTTACGCTCGCAGAGACCCAGACCGCTACCGAAATGTACATACATGCGCGCGACATCGCTATGCTTTATCTATAAATCAGTCATAGTTACAGATGGCACGCGAATAATCGTGCGATTCTTCTCCACCGTGTCAAATACTGGCACGCCCATGAATGGTACCCAATGGAAGATTTCCCTGTACCAATTTAGAAATACAATGGTCGAACCGATGGGCCAGACCCATCGGTTCGATAAGTACCGAGTCCAAATGTATTCGATAGATCGGTACTGCGACATTTCCGGATCGGATGGACCGGTACTGGGTCGATCTGGATCGATCGAACCAGTACTAGATGGATCTGGATTGGATGGACCGGTACTGGGTCGATTTGGATCGAACGAACCAAGACTAGGTCGATTTGGATTGGATGGACCAGTACTGAGTCAATCTGGATTAATTGAACCAGTACAAGGTTGATCTAAATCAATCGAACCAGTGCTTTGTGGATCTGGATTGAATGGGACAGTACTGGGTCGATCTGGATCGAATCGGACAGTATTGGGTCGATTTGGATCAATCGAACTAGTGTTATGTCGATCTGGATCGAATGGGACAGTACTGGGTCGATCTGGATTAATTGAACCGGTACAAGGTTGATCTCAATCAATCGAACCAGTGCTTTGTGGATCTGGATCGAATGGGACAGTACTGGGTTGATCTGGATCGAATCGGATAGTACTGGGTCGATTTGGATCAATCGAACTAGTGTTATGTCGATCTGGATCGAATGGGACAGTACTGGGTCGATCTGGATCAATCGAACCAGAGTTATGTGGATCTCGATCGAATGGATCGAGTATTGTGTCTTTTCGTATCTATCGGACAAATTCTGAGATTTAACTCGCACGACTTAGGATTATAAATATTGTGAGTATTCGGAATTTCTCGAATTTGAAATTTCCGAAATTTTGAATTTTTCTAATCTCGGCGTTTCTAATAAATTTTCCATTTTTGGGATTTTTCCAACTTCGCAATTTCGAATGAATTCTCAAATTTTCAATTTTTCGTATTTTCCACTTTTCCAAATTCTTCGCCAGAATTTTTTGGTACGAATTTACAACTTGACCTATTCCCTGTAAAATTTGAAAGGAACCGCAGACGCATCGTTTTCGAAAGTTTATCGGCAGATGTTTCCAAAATTGCAAATCCGAAGTCTGTTACGTTAATAGAAAGGCTAATTAATTATAAGCCGAGATTAAATTTAGAACTCACTATTGCATGAGAACTCTAAGGATTTAACAGTCCAAGTATCGTTAATTAAGTGCTAGAAAAAATTTGAAATATCAGTGACTCTATCAAAGATAATCACTTATTTTTTTTCTTTTTCAAAACCGTGCAATTTCAAATAAATATTCATTTTCTGTGCGAGTGAAAGGAATTTTTGAGATACGTTCATTTAACAAATTATTCATAGTACTGCAAAAAAAATAGATAACGCGGAGTAATTTGGAACGCAAAAAGCAGATCTATTAACATTTTATTAGTTTCTTATTGGTAAATTTCAGCAAGAAACCTAATTATTTTGATATTGAATACGTATCGAACGGTTTGTCATTTAGAAAAATATTGCTAAAATATTCCAGAGAATGGCCTAATGGTGTCTTTCAAATTCTATGTGCATATTGCAGGTATAATAAGGTACATTCCACAGGCTTCATTAAGTTGCCCGAGAATATTATTAATAACAATTTCTTCACACTGACAATTAATATGTAAACCAATGGAATTAAACTGAACATTAAAGTAACATAAAAATCTCGGTATTGGGAAACTTATTTCAATATATGAGTAGAAAACATAAAATTGCATATTGATGTTCGAAAATATAGATTTGTAGCATTCGAAATTGAAATATTTTTAATTTTCGTATGTTATGGAGTCAAGTTCAAAATATTTCGAAAATTCCACAAAATGTGCAAAACCAACAAATTTTAATAATAATGGTTATTTTTAAATTATCGCAATATCTACATTAACACTAATATATTAGTTTATATATTGTTTATAATTTATTGGTAATCCATAAAGAAAAATTTTGAAATATTGCTGTTGCAACATCAGCAGAATATATAAATTATTATTAATAAATAATTGCAACAATATTAATATAATTTTCTATCAGTATTGTATTAGTATTAAAAAATTAGTAATACAATGTTGTGTTAGTATTCAATATAAATTAATTCAGATCTTTACAAATGCTAAATACAATAAATTCGAAAATCACATTTTTTCCCCGGAATCTAAAAAGTTGTGAAAGTCCCTTAAATTCTTATTTTTTCATTCCCACAAATAATATATGAAAAATTAATTTTCTAATTTCGAATGCTGCAAAACTGAATTTTCCTCGATCGTATATTCTGTCAAAGTCTTTATAAACAAAAATATCATTTTTAGGTTCGTAACAAAAATGTCATTCGCAGTTCGAATCGACTTAAGCTCGCAAGGATACCGATAAAACTCGAATGGATATTTCAAATTCTATGTCTAGACTCTTACGCATTTATTTTAAACTTAATCCTATATACAAATACAAAGTCCAAGGAACCCAAAAGGGTCCTTTTCATCGAATCACCATAGATTCTCGTTGTCGCAATTGATCAAAAATTATTTAACATACTTTTCCATAAATTTACGATGGAATTCACTGCGTAGAGAGTCATTGATAAAAACATCGTGCTTCTTTTTGGGCTCGGAACGCGCGCAATTTTTAAAAACTACATCGTCGTCCCATCGTCGGCGAACCTTCATGTCGGTTCTTCCACTTTGCGCGGAATAATTTAGCAGAGGATTTCCAGATAAAATATTTTCCATCCTGATTCTCTCCTCCTCTTGTCTCTTTTCCATCTCCTTTTTCGCTTGCTCGGCTGCGCGTTCTTTCTTGATCTTCTGCAATTCCGCCAACAAAGCCGCGGTATCGTCTTCGTCGCTGTCCGAATCCGACTCGTCTTCGTCCAGTGGGTCATCGGCGTCCAAACTGGCAGCCGGGACTTGATCCAATTTTTGTCGTTTATTGCTAGGTGCGGAGGTTTCCTTGGCGGGTTCGATCATGCGACGATTCGAAGTCTTGTCCTTTTCGCGTTCGCGTTCTTCCAGTTCTTTGCGGAAGTCACGGTTTCGCAGTTCTTCGACCGTTCCCTGTCCATGTTCTCTGAAAATATGACATTGAAAGTATAGTTTCGATATATTTTTCATGGTTTATAGTTGTATAATCTATATAAATAAAAATGAAGGGCTAAAGTTGCTAAGCGCAAAACTCGAGAACAGCTGGACCAATTTGGCTAATTTTTTCTTAAACTATTCGTTGAAATTTGAAGATGGTTCTTATGAAGAGAAAAATTGGAAAAATTGTACAGAAAGATGTAAAAACCAAATTTTATTGGTTACAATTCCGTGTGGAATATTATTATTCTGAGTTTAATGTGTTCATCGCAACGCTTGGTAATGAACAATATAATAAATATCGGTTAATAACGGTTAATAATAGTTTAAAATGATATCCAAGGAATAGATTGTTTGAATCAACCGAGTGTTTATTAAAAAGTCCACCCCTTGATAAGAAATAAATAATAATGAATGATGACACTAATAAAAGAAATAAATAATTATTTGTTTCAATATTGAAAATTGAATTTCATTACATAAACAATTAGATGAGCGCAATAAATAGGTTTAAAAATAGGCGCTAATTTATTAGTTTTGTCCATAAAACTAATATTTCTCCAGGAACCTTAATAATATTAAAGATTTTTTGAGTGGCCTCAAATTTGATTCTAACAAAATCTTAACGCTTTACCATCCGCTAGCGATCCAACAGCATTCGCACATCCGACTGGCCGCTCGATGATATCAATGGTAAATTATTAGGTCGAGTCATAAGTAACTTCCGTTTTCTTACCAGATATCTATAGCTTGCGTCGGAAGTTATTTATGACTCGACCTAATATATTTATTAACACTTCGACTGCTATGTCCGTCACCGGTGACCGACACTAAACCTTCCGTTCAGGCCGCGCTGGTTATGACAAATGAAATAACGTATACCCTTGCGACCCATGCGGCGTGAATAGGGATTCACGTAAGTTTGACGTCCGAATTGAAGCATCGAAATGCTTTTTCTTATACGATTTGGATATTGTCAAACATATACTTTACCTGTATTAGTGATTGGGAGCAGAAATTTGTTACCTTCGGTTGCAATTACATGTTGCCAAAGGGGGCATACAAAAATCGGTAGATCGGTTGAAAATGATAAGAAGGTCAAACGTTGATAAAAAAAAAAGATATATCTATAATATGTACCTGTATTTGAGTTTCGTATGCGAAGGTAAATCCCTACTGCTGTATTGCTTGGAGATCGCACTGAGATCCTTTTCCCCGCGTCCTTGACCACCGCGAGCCGGATCGAAGGTTGGTCTCGCAGCTGTCGTCATTTTCTAGAAGATTTCTGATCTATCGGATGTGCAAAATTCAGTAGTTAAACAAAAAAAAAAGACGAGTTACTTATTATGTTTACCACGAGCTTCGTTTACTAACGATGATGGCAAACAAGCGACTCGAGAGTTCCTAACCTCAAAACTCGAACTTTCGAGTCCGAACTCTAGAGAATAATCGATAGTGTAGGTTCCCGACGTTGCGATTGATCGATACAAAAAAAGAACCGCGTGAAAATCAAATTACGGTTATTTTTAATCATTGGTTTGGCACCTAAATAATTGCGTGAAAGTAAACGATCTTGTCACGGCAAATAAATGAGAAAATGCAAAATAATATAAGACGCCATGTTTTTGCTAATTTTGATTTTTTAAAAATTTTCCGTATTTCAGAAAAATGTATAAAATACTTATTGGCACCTAAGTAATTGCGGATTTGTCAAAGAAAATAAATGAATGGGTCACCTCAAAAACGTTGTAAGGTACAAATTTTCTTGAACAATTATTATTGTACCATCAGGTTACTTTTTTCATTTTCGGGGGTTTTTCAACAATTTGCAGTTTGTACCTTACAACGTTTTTGAAGTGACCTGACAAATAACAAAATTCGCAATTTCTTAGTTGCCAACCCAATAGAATATGAAATTGAAATTGACAAATAGGAGTAATTGTATTTAAATGAAAAAATAATGTTTCCCATGGAATCATGTAACCGATGGGAAAATATAGATTATTCTACTCTGGTCTGTAAATAAAATAAAAAGTGAAATGTGGTTAATTTGGAGTAATTATTTTGAATTTTACATTCAAACTTTACCTCCAGTCTTTTGGAAAATGTATCCAACTGAATTTTGGATTGTATGTAGCTAAGTCTAAAGACGTATCCAAGTGTATTTTCAAAAAAATACATCCCAGTATGGTACTTTTGCATACATTTCCATCATGCATTTACTTTACTTTAGCTCACTTTATTTCACGGGACTATTAAATACAATACTTCATTTAATAGCAATGATAATTGCACGGTACACATCGTCGTTCCACTTTTCTTCATAACGACACTCCTTCGTCTTCGCTCGAAAAAAACTTTCGTTCCATACAATTTGTGCGACATTAAAATAACTATAGGACCGAAGTTGACAAAAAATTATCATGGAGTTTTTTTTTTTTAGAAAGACTTCCTCAGGAGGAAGTTTACAAAGTTCGGGTATTCACTTATCGTATAATAAATTGTTATGTTTCTGTAAAACACACATACGGTATGTATCCATAAGAAAAACGATGAGCAAGAAATAGAAAAAAACTAAGAGGGCTGTAAGTACTCTTACGTTTGCACTAAATTCGCGAAATCCAAGTAAAATTCCCTAAGGAAACGTTTTGACTTTTTTCTTAAATTCTTTTTTTTACTCGCTCTGCGTGTTTTTAGAATCAGCCTTCGTTTTGTATTTCTATAAGACATTTTTGCTATTATTTCTACATAGTTCGTCTTCTATTAAATGCCGTATGGACGTCTTGCACATATAAAAGTCTAGTTAAACAATTACAGAGAAAGTGTTTTTTTTCATAAATACTTTGATCCCTATATCATGATATATATCTTGTATTGTAACTGCTTAGTCTTCACGATATCTAAAAACGTGGTAGAAACAATGGTGGAAATGAAACAGTTACTAACAATGAGAAATCGGTGAATGAAGCGAGTACGAGGCTTTGAAATGTGCATCAGTGGTTTCGAACATGGAGTTTTCGCAGTTCGGCCAATAAATAAATTATGTTTGATCTGCATTAATTAACACACTTATTGAAAAAAATATTTCCAGGAAGAAAATGTTTTCGTTGTATTATAACGACCTGAAATTTTCATTTTGAAATTTTAAAAGCCGAAATTCGAAATTTCAGAAAAATTACCAATTTCTAGAATTTCAAAGTTGGGTTTGTAGTTGAAATTTTGAATTGGTACAACCTTTAAAGCTGAAATTCGAACTTTCAGAAATACACTAGAAAACTTTTTCAAATTCCAAATTTAAAAAGGACCAAGATTTTAGGATTGGAAATTTCAGCTCTGAAGCTGAATCTTTGTTGAATTGATCCATACTCTAAAGCTCAAATATGCAATTTTGAACATTTCCGAAGAAAAAAATTTACACGATTTCACCAATGAATAAAAATGACATTTTCTTCTCTGGAACTATTACAAAATAAAAATAACATATGAATGTATGTACCCTGATGGGAAATAATCACAATATCGAACGTTCTACTTAGTTCTGAAAAAAGTAGTGATGGATTCGTCCTTTAGCCTTTTCAAGGATTACTATCCAACTAAGAGTTTTTGCGAAAACGAATGGAAAGTGAAAAATAGAATTCCGAAAATCGTAACAACGAAGTTGTTATTCCTGATTCTGCCCCGTTAAAAGGGCCAAAACCATTGAAAAACTTACATCAATAAATATACTTTCATCTAAAACTTACATTTTCAAAATGTACATCTATCCATTAAAAACACTAAGGTTACGTTAAACATTTTTCATTCTTAGAATATAATCATTCGCGTTTTTCTTTCTCTCTCTTTCTTTTTTCCGCTAAATATTCCACCTTTGTACATTTTTTCAAAACATTCTAATATACAAATTAAACGTTTTCATCAGCGAAGGACTCGTCGTCCAATGTTTGGCAAATTGTGCTCACTAAATTATTATTCCAAAGTCAATTTTGAAAATCAATCAAAATCCTTCGGGAAACCTTAAATTGTTATCACAATTTTTATAAAAAACGCTTTCACTTATTGTTTGACGTAAATATTTCGCAAATAATGTGATATCGTATGATAAAAACTGTAAAAAAAATTTTAAAACAACCAAATTTGCTAAAAGAAGATTTCGCTCCAAAAGTAGTACCTTCGGTATTTTTAAAATACGAAAAAAAAATATAACTGAAAACATATCTTACAAATATGTAAAATTTCAATTTTGCGAGTTTTTTTATCCGTTAAATTAATACTTGTTTTAATATAAAAAATTTGTGCTTAATTTTTATGCTACAGAAATTCTGTGCGACAATTTTTTTTTACATCATGTACTTGTAAAACATTTACGTTGTTTGACTAAAAACAGAAATACGAATTTCTCTTAGTTGACAACATTTTCTTGAATTACAACAAAAGAAACCCTAGCAACAATTTGAACCTGGATTTTGTGTTTTGGTAAAATAAAAAAAATATCGAGTACCAAATCCAGCACAATTTCTCAATCATCGGTAGTTCAACAGTACAATGGACAATCCTATTATAATGTTTGTTTACCTAATTTACCACAGATATCCCTGCTGTTTCTTTTATATTGACTCGACTTACTTTTAACCTGATTTTTCACACTTTGCAATTGATAACATACACAAATCACAATTAGCAAGCAAAGTGTCGTACGTGGCAGTGAAATTTGTAGTTCATAAAAAAGAAGAAAAAATTTCGGGTAATACTTTATGCTAAAGAGAATAGAAATCAGGATTTTGCATATCATGAAACATTGATTTCGCCTTAAAGAGAGGGAGAACCCAAGGAAAATTTGCTAATACATTTTGTGAAGTCATTCGCGTAATTCTTCTACGCAATAAATGGTCGTAAGATTAATAGGAAAGTGAACGCTATAAATACAAAAGAAATGAGGGAAAAGATTCATAAAAAATATATATGAAAACCTTATTTGATGAACAAACAAAATGTGAAATGAAAAGAAAAATCTAATTTGTACCCTTCAATTTGTCAGCATTGAAAACAATAAGATAACAAGTATTGAACAAACG
The DNA here is from genome assembly GCA_949825005.1 of Gasteruption jaculator. NCBI lineage: Eukaryota > Metazoa > Arthropoda > Insecta > Hymenoptera > Gasteruptiidae > Gasteruption > Gasteruption jaculator. The sequence goes on from OX463774.1 coordinate 7,334,779, forward strand.
AACAATATAAATATATATAAAAAGTTGACGATAGAAACGCGTTACCTCCAACTTTTTCATTCAAATATTCTGACAGTATTATTATTCTTTCGTTAATTACTGGAATACGAAATAATAATAACAATAATAATAATAATAAAATAGTTCTGGAAAAATTGTTCAAATATTACTTGTTCTCAGTCAAACCTGCAATATATTAAAATTGTAATTTCGAATTTTTCTTTTATATGATTTCCTACGAATAAAAAATTAATTTCACGCGTTCATCCAAATTTTTTTTTCATCAGTGCCCGACAATTAATGAGAATTTCTTTTCCGAAACTATACCTACTGTCAGAAATATTTTATGTGAAAGTCGAACATCCATATCAGATCGAACTGTTTCTACCCTTTGCACCCTTCTTCTATTTTACAGTATGAATCAGTCTCGTGAATCTTCTTAGGCGGTACTCGTGTGATTATTTGCACCACTTATGGCACTGAAAAGTGCAGCGCTGTTGCGTTTGAAACTTCCTATCTGCTCGTCCGGCCAGACCGATTCACCCAGTAATGACGATAAATTTTGACACAACTTTTGATAATTCTCCCGTAAAACTTCCTGATACTCCAGCTGGTCCGATGTTATCAGCTTGCCGTTGATTTGCAAAGCTGTGTAGCATATTTTCACGAATTCTCTGAAAATATGAAATAATATAAAAAAAAATAGATTATATTAATAAATGTAAAACCAAATTTCCCCCCAGCTTATTCATTTTTTACAAATCAAAAAATATTAATTTCTAACTTCGTAAGATTTGCAACGTACCTGAAAACGTCTTTTAATTCCTCCACCTTATCCTCGGAATACTGAGGAGAGAGCGCCGGGTCTAAGAATACTGACGCGTATGCCAATGGACCAGCGTTGACTTGGACGCATATGCTTCCTTGTAATCGTAACTGCAGCTTTTTGGCATCAGTCGGAGCGATCAAAGCCACGCTTTCAAGCTCTTGCACGCGTTGTCTCATTTCGTCCAATGCCACTTCTATAGGACTCAGTTCCACTATTTTTTGCTCAATTACTGGTATACGTTTTTTAATGTATGGGAACGAAAATTGTGCTGCAATGCAAAATCGTTACCATTACATCAATTTATACCAATCCACACATAGATCAATTTATCAGTTAGAAAATCGATTTTGTATAAATAAAGGGATAAAATTCGGAAAATTTAGTTATATCAGCAACGAATTGAACGATTTCTTGGAATTTGTTGGATTTTAATTTTTTATCAATAAAATGTGTATAAAAACAAAGGGAATTTATGCTTTAATGCTAATAAATTAAAAGTATTAAGTCGAGTCATAAATAACTTCCGACGCAAGCTATAGATATCTGTTAAGAAAACGGAAGTTACTTATGAATCGACCTAATAATTCTTAAAAAAATATAAATCAATACTTGTCAATATCGTTCGTCGTTTCCACTGGTCCTCGGGGTTGCCCCTTGCTTTGCCTTCTTTTGTGAATGGGGTTTCGAACATGAAACACGAAACATCGTGATTTTGCTCGAATTCCGTGGGTCGTGCCTCCAATTCGAATTTCTCAAAATATGGCGTAACGTGTGTCACTTGGATGTAAGCCATTTTCGCATCCAGTTCGCTGATATTTACAGGCGTGGAATCCATTATCATTTTGACGTTCTCGCTACCGAATTTTTCGGAATACAAACGATGAAGCCTTTCGGAGATCTCCGAAAGGGATGTAACCTTAGGTTCTTTATAAATGTATTCTTGACCATTTTCTTCCTCAAAGTACGCCTAATTGAAAGTAAAGGGAAAAATTCATACAATTGATTTTAGTCTACCGCTTCCGTATGAATATTCTCAAGAAACATAAAATACAAGATAGAAAAAATCGAGACGATATCCATCGATATACTCACCGATCCGAAAAATGCAACTCTGTAGAACCTTCCTAATAATCTTTTTCCATTTTTCGTAACTTCGACGATCTTGTTGCAAGCTTGAGCCAAATGTGTGTAACAATTAGCGAGAGCTTCGTAATCACGTTTGCTTTCATACATCGGCACTATCAAACGGTACAAATGGCCTAACAATTCAAAACGTTCCGCTTTTTCCAGCATTTCCGCACAAGCCTCCAGTTGTTCCAAAAGTAGGTACTCGTTGTAATGAACATCTTGGACACCTGTTGAATTACGTAAAATTTGCTTTATTAATACTGAGGCCAATGTGAATTTTTATATTAATTTACAAAACAATAGATATTTCACACAAAACTGTTGCATATAAAAATTCGAATTAGCAAACGCAGAATAACCATTTTTTATTTTGTGAAGTGCCATTTAAAAAAAGTTTCATAATGTTTTATTTTCCATCATGCTCTTTCGAATATACAATTTTTTTCCAAAAAAATTTGTTACATTCTGTTGCAATCGAATTTACATTCATGATTTTTCGAAAGTAACATTCAGAAGCCGAACGGGCAACTTGCAATTCGAAACAGAACACGAAACGTGAAATGAATGCACCAATTAATGACTAATTAAATTAGCGTCTGCTGCAGGAACAAATTTAAAACGGAATTTTGGAATGCATGCGTTATGCAAAAATAATACTGTTCATGTGCAATTAAAATTAAATAATCAAGCAACTTCACAAACATTGATTTTACAATTACTAGTACTGTTAGTGACAAACGATACGAGACATTAAAATCACATTTTAAAAGCAAATAAAAACAACGGCAAACAGAAATCAGTGAAATTCATGCAAATCAATCTAAAAAATTCTAGGTTGAACTTAAAGAATTACGTAAAATGAAAACAAACATGTGCCCGACATACAAATCTCACCAGCATCGAGCTTAAGCCCTCGCTCGTCTCGCGAAATATTCGTGGAAATTGTATCAAATGCTTCCGCTCCCCACGGATGAACTTTCTTTAGCTTCAAGTATTCCGCCATTAATGCAGCGATATGCAGTTGACAACACGCTGCCTGGAAAGAAAAGGAATTCTTATTTATTCAAAAAAATTGAAGTTTCTTTCATGTGTGTAAAAAAAAATGAGCATAAAGCTTTTTGCAGATATCAATTAACTTTTTCAGACTGTATACAACATTTCCTATTAATTTTTTTGGGAATCTTAAATTTTTTTTTAATGCAGCTGAGATAATAAAATAAACATGAATTTTTTGGCTTTACCAAAACTGAAACCCGCAGTGCGACGTATATTTTTGATAATATCAGCATGATAGGAAAAAGAAATATTACCTCCGAAAAGTTGCCATCTTTCGCATGATTACGAGCCATAGTTTCGAGCCAGGTATGCCGCAATTCCGGTGTGCTGGCATACGAGTTGGCCAAACTATGTTGCAAATCGACTGACATTTCAGGATCGTTATTATGCTCTCTCATTTGTGCGGTAGCCATCAGAACGGTGCGTATTCTTTTGTTCAAATCCTTCACTTCCACCGGGAATCCCGATCCCTTCATAACTTTGTCAGACGACGCGTAACTGTTGATTAGAGACAAGGACTCCTGGAATCTCGAGTTGTTTAAGCCAATAACTTTTCCCAGCATTTGCGAGACTGATATAATCACCTTCGAAGGGAAATCAATTTTATCAATTTTAATATGCCAACATATTATCACAAAACCGAATCACAAAATTGTCATCAGAATCACGGGTTAATTAATTAATTTCGGATCTTATTTCCAAGACAGAAAAATAGAAAATCCAAAAAAATTAAACATGAAATGAATAATATTCACCTTAAAAATTTGATTAAATGAATAAAATTTAAAAGGGATTAAAAAAAACAAATTTTCCACTGAATTGAGACAAAGAAGTAAAAAAGAAAATATCAGAATGGTAAGTGATTAATTATTTGTAAAATAATATCGATATTATTTTACAAATAATTAATCACATTTACGTACCATTTTGATATTTTCTTTTTTACTTCTTTCGCTTCGTTGTCTCAATGTAGTGGAAAAGTTGTTTTTTTTATCATTCCCTTTAAATTTTATTCATTTAATCAAATTTTTTAAGTGAATATTATCAATTTCTTGTCCAATTTTTTTTTTTGGGGGGGGGGCTTTCTATTTTGCTTTCTTACCTGTAAATGGACTCTCGTCAATCCTTTTCTACTGGTGAATTCAAAATTACTCCTCATCAACAAGTACAATAATGCACACGACTCTTGTCTAATGGAACTAAGTTTACTGTTACAACATTGCAGTAGCTCGTAACACAAACGCCCGCACAGCACGGCATTACCTAGGAAGAAAACAAAGGACAGTATGACTATTACATGTTATTATACGGTTCGATGAAGCATAACAATAATGTCTTAAACATTCACCACGGTAGAACAAACCGCCTTGTTAAATAAAGTGAGATTATGCATCGTAGAATATGAAAATCGTTTGATGGCACGCACCTTGAAACAAAACAACCGAGTAGTTGTTAAGAAAGGCACGTAAAGCAGCAAAAACATGTCTCAGTAAAGTATCCGACTGGCCAACTTGAAGGAACGATAAATATATATCAAACAACTTTTTCATCACAGCATTATCCCCGTTCTCCGCTAACAATACGTCCTGTTTCAAAACAGAAGAGACACGTTTAATCGAGCGAGCTTATTCAATATTTCAGCTAGAAAGGCTTCTAGAAATTTCTGTTGCCTCCTACTTTGAAATGTATGCAAAAAAGCCCGAGACAGTCCAACGCAATAAGACCGACTTCCGTTGCCATATTGGCCTCCAAAAGTGCCTGATACACTTTTCCCGTGTCATTCTCCGCAAGGTTCTCCCTCGTCGTGGTATTGTGAGGTTGCAAAGTGCCGGTAGAAGGGCTCTCCGTCGAAAAATCGGGTGGTGCCATTCTCGCGGGTAAAGTCAACGCTTTCACCGTACGTGCCTTGCCAGAACTATTGGCTGCGTTTGCGGCAATTTGCCTTTTCCCAACGTACTTGAAATGATGTAAGCTCATCCTGAAAATTTACGGGCGATTAAAAAATCATAGGTCTTCGAGCCTCCGCCTTAATCTTTCGCTTTCGACAATTTTCAAAAAAAGAAAAAAAATTTTTTAATTTCGATTCCAATTTATTTACTGTAGTAGTAACTCAGGAATTCATTTCCACGACTATTTTATGAATTTATTGTAAATGATTCAATTATTTTTTTTATTTCAGACCAAATTTTTGAAAAGTTTCAAATTTTCATTGATTCGCTCAATCATTATTATTTTTCGAAATATTCTAAAAAATGCTACGATTAATGCAACGAAATATTTAACAACTCACTCGATAACCGTAAAAAAGCTTAGAATTTCAGCATCGCTGCACTGCTGCCACCAAGCGATTACTTGATGGTCCCCAAGGTATTTGATGACGAATAAAAAGCAAAGCAAAAGGTCCTTAACTTCGTTTGCGTGCAGTTTATCGCATCGCGACGATGTTTGAGTTACACTCAGGGACCTGGAATGTCTTTTCGTATCCACATCGCTACCACCGTTTTCCATGTGTTCGCGATTAATCGTCGTCTCTTGAGACACGTTCGATTGAGATACACCGGACATCGTCGACGTGTCCGATTCTATGCTGGTACAGGAATACCCGTTCACCAAACTCTGACCTGCAATTGCAGCGAAATACGTCGAATCTCTCAGATGCATCGATGCACGAATCGGTGACTGCGCGTCTAAATGCATCGTAACTCTGCAACGGATAAGGAATTATTTAAAGTACAAATTGCTACAACACTCCCGAAAATTCAATGGAATCACCGCAGGTAGCAGCGTCACGTATCTTTCGAGATAAAATTTATATGGACCATAATTTAAAATAAACTCAAGGGTTTACCGTCCTTTCGAACGAATGGTTACCGAATTTGATACTTTAAAACGGAAGTACTGAAATTAACGCAGATAATGGAGCGGTAAATCTTGCTCGTAAACTATAAAAAATATCACATACGACAGTTTTGTACGGATATTTTTATTCTTATTTATTGCCTTGCGAGAACCTTGGATTTTTTTTACAAGGCAATTTAATATCTCTCCCATACACTGTTCGAGGGGGCAAGTTTAAGATTTCATACTTCGCACCCCATATAATTCATGTGAATTTTAGAAAAAAGAATTTTCACCTCTTTGGCGTTCCCGAAGTTGTGCTGTTACTCGTAGAATCCTTCGTGGCAAGGAATGAATTGCTGGTGGAGACTCTGGTGGTAGAGTTATGTTTACTATCAGATTTGCTGGAGATCTCGGTTACGGATTGCAGTCTGTGTAAATTTTCCAGGACAATACCAAGCCATGGTATATAGATTGAGGCTATTCTACTAAGTTGTCCCTGTAAAATGAATTATTGTTAATAATTTGTTTAATAATTTCCCCCGTCATTTGTACGCGACGTGAGGATTAATACACATTGTATGCGACTGGTATATTGTTTCAGAATTTATCTGGTGATGGACTAACCAAAAAAAGCCGTAATAAATTCAATTTTTTTTTTCAATAGGCTCTAAAAAAATGAAATAAAAAAGCCCAAGTACAAAAAGGATTAATTTTATTATTAACACTTTACCGTCTGATCGGGATTCTTTCGTTTGGCGCCGGTAAAAATCTTTATGCACGACACCAACGTGGTGCCACCGGCGCTTGCCCGATAGTTTTCGCATGGCACCAACGTGGTGCCACCGGACGGCATAGTTTCAAGACTAAAGGCTCAAATAAATCGAAAAAAAAAAAACAAATCTGAATAAATCAGTACCTGCTTCTGGTACCTATCATCGAGTTCGTGTTTTGCCAACAGATCCCTCAAAGTGGCAATAGCTACTTTTCGTATTTGTACAACTTCGTTTAACGAAGTTTTCACTTCTTGCATCAGCAGTGCCACGAGAAAGTGATGTTTGCAGAAATCTTCGGAAAGGCAATACTCGTTTACTAAATCTGCAATTATAAAAAAAAAACATTTTCTTATACTCCTTTTGTTAAAAAAAAAAGGAAAGAACAAAGTCAACATGAAATCGAACATTCCAAAATGTTGTGTGTAGTGTCGCTCAAACCTTTCCTCGTGTGTCGCACAAAAAGTTTGCGAAAAGTGAAATGGCAATTATGTGATATCTTATACATTCGCATTGTAATGAAGAGTGCCAAAGAGAAACTAATCTAAGTGATAGAAAATAGTCACGAACCCAATTTATACGGAAAAATCGGAAAAACTTTGAAAAGGGAAACTGTGCACAACTCCCACTCACTATGGCTACCAATGAAAACCACAATAAAGATAGGGAGTGTATGAACGTAACATACCATCGCATTCTGGTTCTCTCTCAGTTTCTTCTTTGCGTGGCATAGAAATCACCGTATTACGTCATAAATAATAATCAAAATTCTTTTTGTAACGTTCCAAGTGTTACAGATATTTACCTCTGGTGGTGACTCTCAACTGCATCATCGGTAAGTTGAAGGACACGTAATGTTCGTGCGAGCATATTATCTGAAGAAACGTGAATTTGAAATCGTGCAGGGTACGTGGATCCCCGGGGGAAAAGTTGTCCAGGTACGAATTAATCAATCGAAAGACGAATCCTCTGTCCATAAATGTGAGGCACCTCTAAAAATAAACGTTTAAGATACATCATTTCTCGTCAACGAACTCCGTCCTTCGTTTTACCGAAAGTGGATACGAACCTTGAGAAAATATGCAAGGCTTTTGTTCAATTCGTGTGTCTCGACTGGCATTTCTTTATATTTGTTCATAAGATATGGAGTTATCACCTCCAAAAGGTTACTAATCTTCTCGTGATATTCTTTCGAAAATCGTTCGTTTCTGTGCATCTGGAAAATAAGCAAAAGTATTTAATGGGAGGCTTGATTTACCATTTATAAATATAAATGTTAAAAGGTTTCTTTAATTACTTTAATCCTTCCGGTAGTGAGAAGATGTTGCGCCATGCTCTTGATCATAATTTCGAAAAAGAAGCTGGAGTGGTGCATAAATTTGTTAACCACTAAAAAGTCGGTATTATTCAGCTGTATCAATGTCGGTAAATGCTTTCCCAATTGTTCGTGCACTGTCGTATTTCCGTTTCCTTTCGAAGGTGATACGAAAACAAACTGAAAAGGAAAATTAGAATTTTAGCGATTTTATTTCTTTTTTATTTTTTATATTTTTATTTATGGTATTTATGCCGCATGGGATTTCTTTTTTACCTTAACGTACGCTTGTAGAATTTCCTTCCGCCCAGCTTCGTGTACCATATTGATAATGTGAATCAATAATCTTATGATGCACAGACCAACTTCATCCGCAGTGTTGTAAGTCAACAACGTAAACAAGAGATTCAAAATTGTTGGTAAGAACGTGATAGCAGTCACCAGTTGAATAGCATGCGCTGCTTTTAATATTTTACAGGTCTCTGAATCCGAGGGCATTGATATTTGCTTTATGTCCAGAATCCTTTCAGCGTGAGCGAATAAATTATGCAAATGTTGGTCTCGGGTAAATACGGTTGATATCAACTGGAACGAAACTGCGAAAATTGGACGCTGACCGTCGATCCACACGATGTCCGGCCCAGCATTCTGGTAAAGAAAAAAAAAAGTATATTTTTAAAATATAAATCACCAGTTTTCGAATTAATTTATATTTGCGTACAAAAAATTGAATACACAAAATGCTGGGATTAGTGATATAAAAAAAAAACCAAAGCGTAAATTATTAGAGTGAAGCGCACTTAAACAATTGCCTCGAGAGTTTGGTGGTTAACTCACACATTGGATGACTTTTGTTTAACGATGAATGAGTGTGCAAATGCCATGCCTGGATCCACAAATCTATTGGCAGCTGTTAAGACACCGCACCAATTTTTTTAAATATTCAAGTTATCCCAGAAAAAAGGCGATTAAATGATTCTGCTAAATAAAATTCGTTTATATTTGTATTATTATAGATCAAAGCAAATCGCGTCGTTGAATATTCAAAAAAAGTGCAATGCCTTGAAACATAACGAATATTAGGGTGTAAAGGAAACAATTCTTCTTACTCTTACCCCTTTCCCCAGTCCAAGGGGTTGAATTGACAAATATCCCGCAGGCAAGTGTGTAGCTACAGGTAGTATTTGTACATTTGCGTCCATCTCAACGTGTAATCTGCAAAAATATATTTCGGATGTCATTTTCGCTGGTTTGTTAATAGAATTTTTGGATGAAAAATTGAAAACCTATTTTGGAGGTATTAAAAAAATTCTTCTTTCGCATTATTAGTTATAAGGTCTGAAATTGAAATTTCAATATCTTTCCAGGAATTTCAATAATTATTTCTTTGAAATTTTAAACATATTTGGCTGTGAACTTTTATACAAACATTTTTTTACAGTGTAATATTTAAATATTGGTATGATTTTTAAATATTAAACTTACCGTCCTTTATTCAACAAAGGTGCCCAAGCGTATCCCACGCAATTTTCCACACCGTTTTCTTTCTTTTTATTCATATCGCAACTTATGTGATAGAAAGAAAACAATAAATGATGTTTCGAATGAAGTTTCGTTGGCAATCGCATTTTAATTTCCTCGTACCATGACGGCACTGCGTTATGATGAGAAACTGCACAAGACGCTCTCAAGGATAATAAAGGAGATCCAGGTCTGCCATAGATGCACTGAAAAAAATAAAGAAAAATTAAAACTATATATTTTTTTAAAATTGTATAATTGTAAAATTTTGAACTTTTAATTTCCCAAAATGCATTTAAAAAATGAGTGAAAATTTTGTTCATGTATTATTTCTGTAATGTAATTTTAATTTCGGACTCACCCTCAAGGGCTGAGCTGCTTCGCTATCGTCATCCCTCAACTCGACGATACAGGCTATATTTCTCGCACGTGTAAAAATTTTTTGGGTATCAAAATTCAAAGTTTGTGGGTACACATACAGATGATTGGTATACGTTGTGTAAGGATGCACTTCTCTTCCAGATGAACTCTCGAATTCAGCGATTTCAAGGGTCGGTTCTGTCGTAGCTGGCATAGGAAATGGTTTCAAGGGAACCAGTGATGTCGACAAAGTATCTAGAAAAAAATATTTAAAAAAATTACTACATGATTATTAAATACAGTTTTATTAACAATTTCCTCATTCACTTACTTTCAGGAGTTTCTGTTACCAATTCGATCTTTAGTTTCAACCAGCCAGGTATAACGGTTAACTTGCTCAACTTTTCAGGTCTGAAATAAGAATAACAGTTGCGTAAGGAACAGATTTACGATGCCATAAATTCAGATTATCGAGTCTGAAACCCCAAACTTTCTAAGTCCTCGCATTGTAAATATTAGAATTTGTAGAAATAGCCTTATTTCACAGTTTTAACGATACGAAGGAAGACTTTCTGCAAATTTTGTAACTGTAACAGACAGATTTAGTAAAAGAAGCACTTTCGAATCGGTAAATTCCAAGACAGAAATGTGAAAACACTTTTTCAAGGAAGAAATCCCAGTATTTCTAAAGTTTCGTATTGTTTAAATACGCTGATAACAATTGAATCGGTCACCTCAAAAACGTTGTAAGGTACAAATTTTTTTAAACAATTATTATTGCCCCATCGGGTTGCTATTTTTTTCATTTTCGAGGGTTTTTGAACAATTTGCAATTTGTACCTTACAACGTTTTTGAGGTGACCAATTCAATTACCGATAACTTTTCAGCGAAATAATTATTCTTTTCTCGCTACCTATGCTACTCACTTTCTGTATTCCGAAAGCAGCTTTATCAGTTCCTCGTCCCTAATTTTATTTCCTTCTTGTCTGTATATCGCTGGGAAATCCGAAGATGTGTCCAGCTCGTTGCTGTACAGTCTAAAAAGTGGTCGTGCCGCCCAGGCAAAAGGCATTCTGTAATTACCTAATCTGTAATAATAAATGCACGTTACAAAACATATTTGCAAAATTATTAAAAATCATTAAAACGTGTCGATTTAATTCCGCAGTAATATTTGTACCAAATCATTCTGGTAAAACTACGATACCATCTTAAATAATATTACGTAAACGCAATCTCCCATTTTTCTAAAAAAATTAGGTGATTCGGATAAAAATTCGAAAATTACTGGATTATCTAAGCGAAAGCTTATTAGTGTCGACAGTTGATAAGATATACGAAATTTCGTAAAGTACAAGGAATTTTCGTGAAATACCTAATACAAAGATATTTGACCATCGTACCTTTGGCAACAAGCACGTACTTGTTTGTGGACTTTCAAACCTAATCTGGGATCCTTCGTAGCTCGTAAATAAGGTTCCGAGGTTTGGTAAATACTACCTTGAAGTATCTTATCTATTCTCACGACGATAAATATGTCCGGATGAGGGTTGCTGATATTAAATATCGCCTGGGTCAAAAGAATCCCATTTTAAATATGATACCGAGGAATGCTACACACATTCTTCTATTTCACGTCGGCTTACCTGCTTCCTCAGCTGTATCCATTCGAGTGGTACGTTTTGTAAATCGTCCGGTAGCTTCACATCCTCCGGTTTTTCGCTAGTTATACCATCGGGGCTTAATTCCCTAATCATATTTTGCACCGCCGCGTGATTGATGTCAAAGTAAAAGTTTTCCGTGAGCTTTCTTCCGTTTCGGGCGTCGAATAAACACAAAGACGTTTGATAGGGTTCCACTTGACACAAGGATTCCTTCTCATCGATGGGAGCCTGTAAGCGAAACTTGAGACTCTCGCATCTCACGAATATTCTCTGACCAAATTGTTCCTTGTATGGCTCGACGTTATTCTCATTCGGATTGCCGATTGGCGTTTTCACGTGCACTATGTGAGGGTACAGAACAAATAATCTTTTTCGATTTTCACGCCTTGCCAGTGCTATGCTGGTATCCGTTTCGCGAGAATATTTTATTAATTGTGGATTCATACTTTGCTCCAGACCTTTGAGAGTACCGTAGACCTGAAACCAGAAATGACACTGTTAGTTATTATACTTAAAAAAAACTGTATCAATTTGTGCCTGATTCGAGGACAATCTCGAGTACAAAAATTTACAAGAGTCGGAGATCAATTTTGAATATTCAATTTGATTTTAATTGAAAAAATTTGATTTTAGCAAAAGCAATAAATAATTATACAAAAAGTGTTATTGAATGCAATACATTGGGATATTATTTGTGCATTACAATTATTAGGGCATTAAAATTAGACTCCCATAAGAAATTGTTATCACATAAATAAATAGCAAATTTGATTTTCTTGCTTGATAAGAAATAGCTCCCTAATATTTATAGATCCTATTTTTCAGCCACTTGGCCCAAACACGTGTTTACAGCTAAAGACGTTTGAGATGAATTGACGTCAGCACCAAATGTGTTCCGGAGACTCGATATCGAAATCAAAGAATCGAATTATGCTCTCATTTTGCCACTGGCGATATATTTTGAAAACTTTATTGCCGAGGAAAATTATATGAGCAAATAAATCCCGATTTTTGCATATGAACGAAACGTAATAAGACTTTTTTTTACAGGTACTCCGGCAGATATGGTAACAATTTATATCTACAAACCTGCATGGGTTGCGGTGACGGAGGAGGTGTATTACAGGTTCTTTCCAACGAAGCGGCCCGTTTTTCCTCTTGTTGTTTATAATGTTGTAAAACAGAGGACAATTTCAATATCCAATCTTGTAAATCGGTTTCATTGTCGGCCGCTAAAGTTAACGATTTATGAGTACCGCTCATTCTGAGTTCGAAGCAGTATCGCCCACGTTTCGTATTTCTTACAACTTCGGTACAGAAATCCATAACTATTGTTAATTTAGCTTCGCCTTTCTTGTCATCCTTAAAAAGCTCCAAGATATATGTACCGTCGACCTCTTGCCTTAAATGGCAAAAACGTCGTTTAAACGATTTCGAACCGATATGTGCGAACATACGGTCGCTGCTTCCTATTTCCGGACCCTTCATCAAATATCCTTCTTTAGTGATGCCGTCATTTTTTATAAGATCCTATAAAGAGAAAACATATGGTGTAAATAAATTCTTGATATTATATATATAATTGCTTAATATTCTATGAATAATTTCTTAACACTTTCGTTCACATTTAAAAATCTACAAAAATTCAAAATTCCAGTGAAAATTATTGTGTCAATTAAAAAGTCGCTTTTCCATGAATTGAACGCTTAAAAACTTTTTAATTTTGGAAAGGTATTTTATAATTAAATAAATAATTCAGGAAAAAAATGCGCCAGGGCTTAAATTATTCCTAAGCCAAAAATAATACTATTAATTAAAGTATTAATTATACAGTCGCTTTTCCACAAATTTATTAACCGTTACATACTTTTAAATGCTACTATGATATTTTACAGATAAATAAATAATTCAAGAAAAAAAATACGCTCTGGATTTTAAATAATTTAAAATGATTTCTAAGTCACGAATAATATAGAAAATATTTGATTTCGCAGTTTCCCTGAAATTAATATTCTAGATGTAAAACAAAAACAGCTGATATCACTGTTTTACCGAAACCAATTCATTGTTTTGTAAATAAATAAACAGCTTCGTTTAGTTAATGAAGCACTCGACAAGGAGACCAATGAACTTTGAAAATACAATCACGAGAGAATGTTAAACCGATAACGTTAAACTAACAATGAGTGGAGAGGTACTGATAAGATAGATAGACTTGATTTCATTGATTGGCATCGTTCACAAGTGTGTCAGCGGTATCTATAGGGCAATCTAATGCAATCAGAGTTGTAATTGTTCCCGTGAAACGTTACGGTACGTTGTATCATTTTTTTGTTGTTGCTTCAGTTTAACGCGAAGGAATTTTCAAAACCGAAGATAAGTGATCTCGAAGATAATTGTCTGTGCAGCTGAGCGAGTAGATTTGATTAACGAACAGCATTACTTCAAGTAGAATTGACACGAAGAGCGGGCGGGAAACAAAGTACAAATTTACGGTACAATAATATCTGGAAAATATCGTTAACCCTTAGGGTCCGTCGACCACTTTTGTGGCTTCGATATCGTTTTAATGAATTTCAAGCTAAATTTCTTACGCTCAAATAATTATATGGCTTAAATACAATTAATGAATCTTCACCGAATCAAGAAAAAATGCTTTTGGACTTTAACAATCCTTTTTTTCGTCTGAAAAAAATTAAAAATTAATTAATAGTTCAATGATAAATTTGTCATCGATTTTTAAAGTAATTAACAATTAAAATTTTCTAAAGTTTGCTAATTCTCGCGACAAATGTATAAAAGAAAAAATGCTTTTGGACTTTAACAATCCTTTTATCCTCCAAAAAAAATTAAAAATTAATGAAAAGTTCAATATTAAATTTGTCATCGATTTTTAAAATAATTTACAATTAAAATTTTCTAAAGTCTGCTAATTCTTGCGACAGATGTATAAAATTAATCAACTATCATCTCTATAAAATGACTTGAGTTGGCTAAAGTTGAATAGGTGAATCATCCGAACCTTTAGAATGCTTTTATCCTTTTCAACCAAGAAGATCCGTATTTCATTAGTTCCTGTACTTATAATCATCCGTGATTTCAATTAAGTTCAAACTCCAATAATTCATTCTAATACCCTTCTTGGTTGATGCATTTTAATGAACGACGTACTTATTTACCAATAAAGAGTAATGAACGGTTTACCTCATCAATTTGATCAACTTCTGTATCTATTTCATAAACTTCGTCTCTGAGGTCATCCGGTTTTGCAGTCCTGTAACGCCAAATTCATAATTTCTCATTATCTCTTCTCTCCACTCCTCGTTTTTCCTGTCCTTCACTTCTTTATTATCTATGGTAGAAACTTACTTAGGCAGTTCAAGATAAGTTCCACTGTATGAGAGATATTTGTAATGTACCAGACTCCAGTTAGATGAATAGCTTTGCAAACATTCCTTAGTGAGGAGACTCTCACTTCCATCGATATTATCTAAAATATGCTGCACTGTTGGAACTACAGCCCGATAACGTCTTGGAAGAACAACCAGCTACATTTTCATTGAAATCGAAACACAATTAGGTTTATTAGTGGCTGACACTTTATCTGTTAATTAATATAAGGCTGAACATTGAAATTTCGACATGTTTTGGTGCAAATTTTTTCGTGGACCTAAATTTTGCCAGGGTTTTTTTATTGCAAAAAGAAAGAAGCTAAAAATTAAAAAAGAAAATGTGGAAACAACAACTGAAAAATTTGCAAATTTTGCCAATACCAATTTGAAAATATGCATTTTCCAAATTTGATGGACGTTAATTTGTTTCTGCAAAAGCTGCAAAATTTAGTCACTTTGTTATTATTTTCTGTAAAATTGAAATTTATACATATAAGATTAAAATTGAATATTAATCTTACGTTAATAAATGAAATTATAAAATTAATGCATTGATTTTCCATTTTGATACATAGTTTTTGTTGCTGCAAAATATTTTAGGCATTCTACTTTTTTTATTTTCAAAAAAATTTTAATGTAGTTTCAATCGATAATATATAATATAAATTTATTAAGTTTCAGCTTCAAGAAATTTATACAACAAATACTTCGAATTTCAGAATGTGTCTGTCTAAAAATATGTGTACTACATTTATATTTAGAAAATATTTAGACAATACTTTCCTACATTAATATCTCTGTAATTTAATATATCTTCAAAATTAATCTCAATTACATTCTGTAATATATATATTTTTTTGCCATAACTCGAAAACGTATGAAATATTGTAGGAAATAAATTGTAACTTATATGTATAATACTGAAATCAAGTTATTATAAAAAAAAATACAAAATCCGGATTTCGGTCATTTCATGGTTGCAAAAATATCTTCTGATTAAAAAACTGCGATTGCGTATAAAGACGGCAAAAATACGTTGACATATTGGTACAAATATGTGTACAAGACTTTTTCAGGACACTTTCACATTTATGTATAAGGAATGCCTCCACCGTAATGGATAATTTGAGGTTTGTCTTCAAACAATTTTCTACCTGTAAACCTCTTCGAGAAAAAACAGGTTATTGAGAAAAGTGAGGTCTACAGTTTTGCTATTACTTTTTTTAAATATATTGGTATATGTATATGTAGGTAAGGGATTTATGAAGATAAATTAAGCAGCTTGTGGTGCCATTTAAATGGCTCTACACTGGAACATAATTTAAAAGCACTTGAAATAGGTACTTTCCATTGACTCAAATTACTCATTCGACTAATGATTTTTTTTTTGCTGTGAAGATTATCATGGTCAGATTGGAACTGAAAATCGTAATGTAGTTTTAATATATGAATACCTCAGAAAATTCAATACCTGGGTCATTTTTGAAAATAATGTATGTATAAAGCCCCATACACTTATTTATTATCTACAAAAATTATTAATATTTCCCAAAAATGAAACCTTTTAATTACATATCAGTCGAATGTACACATATAACTAATTGCGAATTAAAAATTCAATAAAAAAGAGGATAGCACCCTAAAGTTTAAGGAACCTCCTTTATTATTCATCCATTTATTTTTTATCTATTAAAATTTATCTATTTAAAATTTAATTTGCATATGAATTGAATGATATTTTTTGTATACCCTGAAAATAATTCAGCAAAAATAGGCTGTTCAAAAAAAAAAGCAGAAAGTTTGTCTTCACAGCGGTTGATTTCCTTCGATGCCAGATTTCCTTTTTTTTCGAAACCACCTTCGAGCGAAGGAAGTCAAGTTCAGCTCAAATAACTTTAAAATAATACAGCGGATAATGGAAAGAATCTCGATAAGTACTATAATCTAAGAATTACGTCAATACCATAAATAATGGATTATCGTTATCTGCATAACTTGTTTAAGGTGAGGATAAGAAGTACCCACACTAAGGCAATATTAACGAAATCATATGTTATTGAAGTTATTATCGATAAAGCTAATGACTGTCGAGTTAAAGGACCCGATGAATAATTCAAATGAATTGTCGTTTCAATATACGTAATTCTTTTATGTTGTACAAATAATAACAATACATTTCAAGTGTTTCCAATGACATTTCTATTCAAATCACATCCTGTGACCATTAGCAATGGTATTTAACTGTATATATACTTAAAACGGATGTACATCCTATCTATATAGTCGAAAGATAACAAAAGAAATGCAACTCACTGAAACATCATCTTGAGGATAAAGTAATAGCTCCCTTTGTGGATCATTTTGTAGCAATGTTTTATTCTTCAGTATGAAACTCTCGAAGTCTATCGGGTCCACCAAGTGCGGTTTGTTCTGCAAACAGGAAAGGAAATTACGATTAGATTTTGAAAAGAATATTTTCAACGTTAATCATCATACCGCGATTTCCTCGATGCAGGAAAAACATGAGGTTTCTGTGCCGTTTTGAAATCGACGTTAGAGATACATATTTTTTTTCGTTTAACAGTTATGAATATTCTACTACAGTTTTCATATGCAAATCATGATTATTTACTGTAAATAACTACCTTAATATCGGTTATTAAAATTCACGTTACTAGCTACTTCAAATTTTAGTCCGAGTTATTTAACAAAACTTTTTTTCTCGACCCTAAAACTCAAAACTGTGAATTTTAATATATTTCAATGTATTAATATTTGTATTAATATAATAATTCTAGCTTTACAATATTATTAAATTTCCTAATTGGAATAATTTTGGGATACCGTTATTTAAAAACCTCATTGTATAATTGTTGAATTAAATACTTTCTAACAATTACGTCAATTCTGGTATTATCAAATACTTTTAACGTATGAATACTTAATTTAGAGGAAGGAACAATTGGTGTCAAATTAACGCCTATTTTTCGAGAATAAATCTACCAAATTTTGTGTTCATTTCAGGAATCAAGCCTGGAGCACTTTTATGCCACCGTTATTTTATGTTCTCGTTCTCGGCTGGCAAACAAATTACCATGTGAAATAGTCGTACAGAAGAATGATTAAAAAAGGAATGAAATAAATGGTGTCGCAAAAGTGCCCCGGATGTGTTCTCCGGAATACATGGAGCATTTGCGTCTTTCGCCTAAAACAGAGCCTAAAGAATAATAAACGTAATTATGAATATTTCATTACTTTACTTTTCCGACTATGTATGAAATAAATTTTTGATTGTTTTTATTAATCAAACGAGCCGACAGTGCAAAATAGGAATGTTAAATGTACTTTAAATATAATTTTAAAATACAGAATAATTTGCAGGGGAAAAGAAGTGGAAAATTAAGGCCAGAATTGAATTTTTGGAGTCCCCTAAACTTCATCTTCATTAATAGTTAATGACCTGGATTCAACCATAAGATAAATATACATATTTCGAGATTCTTTCTAAGTATTATGAAATTTTTGGAGACACTGGTTTATAAATACCATTGTACTAAGATCTTTGAGATTTTTCCGATTCCAAAGCACTTTCAGATGGGTTCAACAATAAATTATGGGAACCCTAAGGACGCATTAAATTTTCTTTTAAGGAAAATTCGATACATACCATTTTTCTGAACAAAGAATGTATCTATGGAAAACCACAGATAGCGACATATACCGCACATACAATTATCGCTTGCTCATTGAACTACTTTTTTTTAATGAAGCAAGGTAACTAACATTTAACACCAACGGTATAAAAAAATTATGGTAACCTATAAATTTAATATAATATGAAAAATACAGAGTCTCAGTAAATTTGCTTAACTATAGAGCTTGCAAATAGTTTCCATAATACAAACTTAATTCTTCAATTTTCTCTGATATATAGAATTTCTCTGGCAAAACTTTTATAATATAATATTCTTTACCAAGGAAACCAGAAAATTCTATAGCCGTCATTTTTACTAAATAAAAAATGTATCTATGTAAAACTAAAGATAAACTGCATACGCTGCATATGCAATTTTCGCTAGTTCATGGAACTACTTTTTGAATTAATTATCGGATTCGATTCATCGAAAAATTAGTATGTTTTCCAGAGATAAGTAGTTTTCTCTTTAAATAGAAGTTTCGTGAAAAAACTACAAAAATGCAATTCTCCTAAACAGCAATATAAACCCTATAAAAATCCAATTCCTCGATTTTCTCTGACATAGAATTTCCCCAGCAAAATTCCTACATTACTCTTCGCCAAGAGAACTTGCGAATTCTGTAAACATGATTATTAAAAAACAAAAAGTGTATCTATGGAAAACCAAAGATACGCTGCATACGCTGCATATTTAATTTCTCCCTGCTGGCTGAACTACTTTTTTTAATGAATTAAATGAAAAGCAAGTAGCGACTGACCCCAAAGAATGTAATCAAATAATTGTTTGGGCTCGGGGTCGTTGCGATTAATCTCAATCTAGCGCGTATAGGCAAATAATGCAGATGCAGATGCACATCCGAAGGCGAATATCGTATACGCGCCTAAGTACATATATGTGACACAAACACGTGTCAAGTGGGTGCATAGCTGTTGCATAATTCACCGATTGAAAGTCATGACCAAAAATAGCGATGGGTACGAATTTGTTTTCCTACCGAGTACGTGCATGCATCCTTCCTTACATGAGGAATGGTCAGTGTCTTTTGAACTCACCTGTACCGTGCTCTCCCGCACCACCTGAGAAACGGTTTCGCGCAATTGGGCGGCCATCCCGGGCTTGCCCAAGCCCCTCGTAAACTTCCTCTCGCTCATGCCGAGCGATGACACTTTTCCTCGATCCACTGTCTCTTATAATAACAGCAAACTAAAGGAAAACATCGCGCACACCCACTCTTCGTTTACGATTTCATCCGTCTAGCCACCATGTTTTCGCGGCCCACTAACGTCATGGATATTCACCTGCTGCCGACTGTCGTCTGGTGCCGCCAGAGTGGTGAGTAGGTTGCCGTGGGTACTAACGGCCGGACGGTATCATTGGTTTGTCTTATTTTTAGACGCGCGTCACTGCTGCCAACCCCGGGAATCGGAAGAACCTCCCACCGAAATTTCAAAAAGTGTAACATTTGAGAGTGGAATATCTACCAGCTTCAAAAAAAGGATTCGATTAATTCCATCGTTATTTTATGTACCATCCCCGAATATCGATTATTGTCAAATAAATGAGTTTTTTCAAATCTTTAAGGGAAGGAATGGAACCCCTGTGGTGGTACGACTGGAAAAGAAGGAAGGGGACACCTATTCTATCTTCTCAAGTAGCAATTCGGTACATTCGAGGTTTACGTAGGTATAGAAAAAGGATGTTTCACGTGAGAGTGTATTACCCCGTGGATATATTGTTAAACAAGTAGATAAATAAATAAATTCGCGAGGAAGAGGAATAGGATTGAAAGCTGACGCTGCGACTTTTTCCGCGTTTAGGATTAAGTCCTAACCGGAGTGGAACTCGATCTAGGTATAGCTGGATATGGATGACGAACTAGAAGATCGGGTACTTTATCAGGTGGGAAAGTCAAAGTCGTGTATTTGCAGCATAGTTCTTATTTGCCATTGTTTCTTTGTGTGTTTTGTTTCAACATTTTCGCCTCCTTCATACATATACGTACTTTCATACATATACACGTATATATTTAAATATCAAAGTGTTACTGTATCGGGAAATTCAATAAATCTAACTTCGGAGTAGGTAAAGGTATTTCAGAGTTTGCTGTATGACACTGCAGTTTAAATTTAGATGGATTGTATTTGTTATTGTGATCCTTTCCTTGTTTTTTTTTATTTCGCCTTCTTCAGTTCTTTCACATATATATGTATATATGTATTTGTGTACTCAAATAGTGAAAATCACTGTACACAAACATTTTAGAAGGTCAAATAATTCCAATTCTACTGTATAGCATTGCAGTTTATATTTAATTGGATTGTATTAGTTGTTATAACTCTTTATTTCTTTTATGTCAAATAAAGTATCATGTTAATAAGCTACAGTTCTTCAAAAATAAAAGTTATAACAAATTATTCAGTCTTTGTGATCTAAGAAAAATTTCAAAAAATCAGAACATTGTTGCTAATTTTAACAATATTGTTGGATGGTAGGATCTCTTTGTAAACCTTATAAGTACTATATATATAGATTCTTGTTTAATACTTAAATATAGAAAAGAGAGAATGCATGTAGGCAGTAAAGAAGAAAAGGGAAGCCTTATGGAACAATATTCGCAATACTAATTTTAGTATCGCTCCTACCTGTAACAATTTAGTACCCATGGTTTACAGGATTTTTCATATTATTATTATCATTTAAGTTTTATATTATTATCCGAATTCACTTCGATTTACTCTACAAGAATTTTTTAAATATTTCTCACAGATTTGCAATTCAGTAAAATTGTTCACTAAAAGTTTGGTTTTCAAGATACTTACATTCTCGATTATTCAGCGTTTAATGCTTGAATGCAGCGCAGAGTAATTCAATTCAGTTCCCTGAGGCAGTGCTCGATAAAAATTTGAGTAGATAGTAATTGGATTGATTAATTCAATTATTATCTATTCGCTAAGTTCCCTCTATGAAATAAACTCACTTCGAGCCTTAAGATGCTTGAGCTTTTCATTGCGCCGCATATATCTCTTGGATATGCCGCGAAGTAGATGTTTTAACTGTTTCCCTTTGGTAAAATAGAATATTAACCCTTAACGGACGAGACCTGAGGGATTAGCGTTTAAAACTGGCGACTCTGAGTCGTCACTCGTCCATTAAGGGTTAATTAACATAAAATTTAATATATATCTGAAATTGTATGTTGGTTTATTAATATTAGAATTTTTGTTCAAAGAATTTAAATTAAATTTTTAAGGAAATATCGATTTACAGATTCTCAAAAATCCAATTTTTAGAAATTAAGAATTTTTTAACATCAAAGTTTAGAAATTTATCGGAATGAACTGAAATTTATATAAATTTTATTCTTTATAAATAATAGTACGTTTCATTTATTTATACTGAGCCGTAAGATAGTATTTTAAAAGTTATGAAATTAGATTTTCAAAAAAACACTGAAATTTTAAGTTTTTTATTTGAGTATATAGCGAAATATTTGCGAGAGCGAAGCTTGGAAATTAACTTTTGTATTTTTAATAACCCTTTTACAAACATAAGTACTTAAATGCATCTAGAAAAGAGGAGCAAAAATATCCAGATAGAAATGAAGTTGTTGAAAAGGCTTCAAGCTTTTAAATGCATTCATATCAGTTCCCCATTTTCCTCTTGAACTACTTTTCCAACTGATTGTACTCGGTAAAGTAGCAGGTAACTATAGGAAAAGTGACAAATTTCACATTTCGCAGCGAATGAATTATTTCTTAGCTTAATAAATTTTATTTTTTTAATTAAATATATTTTAATTAATAATCTCGTATTTACAGGAATATACAAAATCACAGATTTTTACTGAAATATCTGAAAATAAAAAATTTACCTTTTATTAAAAATATGCCTTTAAAAAAAAAAAAGAAATCTTAATATATTATATATATAAATCTAAAAATATAATATTTTTTATTTTTCAAAAACTCGTAAGCTACTAAAAAGATAAGAACATTAGAAGTTCGCTTCACAGTCGTTGTCTGTACAACCGCGGCTAATTAAAAGATACTAACTAATCATTAACATATAGATCACTCAATCATTGAGTCTAACGTATGATCTATTGTATTTATTGTTTCAGACTTACATATCACACATGAAGCTTGTGTCAAAATTCGCAGTGGGTATACCCACTGGTCTAAACACTGGTGTAAATTCGCCATTGGGCTATTTTTGGCGTATAGTGCGAGCATACGCTTTTAAACCTGAGGTCTTACTTTGCGGTTTAGTTTTGATAGTTATGTTATTTTATATACAAGCAGTTGACGTATGGAGTCGAACGCTTTTGGGGAAAATTCAATACACTCTTGGCCGTACCACTTCAAAGGTAATAGAAACTGCATATTACGTTAACGTTAACAGCAGTAGTATGTCATACATAATCTTGTTACATGCGACATTATTTTAAAACTATTAGATGCACTCGCTGCGTTCAATGTCACGATATCGTATCTAAAGTCAGTCTTCGAGGCGATAATGAAATTCTTAGAAATCCTAACTTTGTTCTAGAACAGATTTCATTTTAAGAAACACTTTTTTTAAAAACGTGGGTATATATTTTTCAACCCAATTTTTCCTAATGTTTAATTTCCTTCAAATTGACATTATTTTATTCTTTCAATTTATGTTTTTCAAGTCTCGAATGTTTTAATTACAACTCCCTTATAATTTGATATCGACTTGTATGTTTCCTTGATTGTGACAAGGAAATTAAATTTTGCCAGAAAAGGATAATTGAAAAAATTGCTTTGTTCGTTCTTTGCCCTTGTTGTTTATTATTTAACCACGAATAATTATTACTTAATTGCATTGAAATTTCAGTTCATGGTACACAGTTCGGGAAGCAATGGAGTGAAATTGAGTTGGGAATCGAAACAAGGCTACATCGCAGCTTACGCCGTACAGGGACACCGAACCCGAATGGAAGACAGATTTGTCATTAATGAGGACATTAACAATACCGGAGTGTCCCTTTTTGCAGTTTTCGATGGTCATGGTGGTGATGTAAGTGTTTCAACGAACTTACTCGATTAACTGTAGGTACCGAGAAGAAAATATTGTTAATTCAAAACAACCGGTATGGTTACTTCGAGGAGTTTCGCATTTAACTCAAAGATATGTAATATCGAAGACTACGCATTTACCTGGATAATCATTTGATATCGATAAGTGACTCATTTACCAGGAATCTACAAATACTCGATTATGTTGATTAATTATTTGGATCGATCATCGTACTGTCTTCTTATCGACTTTACCATTTTTGGCTCGAATAATGTAATTCGAAGGAATTTCCTTTTAATTCGAGAAACAAAAATATCAAAAAAATAAATTTCGTTTCGACAGAAGAAAATTAATCGCTAGCAAAAATCTTTGATTTATCTAAACCGGTTTCTGTAAATTAACGAAACTTTTTTCTCAGTGTGTTAACAGTTACATGCAGAAAATAACATTTTCAATATTTTCCCAAAGCAACAGGAAAATATTCTTTTCTTCTAGCTAAGAGCTAGCAAAGCTAACAAAATAATGTATCTACTAGAAAACTTGTGAATTCGAGAAACAACGACTTGGAAAGTAAGCCCAGAGACTACGTAATACGAATAAACTATATGCAACCGAAATTTCAAACGTTATTTGCACTTTGTTAGAGAAACAAAGCAATTTTTCAGAGAGTCACGTTTAGATTCAAAGAATTAGCTCTCTTTTTTTTTATTTTGTTTTTTTTCCCGACTTTGTGTCACCTTTTCAGATAAGAAATGCATTTTATTATTCTTTTTTTTTTCAGTTTCCTTATTGTTAGACTTTATTAGATGCCACGAGTTGTTCTATTTCGACATTAAAATACTTCTTAAGCGTTGAGGAAAGGACGGCGCATAAAAGACACTCGTTCAAGCATTGTAGACTTCAAGAATGTAGAAAAATAAATTTTTTTATTTGCTTTTTGTGTTATGTTATCGCTTCAACTCAATTTCAGAGAACACCGCATTTGTAAAATTCCAAATTGCAAGTTGGTTAAAAAATTAGTAAAGATGTTGATAATGCAATAGTTCTCTTAGATTTATAGATTAATAGTGTTAATACTATTTTTATTACTGCTGCAAAATAAGAATCCCAAATTTCATGAAACATCGACCGACCTTGCGATGATTTAAAAATTTTGGAATTCTTACACGGAGAAATCTTAACAATAAAAAAATGCAAGAGTCAATTTCTTCTTATGCAAACCATGTTAAACAAAATTTAATTTAAACCATTTTTAATGTTAGAATTTCCCACGCTAGGATGATCAAATATATTTTCAGAATCGAATTAAAATTGACCCTCATTGTAACAAAAGAGCGACAGAGAATAATATTAATTTGTTTACAGTTTGCAGCAAATTATGCACGTGATAAGCTGATACCAAATATCAATAAGAAAGTGGTTGAACTGAAGAATATGTTGGCTGGTAAGGAACCAAAAAATGAGGAAAGCGAGGAAGATGATTACGAAGTTCATGCGAAGAAAGGAGAGAAAAGCGACACTAGTCCCCTCGAACGAAAGAAATCTATGCGAAAGACGGTCAGCACTTCGGATGACTATGTTAAAAAGAATCTTGGAGTCACCGATCCCGAGTTACTTAACAAACTCGATAGTTTACCAAGACCAATCACAAGAGAGGTAAGTATACTTACGAAAAAGTAAGTATACCTTATTTTTTCGGGGAAAAAAAATCCTATCACTTTTGCTTCATGTGTATGATGAACAAAAAAATAGAGTGAACCGTCACTGTAACTGGATGATATTAATTAATTACATATATCTCTTTTTTAATGAAAAAGGTCCGTCCTAATAGGGATAAGCCTCTTCCCAAAGTCGACATGGCTAGCTACCTCGATGGGGATAAAATAAACTACGGAAGATTATTAACCGACGAAGTCCTTGCTGTCGATAGATTACTAGTCGAAGCAGCGAAGAAAAATATGGATGTAGCTGGTTGGTAATACATTTCCATTTTTATAACGAAGCGCAATCGATAGAAAATAGCAGCATAATTGGTACATTCGTCACCTCTGAGGCAGTCTAAAAACTTATTAGTAACACCGATACTAAAATCGCTATTTGTTCCAAAAAATTGGAGATACTGAAATAAATTATAGATAATTTGAAAATTTCCACAAAAAAAAATGCGAAAAATTGGGGATATTAAAATAAATAGAATCTATATTCTGCAATGTTAGAATCTACGGATCAAAATTCTTTAAAAAATTTCAAAACAGCTTCAAGATTTTTAAATAGTCAATTTTTTCCAGGGACAACAGCTTTGATAGCGTTGCTGGAGGATAACAAATTAATAGTAGCAAATGTAGGTGATTCTCGGGCAGTGATGTGCGATGGAAGAGGCAACGCCATACCTCTTTCGTTCGATCACAAGCCACAGCAGGTAATGCAATTTTATTTAAAAATACTTTCCACATTCGATGGAAATTTAACAATAATTACAAATCTTTTTTTCTTTTTAAAAATGCGCAAAAAGGGGATATAGAGTAACTGCTTTGTCTTGGTATTACAAGATTTGCTAATAAAAATAGTTTTAGTTGATTTGGATGAAGTTTCCAATTTAAATCTCATCCCAGATTACATTCCATCGAATTAGTCTCTACTTATTTACTTATCTACTTATTATAAGATAAATATTGATGGTTTTTTATCTTTTCAGCAAAGAGAGAAAAAACGAATTAAAAAAGCGGGAGGTCTGGTAACATTTAATGGTGTTTGGAGGGTCGCTGGAATATTAGCAACCTCCCGTGCACTCGGCGACTACCCACTGAAGGACAAAAAGCTAGTGATCGCTGATCCTGATATTCTAACGTTTGATTTGAGCGATCACAATCCCATGTTCTTGGTATTGGCTTCCGATGGTTTATGGGACACTTTTAGCAACGAAGAGGCCGTTGCCTTTATCAAAGAACGTATCAACGAGCCTCACTTTGGCGCGAAAAGCATCACATTGCAGAGTTATTACAGGTAAACTTATTTATTTATTGATTTTAGGTAAATTTGATATTTCATGTTTCAATATATTATCATTTCAATATCAATATATTATATATTTCAATATATTCCTAAGTGCATAAAAAATAAAAAAAAATTAAAAATATTCAATAATTGAGAAACGGACAATAAATAGGTCATTCCTCTGACGTAATAAGTAAAGCTTTGCACAAATCCTGTTTCCGATCTTTACAGATAAAAATCAAGAAATGAAAATGTTTCTTTTTGTCGTATTTTGTTGCCAAGATAATGCAGTTTCGAGTCACGACTCCGCCAGAACGTCCGATTCGTACAATACCGGTTTTTAATCCCCACGTTTCCGTTAATGTTGCAGAGGGTCCTTGGATAACATCACCGTGGTCGTGATCAACTTGAAAGACCGCAAATACAGCATTTCAGAAGGTAGAAATACCACTTCGTAAGTTTTTTTTTCCTTTGAATCTGATGATATCGTAACGAATGAATTCGATGCATAAGAAAACCTTATGTTTCTTCCCCAAAGCAATTCTGGTCACTAAAACTCTTTCACATTACTCTCCCTAGTGCAATATCATTTTAGAAAAACAAATTTTCCTCTTCTTTCAAGGGCTATGAATAAGGCCCTGAACGAACTAGAAAATTAGTATCATTGTATTTCTCAAAGTCTGAATTTATTCATTCTATCGGGTTGGCAATTAAATAATTGCGGATTTTGTCATTTATTTGCTTCGAAAAATCCGCAATCACTTAATTGCCAACCCAATATATTTGTTTTACGGAGTTTCCCATTCTCACATACGTTTTTGAACATACAAATGCGAAACTTGGAGGGAAACTCGTCAGCCTTGTTATCACAGAGTAACAATGAAGTGATTTAATGATGAATTTTACGTCGCCTAATTTCTGCGATTTTTTGTTTGCAAATTGTAGAAATATTTTGAAAGTCGTAACTGAAATTTCAATTTTTCTTGAAATTTCAAACTTGAAATTACAAAAATGAAATTTCAATGGGAATTTGTGAGCAAAGTGTTGCAAAACTTACATATAATTCACATGACCTGAATATTCATAAAAGTTAGCATAAGTACATATTTCTCAATGAATTTGTGTGAAGTTTGATTTCAACAATTTGTGCAGCTACTGCATTTTCGTTGCAACTGTATTTTGAAATACCTATTTTTCAAACTCAGAGTTTAAATTTCTACGAAATCGAGAAGGGACGAGTGCGTATTTTTCAAATTCCTCGCTTGTTACGACTTAGTACTTTTTCTAACATGGAATGGACGAGTGTTTTGACTGCCTTCGAGATCTTTGAGGATTCGATTCGATTGAATATCGAAGCGAAAGATCTTTTCTGTCGCATACGATTCCTTTTCCCTCGATCAAGTACAAATCGATCGATCAATGTTCGGAGTCGATTTGAAATTCATCGAGGAAATGTTCGGAGTCGAATCGACATTCGTCGATCGATTTGAAATTTAATGTAATGTACGAAGGCAAGTGATATTTATTTTTCCATAAGGATCTTTGTTAAATGATTTAGTTTAAGGAGATAACGCGAAAATATTAATAAGTATGCAAGGATTGCTTACTGTTGCTCATAACTTAGTACCTGTAGCGATCGGTTTGCGGACAATTAACCGAATCGCAATTAACTGCGATTACTCGATTTGTAAAAAACCTATTTTTAGGTAATTAATTATTGAAATTCACAATTCGTGGAAATTGTGATTTATTTTGAGTAACGAGCCTTTGAAAATACTATTAGACTTTGTTATTAATAATCCGCTGCAACGATTTTTAGTAATTCTGTAATATATGTATATATTTTTTTAAATATTAGGCTGGTGCAAAAGTAATTGCGGTTTTCATATGTCAACTTTAATACAAAAACAGCAATTATTTTTGCACCGAAGATTAATAAATAAAGAAATTGGTACAAACATAATTGGTTCCTTCTTAAAAAATTACAGTAAACAACCGCAATTATTTTTTTCACCAATCTGTTATTTACGGGAAAAATCGTTACGGAATTGCTTGATATCATTTCAACGAATTACTTTCAATGGGATGAAATTAGAGCGAATGCAAATGATCCATTGAGATTCGGTAAATCCGTCCGTGTACCGTAGTACTTGGTTCCTGCATCCACTTTTGGGTGAAAAATCGTCTAGCCTGAAAGTGAATTCTGACACGAATAAGAAATACTCTTAGTTCCAATGTTAAGTAAAACGAAATTGTGAAATGTAACAATTAATGGGGAGGATAAGGACTCCTTTTGTTATGAATTTGTTCCCGAAGGAGATCGGTGTGTCGAAATGCAAGAAATTGAGACAAATACTTAATCGCAATTATCTATATGTATGCGTGTAATCCTTGGAGTTGCTGCAAAACTAATTCGAAGCAGTTGCCTCCACTCGAATGGGATTTTCAAAGTACGAGTCTTGTTCCTTCGAGTGGAGTTCCAATTTCTTCGGATAAGTCCAGCGAATAAAAGTCATGGTTCCACTGTTTGTGTAATTTGTGATAAAAAAATGTAATTTTTAATGGCATAAATGTTATCAAAAATGAAGACTCGAGCAAGGGGGAAATGTTTTGAAAAATTCTCTGGACACCATTAACAATTTTTATAATTCTCTAAAATTATAGCGATAAACACCTGCTGCGCGAAACTCCATCGGTTCCGAAATGTTAAATGACAAATGACGAAAATGCCTCATTCTCAGTTATTATAAATAAATGAAACAATTTTGTAGTGATTAAAATGCATTTTTTTTGCAGGTATGTAATTTTCACTTTTCATTTGACGGGACGTATATTTCTTAATATTTTTCTGAGACACATTTTTCAAAGAAAATTCGATTTTTCTTACACGAATGTTGAACACAAAAATGAATTAACTAATGCAATTTTTTATAAAAATTTTTGAAAAATCAGCTCAGCTCTAAAACACCAAGCTCTGAATTTTTAATTTTTCGGTGACTCGGGAATAGAAAAAAAAAGTCCAAAATTATCGCGTCAAGTGACAACAAAGGTGAAGAAAAAGCTTTTACATAATATTCATTATCTTCATTATACAAAATCGAAAATACAAGTTTGCAAATTAGAGATGGCGGTTTCACAATAATTCATCCAAAATTATAAATTATAATTGCAAGACTATAATTGTGTATCGAAACATTCTTTTTTTTTTACAAACAAATGGTTCCAAATGTTTTGTAACAAATTTTGGAACCATTTTTTACAAAATTTGGAACAATGATTGGCCGGTGAAAGAAGAAGAGGCTGCCGAAGAAAGAAGACGACGTACGACAGAAACCTTAACAGTAGTAGTAATGCCAGGATAATTTGAAAAGTAGCTATATGTATTTACAATTTCGTTTATATCGTACGAGTCGTCTTTTAAGGAGACACAAGTTTGTTTTTTAAATGTGTGTCGAAGGCTTTTGAAGGAAGATTCGTATTCGCGACACTCCGTTCGTTTTCAAATTTCAGATTTGAAAGTGAAAAATTAAAAAACAAATAATAATAATAATAAACGCTCACTTTGCCGGTATATACAGTGCTGCTTCCTTCAACTTATTCCCTAGCTTCTTAAATCTATCCTTTGCATCTCAAAGTAATTATGTCACAAGAGAGTTACGTATTGTCAACCAAGTATTTCGAAATCTTCATCCGACGTGTCGTACTGTCGATCCAGGTGCTCGAACTCGTGTACTAAAAAATGGACAAAATAATTAACAAAGCTGTGATAAATTTTCTAATTTGCATTTTGATTAATTTATATGTTACTTTTACCAATTGAATACGATAAAAATTGAATTATTTAAATTTGGTAGATTTTTCATTTCAAGTTTGTCAAAGAGGTCGGAATTTTTAAGAATCATTATTATTAATAATATTAGCAACACAGATAGGATTAATATGACCCATATAAAATGAAGACCTTCAATCTAATAAAATAAAATATTGCAATTGCAACCTTCTCAAATTTGTAGGCATGATTCAATCTAACTTTTTATTAAAAATATCTCAAAATAATGCATTATGTGAATTCCTTTAACTATATTTTGAAATAATTATAAAAGATGGTATATATATTTTTTAAATATAATACCGATAATGGAGGCTATGTATATTAAAGAAAATGATAATAATATTAATATTCAAACAGATTGTTATGACTTACACAACTATTACAATTTCATTTTAAATAAAAAATAGTATAAAAAAAATAATTTTAACTATTAACCTATTAATCTTATAATTTCATGACTTACCAAACAATTTATTTTTAATCCATTGACCAAAGTTTTTATAATATTATGACAAACTATTTTACACATATGTAAAATATTAATATTATCATAATTTTCAACTATACGTTATTAATTTATTTATCTAATTATTTATTCACTTAACTGTTTATTTATTTAAATATTTATTAATTACGCGATTAAAAATATAATACCCATGTAATAATTTCCCACAGTCCGTAGCATTTATCGTTGCAGTTTGATAAATACTTACAATTGGTTGTGGCGACTGCAGCTGCAGCCTCTAAATTAACTTCGGCGACGACATCCTCAGCCGGTGACCACTGTTCCAGTCGCTCGCTTCGAATTTCAAACAGCGGTTGCTTTTCCGGTGTAATGAGTTCCTCCTGCATGGATTTACAGAGCAAATGGAAATCCGTCTCCGTGGCGCAAAAGAAACACTGTAAAAATATGGAAGAAAAAAAACTGTGATACTTTCCTTTTTCTTCATTTTCATTATTCTCCCCAAAAAAATATATTTACGAGAGCCACCGAGGGGTCCATTCCAGTGATGGGTATACGACTGGCAGTTTTACAATGGTACGTTGCATCCAATTCAACGTCGCAGTCGTCCAACTTTTGATCGACAGTGCCGGATCTCTGAGTTGTATGTGGATCCAAATAAATAACTTCGTCACCTGTGGCGAGGCAAAGTTTCTATGTTAGTACGGACAAAATCGCGACGCTAATTTACAAAAATATTCAATATCAACAAAATTCCTCGAAAAAAATTTCAATTCCGGTATCATTTAATTTCCAAACGTACCAACGCAGCCAATGAAATACAAAGCGAGATTTGGTTTGCCGCCAATGACTCCTAAAGACTGCGGTATTTTGAAAGTGCTCTGGAACAAGAAACATTCGCTGTAACATTATCATTTTTCATTGATTTACACTAAAATATACTTATAGACAGACTTGAGAAAATAGGGGAAATGGGGTTAGCCCCAAAATTTTGGAAAGTCAGAATTTCCCATTTTATTTAAAATTCACAGTAAATGTGCAATTATTAGATAAATTACAGAAATTCCTATAATTATCATTAAAAAATATTACCTATTGAAAATTAACTAAGTTTCAATGAAATATTTAATCCTATTGATGTTAGGTTTCCAATAAATGATCCCGGGATAAGAAAAAACGTATATTTGAAAATTCATATTTAATGTGTAAAAATGATGTTAGTATTTTTTTAAAGAGAGAGAGAGAGAGAGATTTAAGAATTTTCTTAATATATAAAATATATTGATTTATTAAGGGGGTTACCCACTGGTCGGGGTTTACCCCCTTCCCCTACTAATTTACCTTGAGGGCATTTATATAAATGGGGTTGATCTCACTCAATCCCAGTCGCAGTGGGATTACGAGTAAAAGCGGTTTCCATTGACTGGGTGCTTTTAAAGGTACTTTCCCGTCGACTTCCACGGTAGAAGCACCTTCCACTCGACATTCTCGTACTGAAAGCATCGCGAGACATCACTTCTCCCTTCATATAAATCATTTGACTTGGCAGTGCGTTAGGATTATCAACTCTTATTCCGATACTCACGTACGTCATTCACTACTAATGAGTTATCGAGGGCAACGTGAATCATAACGGAACTCCACTCGTCGTAAGCAACTAATTCTCTGAAATATGTTTACCGTAAGTCAGACCTGGAGGAATCAACGGGACAAAGAAACTTTGATATTTACTTCAAGACTTGTGCAATAGTATTGGGGCCGAACCACTGGCCCACTTCTTTTCCCTTCGACGCTCCCGTGACGGCTATTTGGTGGATAGAAAATGGGGCTGCCCTTTTATCCTCGAATCGACTGAGTATTCTTAAATATGTACTGTCACGAGTCTCTGGCGTCCAAATCCAATCTCTACCTGTTTGAAAATACAAGTTTGGCTATTTCATTTGTGGAGCGAACAATAGGTATTCAAATGATCTTTGGAAAATGGATCGCACATGTTAGAAATATGCATATTCGTCGAAATAAATTCTTATAATTTATTATTTCTTATATAATTAAATATCAAATTAGATATTTCTCGTTTAGAGATCGAGTAGGTTATTTAATATTAATAGATTAAATAATTTGCCGGTAGTAATTTGGAAATCGGTAATATTCCGTACGTGTAAAATTAAAAAATTGTAATATTTGTATTATGTTTCATTGATCGTACCTAAATGTAACGAAATTAGAGCTTGTCCGAGAACCATTTGACCACATCTTAACATACAACCCCATCCTTTATCGGACGTCGTGCCCAAACCACCGATAGGCATGAAACCCTTCCGATAAGTGAACCATAATTTCGATGTTATATCCCTTCGAATAAGGTCTAATTCTGAAAAGGGTTAAACAAAATTGTAGGAATATTGAAATTTAGTATTTCTTAACTTACTTCTACTTTGAAAAGTGAGAACTTTTTTAAAGAAAATAATTTAGAGTTTTTGGTTTATTCCGTCCAAATACCTTTTATAGCTTCGTATTTCTTTCCAAGTATCCAAACGGGTTCCAACGTTTGCGGTATATCTTCAGGCTCGTCGCAAATATTTGGTATAAAAAGACTATCCATTGTTTCCATAAATGCTTGACTCGTCAATGCAGTTAACGTATCGTACGATACAAATATATGTGTATACTAAAATTTAGCAGAAACAAGTGTGGTAACTATATAAAACCGCATGTCTAATTATTTTATACAAAAGATGTATTTGAATTTCTTCGTATAGAAAATAAATAAGTCACCCTATTACATTCAATTTAGATGATTATTTTTTTTTAACACTTTACCAACCGCTAGCGATTCAACAGCATTTGCGCATCCGATCGGCCGCTCGTTGATATTAATGCTATATTATATTTATTAAGCATTAGCGACAAAAAGCCGATTAATAGGCTATCGGTTGGTAGGCATTGGCGACAAAAAGCCAATTAATAGGCTAGCGATCGTTAAAGTATTAATAATGTATACAACAAAAAAACACAAAAAATGAAAACGATTGGAAATAAATTTGATCTTTCGTTAGGTAATAAATACAATTTGATTAATCAAATGGGTGAAATTTGTTATTTCAAATTAATGACTGCTCTTGTAACGAAGATTCATAGCGAGATAAGATGGAAAATTTCATCGCTTTTCCTTCATCGAGTTACAAGGTTTTCAATCGGAACTCTAAAGCGTAACGATCTTCGGAAAAACATTGAAATTAAAAGGGCGAACGGTAGCGACTTTGAATTCAATCGATCTCAAATGAAATATTTTTCTACTTTTCCTCACGAGGTACAAAAATTTTCAAGCGGGACGGTAAAAAATAGAAACTAAGAGCCAATTTTTAATTATCGTTATTGTAAAACTATAGCGGCAATACTATTATTACAGTCTCCCCTTTTTGCTATTTTCGAGGCCTAATGAATTTCAAAATATAAATTTTGAAATAAAACATCGGGAAAAACAAATGAGCCATTTATTTTGAAAGTGGCCCAAATCCAACTGTGAGTTTTTGTGTTGTTAACTGTAGTAACTTGTGCCACTTGAAGTTAGCTGTCATAAAAAACATTTTGAAAAATTTTAATGAAAAACTGGACTTAGGTCACTTTCAAAATAAACGGCTGAAATAGTAACATCGGGGAAAGAAGTGAGTTATTTACATACTGTCGTCGAATGGTAAGTTGCGGTAAGTTCGTTCTTACTCACCTTATATATAGCAGAAAACATTGGTCATTGTACTGGAAACATCGCCAGTATTGTTTTCCTGGCTCCGAAATAATGATCCAGCATTCGCTGCTTGCAAAATGTCAACAAGATTTTGACAACTCAGCTGTTGTACATAAAATACATAAAAGCGACCGTCTTCTCTCTTTTTCTCTCTCTCTCTCTCTCTCTCTCTCTTTTCCTTCCTTTTATACAGATAGCGCTCCTCTTATTCGACAACAGTGTACCAATAATCCATTGTTCCAAAATGAAAGACGCATTTGGATAAGATGCAGATAAGATCGTACTGAAAATTAGTGTCTTATTTTCGAGAAATCCGTGTTTTTTTTTTATCGGCCTTAGAGCAGCGATTTATTGAAAGTAGGTGAGAATTCGAATGGGAAATTCCCCGACCCTGTCTACTGCTGCCATCTTCTGGTTCCATTCGTTAAATAAAATAGGCGTGAAAATTCAGTTTTTTTATAATTAATTTTTTTCGTGTTTCATTTTTACTTCAGTTCCTATTTTTTTTATTATATATTTATGTGCTTATGTAGTTATTATATAATTATATATTTACAAAATATATAAGTTTGAATTCTAATCAAAGTTTAATCGTTAACACTATGGCGTCCGGTGGTACCACGTTGGTGCCATGCGAAAACTATCGGGCAAGCGCCGGTGGCACCACGTTGGTGTCATACATAAAGATTTATACCGGCGCCAAACGAAAGAATCCCGTGCGGACGGCAATGTTAACAAGAGTTCTTGTTCTTACTAAAATCATTGTTGGAAGACAATTTTGGTAAGTTCGGCAAACAACCAGGTCTTCATATTTTGAGTTTCCAGATATTTATCAATTATCTTTAATACCTAGTAATCCTATTTATTAATTCTGTACCATTAAAGTGGTTTTTGATATCTGGGAATTTTTTTTCCTCTTTATGGAATACTTATGACGCAGGAAAGAAACGATAATCTTTACTTTAAATTCCGTCAACACTTTGCCGTCTGATCGGGATTCTCTCGTTTGGCGCCGGTATAAAACTTTATGTACGGCACCACCATGGTGCCACCGGCACTTGCGCGATACTTTTCGCGAGACACTTACACGGTGCCACCGGACGGCATACTGTTAACACTAAACCTACCGTGACGTCACCTAGTGACGTCACATACGTATATTTTAAATGGGCAGCGGGTCATTTGACCCACTCACGGTAGCTTTAGTGTTAAAGCTCGTGATCACTAATCAAAATAAAAAAAAGCGGTTTCTTAGTGAATACTCGTTTATTCACACATAGAAATACATATTTATTTAGCTTTCTTGCTTTTAATCTTCCTCATGTAGAATTCCAATTCCTTGCCTTCGAGAATGTAACCGTCAGCCCGTCCACATTGTCCGGGGCGGCTGGCTATGCAGGCCAGGACTCTGCCGGTTGCGAATTGTTCTTCCAGTGCTGGTTCAACCTTGGCAATGCGTTGCCTGGTCTTGTATTTTGCTTCGATTTTTTTAGACCTCTTTTTGTTGAATACTTCTTCCTCGGCCTCAGTCTAAAAAATATACGATTTTATCTGGATTTTATTTTAGAATTAATTTCATTGTAAGATTTTGGAAAGTCAGAATTTTTTCATATTTATTTCAAATTCATAATAAATGTGCAATTATTAGATAAATTACAGAAATTCCTAGAATTATTATTAGAAAATATTAACTATTGAAAATTAAATGGGCTTCAAGGAAATATTTAATCCTGTTGATATTAGGTTTCCAATAAATGATCACGAATTAAGAACAAAATGTATATTTGAAAATTCATATTTAACACTTCGCCGTCCGAACGTCCGATCTGGATTCTTTTCATCGGGACACGAACGTGGTGCCACCAGCGCTTGCCCGATAGTTTTCGAGTGCCACCGGACGGCGTAGTGTTATTATGTAAAAATTAACTTCTCCTAAACTTCATCTGGGCTCTTATTTTAGTATTTTTTTAGAGAGAGAACGATTTAAGAATTTCCTTGCTCAGACATCAAATAATTATATATTGATTTATTTATTAATAAATACTTTAATGGTAAATATATATATGGTCTTCGAAAATTCTAAAATATGGGAATGCATGTGATACGACAAAAAAATAATAAATTTTCCGGCTTCCTTAATAAAATGTAATAATTACATTATATTTGCAACATACCAATTTTGCGCCACGTTTTCTTCCCAATGGCAAGATGTAGTGACTTTCGTACCACTGACGGAATGGAGTAGCGTCGATGGTCACAATAGCATTTTTAACAAGAGTTTTTGTTCTTACTAACTCATTGTTGGAAGCATTGTATACTACATCGATGATTCTGGTTTTCCTTGTAGAGCATTCGGAACCCCAGGAGAAATTTCCTGTGTCCAATCGAAGGGCACGGTATTTCTTGTTTCCTCCACGTGTTCGTACCTTTGGGTTTAAAAAAAAAAGAGATTTCTACATTAATAAAAATGCTCAGAAAATATTCAAAAAATTCTGTTATTATTCTTTTAATATCAGTACGCTGTGGGTTGTGTCTACATAGCACTCAGAGTAGGTAAGGTAACATCATGTCCTTTTAAAAACGTAAAATACAATATTATTTTAGTAGACAAAAAAATAATTATTAATAATTTTTAATGCGAAAGCAAGGGACTTTAAGTATTAGAATAATAAAAACCAAGCGTTGCAAAGCTAAATAAGAAAATTAATAATGAATAAAATTTCCAAAATCCTAATTATTGCCATTTTGACAAATAATGGAAAAAGATTACTATCATTAGAAGGATTTTGGATGTTAATTTCTATTAAGATTTGATTTTATCAACAAATAAAATTGTTTTATTTTTCAAAGACTTCCAATTACTTAGAAACTGAATGGAAAAAATAAAACAAACATACAGTGTGAATTCTCTGAGGACCGAGTTTGGTGTTTGCCGCTGGACGACCTAACTCGAACTTCCTCTTCTTGCGCAGAGGCTTCCTTTTGCCTCCTGTGGCACGTCGCTTATGCCAATGGTCACGGGAAATACCTGGAAACATATAAATTCACATGTAAACTACAATAAATAAAGACTAGGAATGGCATAAAATAAGTCAATTTAACCCCATTTTTGCCGCAACTTAACACTTTACCGACCACTAGCGTATTAATCAACTTTTTGTCGCTAACGCTTAGAAAGTATAATTTAGCATTAATATCGTCGAGCCGCCAGTCAGACGTGCGAATGCTATTGAATCGCTAGCGGTCGGTAAAGTATTAATAGTAATTTCATAATTATTTTATATTATTATAAATTAAGTTTGGTATCGAATAGATGTTCTTAGTCGATACCAAATTTTGATGTACGACGATCCTATCTCGTCTTTGTACGTTAAGGGGTTAAATTAAAATGGTAAAAAGCGTCTTTTGACATCTTCGGTAGAAATAGTGTTAATGTACCATTTTCATTACATAATTTAGCTTAACAAATGCTTTTTTGAATCAATTGTAAATTTAACAAAATTGTAGGCTTAATATTTATATAGTAGATGTAAAATATTAGGTAGTTTTTATATTCTTTAAAATGAAGAGATGCCTTAAACAAAGCGTCCGACTGAATGCCGGGGCATTCGATAGTCTAAAATTATTTGTTGATTGAAGTAAACAATTGGGTTAAACAAAATGCTTCTTGGAATCCATTTTAACTCCAACAATATTGTAGCCTTTCGGCACACAAAGTTGGGTTAGAAGTGCTTGCGTTACAGTTACGCTTGTAAACATCATGAAATGTAATTTACAGCTCACCAAAGTCACCAGTACCTATTTTAAAATTTCGATTAAGTTAAGAAAAATGCGTGTGCCTATAGATATCGACAAAATAGAAAAGGAGTAAACCTAAAATATCCGGAAATTCGTGTCAAAATCGCACGCTTTTACCACTTCAGTTTTTTATCCATTTTTCGGAGCTACCGAGTACGAAGTCTCTGTAATATGAGTGAAATATTGCAGAAAAACATTTGCACAATCGGTTCTGAACATTTTCAGTAAGAAATTGTTTATAAAAACGCCGATGTTTAACGATACAAAACAAACTTATATAAAATAACATCACTCACCCATCGTGCCGGAATTGAAAAAGGATCACGGATTACTCAGTCATTGGCGAAGAGAGTAGAGAGAGCTCCTAACCGAGGGTACTTCTTCTTCTTCTTGCGACAGCGGCGACACCTACCATCGAAGTTCCGAGGTTTGCCCGTGAAGGCTAAGAATTTATGGCGCTGATATTCGATTTAAATGTAATTAATTCAATTATAATTAATTTGAATTAAATAAAATATTTTTTAAAATCAATGTAGAATTATTGTGCACGCGGAAACAGACCTATACATACAAAGCGATCTGTAAGATTTCGATCGGCATATTTCGGAACAATTCGTATTTGTACGATCGCTTCGGGTATTAGAGTATTTCAATGAAATAACGAAGTATTGCTAATAATTAGTGTTTCATTTCTTTTCAATTTCGTAATACAGGTTTCATATTGCTAATTATTAGTTTCCACTGAACGCCGCTAGATGGCGGCACTGTGACATACGAAAACATTAATTTGGATTTTATTTCATAATAAATATAGTAGATAAATTCATAACAAATGCAAATTTTTTAAAACTCTAAAAAATATATTTTTATTGTTTAAATGTTCTCCATCATTTCCTAGACCGTTTAAATGAAAAAACACAAGAATCAAAGGAAAAACGTTAAATCAGTTTACTTGCTTATGTATAATTCCCGTAAGATGGTGCTGCGTTCCATTGTTTGAATTTTGCCACTGTCGAGTCTCGAATGTCAATCAGGAAGTTTTATTACATACGATGCCTAGTATGTAGATGCACACCTATGTAACGTTTGTGGACACAGCTTTGTTGATAAATTCTTGATTCATTGTTACCTGCTCTTTTGTTCCTCTTTTGTTATTAAAATGCTAGTAGAAATGAAATCAGAATCGCATTTGTATATACACCAAAAAAAAACTGTCAAGTTATATAACAAATTTGATGTATTACAAATTTTAAGTATTCCAAGGTTTCAAACAAAAAAAAACCGATTAAAAGGGATGTTTATTTACGTACCACCTCATTCTATCGTATTAAAGAGTTAAATAATGGTCAATAATTATACACTCTCCCGGCACTAATAAGGACTAATGTAATTTTGTTAGGGTCCATTTTTCTTTAGATGCTGGGTGACAATGAATGTAGGTGACGAACAAGAGTGTTAAGCGTTGTTTTGTCTTTTCGCTGATTTTGATTTAGCATAATTAGCATTCTTGTGCATAAAAACATTTATGCGTGCCACAAAAACATTTTCTTCTATGTTTTGAATGACTTCAAAATATTTAAACGTCCCTGGTCAGCCTTGAACCTCCATTAATGCGAGAACATCATTTTTAGTAAACTTTTTTTTTGTCAATGGAAATTTTAAAATACCAGACCTATTCCATGCATATATTACAACTGTCCTAGAAATATATAGGATCTCTCACCAAACCCAGACACCTCAAATATTTCTGCGTTGACCTCGAAAATAGGCAAAAATATTGAAAGTCGCTACTGCGTTTATTTAAAATAAGAGAACCGAGGAATTCATAATTGGACGATTTTAGCTCAACTTTTCTTCAAAAAGCATTATACTTTAATAACAGCGATAAACTAAGAGGCGAGGTGTTATAATTATCCGAGTGCATAAGCATGTGTATCGATACGGAATACAATATCATTCAATGATTCCATTGTCTACAGGATTACTGCTGTTGTTATGCCACCTCAATGTACTTTGCACAATTAATGTCAAAGACGGGTAACCGCATACATGCAGTATTATACATGGTCTGGATAAATTAAAAAAGTCTCAGGTGGAAAAGTGCATGACATGTAGAATGGCTTAGTCACTTCTATTCAAATTTGCAAAATATCATTTCGTAACATACCCACTCACTGAAAAGATTCCCTGATTAGAGTAAACTCCATGCCTTGGACTATTTCAATGACGATTATTGTAATTTTATGCGAAGCAATGGATATATTCTCATAGGCAAAGTCGACTACTCTCAACCCTGACTTCTTTGACGTATGTACATAGTTTGTGTTAAAAACTTCCCAAAAGTTAAAGACAATATTCCCTAACAATTTGAATTTCATATGAAAGGAAAATTTCAAATGTCAAATTCGTAATTAGCTTCTGTTCCAGAATGACGACATGTCGACGGAACTGTTCCGTTGTTCAGGAACACATTGTAACAAAGATTTCTCAACTAGGTCGAAATAAACCATACAATTGCGGGGCCCAAATATATTATTATAGTAGTTTTTACCCAATGCGGATGCAATCATGTATCGTTGAAAGTAAAACATTTAGCGGAAGTGTAGTGTATTATGTAAAGAGACACCTTATCCGTGTGTGTATGTTCACACACGTAGAGTTTTTTACCTTGGATGAATCCAAGTGCAAGAGCAGACGTAGAACTCAATAGCGCATAATAGCATTAGAGTTCACTAGACGAGTACATTGTCCCCTTGCTTTGTTTCCTCTTTTCATTTTCTCGGTTGCCATAACAGTAAGGTTTCATTGTTGACTGTCAGCGTATCGAGCTTTTTCTAGCTCTGTTGAAGCACATGAAGCTTCCACGAACTTTCAACTTCACAACATTTTAGTTTAAGGCATAGACAACTGATGTTATACGAATCGGCGCCAGTGGATGTTTTTTCTTGTGACGTGAACTTATTTTTGTGATTTTCGCTAGCACACAACATGGGAATAAGTTCACAATGCAAAATAGAGATGTTTTGCATGGTACTCAGGTCTCGAGTGTTACCGTTGTACTGAATATTCATAACGTTTGAACGAATGGATGTATGGAAGAAGAAGGAATAGAAAAATGGTAGACAACTACAATAGTTTTTAACAATAGTTTTTAACAATTTTTTTTACTATGTTGCAGAAGGTCTAGGTACAGCAGGAATTCGACCAAAATTCCCACGGCGAATGGCCCAGTTTTGGGCACGCGTATAATTGCGACTCTACTCGTCGAATTACTAATTGTAAACGGAATGGCTCTGCCAAGGTATTATTAGAGGCTCTCTAGGTATTGTACAACGGAGCCATTTAAAGTGGTTGATCTAGGTATAACCTTATCAAAGTACTTTTTAAAAGATCTGGGAATCGGTAGAATCTATTCTAGATCGGTCGTAGGTAAGTTTTAAGATTTTGGTACCACGATTAGTATCCCTTCGTTTCTAATCCGGTTCGTCAAAGTGAAACTTCGTACATATTTATTACATACACGTGCGTATATATTTAACAGAACAAAGATCTTTAGCGAGATCTCTCAATATTTAAAAAATGACGTACCTACAATGAATTTCAATTTTTCAAATGGAAATTGTACATTACAAATCCTTTTTCTCTTTCATTTTTGTTTGTCAAACCAAAGATACGCAAATGTACATACATATAAAGTAAAATTCCTCTCCATATTTCTCTTTCTGATTATCTGCAAGATAAATATCACGCACGCAAGAGAAAAAAACCAAGTTTGCATGTCCGCCTCTTGTAGCTCTGCATTAATTATTACAAATTGATATAAATGAGAAATTGTAAGTTATTGAAAGACAGGTAAAAGAATGCACGGTAGTTCTGCAAATATCATTACTCCAAGATCTCTGTGGTATTTTCAAGTAAAATTTAAGCCACTAGAATTTAGGAATATCATTTATTTAATTGATAATCTATTGATCATGGATGTCCGATAATCGACAAGTAATTCAACAGAAGTTATGCCGAATGTAATTCAGCGATTATTTGAAATGTCGATAAAATTAATAAGGAATACGACAAAAATTAAGAAACGACGTAATAAATTTATTTAGTTTTCTTTAACATAAAAACCTCCATATTTTGGTATATTTTTATCTATTATTTCTATTAGGTCGAGTCATAAGTAACTTCCGTTTTCTTACCAGATATCTATAGCTTTCGTAGGAAGTTATTTATGACTCGACCTAATAAATCTAAACATTATTGATTTCAGCAATTTGTTCACCCTCTAGTAAAAAAAGGTCTCTAATAGGTACTTTTCTTCAATATGAAGAAAATTTACACCTTCCTTCCTGAAACTAAAAA
Organism: Gasteruption jaculator; assembly: GCA_949825005.1. Classification (NCBI taxonomy): domain Eukaryota; kingdom Metazoa; phylum Arthropoda; class Insecta; order Hymenoptera; family Gasteruptiidae; genus Gasteruption; species Gasteruption jaculator. Next base: position 7,377,591 of record OX463774.1, read on the forward strand.
AAAGGACTATGGATAAAGCCAATGTATAGTATTCTCCTAGAGATGGAAACCTTGTCCCGAAGTCCATCAGGTATGATGAAATTAAATACGTCACTTTGATGAATTCGAACTCGACTTGCCACGCTACAAAGAAAGATTGATGTGTTTATTGTTTGCCTAAGTACGTACTGTAACGGCGTAAAAAAAAGACGGTTAATTAAGCAAGCCCATGTAACTTATGACGTGAATGCAGATTTATTGAAAATCTTCTAGCCACTCCAACCGCTTTTCCAGTTTCATTGAATGCGCAGTTAAAGGAAGCGAAAATTACTACAACATGGCACAATTTGCCACTCTGGAGAGGAAAAATTGCTGGAGTGTAGTAGAATTTGCTTTTTACGCCCCAAAAACTGCTGCAGCCTGATAAAAATTGCCTCTGAAATGGAAAAATTGTTCAAATACAGTAGAATTTACTTTCTACGCCCCGAAAATCGCCACAGAACGGTGAAATTTACTTTCCGTTCAAGAAAAATTACTGCGATCCAGTAAAAATTGTCTCTGAAATGGGAAGATTGTTGTAATTTAGTATAATTTACTTTCTGAATCATAAAAATTGTTGCAACACGGTGAAATTTATTTTCTGTTTAATAGAAATTGCCGCAGCCTAGTAAAAATTCCTTCGGAAATTGGAAAACTGTTAAAATATGGTAGAATTTACCTTCTACGCTCTCAAAATTGTCGAAGCCTTGTAAAAATTCCTTCTGGAATGGAAAGATTGTTATAATATAGTATAATTTACTTTCTGAACCACGAAAATTACTGCAGTACGGTAAAATTTACATTTTGCTCAGGAGAAATTGCCACAGCATAGGAAAAATTGCATTTGCATTGCGAATGAAAATACTGCAATGCATTACAATTTGTCTTCTACATTGTAGGAAACACTACGTCACAGCAAATTTTGCTTCCTCTTGAGGCAATTGGCAATATTTAGATTTCAATTAGCAAAATTTAAAATTGCAAAGGAACTCGGATATTCGACGTAATGATTCTCTTCACACCTTTCCTGAGTGAATTTTAAGAGAAAAAAATGATGTGGTTGAACAAATACATGCCTTGTCCTTCAACTTCCACCTCGGACTGTTGAATTGTAGATTATGCAAATTTCCATGTTATTTCCCTATAATAGGCTTTCTTTGGTTGGGAAAAATAGAAAAGAATACATTCCCGCTAAGGTATAACAGGTTACGCCTTTTAATTGGGTCCCGGTTTAATTGATGTTAACGTTCTTCGAGTATAAAATTACCATATCTCTGAACTAATTACTTCCGTTTCCAGCAAGTGACGCAATTTCTGATTGGATTTATTGTTCCCTTCAAATCAATAAATTGTGTTTGTGCAGGTTTTGATCTTTTAACAAAACTTGTAACTTTCCGTTTTATTCAAACTCAACTGTTTGTCCCCGATGATTCTAATAATTCTATTCTGCAAAAAAAGAAATATTAGAAGTCCACATTCTGGAATCCAGTAATTGCTTGGAAATGTTTAAGCTGATTTTAATAGCACCTAAAGGAACATTAGCTATAAGGAAAATGGAACACGTCTTCTTATCGGCACATAAAGCTTAATTTGCACAATAAGTAGCCATAAAATTGACTTTTTCTTCAGCGAAAGATTGTCATGCATATTAGAAGCCAGAAATACACTTCGACTGAGGTTTTTAATAATCAATTTTGTGCTCCCAGCTTTGCTTATAATTATTCCTAATATTACCTTGTTTTAATTAATATTAGATTTAATAAAAAATAAAAAATATTGGGTTGGCAACTAAGTAATTGCCGATTTTGTCATTTATTTGCTTTGAAAAATCGGCAATTACCTACTTAGTTGCCAACCCAATATTTTTTATTTCAGCTAATTTAATTTCGTTTGGCCAAGAATTGTTTACTATCCAAAAATGTATTGCAGTTTTATTCTATCTAGAACGACCATTTTTTTCTGAAGTCCAATGAGATATTTTGTTTTTCACGTTCAAAAGTTAACAATTGGACATTTTACATTTTATGCCCTTTAAACGACAAAAATGGTCAAAGTTGGTGATCCAAGAGCGAAGGATACAAAAATTCGTGGGTCAATAGGTTAGAAATCACGTTCCAGACAAAATTGAATGATTGCATAATCGTAATCTGCCCCATGTCGCAACTCATTTTCGCGCAAAGCTCTGGCAAATTATTTTCGTTAAACGTTTTATCGGTCGATAAAAGGGTTATCGCTGTCCCCCGCGTTATTTTAGCACTCGTGTGTATGTACGTACGTTCGTGTCACACATTTGAAGCAACAGAATCTCGCTTATCTCGTCCCGACCCTATCGCCATTTCGGCCGAATTGCCCTTGCTAGCTTAATCCTTAACGTGACACGACAGTAGCTATAATATAAATTTTGCTAATCTGTCTTGTTTTTCGCAACTACATGGCACGTTTCCAGATTTTTTATAATTTATCTGAAAACTACTCGTGGTTATAAACGGCACCCAGACGTGTTATTGTTTTTATTTTTTCATTCGAATCGAATATTGTTTATACATCCCATGTCTCCTCGAGGTGATACGATAAGCAGTGACCTTTACGATGAATTTAGGTAGGAGGTGACCACGAGGTGACCATATCGATGATGTTCGACTTGAAATGTTTTTTTACTCTTTTGCAACAAAAAGGGGGGGGGGGCATAGAATATAAAATGTTTAATTGTAGAATTGTAAACAAGGACCACGCTTGGCCTAGTGGATACAACGTTGGATTCAAACACCGTTGGTCCTGGGCTTCGAACCCTGGTTGCTGCAATGAGATTTTTTTATGATATATAATATACCACATTAATGTATTTATTATATATAATTGTAATATTAATTAAATATAATAAATTATATATAATCATGTTATATTATATATATTTCCCAAACTGGCCTATAGAAAATAGTGGGTAAAATTATATGGTGTTTGTATTATTATAAAAATACATCATATATATAAAATAAATAATATAAGAAAAATATAGTATATTTAATAAAATCTAAAGTTTCCATGAAAATTCCAATTTCCAAAAATTCGAAAATCTGATGATCCTTGTTTGGAGAAATTCTCCGGATCGAAAATTATCCAAACCCTACAGCCTACATTTTTCTCAAAGTCATCATTTTTTACTCTAAATTATTCTTAAAATTACTTTTTTTATTAGTCCGTATTTTTTTTCTTATAGAACATATAATTCTATTGCAATCTACTTCAATATTCCTACACACTCTTTATGTAATTTCCCAAAAACGCTACAAATAATATTAATAATAATAAAAACATTATTTTTCATAACTGCAATAGTTTGACATTTATTTTATCCGAGAAGCCAAAAGATCCAGTTACTTATCTAAGTTGGAAATTACGCGGAAAAGTGTGAAAGGAAAATTGTCTGGCGACGGTATAAAATCGAGGAAGATCCTTTTAAAGCAAGAAAAGGGGATACCAAGTAATTGTACCAATTTTCTTTATTTGCATACACGGTATACCTCATTATCATAACGATGCTTCCATTCGTTCGATTCTCAGGTATATATTAGCGATATATACAACGCACAAACACGCGAAAAGAAGGAAAAAACGTAACACGTGCTCATACGTAAAACCCAACAAAAGTAGTGTCTCACTCATTGGCGTTACCTCGTTATATAAAAAAAGGCTAATTTTTCTCCACATTATCCATGCCATCCCATTTCCACGGCATCATCGCAAGTATATGCTTCCTCTTCCTTTTCATTTCACTCAGGAACCACATACTCGAAGCTTCAACGGAAATTCGTACAAAAAATAAGTCGTACAATCAATCACACAAACCGACCGCTCTGATCGACAGTCGTTCACGCAATACAATTCGATTTGTCTCTTTCATCGCGTTACATACGTGAAATAGTATTATTTTACAATTTTTGTTTCTTTGTGCAAACGTTCTTCTTCTTCACCTTCGTTACCAATCGACCCTTGGCGAAACCCTCGAAAATTCGTTTTTTCTTTCTTTTTTTTTTCTTATCTTATTTGCAAACTCAACCGAAAATCGAGGGATCCAAGGGCCGATTCTTCATCCATCGTTTACTTATATACAGAAGAACTCGTGGACGAACGAAACGAAACGGAAAAAAAATGGGCAAATGCGTGGCTTCGAAACGGAAATCTTTTTTTTTACCTCAATCGCGTCAACCACCTTGAGCTTTTTCCCCCTTTCTGGGGCCTGACGGAAACTTAAAATTCTATTTTAACGACGCAACGATCGATAATCAACCGAAGAAAGCCTTTTTCCTTTCCTTTCCAATTAATTTGAGGCATTCAACTGGCTCTCGTCTCATATTTGTCTTTTCTTTTTTTTTATTTCTTCGTTTTCCAATAACATTTCACAGAAATTCATTTTTGCTAGCTTCGATTGGCTAATCCCTATAGAAATTTATTTATCATTTCCATAGAAATCGAAACCCACCCCCCCAATTATTTTTTTTTTCAAATTTTCTTTTTGTTAAGGCAAGAGCTCTATTTTATTTCTTCTCCTGTTTCTTCCCCTTTCAGTTTAATTACAATTAGCCTGTCCTGGATTCCCTGTTACAAATTGATACCTTGTACCTCCCCGGTCGTTTTCTGTTTTTCTGTTTTTCTATTTTTATTTATTTATTTTTTTTTCAATTGGGAAACGCGCCTATAATTTACGGGAGGAAAAATCATATCTAATTAGAATAAACTACCATAGCGCGAGATGCGTCTATAGAACGTGCCAACCACCAGAGACCACGTCCGTGCACGAGCCTGATTCGACCTACTTTTCTTTTCTCTCAACGAATATCTCGATTGCAGAGATTCTTTGAAAATCCATACGGGAGAGACTTTCTTTCTCCTTCCTTTTTCGCTTCTCCCAATCTCTCTGTCTCTCTCTCTCTCTCTCTCTCTTTTTCTCTCTCGTACACTCTTGTAATATATTAAAAAACACTTTAGGAAGAAAAGAAAGAAGGACAAACATCGCATCCCAAAGATCTTCTCTCTTTTCTCAAGAAATTCCTCGCTTTCAGTCGCAACGGGAGGAATTCAAGAAAGAGATTGTGATTCTACCTCGTTTACGTTAACGATGATATTGACTCAAAGTCCCCATCGGAGTCGCCGGGAAAGTCCCTATTCCAATTAATGGGGAAACTTTCCCGGAGAATTCTGTGTCCGAACTTCCTCTAAAACGCAATTTCGAAGGATTCCGAGACCCAAGGTAACTCCCTTTGGGAATGAAATAAATATGAGCCATTAGTGATACTAGTTGGCGTCAATGTCAGGCAATATCGCTGAAACTCGACGGAATACAAAGTCCTGAGAGGGAATAAATGGAAAAAAAAAAAAAAAAAAATTTCGTGGAACAGAAGAAACGCGTGTAAATATTATTCCTCGTAATGCGACGCGAACGGTAGAATGTTAGACTTTCGGGTAAAGATCGGTTAGAAATGCGTAAGATTAAGAGTTCTCGCTGTCATAAACAGGTTTTTCGTCTCGCGAGAGATCCTAGGTCAGAAAATGTAATTCTACAGAAGGAAAAATATAAATATCGAATTGTAGTAACTTGGAATTCATGAGGAACTATAATAATAATAATAATAATAATTGAGTTATGTTTTTTTTTCCAATTAGATTGCAATTTTTTCAAATCGTGGAATTTATTATGACCCTTCTAATATCTTCCGTATTATCGTTTATTGGGTTGGCACTTGGGTAATTGCGGATTTTTGAAAGAAAATATAATATAATAATAAAAGAATTTGTCCAAGTAAAAGTAAAAAACACAATAAAGAAGTAGGAGTTGAAAAAATTGGAGCGTTTTTGGCAAATTATTCGAGGCTTTTTTTTGGAAGAAAAAAGGAAGAATTATAAAAAAAAATAGTAAGGAAGAACTATAGATTTTTTAAATTCCAAAGTCCGAATACCAAATTTCAAATTTGAATTCTCGTTTCAGGAGAATATGGATAAAAAGAGAAACCGAATTCCTTCGTATCTTAAAAATAATCAATAATACGAAACAACGCGACCCGTGCAATATTTTGCCAGCGAATCACTCGAAAATCAATACCGGACTTTGGAATCATGGAACATTCAACGTTCATGGAATATTTCGCAGATCAACTTGGAACGATTCTCGAATTCCTTTTTTTTGGGAGGGGGGGCTAGAAATTTCTCGACTGGAAAATGAAATTTTTTTTCCTGAACAAAAATTCCTCGAATAAAAATTGCAATTTAATTTACAGCAAATTTCTCGATGGAAAAATTAATTTTCTTTCAACGGGGAAAAAAAAAAAAAAGCGAGACATTTCAGAGACTCCAATTACGCCGAAATTCGAAATTTCAATGAAGCTACAGGCAAATCACCTATCGCAAGATATTCCGCAATTCCATATCGTTAAAAAAAAAAATTCCAACTCCAATGTATACCTATCTTTGCAACATCCGGCCCGAACGCGACATTGCGCAACTGTAAATACACATTTCCGCGAGTTGTTTTGCAGTTTAACGAACGAACTTTCGAACTTTCTATAAAAGACGACTGCCTAAAATAATTCCGGTTCTAAAACTCAAGTTCGCTCTTTCTTTCCTTCCTTCCTTCCTTTTTTTTCATTCTTTTTAGGAAACAAAGTTCCAGAGAATGTCACAACGTTCCCAGCACCCGCTTGACCCTCAAGCGACCAGGTAAAATGCAGAAACATGTGGCCAGGTGGGGTCCGTGCCGACCCCACACATTTTTCCACAGAAATCTATCAGTTTGATGTCAAGAATTCCATTTTTCGATGAATTTTAGGGAAAGTAAAGTGTTTTTTTTTTATTGAAAAAGAATAATTTGTCTGTTTTTTGAAACATTTATTCGAAAATCGCATTAAACGTGCTCTGGGGTCCGGTCGAACCCCACCTGGTCGCTTTAGGGTTAAATTAAATGAACTCGAAGTGACTTTATGGTACTATCCCAGCTCCCCCTGGAAATCCAAAATCCCAAATTTTAGTGAGGTGACGTTTCTCCTTCTCTTTGATAGGACCAGAGCCAGAGAGAGAGAGAGAGAGAGATTGATTCAAAGAGAGAAAGAGAGAGAAAAGATTGTGCACAATTTCGAGCCTTTATCTCCCGGGAAAAAAAAAAGTTACGTAAAATCTAGCATCTAGCCAGGCTACATCAGCTAAAAAAAGATCGCGTACGTGTACCGGCAGCAAATACGCTTACCACGAAAACAAGCGAGAAAGTAATAGTTGAGCGACTATTTCTCGTTTGTTCGGGGGAACAAAAAAAAAAAGGACGTGTGCCTCGACCAGCGACGCTTTGTTGGTACTTGGTTTCCCTTTTTAGCTCATTTTCGTAAATGCAACGATTTCGCGCGCTTCCCTCGCTCGATTCCGATCCCCAGAGGCCCGGTTTTTTTTTGGTTTTTTTTTTAATTGGCCTTCAGCTTGCCGTTGGAGTAGTCGGCCGCGATGCGAGTCGCCGGGGTGTCGTTGACGTACAGCTTCTTGTCGAATCTTGAGCGACCGCTCAAGTAGGCCTTGTGGAAGAATCGGGCGAACAATACGAAGTAACTGAAGTACATGGCAAGGCTGAACCTGATGTTCACGCGCGATATATGACACTCGGCCTGACCGGATTCCAAATATTGATAAGCCCAGACGTTAATGGCACAGCCGACGATCATCTGCATCAGCTGCAGCGCCGTGATCACCATTGATATGAACTTCGGTGGCGAGTATCGCATCGCTTTTAAGGCGTAGTACGAGTACATTATCGAATGCACGCAGTAATTCATGACGACGAACCAACGCGCTGACGCGGTGTATTCCGTGTACGAGAACCAGGAGTACAGCAGCACGGTGATGTGGTGATACCAATGCAGAAAGATCAATGGCTGCTTCCGTAGGACTATGAATACCGTGTCGCCCAATTCCGGTAGCTTCGACAACACGAACATCCATGTCCAGAAACCGGACACTCGGTTTTGTTCGATGAAACTGCAAAAAAGAAAAAAAAATTATTATTTCGTTTTTTTTTTATTCGGGTTATACTTTTCAGACTGGGTGCATATTATAATGTGCATTAACTCGTTAATGCAAGGATTGCACTATCTCGCAGTTACGACTTTACCTGTATCGCATTTAATAAATGCAAGAAATATTGTAAAAAAAAAATTAATATTGGTTGTTAAATATTGTTAAATTGCTATTTCATTATTGCTTTCATTTAATTCATTGTTAATTGATTAACCGATTTTAGTGGCAGAGGTCTTTTTTTGTTTTCAAATCAAACGTTGCCAGGCGGCGCAATAGCGCTCTTTTCATTACTTATTTCAAAAATGCTGGCATTTTTGGACATGGAACGGAAGAAGCGCGATCGCGCCTCTTGGTACTAAAACGGTTAATAATGATTAATGATTAATTTTAAGCTATTTAATTAATAATTTATTTATTCGATAAATGCTAACGAATTCGATAATATTTTTTTGTGAAAAATGTATGTTCGAGTGTTTTTGAGTATGCTCTTTCGGAATCTGGGAATTCGAATATTCAAGAAGTTTGATTTTCAACCTGATTTGTAAAAGTTTCTTTTTAAAAAAAAACGTAATTTTTTTCAAACTTATTTAACAAATTCATGATTTTAGCGATAATTGTTTGTTTTCGAGCTTCAACATTTTATTAAATAAAAATTAATTAAATAACTATACGAGCTACCCACATCATTGATAATTTGATAATTTACAATATTTCCATAAATATCGATCCCATGATACTTTAGGCGAATTATTCAATCAGTGAAATTATTTTCTTTTCTCTTTGTTTACTACAAATTCTTAAATTGTCGTTGCTATTCATTCAATGTTTTTAAGCCACATCATTAACATAAATTATGCGAATTCCAGACATTTTTTGTCTCATAAAATCTACAAACCAACCATTTAGTCATTTAAATTCCATATCTCTGTGGACTTTATATTTACTCAATAATCTGAAACCTTTTTCATTCACGCTACAATAAAACTAGATTCATTTATCCGTTTAACAGCGATTGCTCATATAATTTCGACTGATTATTGTATTTCTTTCATACCTAACAATTTTTTTTATTATTATCTCATTATAATTATAAAGGAGGAAGTCGTTCCGCTTGTATCGCGCAGTCAAGGAACCTTTAATCGCCATTTTCATTTTTTCAGCCCCGATATTCTTAACATTGATGGTAATTATTGGGTTGTTACTCATTTTCTGACAAAATATCGTTATGCAAGAAAACGAGCGTTATCGTAGCAAACGATTATTACAGAAAATTAAAACGTGCGGTATGAATTATGTTTTAGCTTCCGGTTTGATAAATATCTGAAAAATCAAATAACGGCGAAGTTGCAAAGATCGTCGAGGTAAAAATAAGATTGAATTTTTGCAATATCTTTTTTATAAATAAAACGAGTAATTCGGGAATTTTAGAAATCGAGAAAATCACAATCATTCGGCTGCCAAAGTCAAAAATCCATTTTTGTATCTTTAAAAAATCTATTTTTCACATACTAGCAGCTTTTTGGAATTTTTGTGGTCTCCAGTCTGAGGTAAATATTTTTTGTAAATGTTATGGTTGAAACTTTTCGGAAATTGAATTATTTTTAATTTATTGAAAATAAAATTGATTAGAGTTATGTAAGACTTTACACATAAAAATATTTAAGTGTTTTAAATTTACTAGCCCTTTAATCCCTATTTGTTTTTTAATACTATCGTTGGAATTTTCTGCGTTTTAACTTTTTTCCAATTCATTCAGAATAAAATTTATCCGAGTTATGTAAAACTTTTCACGTAAGAATTAAGAAAGAAATGTCAGAATTTACATGAATTTCCCTCTTTTTACGTAGTAACGCCACGATTTGCGACGCTTATCGCGAAAATTTCCAGAGAGCGAGGTCTCTAGGTCGACACTTGTGATATCATCGATTGGAAAGAGAGAGATAGAATATAGTGGCGACTAAAGGTCTTGAGACCATTCCATTTCTTAAGCCCTAATGAGATGGCAAATTATTTGGAAAAGCGGAGACCCAACGCCATTATTACGTAACTTCAAGAAAGTTTGGTTCCACAAAGGTATCTTAATGGTACTTATGTAACTTGATCATTTTCAAGTAAATACGAAATTATTCGAATTACGGAAATTGCCTTGTTATTAAGGCCACTTAGTCTTTCAATTTTTGATACGTGTATGGATCTGTGGCGAGAACGTCAATTTATTTAATGAAACGTGTATATTTATTCGATTTCATTGGAACTCTCACTTCAAGGAAATCTCAGCAATAAACGATGCGAGTTATGAAATATTTATGAGAAAACGTGGAAACTAATTAAAAGACGTGTGATTTTCAATCAAACTTTTCAGCATTGTGGTTTTAAATCGGTATTATTTGAAATTGAGGAAAAGAATTTATGTTGTTACTTTGCGGGTAATATTTTTTTATTTAGCCACAGTTAATAATTATCCAGCCATAGCCGGTCAAAATTATGGCTTGTTTAGGAAAAAAGAAATTAATTAATCAATAAAATTTACCAGAATTAAGATTTTTCGGATCCGAAGCCAAAATAATAAATATTGAATTATATTGATTCAATATTTTTCTTTATTTATTTATTGTAATTTAAGTATTGAATTATTGAATTATATCAAATTGATATCACTTGAAAGCGAGGAAACAATTTATTTAATTATCAGGCGTTGAGTGGCTATATTCATTTAATTCTAAATACCAATAATTCCATTTTAGGGAAATTTTAGCCATATTTTGTAGGAATTAGTGAAAAGAAGAAAATTAATTTTCAAAAAATCTGAGATTTTCAAATGGCAAATTTTCCACAAATTTAGTTTATCGAACCTAAACTGAAAATGATAAATATGACGGTGATTAATTATTTAATTGCATTCAATCGGTATCACTCGAAGACAAGAACTGTCACGAATTTCAGCATTGCTACGTATTTTCTATTACAATTTCATTATGCACGAAAAGAATTATACCGATATCGCAACAAACGAATTTAAAAGTCAATTGGATAATGACACTAATGTATTACGAATTCTCTCACCACTTATATTGTGCTTACTTTGTTAATTATTTATACATAATTCAACGGGTAAAAAGGAAATATGTTTTTGCTTTTATGTCTGATGAATATTGAAAGAATACAATAATGGTGAAATTGCGAGGGTCATATCGAGGTGGCGATGGGACGGAAGTTTATAATACTTTGTTCTACAAAAAAATTGTGAAGTAATTCGCGAATGCCAAAAATTGAGAAATTTCTAAAAATTCAACTATTAAATTCGAAAATCCATTTTCGCGTCACACGAAAATCTAATTTTTAAATACTAGGTCTTTGCAGCTACTGGATGCATCGTCCCTTTGCATAAGTCATCCGATTTCTCGTAATAAGGAAAATCTAATTAACGCTTTGCCTCCAGCTGTATGTGTACGATTCTTCAATTATCTGGGCTGCTAGAGACATGCGTTTACGTCTTATCTATCGCTTATCATGCGCATTGACCGTGATGTAATACTTGGTATCGAAGGCTGCTTCTGGGATAACCAGAGGCGATTTAATTATTAATAACAATTTCTTGGAATTTGATAACCAAAGTAGACTTACGAAATTGTTCAATTTTCGCATGAATACAATCAACGCGAGAGATATTCAATAGTGTAATTTTTGCCATCAATGAAATGTTATAAATAAACCTTTTTTTTCTACAAAAAAATCAGATAGGGAATTTTCTGTATTTGCTTGGCAAAATTTGTATCTCGACGAGCAGAAAATAGAAATTTGGAATACTCTCGGACTTTGTCTTTAAATGGCAACTGGGGTACCTTCGTTTGAATCGCGTGATTTTTTTCTTAGTTGTTTGTATTAAAAAATTCTTTGTTACTACGCAAATTTAAAACCAACACCAACAAATTAAATATAAATTTAATATAATAGAATTGAAGAGAATTCAAAATTACGAATTAAATTGGGTGTGGACATCTTTATTTCAAACATTTAATATTTAACTTTTTTTTTAAGACTTGAAACTTTTCTAAACTAATAAAATCCTATTTTTTAAAAAAAATTAAGACTGGTTTCTGTATATGATTGCATAAAAAAAACTAGTTTCTACTTTGGGACTCCAATAGCAACGATTAATAAATACTAATAATTCCAATTTTGAGAGATTCTCCAGAACAATATTTCCATTCGGGGGCTTTTGGAAGCAAAATGAAATGTATGAGCAGAAGCGAAGGGATTAAAAATATAAAAAAATGCGTTTACCTGGGAATACAAACGCTATGGTACAATCCGTAATTCCTAAGGACGTGGATCAATTCAGGAGCAGTTCTTGTGAAGCCAATAATAGAGAAGGTAGCTAGTAAAGTATTCCAAAGACTAAGAACACCCCTCAACTCGTACTTTGGTCTACTGGCCATGAAATACTGTCCACCGAATATGAATATCATGTAGATACCGCAATAGTAAAATCCGTTCGTCCAATTTTTCATCATCCATATCCTCGTGTCCTGGTGGATGAACTCCTCCTCGAAGTTGAACACGTAGGAGTAGTTCGGCAAGGTGACTTCCATGTAATCCATCTTATTCATGGTGATTATTATTATTGCGACCGACTCGAGATGGCGGAATGTTATCTGCAAAACAAATAGTGAAAAATGAAAAACTTGAATTTTGTTTTTCAAATGCCATATTTTACGGCTTATCGTTAAGACAAATAAATTATGACAGTTCTGACAAGCGTTATTCAAAGACGACAATCGTTTCACAGCGGAATTGAAGTCAAAGGTGAAGTGGGAAATGTTCTGGCAAAGGTGACGACACTCGAGACTGCAAATCTTCATCGATTTTCAATTCGACAATTGCATAATCACGAATTTTTATGATGTTCGCGATGAGAATTAAAAATAATATAATTAAAACAGTTATAATTTTAATATATCTAAATATAAATTAGAAAAATATCAATATATCAAATATAAAATATCAATACATTAATGTATGGAATATTAAATATTTGTAAATTTGCAAAAAAGTAATCTTTAATTTATGACAATAATAATTTATGCATTATTAAAAATTACACATTGAGGTTTTTCAACTGACTTTTGAAATTACTAATTTGACTGGTGGATTTTAATAAAAAATCACGAACCTCGAATTTGGTAATTTCAAATGTAGGATTATTTTAATATTAACATTTATGGGCTTTGTTATCGGTTCGAACAAAATTTTGGTCGATGTTTCGCAGTAAAAGTTTATGGCAAAATGGACACGACGAGCAAACTTATCTTCGAAAACTACCAGCGAATGTGCTGTACGATAAGAAAAAGAAATTGACATAGACCCCCAATGTGAGAATCAAACTTTGCACCATTGAGTAAGTTAGTAGATAAAAAGCAAGATCGAAGTTCAAATCGATTTTTGAGGGAATTGAAAAGTCCAAAATGCGACATCAAATTATTGAAATTTGGAAATTCCAATAATAGAATTAGCTTGATATTGGTACACTCAGGATATGATACTTAATAGATACCTAGTGTTCTTATATTGGTTGAACGTTAATAATAATAATAATAATAATAATAATAATAATAATAATAATAAATTACAGAATGCTCGGTCAATTTGATATTTGTTTACTACCTTCTAAATTTTTTTCGTTAAGTCGGTTATCAATCTTGTTTTCAATTCTGGACGTTTCAAACCTTTTTTGCGGCAATATATATAAATTGATGACTATGTACCTTCATTCATAATGGCTGATTTGAATAATATTACAATAAGTGACAATGCTATATCATTTTTTAAATCCAAAAGTAACATTTTCTAATTCAAACAACAAGAAATTATTTATGGAAACGTCTGGAATTTTTGCGCCTTAACAATATTATTATTGTATTTTATAAGTTATTAGCAATTTCATTCTTTCATCGAATACTTTTCTGATTCGGTTCGAGAGTGTTATCGGCATGGTATTCTGGATCACTAATAATTCATCGAGCGCAATGATAATATTGTTTAAACAATGATATATGCACCACACATCTAAAAATAAATCTTTATCATTCTAACTGCAAATATAGTTATTAATAATTAATGTGGTTATTATTAATATAATCTTCTATTGGTAAAATCAGCGAGTGTGAATCAGACTCGTTTGTCGAAATTATTATCGAGGAAGATCTGAATTATAAAATTAGAATTTATGGATTTTAAAACAAGACCAATTATTGGCATGAAGAAAAATATTAAACAAATAATATAGGAATTAACAATAATATTTCTTGCGTGATACAATATTTCTTATTCGGTCCAGTCGATTATCGATAAATTTTCTTTTTGTCTTTTTTAATGATTCGATAATTGAGAAAATGTTGCATTTAAAAATCGTGAGTTTCTAGCAAGGTAGTAATTTCTTTTTTTAAGTTTCTAACACTAATTATCGGTTATTGAAATTACATCAGTGGAAAAATAAAAGACCGATCTCAGCTTTCACATGTAGTTGGCCTAATAGCCAGAGCAGCGAAACCTGTCCTTGTGAAATTGCAAATTGTGCAAAAAAAGCAGTTTTTCTTTTTGCTACATTACGTCAAGCCTAGCTTTCCTGATATGAAGTTATTGCGAGAAGGGGTTTCTGGAATTGCTGAATTGCTTCGACGAAGCAGCAATTTTTGCTTTTTCATCTCACTTAAAGGGTAATACAGTTCCAAAGATGCAGCTGAAGTTTAAATCGATTTTCAAGTTTACACCTGCAGCTCTCGAGAATTTCTGCGACTAAGAAATGCTGAATTTGAAATATTTTCCTTTGAAATACACGCGAACACTAAAAAATGCAACTTTTGTCTCTAATGTTTCCTCAAAATTGGAGTTTTTAAATTGATTTGCACTCAGGTCTGAAGTGGGCATTCAACTTTGGTTATCGGGTTTAGACTTTACTCTCGATGTGGATATGAATTTCATTTATCTTGCGAAACCTGCCCGAGACATTTGCATCGAGTGTGATTTGTAGCAATTTGGAATCGGATTCCTATAAAATTTATATTTTGTTTCGATATGACTCGTAGCAATTTTGAATTTTTTCCAAGAATGATTTGAAGTAATTTTGAATTGAAAAGAAAATTAAATATTTTAAAATTAGGAACTTTTTTCTAATTCCTTGTGATTCACAATTTTTAATCCGATAGCGACACGATTCGATTAATCCAATTTTTCAAAAATTTCACAATAAAAATAGCATGCTTTAGAAACTTTACGTAAAAGAAAGAAAAATCGGCGTTTTCTGATTGCAGATTTTACAATTTTAATATCCTTATTAAAGTCCAGCTTCGTTTACACAATTTTAATATTTTGTTATTGGAATGGAAATCATTTAATGCACATTTGTGAATGTATATTGTAAAAACTACGCTTGAGACGACTTATGAAACAAAAAAAGAGGAAAACACAATTCTATTGTTACACAATTTATTATCAACTTAAACTAAGTACCTATTTAGGTATTCGAGTCTTATGCAAATCTGGACTTCGATATGTTCATTATCGCCGTCATCATAATCAGCCTTCCTCCAGGAACCTTCTGTTCTTCACCATCGTAAGATGGGTCGAAGTCTACCTTGGTGGAAAATTTTCATACACGACAATTCAAACGCTTGAAAACCTGATTGGAAGCGATAGAATTCTACCGATGTCTTCCGAGTTCGATAGAAAACGATTTAAACATTTTCTATCGGAAAGAATTTTTCGATCTAAAAGGATACGAAGCTGAAACTACCTAAATCAAACTTATACCGATTTCTCCCGAGAGATTTAAAATTACTTATTTTGTCGAAGAACACAAAACTTAAGCGGCAAATATATATTTATGAATACCTATGTTCTGTATCAATTTCGTGGAAATTTGGATTGCAATTGCACTTTTGAAAAATATATTGCAATCGCAATATTGGACTTACGAGTAACACGTTTTTTTTAAACTATTTTTTAAAGATTCATTCTCCCAATGTTTGTTGTAATTATATTACACATTATTATAATTGCGTCTGTACCTTTTGACGCTATTCAATTACCACTTGTGGCACACTAATTTAGGATCGTCTGTTGAAAAAAGAGAGATTTCCCCATAATTCTCAATAATAAAGGTGCAAAAACATCAACCAAGTTATTTTCAGTCCCTCGGTGGTATGCCAGTATTAAATGTTCCAAAAATCTGATGAAAACCGTTAGAATTCGAGTTTCCAATGGGGTTTTCGGTTATTTAAAGCCTTTTCTATCAAAAATTCTCCGCCAGGGTACCTTCCGGTGTCGGTATCACGCCACCAACAAATAGCAATGACCAGTCACGTTTAGTAAATCAAGGTCACGGAATAAGAAAGGAAAGGTAAAACTTCGGTGTTATGCACAAACACACGTGTACCCTCGCACGCACACGGGCGATCCTGCGAGACCCTTTCGAAGATTCGCTTGACTTTCGAAAAAATTAACGTTAGTGAAAATCGGTAAGAGGTTGAAAACATACCAGTTACCAGCGATGGCAGAGTTGACCGGAAGCGAAGAAACCGAAAGTTATGAAGTTTGGCGCGATCCTGGGAATGCGGTGGTAAGGAGACTCTGGTGGCGTGCTGTTTACTTCCTCTCGTCCTCTTCTCTTTGCATTCTCCTTTCGATGTCACGCAAATAGCATGTTATGCACCGAAACCGTGGGGTTAATGGCAAAGTCAATCGATAAACAAGTTATCCGGGCAGTTTCAATAGCGGCTAACAATAAGTCAACGGTCGCTCTCTCTCTCTCTCTCTCTCTCTCTCAGTCTGCTCTCTCGCTGTGCGTTACGTTAGAAACTTTGCACGTAAAATGCGTCCGTTTTCGTGTGCATGCACTTATGCGGCATTCATTCGGTCGTTTCCGAAATTCGCGGAAGACAATGAGTCAGTCAGTCGGACCTGGCTCTAACTCGCAGCCAGTAATTCGGTGCCACTTTATTCCTTCTTCTTAGCCGGTTCCCACGAATTTTCGACGTCCAATTCCGGCGAGAATGCGGGTCCGATCGAGATGAGACAGACGGTGGAAGAAAAAAATGAAGGTGTTCAGTCGGTTATGAGGACCCACGGCACGTAGAGAAAGAAACTTTCACGTCAAATCGTCGGTGGTGTCGTTGATAAGGAATTTTAACGCGTCTGTATGTATGTGCGTGTATGCATGCACGCATATATGCACGTGTATGTACGCGTCCCCGATTAATTAAATATGTTCCGTGCGTGTTAATTTCTCTGAATACGTCCCACGGCGGGTGACGATGACGTCCTGTAGAAATTCGTTGTATCCTTCCTTTGCATTCACCACACGACGAACGGGTACTTTCTACGGCGGTCTACGAGAGCCGACTGCCACAGCGCCTTTTGGGCTACGCGATTTTAAGAATACCAATAGGTGCGAATGTGTGTGTGTGTGTGTGTTTGTGGATTTGTGAGTTGAGTTTGGGTTTGCGTCCGTGCTGGAATTGATGAAGAAAGGAAGAAAAAGAAGGGAAAAGAAGAATAGGAAGGAGGAAAAGAACGAAAACGAGTTGACTCTACCGATGATGCCTCTCCTCGATGGAGACTGGACTTTGCGGACTTATGGTATGTGTATGAGGTATGGTTTTATATATATACACGCACACCGGGCGGTGGGGAGTGGCCACAACCCCAACCATCAAATAACCGAGCGACCGACCGACCAACCGACCGGCTTTTTAACGACAGCGGTGGGCGATTAGCGCTCGTAACGGTGACGGTGTTGGTGACGATGATGATGATGATGATGAAGAAGATGATGATGATAACGATGACGAGGAGCGACCGCTGTCGTCCTCCGCGCGAGAGAGGAAGAGGGAAGAGAAGAAGAAGAAAAATGTGCAGGTCGATATCCTATTCTCAATACTCGCTGCCGCGCTCATGTGGATTTCGGAGTTCGGACTTCGGACTCGGGTTCTCGCTTCTCGGTGTGAGCTCAAAACTCAAATGCGTGCGACCGTGCTCTCCGCTTTCCCCGCCCAACCGGAAACGGCACGCCGATGGGGTAGGTAACTAGAGCCGTGGATGACAAGTTGCTAACTTCAGGGCTGTTCCCGACACCTATTGCGATAGTGGCGCGGCCAAGTACGAGGAACTAAAACGCGTGGTTATGGAAATTCAAAAATATGGTTGTAATACTTTTCGCGACAATTTGTCTTTTGTTGTAATTAAAAAAGAAATACGTTTAAAGAAAATTGTACGTATGTGTATGATTCTTAAAATAAACTGCAATTGTCGCGAAAATGTTGAAAATTGCACATTTTTTTAATGTTCACGGAAATGAATGTATAAATACATATATAAATCTACATATATTACATTCACATATATAAAATGTATAAATATATGTATACAAATATATATTTTTCGAAATCGTGTAGAAGTAAATTTCTAAAGTCCAATCGCAATTATCGCGACAGTTTTAAAAAAAAGGTAGTTTTTGAAATTGCGATGTATTTTAAAAAGTTGTATAACTTTTATTATACAATGCAACTTCAAAAAAAAGATACAGTTCCTAAAATTGTCCAGGCATTGTATTTTTAAAAAATACAATTTTTTCAAATTTGCAATTTTTATATCACGTAAAATTCAAATCGACGAACAAGGGGATAGAATCCAATATTTTGAGAACTTTATAGAAACTCAAATAAACTTGTTTTAAAATCAATAGGCTGTTATTTATTTCTAAAATTCCAAAAACCAAAAAACAAATATTTGTACGCCTTTTTTTTAAATTATAGAAAGTTGAGTGAACCCTTTACAATATTGCCAGTAATTTGGCATTATGAATTGAGATCCTCATTGCATTGTTTTTAAATTATTCATAAATTAATAAATAATTTATTTTTCTCGCATTATTTTTAATATTTATAAAGTATCGAAAAAACCTAAAAATTTCATAGATCGATTATGAAAATGGTAGGAGCGCGAAATAAAAATTATATATTTTGATAAAAAAAACCCATAATTTTGCGTTTATCGAATTCGAAAAATAATGTTTTTATTTTGATCTATGGAAATTCAATTAGACCGTTTACTCTTAAACCTTCGGAGGAAAGAAACAAAAACTGGAGTTATAAGTTCTAAATGATTTCACATTTTTTTGACCAAAGGCTTGTCTCGTAATTTCAAAAATAGTAGTTTTCTCCAAGACATCCTGCCATTTTTCAAACGAAGTATTTTCTCTTGAAAAATAAAAGCAATTAAAGAAAAAAAAAACCTTTTTCGTTTTCCAATTCCACGCTTCCAAAAATAAAAACATTCGAAAACTCGTGTCTTTGACAAATATAGCAACAATTCAATGGCTCCAGCCATTGCACTTTCGAGCTTGCAAACTTGCAACAGAATGAGTAGGAAGACGCAGTTAAATATGGTAAAGTTTAT
The DNA here is from genome assembly GCA_949825005.1 of Gasteruption jaculator. Classification (NCBI taxonomy): domain Eukaryota; kingdom Metazoa; phylum Arthropoda; class Insecta; order Hymenoptera; family Gasteruptiidae; genus Gasteruption; species Gasteruption jaculator. The sequence continues at coordinate 7,397,112 of OX463774.1, forward strand.
TTAATATAACATCACAGATACAATTATTATGTACATAATTGTCGGGGGAGAGGAGAGCATTTCGAACGTCTATCCTGTCACACCGTCAATAAAATTACCAAAGTACTAAGTTCACTGCCCCAAAAGTAACAGTCTTAATCCATTCCAATCTTAACGGTACAGTCCAATAGTTCCTTGCTTCGTTCCTGCCTCGTCCAATATCAATGACTTATCAGTTCGTAAAAATGTTCCTTCCTTCCGAACCGTCGAACCGATTTTCCTTCGCTCGCGATCATTCATCGATTTCATTTCTGGAATTTGTATGGCATAATATCACTCGCCATGTGTACCTTATTTCTGTATTGTTTTGTATTTTTTGTATCCCTCACTTTGTTCTTACGAATGACAAAAAATATACTGATGCGACGATACAATGTTGTACTAAAGGTTATCCTCCGACGAGGATAACTTATCGAAGACGTAAAGCTTGAGCTGTGTGTCGTGCCTTTGCGGTGGTATAGTACAGTCGGGCTTCACCGTCCGCGAGGCACAAGGAGGATCGGTATTACGGGGTAAGAGAGTTCGATTGAGCTCTGGCATCGACGCTGTTGGGTCCTTCAGAGGCAGCGTTACTTCTCGGAGGGAATCCGTTGGAGAGGGTGAAAGCACCACTTTTTCCGGCGCGTTCTGAATGAAGATCACTCTGGAATGAGAATTTCAAGTGAATTTTCAATCGATAAGCGATTTTTAATTAACACTTTGCCGTGCGCACGGATTTTTTCGTTTGGCGCCGGTATAAATCTTTATGCGCGACACCAACGCGGTGCCACCGGCGCTTGCCCGATAGTTTTCGCATGGCACCAACGTGGTGCCACCGGACGGCGCAGTGTTAAAGGCGATACTTCAATTAAAAGCGATTTCTGATAAAACAAGATGACGATTTAATGGTACCTCCACTTGACCCCTAGAAATAAAAAAATGCAGATTCGAGTGGTATTTGATGAGAATTGTACAGAGAATCGAAATTCATTTAAATAGATTTTGGAATTTCATCTATTTCCAATTTTTTAATTGGACAATTTTTCCAAATCGAGGTGGAAAACGTAATTAAATTTAATCCGTTTGAATTGGAAAGAAAAAAATTCTAATTAAATTGGATTTTTGCTACAAATTAAATTAGAAAACTAAATTTATCTTAACCCCTAACAGTCAACATGAAATTTTTCGTACTTTGAACTTACTATTAATTACAATTGATTCCAAATAATTCAAAATTATTTGATAAAATATAATCAACTTCACATAAAGTATTATAGAAAATGAAATTCCGTAATTAACACTATGCCGTCCGGTGGCACCGCGTTGGTGCCATGCTAAAACTATCGGGCAAGCGCCGGTGGCACCACGTCGGTATCGCACATAAAGATTCATACCGGCGCCAAACGAAAGAATCCCGATCTGTCGCGCGGACGGCAAAGTGTTAATAATCAATTAAACGTTAATTACAATTGACTTGGAAGGAGTTAAAAGAAGTTTCCCTTGGAAACTCAAGCTAAATTCAAAGCGAATGGTAAGAAATTGTTACAAGCAATGTTAACTTCTTTGAATAAGTCATTTCTAAACATAGAATCGTTGCATGAAGAGAAAAAAGAAGCAAAAAAAACACTCAAAGATAAATTATTTAGAAAAAAAAATATATGAAGTTTCAAGATTGACATAAACACCTGTTGAACGCTCGCCATCGTCGGCATAACATTATGTAAGCCTTGCATTGAATATACATGAAGACCATTCCGCCACTGGATCCTATTACGACGACTATAAGTTTTGTCCAAAATGGCCAATCCACAAATCCACGACGTGCTTCTTCCACAGATCTTTCTACAAGTACGTAAAGAGACCATGCCACGCAGAGTGCCGCTACCGCATGGAAAGCAACGGCACACCATAATTTCCGCACTTCCAGTGCCGACATTTCCAGCTTTTCCCACTAAACAACAGAAATATTAAAAATTATTAAATCTTTATCGTGTCGCTCGAAGTTTTTAGCAAATTAGAAAATACCTTCCAGGCCAGAAAGGGTGGAATTAAATAAAAATACGAATTATATATTGAATATTTTTAAAATTTGTAGTAACAATTTCGTTCGAAGTAATTCGAGCAATTTTTTCATAAACAAAAGACACATTTGTCTCGCGTGTATTTCATTACGTAAGGATTCTTCGATAAGAAATGAGGAAATGACTTAGGGAAACAGTTAACAATGCAAAAAACTTGTGCTGCGTTAAAAAAAATCACTCTTGTTCATAAATGTTAAGTTGTTAAATTAGAAAACAAGAGAAATTAATTTTAAAAAAATATTTATAGTTCTCAAAGGGGCGATTTAAGAACAAATAAGAACTCTTATTCTTCGAATCAATCCAAATAATTTCTGAAATTGAATAATTACAGAAAATTACAGAATTCTGTAATTAAATAATTCTACAATTTTTTTTATTTTCTTAATTTTTTTTCTGTAATTAATGAATTCTGTAATTGAATAATTACAGAATAATTCTGTAATTATTCAATGTAAACAAAATTCTAAAATAAGTAACCTACTTATTGGACCCCGAAACATGAAATTTTATAAATTAAGTTTTACAATTTCTATACTAACAAATTTCAATGAATCGATCCAAATATTTTCCCACATTTAATTTGAAATAATTACAGAAATTTGTTTGTGAAGAAATCGTCGAATTTTTTACTCATATTATCTTCAATGAAGAATAAATTGATTTTTTTCGTTTTATTGAATATCCTATAATTTTTCCGCAATGTTCTCCATAATGTAAAGAATAATGGTAATATCGGGAACAAAAGAAAAGGGAAAAGAGCGAGATAATAAGCTTGCTTACTTCTGAAAAAGGCTTTGTCTTCGCGTGCATAATAAATTCAAATTTGCAAAGCTCGCAGGCTCGTGTATCCGATGCTTTTATCCATTGCTGAAGACAGGCCTGATGCACATAACGTAAACTGCCGCTGCAATAACACGGTGCTATTAAGGGAGCTCCCATTTCACCCTCGCAGTGGCAGATGCTGAAAGAGAAACATATCATTTTAGAAAAAACATATAAGTTCAAAGAAACCTTCGCAGCAAGAAGCTAAGGAAGCCGCTCAAAGACGGGTATAAAAAGAAATGATGTCAATCTGTTTGAATGTGTCATAATTATTACTAATAATTTATTAGTCTCCACTTTGATGCAAGATTAATTGCTTCGATTCGAATATGTCTTAAAATCATGAATATTTGCAATTTTAATCGAGAGACCTGGCGATATTTGAAGAAATAAATTAAATTGATGTTTGAATTATGAATATCGACATTCCGATTTTATGATCAATTATAATTTAGAATTATATAATTTCAAATTAATATTGTATTCATATTATATCTTTTTTATATTATATTGTATAAATTTAAAATTACAGAATTTTAAATTATAATTGATCATAAAATCAGAATGTCGATATTTATAATTAAAAAATCAATTTAATTCATTCTGGAATTATATGAAGCAAAATACTTCAACTTCAAAAATCATTTGGATTGATTCGAAGAATAAGAATTCTTATTTGTTTTTAAATCCCCCCTTTGATCTAAAAATTTTTTTTTTAAATTAGTTTCTCCTTTACTTCTTTATTTGACAATACGCTTATCAAGAAGAGTGACTTTTTTTAACCCAAATTATGTAATTTTAAATTTATATTATATTCATGTTATATCTTTTTTACATTATTATATAAATTTAAAATTATATAATTTCAAATCGTTAGAGCAAGTGTTTCTCGAGTGTTACGAAAATCGCATTTATTTTTGCCTACGGATAAAAAATAATCAATCAGCCTTTTCTTACCGACATATGTCATGATTGCTGGATGATAATGTGCTCACTGAGGAATGACAGTGGTCCGGTATAACAGTAACGACTGTAGCATACGCCGGTTCCTAAAAAAGAAACACTAAATTAAAACAAAGAATTATGAAAATTGACAAATTACCGCTAAATCGAATTTCACCAGAATGAGAAAATTTGTTTGCAGGATACATTAAATTATTTCGTTATATCTATTCCTGGTTTAACAAGGGTTCTAACGTTTTACTCATGAATCTCGATTTTCAAGCAAGCGTGGTTTCGAACTTTGCCTGCAACTTTCAAGTGTTATATATTTTATGTACCGAAATATTAAACCTCGAACGTTGCCTCATTTAAAATGTACATTCCCTCAGAGACGCTCCAAATTGCTACGATTGAATCACAGAAATGTCTCCTCTAATTTTGGAAAAACTCTGAAAACGAAGTGCAGAATGCTGTCGCCTAAAATATTAATTTCAAGCAGATCGAAAATTCCTTAAAAAAAAGAGGTTTAAGAAGTTTTGAATTTGTTTCATTTAAATTTTAAGAAATTAGATATCTATTATAATTTATGAAATTAAATTCCTGGTTCTAAAGTTACATTTGCCTTGGAAAATATTTTTATTCGTCATTTTCAGTATCGACTTTCCTCGTGAACTTCTTTCGAAGCTTGAAAATTATTTCCAAAACTGAAAACTGCATTTCCTCATTTGAAATTGGTTTCTTTGTTGAAAATGAGTGTTTAGATAAATAATATTCAGTACGAGGCGAAGTCGAAAGGTTTTGCTACAGAAAATTTCACGACTATTAGGTTTTCAGAATGTGCATAATTCAAGATTCGCACTTCCTGGCTGCCAGTCAAAGGTCAACAACACCCACAAAGAGAGAAAGAGAGGGAGAAAGAGGAAAATACGAAACGCCTTTTCGACGTCCCTTTCGACCTCCCAATTTTTCTTCGTTTCATTTTTTTTGGTTACATATAAAAATTTTCAGAAATTTCTTTGTTTCCAAAAAAATGTTAATAATGTATAAAAATACAACAATGAATAAATAATGATAAAAACATTTCTCAAATCTTTGGCAGGCAAATTTATTTAGAAACAAATTTGTTGGAATTTTCCTCTTTACTTATAAAAATCTATTCGCAGCAGTGAGCATTCCGAACCTCATTTTCATATTTTTTTCGTTATCGACAAGCAGTTCTGCTAAATATAGATAATCCTCGTTGCGGAATCTCGAATTGTGCCATAAATCACAATTAAGTGTATGGAAAATATTCAGAAGGAAGGCATCGAGGCGAACATGTCGATTTTATATGAGGAAAAGAGTCTTCGAGAATACCCATGGTATGGCCAGACAATATCGGAACAGAAGTCGCAGCTGCTAAAATGATATCCAGTAAACTGCGTCTCGCTTACGAATCAAGTGTAGTTGGAACAAATTATCCAATTTCATTTGTCGAAACGAACTTAAACGCGATTGCCTCTCTTTCATTTCAAGACATATGCTCTTATATCCCTAATACGTGTGTCGACACTTCCAATTCTATTTAATCGACTTAGTCAAAAACAGCTCGTGCAATTAAATTTTTAAGAGTCGAATGAAGCTCGGTTCGATATTATACTAATCGATCTTTGATCCGATGTTCCGTAATTATTAACTCGATGGTTCGGAATGGTAAAAGCTGAATTTCTGTAGGAATAAGATTGGAAGATATTTAAGAGAAGAATTTTGTGTAATTATTAAAGTATTTCTTTAAAGATGTATTAGTTTAGCCTTTTTATAGGAAAGGAAATAGGCCAATTTATGGGGAATCGATAATTTGGCTACAAATTGCAATTCAGCAGTTTCGATGCAAGTTAAGATCGAAATGGTGGAATTAGGTTTCTACGAGTGATCAATTATTTTTAATCCCCATTGGGATTTTCAGCCTCCAACTGTATTTTGCGAGACGTAAGTGCTGACATTTCACGGTAGAAACATTACGGTTTGATTCATCAGGGCTATCGGCATCCCGATAACCAAAGAGCCGTTGATAAGGGTGTCCCATTTCTACCCCTATCGTAGCAACTCATGCATGTCTCGCCGATCAGCCAACTGGAATGCAATATTATACAAATTTCTATGGTCAAATGAATTTTGGAAAAAGTGATGTATCATTCAATTTCAATCATTCGGTGGACGTTCGAGGTTTTTCTTGTTCTCTTCTCGATAGGAATATTAAGAATAATTTTATCCCTTCTGCGAGTAAATAATATTTTAAGCTCCTTCTTTGATTTATTTGGTTTGTTCAACTCCAGGTACCACTTTATTATAAATAATTTTCTTACGCTTCTACTTCGATTTGAGTTTTTTTGAAATCTACAATATAAAAACCATCGATAACCCTAATTTCATAGAATTTTCCAACATGAACTACAAAATTTTGGAATTTTAAATCATAATCTTCAATATCGGAGTCCCTGATATTCAATATCAATTTCAAACCAATCGATTTTTAATTTCTGCTTCAATTTGTACCCAAATTATTACTTTTCAATTCGCACTCAAACTCCTAAAATAGAATTACTAAAATTGTCAATTTCTGAAACTGATAATTTTCAATTTGCACTGAAACCAAAATTTCAATAAAATTCACCTGAAATACATTAAAAAGAAAAATTTTAATTGCAAAGCGCAAGCTAGAGCAACTCACTCTCGGAGTCCATTCCGGTAACCCTTCGCCGCTGGCAGGGCTGTTGTTATCCGATGGACCAAGAGGAGATTTTGTCGGCTGCCAGTCCGGCGGATTAACATTAATCTGATGAACAGGCATCACTTATGCGTTACGAGTTGTGGGCAAAAAGCAAGAACGATACTATTCCCTGATAAGCCACTGAGTGCATTGGCACTGGCAACATCCAGTCTCCATTTCTGTCTCGCTTCTGGTCATATCAATCAATGAGTAACAACAAACTCAGCGTTGCGAGATGAAGTCAATTCCACGGTTTGTCATCATCGTCATCGCGACATTCAACAAACTCCACTGGTCGGTGGAATCATCCTGCAAATAGAAACTATGTATCTCATTTTTCTGTCGTATCTAGTCAAAATGTTTGTTGGATATCCATAGATTTCCATATTTTTTTGGATTAACATTTTTTACCTTGACCGGTTTAGTGCCGATCTATCGGCCCGTGGTCCTTATGCGAAAACTGCCACAGGCCGATGCATCTTTCCATAAAATGCCTGGCACTAAAAGGGTTAAGTTTTTGGATATATCTTTGGAATTTCTAATCAATTCTGAGGAATCGGTCATTTGGAATTTTTTTATTGATCGTTATTATAATTTTTGTAATCGTTTATTTCCCAAAAAAATATTCTTTTTAATTACGAATTTTGTTATGAAATTGGATTTTTTAAGCAATAATTATTCTGACAAAATTATAATCGTTTACAATTTTTTTGAAGTTTCTTCGATTTTTCTTATATTTTTCAAGATTTTTTAGAGTTCCTTTGACATTTCGTACTAATTTCAATGAAGTATTATGAAACTTTGTTGATTCGTTTATGATGCTTCACAAAAAGATTTTCGAAATAAACCAATTTTGATTAAAAATGAAGTATCGCTAAAACTATTTTGAAAATTAGAACTAATTAAAATTAAAACTAAAAGAATGTTTCTTCGAAAGAAGGCAAAAAATTATTATATAACTGGAAAGCGAAGCCGAAAGTACAAACTAACTCTGGGAAAATAAAAATCCAAGTTATTAGTCGGATAAGCATTATTATAAAATATAGTTATTATTAGATAATGTGTCAAATTTTACTATAGCAATTTCTAGTCTTCCCAAAAAATGTATTAAAAACTAACTTTTCATGAACCGTTCATCTTTTCTTGGAAAATTTCTAAGAATTCATTTCATAATTTATCAAAATTATTAAAAAAAAATATTATCACAAATACATCTAGAATGGCAATTCCACATGAAAACTCATATTAGAAACATTATTAAGAATAAATTAGACAAATTTCTAGGTTTTTTCATAAATGTAAGGATTTTGCTAGAAGTTCAAAGTTTTTACTGAGCATAGGAGTTTTAAATTCGAAATACCTAATTCAACGTTTTACAAAAAAAAATCTTAAAAATTGCAATTCTTGCTGAGAACTCCCACTTTTTCTAACCCACTGGAAACTCCTAGACTTTCGGAGGAACCAAAAAGGTTACTATTTTTTATAAATAAACAAAACCAGAAAATTCGTAATTTCGGAAGTTTCTGAAAAATCATGGCTCCTAGCGAAAACCCCATCTTTTATTGTCCCAAACTTTCTCGGTGAACTTCGGGGGGGAGGGGGGGGACTTTTCACCATGGCTGTACGCGGGACGCATGTAGAATTGCACTTGTATGCGGACTACGCGAAAAACACATACGTATGTATATACGAGGTGGGTATAATTAGCTCGAGTGCGGTGTAGGCTTTAGGACGGTGGAGGGGGAGGGAGGGGGGGAGGACTTGGACATTTGGGTGCATATAGATTCGCGTAATGAAGATAAGTTTCCCCTCTCGACCCTCCGCCCATCATCCCCCTCAAGGGGGGGGACAAGTCAGAAAAAGGTAAATATGTATGTGGAAAGAAAAAGACGTACTTACGCATGTAAGTGTGTACACATGTATGTATATGCATATAAGTAAGTACCTGACGTTCGCGTCTCTGGAGTTGGAGAATTTCCCTTGGCGTGAAAGCAAAAGGGGTCGACGTCGATTCGAGGGGTTCCGAAACCGCTAAATTTAGCGGAAAAAAAAGTGGACGTGGTCCAGAAACGTAGATGATATTTCGACGAGAGACGGACTCTTGTTGTCTTTTTTTGACACTTCGAGCGAACGCGGAGCGGAGTTATGCATGATACGATTACGCGCACGCACGCACGCACACTCGGCACACGCACACTTGCTGCTTCCTCCAGATCCGACAACAAAGAGGAGAAAAAAAATACACGCAACGCCGTTCCTTTCTTTTTCTTTCTTTTCGAATCGAACGCGAACGATACCAGTAACATACGGCGACTTTCGAAAAAAAGAGTCAACGCATCGCTCTCTATGTATACGAATATATATGTGTGAGTGTGTATGTATATATAGAATTATATGTAAAAAAGATAGGAAGAAAACATCGTCGCTAGATGCGGTGGTTACTGGTCTACGGTCTTTCTTTCGTCTCTTTCTCCACCGCTGCTGTTGCCGACTCTAGCAAAGCAAAGCAAAGCAAAGCAAAGGGTAAAGCTCCCGTTTCTACCACTGCGCTTCGAGTGCGCGTAGGCGTGGCTTGCCCGGCCACCGGCCAATGACGAGCCGCGAAACCGCATTGACGCGCGAAAAACTGGCGCATTTTCTAGTGACTTCTGTCCGGTGTGTTCCTTCTTGCGACACAAAAGGTTTCGAAAGGTGAGTGACCTTGAAATTTTTCATAGAAAATTCTAATCATACGTTTGCAGCTTCTTAGAAAAACTAGGGATTTTTCAATAAAGGTGACAGCTTTCTTAGAATATTTAAGTGAGTGGTTCTTTAGAAAAATTAAGAATTGCTAGAGAAATTCCTATGCTTGAAAAACTAGGAATTTTTGTATTATAATTGCAATTGGGATATTTTCACTAGACTTTTTTAAGACTTGTTCAATATCTGGACTTGTTTGTCGCGCGTGTGTTCTTTTAGCTGACCTGGAAAATCTTCAGAATCCGATTTTAATAAAATACAAGCTCTGCGAAATTTTCTAAAATTATTGTTAAAAAATTCCCCAAATCTCTAACATTCTGAAATTAAAAATCAGAATTAAGATTCCTATTTTTCAGTTTATTTATTCTTAATGAATAAAAAGTTATTAAGAATTTTTACAAATAAAAAATTTTTTCTAAATTTTCCTTTTTTCCAGTTAATTCATGGGGATTTCTATGAATTTTTCTTCTTTGAATTTTCGAAATTGTAGAAAATCAGGAATTTTAATTACTAAACTAAAAGTTATTAATATTTTTGGATTCTTTTATTGATCTTTTGAAATTTCCGCGTTTTTGAGTTTGTGTTTAGGAATTTTAGTTACGAAGTGAACTGTCGATTGAATTCTAGAGATTTTTTGAGTCACATAAAAGAACACCCGCGAAATAAGAGGTTAGAAATTCGAGACACGAGTTGCGCTTATCGTCTTTGCTTGCAAATTCAGTTCAAATAATTGTCCCGAAATTCTCTTAAGAAATGGAATCCGAATTCGAAGAGCTTTCGAAAGACGCGGATTTCGTGTCTCGAATCCAGCAATTCCGTGAATCGTTGAATGGAATAGACGAAATTATCAACGTCGTTAAGGATCCATCGACGTACGATAGGTTGTCAAATGCCGATAAAATTCAATACAATTTGTTGATGTCCTATTCCCTAAACAGCCTTTTTTGGATGTACTTGCGACTGGAAGGTTCGTTAACTTTTACTTTTTTCTTTTTTTTTCTTAATTTTCCATAGTTTGTAAAATTTCCAAACCGAAAAATTTTCGAACTTGCAAAAACTTTAAGAAATTAATGATTGTACCTAGTAGTTTTTCAAATTCTCAAAATTTTAAAAATAAGTTTCGACTTTATCGATTGTTTTTGCCAAACGCATACATGCGTTCTTCAGCCAAATTCATGGTGTCCATTGAGCGTATATATGTGGCGCTAGTCCGCAAAGGGTTAATAATTTTTTTAATTTCAGGAAACCACGAGATGAATTTTCAATTTTTTTTTAAAATTTACTAAATTGATTTTTGAATTTGCATAGAAAAAATACCCATACAGAAAATCTCGTTACGACAAGAAATTACAGCAAATAACAAAAAATATAGTATTACAATTATTATGCGAATTTAATAACAATTCTAATAATTACAGGAATCGATCCCATGAAACATCAAATCAAATCCGAGAACAATCGACTGAGAAATGCCATGGTCAGGGCGAAGCAAATTAGCGATAGGAACACCATAATGCCTCGTGTAAATCGTGATGTTGCGCAAAGATTCGTCAGAAGCAGTCTATGGGAACCCAGAGAAAATGAAGGAAGTAGCCAAAAGGAGAAAACTGGATGATCGTGGCCATAAATCTAGATATACTTTTTTTTTCATTTATAGGTAAATAAGAATTTTGTATTATATCTTATCATTGCTAAATAATAAACTGGGCCGATACTCAGTTTCATATTTTTTTGATATTGTCGTAATTCGTTTGACTGTATTTTCTTGAAAAACGAACGGGGATCTCATTTTTCAATTGAAGAAAAATAAACCAGGAAAGACTAAATTCTGAAATTACTATAATTTTGAAGATTGTGTTTAATACATTATTGCCAATGTTTAAAAAGTAATGACATATTTTAGTGCAGTGAAATATTGACTAAATATTATATTTTTTAAAATTGCTTATTCGAGAACAAACGGTTCCGAATTTAAAACGAAATTTTTTGTTAGTATTTCATTTTTTTGAGACTATTTCACTTTTATAAACTGAAGATGGATAGTTGGAGCGCAAAGAATTCGCGAGATACTTGTTTTTTGTTATTATGAAAAAAAAAAAGCAAACTAGCAATGTTGAAAAACCTGTTTTCGGCTAGTTATTACAGGCTTTAACAAAATAATTCATCAAAAGTGCGGGATGAAATCTAAAGTGGCATCTTTATCTTTTATTTATGTCTGAAGGAAAATAAAGAAATGGATATCCTGTGTAAAATCTAAAATTGCTGCGATTTTTTTTTTAGCAAAAAAATATGGTTTTTAACATGACGTGAGAAGAAGCGCACAAAGTAGTTTCAGTGATAGATAGCGTTGGCACGCCGATACGGGTCAGATAAAATAACTCGTACCAATTTGTAATATTTCTTCGGCGCATTTTTGTTTTTCCCATCAGCGATTTCATATTTTTTTTTGTACCAAAATATTCAGAAGACCGGTTGCAATTTTTCATTGAATGAAAGGCAATTCCACCCACGCACTTTACACATTTTTTTATATTGTTGCGAATTTTTTTAATATAAAAATTCAATTAATCTGGAAATTCAGAATATTTGGACTTTGAATTGATTCTATTTTTAAAATTAAATTTGGTCATTTTGGATTTTACTTGTCGAGCTCTAAAATTCATTTAAGTCAAATTTCAATCTTTCGCATGTTAGAATTCGAATCATATTAGTCTAGAAATCGAAATTAAAATATTCAAAATTTAATCCAAGATGTATCCAAAATTTCATGTTTTGAATTTTGAAAGAATCTTAAATTCAAATTTCAGATGTGGAAATTGAAAATTGGCACAAATTTTAATACAGTGAAATATGAAATTTCGAATCAGTTCAGGCTGAAAATTAAGATCTCAAAATTCCAAAATTTGAGTTTTCAATCTTATACATTTTCAAATTGAAATTTCAAAATTCAGGCCTTATGAAATTTCACATCCCGAGTATTCAAATCCAAATTTCAAGAAAATCTTTGGAGCCGAAATACCGCAGTTTTGAATTTCCTAATGAATTTTGGAAAGGTATCTTCTTCGACTTTCGAGTCGAAATGGAAAAGAAAAGAAGATGCACGCACGTTCCTTCGTTTAAAGGGAAATGGTATAATTTACGTGCGATTTGAAAGTTCGGAACTTTCACTTTCGCATGCGGATGTGACATAATATTTGCAGTTAAATGGGAAGTGCAGTAAAATGATGCATTCCATGCATAGGGAAATTATCCTCGGAATTTTTTTTAAGTTGTATAACGTAGAAATGTACATAACGAGAATATTGACTACTTATTTATAGGAAAGTGGAAAACAATTGAAAAATTCCTAGGAATTTATTGGCATTCCATCGATATCCGGGAAAAACGGGAATTTTGTTTTTTCTTGGGTGCCTAATCGATGAGCGAAAAAATTCGTTTTTTTTAGTAAATAATAATTAAGTAAAAATAACTTACAATTAGTTATTTTTAGACTTCACTGAATCGTCATTTTTCTTTTGCTATTTCGATTTCGTGGTTCAAAAAATGTTTCCATTCTTTCCGTGAAGCAAAAAAAAATCAGAAATGACAGGACGTGATATGAGGAAGTGCGATAAAAGATAAGAAAAAGAAAAATAGATACACAGATATCAAATCCAAAATCTTCAATTTACTTCTGTGTACATGGAATACTTTATATTAGAATACATTATTTGAACCGGGGCAAAAGGAAAACTCGTAAATTTCCATCAACAATACTTGAACGAAACATCATTGAAATTCAATCCGCTGGTTTCTTATCACTGAGAAGCAAAGAAATTTGTGGAGTCGGAGAAGCGGGCTCTTTTATTTTTGTCTGTTATGTTTTTTTTTTTGGAATGCGATTTTATGATCGATATTGTTTTTATCTCTACCCAAAAAAAACATATTTTTATATATACATATATATTAGATCGGTGTAAAAATCCGCTCAGCTGGAAATCTGAATGCTTATATATGACATGCATATTACATACCGACTTAATATATATACATATATACTTATATATAAATGTAAAAAGTAGAGTCCCGAAATTTAAAAAATGAAATTCTTATTTCTCGGTTTTAAGTACAAAGTTTAGTTGAAATCCCAGTATTTAAAAATGAGGAAGAAGATGCAGTTCGAGAACTAATTGGGAAATTTTGGAACTCGAAGTACCCGATTTTTGTTGCATAGATATATTATTTTATGAAGCTTGTGATATTTAATTATAGTTCTAATTTTTTTTTGTTTTTTCAATTGCACTAAAATTCGAATTTGTATTTTTGGATTATAAGGAATATTCCAGGACGTCAGTCCTATAACTTGAAATTCTTCGAGGTGGATAATTTTAAATTTCGATATTTTGAATTGAAGGAAAAAAATATTTAAGTCGAGAGATGCGGCAAATTTCCTCCCTATAATTTCTTTTATTTCTTTCGATAAATAAATGGCTTTGCTAAAAATAATATAAATTCGCTGATTTTTCTTTTTACCAAAAATTCATATTTTTCATTCTCTGTTTTCTTTTTTCTTACCCGGGATATGTTTTAAAAAGTAGTTTAAAATGAGCAATGTTAGAAATTCGAATTTCAATCTTCTATATTTTTTGTTGAGCAAAAAACGGCGAAATATTTCTAAAATAAATTGCTCAAAGTTTACCGAATTAAAAAATGTTCTATTCGTCAATAAGAAATTATATCCCAGGGATTCGAATACTCAAATTTCGCATTTTTATATTTTCAATTTAGAAAAAATCGGCGAAATATTTATGAAAAATTGCTTGAAATCTTTCAAAATTAGAGAACGTTTCGTTCATTAATGAAAAAATCAATTAATCTCCGATGAAACTCGGTTATTTCTAATTTCCACAAATTCAGCGAATATTTTGTTTAATCGCTAAGCATCTCTCGAGTCAAAAAAATTTTCTTTCAGTCCATCAACAAATTCCTATTTTATTCCAAACGAAATATTCGAATACGAATTTAATATTAGGGTGTCCCATAAGTTTCTTCCTTTTCGGCTCGCGGTGATACATAGCGTGGCGCGGAAAAAACTTATGGGACACCCTAATATATTAAAAATTCGTCTGCAAGATGCAAAGACTCGAGAGAGAAATCTCTCAAAAATTCATTCTTCTCCAAAAGAATACCAAAAAATACAACTTTTACTGGAAAAACTAATATTTCCTCTAAACCAAAAACGGAAACCTTCTCGCCATGAATCCTTTCGTCGCGAGGGTTCCTTCAACCTCATCGCAAAAATTATTCTTAACAATTTCAACTCTTTTCTTTCCTCCATTTTTCGAAACACCACAACAACAAAAAAAGAAGAAACAAAAAAATCCTATCCTTCTCGACTGACTCCACAAACTCGACTTCCCTCCCTTCGACTCTTTTCTAAAAAGTCTAAATAGCGACCCCTCGCAAAGCGAGCCACTGCTTTCTCTGTCTGAGGCAGGGCGATTCCTCGATGACGTCGACACTCGGCTTCTCCGGGTCGCTGCTGCCGGAGCAACCGTCCCTCTTCTCCGACGACTTCCCCTGGACTCCTGGAGCGTCGTCCACCGTGTCTATGGACTCTTTATGCGCCATCCCACGGGCGGGGAAAGAACTGGAGCGCAGGTACTGGTACCGGCAGTTCCGGTGCACGACCTCCTGCAGCTTCTCCTTGGCCGAGGGCTCCTCCTGCGACAGCAGCAGCGTCTTCGGCGGCGCCTCCACGTAGCCGCTCTCGTCGCTGTCCGCCTCCTCGTCCAGGGAGTCCAGGGTGAGGAAGGACGTGGTCTCGTCCAGGAAATCGTGGCGCGTCATCGACAAGTCCAGGGGAAACCTCTTGGGCGTCCCGACGCCGACGCCGTGGGTCTCCAACCGGGGACTCTCTCCTCGAGGCTTGTAGTCCACGCAGACGTCGTCGTCCTCGTCGTCGGCGTCGACGATCTCGTCCTCGTCGTCGAAGTCGAAGACGTTCGCGGTCGGATAATAACCGTCACCGGCCGCCACCTGCTGCAGCTGCAGTTTCTGCTGCAGCTTCTGGTGACTACTCCTCTCGCGGAACCTCGGACTCCCGCTGCAGGTCATGAAGTTTGGGGACCCCTCGGAATTGCGTCGGGGACCTCCTCCGGGACCCTTGCAGTCGCCGGAGGCCTCGCTGGCGTCAGCGGCCAGTCGATCCTCCTCCGGCACCTCGTTTCCCTCCGGCGACTCGCCGTCGACGGAAGTCCTGGCCTCCACCCCGGTCCTGGAGCCGCGCTCCTCGCTGTTGGCGGTGCTGGCGGTCTCGCAGCCGCTCGACACGCTGATGTTCTCGTCCGCGCTCTCGCGGTTCAGCGCCACGTCCAGCAGCCGGGCCAGCCTCCAGCCTTCCTGGTCCTGCCAACTGCGAGCGGCCTTCTCGAAGGACTTGAGCTCCTCCAGGAGCCGGCGTTGCTCGATCTCCTCGGCCACCGAGTCCTCCTCGATGGCGGAGAGCTTCGGCGCGCTCTTGGAACGTTCCAGTGGCGGCCTGTAGTTCTGGCCACCGGTGCTCAGCAGGATCTTGCGGCGCGGCAAGGATGGGTGCTCGTACACGGCGTTGGCCAGCGACAACCTGGAATAAAGAGAGAGAGAGAGAGTGGATTTTTAGAAAAATTTCGAAATTTTCGGAATTATTGGAAAGACTTAATATTATGAAAATTATTATTAACTTGTGAAGTAATTGAAAATGTAGAATTTATGGAGATTTATTGAAATTATGGAATTTGTGAATTAGTGGAAATTGTAGAATTTATGGGAATTTATTGAAATTATGGAATTTGTGATTCAGTCGAAATTGTAGAAATTATGGGAATTAATTGAAATTATGGAATTTGCGAATTAGTGGAAATTGTAGAAATTATGGGAATTTATTGAAATTATGGAATTTGCGAATTAGTCGAAATTGTAGAAATTATGGGAATCAGTTGAAATTATGGAATTTGTGATTCAGTCGAAATTGTAGAAATTATGGGAATGAATTGAAATTATGGAATTTGCGAATTAGTCGAAATTGTAGAAATTATGGGAATTAATTGAAATTATGGAATTTGCGAATTAGTGGAAATTGTAGAAATTATGGGAATGAATTGAAATTATGGAATTTGTGATTCAGTCGAAATTGTAGAATTTATGGAAAATAATTAAAATTATAGAATTTGTGAATTAGTCAAAGTTATGGGAATTTTTATGAATAATTGTAAATATAGGATCGTGACGTAGAGTGATAAAATCAATTAGGAAATTAGTTGGTAATCATTGAAAATTATTATGTATACATATAATACTTTCATAAGAGGATTGTCAATAGTTTTTTTTTTTAGCGAATTTTGCATTGCAAATTATGTTTTCTCCGTAATAATCGTTTCAGATTTGAGATTCTCACCGGTCTCCCCTTTCTCTAAAAGAACGAAGGAAAGAAGAAAGAAAGGCCTTTCTTTTTATACATAACTTTCACTCTCGTTGAAACGACGTTACGTTAATTTATATTGAAGACCTCGAGAAACGTATGGACTAATGGACAGGGATCATCAGTTTTGGGAGAGTTCAATTTTCATTCAATTGGAATTAATAGTTTCACGACACTGAAATCACCAGACAAAGGGGGAATATGGAACTAGAAAGTTTTTTTCTGTTAATCCTTTTAATTTGCTTCATTTTTTATTTCTTATTTTCATTTTCTGACTTTATATTTTTGGATTTTTCTCATTTTTGAAACACACACACATGCATATTTATACTCTTAATTATTGTTACATAATTGCTTTCTTTAAGTTCAAAAAAATTTTCTTGAATTAATTTCAAAAATTAATCAGCAAAATAAAGCAATATTAAATTCTAAAAGTAGCAGTAATGGTATGTACGAGATAAGTATTGAGATAAAAAAAATATCGACAAAAATCAGCATTGTTTACAAATTGGTTCCAGAACCGGTAGCAATAGAGATTGTTTGCCAGTGTGCAAGGTGATAAGATGTGGAGAGAAGTGGATTTTTTTTTTTCGTAATGTGATGGATTTCCGTGTCAAGAACTTTCTTTTTCTTTGAAATGCCGGGTTCAATGATTTTGAAAAGTTTCTAATGGAAACGAATGTTCGAGTATTTCTTTTCAAAGATAGAACTGATTATTTTTAATTTAAAAAAAATCGCTGAACTATTAAAAGAAACTTCATTAAAAAATAGGTTAATGAAAATCATTTTTGTTTATGTTAATATCGTATTTTCATCGGAAAAAAAATATTTCTACATTATTTTTATTCGTATAGTCCTAATTAAAAATTACCGTTTATGGAAAAAATCTTGGTAAGAACATAAACTCTGAGTAACAAAAAAATATTGTGAAATGATAGAAAAAAAGTCGCTAGTAATTTCATAAATAAAAAATCTTGGAAATCTTTTTTATAAAAGCAACTAAAAAATACTATTACAATATTTATCTTTTATCAAAATATTTTTTAATAAACAAATATTTTTACTGAAAAATAAAAATACGAATCTGAGGAATCTTGGGACTTAGTGGAGTTATTAAATTAATTATGAAATTAATTGATACTTATTGGAGGTTAAAACTTAAGTTGAATTTGTATAATTACAATTATAACTTAATGATTCATTTATAAAGTCTTGATAAGAATAAATGTAGATTCTTAGCAACAAGAAAACTGGGTAATGATAAGAAAAAATTGCGAGAATTATGATGAATGACAAATCTTGGGAATTGATAGCTTTCTAGAAAAACCGGTAAAAATCACAATTTTTTTTTCCTTTCGGTAGAATATTTGTTATAAACAACTGATATTTTTGCTGAAAAATGAAAATATTGATCTTGGAAGGCAATAATTTCTCTACTATTTTGCTATTCCGTCACTGAAGAAAAATATTTGTAAAACGTGTTAACGTACAGTATAAATGATAATTAATTGGTATTGTCCCAACAATAACATACCTATTTACGTTAAAATTATCAGCAAGAAAAAAATCAACTAAATACATATGGCAAAGAAATATTGTTAGAAATATTTGTTTTTCCCATACATGAAAATTCCAACCAGTGGATGAAAAAATTATTCTTAGAAGGATGAATCATTTTTAATCAACATTCCACTTAGACCTGACTAATAGCTGATCTGTAATCAAATGCTCAGACGCACCATTTTCAGCGCAAATTAGTATGAATACAAAACCTTGGATCTTCCTGTTTATAACGTTTTCTAAATAATCAAGATTCGTTGTTAATCAATCCAAGTGTAATTGTTATATTTAACATACACGAGTTCGCTTCTTGGATTCCCCTCCTCGAGTATGTGATATTTTTATAGAAAATTATACTGCAATCATTCACTGACGAGATCATACGAGTCTATAAATCTCCATTTGATGCACCTACTGCAATTGCAGCGCATCTTTCTATTCGATCAATCTCCGGGAAATATTAATGTTATTATTAATCGGCCAAAACCTTGACCTTAAACGTGAATTGATAGTTCTCTCATATCTAACGATCAATTAATTATTTATTAATAGTCAACTCCTGGATCATCAATCTTTTCCCACATTTTCTCGGAAAAGGTAAGAAAACGAACTTTTCTATGATTCTTTGAAAAGTTATTTTTTTGATCCTAATTCGAAAAAAATATATGACACTTTTGAAGTAAAGAAAAAAAATTATAGAAAATTTTCCTGTTCACGATTAATTAATCTTTATCGGGGATTCCAATATTCCAAATTTCAAGAATTCAATAATTAATGTTAAAGTAGGTATAAAATGGAATAAGAATCAAAACAAATTTGATGCAATTAAATTGCGCAATTAAATTGCGGAAATCAAAAACAATATTTATTACTTGTTATAATATTTTATTTAAAAACCGTCGTTTTATTTAAAAATCAAAGGATTTTGAAAAAGAAAACCAAATAATGGAAAATTAACGATTGAAATACAAAAATGGAGAAAACAAATGTTCTCTCTATTAATTAACTTATTATTTTTGATCCTGAAATCTTGGTAGAAAAAAAATAATTTTTTGGAACTATAAATTATCTTATTTTAAAATTTTGGTGAAAAAGATTAGCAAAAATCTTTTTCAATTAGAATAATAATGAAATGATGAAAAGATTGTAATTGAATCCTTTTTTTTCTTAAAATTATAATTTTTTCCAATTCAGTCAGATTAATTCTTTGATAGAAATTGAAGGAACCTCTTGAAATAAAAAAATTTTCTAATTAGCAAAATAATTAAACCTAAATTTAAAAAATTAACAGAATCATAATTAGTATATGTATATTCTGTGAGTCCATTTGCGTATACAATGAAAAATCTGGTACCTATTCAAAATTGCTCATCATGGCTAATTCTGACAATTCTTGACATTGAAGATTTTTGGAAAATTACCTACTCATTCTATTATCCTCTTTGCAAAGAAAATTTTCCAAGACACTAGTTGCAAGCAGACGTAACAGTAATAATAATAGTAGTAGTAAAAATAAACAAAAACCCATCTTTTGTTTCTTTTGTCTGGATGTTAAATTAAAGGGAAACAAAAGCATTGGGAAATACCTCGGTTCTTTAACAATTTACAAGAATATTGTGAGATATTCTTTTCATTTATTTTCTTTTCTTTTTTTTCATTCAATATTCCAGACAGTCAGTAAAGTTATCTGTTATTATTTGTTTTCTCTCTCTCTCTAACTGATATGAGTCTGTATTCAAGGTATGTTACGTCCACGTACTTACTTTCTGACATCTTGCAGTGCAGGGTAATTTAAATATCACTACACGTTTATTATTCAAGTTGCGACTCGAGTGATTTTTCAAAATGCTCGGCTGAAAACGAACTAGTCGGCTATAAAAATGATTAATGGAACGTTTGGGTAAACAAATCTTTGGTCCTTCTAAATAACAAAGCTGTAGGTCGCTGCTGTATTTGACAGAAATACCGAAGTGGCTGATTTTCTACGCGTTCTTATATTATTCGAGGGAATTTTTTTTTTTATGGAGGTAGGAATTTTACTGATTTCGAGAAAAATTTAAACAATTTTCAAAATTATTTTTGATAACAAGTACGGAATATTTGAGGAAACTATAACATTAGGTCCAAATTTAATATAACTGATAACAATGCACGCGTTTTGAGTTAAAATTGAAGGCATGCCCAAAACATTCCCAAAAAAATCGACTTTTGGAAAAATCTTTTTCACACTTTCGGGAGACCCATATCCGATGTATTTTTTTCCGAGGAATCCATTTTCATTGTCAAAATTCCAGATTTCTAACGAGAAATCCGATTTTTCCTCAAAAAACCTACTTTTTTCCACCTTCCGCTAAGATTTCGTCAAATTTGACCATGGAAATCGATTCTACGGGAAAAATTACCCCTAGAAATGACTTGTCCAACCCCATTTTTGATACTTTAATTTTTACCCCATTTTGGGGGGAAGGGGGAGGTATGCCCAAAAAAATCGACTTTTGGAAAAATCTTTTTCGCACTTTCGGAAAACCCATGTCCGATGTATTTTTTTCCGAGGAATCCATTTTCATTATCAAAACTGCAGATTCCCAACGGGAAATGCGATTTTTCCTCAAAAAACCTACTTTTTTCCAACTTCCGCTAGGATTTCGTCAAATTTGACCTTGGAAATCGATTCTACGGGAAAAATTACCCCTAGAAATGACTTGTCCAACGCCATTTTTGAAACTTTAATTTTTACCCCATTTTTGGGGGAAGGGGGAGGTATGCCCAAAAAAATCGACTTTTGGAAAAATCTTTTTCGCACTTTCGGAAGACCCATATCCGATGTATTTTTTTCCGAGGAATCCATTTTCATTGTCAAAATTCCAGACTTCCAACGGGAAATGCGATTTTTCCTCGAAAAACCTACTTTTTATCAACTTCCGCTGGGATTTTGTCAAATTTGACCTTGGAAATCGATTCTACGTGAAAAATTACCCCTAGAAATGACTTGTCCAGCCCCGTTTTTAAAACTTTAATTTTTACCCCATTTTTGGGGGGAAGACCGAATTTCAAACCCTCTGCAATTTTTCCCTTCCACTTTACACATTTTCGAAACTGAATGGAGGAATTCAGATTTCTGAATTTACAAACCCCTCCCACGCTTTCGCTTCCTTTCCTAATTTCATTTGGCAGTGAAACAATTGAAAGGATATACGAATTCTCCGGCTCGGTTTTATCCCATCTGCGGAAGATTCCCTTCCCATGCTGGTAAAATTCAATTCCGGAATAATTTATAAAAGAGCCAATTATTGTAGAAAAAGGAAATAGGAACGGGCAATAACATTCCTTCGAATGCACTCGAACGTACCTATTCGTGAAAGAAGACGTCGAATTTAATTCCCATTCGGTGGAATTCCGAAAGAAATTGTCTTCGTGACCCGTAAACTTCACTTCTAACTTTCCCGTTACAATACTTCGTTCTGTTTACCGAAGGCTTCTCACATAAATCTCCATTGTTTATAATCCGCTTGGAAAAAGTCAGTCGTTTTGTGCATCTAACAATAAGTTCCCCGAAAATTTCCGAGAATTACCCGAAACGCAGGATTATAATTTCATAATGAGGAAGGAACGATTTTATCTGTGCACTTTGTTCAAAATGTCACGTCCTAATTTCAAACTGCACGAATTCCAAACAGAAAAAAAATTTTGTTGCTGAAATTTGAAATGTTTCCCTACAAGATCCCAAAGAGAAAGTATTCGTGATCTCAAATTTAAGGAATTTAAAAATACGCAAATTAGGATTTGGTGCATTTATTTTTTTTTGGGGGTTGGTATAAAAAAATAGAAATTAACAATTAGTAACTCCCATAAAATTGAAAATTCAATGCAAATATTTTCTAATCCTCTTCCACCGGAGATAGTGAATTTCTATGAATTTTCGAAATGTCTTAAAATTGAAATTCGAAAAAACAGATTAATATTTTTTTTCTCTATCTATCTCAAAACATGGAATTTTTACAAAAATTAAAATATGATAAATAATTATCTACTTTTTTTTTTCAAAATTTTGTTATCTCGAATATTAAACCTCAGTCCAAAATATTGAAGAGAAATCCAATTCCTCAAAAACCCTGAAAATTTTCCAAAATTCTACCAATTTTAGAGAGAGCTAACAATTTTCCCTAGTGAAACGACACCAAGTGCTACCAATTTGTCACACCTCGTATTTATTTTTCTCCAATATTTAGTTTGGAGGTTCAATTGGAAAGCTTGCCACGGGGTACACCGGAAATTGTTACATCAAGCTTATGACTATTCAATCCATCGAGTTAATGGATAACCCGACTTATTTGTCATTCTAGCAGAAGCAAAATCCTTCCTTTCTCGCACATACACACTTATGCGCTATCAATGATTACACGTCAGTGCAAAGCCAAGTTAGCATCTTTTTTCAATTACAGGATCATCCTTTATTTATTTTAATAATCCGTTAATATTTTATCTTTTTATTTTTCTTTTCTTGGGGGGGGGGGGGGGGGGGGGGGAGATAATTTTTGGATAAACTTGAAATCCAAAAAGTATGATTTTTTTCCCTGGAATTTACTTTATATTTCTTAGAAGAAGTAATATCCATTAACCAAGATATCTATGAATTAATAATAACAACAACAGCAACAATAATAATAATAATAATAATCGTAATAATTTTAATACGAATAATAATGAAGATTTTAGTAATTCATTATTAATAATATTAACCCTTAGCGAACGAATGCCGCCATAGAATATTATTATTATTATTATCATTATTATTGTTATTAGTACTACTAATAACAGTTAAAATTGAAATATTAATATTAGTATTTCAATATTAATAAGCAATAATTGGGCACACGAACCTCGCATTTTGCCTGGAGACCTTATCACGGCGGAATTCCAGAAGCGCTTGACGAAGCCTCGCGTTCAGTGTCGAGGCTAATCTCTCAGCGACCGATTCCTTGGAGCAGAGAGCAGCGTGACACCTTAACTCGGGTCTCGACCTCCGACCCTCGTGCCGATAGACCCAAACGAAGAGCCTCGGGTGAGAGGCCGGTGCTGTACAATAGGTGACCCGATGGGCCCAGTATTCCGTGAGACCGTGGTCCTTGGTCGTCGCGGTCAGACCACCGCTGATGACAGTCAATCGCATCGTTACGTCCGGTCGATTGCTGCTCACGTAGTTCCTCCACAACGTCGACACGGGCTTCTCCACGCAGCCTTCGCCTGCAAGAGCGCACGTTATCACAAGTTTTCGCTAAAAAATGCAGCCGATAAATTATTCGTCTTCTTCATTCGTGCCCGTAACCCGTTGCGAGGAAAGAAAGAGGCTGGGGGAGAAGCGCAGACTCGGGAGAGACGAAAGAAAGACATTCCGGGACACCGCAGCGATGCAGTTGACGCACTTAGGTGCAATCTGGATTGAAATCGAATCTCGAAACGGATGCGACGGGTACAAAAGAGGGTTTTCTTTATTGGAAATTGAGTCGATGCACCTGGGGAGGTGCATCGGGTGAATGCACTTCGAACGAATGCATCTGGCAACCACGTTTTAAATGCGGAAAGTGGGTAAAAGTTTCGATTCTTGAGAGTGTCGGGTCAGAAGACGAATTTTTCCCGTTTTCGGCAAATGCATCTCTGGGAGACAATGCATCCGGTGCATGCGCTTCTCCATCCAATATCTACCAAATCCAAGTATTGAAAATTGGTAAAAACTTCGAGTGGAAAATCGTCCATAAGCGAGTCTCTCGAAATTGTGGGCACCAACCCTCGCCGTGCATCGGAGAGTGCATCCGGTAGGTGCACTCGACGGGCCAGTGCGTGCCCAGGCTGAACATGGGAAGTAGGAAAGAGACCGGGTCTGTCTTTAAGATCCTCGGTGGAGTGTAACGCGAGCAGCGTTATTTCAGGATTTATGCAAGCGCTGGTTCGGAACGCTGCAACGGGAAAATCGGCAAAACGCGAATGCATAATGCGAGTCTTCAGGAGCGCTATCGAAACTCGGCGAGGAATCGATCGAAGAAAAAAAGGCGCTGCGTATCGGGCTCTGCCCATAATGGCACACTCCGCCAAGTGGGTATAACGTTCCCGATGATTAAGGCCGACCCAGTACTGGTACACGAAGGTATGCAGAGAAAGTAGGGATGTGTCCCCACTGCATAGCCTCGCGTATGGGCCTCGGCTTCGTGCCGTTGCTCCCCGGTTCCCCCAACGGGTTACAGAAATCGAATCGTCGCCTCGGCCCGTTCGTACCGACCTTTGGCCCATCCGGTGAGGACGTTGCCCAGGTAGGCGACTTTGTAGGAAGGATCGTACTCGGTGATGGATGCATTTCCACGGTGTCTCCTCCAGATGCGTCCCAGGCCGCGTTTCAGGGACCTGAGCGTCTTCTGGCCGAATTCCTTGCTGCCCGAGGGTACCCTGGCCGCGAGGACCGCGGCATCGGGGACATCCTCGTCGACGGGGGTCGCGACCACGTCACCCAGGGTCTTCATCTTCTCGGTGACGTTGGGGAAAATTCGCGGGTCAGAGAAAGAAAGAGAGAAAGGGAGGAGGAAAGGAGGTGACGAAGACGTAAGACTTCGGTGGTCCTCTACATTGTGGTGGCCTCCCGCACGATGGTCCTCCGGGGGTTTCCTGCAACCAGAGAAGGCGAAAAATCGAGCGTTAGCGATCGTTGAGGAGGATTGCGATCGAAATGAAGTGCAATAAGCGCAATGGCACGGAGCTGGCGTGCAATTGCGTCGCTCCGATCCGCGTGAAAGCGCCGGCGA
Organism: Gasteruption jaculator; assembly: GCA_949825005.1. Lineage (NCBI taxonomy): Eukaryota > Metazoa > Arthropoda > Insecta > Hymenoptera > Gasteruptiidae > Gasteruption > Gasteruption jaculator. Next base: position 7,422,252 of record OX463774.1, read on the forward strand.
AAGTTCCAAAGAGTCAACGGCCTGCCGCCGAGGGAGAATACGCTGCGTCGTAGCGTTCTCCTTCCTTCCTTCTATTATTTATTTATTTATTTATTTGTTTGTTTGTTTATTTATCTATTGCGGCGTCGTGGGTACTTTTTTTTGTTCACCTCGTAGACGGATTTCCAAGCTCTCGTTTTTGCCCCCCCACGCGGGCATGGGTTTTATATAAATAATATGCATGGCGACGATACGGGAGTTTCCAGCTGCCGTTGCCGCTTGCCACGAGATTATTTCTATACGATAGCAAATCCACGAGCAGGAAGGAAGTCCGCGGGGAAGGCGGACGAGAAGGAAAAGAAAAGGCTTCTGTTTGAGACTTCGTGTCGGTGGATGTATCGGTCGGAAGGAACTTTACTTTGGATTCAAATCGTGACAATTGTTGGGATATGATTGCGGGTGGAGAAAGAAAAGAGGGTGATCGTCTTGATACGGAGATGAGGTTGGAGAGAGGCGGACCCAGGTGGTAGATGAAAGGGGTCTAGAGATTTTGGGATAATTCTCTAGTTATTATCTAGGAATATGTAAATTTTGGTGCGAGTCTTAACCCATTCGAGAGTGTGCAATTCATTTCCGAGAGGCAATTTTGGGGGATGATTGAATGGTTGGTGCTTTATTATCTTCGAAAATTTATAACTCCTGGGAATGAGGTTATAAATAATTGAAACTTTCAGGGTTAAAAGAGGGAACTTTGCACTTGAAAATGCGTTAAAGCAGAAGTTGATTTAATTTTTGGTTCCATGATTATGAATTTTTTAAATTGGTCCCAAAAGTCTCTAGGAATCTTGGAAACAATTAAATGAGTGTTAATTTATTCTGTTTGAAAATTTATAACTCTTGGATATAACTTTATAAGTAATTGAAACTTTCAGGTTTAAAAGGGCGAACTTTGCACCTCAAAACGCGGTAAAACAGAAATCGGTGTGACTCTTTATTCCATAGTTACGAATTTTCATAACTGCTCCTAAAAGTTTATAATTATTTTGGAGACAATTTATCAGTCGCGTTTAGTAAAATTTTGTAAATTCACTTTTCATACGAATTCTGCTATAAATCCAGATATTTAGAGATTTTCATATGAATGTTCAGATACCGGGAAATTTTAACTCGATTTCTCGATAGATACCTACAGATTTTCGGACGATCCTCCAACCAATCGTCGAAAAATCTGAAAAATTTCAAACTCACAACCATTGTCATTCTTCAGGTTCGCTTCGTTAAGTAAGCACCAGTTGAATCCTTTGCATGCGAGAGAGGGCAAAAATATCGAGAATTACCGATAAAAAAAGCAATAATTACACCGCGGTTGCTTAGAAACACGATGTGACTCCTAAATTTCGCAATTCATCGCTATTAACTCGATACTTCTTTTTTTTTCCCCGTGGAACGATTGCTAAATGCGCGTGCTGGAAGAATTCCGAGGGTTCTGGAAAATCTGTAGCCTCTCATAGAGAATTCCACGTAAAAACCTGTTGGGGTTTAAATAAACCTGTTTTTAGAATTCTATATGGAAGCGCAAGAATTAACGAAAAAAAAGTAAAGGAAGACAAATACTGGAACAAGTGGGAAACGTTCGACGAATTCCATACACTTTTCGGTAGTTGCTTCAATTTCGGCGGCGATGAGCAAACTGATAAGTGGGAAATTTCCAAGTTTACATTAGATCAGTTCGTCGTTCCTGGAATGCCCGAAAATGTAACTACGTGGTCGAATGAGTAAACAAAGTTTCTTTGAGGGTCAGTAATATTCGTACTTATGGCGTGGGCGTTCGTGGTGTGGGATTCAGAGGAATCACACCCAAAAGGGTTTTCCTACTCAGACTCTGTATTCAAGTGGACGGCCTCTAAATGACACTAATTACCGCGTTTGTCCGTTAAATGCGCGTTATGTCTATTCGCTAGTTCTTTTTTTGTCTGCAATCCAAAGAAGGATAGGATCTCTTCACCGTTTCAGTGCCAAGCGGCGCGATCGCGCTTCTTCCGTTCCATGTCGAAAAATACCAGCATTTTTGAAATAAGGAGCGAAAAGAGCGCTATCGCGCCGCTTAACAATTTTTCATTTGGAAAGAAAAAAAAAAAGACCTCTGGCCCTCAAACGGTTAAAAATGAGAACCCCGCCGTTGGCTGGAAGTCTCCTCTTTTCATCCGACGGTGAATCTGAATCCTCGAAAAAATTCCTCCCGGGAGTTCCAGCTCGTAAACGACGCCGAGGTAGAGAGAAACTCTCTTCTAGGGAGAAAAAGGAGGTACCAAAAAAGCCTCTAAATAATTCCTCCTTTGATGGTTCGACTCGTGAAGGGAAAAAGAGGCGAAGATAAACATCGGCCATTGAGTGGCTAAGGAAGAGAAAAATAAAATCCGTTATTTTTCTGCACGTGGCTGTTACTCACGCAAATGTAATTCCCGGGGGAGTTCAAGTTCACGATAATAACGAGAATCCGTAATTAATTCTTCCCTTCCACGATTCTCTCTGCGGCTTTATCTGCAATCTTAATTCTTTTAATAACAAATAAATCCTCTTCCCTTAAGATCTTTCTCAGTGTATGTGCCTACGTCCACGTCCTATTACCTCAACACGGGATTATTTACCTTTGGTATGAGCAAAGGCAGGAAGGAAGTCGATGCAGAAACTCGTGGTTTTCTCACGAGACGCAGATACGCGGTGTTGATTTATACACGTGTATTAACTTCTAGGTGCCTCGTACCGAGAACCGGAGGGCCAGAGAGCCGGAGAGCCAGAGAGCCAGAGAAAAAGAGAGGAGAGATGTCTCGTCTTGACTCCTGCTTTGTCTCATCTCAAGATTAGATGATCTCTGCAGGATGAATATACTCGTACCGGTATTAGAATGCGTCTCTACGCGAGAAAAGGAAAGGAAGGGAAGGCAAAAGAAAGGAACTCATCTCCTCGAGTGATTCCTATTTGGTACAGGCTTCTATAAAAAGAAAAAGAAGAAGAAGATACCACTGGACCGGCTTCAAGTCGTCCCAGACTGGGACCGAAGATTGGAATAACAAGAGTAATTTAGTAAATTATGGAAGTATGTAATTTAGTGTTCTTGGCGAATCCCTAGCAAAACTCTGGCAAAAGAATAGCAAAACCCTGGCAAAAATCCTATTATAGCGAAATAAAATCAACAACTTTCAACCCCAAAACTCGGGTTCCCCTTGACCCCGGTTTTCGGGTGATACGTGAAATATACTTGCAATTTGAAGAAAGCTCGAGAAAATAGTAAATCGTAAGATGATTCTCCAGCTATTTCCAGACTCTGGAGTCATCATCCAAAAATTTAGAGATTCTAGGACAATTTTTCGACGAAATCTGCAGATTTTAAGAGAGTACTAGATATTCTTGAAAATTGTAAGACAATTCTCAAGGTATTTCCAGATTTTGAAGTCATCATCCAAAAATCTGGAGATCCTAGGACAATTTTTCGACGAAATCTGCAGATTTTAAGAGAACACTAGATATTCCTGAAAATTGTCAGACAATTCTCAAGGTATTTCCAGACTCTGGAGTCATCATCCAAAAATCTGGAGATTCTAGGACAATTTTACGACGAAATCTGCAGATTTTAAGAGAACACTAGATATTCCTGAAAATTGTCAGACAATTCTGAAGCTATTTCCAGATTCTGGAGTTATCATCCAAAAAAAGAGATTTTAGGAAAATTTTTCGATGAAATCTGCAGATTTTAAATTTTCGATCCAGATGTATGGGGATTTCTTCACAGAAGTACCGATACGACTCCGGACACGTACTCGTAGATTTCGCGTCGATCATCATTCGTGCTCGCCGAGATAGGAACATCTGGTACCGATGACGAGACCAATTCAATAAAAACCGTCCTCTTAAAGTAAACACTGACAAGGATGGAAACAAACATTGTGTTTATACGTCATGCGTCGTCGTAAAAACGGATTATTCAATGATATCCTGCGCTAAATGCATCGCTACTTTATCGGTATTGTAAACAAGCATCCATCGTAGGAACAGATGCATGCAAGTACCATGGGTTCGATTAAAAATGGATGCCGTTGCGGGTGCGTATAGGTAATTTAGGCGAATGGTTCAATTGAAGCGTGAATTGGTGGCTCCCGGTTTCCCCAAGTACAGCAGCGGGACAACCTTGTCTAATAATCTAATTGACTTATTGACCCAAACGATTAAACAAATTGAACGCTCGGCTCTTAAATGGCTCGGAAGAATTTTAACGAGCGCTTGTATACGTCAAGTGCATAAGTAAACAACCCAGGAAGATCCCGTGGAGAAAACTTCAGGTGGACTCGCCTCAGAATTGCTCCAAAAAGTACTTCGAGGTTGAGATTTCCCATTTTTAGGAGCAATTTGGTTTTCCAACGGGTCTCTGAGAGATCAGATGGTCCAGAAAACACCAGTTTTGTTCGAGAATGGCTGGAAAAAGACCTCCAAAGTTGAAATATTCAATTTTTGGAGTCTTTCCATTTTTTAACGGATCTCTCAGAAATCGCATGGTCCAAAAAACACCAGTTTTTTTCGAGAATGGCTGAAAAAAGACCTCCCCAAAATTGAAATTTCCAATTTTTGGAGTTTCTCGATTTTTTAACGGGTCTCTCAGAAATCGCATGGTCCAAAAAACAACAATTTTGTCCCAGAATGGGTCGAAAAAAACCTCCAAAATTAAAATTTCTAATTTTTGGAGTCTTTCGATTTTTTAACGGGTCTTCGAGAGGTCACGTGGTCGAAAAAACACCAGTTTTGTTCGAGAATGGTTCGAAAAAAATCTCCAAAATTGAAATTTCCAATTTTTGGAGGCTTCTGATTTTTTAACGGGTCTTCCAGAGGTCACGTGGTCCAAAAAAACACCAGATTTATCTTCGAATGGCTTAAAAAAGACCTTGAAAGGTGAAGTTTCCAATTTTTGGGGCCATTCGATCTTCGAACGGGTCTTCCAAAGTGTTTTTGCTGGAATGAATCAAAAAATACCAATTTCACCCCACAAAAGTTGAAAAGAAAGGCCTTTGAAGCTGGAGCCAATGGGAATTCCTCGAAATATTGCCGCACGTAATAGTCGGTTCTTTTCGACGCTGCTGTAAACAAGCGCAGCTGTGAATAACGGGGAAATCTTCCGGTAGAAAGGCACCGGTTTACCGATTTTGCGGAGTTTACTTGGAAGTTGTCTTATAATGCCGGCTATGAATGTGAATATGGCATTATATGGGACAGTATGGCTTCGCAAGCCGACAATTTTTCCGCACTTCTATTCTTTTATTACTATCAAACAAGAAATATTGCGGTATACGATACCTCGACGCATAGGATACATATTTCTAACGGTGTACTACGAGAATAAACAACTATTCGACTAACACATGCACATACACTGTTTCGTATTTTATGAAATTCAATGTTTATGCAACGGGAATTCGAATTTTAGTAATATTGCATCTTCGGAAAAATTTCAAGAAGCAATTTTTAGAAATGCTATTTCCAAGCAATTTTGATGTTGAAAATTCCTCGTTTTTGAAAATTTGGTTTTATTTTCATTGAGTTGCGGAGCGTTACAATTTTTATAATAAAACTATTATTTTTATAGGTCATAATAACTTACAAATTATATTAATTATAAATTTTTCTGTTGTAAATTCCGAATTCCAAAAGAAGGAAAATTCTGAAACATGAATTTCATTTGTCGAAATTCTTGTTCATTAAAATGAAGAAAATTGCAATTTTTGGCTGGAAACTAAGCTTCCTCAAAATTGGGTTTTAAAAAAATCGAAAATACAAAAAAAAGGCGGTATTAAAATTGGAGAAATTTCATATGAGGAAAAATCGCTAAAAATCATCAAATTTAAATTTCCCCGATCGTTTGCTTTTCACTGAAATACTGAAAACCACAATCTCTGGAATTTAATATCTACTTTCTTCAATTTTATTTACAAAATTTCAAAATTTCAATTTGAAGGAATTTTATGTTGGTCACAAATTTTTCAATTTTGGGGAATTTCAGTTTAATGAATAAAAAAATTCATTTTTCGGCGATTCACCAAAGAAGAAATTTAGTATCTCGAAATCGGCAATTTTCAACCCTTAAACTAAAAATAAGTTTCATAAAAATCGGTATTTCAAAATTTAGAAGCAAATATTTAGGAAATGGAACTTTCTGACCGTAAAATTTTCGATATTCTTATTTCTACAATTCTATGTTGTTCTTGAAATTCCAAAGTCCCAATTTTCAGGAATTTCATTTTTACGATTCAAAAAAAAATTCAATTTTCAGCAGTTTCGTGAGAAAGAATCCAAATATTCCATAATCGGTCATTTTCAACGACAGAATCTCTTGATTTGAGCATCTAGGGATTTTAATACAGATTTTCTGGTGTTTTCGAAATTCGAAGGTGCCAATTTAGAGGAACTTCAGTGTTACCGTAAAATTTGCAATTTTCTCCAGTCGAGTGAAGTGATAATAGGTATCAAAGATCAGATCCGTTACACTTAAACGCGAGTTAACTCAACTGGCGGTTAATAAACGTCCAATTCTAAATCACTGGTACGATGATCGCTAATAATACCGGAACCCTCGTGTGTTTGTACAGATGGTTGGTGAACTCTCGAGGATTCTCCTGGGAACAGTACCATCAATTTGTCGTGCGTTTATATAAATTCCGCGAATGGCATAATTCCGCGAAGAAAAACGCCCGCCGATTTTTCACATATGCTCCGAGGAGAAAACGACAAAGAAAGAGCGGCCGAGCGGAAATTCACAGCCGACATCGATCATGCCTGGCCGAAGAACAATTTTTGCGTAAACAATCGACCGGCTTTTACTCGGAAACAAAGCAAAAAGCGGATTATTATTATCGCCTGCTGTCACGAAAATATATATACAAAGACGCAAATTAATTCGTGAGAAAAAATTTCTTCGAATAAATCGCGTGACCGGGTCAGGGAAAAATGGAGTATGGTATCGTGACGCTGATATAATTAACCCTCAGCTAGTCTACAGGGGTCTCAGACGCCCCAGTTTAGTTTGGTTCCAATTGAAGTACTTTTGTGATACAAAAATTTCCACAATTTTCTTTTTTTATAAAAGGCATGAGTATTGATGGTTTTAGTTGGTTTTTCAAAAATTCCAATTTCCCAAAATTTTATCGTAAATGGAAAATAATTTAATAAAATATTAATATTGTAACAGAGAAATTGTAAAAAAATAAATACCAAAAATTAGAATTTTTAGTGAAAGAATTTCCTAGCATTGATACTTTTACTTAATTTAAAAAAAAAACGAAAATTTTCACAATTACACCAAAAATAGAAAATTACAAAATAAAATAATTGCATTGTAACAGAGAAGCTGCTGAAAAAAATCCTGAAAATTGGAATTTTTACTGGAAGAATTCCCTAACATATTTCCTAATATTTTTATTTGAATTTTCGAAATTTCATTGAAAATGAAAATTAATTTAAAGCGGTATCAATATTGTAACAAAGTTTCTATAAAAAAAAGGTCCACAATTGCAACTGAAACTGCAGCTGCGGGTATAAAAATAATTGTCAATGAAATGAAATTTGTGTGTATTCGTCTGTATGTGTGTGGTTATTTCCTATCTTCGTGAAAAAAGCACAAGCAGTGCGATTATACGAAGAAACGTAAGAAAAATTAGCCATCGACACTTGAAACTGCCGGTGTTACTTCGGATAACGATCGTTTGAAGGTTGAATGCCGACGTAGCCACTTCACTTCTATTTCTTTTTATAGTTTTGATAAAGAAGAAAAAAAACCGTTTTATTTATCGCGAAATGATATCACGACACATTTTTTCGACGATTCAAGTGTATCGAATCTGGCATCGATAACGTTCAGTTCCGTCAGCAGCTTCGATATCGATCTTGATAATGGCGATTACGAAAACAATTATTCTAAATTTCTATTAATAATTCTGAATCATTTTCGATCCGCTCAATTTTCGAGTTTCAATGACAATGATTCCAAATTGGGTTAATTATTTTGTTATATTTGATTGCAATTGAATATCAAAATAATAAATCGATAATAACGATAACGATGATGATCGCCAATAATTCAAAAATTATGCAGTTTCAATTAGAATGTTAAAGAATTTTAGAATACTCAAATTCTAATTATGACTCTGGACTGATGAACATGTTGACGAACATTTTTTTTAATTAAATTTTTAGAAATTTAAAAATATCGAACCGATAATGATAATCTTGAACTGATAGTATCGATGATATCGATGACGACGAAAGTGATTGTAAATTAATGATGTTGATTCTTGATCATTTGAATATCATTCACCTCCAGAATATTGACCTGGTGATGGCGATCCTAAATTGACGATATCGATAATAATTCTTAATAATATAAAGATTATTCATTTTTGGAATGATTAATTAAGTCGATTATGGCTATTCTGAGCCGATGATGATTTTTCTTGGAATTCTAGGACTCTCGAATTTGAGAACTTCAAAATTACGATTCTGAACTAATGGTGATTCAAAATAAAGATTATTAATGATTCGAGAATGGCATGAAAATTCTCAAATTATTGAAAATTACTATTTTTGAAATAATTTGAGAATTATTCACTTTCAGAATTTTAAACTGATTAATATAATAATAATAATGTCGAAAATGTGAAAAAATGTGAAAAGCGTTGAAGTGATGTTGGCGATTCGGAAATTTTGATAATTCTTAATTAAGTTTAGAATATTGAATTGATGATGATTACGATTATGGCTGATTTCGACTATAATTATGATTACCATTACGATCACGACCATCGCTATACCATATTAGGGGGATTGCAACTTCCGTACTTTGGTAGGATGTTTCTAATGGCACCGTATAAAGGTACATGTATGTATGTATAAAGACATGCACGATGCATGTACGTATGAAGCATATATGTATACACAACAATAAATCGACATCGTTTATAGTTACGTAAGGTGCACATCGTCCAAGGATAATGCGACTAGGAATGTCAAATCCATTTTTCATTGCTCTCGTTGACCAATCTCTCGTACCCGGAGATGCTCGCTTCACTTTTTGCGCTCCTCATATTTCCCATTTGCATACGAACGTACATACGTATATGCTTATTCTTTTTTTCTTTTTGCCGAATCCTTCTCGTTTAAAGTATGTACTGCCGCTTTTTCTTCGCGTTCATCGTTACGTCTTCCTTGGCATGAAGCGAAGAAAGAAAGGAAGGAATGGAGTAAGAGTCATCATTATTTCCGCAACAATGATCCGCATACGGACTCGCAATAATTATTGTTGCGGTTGCGAACGTTTTCTACATTGATATATATTATTTTCAAATCGACGCTACAATATCAGGTCGATATTTGAAAAGCGAAAATTTCGAAAATCATTAACCCCTTCGAGACCGATTGCACACCGTGTGTGTAAAATTGAAATTCAATTCCGTGGTTTTGAGAGATAATTTTATTATAATTAAATTATATTTCATAATGTAATATAATTTTTTTTTCTTTCAAATACAATTTTTTACCATATTGTATTAAATTTAAATGAAAATACAATAATTTTCATAATGTATAAATACAAAAAATTAGAAAAATTAAGTTTAATATAATTATTTTTCTTTTAAATAATTGAAATCAAGTGCAACCGGTCTTATAGCCTCGCCAAGAAAACAAAAGTTTCGCTCTTGGGGACCGTGTTCGCAAAAAAATCGCCGTCTCGAATGAATTAAAATCGCCATAATCGCCATAAACACCATCAATTGGGCATCAATCGAATATCATGAAAACAGAATAATTCGAAAACCATGAAAAATCGCCATAAACACCATGAATTTTGAACCATCAACCATCCATCGCCATCACGAATCCTCCATTATCACACAGCACCGGTGAAACCGAAACTTTTCGGGCGAATAATTAAAAAGCAATAAACAAACATTTTAATGACTGCATATACTTATCAACGCAGTTTCTCTCGATCCGAGATACCACCGAGCTTCGAATACTCTTTTAATGGCACTGTTTTCCAAAATTCATTAATTGATATGTTAATGAATTATGGACCTATCTCAAAATTGTTTTCATGAGATATTTCCCGAAATTCTGATAAGAAGAGGATGCTTTTATCTATCCTTGTTTTTTTCTTTTCACGATTTTCCAAAACGTCAGTGACTTCGTTTCACCTTTCGGTTATATTTTTTTTTTATCGTTGATACCTTGGAAATTTTTTTATAGGCCCGAATTCACCCCCCCCCCCCCCCTCCTTTCCTGTAATTGCAATTTTATGTAACTCTATTGACGTCAACGTATCGTTCCCGGTGGACGTGCATCATAAGTCCGGTCAGTCGACTGTAATAATAAATAATGTTGCCCACGAGCACGAGAGGAATAACAAGTTTTGTTGCGAAGCTAAAAAATCAGGGGCTTTAGGAACAGATCGCTAATCTCGCGTTTGGTATCGAAAAATGTAGAATAATTTACGTTGAAAAAAAAAATCCGATTGGCACAATAATGCAAATTGTTAAAAAAAAATAATAATTTTGGTATCCCTAATTCATTTCCATGTTTGTGTTAAACATTTACCTAATTAAAAAAAAATAGGATTTTCATTTTAAAAATGTGCCCTTTAAAAAAATGGGGGAATTGGGGTTCTAGGGTTTTGGAATTGGGGTTCTAAGATAGGGAAAAAAGAAAATTGGTTTGAAATAGGGATATCTGTAATTTCCATAACTTCTTTGGTATCCCTAATTCATTTCCATGTTTGTATCAAATATTTACCGAATTTAAAAAAAAAACTAGAATTTTCATTTTAAAAATGTGCCCTTTAAAAAAATGGGGGAATTGGGGTTCTAGGGTTTTGGAATTGGGGTTCTAAGATAGGGAAAAAAGAAAATTGGTTTGAAATAGGGATATCTGTAATTTCCATAACTTCTTTGGTATCCCTAATTCATTTCCATGTTTGTATCAAATATTTACCTAATTTTAAAAAAACAAACTAGAATTTTCATTTTTAAAAATGTGCCCTTTCAAAAATTGGGGGAATTGGGGTTCTAAACTATAGGGAACCAACAAAATTGGTTTGAAATAGGGACAGTTGTGAATGCAGCAATGAACTTTCGAGTCTCTAATGCCACTGATTGTGAGTAAGTAAGTAAGTATTAAAATAAATAACAGTTGCCGTGTGTGCACCGCAACGACTAATAAAACAGCTTATCTTATGGAAGAACGTTAGTTCCTTCGTTAGTGAGAAGGATATGAAATACGTGTAAAAATGATAAAGTGAGAACCGAGCAGTTCTTTCCTATGCGTTACCACACTAATTAACAGCTTCGGGGTATAAATGCTAACGGTTGATTGGGAGAAATTCATAAATTTCTTTCAAAGAAATGTTTCCAACGCAGTCGCTACGAATATTGTGAAGACGGGATCATCAAAATATTAGTGAGATTATAAAAAAAAATAATAAAATTTATGCAAGGGAAAATTTTTTCCAGATTCTAAATAAAACTAATTTTGGAAGGAAAATGAAAATTGCCAATTCGTTCTTGGAATTTTCGTTTAAAAAAATGGCTCTGAATGTAAGAAAAAATTGCAATGGCACGGTACTAATTTTGTTTGTCCTAAAAATAAAAATAACTATAACATAAAATAATAAAAATTCCCATAACTGCTACGTCTACCTGGCATTTGCTTTTCTCTTTTTTTTATTTTTTATAATATACATATTATTTATACTACATCATGTGTAACTTAAAAAATTTGTAAATACTCTACACGACGTGGTTACCAAATAAAGCCCTGAACTTAACCAGACTTTTATGATTCGAGTTCCTCAATATAAATTGCGCAATAAAACCGATCTGTAGCCCTGAATTCTCACGAAGCCTGTCACTACTATCTACCGATTTTCCTTTTATAAATATTCTAATCAAAGTTTAACCTTGAATAAGGTTTTTTTTTCTCACTAACGAACACTTTTTTTTTTCGATTCGTTCCTAATATTTTGATTTCGACCTTGCGAATAGTTGAATAAAATTATGAAAACTTATAAATATACAGGAAGGTAAGGAAGTGGGTCAAATAAATCGTTATGTCATCAATTAAGGGGCTGGAAGGAAACAATTACCATAGAGGGAGCATTTATTACCGAAGGGAACTCCCACGCTTACTTGAAATTTCGAATTTCTTGAAATTCTGGTGATATTCGGTTCTCCGGTGATATATTGAAGAATATTCAAGAAGTGGAATTTTCATTTTGAGGGATTGGAAAATAAAAAAATAAAAAATAGTAATGAAAAAATTGAGTAAAATTTCATTTGAGCATAATTCGAGCAATTTGCCACAATTTGTTCAATTTGCGGAATTGAGAATTTGTTTCTCAAATAATTTACGGATTCGAAAAAAAAATAAAATAAAAATAATATTTCTATTTTGAGTTTGAAAGAGAAAGAAAAAGAAAAAAAATAGAAAAGGGTTGTTGAGAGACTATAAAAGAAAAAGAATTCAAAATTTTTCCTAAATCAAACAATTTTTCCGAAAATAAAAAAGAAGAAGGAGGCGAGAAATATAATTAATAAGGCCAATTACCTCAAGTTTCTTCAATTTCGACATAGGAATTCGAGGAAAAAAAATTGAATCAAGTCAAATTAATATATATCAAGTACCTGCGTGTGAGTGCCTATGTCGAAATAACACACTTCGCCATGTAACGTACAAATCGTAGACTGAATACTTAAAAAGAGGGCTATTAAAAGAGCACTCATTGCGAATATAGTAGTACATAAAGTGACACGTAAGGATGTCGAGTCTGGGAAAGCAAAAGTACCGTCATAGATGTAATACACATCATTATACTATTCTGCACCATCATCAGCAAGTCAGTATTTACTACATGCAAAAAGCCTTATAAAGGTGTCCCGATTGGAGGATGTGAGAAAATGCCGTGTGTATATGGTCGTAAATTCCTTTTTTCACACCACTTTCTTTTCCTTTACAAATCACCGACCTACGTAACTATTATTTTCAGCTTTTCCAGTGAGTCGCAAATCCTCATACTCGGGAACAACAAAAAGCCGTATTTATTAGTTTGTTTTTTTTCCATAGGGTTCGTGAGAGAGCGTATATATTTTATTTTATTATATGGGAAATTTTAATTTTTCAAAAATGTCAAAATTGACACTAAAAATAAGATTCGTAATTTTTATATTTATTTAAATGTAATTTAATCAAGATTATTTAAATAAATTATTAATGTTATTTCGAGTTGGGGATCAAATAGAAATTCTGACAATTTTATTCAGCTTCAATGAGTATTGAAAATTGAAATAAAATGAGTAAAAAAAATAAATAAATAAAATGATTTTATCGAGGAAATTTTAGGGAATAAAAATGTCCAATTTTATAAAGCAATTTTCGCGTTAAGTATAATGAGTTAATTTCAAATTTCCCTGTTAGCAAATACATGTATAGCAAATGAATTGATTCAAGAAATTGGAAATCCCGAGAAAGATCACGACATCGTTTAAAGGAAATTACTGTGCAGCAATTAGATTAATTATGTAGATTGATGACGATTATAACAATTTGTTTTAATTCCCTTGCTCTCAATTGCCCAAGATATTTATCCGCTGAAGAAACAGGTAAGGCAAAATCGCTAAGCTTGATGCTTGAACCCCGACCCTAGCATAAGTTTCAGGCTTTCAGAGTCTAAATTTACGGTTAAAGAAATGATATTTATTAATAAATTTTATTTCAAGGATTCTGTCCGGAAATAACGGATTCCAAAATTAAACGAAACTTGCAATCGCTCAGTCTTTGAAGTCTAATTTTAGAGACGTAAAAATCAACATTTTCATTGATTCCGAAAATTCCGTCTGAAAATAGAAAATCCCTAGTGTTAATAAAACACAGTTTCTTAAGACTTTGATGCTCAATTTCGGGAACAAAAAATAACAATTGTATGCTTTGGAAAATAGACACGTTAAAATATATCTCGAAAAATGGGCTAAAAATTAAAGTTGTAAAAACAGGGTTGGACAAGTCATTTCTAGGGGTAATTTTTCCCGTAGAATCGATTCCAAATGTCAATTTTGGTGAAATCCTAGCGGAAGTTGGAAAAAAGTAGGTTTTTTGAGGAAAAATCGTTTTTCTCGTGGGATTTCGGGAATTTAATTAACAGATTTGGATTCCTCGGAAAAAAATACATCGGATAAGGGTCTTCCGAAAGTCCTGAAAAGATTTTTCCAAAAGTCGACTTTTTTGGGTATACCTTCAATTTCAATTCAGACCAGAGTGGCTTAAGTTTTTAAATGACCTCAAAAGAGACGCAATTTTAAAATATCCATGAGAAAATAGAAAATTCCTAATGAACGAAATTCGCGATTTTAGGGGAAAAAAATTAAATTTCACGAATTCCACTTAAAAATAAAACGTTCCCGAAAAAAATAAAATTCAGTATTTCGAAAGTAAATAGTTTTGGACTTTTTTTTTTAGTATTACTAGGGTTTTCAGGTTACTCTCCAAAATAAGAGCCTCAATAAAATTCCCCAATAACTCAGTTATATTAGAAATTACATACAAAAATTCCTCTATTTTTTTTTCTAGGACACATGAATATATATAAAGAGAATAAGAGGGCAGAAAAAAATTACTTATCGGCACGGAAAGATACAAAAGTCTTTGAAGTTTAACTGTCGAGCAACCATGAATATGAAATGAATTATTTTCGCTATATATAATTCGTAAGTTAAATACATCGTGAATTCACGTATAGCATAACACACACACGCACGTGTGTAGGTAAATATGAAAAAAATATACAAATACATGAGTACATGCTGCCTCGACCATATTGAAATTCCTGCCAACGTTTTATATCGCGTGTGTTTATCTATCCTAAGTCTTTTTTTTCTCGTGCTATGAGACTGACCTTCGCATTTCTTCCTCTTTTTTGAAATGCAACTATAAAGCAGAATAAATAATTAGAAAAATGGAGAAGGAGGGATTCGAGAAGCAACGGATGAAATGTCAGAGTTCGCATAAACATCTCCTTCCAATAAAATGGAAATCATGGAAAGGACCAAGAAAAGGAACGGGAACATGTGTTCCAGTATGTTCCTTGTCTCATAGAAAATATCTATATTTTAGGAAAAACATGTTGTGAAGAAAAAAATATTTTCCTTCGTTCCAGAAACTCCATCTAGTAAATAATATGGTCCTAAAGAGGAAAATGTATTATTCCAACTGAGAAAGAACAATTTTTAAAAGTCTAATTTTGATTTTTGTGAAAATACCGAAATTGTCTATTGTTACCAAAAAATCGAGACACTATTTAATATCTGAAAAAGTCAATTTTCTATAAAACCTATTACTAATTAAACCTACCATTAATTAGGGATTATTAAAGCAAACAAACATTGCTTTAATTCCATCAAATTTTTTTTATTATGCTAATTATCATAATTTCCTTCAATTTCGATATATAAAATCGCATAAAACATCATATAAAGATCAATTATTTTTTAATTATACAATTTCTGAATTTTTTTTGTCTATTTTTAACATTGAAGGTGAAGGAACTTGTATAGTATCAATTTAATCTTGAATTTGTAATAATTTCATTTTGAGAAACTTCAATTTTGTAGAAAACCCAAGAATATTAATTAGGGATTTTACAAATAAGGAAAAATTGCAATTGTAGATCCCATCGAATTTTGTCTCAGTGTAAAATGACGAAATTCGTTCTACTTTTTTAATATTCAACAAAAGCAATAATCAAAAATAAGCTAATTACGATAATATCCCTAAATTCCAATACGTAAAACCAGGGTACACTAAAAATATAGAATAATTCTATCAGTAAATTTATTTTCCATTTTACAGAAAGTACCCTAATTATAGTAAAATTCAACTTCTTTCATTTTTCTATTAATTTCCCGTCGTATAAAAAAATATGATAAAAATTGATTTTCTACTGATATAACAAAGTCAATATACTACTAATATAAGTATGGTAAAACTTGTATTAGTAATTAACACTACAGTCACTGCTAATATAAGACTAATATAAAACAGTTTGTTAACCAGATCAATCTGGAAGATTCTGAATCCGAAGGAAGACAAAGAGGCCTTATGGCGAACGGTCCATTGGTGGAGGTCAACCACATTTGAAACCATAACCAAGTAAATGGTGTTATCTACCATCTGAACGAATTAACACGTAACATCAAAGTCAGAAGATTTCATCCAATTAGAAAGAAGAAACAAAAAATACAGAGGTATCTGTCAAACTGGAGTCGTGTTGTTGGTACAAACACTGTTAAAATAACAAATAAATTAAATGGTGGAAAAAATTCATTAAAACGCCGGGATTACCATAACTGGTTATTTGGGAAAAAATACATAGTAATTAATACTAATGTAAGAAGGAGGAAAAGGACAACATCTCCAGAAAAAATAGTCGTACGCAAATACGCACACATGTATACCCACCCACTTGATGAGCAAGTATTGTGCACATATTTATATAGAAGCGTATTTGCAATTTTTAATGACGATAAACGTTAATTAGGAACCCAATGATCAAAATTCGTTGTAGCGCAAGGTAAATGAATTCACAATAATTATTTAAATTACACAATATATGCTATCCGCCATCATTTCCTTAAAAACATATATATTTTTTTTCTATAGTAACCTTTTTAATTCAACAATCTTCATTTTTGAAAAGGAATTTTCAGAATTTGTTTGCGCAATTTGTCCAACTGGGAATAATAAAATTAATTATGAAAATAACAGAATTCTCCCAGAAATTTGAGAATTCAATTTAACTGTGCGCAGTTACTATAACTTTACATATAACATTTATGAAAATATGTTCGAATTTAAAAATTAATATGAGCAATTTCGAAAATCGAGGATAATAAAATAATTTGTGGAAGTAATAAAAATTCCCAGAAAGTTCAAAATTCAATTCAACTTCTCTCGCAATTTTCATCATTTTTATGGTTAACGTGACTATTTTTATTTTTGCTGACGTCTTTCAAGTAGATGGTAAATTTTGCTAAATTTGCAAACTATATTTTCCTATTTTTCTACAATACCCTGATTGCGCCAAAAATTCAGAACAATTCGGGGGAGTTCTACGGGAATAATCTTGAATTTCGGAAATAAATTTTCAGGATTTATATGCGCAATTTATGGGACACGGAACAAATGGATTCTCGGAAAGGCTCTTAACAGGTTGCTTCTTTCCTTTTTACACCAGACGTTTTTTCGCAAACAACGAGAGGAGACCTGGTGCTGAATACGTAAGTCTCGGGGTGGACGACAAAAGACCGAAACACTTGGAATAACTTTCACCGTGGAATCTTTGCTCTGCCTGACTCAGGTCGAAAAAATATGTTACATGCAGACATACATGTAGGGAATTCGTGGATTTTGTAAACAAATTGTTTTCACTTTTTAAATAAATTCCGAATGCGTGCGAAAGTAAGTGGGTACATCTAGTTTTTGTTTCGCCAACGTACCTGCTAAGAAACTTCGGGATTTTTTCCTTCGGTGCAAGGGCAGCCTTTTTTCGTCCGCTGCGATTCGACGATGGTTTTCTTCGAGGATCATAAAAATACACCGACGCAATTTCCAAATTCGCTGGATAATTTCCTGCACCAATTAATTCCTCGGTGTCCCGGAAGCCGTGGAAATTCGTAAGTTGCTATACGTGAGGTTTGCAGCGACTGGAAAGAAAATGTGAAATCGTTAATGATTGCCATTTGTATCGGTATTGGAGTTGCACAAATTTTGGAAATTGGGATTGTGACAAAAAATGCGCTCGCACGAAGGAAATACTAAATAATAAATAGCAGTTCTCGAATTGATAATTCGATTGCATCGGTTTAAAATTCTAATTGAAACTTTAATATTTAATATTTATTGGAATTTTAATAATTATTATCCAAAAATTTGTTTTTGGATTAAAAATGCAATTTTCTTCAAACCGAGTAAATTCTTTTTAGAAATTAATAATCGTTTATTAGATTTTAATCGCAATAATAATAATAATAATAATAATAATAATAATAATAATAATAAAATCTGTTACAACTATTAATTTGAGTAATAATTATATTAATTGCATCGGTGTAAAAATTCGAATTGCAACTTTTTTCTTCCGAAAAATCAGGGTTTTGGAAAAATGCAATTTTCTTTCAAAACCGATCGGATTATTTTACGAATGAATAATCATTTATTATTTATGATTACAAAATCGCAGTAACTGATATAAATTATAATGAAATAGTAATAAAAAAAATTATAAATTGCAATAAAAAACGTCGTATTCTATTGTACCACAGTATTTTTAATGATTCTCTCTATAAAAACTATCAATAGATACGAGAAATATCGTCAACTTCATCAAATTTTCATTCTCGCAATCGGTGTGCGGTGAATTTCCTTGTTTCTATATTTCCGAATCAGGAAAAAAACGATGAAAAATGAAGATTTTAATCCGTGACGTCAATCGTTGCTGAAACTGCATAAGAATTTCATCGCAGATTTGCAAGAGGTACTGGGATACGGATAATTTTCCTACAATTTTATATTCGAACACTATTACAGAAACGTGATTGATCACAGTGGAATATTAATATCGCGCAAAGGCGAGAAATCTTCACCAAGTGCAACAGAGATGCATATCAATTATGTCGTAACTCTTTTTTTTTATATACTATATATATCTATTTTATGTAACAAAATTATCCTATCGTGTATATTGATATATTGGGCCGGTTGAGGCATTAAAAAAATTGAAGTTTTCCAGGGGATCTTTTTTACAATAGGATGCATATGTGTAGCAAATAATTAATATAAATGCAACGTCTACCGAATCAACTTTTCAATGTCTAACCGGTACGATGTCTTCTTGTATTATTATCGAAAGAAAATATATATATAAAATTGTGTGTGTGTGTGTGTGTGTAATATACACTGAAGTGCAATAAACTGTAACGACTATAATAATGACGAAGGTTTCTTTATTTACACGTACAGACTTTTTCTATGCCTTCAAGTCGACTAGAAAGTCTTGCACTTTTTACACACCGTCTAACTTTCATTCGTCCATTTTCATTTCTTTGTTAACTATGATCGCGTTATTAAATCCCACAGTGAGATCCCACCCAGACTTTCGCCATACTCCTCATCAGTTCCACTCGAATATTGACTATAATTAGTCAAGACCCAAGAGCATTCGAAATTAATTAATGCAATCCACGGAGTACGAAAATAAAAACACGCATTATCTAATTTCCAATTGACAAATTCTAGTTGAAAACAGTTGCAACTGCAATTTCTATATTTTTTTCTAATGTATTAGAAAAATTGGAGAAAGTTTCATTTATAAAAATCAATTTATTTGCTGTTTCAATATCAATTCTTTTTTCAGGGATTTTTTTCTGCCGAGATTCTAATTGTAGGAATTTTTTCGGTAAATATTCCAATCGCAGGGGAACTTTTCAGTAAAAGTTGATATTCAAGAACATTTTTTTTATAGAAATCTTATTTTATTAGAATTTTCCCGGTAAAAATACGAATTCATGAAAAATTTCACAGTAAAGCTTGCAACAAAAGGATAACTTTCCTGGTAAAAATTCCCATTTTCGAAAATTCAATTTTCTAGAATTCTAATCCTATTTTCGAAAATTTAATTTCCTAGCATGGGAATTTTTTCCATTTCAATTTTTTTTTCCATTTTAATTTTCAGAATTTTTTCCGACAAAAGTTCGAATACCAAGGATTTTTTTTTATTAAAAGATTGTCTAAAAATTGTGATAATATAATATCAGCCGGTACTGAATTTTTTAATGACTATAAATTTAATTTTCAGTTGTCACCATTTTCACAAATTGTATTTCGGATTTATGAAGGAAAATCAAAGAAAACTTGATTCCACTTGACCTCAATTTCGGGCCACAATATTTACATATATATTATAAACAAATTAAATTATCACAATTTCCTTCAATTTCGACGCGCCAATTCGCAAAGAAATTTATTATAATACAGTGACAATCTTTTTTTGCCCAAAGTACCTGCGTCAAATATTTTCAATGGTCGCGTGGATAAATAAATAACTGCATGCAGGCTATGTGTGCGTACCCACACCGATATTCACTTGGACGCAAATACATATATGTATGTATATATACTTGCACAGGATTGTTAGTTATAGCAAAATATTTGAGGCGATAGGAATTTCATTGCATAATTGAACGGCCTTACAACTGTTACGAGATACATGGCAATTCCGATAGACGTTATGAGCCAAGAAATAAATAAATATACACATACACACACATCTTTTTACATAAATTTCTTTTTTTCCGATATTAGATTCCTTCCTGCACATCGGCAAGCATTCGTCGTCTTCTCCCGATTCATTCATGTATAGAAAAAAAAAAGAAAAAGAAAATGTCACCGGAAGTTACGTGACTTTTTATTAGTTACATGTGCACATGTGTGTGTGTGTGCCGTATTGCCTTTTGTGTTTCCTCTTTTGATTCCAATCCACGGATTTTAATGGGTGCTTACGTACAGACGTTGTACCTGCTTGTAATGTCTGCGTACCATCGATACCATATCGTGCCATACCGTGAGAATTCAAATTGAGGAGACATAACTGCATTTTCTGACGACGACCATTAGAAGGAAACACAGCGAGATTCGAGCCGTGACTTAACCCCATTGCATGCATTTCAAATGCAAACGCAAAATGCAAAATATTATATATGTTCTTTTTTTATGGGAAATTTTCGAATTTTTCTCTACTAATATTTATGCAACATTTTTTCATAATGTTTTTTTTTTTTCAATTTTGTTCAAATAATATTTATATAATACTTTTATAACAATCTTTCCCTCATACATCAAATAATATTTACGCGATACTTTTTTAAATAATTTTCTTCTATACTAGAAAATTTGTTTAATAATATTTATACAGTATTTTTCTAATTTTTCTTTTTAATTTCTGTAATTTTTTTATTACACAATATTTTTTGCAACCTTCTCGTTATTATTCCCCCAGCAAAGCCAGTCAAAGACGACTGCTTCGTTATTTGCTTTATCAGACAAGGATTGAAGCTGCTCCTAATAGCATTTACTTATACTTAAGAAGACAAACTCTCCGAGTTCAAATAAGCGAGTTGAGAGACGTTCACCTCCTCCTAATCTACCTGTTTTCTAATGCTAATGACTCTTTTTACAGAACGAACGTTATCAGCTACACTTAAGATTTTACTCCATTCTGGGCACACAAACCCGTTTTCAGTGGAAAGTGTGAAATGTGCTGAATTCTGGCGTTCTGGGATAACAGTCAGTGAACTTTTTACAGACGGAATTTTAGATAATGCCACTCAAGGGGATAAGAATCCCTTTTTGGGCAAAAAAAAATTTTTCTATTTTCTTCCAAAAATAAAATCGCAGAATTTGTCCAAATAGGTTTCAATGGAAAGAATCGAAATAAAATCTTTCTAACTGTAAGATACAATTTTCTAAATAGAATTTTTGTTTGAGAAAAAAACTCTTTAAAAAAATTTGTCTAACAAAAATTGTCGTTTCTAAAGAAATTTTTTCTAATAAAAATTGTTCATTTCGGAAAATTCTATCTAGAATTTTCATTTATAAATTTTATTTCTAAACAAAATTTTTTGGGAAAAAAAAATCTTCGTATATTTTTTTCTATGTAGAAATTCATTACGCTGGAAAATCGAAAACCCACAAATTCATTTAAAAAGTGTCAAAATTGAATCCTGTTTACACTAAAATCTTACTAATTCTTATACTAAAAATTTTTATAAAATCGCTAGATAATTAAAATTACAAAATGCTCCACTGGCGTATCATCAAACCGGCAGAGATATTCTTGGACCATACATCGGTTATTTTTGGACCGACCGCAAAATAATATATACGAAATTTATGGTCGTTTTCGGACCTTTGCTCTGTTAGATCCACGGATACAAAAGAAAAGAAGATTTGGATACATATTGGAACATGGTAAGTTCGTCGAACCCAAGACTTTTGTTACGTTCTAAGCAAAAGATACTCATTGTCAGCCTTGAATAATCATAAATCGTGTGACCTACAATCCCCAAGATTGCAATGACTCGGGTACCAACTCATTAATAACCGGTGGGCAAACACTGAATTTCGAATGTTTACCGGCGAAAACCTTGTATTCGGAAACTTCGAAGGTGATAAACGACGAATGCCTGTTCTCGCTGTTTATTCTTTGTTATGCAATCGTGAAACGAAGAATCGCATACACATATATGCGAGTACATATGTTGCAAAGAATTCAAGAAAAGGAAGAATCGATCGTATCGATCAGTTAGGGAAGTCTTCGATCTCAAAATGCTACCAATGCTCGGATGATTCATTGATTGATTAATTGTAAAATGGAAGCTGAAGAATCACGAAGAAAAATTATTTTAATTTCAATAAATAATCTTGACATTTTTCAAATTAAATACTTCAATGGAATTACTAGAAAATTATAATATAAAAAAATTAATATTTAACGCTCCATATTTATTCATAATATTTAATCGAATCACATAAACAGCAACAATTCGACTTTTCGAATCTACTTTTGGGGACTTTCGAAACACCCTTATCCGATGTATTTTTTCCCGAAGAATCCATTTTTACTGTCGAAATTCTCAAAACCCAACGGGAAATGCGTTTTTTCCTCAAAAAACCTATTTTTCACCATCTTCCGCTGGGATTTCATCCAATTTGACCTTTGCAATCGATTCTACGCGAAAAATTGACCCTAGAAATGACTTGTCCAACCCCATTTTTATAACTTTAATTTTTACCCCATTTTTGGGGGAAGGCCAAGGTATACCCAAAAAAATCGACTTTTGAAAAAATCTTTTCAGGACTTTCGGAAGACCCTTACTCGATGTATTTTTTCCCAAGGAATCCATTTTCATTGTCCAAATTCCCAAAATCCAATGGGAAAAGCGTTTTTTCCTCAAAAAACCTACTTTTTACCAACTTTCCCTGGGATTTCATCAAATTTGACCCTTGGAATAGATTCCCCGTGAAAAATTACCCCTAGAAATGACTTGTCCAACCCCATTTTTGTAAATTTAATTTTTACTCCATTTTTGGGGGAAGACCAAAGCACTCCAAAAAAAATCCGTGACATGACCTAACAAATATTCCAAAAAACTTTTGTATCACCATTTGATTCTTAAAAAAAACTATTGTATTTTCATTTAATTTAGTATTTTTACTCATCAGCAAACTTTCTCAAAATTGAGAAACAACGCATCAAAAAGAAAAAAGGAGATCGTCAAGAAAGCTACTTTGCAGCTCAAAAATGCTAATATTGAGAAATTTTATTGTCCGACACTCTTGGATTTCTGGTATTTGAGTACCTGCTCGTTTGCACTGGAAAATTTTGCAATTCTTGCGGAACAAGTTTCACAATGTTGAAATTTTGAAATTTCAGAAAAGAGAAAAAATAGATTTGAGCAATTTTTATCGTGTCCAATGCGTTATCGGTGCACCACTTCTGTGTCTCTCTCTCTCTCTCTCTCTCTCTCTCTCTCTCTCCTTCTCGTTCGTTGTCTGAAGGAGCCAAAGATGGAAAATTGACGTTTGAAAACGACCGCTATGTTTATCGCGATGCATTAAAAAAACGTTAGTAACGCATTCCAACGTTCGCGTAACGCAACTGAATGATTGTTATTTCAAAGAAAATCAGAGAAATTATTAGTAAAGACGTTAAATATGTTAAATACACGTGTAGGAAATGCATCTACCATGCGTTCTTTCATAACCCGATGTAAGTATTTCCACATGTGTGTGCAGTTTATGATTGTGTAATGCTCTTCTGTCGTAAATTCCTTTTTCTTTCTTAGAAATGTCACTTTATGACAAAATTGCATTATGTTTCTTTTCATTTGTTTTTGTAGGAAGAAAGAATAAAAAAATTCTTGGATCTTCTATTGTTTTTCTTTCCCCACTGTACGAACTTCTTTATTCGATTCGAAATAAGTTCTCCCTCTGTCCCATATCGTGGAATGCACTTCAACTTCATTATTTGCTCCATTTTATGATATGCAAAAATAAAATGAAATACGATATTTTTTTCCAATGTAAAAATACAGAATATTGTTTTTCTTCGATATCTTTTTTTAAAAATTATTTTTAATGATTTGCATCATTGCGGTTTTACCGTATCCCCAAGAATAAAAATTAGGAAGAAATATAAAAAAATAATACAAAATAAAATAAAATTAGGAATAGTTTTTTTTTCACAAAATTATGTTCCTAAAATTAGAACATTTTTTCTAATTTGTTTCGAATTTTTTATTCGACTTATAAAAGAAAAAGTCCTTGATTCAAACTTTCGCATTTGACTTGAAAATTTAAATACAATGAGAAAAAGAAATTTCGCAGAGAATATATTAAATAAATTTCATTAAACGACATTATTAAATATATGAATAAATTTAAATAATGAAGAAAAAATTCGCGTCCTCTAAAAACACCGGAAACTTTTCTTCTTTGGGATTGTCACGTGCGACTGAATTTTCGAAATTGAAAAGTTGACATCTTGTAGTATCTTTTTTACTCCTTAATTGTTGTAATTTGGGATAAATTCACTATAAATCGGGATCCGAATATTTTTCCTCAACGTGACTCGCGCTTTTGTGTTTTTAATATGGTAGTGAAATTTCCAAAGTTAAAAAATTGAGGCTTAATTGGAAAAATTCCACTCTTAAAAAATTAAAGCTTTCAAATATGGTCTAATACTGAAATTCACAAATTTCAGCTCAAACTCGGAATTTCAACTGCAAACTTTCAATTGCATTTTGAGAATGAACCTTCGGATTTTCGAACAAATCCACAAACTTGATCTGTTGTACTTGATGCGGTAGGTCGCGAATGCAAGAATAACTCCTTGTGATTACTATAATTGGAGAAAAATAGGGTAGAACAGTTTTTAAGTTTCACTTCCATACCTTACGTACACGCAACACACGTTTACCGTGTTAACTACATGCATGTGTGTTGCATTATGTACCTACAAAAAACGAACAAGATAAATTGGTAATATAAGACAGAGCGGAAATTAAAAAAATGCGCCATATATACCCTAACACGCCATCGGAAGAATACAGGATCATCATCCCTTTGTAAGGACTTTGCCAAGAGAGACCTTATTATTGCAACAACCGTCTACTTATTTTTTATCTCGCCTTTCATGTCAGTAAGGAACTATTTTGTAAAACCTCCAGCGGAAATACCAATCTTCGGTTATACTTTTCAAACATCTGGTTCATGTTTATGTATTTTTAACCCCCGTAGCGAAACACCATTACGCTTGATTTCATTTATTCATAAATGATAAGAAATTTAACGACTCTTTTTTTTTTCTAAAAGAAGATATGAGATGACGTCAAGTCGCCTGATTCTTGCGAGATTTTTATTAGTCACAAGTCAAAACATGAAAGAAATCACAAACTTTTCTAATAAATCCTAGAGTTTTTCAACAATATTGAAATATCATTCTGGTAATAATACAAAATCTTACCAACTGACTAGAAAAATTTCGAATTCGAGCCAGCTTCCTTCAACCGAAATTGCAGCTTCAGCTGAAAATGTTGGGTTTTGGTGTTAAAAAGTTTACGTTTTAACACTGACATTTTTTAGTATTAGAATTTGTCTTCACTTTAATTTTTATTTTTAATTTTGCAAATTTGTCTTTTAAAAATCCAAAATCGCAAGATTCATTTTTTAAAAAACTGAGATTCCGATTTTAAGCGAAAAAATTGCGAATTGCAATATTCTTGGAATAAAAAAATACTAGATAGTTTAGTTAAAAGAATTTCAGAATATCAACACTCCTTTTTTTTGATAATAATAAAAATTCAATTTAAAATATATTCGCCACTTTGCGGAATTCTTTTCATCAAAATCGCGAATAACAACATCTGCATAAAAGTCAAATTTAAAATTTCGAATTCAGAGACATTCCATAGTCCAACCAATATTATTATTGTTAATTATAATAAACCTGATTGACAGACAATTAAATAAAAATTTTAGTTTAGAACAATTTTCCGCTCAAACTGTAGAATTTGCAAGATTGCATGGTATTGCGAAAAATCTAAAATTTCCACCACTTGAAAATTGAGAAAATGCAACAATTGATTGATAATTAAAGGCAATAATAACAAAATCAGCAAATTGGAATTAGGAAATTTGGAAAAACTGCCTGACAAACTTCGATCTGGGTACGAAGCCACTTTCCATCAACGATGAATGGAATATTTTCGATATCGTGGAATAAAATCGCTTAAAACTTCGCTCTGATTCCCGTGCACTTAATTATCTCAGCCGAGTCGTTTTTCATTTTCCAATAAGTGGAATGCTTCGGATATCGCGGATAAATACCTTCGGCGATAGCTATCGTTTTATCGGTACTTCAAACTTTACTTTATGGCATCATACACGCGGTGGAAATGGATCAACTACAAACGCATATAAGCCATAAGGAATTCTTCAGTTATGCTAATTGCTATTAATTACAGAAATCCACTGGTTTTGTTGCTACTGCATGGTCCGCTATTGGCCTTGTTAGCGCGTATAATTAGACATTTTACTGCCCTAAATGAACTGGAATAGTCAATTGAATCTTGTGTGTACAAAAAAAAAACATGAAAGTTGTTTTTTCGTTGAGAAATTAAAAGACGCAGTGAAAGAAACCCTACAATAATTTTAATTATAACGGATAATCGGATCCAGGTGGAAGTTTAATACTTTTTTCTAATTGCAACTTTCCAAATTAATTATTATTATTTTTTTATCTTGTTTTCTGATGTTTCAAATTCGACAATTTTCAGTGGTGTAATTTTCCAGTATTAGAATTTTTTTTTAATTGTGAGAAAATTAGGACGACCATAATTAATTAGAAACCAACAATAATAATATTTCACAAAGACGCGATTTTTAAATTCGCGATTTTTAATTTAAAAAATTCCAAAGGTTAGAGAATTGACTTGAAATCGATCATCGGTATTTATTAAATTGAAAAAATGATAATGTCCAAAAGTTCCATTCTTGGAAACTTTAAAATTGGAACTTGTGAATATTTTTTTACTTCAAAAATATTGAAATTCGTGATTTTTCAGTAAAAAATCTGTACTTTAAATTTAACATCTAATTTGTATATTTATGCATAGGGAAATTTTTTCCTCCGTCTATTTTTTTTATAATATTTTGATTATCGCAACGTTACCGCATTATTTTTTACTTTTAATAAAATCTTTTTAACTTTTTTTGATTTCGTCAAATTCCAACGATGCATATGTACCTCAACATGACAAGTTTGAATAATTAACAGATAATTAAACGTAAAAGCAGCTAACGACCGATAACCTGTATTTATTGTTAGTTCCGTTGATTATTAAATTTGAGATTAAAATCTCTGCGAGATTAAAATCTGAAATTGTACTTGAAATAATATTTCCGATAAAAAGTACCGATTAACTTTCTCCATGTGTTCCAGTAACATTTCATTCACCGGCGGAATTTTATTCATCGACTTCTTTTCCCATTGCTTGAGATTTCTTCTCTCAGATTCGATTGGTCCATTCAAAAGAGATAAAATGCATAAAAAATAAATAAGCCTGCACATAAATTTATCATTTTAGACGCATAATAAATTTTCTGCATCAAAAACTGGCAATTTAAATATATCTGCTAATCAGCTTCCTGGTTAAGAAAGCATATATACCATTTTACTTTGCTCCCAACTACAGATGCAGATAATAGATTGATCCTCAATTGCGATAAAGCAAATATGAAAGTAACGTTTCCGATATAATATACATTATAGATACCCTTAAAAGGCGTAGAAGCGAATAAGTTACAAAAATCAGTGCAGCTGTAAACGTAATTAATTTAAGCCCAATGGTTTTCTCCAACCTGTAATCTGCTGTTTAATGAATTGGTTTCAGTTTACAGATATTAACGTAGAATACCCATAAAATAATGCACAGTACAGTGAAATGCATTTTTTCCAATAGCATTAGTAGATACCGGGAATAGGGAGAGTTAGGAAGGAAAAATAATTTTCTTCTCTTACAGAGAATTCTAATGTCAATATATTGCGGAAAAATTATATTTCTCACTAGATATCTCGAATTTTAATGGTGAAAATGGATTCCTCATAAAAAAATACACTGGATAAGGGTCTTCCGAAAGTCCCCAAAAGTTATTTCCAGAAGTTGAATTTTTGGGCACATTCCAAAAATGGGGTAAAACAAAAGTTTCCAAAATGGGGTTGGACAAGTCATTTCTAGGGGTAATTTTTCGCGTAGAATCGATTCCAAGGGTCCATTTTAATGAAATCCTAGCGGAAGTTGGAAAATAATAGGTTTTTTGAGGAAAAATCGTATTTCCCGTGGGATTTCATGAATTTTAATAACAGATTTGGATTCCTCGGGAAAAAATACATCGGATAAGGGTCTTCCGAAAATCCTGAAAAGATTTTTCCAAAAGTCGATTTTTTTGGGTATACTTGGCCTTCCCCCAAAAATAGGGTAAAAATTAAAGTTTTAAAAATGGAGTTGGACAAGTCATTTCTAGGGGTAATTTTTCCCGTAGAATCGATTTCCAAGGTCAAATTTGACGAAATCCTAGCGGAAGTTGGAAAAAGGTAGGTTTTTTGAGGAAAAATCGTATTTCCCGTAGGATTTCTAGAATTTTAATAAGAGAATTGGATTCCTCGGGGAAAAATACATCGGATATGGGTCTCCCGAAAGTGCCAAGAAATTTTTTTCAAATGTCGATTTTTTGGGCATACCTTGGCCATAAATTCCAATAGTTCTGGTTTGCAGCAATGGGATAAAGAAAAATATTTAAATTGCAGGAATTTTTTACTAAAAAAAATTAGCGAATTTGCATATAAATAGAGACAAACAATTACAGCGTAACAACGAGCGTCAAATATTCCAAATTCAACCGACTTTCTTCAACCCTAACCGAAAAATCGTGTACGTACTTCCGTTCCGATTTTGCTCGACCATCGAGTGAAGTATTGTAATACAATACCATGGTATTTCACTTGCATATATCGCCAACGAATAACTGTAAAATCGTTGGAAAATCCACCTAGTGTTTCTATAATTAGTCTGCAATGGCACAGAAACGCATTCAATTTCGCTTGAACGCATATGTTTAATACTAATTTTTAATGACCAGTTATATTAATCACATATTTTATTGAACAACTATAGAAAGGTATTAAATTTCTCTTATCTATTTTCTATATTTATTTTCTATATTTTTATTTGAGAAACCACAGACGCCGATTCAATTTCTCCCCAGTCCTTAAATAGTTTCTTTCAAATTCCTTTGTATTCTATGATTTTGCTGTTATTATATTTTATTATTGTTTGCCAATTATTGTTTTTATTAAATTATTATAAAAAATGTTACGTCTCAGTACTAAATTTGTAATCATTTTATTAAAATACTTTTAACACTTTATTTTCAAACCCCATTGACTTCTATGGTTTTCCTATTGAAATAATTACTAATCCGTCAAAAATGTGATATTGCTCCAAGAAATTAATTTCTCCAAAAGATTTTCAACCACAAAATTATAGAAACCTATTAAACTTCCCACAGTACATATTTTTAAATATATTTACTTTTTAGTTTCAAATTTGATTGTATTTTACCGTTATTATATTAAAATTACTATTATTTTATAAAAACTATAACATTTCTCTAATAGATCCATAATAGTCTTACCTAAAAACCTAACCTACTTTCAAAATCTGCTATATTCCAATAAATATCTTATTCTTTGTTATCGTCCATACTAACGACGTACACATGTTAATAGTAGACTCATTTAACAGCTACATATTAATATCTGCCATCATTTTTCTGAGGCTCCATTGAATTTTCCGGTTATGTCTTATCGACACTAACCTATTTACTTAATTACTACCTACACCTATTATTTACCTATTAGTTATTTACTTTCAATGGCTATTCATACTTCAATTTTCAAACTTGCTAAGGTTTCATTCATTGAATTCCACAAAAGAAGACTTTCGGCGCGTGTTTAGTCAAAAAAAAAAGGCCAACACAGAACGCACCACAAAAGGTGGAACGAAACCTTCCTTGTTCACTTCCGGTTCACCATTTCGAATAAAAAGGGACACTTGTTGACTCTGGTCTTTCTTTACCACATTCCCCGGGAGACGTTAGAAACTCAGGAAACACATATCCGTCTGAATGTGTGTATGTGTGTGTGTGTGATCATACTCGAAAAATGGCCACACAGTCTCTCGGGTATACATAGAAATACATACACATATAAATATATATGTATGCATCTTCGATAAATGTGGATATATATATGTATACACGTTGAGACCTGAAACCGAAAATCCTGAACCTGTCTGAACCTTCTCACACTACTTGCTCATTCGATTCGAGTTCTCCGAGAAAGAAAGAATCGTTCATCGTTTCGTTCGCAATATGGCAGGTGCGGGATACCTTTTTCAACCTTTACGCGGTGGCAGCACGCCTTGGTATTACAATCCTACTTTGCTTTCCTTTGTATTTAATTCTTACAAATTGTAACGATTGTATCATGTTTTGGGACGTCAGGTATTATAATATTTAGATTTCTTATCTCGACCATATCTATATATATGTATCTGTGTGTATACATATATATATATTTTTTAACATGATCAAAGAAGAAAACAATAACAAGGTACTTTGATTTTATTTCATAAAATAACATTCGCGACCCAATTTTTGGGAGTTGAAATTTGAAAATACATATTATATATTATGTACTGGGTAGCCATATATTTCAATTCAAATTAAATATATGTACACTGAAATACATGTATGTGCGTAAAAATCTATACGTGTAACTACAAGTAAATGCATATATGTATACATATATATATAAATGTACTCACCACTTGTATATGAAGACACAAATAAACCGACACCTTTTCCTTTCCAACACTGTCATAATTTCGTCGGCGATATTCTTATGGAAAATCCGTTGGTTTCGATTCCCCTATCAGACCCGAATATTGTAGACTCATATATCGATGCGTGTATATATACAACATTTATATTCCTTCTTATTTACAATTAGTCCTTCTTGTGTTACAATATCAACATTAACGGTTGTTTCGTGTATACATACAAGCACGCCGATTCTTCCCGTGTGTAGTGTAGTATATCTATATATGTGTACACAGATGCACTGACACGCCGCGGCTACAACACCAACCAAGATTGGCAACAGGTCGTTCCTTCGTTCCTTCGTTCGTTCCTAGTCGGGCACCAACTTTGTGATTCGACACTCGATTCTTTCGTAAGTTTCTTTCAAATCTACTTCTTCTTGTGTTTTTACTTTATTTTACTTTTCTTCTCATTATTTTACATCATTTCATTTTCTTTTTTGTTTGGACGACTAAATTCCC
The DNA here is from genome assembly GCA_949825005.1 of Gasteruption jaculator. Classification (NCBI taxonomy): domain Eukaryota; kingdom Metazoa; phylum Arthropoda; class Insecta; order Hymenoptera; family Gasteruptiidae; genus Gasteruption; species Gasteruption jaculator. The sequence continues at coordinate 7,453,829 of OX463774.1, forward strand.
GGTAAAATAAGAAAAAAAAAGCACAGCATCGCGGATTTGACACTTGTTTCGTTATTACTATTATTATTATAATACATTTAACAAGGAATCACAGAAAATACATGTAACTAGCACTGGACACGGCTGTACTCCAAGCAACTTCGACTCGAGAAGGAAAAACTCCGCGTCCGCGAGCGAGAGACGAACGAATGCAGAGTTCGCGGCGCGGGAGGGGAGTTTGAATGTTGCTGCGGCGGAGGGGAAGAAGAAGAAGAAGGAATTGGTGGTCAAAGGAGGGACGCGCCTTCGCTTCGGTGAGACAGGAACGGATCACACGGGCGTAGGTGGGGTTGACTGGCTCCGTTTTTACGCGTGCAAGGGAGTAAGTACTTACTTTACTTACTCACATACATGATATTCCTGTTACGTGTATCTATCCTAAGTATTTACTTATATGTTATATTCTGCCTTTTCTCCACCCCCCCCCCCCCCCTCTCCTCTCCCCCTTCCCTTTCCCCTACTTGTTTATACCGAGTTAGCTTAGGTTGCCGTTTAAATGGAATACCTCGTAGGTAAGTAAGTATTTACTTTGATTGTGTTTTTCCCTCCACGAAATTCCATACAAGCAGAAGTGGTGAGGGGGGAGAGTTTGGTATTTTTTTTTTGGAGTATCGTTTGTATTTCATTGGATTTCTTTGTGGACTTCATGGAATATGAGCAGAATAGTTAAACAGCCGCACGCGGTTGAAGGAGAAATTGACCACATTTGTTTTTTTTTCTTTTGTGGATGAAAATCGAGGATTGGGGGGGAGCGTTAGAGGTAGAAACATTAGTGGCGCTTATTGTTTACTGAGTTTGTGATTATTAATGTTTTTTTTGCATTCTTTAGGAGTAGTGAGGAATGGAATCGAAACATTGTGATTTGAGTAAGGGTTAGTTTTGTCGGAAGGGAGAACAAGGGGTTCACCTGTTGCGGGAGAAATATTTTTTTAATAAGATTTTTGTGACGCTGGTGGTCACTGTTGAAGGAGAGTCAGAAGTGTTTAGAATGAGGGTGGGGAGTAATAAAGTTTATTCTACTGAAATTCATAGTGAATTATGAGCATTCTATTAAATTTAGTAGAGAAATTTTAGAATTCTGTAGAATTCAATACAAAATTTTTCGAATTTAAGAAAATTTTGAGATTCTATCAAATTCGATATTAAAATGAAATTCCACCGACTCCCGATCCATTCTAATCAGGTGTTGTGATTTTCAATTGGGTTTACTATCCAATCTACAAATTGATAATCAGAACAATGTACAGGCAATAATAAAAAGAATAACAATAACAACAATGACAACACAACACTGTGATATAAATACAATTCTATAAAGATATATGTGTGGGGGAGGAGATATCCCTAGACTTCAAATAGAGAAGTATGTAATGTAAAATGGAGGAGGGGTCTTATAACGGATGTCGTCCGTTAATAATACGATATCCAAGTCACGCATAAATTGCACAAAATTGGCAGTAGATGTCGTCTAAATGTAAGTGGAAAAAAATTATTTAGATTTTTTTACTAGATTTCGGATCGGTATTGTCTCCATATTTTAATATTATTATTACTATTATTATTATTATTATTATTATTATTATTACTGTTATTGTTGTTGTTATTTTTGTTATTCTTATTGTCATTGATTGCCGAAATTGGAAAAAATCTAACGCGAGTTTTTTCCCCAAATTATATCCATCATACGAGTGTATTCGATATCAAGTGGAGTAGGAGAAGAAGGGAAGAGTTGTTGCATTCTGTAAATCTTAGGTAGGATAAGGAGAAAGGTAGGTAGGCAGTGTGACCAGGCGTGTAATCTATGATACCCGGTGCCCCGTTAAGCGGCCGTTTCTTTGGCTTCCACTTTTTCCTTTTTTTTTTCTTTCTTTACAACGAGATCCCATTTTACTCCGCGATGGAGAAGCTTTTTGTCGCCCGTCTTTATTTACTCCCGCTTAACGTTACCGCGCGTATCGGCGGTAAACGGCGCGATATGTCGGACAAAAAATTCGAACCTGCTGACCAAGTTCTCATTGTCGACGAGGAAGTCTCGCGCTCGTGACACAAAGTCACGAAATTCAATTGAAAAATTGTGGTTTCTCGTAAAAAGCTGATAATCAACCCTTACTTTATGATAACGAACGTTTATACATTTTCTATTTTTGTAAATAAACTTTGGAATTTTTCGAAATTCCTTCGCAAGTTTTATCCTCCTCGTGTGCCATTGTACCATTATTTTCATAGGAACTTTCACAAATTGTTTTCCTTCGAGCATCATAGCGGAAGCGGTAGGTCTTTGACGTTGGACGTTAGGGGTCGCGCAAAGGTCCATTAGATCCTGAAAATGAGGGTATCTGGACACTCAATACACATGTATTAGATTTGTAGATCGAATAGAGCCAAAACAAGGTCGAGGCAATCGCAAATTCATGCGAGCGAGTCGGAGTAACGGTATGCACGCATTGCCTTTGCCTTTAGCAGCTATCTTATCCTACCTACGTGCAAATATTAGAAATGAATATCGCCGCACACGTACAGGGTTTGATGTATTGTGTGCATGGGGAATTCACTTGCCTTCCTCTTTGTCATATATTATTATTTATTGATGTTATTGCGCTTCATTCACATAAGACCGAATACGGTCAGAGCCATTTGGTATTATCATTTCGTACTCATATGATTGCTCGGTTACTGAATACAGTGATATGTTTTGTGTGATATGTCGTAGCCAGGCATACCTAGAGGAACAATATGTTTAGGTTGCATTTTTTAATTTGAAAATAGAAGCACATTCCTTGTCTAGCCATAAAATTTTTAAAGTATAATACTATACACACAGTATGGGAATTTTTTATTAATAAAAAGGTTCGAATTGAAAAAAATGGTTTCTTAATAATTGAAATATTAAAATTTATATATTTAGGGTTGATGTAATATTAAATATTATTGAAATGTTATTCATTAGGAAATTACAGAATTATGACTTTAAATTTCGTTCTTTACTTATTAATGGAAAAATATTTATGCCAAATTCAATAAATCTTAGAAAATATCCCAACGAATACCCTCTTTCTTAATGTTAATTAAATGTCGATAACGATTATAGGTTTAATTGGTAGGTGATTGATGATGTTACCATCGGAATCTTAGCGGTTCATTAAGAGCTGAGTTGCTCATTAAAAAGTGTAATTCCTCATGATAAGCTTACAAACAAGTGTCATGAAAAAAAAAACAAAAGTGCAATAATTGCTACTTTGCACGAATGGTAGACTTCAAAATATTTTTGCTTCGACCTTAGGCTGTAAATAAGTGAATATAAATTTTGGTTTTCCAGTCGTAAAACCAAAATTAGTAAAATTCATAAAATCTGAAGTTGTATTTGTATCTGGAAGGAGATCGACGCACAAATTAAGAGATTAATTGCCCTGCTCTGTGGCAACCATTCATCTTTCAAAAAAGAAGGAAATTAGCATCGTATGTAGAGTGCCTGCAATTAAGCACGTGGCTTTAAACACTTAATGATAAGCGCTTGTCTTCGAAAACAAGAAAAAAGTCTATGGTTCTGGACTAGGAAGATCGAAGAAGTTTTCTCGATAATAATTACATGTTTGGCGAGTAATTGATAATGTCACAATATTGGAATCGTGTCAAAGGTTCATTAAAAATAGCTCATTAAAAAGTGTAATTCATCATAAAACGCATATAGGTGTACCCACATGCGTCATCGTAATGTAGTCACTTGGGGGGGAAAAAAAGAAAATTGCAACAATTACGCCATTTTAATAAATTGGAAAATCTATCCTCCGTCAGTGATGAAATCGTACGTTACAGTTTCTTGTTGCAAAGTAGGAAATTTTTTTGAGCTTTGTATGCAAAAAGAGAATCGCTCAAATTATGAAAATTGCTGAAAAAGATAATAAATATGCGCTACATAAAAAATATTGAAATTTATTGACAAAGTAGTAAGTATCGATAGAAACCTAGTAATTGACACTAATTACTTATTGTACACGTTTATTATTTTATATATTACTTTCACAATTATTAATGTAAAGCTTTATAATAATTAGTACTACTATCACTATTCTTGTTGTTATTGTTGAGCTTTCACATACAGATTAATGTTACAGATATTAGAAGATGCATATACACGTCTATGGTAATTGAAGAGGCAAAAAAAATATATTTTTACTTGTATATGACATACATTCTATATTGCATTTCAAAAATTCTGTTGGCAACAATGACGAAAATTACATTGGATTGCAGCATTGCTCGCTAGGTAAAAAAGACCGGGATTTGGGATTTAAATTTTCCCATCACACGTGTTTCGCCGTCAGTCAAAACACAATCGCGAAGAAAATAAATTACAATGGCGAATATTATCGATATCATCGATTCCTTCGATCACAATTCGAAAGAATATCAGATATTCCTGCAGGATCTAATATCGCAACGATCGGATTTGCCATTTACAAGTGAAGAGGTTATAATTTATATATATATTATTTTTCTGCAAACATAACCTCACTTTTTGTTCCGAATGTATTCTAACATTTTTTCTAAGTCGTCGTTCTTTTATAATTTGTTTACTATTTTTAAGAATTCCACATCTAACTTTTAGGAATTATTTGAATGTTTGATAAAAATCATTTGCTCTCAGAATTATTTCGAAGCTTTGATTTTCATTTTGAGGTTATATCGTTGAGGAACGAACTCTCTAAAATACGCATGCGCGCTCACGTTGTTTGTGTATTCATTTTTTAAAAATCTTGTAAATAATTGATACCTTTCAATCTTTAGAAATAATATTGGATTGATAATATATCATAATTATTTGTTAGAATTTCACAATTATTGCATTTGAAATGCAATTTTTATCGTATCAAATTTATTCTCTTAGCTAGTATCTATTTTTATATAAAATAAGTATGGAATAACTCAACCCTGTGAATGAAACTAAAATTGTAGCAACAGCATAAAATAAGATATAATAATTTTACAATTCTGGAGAATTTTAAAGATTTTTCAGAAGTAATTATACAATTGATACATGCAATTACTATGATTTAAATAAAGTAAAATATATAACAAGAGGAAGTAGATAATACGACTAATTTCTATTTCATAATGAATCATCAGCATCAATCGAGGATGATCCAATCACTGTCGTTTCAGAATATTAAGTATATGATGTCATTTTGAGAAAAAAAGCAGAAAAGTGCAAGGAAAATCTCTGGTTGCATCACGTAATTCCATTTACAAAATTTTTTCTTCCTTCCAAAAAAAAAGAATCAATATTGAATTCCCAAGGTACCATCGACTTAAAGATTGGAAATCTTTGACCCAAAACGAAGATGATTTATCATTAATCGCATGAAACATTCAGACACTTATTATATATGATTATAATTTTGCATCGCATGCAAAGCGGCTTCATGCTCTTTTTTGCATCTTCAAGAAGATTTCATTGAAAAAATGTATTTTTCTCCTTTCAGTGTTTTTAAAAATTTTTTTCAATTTCTTGCGAATGCTCATAACTTAGCCATTCGAAAGGTTAGATCATTTTCCTCCTTTTTTAAACAACTATTTCGCTTCGGGATACAAACTTATGACGCAAAAATGAATCTCCCTTACCACCTTGAGAAATGATTTTACATTTAAATTGAAGTTTCATTCCTACTTAGCAGTATAAGTAGTCGAGAAAATTAAAAGGAGGAAAAAACGCCTACATTTTCATTGGAAAATCTAAATATCGATGTCACAGAGCTGGAAAAAATGGGTCATAATGCTCTTAACGACGTCTTCCACCATGTAATCATGGGATAATTAATAGGAAAAATTTCTTATCAATAACAGCAAAGTTTGGATCGTTCTGAACTTGACCTCCTTTACTTTAATCATTTTTTGCATTAAAAAAAGTTAATGTTTGTCAATTTCCGCGTTAATGTTTCCTTGCAGAGGAAAAAGATATTTAGTATCGAGAGTTTCAGATTAAAAGAATTATTGGAATCATGATAAGTACAATATTTTATTTTGTGTATGATAAAAAAATTACCACAATCCTGGAAATTTTTTGCATTTTTGAAAATTTGAAGGGGTTGAAAGGGATTAAAAAAGCTTGAAATTTGGAATTTGGAACTGAAGCGAGTTTCGAAAAACATATTTATTCAAAAATTGAGTTTAAACTCTGAAAATATATGATATAAACTTTTAATAATTTTTTTGAGCATATTTTGATAATTAAATTTTTTTCTATTTGCTTCCAGATTAAAACCATAGAAAACCAATCCATTTCCGGGATCAACGCAAGACTGAATAAAATTGAAACGCGTTACGATGGCTTGGAATTTTTACAACACATCTTGCCGATATGCGATAAGGAATCGTTGTCGAAACACTCTATTTTTTGGATCGCAAAAACGATTCAAACGCTGGAAAATTCTCATAGCGATGCCAAAGAGATAATTCTGTCGTGCAAAATTCTTGGAGGAATTGTGACGAGATCGAAAGATATCCCGGAATTACAGAAACAAGTTTCAATGCAATACGTGAAACAACTCGTAAATATAATTGTTAATTTGAAATCGAATCTTGTACGCACAGCTACGCTTTATTTGCTCGCAGTTTTGTTACGTAAATATCCTGAAGCGTGTGAAAAGTTACAGGTGGGTAGAAAGTTTCTGTAACGTCTTTATGCTTAGAAAGAAAAAAAGGCAAAAAAAAAATTAAAGGTTTAGAATTTCCCAAATATTACTCAATTCGTAATTTCATCGAAATGAAAAAAATACTCGAAAGCAACAAAAGTATAAGAAAATTGCTTAAATGCTACAAATACAAATTTTGGTAGAGGAAATTTTCAAGCAAAAGATTTTTTGTTCGCTGGAAAATCAGCAAGTCTGCATTTTCAAATTTGAGGATAAAAAGTTTCACGTTTCTAATTTTTTTTACTAGAATGAATTCTTCGATTCTTTCTTTCTCATGAATTTAGGATCCCACAGTATAATTTTACCCCGATATGATTTAATTTTTTTTAAAATTATTTCTCAGGTGCAAATAAGAAAGTATATACTCTCCGAAGTCACTTCGAAGAACGAGAATATCGTAGCAGCGAGTGCAAAGTGTTTCGCTCTCTTGGCAAAAGCAACAGAAAAAAGTTTTAAGCCACCATCTTCAAAATCGTCCTACAACTCCTACACTTACAGTCAAGTTTTAACATGCAACAGTTTGCACTCCATAATGGATATCTTGTTTTCCGGCATTACCGAAATGGAAAATTATGAAATTTGGGATGAATTGGAGTTCCCGGATCCATCAACGGATAATGTCATTGAATATTATTACGAACTCGAACAGAGATTTTCAAATCTTTGCATTTATCTTTCAACTCTTCTCCGGTAAGATTTCTAAAGTTTTCCTTTATAAAATGATTCTATTTACGTTAGATTTTAAGATTTGATAATTTTGACAATAAATAAATGAAAAATTTACAGTGGATGTGGAGAAAAGTATTCGGTCAAACCTACGGATATTTTTAGAATATTATGTAGAGGATTAGCGATATCCCCATTCAACTCAAAACACCAAGAGAGTCTCAAAGGACAACTTCTGTATTTAATTTTACCTAAATTACATATACATTTATTTGAAGTACTTGATTCCTTGATATCAGGGTAAGTTGGTGATAAATTTTTTTTATATATGAAACTGAAATTCGTCAGATAGGAAATTTTCAAGTTGAATCATAATTATTTTAAAAAATGAGTTCCGCTGAATTTTCGGAGAAGAATTCCATAAATTATTTTTTTTTAAATAAATTTTGGAGATTTGTTTTTGATTATTGTATTTTTCGAAACCGAGTCTATCATTTAATATTCGATTTGATATTTCAGTTTTCAGCAGGAACTCCTACCATTCGCCCGAACGATATTACAACTCTTTCAACAAACCCTGGAATGGACAGAAAAAGCTCCGGAAAGTGGTATGACGACCAGCGGTGGCAAAGCTTTTTCGAATACAAGAATTTCGGTTTATCGGAGTATGTCTTTGTGGCTCCAAACCTTGGGTTCTTCGTCGGGAATCGAAATGGCAGCGGATGAATTCCTCGCACATTTTCTGAAAGACATTGTTCCTCCGAGAAACGACGTTCTTTTAACTGTAAGTATTTTTTTCAATTATCAATTTTTGCCCGATAACAAGAAAAATCGAGTTCTTAATTTTAAATATACCTTTTTTTTTAATTTCTTCCAGGCTCAGAACTTAAGCAAGAAAGGATCGAAGCGGAATAATCGCGGGGATAAAGTTGCAAATGCAGAGAACACACAAATTACGATTGATCCCAAATTAAATTCGGATCTTTGCAAATCAGCTTTGGTGGCTTTGCAAAATGTCTTTGTATCTTCCAATTGTTGGTTGAAACGAACATTTCACGACGTAAGTTTATTATTACTGTTGTTATTATTATTATTGTTTGTTTTTTCTCGCTCCCGATCATTATTATTATTATCATTGTTATTTTTTTAATTTTTTTATTATTATTATTAATATTATTTTATAAGTGACTCGTTTTGAATTTTCAGAATTCTGTTTCAGATTTACTAGTTGGGACAAAAAAATATTTAACACAGAAAACTCTATGTTTCAGAATATCCGGGACGTTGTGGTTCAACTTTTATACGACATTTACTTGGGATCTGCCGACAAAACTTTCTACAAAGAAACCTCAACTTGTCGCTTACAATTGCTGAAAACTCTTAAATCTCTGCAAATGTATCCGCATTCTCTCAGTCCACCTCCGACGCAATACTCGATTCAGATCTACAGCTTGGCTTTGAATGACTCTGATTCTCGTATCGTGCAAGAAGCTAAATTGTGCTCAGCCGAAATTGAGAAGATAGTGCACCCAAGTGCACCGGCTTTGCAGTTACCGAAAACAGACGTTGTACCGGATGTTCCAAACGGACTAGAGGTTGAAAATGGAGAATTATGTAGGTATGTTTTTTATTTTTTTTTTATTTTTTACGAAACAGTATACATTTTTGCAGATATTAGAAATTTCGATTCTTAAATTTATTGACTTTCTGAAATAAGAGTCACCAATACCTGGATCGCAGTACCAAAAAATCGTATTTTTTAGTAGAAAAAATATCATTTTTTCAGAGAAGTTTTTTCAGTAGTAAAAAATTAACTATCTCTCGTGTGATATTTTCCGATCACCCGAAAATTTGTATATTCTTCACTGGAATCTTCGGAAACACTTTTGTGTCTTTCCCATTTCTTCCAATGTCGCCAATTACATTGGTTGCCGGATTTTTCGGAATTTCGTCGATGACATTAACTCCTGGACCATTCGGACTGTTCCTAATCGGATAAATTTCAGGTATTTTGGCAACAGGTATTTTTAAACTAGGTTTCAATCGTGTGACATTCAGTGCTCGGGTCTTCAAATTTTCAACAGTTTGTACTGTAGTTTTGAAAACACTACAAGCCCCAGATTGCAAGCGTTTCGCTAATCCCGTCCAGAGACCCATTTGGCAGAATCTGTAAAATAATATCGCACAAAAAATTTTTCATACCCATTTCTTTATCATTCTTCTCATTATTTACTTTCTTCTATTTCTTAATTTTTTCAGGCGAAAATTATCAATCATCGGGATGCCTTGAATTATTTTCAACGATTTAGAATTCCAGAAAATTTAGAACTTCAAGAATTATCTGTACAAACCTGAATCCTTTTGAAATCCGCGGTTTGGAGGAAATACTTAAGAACTGAGTTTCGCTTTCCTCGGAAAAAAACGGAACCGAAAGTCCCGAATTCGGATTTTTCTCATCCAAAGAGACACTCGGAACTCCAGTTCTTGCAAAATTGGCAATAACGTCGGTGAAAATATCCATAACACGCTCATCTTCTTCGTTTTTCTCAGTTGCCTCGGTTATTCTATTTCCAAAAATAGTGTTTCTGTCGAAGATGAATCCCAAGTCATCGCCGTGGCACGTGGTGCCGTTCGACATCCTGGCTTCGACGATCGGCAATCCCGTGAGGAAATCTTTCCCATAATTTCGTTTGCTCTCATGGTCGAAACTGTACAGGAACGCTTGGGACTTCTTCGACCAATGATCGACTGTCATAAATGCCGGGGCATTAAAAATAGCGTCCCCTGTTAATTCCACAACTTTTTCGACAGCACCTTTCCCGTTATTGTTCGCGAAACTGACGTATTTTGAGAAAGCTTCCGGTACAAACGGTTTCGAGTCGTTCTGAAACTGCGGAATGGTTCCTTGTAGACGTGGAACCAGTTCCTTGTCGAGGAAGTTCGTATCCCTTTGTATCATATTTTCCAAAGAGTCACGATAATTTCCGAACATCGCTCCTCCCGTTTCACGTGCCATGGTTCCGGTCAAAAGTGGAATTTTTGGGAATCCTCCTCCTCGAAGGAATCCCTCGGGTGTGTCTGTCATGAAGTTCGGGAGGCCTCTGAAAATTTTTTTCAATAATTATAAATTGCTCAATAATTATAAATGTTTTAAAAATTATAAATTAGAAAATATGATCCAATTTTATTTAGATTTTTTGTAACTAATTCCTTAATGATCTCACCTTGCTGCAAAACTAATTATGTATTTACATCACTTTTACAGGTAATACCTAATTAAAAAGGAAAAAGGAACATCGATACCTTCTATCATCGCTCCCTTCGACAACTGGTCCAGAGCCTAAAAGGTCTGCTATGTTCGACACGAAATCTCTTGCATTCGCATGGACCGTTTCGATCTCCGAGTCTGCATTGATCAAGCTTTCGACTGGAACTTCGCGAAGGCATCGTACCATCTCAACTGCATCATCGGTTGGACAACCATTTTTTTTAGCGAATTCCTTCGCTATATTGCTTGGATTTTTATCAATAGCAAAATTAGAAATAACTGAACCCGACATGGCAATAACTCCACTAAAGGAATCTGGAAAAGGAAAATTCTATAAATTTTAACAGAAAAAATACATGAGGAAAATCATTACCTGGAATAATCAGGAAAATTTTTTCGATTCAAGTAACAAATTTTTTAATAATGCAAATATTTAAATTTGCCTCAAGAAATTATCGCGAAAATTGCCACTTTCTTCCCTCGACATAATAATTTTGTCATTATTAATATTTCTCGTTTTCATTATTTTGATTTTTTATAATTTTGTTTTTAAATCTCACCTCTCGTAAATTTCGAAAGAGTGAGCATCAAAGCGGCACTCGCCCCGGTTCCGTGCCCAAAGGCCAAAATTCTGTTTGGGTTACCACCGAAGAATTTGATATAATTTTTGACCCATTTAACAGCGAGAATCATGTCGAACATTCCATTGTTTCCCGGTAGCAGTCTATCTCCCATACTCAGAAACCCTGTAATTGAATATAAATAATTGTATTCATTAATTTCTTTCAATTTCTACAAGTCAATCAATTGAATCAAGTTCAAGTACGCTTATTTTAACAAATTTAATTAATTATAAATCAGCGAATAATTATTAGTTACTAATTTTCAGTACCTAACGATCCCAATCTGTACTGAATCGAAACTACAACCATTTTCTTCCGAATAAGATTTCTCATATCATATTGACAAGCTGCTCCTCTTCTGAAACCACCACCGTGTATCCAAATTAAAACTGGGTAACCATCCCCGGAATCTGGGAGGGCTGGGGTGAATACATTCAGGAACAGACAGTCTTCGTTACCGATAACAGTTCCATATTTATCGTTATTCGGCTGCGGACAGGGCGGTGCCCACTTTGATGCATTATATTCCCCCGTTAGATGGATCGGGATTGGCCTCTAAATGATAAAATATTATATATGGAAATATTATTAATTATAATCTTGAAATGGGTCATTCTTATAGTTAGAAAAACGAAATGAAGAAATAGAATTAGCAGAATTTTTGGAATAATATTTTAATGTGACTTCTATAAAAATCTATCAATTATAAAATGTATTATTCTGGTTTCCAGAATAATAAATATAAATTACTAATAGTAATATTCAATATTAAAGTATTTTTAACGTGGAAAAGTATTTTTAATACCAAAAATTGTCGAGGTTGTAATTTTTTGCAGATAAGAAAATTTTAAATGAGACTAGAGGAACTGAATCGAATAGAAATCAAAAGTTTTAATTGCCACCAGCATTTCCGTAGGATGTGTTACGATAAAAATAAGTGTTTTTATCTCTTTTGACAGAAGGGAATTCGTCATTTTTTTTATCAACTTCTTTTCTTTTCTCTTAACGTACGCTCGTTTAGGCGAATTTGAAAATTTATAAAACCAAAAAAATTTTTAAATTTATAAAACCGAGGGAAGAATTTTAAATGGCATTTTCTAAATATTTAATATCAATTAATTTAAAGGCATATGATTTCTGATTTAAAATTTTCATTTCATGTTAATATGAGTTTCTATTTCATTTTTTTTTTAAAACATTTTTAGACTATTTTTAAGAAAGGGTCGAATTAAAAAATTGTGAAAAATATATTGTTAGTACAATATTATATAATTTTTAAACAAAGGCAAATTAAATTTTGTCGACTAAAAATATTTGCAGAAATTATATAAATTGAATATGCCTTTGAATAAATTCAATTTTTAAATATAACACTTGCTTACTTGAAAACGAGCGGAACCAACAGGTGGTTGAGCATATCTGATCCCACGGAAAACATAAAACCCTTTACCGGGATCTCGAGACCCGACAATTCGGGCGTTTCTATTTTCTCTATTAATATAGACAACAGGATCATCCTCCGGAGGTTGAGCTGCGGCTATTCCTCCTACGATCCTCTTTTGTCTCCTTAAAACTCTTGCCTCTTCATTGGCTTCGCTAAACTTATCAAATACAGTAATTGTCACCAAAAGAATACAGAAGACCCTCATGATGACCATGCGATCGTCAACGTTAAAATGAATTTTTTTATCAGTTTTCATGTATTGAAATATCATTCGAATAAATTTTACACGCATGCTCGTGAATCTTTCGCCCCAAAATAGGGTAATAATTAAAGTTTTAAAAATGGGGTTGGACAAAACATTTCTAGGGGTAATTTTTCCCGTAGAATCGATTCCAGAGGTCAAATCTAATGAAATCCTAGCAGAAGTTGGAAAAAAGTAGGTTTTTTGAGGAAAAATCCTATTTCTCATTGGATTTTGAGAATTTTGACAATGAAAATAGATTCCTCGGAAAAAAATACATCGGATATGGGTCTCCCGAAAATTTCCAAAAACGTTTGGAAAATTCGAATTTTTTGGGCATAGGTTCTATATTAATTCAATACGCTAGAAAAAGCATCAAAATCCATGATAATATCTTTTTCTCAAAAAGAATGTATCCAAAATTCAAATGCAATAATAAAATAATATCAAAAATTCAGTAACAAATTTTCAAAATTCATACAGCAAATTAGTATGAAAAAAACCAGATTCCAAGATTTCTTTAAACCTTCCCGCCGAAGGTGACCATCATGGCGTCATAGCACCCGTGCTGCTACCTACCGGCGAACTTCCATTTCTTTTTCCCCAACTTCCGGCTGGGGAGACTTCCTCTGTTTGCCGTCGGCTTCTTCGGTATGTTTTGTAGGTTAATAGTCCCCCGAAAATCCACAAATATCTTGGAAAATCAAAGACATCCAGCCCCGAAATCCTCACGATTCATTTTTGCGAGAATCCCGCTACCCGAATTCCTATTTATTTTGGCGAAAATTTCTCCCGGTGGAATTTGCTGAGTATCGGGAGAAATTTCGAGGTTAGGGTTCCCCATAAACATATTGACACCTGGGCGAATATACTCAACGTGCGTCTTGTTTTTTCAACTCCACAGATTTTGAGCAATGGGTCGTGTCATTCGCGCTCAACGTAAGGGAGCAGGATCCGTGTTCCGCTCCCACACCAAAAGGAGGAAGGGGGCACCTAAACTCCGTTCCCTCGACTTCTCCGAGAGGCATGGATACATCAAGGGTGTTGTCAAGGTACCTCGATTTTTATATTGTATCTTTATCTGTATTTGTAGAGATGTCTATTAAAGACTTTAAAGTCCGCATTAAAATCTGTCTCTTAACTTCTGGGTTATCTATTTACTTTGAGAGTCGACCCCGAAATTTTCTTTGTCGAGCATACACTTTGGGGATTTCTACCCTTTAAGTGCCATAGATGCATATATGCATTCAACAAAAATTGTCCTTGTGGACTATGATTGCACATATTTATATTTGTCAATTACGGGTGTGCAAGTTAAGTTGGGAATACAGTCATCGTCGATAGAAGACGTACATTGACCGACTATAGTTGTCAGTAGTATCAAAAGGGACATAGCTCAAATTATCCAAAATCATTATTTATCCAACAAAATACTTTCAGTATACTTTAATGTTATTTAAGAGACCGATCGATTACTTTGAGAAGATTTTTGTACTTCAAAGACACATATGTCTTCAAGAATTTCAAAATTTCTTTTGATAATATCTAGTTTATGTTTTGTATTAACACTTTACCGACCGCTAGCCTATTAATCTGCTTTTTATCGCCAACCCTTAACTCGACATAAAATCTGAATAGCGCGATTGCACTGCTTGGGACTCAAATGATTAATAATATAATTTAGCATTAATATCATCAAGCTGCCGGTCGAACGCGGGAACACTGTTGAATCGCTGGCGGTCGGTAAAGCGTTAAGAGCAAAAAGTAATCCCAATCTATTCCACATGTATTAAAATGTATTAAAACAAAACACTTGTTTCCATATTTTTCCTAGGACATCATCCACGATCCTGGTCGTGGTGCCCCATTAGCTGTGGTTCACTTCCGTGACCCGTACAAGTTCAAAACACGTAAAGAATTGTTCATCGCTCCGGAAGGAATGTACACCGGTCAATTTTTATACTGCGGAAAGAAAGGTAAAATTTCCCTTTCGAACTTTGAAGCTAATTTTCACTCCATTGAATTATTTTTCAAAAATTGGTACTGAATTTTAAAATAATGATTTTACTAATAGTAAAATAATTTTGAATTGTTAATTAATTGTTCTCCATTGTAATCCACCAGCCAACCTCCAAATCGGCAATGTTATGCCAGTCGGAACCATGCCCGAAGGTACCATTGTCTGCAACTTGGAAGAAAAAACTGGAGATCGTGGCCGATTGGCTCGCGCTTCTGGAAACTACGCCACCGTCATTTCCCATAACCCCGACAGCAAGAAAACCAGAGTCAAGTTGCCGTCTGGTGCCAAAAAGATCATTCCATCCAACAATCGTGCTATGGTTGGAATCGTAGCCGGTGGTGGACGTATCGACAAGCCCATCTTGAAGGCTGGACGTGCCTATCACAAGTACAAGGTCAAGAGGAACTGCTGGCCCAAGGTAATATTTTCTTTGTTCTCCTTCTCGCTGTTGCTAATTAATTATATTCAGTTACAGAAAAAATTGATATTCGACCGAGAAAGCCAATATTTTTTTTTCATTATTCTTTTTTATTTATAGCATTCGAGTTTAATCAATATAGTTTGTATTATATTGAAATTCAAATATTGAGCTTTTGGTGGATAATGTTATAAATTAATTATTATACATAAATAAATTATAATATATATAAATTATTAAACTCAATATTACTTTTCAATTATACTTAAATAAATTGTTTTACTTAACTTTAACTAAAGTAAAAAGGCTTTCCAATGATGGTAAGACATTTGAAATCTGAAAGTAATTACCTTGTGGACAAACTTTGACTGAGGAAAGCTTTAATTACTGAAAAATTAAAGAAAAGAAAATATTGGAAGCATCTATGTAAAATACAATTCGAAACTGAAATAATGACTTTTTCAGGTTCGTGGTGTTGCTATGAACCCCGTTGAACATCCTCACGGTGGTGGTAACCATCAACATATTGGTAAAGCTTCCACCGTTAAACGTGGAACCAGCGCTGGTAGAAAGGTCGGTCTCATCGCCGCCAGACGTACCGGAAGAATCAGAGGAGGAAAGACAGACACGAAGAAGGACGATTAGGCTGTTGGCTAATTATTCATTAAAAGAACAGAAAATAAAGAAAAACCATTTTGAAAAAAAATTGGCATTCGGAAGATTCTTCCCCTTCGTTCATAAACATCCATCGAAGCGCTAACATTATTTTAATTATTCAGGTAATTAATTATTTAATTGGTGGAGCCAATCGGGAGTGCTGTTGAATATCTTTTCAGTTGCTTTTTATTTAGTTATAAAATATGTTTCTGATAATACCCTATTTTTACAGCATCGACCTGATTAAAATATCTCGAAGAATTACGATTAAAAAATTGAAATATAAAAGAGCAATATTTGGCATAATTTTTAATTTTGTTTAAATTCTCAAAACACTGAATTTCACAAGTTGCATAATTTTGTGCAATTTTGAAATTAGTAATGTTAATGAACCTAGAATGAATTGAAAAGCACCTATGTAATTTCCAACGTAGAAACAATTGGGTAGATACCTTTCTAATTTGCAGTTTCTACGCTGGATATGTATGTACATAGATTGCGAACCAAAATTACCTATTGCAACTGCCACTTAAGCTCGAGCACACGCTATTTTATTACGAGTTATTAATTATGCACGATCTCCGCATTTTCATATGTAATCTGGAATTACGCGTTACGTTCAATACTCGTACTTCCATTTCACAATTTTCCGATGAAAAATGAATTCAAAAACAAATCTTGAAATACAATGTATTAATAATCCTCTACCTCTTCTCCCACGCATTTAGATTTTGTTATTTAAAAAAAAATATTTTATTTCCAAAACTTCACTTCCACAAATCCAAATTCTTTTATTATATTTTCCAACAAAACATATAAACCTCTCGTTTATAATAATTAAATTTGGATTTGCAGGAATAAAAATATTTAAATACCAAACACTATAAATAATTCTTAAAAAATACAAATTAAAATAATAAAAAATAATTCTTAAAAAATACAAATTTTCAAATTCCGGAAACGCGGAAAAATCCCAACCGGAAGCGCAACCCTGGATGCCATCTGTCATCTTCTTTTACCTTCCACGAACTCATGTTCCGGAAACATCACTCAACTTTTTATCATTTCCGGTAGGAATGCGTTTCCGAACGCGGCCATCGAAGAATACCGCGAAATCGATCACTATCGATCGATCCCTAATTGCTTGCATCCGAAAGAACCGCTCGGGAACCGATCAACTTTCGACAGTCCGAACAATCTTGGATTATTATTATCATTATTATCGAGGAACAAACCAAAGAAGGAGAAATATAGAAACATAAATTCGTTGCATAGGAGCGGCGGAGGGGAGTAAGAAGAGGAGCCACAGGAGAATCAACGGATGCGCGTGGACGGCCATCTTGGAGCGCGTCACATCCGCAGCTGCGCGAGGGCTTTCGTTGCTCGTATTTTGCTCATTGCTCGTCCCCCTTCCTCGTCCCTCGCCACCCCCTTCTTCCTTCCCGTCAGTCCTCGTTGGTTCTCACATCGTGCGTCGCGAGGAGAAGTTCTCCCCTTTGTGTCAGACAGCAGCGAAAGCGCCGAGTCGCATATGTGTGTGTGTGAGAGAAAGAGTGTACATACATAAGTATTTATATATATATATATATACATATATATACCGAGAACTAATTCGGCCGGAGTTTTAGTTTCCTTCCTCGTGCGAGAAGCGGAGAAACAAGAAACAACACCCGTTTCGAGACCGAGAACGCGCTTGCTTATTTTTCCCTCTTCTCTTCTTTTTCTCTTCCCTCGCGAGACTTATCTCACACGTCCGGGGACTACGGGGCAAAAACCAGCCAGCAGCAGCTTCTGTCCCAGAGCTACGAAAACTACGCACCGAGGCGGAGTGTAATATGAGTAATGCAGCCAACCAGAATGGATCAGGTCTAGAGCAGCAGGTAAGCGAGAAAAAAGACATGACCAAAATCGAAAGAAACGAAGAAAACTTCTTCGAGCCCGAAGACACGAGGGGAGGACACGACGAGCCATCGGAAGTCGAGGCGATTCGCTGACAAGCGACAGGAAGTGGTCGTCGTTGTCGTCCTCCAGAGCCGCCATTCCGCCTCTCCATTCGCGTGCGATTTCCTTCGTTGTTCCTTCTTTCGGTTTTTTTCTTCGATCCGAGGATCGAAGGAACGAGAACAAAAGGAGGAACAATAGGATTCGAGTTGTCGAAATGAAGAGTCGAGGGGCTTATCGGTCGATATAAAAGAAGATGGGAGATAGAAAAGAGAGAGAGAGAGAGAGAGAAGATCGATCGGATGATTATTTGGGACACGAGACACAGCGTAGCACACGGCATAGTTTTCCGTGACGCTCCGACCTTTAGCGTAATGGCGGCAAGTCGTGGGCTGTGGGTAGATTCCGGGTAGAGCGCGAACGAGCAACGCCGCCTCGTGCATGCTCGTGCCTCGAGCCTCAGTTCAACGGTTATCGCAATTCGCATGAGGAATGAAATCGGGATAGAATTGAGGAATTCCCAGCGACTCGAGTGGAAATGAGCACTTCGGAGAAGAGTTTCTTTCTTTCTTTCAGTCGTTGTTCCATTCGTTCCTTGTCTGTCTTGTTTCGTCAGTCGGGTCTCTGTCTTTTTCTTTCTCTCTCTTCGTGTCCTCTCTACATTTGTTACATTCGCACACCGTCGATATATCTATATACATGCACACACGTATATTTGTGATATATAAAATATATTGCGTGTATGTGTACATTTATAATAATGATATAATGTAGTAATGCATTTTATATAAACATATATATATATAGATCCTGTAGGTCCCCAGGGCTTCAAAGCATCAAATAGGTTGAAGATGTGTAAAAAAGAGGGAGCTGTTGTGGAGTACAAAAAGGTCGCCAAAGTAACCTCTTGGTTACTTTTTTAATCTACAATTAACAGTTAATTGTTTTTACCATTTTAATGACCACTTTTTTCATTTACAATTGCAAAAAAGTAATAACTTCGCTCCAGAAATGTCCCCAAACTTGATTTGCTTGTACAGCTTTTATTGCGTCCGGTTACTTCCACAGCAAAAATTCTGTACATTAGAAACCACAAAGAAATTAGAATATAATTTAGAAAAAGAGGAGAAAATCTAAATTAATCAATTTTTCGGTCGTATTTGGTTTTATAGTTGGAAACTCGATTTATTGTCGGAGAAAGTATTTCAAATTGGGAGAAGTATTCAAAATTTAGAGAATCGGTATTCGATTTTCCAAACAGAAAAAAAGAAAGTAAAATAATATTACACCAAAAGTGAAATTGGAACATTTTTACTTAAATTTGGATCCAGGCGAGTCACAAATCTCGATGCACAAGTGTAACTGTAGTTGAGTCATTGGGAATTTCAAATGTCGTCATGATTTCTCATGTCGATCGGTTTCAAATAAGAAGTTTCGATTCATAACAAGCGGATGATAGTAACATTCAATTTAATTTCCAAAAAAGATTATTCTAAAATTTCATGAATTTCTTTTTTTTGCCTAATAAATGTTGATGAAAAACTGGGAGAGTATTATCCAGAAATATGGAAATATTAACGTTAAAGGGGTTTAATCAACCTTTTGAATATTTACAATTTTTTGTTTTTAAATTCAATAATTGCAATTCGAAAGAATGTATATTCAGTATTTTCCGATTCCTAAGTTTAGCTTGTAGAAAATGTCTCGTATTATAATTATTATCTCTCTTGTAATTCCTTTTGTTTTCGAGTATCAGGATGTCATAAAAGTTAATAATAACAGCAACAATAATAACTCACCTATTTGTAGGAAGCGTAATGACAAGAAAAGTATAGCATGCAGTTCCGTATGTACGTAGTTAAATTGTAGCAATACTTCATACTTATACAGCTCATTGATCTAAATCAAAGCTGCAAAGCAAGTGTATGTGCAAAGGCAGTCGCGAACTTTGCACTCAAATTCGTAAACTAGCTAAGTTTTTTGCTCGACCGAATGTCATAGGAAGAAAATGATGCTTCTTTGTCTACTTTTCAGATTATTCATTTTTTTTTTACCCTTCATACATTTTTCCTGATTTTTTCCATCTTTACAGATAAAAGAGTTCACCGAGTAAAAAGTGCTAACTATTTTTAACATTTTTTTTTTCAAAATGCAATTAGAAGTTGCAATTCGAACCTAAAATTGTTCAAACTTTTCCCAAATTTTGATAAGATCATAAAAAAATTGTTTCGATTTCAACTGAAAATTTGTAATATTTCAAATTTTTATCTTAATTTTTAGAAATAATTAATTACTAAAAATTTTCAAAACAGCTAATAATAAAATACCCTTTTAATGCCAACTGAATAATTTTCAATAATTTAAATTCTCAATTTGGAATCTAAAATCACCAAATTGTCGAAATTCCAAATTTAAGCTTTGGTTCTCAAAAAATGATTATATATTAACGTCAATTATAATATTTTGCAAAATTTTCTCCTTTTAACATTTTCTTTTCTTTTTATCGCACCATCTGGTTTTCCAAACTTGCTTGTAACGTTCATTTAGGAAGAAATCGATGAAATTTGAACTTTTTCTTCTGTATCAATTTCCGTTTCTCTTCCTCTTCCACGCATTAATAAACTCGAAATCCATTGTTTAGGATCTACTTAACTAAAGCCACTATAGATTACTATTGAAATTGAAGACAAAAGCCTTCCTTATCCTTGAAGCTACTCTTGACCCAATTCTGTTTACTCATAAAATATTTAGTCCAATCGTTGTTGTTTAGATCTGATGTAGTTTTAACTCTATTGACATTGTTGTTACCTACTGCTCTTTTCCCCCAAATGTTAATTCATTTGGCATTAAATGCAAATGCAACAGTTATTTTCTTACCCATACCAACCACAATTATTTATTATACTCGATGTCCGAGCGTTTCGAGCACCTAAACTTGACGTCCAATTTTGGAAAAAAAAAAGAAAATCTCCCAGAACAGATTTTTAATGTCTATTATATCTATTTTTTTTTTTCATACCCAGAAAAATGCAATTTTTCTCTCATAAAAGGACCAAATAATTCCAAAATTTCTCAAATTTTATTTTGGGGAAAATTGAATATTCCACTTTTTATACTTTTGGAAAACAAAGTTAAAGGGACTAGTTCTGACGAAAAAAACCTTTACTTAAATTAAAATTACAATGATATACTTTTGTAGCTTCCATCGCCGTGAAATTTTTCGGTTTTGAAATTAATTTAATTTTCGTGTTTTTATTATTATTTAAAAAGCTTTCTGAAATTTGAGGGGAAAAAAATGGTAGAACAATTCTCTACGAAATTTAGCTGGGAAATTTTCAATATTTTAAATTCTGAATTTCAAATCCAAAACCGTGAAATTTCCAACATTCCTACGGGTGAGAAAGTTCATGAATTCCACTGCCAAAGTCCACTGAAACTGCAGCGATAAATTGCACACCGATAAAGGAACATTGGAATAAAGAATGAGATTATTTGCTTTTCCGTTCAGTTTCATAAGAATGTTTGTCAGGTATATTTATAACATATAGAATTTTTCGAACTCAACATTTAAAAGCTGAGTTTAGATTATATAAATAACTAAGCCAAGCCAAGCTAAGCGTATAACCGAAGTAAGATAATCAATGCAATTTACGTGCAGTAGAGAAGATATACAAAATTCTCCAGTTTTATGCTTTTTTCAACAAAACGATGTTAATAAAAATAACCATAAAAAACACGAACTGTAAAATCATGTTAACTGAGAAACTGCCTGCGGTTCTATGAAATTGCAATTGCAATTGCAATTCAATGCTGATAAATATATGTCATTTCTGTTATTATTTTTTCTCCCATTTCGTGGCTTTAAGGCAGAAAACAATTTTTTGAAAAGCTGTGGTACTTTAATAATAATAAAAAATGAGGTTATTTAATAATCGTAATAATAGTATATATAAAAAAAACGATATCAATTCCGAACCTGCAACTTTTTGAAGTTTCCATATGAAGTTTAAAATCCTCGACTTCGACAATAATGAAATATTGACAATCGATAATAAAAAAAAATATAATAGCAATTCTGATGGAAAAAAAGGATCCAGTATAAATTTTCTATTTATGGTTCCATGACAATAGTATAAAAAAAATTCATTTCCCTATTTTTCTCTTTTATATCAAAAATAGTTTTCATTGTAAAACCTAAAAGATTGTCTGGAATCTGAAAATATTGGAATTCTCAATATTTAAGACTGAAACGACTGTAAGCTATAAATTTCCCAGAAAATAAATCCATGAGATTAACTGCAATAGCAACTAAACTGCATTTTGTTCTTTCAGTTAGCTGGTCTGGACTTGCAGGACTCCCGCCAACCGAGTGGGGGTCGCTACGTCGCACCCGCGTTTCGTAATAAATCTGGAAGTGAGTACAATTCTACAATAAACATACCCCAGAGACTATGACTGTCTGTCTGTCTGTCTGTCTATTCACTCAATTATTGTAAATTTATAGCAACAACAGAAACGTGTTTCCACAAAAAAAAAACGAAAATCCCTTTCGGACTCTCATTCGATGCAGCAAATCGAACCTGAACTCTTTCCTGTTAAAGAAATTTATTAATTAATATTTTGTTTATCAATTCGGGTTCAATATAAACATTTCACAAATCACATTCCATAAAATAGAGCTCTCATCTTTCATCCATTTGTTGATTTTGTGAAAATTATTATTTTAAGCAGCCCAAGTTCTTGTAAAATATTTATTAAAAGAAATGTATGTTTGTTCGATAAAAATTAATTGATTTCTAAATTTCTTTTGTTTCTGCTATGAACCAAATTCTGAACCTGAACCAATGATACTTTTTTTTCCTTGAATTAATTCAGAATTTGTCTGGTTTGTAACTCTACTTTAAAATGAATCCGCTCATTTCACTTTTACTTGATTTTTAAAAAATTATAGACTCTTTAATTTAAAAATAATAAATTTGAAATCTGAAAATTTCAGATTTTGTCAAACTTTTCCTACATTTATGACAGTTCTAGAAAATTTTCAACTTGAATTCACAAAACATGGAATCTCCAAAGTATTTCTAAATTCTAAAAAAAAAAACATTAGAGCCCCAAAGCATCGAAATTCCCTTTCGAGCTCCGAACTAATTCCTAAATCTTGTTAATTCAGGTAACGGACCGTCTATCAACGATCAGCAGTCTTCCAACCCGAGACCTTATTCCGAACGTGACAGAGGAGGAGACCGTGAAAGGGATAAGGATCGTGGAAGAACCGGTGGTTTTCGCGATTCGCGCGGCAGTCGCGACGTCGATTTTGCTAACTTCGGCGGAGGACGCAGCCGACGTGTTAATCAGGAGAATGGCAGAGATTATGGCGGCAACAGCGGTGGAGGCGGTGGTGGCGGCGGCGGCGGCGGCGGTGGCAGCAACAGCGGCGGCGGAGGCGGTGGCGGTGGCGGCGGTGGACGCTATGGGAATTCCGAACGAGATCGCCCTATTAGCTCTGGCAACGATCGTTGGCAAGAACAGCCCAGAAATGATCGTTGGCAGGAGAACAGGAACGACCACAGGATGGGTAACTCGGGAGGTAGATGGAAGGACGATAGGGAAGGAGGTGGCAGAGGCGGCCGAGGAGAAGTCGACTGGACGATTCCGACTGCTCGGGACGAACACCTCGAGCTCGAGCTTTTCGGCACAGGCAACACCGGGATCAATTTTAGCAAATACGAGGATATCCCGGTTGAGGCTACCGGAGCTGACATACCGCCACACATCACATCGGTAATTCCCCCCCCCCCCCCCCCCCCTCCTGAATTTTCAGGTTCAATATCAATTCCATTTGAATTTCAAGAAACATTGTAATTTTAGATTTTTCCGCTAAATTTGAGAATTTTTTTCTACGGATCAGAAAAGTCGGGGAAATTTTTGTAAAATATGGTTTTAAACCTCGGTTTCTTAGTGCCTACTCTAAAATTTTCGAATTTCTGAGAAATTGCTTGAAAGGCTGGCCATTTTTCAAGTGAAACTGAATTTCTATTGAATCATCGATTTCATCGATCGATTCATCATTCGATTCATTGCCACATCGACAATCCGATTCTATATTTTCTTGTCAATTTTTGAGAATTTCATTGCTCAAATTTTGAAAAGAAAAAAAAACTTAAGGTATAATTAAATTCGAATCTGTTATAAAAGAAAATACAGTCGTTTTTAAAAAATTATTCAATTCGACTGAAATCGTTACACTAAAAAACGAATTTCATGTTTTTCAAGTTATTATTTGATTGATCTCTACGGCTTTTGTAAACTTTATTTTTCTGAATTTATGACATTTGACCGTTTCACCGCTTATTTACGGTCTCCGCAATTTTCGGGTGTTGCATTTTTCAAAATTAACGCGTTGCTAGATTTCAGAATGGTTTAGGATAGTGGCATGTACGAATGGTCGGTCGAGTTCAACCATGCGTGCATAAAGTAAATATATATACACGAACGGAACTTCATAAAATAAGCGCAAAAAAACGGTATTTGATTTGTAGCGAGAGGAAAAATGTAATACGTATTTTACACACGCGAGAAGAAGCGAAACCCAAGTGGAGTTTTTGAATTTATGAAAATTATATAACGCCTTTGCGACAATACAACGTAGGAATTATATACGACAACGTAGGAATTACCGCCATTTCTGTAATTGCACACTTGCTGAAATTGCAAGTGAAGCATAAATTTTTCAAGATTGCATTAATGGCATTTAAGATTTATTCGCTGATTAAACAGACGCGTTAATGCCTTCGCCTTCTTTTTTCTCACGGTGATAGGAATTACTGGAGGTATTGGTGTTATCTTAAATTTTACGTAATACTTTATAATATTTTTTTGGACACTGAACCTCCGAAGTCTGGAGGAAAAAATAGCTCTCATCGATTTCAATTCGTTTTAAATTAATTAGATTTTCAAGAATAGAAAATTTTGTTCTCTCAAATTTTTAACAGTTACTGCATACATTTTTTTTTTCAAATTTACAGAAAAGAATATGTCTTAAAAAAAAACAAATTTTAGAAAATTTTCCCATTTTTTTTACAGATTTTCGATTTTGTTTTTATGTATTATTCATATTATATTATTACATACATATATTACATTACATTATTATATATTTTTAGTAGTTTTA
This sequence comes from Gasteruption jaculator, assembly GCA_949825005.1. NCBI lineage: Eukaryota > Metazoa > Arthropoda > Insecta > Hymenoptera > Gasteruptiidae > Gasteruption > Gasteruption jaculator. The sequence goes on from OX463774.1 coordinate 7,479,006, forward strand.
TAAACCATGTAGCTTCGACCTGAATTTTTCAACATCCACTGGATGTTATTTTTTCATCATCAATCGTCAATACCGAATATGTAAATCCACAATTCATGGAATTTTAATAGCTCCGTATTTACTCTGAAGTACCTGTACATTGTCCTTGAAAGTACAGTTACACCATCTATCATTTTAAATAATATAAAAAACAATCAATTGTTGGCAATTTTTATTACTCCATGCGGTTTCAAACGGTCCGCACGTTAAATAAATAGCTGCGAATGCTATTCCATAACATACCGTTAGGTTGACTTGAGTTTCCCTGACTCATTTAACGATTATCTTTGTTACGCACAGACTTTGTTCGGTATTACCATAAACGAGGAATAGGATTTTTATTCTGTTTCCGAGCGTAAGGTTTCGCAGGAAAAGACTCAAGACACTCTTGTATTATGGTAGAGCGGATTTAAAAAAATTGATAAAATAACTAGAGATGAATTAATAATTAAAAACAATAATAATCAACTTTAATATTTTTGAACAAAATAATAAAAACTTAGCTTCTTCAGCTATAATCGGACTTCGATTAGATTTTCTCGTTTTACTGAAATTTCAACAACGAATATTTTTACATTTTGTGAAATTCGAAATTTTTTGACATCCATTGAAAAAAATTTGGAAAATTTTTGAAAGTGACAAATGATAACCATCCCTCCTTTTTTTGTTATTGCAGTTCGACGAGGTCAAGCTGACCGAGATAATAAAGAATAGCATTGGCTTGGCAGGGTATGATAAACCAACTCCTGTTCAAAAATACGCAATTCCCATAATCATTGGACGCCGTGATGTTATGGCTTGTGCCCAAACAGGCTCCGGCAAAACAGCGGCCTTTTTAGTGCCAATATTGAATCAAATATACGAGAGTGGCCCAAGACCACCTCCAGTACAAGCTAGTGCCTCTGGTAGGCGTAAGCAATATCCTCTTGGGCTTGTACTCGCACCTACGAGGGAATTGGCCACCCAAATTTATGAAGAAGCGCGTAAATTCGCGTACAGATCCCGCATGCGTCCGGCCGTTGTTTACGGTGGATCCAATATTGTCGATCAAATGAGAGAATTGGATCGCGGCTGCCATTTGCTCGTCGCTACTCCTGGACGTCTCGTTGATATGCTTGGGCGTGGGAAAATTGGTCTACATAATTGCCGGTAAGTGGGGCGTTGAATCAGGGCACAATAATTCGACTTTGAATTTCGAATCGATTCGAAATTTTTCGGGTGAATAAACATTTTTTCGGGATTATTTCGTGCGCAGCATAATGAAGAAAAAATTATATTCTTTCTTTAGATACCTGGTTTTGGACGAAGCGGATCGTATGCTTGATATGGGTTTCGAGCCACAAATTAGACGTATCGTAGAAGAAGATACGATGCCTTCAACCGGAGAAAGACAAACGCTCATGTTCTCAGCCACGTTTCCAAAAGAGATACAAATTTTAGCTAGAGACTTTTTGAGCAACTATATTTTCCTTGCCGTTGGACGCGTCGGATCTACATCCGAAAATATCACGCAGAAGATTGTTTGGGTCGAGGAGCACGAAAAGCGTTCCTATTTACTCGATCTCCTGCAAGCCGGTAATTTTTTCAGTGTCTTATTAATATTTCATTTTATTTTAGTAAGTTCCTGCATTTTTTAAAAATTTAGTTGCAAAAGAAAAGCTTTGGATCACAATACTTTTTGTCACTTTATCGTTAAATTCCAGAATTAGAATGCATTTTCATATATTCATTTGTATTTTTCTTTTCAACTAGGTGACGGCTTAGCATCAGAAGCTCTTACGCTCATATTCGTCGAGACCAAAAAAGGTGCAGACATGCTTGAGGAATATTTACATCAAATGGGTTATCCAGTCACCAGTATCCACGGTGACAGAACTCAGCGCGAAAGAGAGGATGCTTTGAGACGTTTTCGTGCTGGAAATGCACCGATCCTCGTTGCCACTGCCGTTGCTGCTCGTGGTCTTGATATACCACACGTTAAACACGTTATCAACTTTGATTTACCCGGAGACGTTGAAGAATATGTCCACCGAATCGGTCGTACCGGACGTATGGGCAATTTAGGTGAGACAAATTTTTTTTCATCATATTTGGGGACAAGACATTTTTTTATTAAACTTGTTTGCAAATTTTCAAGGTGAAAATTATAATACCATTTTGTTAAAAAACGTTATTTATTATTGACGATATTTACGCACAATGTGAAAATATTTTTTTAATAACAAAAATAATAAATTTCTACCTAAAATTTGGTAATTTAATTTGTAAAATTGTAATGAATTGGAAAAGATTTTTAATCAGTTATTAAATAAAAAATTGTTAATCGAAATATACGTAAAGCCCATTAATAATTAATTAACTTACAATTTCCAAGAAATTTCAATCGCACACAAACGTACCATGAATTATTAAATGAATTGCAAATTGTATATATAAACATTTTTTTTTCCATCACTGATCGGAGAATAATTCATTATTAATTCTTCAATTACTTACTAATCCATCGCTAGATCGCAACGCACCGTATTATATTACGTCATATTTTACCTCATCACAATAATAGCGTAACATTTTCGTTTAACGTTAACATTGCAGGTTTAGCAACGTCGTTTTTCAATAATAAGAACCATAATTTGGTGCGTGACCTGTTATCTTTGCTGGTGGAAGCTAATCAAGAGATTCCATCCTGGCTTGATGATATGTTCTCTGAAGCTCGTCACACTGGAGGAGGATCTCGACGTACCGGTAGTACAAAAGGCGGTCGATTCAGCGGAGGTTTTGGATCAAGAGATTATCGCCAGCAAGGCAGTGCCGGTGGACCACCCAGAAACAATGGATCCACTAATAGACCCGGTGGTTATGGAGGTAAATTCCTTCAGTAATTCACTTTTAGCGATTATCGGAATTTTTCCACCAAATCGTTCGGAAACTGCAACTGATATTTGCACTTCACTAAACATTTTCGGTGATTTTTTTACTTGACCGAAACATTTGGAATTTCAGTTTTAGTCGACGAACGATTAGGAAGCAACTGTTACATAATTTCTCAGTCATTAGCGTTACTTTAAATCGTCTTTTATTTTTTTGTGTATAAGCTTCTTTTTTATACAATTACGTATATACTTTCTAAATTTTTTTTTAAATTTCTTTTGAATGATGATTTAAAAAAACGTAAAATTGTCAACAGAAAAAGAAATATTTATTTAAAGCCTACAGAAGACACTTCAAAAATTGTTCTATCTCTTTTCAAAAAGATAAAATCCCGAATTTCTAAAAATGATAATTAAAGGGTTAAACATTATTCGAAAATATTATCGGCTATTCAATATCTGTTATCGCTCGTTGAAGCGTTCCAGCTTCGTAAACGTTGTTGAATTCTGCTGAATCAACCTCCGTCTCGAATTGCATAACACCAACGATTATTGATAACGACTGTGACGCGAAATCTCAAAGTTTATTTAAAGATTGTTACGAATAAGATCGCGTTGCGGCCTCTGCTAACATTATCTTTTGTTTCTCTTCCACGAACATTAGGCAGTTACGGCGGCGGCTACGGCGGCAATTACAACAATTCAACATACAACAACTCGTCTAACAATGGTAGCAGCAACGGTCCCGACTGGTGGGGAGGATGGGACAAATAGACAATTATTCTTTCCAAGTCCATCGTCACTTTTTAAGTATGATTACTATGACTACTCCACACTACAAATTTCGATTAAATGTAAGAGAGACACGCGTTACACTTACGACTGAACCCACACACACACAAAAACACATATATACACACAAGAAGAAGAAAGAAATCTCTGAAGAAGCAGAACATACAAACAAACAAACAAAAATTAGACGAAATATTTACACTACCACCCACACCATTTCAACATTCAAGAGAAACAACGGTTATACTCGCTAACTGCCTGTGCACTTTAAAAAAAAAACAAAAACGATTTAATACTAAAGAAAGACAAATACGAGGGAAACGGAAATCGTGTTTCGCAGAAGTTCATGCGTTAACAAATTTCGTCTCGCACTTAATTAATTAAAGAAATAAAAAAAAAGGAACAGAAAAATGATAAGATAGCGAGCAAACGTACGTTGTAGTTGGACAAATTTAGTAGAATTTTCAATGAGACACTCCTGTCGGGATTACGGAATTCTGTAAAATGGTATCCGCGAAATGGTAAAAAAAAAACAAAAGAAACAATGGAATCTTTACCTATTTCAGCAAACGTTCTCTCACATTCTTTTTTTGCTTTTCAAAAACAAAAAAATACTTGATGTATTATACGTCCGTAAGAAATTCTATATTTCTCATTAATTCATTCATTCGTTCACTCTCTTTCTCTCTTTAATTATATTTTTTGTCGATTCCTGATACATCGACGAATGGTACTTTGTTGTTTTGCCGTCCCCGAAAAAAAAGTGACTTGTGCAAAGGAATCCCGAATTTCCGAATGGAGATTCGCGGGATCTGGGAAAAGCTGAGCATTGCAGAAAAACGAAACGCAAAAGTGGAGGTACAAAAACGTAGCAGGATATCGAAGTGAAATTTACAAACGTTGCGATTCAATAAATAAACAATGTAAAAGACGGTTGCAGTTACAGGAGAGTTATAAAAACGAAAAAAAAAAAAAGAAAGAGACACGCTGCTGTCGTTAGTCGGCTCAAAGAGTGAAAAAGATGGTTGATAAGCCAGATAGTGGCCGCGGATAGGCACGTGGAAATCAAATAGGAAAAGCCTTCGCAAACTTTATTGACGCCTGTTTTATGACGGTAATACTATGATTGGTGTTAACGATTTGGTTCTACACGTACAAATTTACATACATTTACACACACTTACACGCAACACTTGACTTTGTTCACGTAAAAGAGGCAAGAAAGGCAAAAAAAAAAGAATAAAACGAAACGAAACGGAAGGCAAGCGATTTATAATAATTTAAAGTAAAGTAAAGTAACGTAAACAGATAAAAAAAAAACAAAAAGCGACTGTGATATCGTACGATCTTGCGGCATTCGATGAAGCAACAAAAAAGAAAAAATGAGCAGTTCATTGATTGATTGATTAATTGATTGATTATATATTCAAGCGATTAGCGAAATAATCACCCGTGTTATATTAACTATTACATAAATTAATTTAAAACATTGAATGTCGAATTTTGTTTTGAAGGATGACGATAATATTAAAAGAAGGAGAAAAATAAGGGAGAGAGAGAGAACAGGGGAAGCGGTTGCTTTTTATTAACTCGCTACTTCGTTCTGTGCTAAAGAAAGAGAATGGAGCAGACAAAAAGTGGAAATATTATTAAGTCGTAAAGAAAAAAAAAAACAAAAGAGAAATGATACATATTCGCGACACCAAGTTTTCAAGTTTTCGTAAAAGAAACAATTTCTCGGCGGAATCAAACGTGGCTGTTGTCCGATTCAGGCTGAGGGCCAAAAACAAAGATTACATAAATAATAATAATAAGAGGAAGAAGAAGAAGAAGAAGGCTTTCTTTAGTTCTTTTTTCGGGGCAAGTTTCCCTCTTCTATCGTAGAAAGTCACGATTTGTTATTAAAAATAGTCGAGCAACGAGAAAGAAGGCTCTTTTTCGCGTCTCTCCGGTTCTTGAGAAACCTGATCTTTATAAAAGCAAAGTACAAATTCAATTTGTGTAAACGGTTGTTAATTAACGACAAAACAAGGAAAAGGAAGAGAACAGAGAAGAAAGAGAAATGAAACATAGACTTATAGTGCAATCGCGTGTGTGAAGCGTGACGTGGACCAAATTGTGTGAATGCAGCTCTCTGAAGAGAGATTACAAAACAAACAAACAAAATAATATGGGAAACTAATAATGAGAATGCTGAAAAAGGGGTAAAGGAGAAGGAGGAATATACTTCATTTCAATTAAAATCTTCGGGTTGTGAGATTAAAAATTTAAAAAAAGAAGGAAATGTCGTGGAGAGACGAATTTCATTTGTGCGGAGGAAAAAAATTAAGTGGAAGGGGGTTAAAAAAATCAAGAAAAAGAAAATTCAATAACTTTATTCTATCTATTTTTTTTCTTTTGTTGAAAATTCTTAAATTATTACGGTTCCTTCTTCTTGAGCGACGATTTTGATGAAGATTATTATTATTATTATTACTCCTACTGCTACTATTACTACTATTAATTGCGCGTTATCACCATTAATCTTAATTACTCTAACGGTTAATTTACTAATTGAAGAAAAAAATGAAAAGAAAAGAAAGCCTGCGCGAGAGATACAACGACCTACAATTTAGATTACCTAGTAATATCAATTGATGGAAAATGAGGAAAAATGCGCGGAACAAATGTTTCTTTTTTTCTATTTCATTTTTACGGAATCTTATTACGAATCGAGCACAAGATAAAGAAAGCATTATTATTTTACTTTTATTTATTCATTCCGCTTGCATCCCAGACTTTTCGAAATGGTTGCACTTGTTTCATCGTCGACGCGATTTCTTGAGAGCAAGTATCGAAAGAGTGTTTTTATTTTTAAATAATACTGAAACGAAAATAGATCGATGATGATGAGGAAAAAGAAATGTTAAGTTAATTTAATTTAATTTAATTTATGAAAAAAAAAAAGAATCCAGTGCTGCGATACTTGCAAATACGAATATCCAATTGAGTCCAGCTGCAACGAATGCAGAGAAGAGACGGAAAGAAAGAAAGAATGTCAATCGTAATAATTTATTTTACCCGTAGTAGTGTAATTTTCAAATAGACGCTGTATTATTATTTAAATTAAAAAGGAGGAATGGAATTGAAGAATTGCAAAGAGAAGGAGGAAAGAGTGAATGATAATAAGTAGTTTTCTCGTTTCTCGTTGTAACGAAAAATATTCAGACGCATCGGTTGGTTGGTCCTCGAAAATTTTATCGGACGAGCAGCCTTTGGTATATAAATAAATAAATAAATAAGAAATGAGTGAATAGAAAGATGCGTTGCCTAAAATGATAGAAAGAAAGGAAATAATTAAGAGAAATTACCGTATAAACAAAAATATGCGAGGAGACAACAACAATAACAACAAGGAGGCGTATTGTGCGACTGTGACTGCAATCATTAAAGAAAAGAAAAGCGACATTATACTTATAGAAAAAAAAGGAGTGTCGAAATCAATGAAGAAATTTTAAAAAAACAGAGAAAAAAATTAGAAATTATAATGACGCGAATTAGCGACAGGGATGGCAAGAAAAATAAAAAAAAGAGGAATCTGAAGTTTAACTCAATTGATCCATTCCACGTTCTTGCAACATTAACGATACTTTTACGTATTCTTCTTCTTCAAGATCATTGTCAATATTAGTACCAATAATTATATCAATATCAATATTGATATTGATTTTTTTGAAATCAAGAACAAGATCATAATCCTGTTCTTGTTTTTGACCTGGTCCGGATATTTCGCAATTAAATATATATTTTCAAAATTCTTGGCCATCAATATTGAATAATAATAATAATAATAATATTGATAAAAAAAGAAAAAAGTGCATTCAATGAAAAGTAGACGAAGAAGAATACTACAAATAGTGAATGAAAGACAAGTGGAACGGTACCATTCGATCGGTTCTTTTTCAAGTAGTTAATTAACGATATCACAATCTATCTTACTTCTAGATGAAAAAAAAAAGAAAATTATTACCAAAATATGGAATTTGTAGAATTGTAAAGGGGCGGAAGGAAAATGAAGCGGCAAAGGAAGGAGGAGAAGTGTATCCGATACACACGGGATATGAGAGGAAACGGAAATTACTAGTGTGAAAAATTAACAAATGATGAATAATAAATTAAGTGATGAAAAAGAAGGAATTTCACGTATTAGTGTCGATATTGTTGCAAAATTGCAATACCTCGTCTCGCCGATACGCGGACTTTTAACTTTCGCCTTTTAACGGCGGTTTCTTTACATAGTAATTGTGCTGAGTGACAGGAGTATTGTAAAATTTCAATCAATATTGCGGAAAATACAGATGAGGAAATGGAATTTATTTCTGACCAGAAGATAATGCATTTTACAAAGCTTCCGTAGGTTGTAGAGTTTCCTTATTAAGTGTAAAACAGCTTTTTTTCAAATCTCGAGAAACTAGAATTTTTCTCCATTTCTTTCCCATTGATTTTCCGCGAGAAATGAAAAATGCAGTTAAGCAACTATTTTTTTTTTTGCTCATCAAGATTATTATAATTCAGTGGTGTAACTTCTAGCAGCAATTTTTTAGTAGACGTAAATTCCAGTTTATAAATAATGTAAATTTCATTTACCAGAAGAATCAAAAAATTAAATGACAGTGAAATTTGTTTAAAGTTTTGCCCGAATTTGAAGGTTGAATTTTCAGTTTATTAAAAGTTGAATTGATACAAGCATTTAATTTATTTTTGTTGAATTTTATTTTATTCTACTTTGGCGATATTCTGCAAATTTGCTGAAGGGGCATTCAAAATCTACTTTTGTTTTTATTGCCTCAGTAGTGTACGTAAAACTTTCCAAATACGTTGATAGATGGCGGGATGTGTCGAGTCCTAACTAAACACGGTTAGAGTTTTAGTAACAATGGCTACGAACAGATGGCGCCGAATAGAAATTGTGGCGGAAAATTGTCAGATCCAAATAAGTAAGCTCATAATAAATAATAAGAAAACTAATCATTGTATATATAACAAACAATCACAAATGTCACCCTAATTTTATATATAACATAGAATTTGAATATATTCTCAATGTAGCAGTTAGTGTTCTCTTATTATTAGAATAACTATCTACTATTACTAACCTTATGTACAGGTAGATTATCTTGGTCTAATGGGTAAGGCTTTGGGTTCTTACCCAAGGGTCTCGGGTTCGAATCTCGTCTGTTACAGAGCGATATTTTTTATATCACATTCTACTATAAAACAATATTTACTAACACTGTAAACCAAACAATAATAAAATAATAGAAAATTCACAATCATCGTATCAAAATCTACTTTACTTACACTAACACTGTAGTCTTCCTACATACGCCACCAGATGGCCGAGAACTCGAATTCTCCTAATTCCTTACTACTAATTAACTGTAAACCACAAAATATTTCCAATCCTCTCCAGTTCCTCCTGGAACTTTTCTCTCCAAAATTCACCAGATGTCCAATTGGAAGCTAAAAAAAGCATAAATACCGATATCGCATTTCATCTTGTTTCAGGATAAAAAATAAGATGCGGATATCGTCCATCTCCCTCCCTCTTCAACGCCCTCCATCATCCTTTCCTTGTAGGGAGAAGATTTCAGTCCATTCCGCCTCCGCCCGATTCCCGATGGCTGATCCGAATTCCGATTAACCATGGCCGGCCCACAGAGAGATAGGGATACGCGGTGCGTTGGACCAATCGGGTAAGACCACGATCGCAATGGCGGCGTGGCCGGGCAGTTTGTGTTATCGTTGAGATAGTCAGCGATTCCAGAAGGGAACGAACGTATTTAGTATTTTCTCGCACCTCTCGTCGGGGACGTAAACACACATACACACACCAAAAAAAAAACTACATATGATCGCACGTCCAGTCATGTTACACTGCGGTCTGCTGCTCGTCTTCCTGGATTTGTCCTTCGACGGTGAGTCCTGAATCACTTGCTGCTGTTGCTCTTGCTCCTAACCTTCTCCTTGTCGCGACACGTTCCGTTTTCAAAAACGAGAAATAAAGCTGAAATTTTCAAAAGAAAAAGAAAAAAATTTCATCGTCCGCCGTGACAGGGTTGGTTGGAAATCCAAAGAATAAAGAGTAATAATAATAATAATAATAGTGGAAGTAGTAACAGTAGTAGTCGTTTATTTATTGCTACTGCTTTTGTTATTATTATTATGATTATTATGATTATTATGTTTATTATTTCAGAGTAAAAAATATAGTAAATATTGTTATAATAATTGTTATTTTGAAGGTCCATAAAAATTCCAAAAGAATAAATAAGTAATAGTAGTAGTAATAGTTTATTTATTGCTGCTGCTACTATTATTATTATTATTATTATTATTATTATTATTATTATTATTATTATTGTTATTATTATTATTATTATTAGTATTAGTATTAGTATTATTATTTCAGAGTGAAAGAAATAATATACAAAAATGTAAAGCAATTAATAAACAAACATGTCCCAATTGCAGTGGTAGCGAGCGTATCCCAGTTGGAAATCGACAGACACCTAGAACTCGGCAGGGAGTTTCTAGCCAAAGGTCAGCTGCAAGATGCTCTGTCGCACTACCATGCAGCAGTGGGTGAGTAGTCGATCTTCTATTTTAAATGGAAAATTCAGATACTTTGTGCTGATTTTAAGATGTTTGTATTATTAATAAGGCATGTATGTGCTTGGCTCGTATGTTTGTCACCACCAAAGTATATGTAAGAAATGCAAGCGCGAGATGTACTTTCACCTTTCTATGCAGTCATTAGTGATTAGAGAGCGATTTGATCCCTGTTAGGACTTATATACAATTTGTTTACGCGGTCATTATCATCGGAGCACATTTATCTAGTATATTTACTCCAAGTTTATTATCGAACATGTATATCTCCATCAAAGATTTGATAACGACGGAAATTGCAATATGCACTTCCTTGTTGTCGTGTGGCGATTGGTAAGTCATGGGTGATTTCTCCTGATTACTAAAAATTCTAATTCCAATCATGTTTTTACATCACTTCACAAATATGTGTGTGTGTGTGTGTGTGTGTGTGTGTGTGTGTGTGTGTGTGTGTTGGCTACATTAATCAGATTATTGGGTATAAGACAAAAATGTTAGTGAACAGGGTAGTACAGTTTCAGGATACATTTTCCCATTACAATGCAACCATTAACGAGTAGTGAATGGTTGACTTCAAATAATGAAGCTTTGTAAAAGTTTCGATTCCCGACATGCTGGTTTTGGAAATCATATTTGAAAAAAAAGTCGAGGACAACATAACGTAATCACTACATATAGAACATCGTAGTCGAAAACATCTTTTAAGATGTACTTTCGAATTTTTAAATTAATTCAAGTCTAAAAAAGTAAAATATGAAATTAAAATAAAAAATTTAAATTAGTGTTACGAAGATGTCAACGTATTAGTTGTCGAAACGTTAACCCGATATTTGAATAAATAAATTTAAGACCGATCGACCCAAGAAAGAATATATATTTATTTATAACGTAATCATAATGCATATAAATATGCGTGTGTGTGTGCGTGTCTTTCTTTTTTTAAAACAGTTATTGTTCATAAATTCGCCTTTTCTTCCAATGTTCATTTCTACACGCTAATTCTGTAGGAATCCCGAATGTCGTGGGTTGATGGAAAAATAACAGTGATTTACATAATTATAAAGTACCACCGATGCTATAGAATTTAGTAACTTCCGTTTCTTTCTTTAACTTCTATTTCTCTCAGTTTTCAACTTATCTCTAAGTATTAGTAATATCTATGAAATTCAAGAAAAAAAAAACATAACAACAATTGATCGAGATAATAATATTTGTCTGTTTTCCTTTCCAGAGGGAGACCCGAACAATTACTTGACCTACTACAAACGGGGGACTGTTTATTTAGCCCTAGGAAAAGCAAAGTTCGCTTTGCTGGACCTCGACAAGGTCCTGGAACTGAAACCAGACTTCACCGCAGCGAGATTACAAAGGGGAAACGTACACCTGAAACAAGCAAATTTCGATGCTGCGGAGGCTGACTTCACCGATGTCGTAAGTCTCCTTTTTAAAAATTGTTGCTTTTGATAAAATTTTTTACCTGTTTTAAATATAATATAATTAAAAATTTATATTGTATTAAATATTGCTAAGCAGAAAGAAAAAAATAAACTTTTAATTATATTGTACTTTTTCAAATTTTATAATTTTAGTCATGCATCACCTAGTAACATTTTTTCTAATGAGAAAAATAAAGGGGAATTAGAAATTATTATAATTGTATTTTATTAACACTATGCCGTCCGGTGGCACCACGTTGGTGTCTTGCGAAAATTATCGGGCAAGCGCCGGTGGCACCACGTCGGTGTCGTACATAAAGATTTATACCGGCGCCAGAAGTGTTAATATATTAAAATAATTAAAATTAAATATCATTTTATTGATACAAATTTCAATTATATTAAATTTTCAAAACTGAAACGTACCCAAAAACTGAAACTCATTTTTTTTTTACAGTTAGCCGTGGAACCAAATAACGAAGACGCCTTAAACGCGCTGTACAGGATAGAACCGACAAAAGAGGAATTGCACCTAGCAAGGAGGCACGCCGATAATGAGGACCACTCGACTGCCATTCAAACAATTACGAGGGTCATCGAAGTTTGCCCATGGGCTTCTGAACTCAGGGAATTTCGAGCCGATTCACACGAGGCTTTGGGAGATTACATGAGCGCTATTTCGGACATTCGATCCACCACCAGATTAACGTCCGATAATACGCTGGGATATTACAAACTGTGTTCGTTACTTTATCGTTTGGGTCACGTCGAGGAAGCGTTAAAGTAAGAATTCCTCATAATTAATTGCCTCGAATATTTTATCTGGAGTTTCAGTAATTATAATTGAAAAAGAATTTGAAAATCAACATTCAGATAATTGGGAATTTTTTTTAATTAAAAAATAAAATTATTAGGAACAGAAAAATATAATTAGGAAATATCATTTTTGCAATTCTAATTCCTTTATTTTAATATTTTTATATTTAAATTCTTTTTTGCTAAAAAAAAAAATACAGAACCAAATAAATCCAAGGCTTTTCTTAAATCTAGATATTTCTTTTTTCTCGAAAATTTTTCCTAAATCTGTTGTTACATTGCAGAGAAATCCGAGAGTGCCTGAAACTGGATCCGGAGCATAAAGAATGCTTTCCATTTTATAAGAAGGTGAAGAAAGTCTCGAAACTCCTGAGCGACGCGGAACAAGCGGAGGAGCTGAAAGACTACGCGAAATGTATAGACTCCTCTCAGCGGGTTCTGAAACAGGAGAACGCGGTGCAAAACGTCCGATTCGCCGCGTTCCAGCTGCTCTGCAAGTGCCACACCGGCGAGTCGGAGTCGAGCAAAGCTCTGAACAGTTGTCAGAGCGCTTTGAACATACGACGGGAACCGGGAATCCTCTGCGACAGTGCCGAGGCGTATCTTTCGGCAGAGATGTACGATGATGGTGAGATTTCGATTTTTTTTAAAATAATTTTTCTTAATTATGAACATTGATGCACAAAAGAACTAGAAAGAGGAAAATATGATTGAGAAACTAAATTATTTTTATTCTTGGAGAAAATATACTTTCACTTTTCTTTTATTTAAAAAGAAAATGGTTCTCACTTATATTCAAGTTTTTCCAATTAAAAAATTTTTTTTCACGTATAAGCCAATTTTGTTTCATGATGCAAAATAGGAATTAAAGTGAGAGAAATTATTCTGCTCTTTAATTAATTTTTTACTGTTCAATAATTTTCTAATTAATAATTCATAATTAATATTCTCAACTGCATGCAAAAAATAGTAATGAAGGAAGTGCCATTTTATTTATCTATAAACTTATTTGTATTATTTTTATTTTTATTATTCTTATTATAAAGTTATAATTATTATTCATCTATAAATTTTTTTTTCTATAAACGACAATCGGGATATTCGAAAATCCTGGGAGCTGTTAAAAAATTAATTCATAACCATGATTTTCTACTTCCCTTAATTTACAAATATCGTTTAAATTAAATTGCACTTTTCTTTCTGCAGCGATAAGGGACTTCAAAGAAGCTCTGGAGATCGACAACAACAACCAACGCGCAAAGCAGGGACTGCAGAAGGCGCAACAGCGCCAGAAGCTCTCGGAGAGCCGGGATTACTACAAGATCCTGAGCGTGCCGAGGACCGCGACGAAGCGGGACATAATCAAAGCATATCGCAAAGCCGCCCAAAAGTGGCACCCGGACAACTTCCAGGAAGGCGACGAGAAGAAACGGGCCGAAAAGAAGTTCATCGACATCGCCGCTGCCAAAGAGGTCCTGACTGACGACGAGAAACGGGCGAAATTCGACCGGGGCGAGGATCCCCTGGATCCAGAATCCGGAAAGCATCAGCACGGGAATTTCAATCCTTTCCAAGAATTCCACCACTTCCATGGCTCCCCGTTCCAGTTCAAATTCCACTTCAACTAGCCTGCATCTAATTTTAGGTAACAATTTGTAATTTAGTCCAATTTTTAATTACGACGATTTACCTAACCCGATGAAAAGTTCTTGCGGGACGGATTCCCAGCGATCGTCCCTTGTATAAAATCTGCTACAAGGACTTTTCAACGGCGAATTCTCTCCACGACCGGTCACCAAAGCCTGCGTCCACTCGAAAGTCCAACTTTTACAAGCAGCCTTTCGCGGAATGCAACGTGAAAGTGGCGAAGTACCGGATAGTGATATAATACCGCGTCTGCGTCCTTTTGCGAATTTTCTACGGAAGCTACAGAAATGAAGGCAATGAATTTTTCTAATCCACTGAAAAAAAAAATACTAATTTCGGTTGTTAAATTTGAAATAAAAATGCAAATGAAGGAGATGCATTTTTTTTACCGAAAATGGAAATACAAAATTTCGTTAATTAAATTGTTTTAAAGTAAAATCCAAGGAAATATATTTTTCTACCGGAAGTGAATAGAAACATTTTTTTAAATTAGAAATGAGGGAAATGTAATTTTTGAAAAAAAGAAAGGAACGATTTTTCGAAAAATGGAATTAGATGTTTTTTTTCCGCAATTTCTTGGCTATCATTTCTGTGGTTTTCGGTATGAAGTGTTTGAAGGGGCCTTGAATGACTATTTCCTGCGATTTTTTTCTCGCTGAGCGCGATTTGTACACTTGTGGTATAACGACATAAATTGAAATGAAGTTTTAGCATAGGAATGCTGCGATATGGGTGTCATAGCAGAGTGAATGTGAGCTCGGAAATTTGTATATATCAACGTGTTTCTCACTTAAACATTTGTTAGCGATATATTATAATTATATATACATGAGTAATTTATATAGAGATTCGAGTCGTCTACGTTATTTTTCGTTACCCCAGAGTGTTACGATTTACGATTTACCTACTTTTTATTACGCTCAATCAAAATTTTAAAAGCTTTTTTGAAAAATAAGGTTTTACATCATCACGCAATTTCTTTCACTCAATCTTTCAGAGTATTGTCGATAATAATTATAAGGTAACGTAGGAGATAGAATAGGTCACTGATAATATAGCCTTGATACGATTATTGCTTTTTCTACAAATTTCTAAAGTTTAAGTAATAAAAAAAAATCAAATAAAGTGAAACAAATTTGATACATTATTAATTAGCAATTTTGCATACAAATTTTCAACGTGAAACTAGATTTTTCGAATTTGTTTTTGCGATTTTTCTAAAAGCATAATTTTTAAATAAGAATTTATATCTGAAGGAAAAACTTTGTTAGTATTAAAATAAAAGCCACTTGTTAATTCTATTTCTCCAACGAGAAAAACAGGAATTTCCTAAATCGGGAATATTTAGACATTTTTTCTTTTAATTTATTTTATTTTAATAAAAAAAATGCAAAAACTTCCCGGTGCTTCTAATAAATTTCCAGATTCCTTAACACTATGCCGTCCGGTGGCACCACATTGGTGTCGTACGCAAAGTCGTACCGACGCGAAATTACAAAATTCTGATTAAACGCGCGGAGGGGATAGCGTTAATCTTGAATTTCCATATAGAACAACAAAAGTGTTTTTCCCAAAAATTAGTAAACTCTGAATCGCCATAAATTTTATGCATTAGGATCAATGACGTTTTTCAATTTTTTCAAATCCGTACCTCCCCATTCTTTGGTCTTCTTCTTTTGCCAAGCTTCTCTCTTTTTCCTAGCGATCGCTGCCAATTTCTTTCGTTTTTTCAGATACGCCCAGAGTCCCTTATATTTACCCAACTGCCTTCTTACCATATGTCCTCTCCAAAGGGACTGGACGATAATCGCTGCTCTATGAACGGCAACCCAATACTCCTTTTCGCGTTTTTCCCGATCCTTTTCCGCATTACATTCGTCTATAAAAATTTGACGATCGGCAAGTAAATTGTAGAGGACTTCTATCGCCGTTTTCTGGTTGTCGACCTTTTCCTTTCAACAAATTCGAAATC
Organism: Gasteruption jaculator; assembly: GCA_949825005.1. Lineage (NCBI taxonomy): Eukaryota > Metazoa > Arthropoda > Insecta > Hymenoptera > Gasteruptiidae > Gasteruption > Gasteruption jaculator. Next base: position 7,495,229 of record OX463774.1, read on the forward strand.
AGTTTCTAGGAGAAAATATATAACCGGTAATTGAATGGGTCACCTCAAAAACTTTGTAGGGTACAAATTGCGAATTGTTCAAAAAAATCCCGAAAATGAAAAAAAATAACCTGATGGTGCAATAATAATTGTTTTAAAAAATTTGTACCTTACAACGTTTTTCAGGTAACCCATTCTATTATTGCACCATCGGGTTTTTTTTTTCATTTTCGGGGGTTTTTGAACAATTTGCAATTTGTACCTTACAACGTTTTTGAGGTGACCCATTCAATTAAAATCAAGCGGAATGAAAATAAAATTTGATGCAGTATTAATGTGCAATTTTGCATACAAATTTTCAACATGAAACTAGATTTTCGAATTTTCTGTTGCGATTTTTCTAAATGCATAATTCTTAAATAAGAAATTGTGTTTGAAGAAGAATTTGTCTCTCGCCCTCAAGTTTAATTTTAGTAATTTTTAATTTTTTTCTAAAATTCAAATTCACTATTAGTATCTCGAGTTTGAAAATTCCAAGTACCTTTAATTCTTTAATTTCTTGTTCTCGGCGTTCGATTTCTTTTATATAACGATCGTTCCATACCACGTATTCCTCCTCCATCTCTTTCATATTGAATTCCAGGAAGGTACAAACTTCCCTGGAGACGATGTCGTCGGTTCTTTCCAATTTATTGCACTCTTTTATGTCCTTTAAAAAACTTTCTTCCTGCTCCTTTAGCTGCAAATGTTTCTGCTCCAAACGAGCGTTTTCCCATCTCTCGACGTATCCTGGTGAACAAAAATTTCTGTTAATAACATCTAATTGCGAAAACATAAATTTTTACATAATTCCACGTATTCCTCGAACTCTGTCTCCTAAAATATCAATAATTGCGCATATTTTAACATTTTAACAACCAACAACAAAATTCCTTTAAGATCAAACAAAAAGTAGAAAAATATCCTCTTTCTAAAGTCCGAAAAATTATTATTCTTTTTTTTATCAACAATCAATAGATGGAATTTTTAGCTCATCTGCAAATTACAGAGAAGAAAGGAAAATAAATGAGAATTTAATGGAAAAGTATATCACCTAATTTTGATGCGTTTTGAAAAACCGATCCATCGAGGTCAGCACTGACTTTTCGACACAATTCCACATATTCCTCGAATTCCGTTTCATTACATTGTTTGTCAAAATTTATCAGATCCCGCAACTGCTGGATTTGTTCGCTCCAGATCAGGTGGTTGACTCTCAGTTTATATTCACCGTCTATTATTTTAATGATACCATCGACTTCTTCTTGCAAACGATCGTATCTTCGATGATGTCTCACGTCTTGCAAGATACCCTCGAAAACATGATACAAGTAACTCCTAATTACAGTAAAAAAAAATATTCAGTTCCAAATTTTCAATTAACGTAATTTGTTTCAATTTTAAAATTATTCTATGAATATTAAGAAAACCCTCAAATTAATTCCTCTCTTAATAAAAAATTCCTGACCCTCGAGTCACCTATCTTTCTGAAGTTTTTGTGCAACAGTCGGAATCAATGGTAACAAGTCCATGTCTTCTCGGAATATAAATCGTAGATCATTCGGTGCCCCATAAATCTGTTCGATGCTCTTATGGGAGAAATCCCAACGTTCATCGACATCCGCGGGTATGACATAACGTAATATTTCTAGACAATCCAGACATTCTTGAAGAACCGTAGCGATTGCCATGGCTTCTAATTTTGGCAAAGGATCATTTAATGGGATGTCAAAGATCTGGCTCCTCACGCCGACATTGTTCGACAACCTTTTTCTGAGTAATATCGTTGTCGGCTCGAAGCCGCATAAAAAGTCTTCCGTGTCTCCTCGGCTGAGCTGAAAAACACCATGATTAATTGATTTTTTAAAAAGAAGTGAATTTTGGGGATTGCATAATTATGCAGGTTCAAATTTTTTGGGCTTGAAGCGAAAGGGAAATTTTTCAAAATGTTTATTACAACTTATTACATTTTTAATTTATTTTATATTAATTTCTTGTAGTTCAAATATCTGTTATGCGTCATAAGGTTTCCTTAATTTTCTGAATTTTCATATAATTGCATAATTCTACGAATAATTCATAATAATCTTTTTGCCATAGCATTTTTTCTTTAGACAATTGCTACTTGTTTCTACCAGTGTTCCAATAAAGTAAAAAACAAAATGCAAAGATTACTCGTAAATTACATACCAGCCTTTGAATTTCATAGGACGATCTCGAAACATATTTCTTAACGGTATCGATGGTATTCTTCGAACTAAATTTCCCACTGGCTTTCGAAACCTTGTCGTATTCCACGGCATGGCTTACTTTTCGTTTCTTGGTCTTTTCATCCTCCGTTTTTTCTGTCGATAACAAATCTTTTTCCTGTCGAACAAAATACCAGTTAGAAATGAGAAGTTCCTCAAAAAGAAATATAGTCGAAAGGCTTCGGATACAAAATTTTGAATATTTCAGAAACTTTCTATGGCAGAAGTGCATTCGAAAGGACAGGATATTTTTAACCAAGTCAATGATTATTAATTATCGACTCGAGAGCAGATTTTGTACCTCAATTTTAGGACTTTCGTTTTTTCCTTCATTATCCAGGATCTGAGTATGCAATTCTTCAGACAAATCGTTGTTTGTATCTTCGTTATTGGATTTATTAGTTGAGGGTGATTTATTCGATTCTTCAGCAACAAATGCAGTTTCTTCGCAATTTTCCTCCGATTCCTGTTCGCTAGTGGAATATTCTTCCATGGTTAGCTTCAACGATGCATTATTCCGACACGAAGTTAACAAATTCCATACATAGAATAATATAAAATATTAATAATATAATATAACACAACATAGTATATACTTAGTAATAATTATTCAGATAATTGTTTGTTTCTATTTTGCAGAAAATTTACGTTTACGTTCACAGACGCTTTTTCAGTTTCGTCTGAAGTTAACCGATTAGTAAAAAAAAACAAATGAAAGTCATAGAAGATGAAGGTGAAGGTAATAGTGAAGCAGCAATTTTTTAAATCTTCTGCTAGAGCCCAGAATATTTATTAATTTCATTTCCAATAATTTAACTTTATTATTCTGTAATTTGATTTCATTCTAATTATTGTCAATTAGTATATTCTAATTGCTGAAAATTTTCAAGACGACAATCAATTTCAGGGATAATTTCTTTTCGCAATAATTTACTGTGGTGAAAAAAAATTGGTATTTTATGAACATTTCGTTTCCACACCGATCCAATTTTTAAAAAAATATATAGAAGATTTATTCTTATCTCCTGAATTTGTAACTTAGGTTCTCGTTTTTAACTAATTTTCTATGTAAAGGTGGAAAGAGATAACATTATTATCTTTCCTTAAAAAAAAAAACATAATTTATCTCTTCAACTCGAATTTTTTTTTACAGTATTTCCGTTTCATCGAAAATATAGTTCGTATCTTCGACATTAATTTCATAACAAATATAGAGCATTCGATTCTTATAGATAATCACAGGAAGACGATAAGCTCGAATTTGTTATCAGCATAAATACTAAATAGCGATTTTTTTTTATTTCTTGCTTTCTGAAAAATTCAGAAATATTTGATTTTACACGAAATAACTACTTCAGAAAATTAACATTTTTCTAATATTTTGCCCTTAATTACTCGAAATTCAAGGCAAAAAAATACACAAGTTCACTCCCAAATTTGGAAATTGGGATTCTGTTTTTGAGTGATTCAAAAGCAAAATATCGAAAAGTTTCCATTTCTCAGATCATCTATGATAACTATCGATTCTTGATCCACTTTTTGATTTTTTCTATTTGTACTCATTTTTTATGCAATGATAGAGAAAATAATACGGAAATTATTTATTGCTAACCAATTTTTTTTATCAATTCGTTTTTCCAATTCGGATTAATTTTTTTTCTAGTATTTCCGTTTCCCGGGAAAGGTAATTCATATTTTTGCCATAAATAAAAAATATAGAATATTCAAATCTCGTAGATAATCACAGAAACGAGATAATCTCGAATTTTTGATCGTCACAAATGGCACAATTTTTGTTGATTTCCTGCTCGGCTTTCCGACAATTTCAGAAGTATTGGATTTATACGAAATAACTAGTATATTCATGGGGCATGACTCCTCTGCGTGGATAAAACGTGTGATTCGTAGAATACCCGAGCAAATTCGTAATAGAGCTCATGTAAATATCGGCGAAGCGGAAAAGTCTTCTTGAAAAATACGTGGGATTGTGGTACGTCCGAAAAACGGATCCAAATTGATCATTAAACACCCGTTTGATGTCATTTCGTAACTGGTCCCTTTCATTCATCCACTCTTCCAGAACAGCTTTGACATCCGGTCCTTCGAAATCCTGATGATCCTCTATCAGGATCGTTAACATTTGTAACCAGTTGGCGTTTTCCTTGAATCTTTGGTCGTTCAACGTGTCGATTTCGTGCTGGAAGGATTAATAAAAATATTCAAAGTAAATTTAGAGCAACTTCTGTTGAAAATTAAAAATTAATAGATTTCTAAAATTTCTTTAAGTTATTAAATTTAGAATTTGATGCACATCATTAAATAAAGAGAAATTCAAGAGCATCTCAGGAAAAAGTTGGAATAAAAAAATGATACAGATCTGGGTTGGAATTAGCATTTCTTGTTATTGGCATACCGTTAATTCCTTAATAATCGCTCCAGTTCTCCATCCGTGTTCTAGAGTAACATCGGCTAAATCGCTGTAAGGGTGATCGCCAAAATAAAGTACCTGATGACCTCTCCATCCTGTCATGTCTTGCAGCTGTTTAACGGTTCCCTGAAAGTTCAACATTTTTTCCCTCAAATTCTAATTACCGTTGAGTAATTTTAATTCTTGTCAACTACTGAATTTCAATCGCAATCAATTTTCAAGGCGAGAATCAATTAAATGCATGAATAATTTATTCCCAAATCACAAAAAAAATGGAATTTTTGTAACATTTTGTCTCCAAACCACTTGGCATTCGAAATAAAAAAGAAAATATATTTACAAATTTGTATACAAACCTCGAGATAAACAACACCCTTCTCAAGTTTTGTCACGCGATCCCAGAGCAAGGTTCTATTGACTTCATCGTAAATTCGTAACGGCCTGCTATCCTCTATGAAAAATCGTGGCTTCCTCGCTTGAACTATGACCACATCGAACAGATTTTTCCAATCAGGCCCTACCAGGAACTTCATACCTACGTCTCTGAAAAGAAAATTTCGAATTTTAATTTGATTGATGAAAACGTAATTTAGACTGAAATTTTTATTCTATAGTTATTATGTGTTTTTTTTATTTCATCTTTTATTTCGGAGAAAGAAACTCGAATTAGAATTTAACAAATAAAGATTTGAATAATTTGAATCCCTAAAAAATTCTAACATGGAATTTGAAAAATTTGAAAAAAATTTTCAACTTAATTCTTATTACATTAAATAAATAAATATCATATTGAATCGAATTTCGAATTTTTTTTGCGTACAGATATAAATTCCAAAAAATGTAAAAAATTTGATTATATGAGCATAAACTGAGAAATAAAAAAAGGTATCTTACACGAAATGGAAAGGGCTGTTCGTCACGAGGAACATCTTCTTATTGGCGCTTATAAGCCGTTCCAAAAATTTCCTAAGATCCTTATTTTTTTCCAAATACTCGGATACGTTCTCCACGACCATGCCGTGCATTATCGGGTGGCAACTTTGAACGGAATTCTAAAAGAAAACGCAAAATTGCTTAAAAACTGGTAACAAAGGAAACACGAAGACAGCAGGGAATGAAAAGTCAGCAAAATGTACTTTCCTTTGATTGAACGTTATTTCTTTTCATTTAATATCCCGATTTCTGGAAGACTTCCCTCTGCAAAATTTATAAATCAATTAATCTTCACCAATCAATCTTTTAAATGAATATTAAAATCATTTCTTCTCAAAGTTGTACATTTAATTCCGACTGTTCATTCACCGATGCCATCATCTTATGAAAATATTATATTTTTACAGAATTTATACCTTTACGTCCCTGAAAAGTATTTCTGGATGATAATCTATGTGATTCCTCAGGAAGTACTCCGTTACGTTGCACAACAGTCCCATTTCTGGCAGCGAAAACAAATCGGCAAGTTGAATCATCTTCGATCGATGAAACGAACCCTATTTTTGAAAGAGAAAAAAAGCCTCGAGTTGAAAAATTGCAATTTTAAACATTTAGTTTGCTTATTTTTATTTTTAATAATACAATTCTTGGAATTACGAAATTACTAATGAATTTGCGTAAAATTGGAAAACTTGGATGTAACAAATTTAAATTACGTTTGATTCCTAAGGAGTAAAATAGAAACTAACAAACTTTCTTTCGCAACATACTTGGGATTGTTTATGAGGCCCTTCGACATACGCGATCGGTATTATCCGATTTTTATAAAGCCTCAGAACTTCATCGTCGGGTACTGGATGAACTCCCCGATATACCGCCCCGAGTTGAATCTGTAAGAAACTGTCGAGCTTCAAGAGTAATCCTTTTTCGATATCGTAATGAAGCCCACGTACTGCAAAATTTTCCTTGTATTCCAGTTCGGAAATGCCTTCAGGATACTGAAAGGAAATCGATATTATACAGTAATTACTTTAACAGGACATGAAAAATTACTAAACTCAGTTCGGGTCCATTTTAAATCGACACCGATACAAAATCTGCCAATTTTAGAAAGTTTGTCTCTGGGATTGTACAATTTGAGTTTCAAATTTGGAACAGTTGGATATTTGTCAGCTGGAAGTTTCAGAATTTGTTGCATACCTTGTACTTCTTAATGAGCATATCTCGTCCAAGATTATACAGCAAATAATCCATAGATGGTTTGTAGCAGGCGAGAGTATAATCGTAATCAAATCCATAGACCTGGACTTCGGTGAGGTCGAGTTCGTTACAAGCGAAGACTCCTTTTGGATTAACATCCTGCGGTAGTTTCTTTGCTGGACAATTTAGCAGGCAGTCCGGTGATGAATTCCGTTGCAAATACCAGAACTAAGTGGGTTTCTACTTAATCTAAGCGATCAAGCGAGGAATTGGAATTGGAATGGAATCATAAAAATCTCATGGGGATTTCCGAAGTTTCTTATTTATACTTAATAATGGTATTCGAATTTCTATAATTGATGATTTGTAGTTTTATATCTCATTTTTTTCAGAAATTTGGTTGTATCGAATCAGCGAATCACCATAAATTGGTGAAATTTTTTATTTCATTTAATATATTTATGCAAAAACAATATTTCCAATATTTCAGATTTTATTGAATCATAGAAATTTATTTGGAGAATGAAAATAATTTTGACAAAGATATAATTTGAGATAAAAAAGGGTGTGCGAATTCAAGAACTCAAAAGATTTTCCAGCAGGTATTTGAAATCCCAATTTCGAAATCTAATTATATTTAGGAATATTTTTAAATGATAAGAAAATTTGCGTGGTCAATTGAAAAGTTAAAAATTTGATATCAAGTTTGGGAGAAGTCAATTTTCAAATTTGAATTCTTTTCCCGCCGCGCAGGTCGAGCGTCGAATATGCGCTTCAAGTTTAAATCGAAATGCATATGTGGAATCGATATGATTTGAATTTTATATATCTTGGATTATTTATTGAATCTTGTTGCTTGGAGTTGCCTTAAAAAATAAATTACTTATTATAAGAATAAGTTATTTATTTAAATTACGAATACGCAAAATAAACGTAACGTCGCCATGTTGAAAGTTGTGCTTATCTGCGCATGCGTAGTAAAAATTAGATCCCCAAAAACCATCACTATTCAATGTAGCACTCTAACTGATCATACAATTTTGCTAATTACTAATTAATAATAATTATCAGTGATTTTATAAACAAAAACTAATTTTAATTCATTATTGCATTAATTTTCAAATGCATTTTTCATGAATTTCAATTAAAAATCCTTTACTTTAATATCGAAACCTCGAATTTACTCGAAAAAAAATTTCCGCTTTGAAAATCCGCAACTCGCACAACTTCTAACGTGGCAGGTCGTCACGTGACCAACAAAGCCCAAGTCCATCAACATCAAAGATGTCCACATGAACTGTACGTTAGTTTTAACCTCAACCTCAAAAAATTCCTTTATTCCCGTCAATTGCATTTTTTAATTTTCGAATTCGGTTTAATAACCGGTCACTCGAGTAAAATTTCGGTTCTTCATAATTCATCCATCATTTTGGATTTTCAAATAAGGGCCGCGCGACATCAAACGCCACGAGAGAGTAAATCCAAGTGTTTTTCCAATTCTTATCCGCCATATTGGAACTGCCATTTTGAATTTTCAAAATTTCACACGAAAAAAACTACGAGTTTCGTGTTATTTTCAAATACACACATTCTTTACATGAAAAGCTTTTTTTGCATTGGACCGCGAAGGCTCTTGGGTCAAAACACTTGGCACTGGCACGTGTACCTACATGCGTACATACATACATGCTTATACATGTATACACGTGCTATGGAATGGAAGCTACCACTACGAAACACTGTGCATTGTGTATACTCACACTTGCATTTCTCCATCATCTTCACGTAGTTCTCTTGCATCTTTTCCCGCGTCACGAAACTATCGTACCCGGAAGACGCGGTGTAGCAGTTGCGCGTTTCCGGGAAGCCCTTGAACCCATTTGTGTCGCCACCAATGGTCCTCCTGCTCCTGCCATTTCGCAGCTGCCGAAGGACCTCGCTGGTGAATCTCTTCGCCCGAAACATGGTCACGCTCATCTTCCTCCTCTTGTTCCTCTTATTCTCCTAAACCCAAAGGGTTTCAGCGGTTGTCGAATCTCTCGCGGAGATCCAAGCGACGACTAGCTCTGGCAGACATGCGGTAATGACTGCGCGTACGAATCGAATTTCGGATCGCCGTCTCTCGTTCTGTTTTCGTGATATAGTTTGCAATACGTGCCTTGTCTTGCGCCAATGCCGGACGCGTATTCCAATATATCCCGAGAGCGCGCTATTTATACATATATATATGCCGTATATTATAAAAGTTTGCGAGACAATGCGGACGCGTCGGCGATCCTCGAGTTTCGGGGATGTTACATGGAAACCACATTAACGCAACGCGTTCGAACTTGTACCGGACTTGGTTCAGAGTTGTTCTCTACCCGAACGACCGGTAGATTCGCATTGGACCCTGTTTTTCGTTTCATTGATTATTTAACCCTTTTGCGAATGTCAAAATTTAGATATTGAACGCAAATCATAAATATTAAATAAACATATTTCCATTTTATTAATAAATAAATAAATATTCATATTTTTTGAGAATTAAAAATAACTCTGTTTTTTTATTTTACACGTTGATTCCGCGCCAAATTCATGAGACTTCCTATTCACGCCGCGTGGGACATACGCTACTGCGTTTATCATAATTCTCGCGGCCTGAATAGAAAGTGTATCGTCAATCACTGGTGACCTCTACGACACTCAACCTGTTAAAGCACTTAACTACTCGCAGTAGCAACAAATAATGATAGATTAGGTTTCTATTTATATCATATACATAGGTACAAGTTCATTTTAGTGATCTTGTAAATTATTTATGTCTAATATATCCTTCCCGAGTTTCCTCCAATATTAAAAATGTATTATTTTGTAATAGTCCTAGTTTCTATGTAATAAATATTGATTTATTTTAAAAAATGTTTCTAATTAGAGTTCGTGTGTGTGTGTGTATGTGTGGATTATGACATTCTGATTATACTAATGGTCACTATGGAAAACCAAAAGCGTCAAATAGAACAAAGTACAAGTAGGCATGTCACACGAGAAAGAGAGAGAAAGAGAGTGAGAAAGAGAATTGCCAATTGCATAACTAAATAGAATAGTCAGTCTTCAAGTATGCATAGATATCGAAATATAAGACACGAGGCGTGAGACGGGTTTGCTATGTGTTACTAATTATACGGTCTATCGCACGTGATGATATGCGAGGACAAGGACACGCGTGTTATCTATGCTGTATCTCCCTTTTCTATGATGTTTTGCTTCTGAGACCTTATAGCCAACCGAAACCCATATGGAGGATTCCAATGGAGGACGTTAGTAATTTGAGAAAAAGGTTGTTAATAGCGTATCCTATATATTACGGATAATAATAGCAACAACAATTTCATGTATGTACACATATACATGTATAAAAGAAACAGACATTTCTTGGAAATAATGTCAAAACATCGTTTTTTGCAGTTGCATAATACTAATATTTCGTCAAAATATAGAAAATTACATAATTGTAATACCGAATTTTTTCTTTAGATTTAAAAAATAGTCTAAGTGTGTGTATACAAGTGTCACTAAAAGTAAGAGTTAAAAGGTCGTAACCCCGTCAAACTTAAATTCTTCTACCAGGTTTCTGGTACCGGTAAGTTGGAATCCTAGTTTTCCGACCACAGATGGTCCTATATTTTTCCCAATCTTACTTCTCCATACGGACACACATGCGCGCGCACAATAGGTGTGTAAATAAAGCAATTGCCGTGTGAAACTCGAAACAATGAATTTTTCGATATGCAATCAGCTCACGACACTATAGCTCGTAATCGATTGCAACATACAAATCGATGCATACCGAGTATTCAAATTGAACGCATTTTTCTCTTTTTATGCATCGCGAGCATCGACATTCCATTCGATGCAACGATGCGCACGTGAAACGTGGATACGTGTGCAACGACAAAGTGTGCGTGACCTTAAAGCTGTTCTACCTGTTGATATCAGCTGTAGATCTACGCATCATCTTTTCATATACATATATATATATATATAAATATATACATAAATATATACATATATGGAAAATAATAATAATAACAACGAGGGTTTCGCAATACATACATACCTTTTGTGTCTATATTTAATACCTTAATCATTGTACATTTTTCATAAATAAGTAAACACGCGATGTTAAACTTTAATGGTATTATTATACTATTAGCTCTGTGATTATTGCAACCACCACGGTTGAAGTGTGCATGGAGTATTCAACCGTGGATGGAAGTTCAAGTTCGATCCGTCTGGTAATGGAGCAATACGAGGGGGTGGGGCGGATTTTATACATGGCGCTTGAACTTGAAACCCTTAGAGCACGAATCCTTTCTTTATTTACGAAAAAGCAGAATCAGTAAAAAAGCAATTAGCAAAATACCCCTCCTCCCCTTCCCCTCCACGCAGTTACCAAAGGTTCTTCCTAGAACCATCAACACATACGCCCTTTGCATAATGCATTTAAACAATAATACAGGGTTATTCAGAGCACCCATACCAGGATTTAGCTCCTATACACTGTTTTTCAAATGGGGCCCAGTACGGGTGCTCTGAATAACCCTGAATATCGAAAAAAATTGATTGTGTATAGTTCTGATTTAATGATATTAGAAAAAGAAAATATTGATTTCGACAATACATGTATTTATATAGACACTGGATAAATAAATATAAAGATTATCTATTATCTACTTGTGTAGGAAAAATATTTAAATTGTATTCCGGAAGGGGGCCGAAGATTGTAAGAAAGAGCGAAAAGCTAATGCTTCATTACATACTCTCTCTCTCTCTCTAAATAATGTATTCGTATTTCTTCAAGAGAAAAAGAAGAAAGACAGTGAACCGCGCCTATAGAGACTCGACAGTATTTAGTTACCTACACTATTCCGATTACTATTGTATTCGTGCTCTTCTTTCTCTATATATGTTTTAGAACGTGTCTGTCCCATACGTAAACACACGCATACACAGACATATCGCAGCAACAAGTTTACTACCCACACATTGGAAGGAGAAAAGCGGGAAATATGCATGTGTGTGTATACATAATGCACGAACAGCGTGAATACAGAATATAATATAAATATAACCACAGCCGCATGTTTAACTAAATCCGTAAATAACCATTTCCAAAAAATGATTTCTTCAGCGATAAAACAACGAATGCAAGTTTTTTCACTACCCTTTATTATATTCTCGTGCACTACGTACTAATACAACGAAAGAGAGTTTTAAGCCAAGGGACAGCCTAATATTTAAGCTAGAGGCATATGTATAATATTCATACATATATATTTATATATATATGTTCCATATTGTACACACATACGTACATACACACATGCATGTCAATACACATAGGTAAGAAGTACGGGTTGGACGGGTAGGACCAGGGAAAGAAAGAAACGAAGTGAAGTGACCTTGTTCGCTTAGCGACAGGCCGTTGCAACGTAGTAGTGGTAGTACTTTAGCGTAATATATAATAAACATCACATGCATTATATATATATATACATATACACCACTAATAATGCTACGTAAACACATATCTACTACAATCTGAGGATTTCCGTATGCACTTATCCAATACACAAATTCAGACTCCCGTTGATAGAGTAAATACTACCTAAAGCCTAAGACTGCCACACATATTAAAATTTCACATGAACAGATATACCCAAGTTCAATATGTACACACATTTAGATACACATTTCTATATTCCATTAGTATGGATACTGAATACATTGCTATGATACTGCACACACACATTCTTACGTTCATTGGCTCCGGCTGCTCGTAGGTAGAAAGAGAGAGAAAGAATGGGGAAGGGAATGGAAGGGGGCATTTTCTTACATAAAATCGCAGTTACTCTTTAAAACACAGCATAACGTTGTAACCTGTTGCGAGTGATCGACGTGAATATATATATATATATACACATATATGTATGTGCATTCTTCAATCGGTTCTCGGTTGACGCATCCTGCACCGGACACCGGACGGGACTGTACTTATTTACTCCGTCTGACATGCGGTTGGTCAATTGACTGCCTTCTCGGGAACTAAGTATTTATATGCAAGCAAGCGATTATAATAAGTAAAGTAAAGTAAAGTAGACCCTCCCTTCGAGTGTTTTGCTCCCGAAGATGACGCGCAACGACAGCTGCATATTTCCCAGGGGCCAGGGCTGTGAAAGTCGCGAAGGAAAAAGCTAATGTTTACATTGCAAAGTGACCATAGAGACCACTGACGTTTACATATATGTGTGTATATACGTCTATATATGTACAGTCTTCACCAATACGGAAAACTAGTTTCGCCAATACCGGTACCATGGCAGGAACCGAATAATTCTATTCATCGAACCAGAATCGTCGCCAGTAGTCGGTACCCACCAGTAGCAGATATTCTTTGGGCATTGGATCCTAATGGATCCGGCAGCAAACGTGTACCGGATTTGTCTGAGAGCGTATAATGATACCGCGCGCTTGATTACAGTGTTTATCGACGATAACGAAAGATAAGTACGTCATCGGAGGAAATATATAATTATAATGCTTTGGTTGTAGATTGTAAGTAGATATTGTCAGACCGCGCAGGAGGAAGTACCTGCGTAATTGTTGAAATAATTAATATTTTGCAATAGAAAATGAAGATCGTGTGTTTGTGAGGTGCAGTTAAGGGTGTGTAACATACCCAGGTGTGAGAATATGTCTAGGTACCTTAATTAGGTAAAGGACTTGGTACCTCTACTAAAACTTTGATTTTGCTAATTTTTTTCTTAAGTTGATCGATTAAGATTTAGAGAAATATCGATCATCCACTAAAATCCCATTACGATTAATTTTCAAGTATATTCAAATAAATTGATATACTTGTCGAGGTCGAATCAGGTGTATTTGATGATTGTTATAAAATCGTTATTATGAATAATAATATTGCCCTTTATTAAATTATATGATTATAAATATATAATATAATATAAAATATATAACATATAATAAAAATATATAATATATATAATTATATAATATAAGATCGTTATTACGAATAATATTGCCCTTTATTAAATTATATGATGATAAATATACAATATCATTGTTGCAAAATGGTTATTATTGTTTCTACTGTTTTTAGAGTTTTCTAATTAGATTTGATTGCATAAGAACTTTTGAAAGTATAATATTTGATAAATTTTCTTTTCCACGCAGGATACAAGTTGGAAAAAACATATATACAAAAACAGCGATTTCTCTACGTTAGAAATTCGAGTGTAGAGAAAACATGGCGTTGGCTAAAATCAAAGGGTTCATTGATAACAGTTTGAAGGGTGTGTCGGCCCCTTTGGATCGCACCGCCACCCTGGAGCCAGAAATCGGTATCAGAGTCGTATATTCGCCAAACGATAAGACTCTGAGAGCGACGGTACTCGGTGCCAGGCATTTACCACAGAATTTTGGGTTCACCAGAGTCAACAGTTATATCGTTAAGGTATTATTTTATTTATTTTATTTATCACTTTTTTTATACCCTAAGAATCATAAGATAAGGGTGCTTTTGTTTTTGTTATCGTTATCTATCATTTGGCAATAATCGGCAAAAATTTGAGGAATTTTCCTTCTAATTATGAATTTCTCTGGACTGGATTCAAGAAAAGCACAATTTTCAATAAAAAAAATTTTCTAATTAAAAAAAGTTGATACACCTTCTATTCGCGCATTTTACATATATATTTCCCACCTAAAATTGTTTCATCATAATTTATAAAAATATCTACGTCAATTAATTCATCGACGATCTACCAAAACTTATTTTTCTCTTGAATTCCGTGAGAAATTGATGCTCAGATTTAACGAGACTGGTATAAAATTACCTTTACACCGTAAATCCATCGTGTTACATAAAACCGCTAAAAATATCTGTTATTCGTCTGTCCTTCAGGTAAAATTACTTCCTGGCAAAGACAAATTCGAGACAACGAGTAAAAACGAATCTTGGCCGATGTGGAACGAGGAGTTTGTTTTCCCTTTGCGAAAAGAGACCAAAGGGAAATTTGGTAAATCGAAGGTGGTCGAGGAAGAGATCGGAGGGTCCAAGTTTCTGGTGGCCACCCTTTATGCCATTCTCGAGGACAAGCCCTTGATAGCTACCGATAGGAAGGAGAGCTCGGAGAAGGACAAAACGAGCAGTCCCTCGAAGAAAGATGGCAAGAAGAAGGATTCCACCAGTGGCAGTTCCGCGACTACCCAGCCAGAACCAGCGAAGAACAAATTGCTGAGCCAATTTTTTGGGAAAGGCTCCGACAAGGTTTCGGAACCCGCGAGTCCTGAGAAAAGGGTCTACGACAAGAGGAGAACCGTGGGAGCGACAAGTATCGCATTGGATCCAAAGAACTTCGGTGGGAAACCAGCGAAACCAAAGCACCCCAATGACGTCACTACTGGGGATCTTTGGAAACCCCTGAAACCAATCTCCAGTGGTATTTCGGGGGCCGAAGAAAGGGTGAGTACGACCTGGAATTCTGGGTTGCAAGTCGAATGAATTTGATTTTTTTTAGTTTTTTATTGAGTTTGCAATAAGTAAAGGAAGAAGTGGAATTTTCTTTAATTAAAATTTGGTGAATTTGGAAAGGAAAGAAAATCTGGAAAAGAAATTGGTTATTTTTTCATTTCTGGTTGTATTTTTTATTCTTTTCTGAAGGAATCAGAATAAAAATTCAGAAATTTGATTATGTGTATTTGGGTTTAAATATATATTTTTCTGATCTATCAGAAATCGAATTTTTAGAGAATATTAGAAATTATTCTTGGCGACAAAAGAAAGTGTATTTTTTCCAGTCAAGTTTCAAGATTTCTTTATTTCAGAGGGAAAGTAAGAAAGGACAACTGGAAATATCGCTTTGCCAAGAGAAAACGGACGACAAAGAGAAACCTGGTGGGAATTTGGTCCTGATGCTGCATCGTTTCAGGTGTCCTTTGCAAACGATGCACGAACACGAACTGTTAAAAGGACAATTGTACATAAAAATGTCGCTAGTCGAAGGAGGAAGAGTCACGCATTTTTGGAAGAGCGATAGATTCGCCCCGTGCATCTCTATGAAATTCGCACCGGATATGGCGAAGGTTATTGCCGAGAATGCCTATGAAGGAGCTCTCAAGGACACCAGTTTCGTCGTCAAATTCGTGTCAAAGAATAAAATGGGTATGTGAAAATAAAAATTCAAATCGGGATATGCTGGTAACAAATTTTTTAGAATAAAGGAAATAAAGAAGACATCAGAGTTGGTAAAAAAAAATATGAATACTTTTCGGCCTAATTTGATTTTCTTTTATTTCTCTCTGATACTGAAAAATGGCACATCAGAGGTGACACAAAAAATTTTAAGTTCGTAATCTCAATTATTGAAAAAAATTTAGTAAATGACGAATCTTGAATTTGAAGCTTAGAAAAAGAATAACGCCAGAGAAAAAAATTAAATATTTATAAAATTCCAATTGCAAAAATTTTTTTTTTCAGGTAAAAAAACCACAGTCGGGCATTTTGTGATCGGGCCTGAGGTTGGAGGGTCTTATGGAGAACAATGGAAACAGGCTCTTGCTAAACCCGGACAGCAAATCTTGAAATGGCAAGCTTTCGAGTAAAAGTAACAAGAAAAAATCATGAAATAACGAAATGGACGAGAAGTAAAAAAATGTGTGACGTAAAAACGAGTGAAGATTTCATCTTCTTTTACAAAAACGACAAATTACGATATTGTGTTTGTGAAAAAACGAATTGAGAATCCTTTGCATCGGTAATTCGAAAAGTGATAACAATTGCTTTTGACCCGAAGACTGCGAAAACTTTTGGCAAAAGCTTAAATGATCCGCAAATTCGAAGGAAAGAATCTTATTCTGAAAATTAAAAACGCCAAAGTTTCCGATAATACTAATGACATATTTCTAACGTTTATTTGAAGCAAAGCAAAAAATTGTTTCAAAACTCCCAAGACTGCGAACTTTTTGATAAAAGTATTAATAATTCAATATTTAATACTTGGTATTGCGGATTCAAAGCAGAAAGAAATGGTTTTGAGACTCGAAGACTGCAAGATTATTGGTGAAAGTAATAAAAATTCAAGATGTAGTCCGTTTCTATAACTTTGAATTTCGAAGACGCCAGAATTTATTCAGAGTTGTTGTATAATAATGTGTCATCAATTCGAAGCAAAATTAATTGCTTTGAAATTATGAGATACTCAAATTTGAGCGTATTAACGTTTTATGACTTTAAACAATTTGTTACAAAAAAGAGATTTTTTAAAAAATTGAATGAAAATGAAGAAGAATCAAAGAACATTGTATTTCAAGAAAGGTGTCCGTTACATTCTATTTCTTTTCTCATCAAAACAAAAACAGAGTATTTCACATTAAAGTATTCCAAATATCAAGAGGTGCAAAAAAATAATAGGAAATCCGAAGAAAGATGTGTTTTTTTATCAGAACAAAATTGAATATTTTTATTCAAAGATTCAATTCTTGGTTTTAGTATTGGCTAGAAGCAGAATTTTATTGACAGGAAAAAGTAGCAAGGAAGATTTTTTATGTATTGTAGATATAAGGTTTTGTTTTTCAATGTATAACATCACCGTCAATTTTGATAAAGTGAGATTTTGTAAATTTATAGACACCACACTAATTAAGCTAGGGATAAGGAAAAGAGTATTTTATTTTATCTACGAAAATTCCGTGAATCTGGAGATTGAAGGAAGTTTTATAAAATTTTAAACAAATTTTTTGTTTTCTATTTTCGATGTCCATTTATAATTGTAGCTTTCACTAATTTTTAAGTTGACGTGAAAATCCAGCTGTTCTAATTTTTTGTTCTTTTTTGAAAATGTCGAAGTATCTAAAAATGAAACAGCACTCGTAAACAAAAATGTTGATTTTTCCGATTTGTAAAAACAATATGCAGCGAAATTAGAGAAAAGCAAATTCAGTCCTCGGATTCACACGAATTTATAGAAAATATGAATTCAATCGTACGTCAATTACTAACACGAATCTTAAATCACGAATTATTAAATTAAATTATTACCAACGATATAAAAATGATCGCGAAACTAATAACAGAGTGATAACTTAAATAATTATGGATTATAGAATTTTGTGTGTTGACATAAAAAATATAACGTTAATATTTTTACATTGATGCTACCGAAAGAGATAAAGAAAAAAAAAACAAAGCTGACCAATTAATTAACATTTTCAAATATGTCAAAGAAATTTTATGCAGTTTTATTAAATAACTAATGTCCTTTGGAATTAACAAGAATTACGTTACTGGTTTTTTGGGTGTTATTTTGTGCTTTCATTCAAGCGATAATTTCAAATGTTTAAACGGAACGAAGCCGTATTACGAAATCATGTAATCTTTATGTAATAACAATTCGTGGACCAATGAGTCGTCTCGACCTCAAGAATGAAGCTTAATTGTCATTCTTTCTCTCATTCTCAATAATACTTGTGTGGGAGTTGCTACGCGTCGTTAAGTAAACCGTCCAGAACGAGTTCAAAAGAAACTCAAAGGGGAAAGAAAAATTTTCCTTTTTTTCTTATTTTCAATTGAATCCGAAATTATTGTAAAAGTAGAAATTATTGTAAATTGCTCACAGCAAGTGTACAGTGAGCAACAAATATATCGATAGAGAAGGAAAGCCGTCCATAAAAAATTTAAAAAAAAATGGAAAAACAAGCACTGAAAAAATATACATATTCGTCGAAAAAAATCAAGCTTCGATTAGAAGCTCGGATAAAGTTTTATTCTTTTTAAATCGAACTGGATAAAATCGTATCCACTGTTTTTGTTAATTTTCTAGAGTAAATAAAGAAATATAAATTTCTAACTTTCTCTACCTAATTTTAGAAAGTTTATAGAAAAAGAAATTTCTAAAATTTCCTGCAAAAAAGGTGAGACAAAAATTAAATGACGAAAAATAAATAAATAAAAACAGTCTCGTTAAATTGTGTTGTATTAAAATTCACATAAAATTATGTTTTATTAACAAATGTAGACCATCAACATCCCGAACAAAAAAAAACATTAGTTAATTGTAAGATATCGAAGGATACACAAAATTACATTTAAAATCTAAGCGGGGAAAGATTATAATGTTGTAACTTAAAAAAATAACGGAGTTAATAATTTTTCGTAAAAAAGATCGTTACTTTCTTTATTTTCCATAATATCAAAAGATATGTAGTATTTAATCTAATTTAAAATAATACACATTATTCGTAAAATCTGAAATTTTTAAAAAATGCAATGCTAATGATGATAGTAACAACAGTAATAATAATAATAATAATGATGATGATGATCCTATTAAAGGGAGAAATCATCAATATATTTTATTGCTTTACTGTAAGTTAGTAAAAAAAATGCATTAAAATGTTTAATAGATCTGTACTTAATAATACAAAGGATGTAAATACAACGATGATATAATTAAAATAAGGAATGAAGTTACCAACAGGTAAAATGAATTAAGTATAAAACGTAGAAATCATTCGTCTAACATATTTTGCTTCATCGTTTTATTTGGAATTTTTTAAGTATTTTCAAATCGAAACCAAAGACACAAGATATTCAATTCCAATTTTATACCAAAATTTTATTTTAAAGTTTGTGTGGAAAAAGGGATAATTACTTGTTACGTTTTTTTAGGGACAAGTGAAATAATAAAATAATTTCATGCAAAAGTATATGAAAGATATTCCAAAAAATTCCGAATTATTAGCAAAAAAAAGGGGTTAAAATTTTTTATTCATTTGTGTTAAAAAATCCTATACAAAATTTCGATCAGGAGTGTCTTCGGTTTCGTAAAAAGTGGAATCTATAATATAACGGTAGATCTCTTTTTTTTTCTTACTTTGTGCGTCTTGTTCCTTGCTAATTAAAAAATTGTAAGCAAACGTTCGTATAAAAATAGAAAAGAGGAACAGAATAACATCAAGTAGACATTTCTTGGACGGTATCGGCGACATTATTCCGTAATATCTTTGATTAATGAGATTTCGTTAATTAGTTATTTGTCTTTTCTTGTCATTTGTACTTCTAAAATGATTAGGAAGTGTATTTGGTATACGATTCCTTGTAAGACTAATGCTAATGCTTCTATGAGACCCTAAATTCCTCCAAAATCATCTGGGATCATCTAACAAACGAATCGATATCAAAAGTTCCCACTGATATGTGTAAAATTGGACAGTCAGCATCGCTCCGATTTGTGTAAATAAGTATATAAGTACGAGCGGATGCAAAGTGTACGGTAATCAGATCCTTAAGGCTTCTTTTTTTCTTTCTATCTCACATTTGGAATGAATTATGAATTTTCGCACAGTCGCTAGACGTACAACGAGAAGAGTTTCACCGTTAGGCACGTCGTCAATGCTAGGATGGAAGCGATGCTGCTTCCACTTAAGCCGGATGCTCCGTTGCAACCGTCTTTACTGTTGCAGGTGCAGTATTCCATGAAAATGTTGTAAGTACCTGTTCGCATTAGGCAGAATCTTTCGTCTCCTTTAATACCCGGTTCTCCCATGTAGGCGCAGCTTCGATAGTATCTCCAGATTCCATTTACTGGAACAAAATTAAAGATAAGTAAATTATAATAATATAACTTACCGTTTTTGAAAAAATATCAGAAAAAATTAATTGAAACGTGACAAAAAATACATGTCCAAAAGCAGGAAAAAAAATGAATTTTCTAATTCCAAGTGCCATACGAAATGGTAAATTATAAAATATCGTTCTATACATACCCTTCTGTCTGATCTTCCTGCACATGGTAGCCTTCACACCTGGCAAATGAGGCAAACTATGTTGCTTTTTGCAATCGGTGATAGGCATGGTCGAGTTATCAAATGGATCCGAACATTTTGGATCGTCGCTGGAGTTACATTCCCAACATTTTATGGAAAGTCCTATGGGGATAAAAAATAAATATAAATAAAAACAAATAGGAATAATATAACAAATCCAAATAATAACAAGAACAATAATAACCATAATAAAATAATAATAACATTAATAATAATAGCAATAATAAAAAAATAATAAAAAGAATGTTTTTTTTCATACCGTGTTGGAAACAACAGAAGAGTATAAATAAGGTTATAAAGGATTGGAGCAAAAATTTACGGCAATCCATTCCTCGAAAAATCGTATCAATGTCGAAAGAATCAGAGTTTATAACTTCCGGTAGATTTTGTAGATATTTATTGATAAAAAAAAAGAAAAAGAACGTAACGTAATACGAGCTACTGAAGAAACGCCTAAAAATTCCAACGACTGTTTCATGCAATAAGAATCTACTATGCTATACCCTATAGTATATTATATTACATTACGAATGCATATGTGGGTATATATATATATATATATATCCAAGGTTCCACCGGAAATAACCACTTGTATGGCAAATACGTAAATTCTAGTCAATCGTACTTCACATTCCGTTGGAACTGATTACGTTTCTCGAATTAGGGAATTTATTAATTCTGTATAAATGTTCTTCTTTTATTAGAAAAACAAATATTTCTATTATAAAAACAGCTTCATCATAAATAATAAATAAGAGTTTACTTTTATCAAAAATTATTTTTCTATGAAAAAGAAGAACTCTTTCCCTCACCTGAATCTGAAATTTTTGTTGGCCGACAATTATCTATCTTATCTTTAGGGATTGTTAAGGATTATTTAATTATCTAGAATCTCTATGGGGGTATAGTAATCGCTACTATATTGAAACTATAACGTAACTATATTTCTGAAGAGAGAGAAAGAGAGATATATATAACATTATTATCGGAACAAAAAACATCGACATCTTCAAAGTATTTGTTATCATTTGAAACCATAACCTCAAAAGGTGTTGTTGCATGGATGCGAGTACCATACAGGTGCATTGACATTGTTTCCCCCTTTTTTTATTCTTATAGAATTGAAGACCCATTTCGAAATGGGTAAACGTTGTGCCTTGAAAAATTGTAAAAATTATAATTACAGTGGTTCCGATATCACTTATCATAGGTGGGTATTATAAAAAAAAGTGTCCAATTAATGTTTGAATGACAGATGGGATTTTCAGGAAAAAGGTCATTCCTATAAATAGGAATCTCAAAAAACTTTCACAAATTTTAGCAAAGTCCATTGAAGTAGCAAAGAATGTCCGAGTCGAATCTCAGGTACATTCGCCCCACAGATTGCGTGTTACGTGCATTTGAAATTTGCAAGATCGAACCTTCATTGGAAAAGAAGAGTCTCTGGGGACCTTTTACTATTTTATAATGATAACAAGTTGTCTAAGATATTCCCAAATTTCTATTTTATTTTATCTAAAAAAAATGAAATTTCTTGTATAAAAATAGTTAATAAAAATAACAAATATCATTATTTAGACTTCCAGCGGCTGGAGACATGCGGGAAAAATGGTTAAATGCGATCCCTCCCGATTTGATACGTGGAAATACCAAAGAGCTATATTTATGTAGCGTACATTTTACCAACGAATGTTTCCAACCGGCATCATTAGGTTTGATAAGACGAATGCTAAAGAGAACCGCCATTCCCTCTATGATTAATGATAATAATAATGGAATATCAAAAACAGGCGACTTAGGAAATATCGAAGATACAGAAATCGAACAGGTACATCGTCATATTATTATTAAATAAAAGAAATTTTAACAATGCTAGAAATTTATTTCTGAATGAAACACGGAAGTTAATTTGTACCAATTCTCAGTTAAATGTATTTAAAAAATTAAAACAAACATAATGAAAGTATTCATATAAATAAAATATAAATTATATATAAAATGTGCACATAATACATTATTAGATATTTATTCTTTTCACTTCAAAATTAACCGAATCTATCCATAACGGCATTGACCGTACTAACGTAATTACATTTACGTTTTTGTTACAACAGTTTGTTACTTTATTTTCATTCTATCCTCAGATAATCCCAAATATAAAGGATATTGGTGTACAAACGGATCTATTTGCCAAACATGACGTTGCCGTTCAAACTTGCCCAAATTATTTTGGACCTACAGAACCCGAATTACAGTTAAGAAGGAAAATACGGATTTTGGAAAAGCGTTTGAAACGCCGAGAGGCGCGGCTCGTATCGATGAGGAATTTCTACATGGCACTTAAGAGGTAATGATTACAGTAATAATGGATTGGAACAATTTTACTATTGGGTTGGTACATAATTATCAGGCGTTTCTTGCCTGAAAATTTTTTATTACCCCTATCCTTTGAATTGGAATGTCGAAGCAATTGAAATTTCTAATAAGAATTATAAATTCATACGAAAGGAGAAAAACATTCAAATTTAATTCGAAATTCACAGAAAAATTTGTAGAATTTATCAATTCTCTCGAAAACACCGATTACTCGATTACTTGAAATCAAATACGAAATACCCAACACTTGCGTTCCAAACATTTTCTTCGATTGGAAATTCCCGCTTCCGTCGCGCCAGGGGCGCCACTCGCGGCTCTTTTCGGAAACAACGGCTTTGATGTTGGCGCTCTGGCTCTCCATGGGCAACGCCATCTTCCTTTGCACGGCCCAAACGCCGCAACAATGTTAGATCGCGTTACTGCGTCCCCAATTGCCGCCATATTTATTTGCAAGCCAGCTGTGTGAGAATTTTGAAGAAGGAGACTTTTGGCCCGAACCGACCTGAGCAAAGCAAAGCAGAGCCATCGACTAGCGAGTGCTTGCCTTCCTTCCTTCCTTCTGCCTTCCTGCCTTTGGCGCAACTACTCCATGGACTAATCCCACGACTTGTGTTGGTGAGACCATTGGTGAATCCGTGTGACCGGGGGGATATGTACACAAAGCGCAGCCATCACCTTTAACCCCCGCGAAGCTCGGCTTCCCCCGATAAACAGCGCGGGGAACAATCTCGCACTCGGGGCACTCCGGGAACTCCGGGTGCTCGGTCCGATGCCCGAGGAGAGGCTCTTCTCCGGGAACTCGCCTCCAAGTTGAGCATGAACCGCTCCAAGGAAGCCCTGGTCTACGTCTCCTACGAAGAAGAAGAGGAAGAAGAAGAAGAATCGGAAGAGGATGAGGAAAATAACCTTAAGTTGACCTTCATTCAAACCATTCCAGGAAACAACACCAATAATAATAATAATAATAACAACAATAACAATAACAGCAGCAGGACCGAGGCCACTATGTTACTGGACGCCGTCTCTAAGAACTTCGGCTTCGAGTCCGAAGACGAACACGAAAGAAGCTACAACCCTCCGTTGCCCAAACCGACCCCCCCTAAACGTCGCGACTCCAATCGAGTCGTATCTCGAGTCAGAAATATCAGCGAGTTGAAGAAGATCGCCCCCAAGGTGAAGCTCTTGGCTCGAGAGATCACGAGCCTTAGCGAACTGACCAAAGCCAACTGCCAGAACCAAGAGTGCCCGACTCCTCAGAGCGCGACGGCTAGACCCAAGAAAGAGGAGGAATCGTCCCTCGTTCAGGATGCGAAGAATCATTTGAATAAGTACTGCAGAACCTGCGCGGGGCTCAAAATCCCTCTAGTGGACATCTTCGGCGAGAAGGGCGTGCAGATGAGGTTGGAACAGCAGATGAAGCACCTGGAAGAGGTACGTCGACAGGACGGTCTGTCGACGCAGATGTGCATGGACTGCATCTGCGATCTAAAAATGAGCTACAAGTTCTTCATGCAAATTAAAAAGGCCCAGGTGAAGCTGAAGTCCGTTCACGCGTCCCTCAAGGATTCGTCGACGGGGAAGAAGGAGGCAACGAACAACGGGGTGCTGATGAAATCGGAGGAACAGCAAATTCAAAATCAGCGATCGCAGTCGCAGTCGCAATTCGTGGCTCGAGAGAACCCGCCACAGAAGGTGGAAGTAGCAGAAGCGAACAACGAGGAGAACGAAGACTCCATCGAGGAGTTCGACCCCGAGGATCATGCCGAAATCCCGCCAGAAAGCAGCGATTGGATGGAGTCAGAGATGGAGTTTGCCCAGAGTCCAAATAACGTACTACTCCCGAAGAAGGAGGAAAACACACCCGCTCTGATAACCTACAGTTACGAGGAACAGCCGACAGCCTGTTCGATCAAGGAAGAGCAGCAGCAGCAACAGCAGCAGCAACAGCAGCAGCAGCAGCAGCAGCAGCAGGAGCAGCAGCAGCAGCATGCGAATCTGGATCTAGACCCGAACCTGAATTCAAAACTGATCGTACCAGAGATTGACGCCACGAATCAAGGAGACACGGAAGTTTCAATAATAATGGAGAAGGTCGAACCGATGAGTAGGGAAGAGAAAGTCAGAGAGAATCTGAAACATCCGAATATTCTGAAAAAGAAGTTACCGGTGGCCCAGAGAAAGTCCATCGACGCGGTGAACATCACCCACACGGATCAAGATGGAATCATGTATGTGACCGTGAAGGGCTCGAAGCCCAACGAATTGTTGTTGGTGAAGGTCAAGAAAATGGATAAGAGTGTAAACCAGGACGCAAAGCCGAAAGAGGTGTCGGTGCCCACGAAGTTCGATATCAAACCGGTGGAGAAGATTCTGAGGAGGTACGAGTCGCTGGTGGCGAAAGAGAAGGACCTGTTTCCGGAGCGAGGTAGGAAACTGGATATCCGTGAGCAGATTATAGAAGAGCAGATCGAGCAGTACAAGAAGAAGCGGGAGATGCTATTGGGATCCGGAGTGAAGATCGAGGCATGCCAGCCTCGATACATCCGGCAGAACGATCCTCCATCGCCGGAGCCCGAAAAGGAGACAAACGGTATTGGCGATGGAAGTAATTTGAACACTAGTGGTATCGGCGAGGATGTGTCGGTAAAGAACGAGCTGATGCAGAGCCACGACTTCGAGGAAAACATTATTTATATGGAGGTGGAAGACCACGAGATGGAGGTAGAGCAGGAACATGAGCAAAAGCGGAAGGTCGAGGATGAGAGGAGTCAGGACGAAGCGGAGAATATGGAGGATACGGCTGTCATCGATCTGCTTAGGTGTGAAGTGCATCGGATGGCCTAGTATAATTTGAAATAGGGGAGGGAAAGGGGTAGATTTTTTATGGGGTTGGGTAATTTTATTATCCAAGCCAGTAGGAAATAAAATTTAGAAATTTGAAAATTCTCAGTCGATTCTATAAAAATATCATAGGTCTCTCGATTCAGAATTCCCAAATACCAGGTGTAGGTTCCGAAATATTAAGCAACCAAAAATGGAAATTTCAAATTCCAGTCAGGATAGTTCCTTAATATTTTATCAGAGGTTCTTTGATTCTGAAATTTCATATACGAATTTTCGGATTCCAAACATGAGAAACTAAAAACTCACATTTTACATTTTTATTTAAATCACATGATCCCTTACAAATTTCATAGAAATATCTCAGTACGAGCACCCCTTTCATTCTCAAAACGCAAATTTCAGTCTTAGCTTCTATATAGTCGGTAACTAAAAATCCAAAAACCACCAAATTTGGAAACCCTTCCAAATTCCCTGTAAATCTCTTGCTCTTGTTCTTCAATTTTCAAAGTATCAAAATATTCACCATTTAAACCTCAACCTCGCTCTAATCACCTTCTTCTCGTATCTCTGCAGAGCGAAGTGGGGCGAGTGCCCAAAACCCAAGGAGGACGAGCCAGAGGAGGAGCCGGAGGACGAACCCTCTTCGATTCTCCTTCCCGGTGGGGACGACTTCGAGGAGGATTACCAGGTGGAGGAACCCTTGGGCGAGGACGTTGGCGTTGACGAAGTCGAGAGCAACCGACGAGACCTGGAGAAGCTGACGAAGGTCCTGGGGGAGAAGGACGAGCCTCTGCTCACCGAATTCCAGGAGTACCTGAAACACCGAAAGATCGTGGTCCCGAGGCTCAAGGACGAGGACATAAGGAGCTTGTTCGGTAAAGTGCGCGCAGCTGCGGGGGAGTCGTGGGACGCCATCGAGCACCTGGAGGGGGATTTCGAATGCGACTACTGCCTGGAGACCTTCGACACGAGGGACAACTTGGAAGAGCACGAGAAAATGCACGACTTTCGACTGATGCACTTCTGCGAGGACTGCGGCCAGGAGTTCCCCACCAATAAAGCCAAGCGCTGCCACAACGTGACCTGCATCAACAAGCTCCTGTGCAAGTACTGCAACACCTTGTTGGACTCCAAGGGTAAGAAGCGCCAGCACGAGCAGAAGCACTGCGACAGCATCTACGGGCAGCTGTGCGAAGTCTGCGGCGAGAAGTTCAAGCACCAGGGCACCCTGGACCAGCACTACAAGACGCAGCACATGAACTGGGAGAAGGTGTTCCAGTGCCCCATGTGCCCCAAGAAGTTCGCGTTCAAGCAGAAGCTGAGCTTCCACTTGAAATCGGTGCATACGACGCTCAGGGCGTACCTGTGCGAGGACTGCGGCGCGGATTTCAAGAACCCGGCCAGTCTGAGGCACCACCGCATCCGGAAGCACCAGCCCATCGGCAACAAGCGCGAGTGCCCGGTGTGCCACAAGATGGTGCCTTTCTACAGCCTCTCCAAGCACATGCACACGCACAAGGCTTACTCCATCCAGTGTCCGCAGTGCGAGAAGATGTTCAAGAACACGTCGACCTTGAAGCAGCACGTGAGGATCCACGAGGACCAGAGGCAATACCGATGCGACACCTGCGGGGTGGGCTTCAATCGGCGCGACGGCCTGAGATTGCACATGCGAGTGCACCAGAAGAGCGACAGCCGCGGTCTCAAGGAGTGCTCGTGCCAGGTTTGCGGCGAGAAGTTCCCCAATCATTCCATGCTGGTGATTCACCGCAACCGGGTGCACAAGGACGGGAGGCAGTACACCTGCCACATCTGCAACCGGTCCATGATCTCCACCAGGTCTTTGGACTGGCACATGTCGCACATCCACAACCAGGTCAAGCCCGAGCTGGGTTTCCCCCTCATCCCGAAGAACGAGTTCCAGGACGAGACCATCACCCTGGACAAGGACAGCCGCGAGCCTTCGAAGGATACTTCGATGGGAGGCAGCACCGGTGGCTCTCCCTCGGAGAAGAAACGCGTGGCTTGCTACCACTGCAACAAGACCTTCAAGACGGAGATGATCCTGAGGACGCACATCAAAAACACGCACGTGGAGAAGGACCGCATGAAGTGCCTGGACTGCGAGGAGACCTTCACCTCGGACGTGAGGCTGAGGCACCACATGATGGTGGCCCACAACCGGCTGGAGGGCACCCTGGAGTGCCCCCATTGCCCCAAACGCTTCGTCAATCAGCTTCGACTGAAGACGCACCTGATCTCGCACTCCGAGGAGCGACCCTACACCTGCGAGATCTGCGGGTTCAACCTCAAGACCAAGATCCAGCTGATCAAGCACCACCAGAACCGACACAGCGACGAGCGACCCCTGCAGTGCCGATACTGCCCATGGAGGTGCAAGCAGGTCAGCGCCTTGGTGTGTCACGAGAGGACCCACACCAACGAGCGACCCTACTCCTGCGTGGTCTGTCGCCAGAGGTTCAAGTACCTGGGGGACAAGAACAAGCACGAGAGGAGGCACGAGAGCCTCGGGGGCTCGGGATTCAAGAGGATCGTCTCCGGGAGGAACGCGAAGCCGATCAAGAGCGCGCCCGAGGAGGATGGAGAGGAGGAAGAGGAGGAGGAGAACAGTTCCGAGGTGGTTTCCTGCTCGTACCCGGAGGAAGCGACTTTCGTCGACGGGGAGATCGTCAAGTTCGAGTCCCAGGGAAAACGGGAGCTGATGGGACAGGAGGAGGAGGAGGAGGAAGACGAGGAAGAAGAGTACGAGGAGGATCATCGGGGGAATGAGAACGAGAACGAAAGGGGAGAGTCGAGGGATTCCTCGGGGGAAGTCCCGGTGACGAATATCGGCTCCCAAGAGTGCCCCCAGATGCTGGTGTTCCAGGAGTACGAGGAAACCTCGAGGGAGGCCTCGGAGGCCGCCGAGGTGATCATGAACATGGAGGATACGATAGTTTATACCGAGGAGGTGACCGCGGACAATATCGAGGGCGCCGAGATGATCACCGACGAGATCATGTCCAATCAGATTCTCCAGAGTGGGACCGTGGTGCATCTGCAGCAGCAGGACGACACCGGGAAGATACAGGTCATCCCGGTGATGCTCTCGTTGCCGAATTTGACCGATGCCAATGCAGAAGTCAACCTCGCCACTGCTTCTATTATGTATAATAATTGAGAGAAGGGAGGAAAGGGGCAAACTGATGGAACTGGAGGGTGATTTTCAGGTTCAGTGGGGATCGAAAATGAGAGAAGGTGAATTAAAATAAAGTAACGTAAAGATTAAACTAAAGTAAAGTAAAGGTAAATAGATAAATAAATAAATAAGTAATTAATTGAATAAATAAATAAAGGTTTGATTTTCACAAGAATCTTGGCCGTGAGGAATTTATTTCGGAGGCTGCGATTCGAGAGATTCGGATTTTCTGTTAAAGTTCAAAGGATTTTTGGAAAACAGTTTTTTAAAAATAAGGGGATGAACTGCTTCTTAGGGAAAAGGAGAGCCGAGTCTCCCCTTTCTTTTTTTACGGAAAATTCAAATTTCATGGATTTTTGGAAGAACCAAATTGTTCTAAATGAAGAGAAAGGGAGAACCTCCCTTTTGGGTGGTTCTCCGGGAACCACCCTTTTTTGGAGATTTCTGTTATACAAAAAATTGGATTTCAGTGTATAAATTTGAAATTTTGTTACACAGGAAGTCTTGAAATTTATCCAGAATTTCTGTAGAATTTCGAAATTCGAAAAGTCGAATTTCCCTTTTATTTACAGATTTTTTCTTCTTTTCAGAAGGAAATTTATTTCATACTCCTTCACTGGAAATTCTGGAATTATTCCAGGATTTGGCCCCTCGCGGTTTCTGTGCAATTTCGAAAGCCCCGTACCGGTTTTATTTTTTCTTCATCCTTTGAGATTTTCTTTACCTTTTTCCTGAACCATATTACAAACTAGAATTGCGTCTGATTTTTTTTTTTGGAATTGCAGTTTCTCTGGAATCCAGTGACGAGAGATAAGAACCGAAGGAAATGATAAGAAAAATATATTCGAAAGATTCGATGTATTGTACATACATAAAGAAATATACAGATATATATATATATAGATATATATATATAATTTTATAAGAAATAAATTCTGTGAATATTAAAATATAGTATTTTGCTAATTTGCACTGTTGTATAAATAAAAACGAACTCGATTAGGTGTAAACTAATATAAAGCAGAAAAGAAGAAAAAAAAAAGTGAAACGTTAATTAAAATTTCTATCTTGAGTTTTCCCCTCTCACTTTGGAATGATCGATAGTTTTCTTGTAAAATACGGTCGAGTGTAATAGTATATAAGTTTAAGTTTTCTTAAAATATATAACAATTATGCTAAAGCGATATCATCATTTCTTTGTGTGATTATTTTCATTCTCTTTTTTTTCCGACAGTTTTCCAGAGGTCTGGCCAATAAATTAAAATATCATAAATACTTTATTTTCTATCTAAACTTTGATAATACTCTACGAGAACGTTCCACGCCCTGGGCGACATGAAGCCATCCGGTGGATTTTCCCCTGATCTTGCTAATCCTGGAAACAAAAGAAGGAATCCATCTTTTAATTAGAACGATTTTTTTTGATTAGCCAAAAACTGAGTTTTTTGAAAATTTGCTTTTGGGTTCCTGATTACAGCAAAAATTTGGTTTTTGGCAAATGTGGTGTCGGTTTCCTGCTTCAAATAGAAATTCTTGTTTTTTAAAAACTGAATTGGACCACAATTTTCCAGATTCAAATCTTTTACAATAAAATCATTCTTATATTAACTATACAATTTTTTTTTTTCATTCCTAATTTTTCGTTTACTTTCGAACAATTAATTCAAATAAATAAAATTCCCGTGAATTTTAAATCTTTTCTGCAACGAATAAAAAAAATTCCAAATAATTGCGTCCAACACAGAATTCTATTAAAATGAATTTCCTTCACCCTCGTTTTCCTCGTTCCCCAAGGGGGCACAATAAATTAATTTTTTGAAAATCTATAACATTCTTACCCCTCATCCGGGTACCGGATATGAAATCGAAATCTTGTTTTCTCGTCGGGTCGAAGAAGGCCATTCTTTGGCTTTTCGTGTCATAAGCGGCCACTTTGAAGGGAATGATCTCTAAAGACTGCAAACCCCTCGCCATCGAAAGGACTTTAGCACCGTGTGTAGGATCGTAGAGATTCCCATCGGGGGTCGCCGTTGCATCAGGATGAGGCATTCCCGCTGGATCCCTTCCGACAATATAGAAATTCGCCCCGGCGTTCATTCGAGCTTTTGCGTGCCATTGGACCTGCAATTGCACGAAATCAATAAGAAAAATATTTTTTCACACGTTTTTCGAAAAACCATCGCCCTTCTTCGATACTCTTTTGGGCTAATCTCAATATCCAGTTTATTATTTTTATTTTCCTAATTAAAATTCAGGAATACTGTGATAGTAATTAATATTGAAATTTATAGTTAAAATAATGTGGAAATTAATAGGAAATTTGTAACATTGATTCGGAATTAAAATTGATGATAAAAGAACGAGATAAAAAATAACATTATATTCTTAATAATAATTTCTATAAAAATTTCTTTCTTCTCTATTTTATATTAAATAGTTTTTGAACGAAATACTCTGCCAAATTGATAAACGGACCTCAACGGGACCCGCATACATCATCGGACTGGGGAAAATCGCCAATAACGTGGTATCGGAATGTAACACTCCTTCTTCCAGCACGGCCTTGTGCTGCGCTATCCTGACCGATAAGGGAACATCGTCATCCTTGGTCCAACCACCAAGTGGATGCAACAGCAGCACCGGATTTTTGAATCCTCTTTCTTCCAACAAACGTCTTCTCGTGTCCTGAAATTAAAATCCGAAGTTTTAGTCGAGAATTATTTAATACATTTGTTTTTTTTTTAGTATTTTGATTTTACCCCTTATGAATTTTCCCAAAAATATTCGAAAATTGCTGAATCTGGAAATTCTCCCACACAATTCTAAACATCAATTACCCGCATAAGAAGCGCGTGTCCGTTATGAATAGGGTTTCTCAGCTGGAAGGCGAAAACCGCATCGGCATTCATCTTCCGACACTTTTCCCGAATTTCATTCGGTGTGAGCCGGTACGCGTCGAGCCCGTCGTTCCAGGTGATCCTCTCGAACACCTCTAGGTCGCCACCAGCCAGCCAATCGCCGGATTCGTAAATCATCTTCACGTAGGGGTGTCCTTTGTTGGCCGTGCCGAATTGCCATCCGCATCTCTCCTCTTTCCGGTGATAATAGAACTCGGGTTTCCTAAGTATCGCCACCGCGTTGCCTTTGTACTTCAAAGCGATCGCCGACAATCCCTCCAATCGGTTTTTATCGCTCGTCGAAACCGGTAACACGATCGGAATCGACTGATTGATCTCCACTCCGCGGTCGATCAGGCACTTCAAATGCTGAGCCTGAAACGAAAATGCATCCGAGGTGTAATTCGACAGTTTTCGACTAGAAATATTGAGAAATTTTGAAATTTCGAATTATGGAGGTTTTAATGGAAAATTTCCAGAGGTTAATTAATTTAAAAATTGGTTTATCTAAATTCCCTTGATATATTAATAAATTTACGAAATTTGAATACTAAAATCCCATTTTCCAATTTCTGCAACTTAGATACTTGGAAAGAAAAAATTCAACAATTCAAAATAAAATCAGAACCACTAGCATTAAATTATTAAAAAAATCTCCTTCAGTTTCTTTAAAAAAATAATCCTTCCAAATTTGCAACTCAATTTTCAAATTTCTTCGAAACTAATTTCTAATCCCTAATTCTCTAATCGTTAATTCTCATTAAGACCCAATTCAAAATTTTTCGAATTCAAATAAAAAAATCTCGGGTCTCCAAATGAAATCTTGCCATTTCCAATCTCTTGATATCAATATTAAAAAATTTCAGAATTTTGAAAACTAAAATCCCATTTTCCAATTTCTGCAACTTAGATACTTGGAAAGAAAAAATTCAACAATTCAAAATAAAATCAGGACCACTAGCATTAAATTATTAAAAAATTCTCCTTCAGTTTCTTTTAAAAAAAAATCCTTCCAAATTTGCAACTCAATTTTCAAATTTCTTCAATGCTAATTTCTAACCACTAATAATAATAATAATAATTTCTAATCCCTAATTATCTAATGGCTAGTTCTCATTAAGACCAAATTCAAAATTTTTCGAATCCAAATAAAGAAATCTCAGGTCTATAAATGAAATTTTGCCATTTCCATCCTTTTGGTGTCCACGTAGTGCTCAATCCATCGCTACCAATCAACTGGAAAAACTCCAGTAGCCAAAAAAAAAAACAAAGAAGGTTCACCTGGAGGTACTGATCCTCCCGCATGAACCCCGTGAGCGGAGCGGCCCAGCCTTCGGCGAGGACCTGCAGCCACTGCAGGTCCAGCTCCGTGATCTCCACGCTCTGGAGGGTCTGGGCCTCGGCTTTTGCGCTTTGGACCCTCCTGGCCGGTACGAACAACTCGCGGACTCGGTCGACCTTGGGCGACCGCGGGATGACGCCCTTGTTCTCCAGGAACTCGATTAACTCGGCGGTGGACTCCTCCAGGCTGGTGTTCTCCGTGGTGATGACGAGGTCCGGGTTGACCGGGCGCTCGTACATCTGGTCGATGCCGGTGAAGCCCTTGATGCTGCCCTGACGGGCCTTCTTGTAGAGGCCCTTGGTGTCCCGAGCCTCGCAGACGGTCAAGGGCGTGTCGATGAAGACCTCGAAGAACGGGAGATCCGACTTCCGGTGGATCTGACGAACCTCCTGCCGGTCCTCCTCGAAGGGCGAGACGAAGCTGCAGATGCAGATCTGCCCGCTGTCGGCCAGCAGGGTGGCCACTTCGCCCACTCGACGTATGTTCTCCTTGCGATCCTCCTTGCTGAAGCTCAGGTTCTTGTTCAAGCCCGTCCGCACGTTGTCGCCGTCCAGGGCGTAGGCGGCGATTCCGCTGTCGATGAGGATGGCTTCAGCTCGGAATCCAATGGACGTCTTGCCGGCTCCCGAGAGACCCGTCAGCCAAATGGTGCAGCCCCGGAAGTCCCTCAAGTTCCCAATGGCTTGCCCACGTTTCTGCCTCGACACGTGGTGCATCTGCACCGAGACGTTTGTGCAACTCTGCAAAGGAAATCATTTGTTTTAATTGTTTGATATTGTAATTTGTTGTTGTTGTTATTATTATAATTATCATCATTGTTGCTTCTATTGTTCTTTTAATTATTATTGTTACTGTTGCTATTATTAATGTTACTAACATTAATATTATTGTTATTATTATTCTTATAATAAAATTATTATTATTATACTTATTATAATTGTTATTATTATCATTATTATTATTAGTATTATTATTATGATTATTATTGCTAGGGTTAGAGTTATTTATTTAAACGCTTTGGGGCGGCAAAGTCAGGATTTTTAATAAATTGAATCAGAGTTTAAAAAGTAGGAATATTAAAATTTTATAGATTTTGTAAAAACCACAATTGTAGAAAATTTGAGAACAATTCAAAATATTCCAAAAATCCAAATATTCATTTTTTGGAATAATCCAAAAATTCATTTGCATCTAAAAACTTGAAAATCTTCGCCTTTGCAATTTTTTTTTTAAACATGTAGCTAATTACGTCACTGTAAAATTCCAGGTATCGGTGATTTCCGTTTATTTGAATACTCGAGTGCTTTTGTTGCCACGGGGCAAGAGAGAAAATTACTTATCTGTGAAAATAAATAAAAGAGGTCAAGATTTGCCTACTTATTAATGAGTAATTGATAAGTGAAGTGTTTAAAAGACGGTTTCATGAAACCAGGAAAAGCAGAAATGGAAAATTCGAGTTAAGAAGCGAGAAAAGAAATTTCGAATTAAGAGCGAAGAATTATAAAATAGAAAAATGAGAGAACAAGAGTAATGTTTCGAAAAATTTTAGAAATTATTTACAAGCAAGACAAATTTTAAGAGACGCAATTTAATTTCCAATTTTTGAAGGAGTTCCTAATTTCAGATTTTAAATAAAAATTGAATTCCCCATTTGGCACAAACAAAATATATTTTATAATAACTTTTTAAAGAACTCATTTTACAGTTTCATTTTTAGGATCCTTTTATGCGTCCACATTTCATTTGTTTATACTATGATTTGTTTATACTGAATTTTAAGATTTAAAAAAATATTTTCACATTTGACGATTTGGCAAAAAATTTCCCTCCCTCATTAAATTTTTTATACTAACGTCATCTTTCAAACGGTATCGCGAATTCATTCCGTGACTTCTCCAGAGCAGAGATGGTGCCTCGAGAATTATTATGAAGTACTGCTTGAAAATCACTCGACAAACTTTCCTTGATACTTCACCAGCGGTCTCTTAAGTTATGAGGAAGCCCCAACATGTCACTGGCTTTTAAAAATATCGTATTTATTATCTTTGCTTGAACGGTCAGGAAAAAGACTGGAGTTATCCATGGACTTAATTATTGTGAATTTTAACGTGGTCGGGTTTTTATCTATCGAAAAGAAGTGGAATAAAGTGAAAAAAACAGGTACAACGCTACCTTGAAATCTAATTTCACGTTCACATTTACTTGTGGATTGTTTTTGTCGCTTAAAAATATTCCCTCTGAATGTGTGGTTTATCCTTATCAACAGCAAACGATCCTAACAATTATCGAGATACATTGGGCAGATTATTTTGAGGATAATTCGTGAGATAAGTGGCGATATCTCGCGTTATATAAATTATTGAATTAAATTAATCGCCAAGAATTTCCAGAGTTCCGGTTGAAATCTGAATGCATGAATTGATTTCAAATCTATACATTAAAATACATATAAAGATTATTTCTTATTTTCAATCTATCATAAATAAGATATTTTTTGTGATAATTTTTCCTTTTTTCAATTTTGGAACGAGTTCCAATCTCGAAGATTGATTGAATTTTAATTGGACCCCTCCAATTTCGACTATTTCAGCAGAAATAGAAAATTTTCGCATTATTTAAAATTTTTTCGAATACCTGAAATCTAAGATTTGCTTTGGGTAGATTTGCAGTGAATATTAAAATGCAATAAAACGCAATTCTCGTGATTTCGAAAATTTCTACCTGGGATATTCATTTATTATTTCTACCCAACGATAAATGGCGCAAAATATATTTACTCCTATTTTCCATGAAACTCTAATTTTTTTAATCACAATATTTAAATTCGTTTGGAATTATTATGTAAAATTTCCATTAATTTTGGAGATTGCGAAATTAGGGTTTGAATAAAATTTTTTAAAAATGTAAATAGTCGAGCAGAAATGAATTTAGGAGACAAAAAAGAATTAGTCTGAGATTAAAAAGATTCCTGGAACTTGTCTTTTCAATATTTTTCTCAGTCAATAAAAATTAATAAAATTTATTTACCAATTTTATACGGTGGAATTTCCATTTTAATATCAAGAAATTAAATAAATAAAACAAAGGCAAATTCTCTTTCAAAATTTGTTCAATAAATGGAATTTGAAATATAGAAAATATATTACTACACTATTCTATTTATTTAAAAAATCAGGAAAATGATTTTGTGGAGGACAAATTTTTCTATCGAATCCCCTATTCGAGATTTTATCAAAAAAAGCAGATTTCTCCATATCATTCCTACAGGGAAGCTATTAAATTTGTCTTCGACAAGAAGTAGCTCGAGTCGGTTTCCTCATTTTCATGGAATTTTTTTGAAGCGGTACAAATTCGAAGGCCCCCCCAGCTAGCGGAGCTCTGTCATTATAGATCCCTATCGATGCATCGATACGTCCAAGGTATCTTTTTGTTACCATTTAAAAACAACGTAATTGTTAAAAACAGGGCGACTGATATGCTTATAAGTGGAAGACGCGTTGTTTTAAAATGTACACGTGTAATTTCCAATTCCTCGAGCACTTCGACGCCCGCTGAACGTATTTTGCAACAATACAAAATCTACCTTGTGTGTTTCAGTGATTCTGAAAACTTCCAATTCTTATCTCCGACTGCCATTCAAGCGACTCGCATATATGTAGAAACTATTCAATGACTTGCAATTATCTATTTACATAAAGCACATCTTACGCAAAATTTAAGAATTTTAATGGGCTAAAAATAAATGCTAGTGTTTATTTTCTATTTGTTATTCGGTCTCTCGTAAAAAATTGTATTTGGAAATTTCATTGTATTATTTAGATAATCCGTAGGTTTAATTCTAAGAAAAGTTTTTTATTTGAATCGAGAAATAAAGAGGAATCGTTAAAAATATTCAAATCTCAAATTAAAGTTTCTACTTTTTCAGGAGAAATGTTTTGCAATAATTATTCATCCTTCAAGTTTGAAAGTTATAAGTTTAAAAATTACAACTTATTGACTGAAACAAATTTTTTTAAATTTGCACTCTTGGGTATTAAAATATGAATTCTCTTATATGAATTCGCTGTATCTAAAAAGGAGAGTGGTCGGAGTAAGAAAAGTTTCACTACGGTAGGGAAAAGTGAATACTTTCTTCATGAAACCAAAGGTCAATTACTCGATCGGATCGAATTTCTGTTGACCCAATTAAGTTTCACTGACTGGACCCAAAACGTTTCCAACTTTCCCTGTCTTTTGTACATCTCGTTCATCTCCAGGCTTCAATTCCTTCCCTTTCACTTCCGAAAACATCTTCCGAAATTCCTAAGGTAGCTAACGGATTCCTTCTCTTTGCTAAACTTTCCAAGAACAGCCTGTCTTTTCTTCTCTACAGTCTTTTTCATTTCTTTAATATTTTTCCTTTTATCCTTTTTTTTTGGTTAATACTTAATATTATTTTTCATCCAGAAAAAGATTTCAAGACAAAAGTCGAAATTATTTGTTTCGTTAATTAGGGAATATTTAATTGAAGGATAATCCTGCAATTTCTTCTGTATTTAATTTTGAGTCATTTTATTATCAACTATTATTCATTGTTTTAAATATTACAATAACTTCCGGCTCTTCTATTGTTATTTTTTTGTTTACAATTAAATCTGTCCCAGACTTATTTCCTTCCTCTCGCCTTACTTCTTTTTAACACCATTTGAATTAACACTCTACAAGCAAATTGTTAATCTGCGAATTTAACACTTTAGTACCAATAAACAATTTCTTTTATACACGTATTACTTATACCAATACACCAATATATGTATGTACATCTGTCGAACTTTTTGATGACACTTGTGAATGCGAATAAAAAAATTTGACGACTTTAAGCATTTTACACGATACTCACAGAAATTTATAAATATTAAACTATTATTATTGTATTTACATTTTTGAGGATCGTTAACGATACCACGAAGCTTAATCCTTAAATTTGTCGATATTGAATTATATACTATTTGTTATATTACATACAAATGCACATATTTTAATAACAAATAAATAATTAGATAAATAATAAATTCAAAGTAACCTTCATGATAAGGCAAATCCTTATTGTTAAATTCATAAAATTCATACACACGTACATACCAATACCTATTAAAATCTATTTAATTCTTTATTGACACTTGCAAATACGAATCGATAAATTTTACAATTTTTAGAGTTTCCTTGTTGGTCACAAATATATTTCATGAAGATAAATATTTCGTAATCGAGAATTTTGATAGCATTAAAGGCCAATTATTCAGATTTTAAAAAAATATATTGTTTTTATAGAGAATCGAGATCCACTCAACTGTACTTATATTTAATGTTGAATGTTCTCAATTATATTATTACTATTCAATATTAAATAAACTTTTAAAAGGTTTTGGATTTCGATATAGAAAAAACTGAAAATCTTTTTTTCCAAGTTTCTTCTTGTGCACACATATATGCATGTATGTGCATGTGTATTTATCTATATATAAGACTTACCGTCATCATCTTTTTGTTTGGTCCATCGGCCACACGCTCGTTTGACATGACTGCGGTTTCGGTATTTTCGTTTCTCTCGCTACTCCTCGCGTGGAATAATAATTACACGTGGCAACGAAAGCGGGTCAGTGGCGCAAAGCGAAGACCGAAGAAGATCCTACTCTTGCGGAGTCGAATCACCGCTCATTTATTTACGCACTGTGCGTTAATATTTTACCATTCGATTCGAACCTTCTCCTCACGCCGATCGTTCGGGTTCTGCTTTGAAAACACCCAACTCATCTTTTCCACCATCTCCGTGCTCCTCCTCTCACCGGATCAAATGGCACACTGTTCACCGTTCATTGATAGTCGATGTTTAATAGTCAATGGTCAACTCGGAGTTGATTCGGCCTTTGATGCTGCTGGTTCTTCTTTTTTTACCCCTCAGTACCGTCGCTGTGTTAATTATTGCTATTTACCCACCCCTTCAAGCAGGTGCAGCCGATAGCCGATAGTGGAATGCAGCAACGCCGCCATTCTTCCCGCGAGTTTCCCGCTGCCGTTCTTCAAAAGTGCCATTGGCGATCGCCGTGGCGAGAAACCGTAAAATGGCGCCTTTTTGGCAACCCTCCGAGATCCGCCGGTTGATAATGTATTCGAAAGGGGCAATATTTGTTGATAATGCACCGAATCAAAGAGCCGTTAATTGGTAGCTTTACCTGAAAGATATTTGAAAAAATGGCGCGGTTTGGGAGATAGGGTTGAACAACGCTTGAATAATGGCACCATTTTGGGAGGAAATTTATTATTGTTGCCGAGAAATTAAAAGGAAATGCCGATAATTGTGGGAAGTATTTAAAAAAATGGGGGTTTTTTAGGGATAGGGTTGAACATTTGTACCATTTTGGGAGGTAAATTAATCGAAAGTGCCAATAATTGTGGGAAATATTTAAAAACTGGCGCGGTCTGGGGGATAGGGTTGAACAACGTTTGAATAATGGTACCGTTTCAGGAGGAAATTTTCTATCGCTGCTCAGAAATTAAAAGGAAATGACGATAATTGAGGGAAGTGTTTAAAAAATGGGGTCATTTGAGGGACAGGGTTGAACATGGTACCATTTTGGGAGGTAAATTAATCGAAAGTGCCAATAATTGTGGGAAATATTTAAAAACTGGCGCGTAATGGGGTTGAATAGAAAGCTCCTATTTGCAG
This sequence comes from Gasteruption jaculator, assembly GCA_949825005.1. Taxonomy (NCBI): domain Eukaryota; kingdom Metazoa; phylum Arthropoda; class Insecta; order Hymenoptera; family Gasteruptiidae; genus Gasteruption; species Gasteruption jaculator. The sequence goes on from OX463774.1 coordinate 7,535,308, forward strand.
AAAATGTATAGTTCAGAGGGAAATTTAAAGTATTTTTCAAAATGGACGCCCCTAAACTAACCTAATCTAACCACATTCAGGTTGCATTGATGAGAGAAAGAGAGAGAAAGAGTGTGTGTTAAGACCTAACCTCAAAATACTGGAACATCAAATTCTTTAGTTATTATTTACATTATAGAAAATTTTCGATTACCTATTGTATTAATTTTATGAAGAGATGATTAAAATATTAAGGAAATCGCACAGCCTTTTCAGGGATTCTGAAATATTGAATTCCGTTAAAAGCAATTTGAGCAGCAGACCATTTTCTAAGCGGGTATGTATGGCCCCACTTTTTTTTACAAATTCAAATTCATCTGGAATCTGAGATAATTTCCATAATAATGACAATCACGACATTGACAGTAATAATAATGATAATGGAGCGATTGCAATTTCTGTGGCGCCATGGTTTGACCATCTATCAATATAATTTACCATTAGAACAATGCCACAAACTCTATCACATTTGGTTTATAAATTATACTAATTTAAAGTTTTATTATGTTGTAACATAATGTTACATCTTAAAACTTCTGAATCAAGATGAACGTTTTTAATTTATCCAATGCTGATTTGGAGACGCTATTTTTCGAATCATCTTTTTTGCTTCCTCGATCCAGGCAACCCCTCGGAAATATCCTCGACGAATATTTTCCGGTATTCAACCAACCGGCAATATTCATATAGGAAATTATTTAGGAGCTATACAGAAATGGGTGGAGCTCCAAAATAATGGCGAAGATGTTATTTGGAGTATCGTGGATTTGCATTCGATTACATTACCACAGGTATCTTGTCTTTGTTTGACGAAATTTCCTATTGCTCGTTTTCCTCATTCTAATACATTAAAATCCATTCTTTTCTCTATTTTTTTTTTCTAACCGATATTTGAAATAAGTATTTGGATTATGAAACTTTTCGTTACACAGGACGACTTTTTAGAATCCCACAGAATTGAGGGAAAACATCCGAAAGTTAACGGCGACTCTGATAGCTTGCGGTATCGATCCCGAGAAAAGTATACTTTTTCAACAATCGACCGTCCCAGTGCACACGGAATTGGGTTGGATTCTCGGTTGCCTCACGACGATGGCTAGATTGTCCCATTTACCACAGTTCAAAGAGAAAAGTGAGACACTTAAAGACATTCCCTTGGGTTTATTCGTATATCCTGTTTTACAAGCAGCGGATATCCTATTATACAGGTATACGTTTGTAGACGAAGTTTTACGAAGATTAATATTTCAAGGAATGACGTTTTTATTTTATTTATTAATTAGTAATAAATTTAAATAATAACTAAACTCATTAATTAAATACTTTTATAATTTTAAAATAGTTTTCAACACTCTTAAGAATTTGGGTTTTTTTTAGGGCCACTGATGTTCCGGTGGGACAAGATCAGTCACAACATTTACATTTAGCGCAACATTTAGCTCAAGTTTTTAATACCAAGTTTGGAAATACTTTTCCAATTCCTCGATCGATGATTAGTGGTAAGAAACAGGGATGATTTTTATTAAATTTGCATTAAATTAATTTCTAATAAAATAATAACGATGCACTTTTGAAGCATTTTATAATAAAACATTTTGAATATCTCAAAAAAATTTTAAATTAAAAATGGGAAAATATTGATCGCAGATGGTCCGGGTCAGAGGATAAAATGTTTAAAAGATCCTTCAAAGAAAATGTCGAAATCGAGCGAAAATGCGAAAGGAAGACTGGATTTGGTAGACGACCCTGAGGTCATTCGGGGTAAAATCAAAAAAGCGATAACAGATTTTACATCGCAAGTGACTTACGACCCAGAAAATAGACTCGGAGTATCTAACTTAATTTCAATACATTCTCTAGTAACTGGAAAATCACCCGAGCAAATTTGCAAAGAAGCTGAAAATATTAATACTGGGCAGTAAGTGAATCAAAATCGAATTATATTAAAATGTTTAATTTCTACAACTTGGATTTAATTGAATTGATTAAAAATTGCGTGAAATATTTTAATTTATAAAAATGCTTGGAGGAATTTAAAAGAATCGATTTTTTGCATTATATTTCCAAATAATATTTATTGAAAAGGAGAGTGGGAATAAAAATACAATTTTTTTATTTTTTAGGTACAAATTAGTGATGGCTGATGAAGTTATTGAAAAACTAAGACCAATTCACAAAAAGTACCACGAACTCATGAAAGAGCCGCAATATTTGAATCGAGTTTTGAAGGATGGGGCGGAAAGAGCAACCGAAGTTGCGATGGAATGTATGTTGGACGTAAAAAACAAAGTTGGATTTGGCAACGAGTGTTTAATTTCAAGTCCTAAGCAAACAGAAGTTAATAGAACCGTTTCTCTAGGTTGAAAAGGTTCGATTGTAAATATATACAGTTGACTGTTTCATCGTTGTAGCATAAAATGTGTGAAAAATTAAAAAATATACAGTGTAAATATTTTTTTATTACAAGTATCACTAACTCACGATTTCATGTCAAGCACTATTTTGCCCCTTAAGTGTCCTTTGGATACTCGTTCGTAAGCTTTCGGTAATTCTGCGAAAGGATAAACTTCCTTCACAACTGGAACGACCTTTAAAAGAAAATTTCAGTTTGATGTAATTTCATCAGAATTTCTATTTTAGCTAACTCCATACTTTTTCCAAAATAATTCGAATTTTTTATGCAATTAAGAAGAAAAATGTCTGAATATAAAATAATTAGCAGACACAATCGATTTTAAATAAATAAATTAACATTAATTTTCTCTTGGTCCTATCGTTATTAAAAACTTTGAAAATATTTCTAAGTCTCAAAAATACAGTCTACACCTCGAATGTTGACTATTAGTAGAGCTTTAGATCAGTATTTTAATTACACCAAAATTCAATTTTTCCCATGAAATTACCTTTCCCTTTTCCACGAGTTCTTGCAAGGTATTAATACCAGTAGGACAGGGTACGAAAAAACCCCATTTTACAGTTCCATTGTCTCCACGGGGAATATTGTATTTAAGCAAATCTCCAATGTTCCTGAGACCTCCTGCGAATAATCCATGCTCGTCGATATTTCTCAAAAGCGGTGAGTTCAAAGTTATGTAACTGGAGTGGGGGTATTTTTTGGATATCACGCTCTGCGGTCCTTGATTGCAACAATCGAGTATAATATCGTACCTAAATTGAAAGATATAACAAAGTTTTTAATAATATTTCTTATTATAATCAAATTTCTCAGCCAATTAAAATCAAATTATTTATTAACATTGAAAAAATTATAAAGCTCTAAATTCTAAAATTATAATAAATGTTTCTACAGAATGCAGAAATATAATAAGCGCTGATAATTATAATTCCAATAACTATAACTCTTGTAATTACAAATTTCCAAACTTACGGTCCTTCTGAGAAAATTGTAGAATCCGCATCGTTCTGTTTGTAATCGATAACGACATCCGCACCGAGCTTCGATAGGAGATCAACTGCATCGCTGCTACACGTAGTAATCACCTAAATTCCAGTCACACGGAGTGTGTCTAGTACAACTTCGTTCAGAGGAGATTCGTATATCGTCAAGCTTTATATCCTTACGTGCATATTCCAGGATTTCAGAAGTTGAATGGCGATCGTACCGACTCCTCCTGAACCACCCAGTACCAAGACTCTTGTGTTCGCTCTTGTGGGCATCGTGGTTTTGTAACACAATCCTCCGGTTATCCACAAAGCGGACCAAGCTGTGAGTCCTGCGTACAATAAACTTGATGCTTCTACATGCGATAAATTTTGTGGTTTGACTTTTATCTGAATAAAAAATGAAAATACAAATTATTTCTAGAACATATAAGAATAGAAACCTTGAATTTTTGTAATTTTCTATCAAATACAATAATTCAATAAATGTTTAAACTCTAAATGGACTTTTTTAATATTAATTAGAAAATGTTGAATCTTCAAAGTCTTAACACTTTACCGAGTGCTTGATCGGCGATCAAGCGGCCGGTCGGACGTAAATATGCTGTTGAACCGCTAGCGGTCGGTAAAGTGTTAATCATATAATTTCTGTAAAGGAATGTATACCAGGTTACTATCTACAACAACGTAATTTGCATGACACCCTTGTTGTTCCACTGGAATGACACCCCAAATTTCATCGCCTAATTTCAATCCATTCCCAACTCCATGGCCTTTGGACACCAAAACTCCAGAAAAATCTCTACCCATTGTTAGCGGAAATTCTATACCGCTATCGTCGAGTCCACTGATAAAAGATCTTGCTTTTCTGGCCAGATTTAAAACTGTCGCTCCGTATCCCCCTGAAAATATTGAAAAACAGTATTCAAATTATTATTTACAGTGTACAAATTATTTTCCTATGATTACAAACAATTTTCTCAGTCGATATTTCAAATGCTACAACAAATTTAAAAGAAAACATACTCGTCATGGCCAAATCTATGGGATTGACACTAGAAGCCTCGACTTTCACTAAAACATCCGTAGGTTTAGACATGACTGGAGTTCTGACACTGGACAATCTCAATTCCTCCAAACCACCGTACGAGTGTATTTGCCATGCCAACATCTTATCCTCCAAAGATTCCTTCGGTTCCGCCGAAACCTTCGTAAGACGTCTCAGGGATGTCCACGAAGGGAGTCTTGGACATAACACCTTCTTTAACATATCCCCAAGCTAGTGTGTAGTAGTAATAGTGTGAATCCAATTAATGATTAATTAGTTACTCCCTGGTTGCTGATTTCTTCTTATGCGGATAGAACACCTGCAAGAAAGTGAGGTTATGTCGTACCGGGATATATTTAATAACAAAGTATAAATTGCATTTAAATTTAAATTTGAAATGACGTATATGTTTTTGTATATATTCACCTGTTTGAAATGTAGGAATTTATCGCTGAAAACTAAACTTTGCGATTTTTTATTAAAACCATGAGAATTTTGTCAGCATCCACGAAGTTGGATTATTTGTTGACAAATAAATTGTTTTCGTTTCCGGGTTAGGTTGATTAAAGAATTCAAATTTACCGCCACGAACACAAGTAACTTATATACAGTAATAAATTATAATAATATATATGTTAACATAGTATATTTATAATATATACTATATCAATATATATAATTTGTATTAATAATATTATACAACAATGAAATTTTATTACATGTATAAAATTTAAATGGCTGATAAAACAATGAATTTTTAATAGATTATCTATGCTTTTAAGAATTTCGAAGTTTTATAAAAAAAGTAGTATTATTGAAAATTGCTGATTTTTTATCCTGCTGACTTGATATCTCATTGCTAAAATTTCTAATATATATATTTTTTTATTTATTTCCCGCGGTTTTTAGATTTTTTCTAGTAACTTTCCGTCAGATTTAGAGTCAAACCATTATCAATCCCACACATACACATTTATACGAGTGCACAAAAACACATATGCATACACGTGCACACATGCGTGTGAATTGTATACATGTCGTTATGACACTTCTTATCAGCTGTTTGTCAAAATGATCCTAACATAACAATCGACCTTTTAAAAGCAGTAGGTATAGATAACAGAAGCAATACACAAAGAAAACCCCAATGGCATTTGTATCATTACGCGTACTCCTCGTCGCAATCGGGAAGATTCCGCGCGCGCGTTTCTGAGGATACCGAAAAAAAAAAATAAGAAAAGGAGAGACCGCCAATGATCTGTTTATTATCAATTAAACGTACGAATGCAGTGTAAACATTCTTCGATACGATAAACCCACAACCTAAAGGGATAGAACCGAATCAGATGCAATAGTTCCCAGCAGTGCCAAGGCAGGAAGGTTAACCTTAACTTGGTAGAAATTCACATATGCAATAATTTATCGTTATCATCACCACATACCTTAGATATATCTATATAGTGTATGCAATTATGGAACTATCCGCATTGATATCAATATCGAAGGTGGACAATGCTGCGTTGACCGATAAGAGCGACGAGAGCAATCCCAGTCTAGATGGTACCTTGTGTATTAGCGGACATCATTTGATATTGTCCTCGAGGGGCGACACTCCACAAGAGATCTGGGTAATTTGTTTGTTGTTATGTTTACATGATTTATATTTTTATACATTTTTGAAAATTGGTACAGAAATAATTGCGGTTTTTGCTCCAAGTTCCATGGTTAAAAGCTGCGATTTTTCTGCACCAGCTTATATTTCTTTAATTAATAATAATAATTTAAATACGATAAATAAATATTACCGGTAAACTTTTATTCATTCATATAGAGATTTTTATACAATAAATTAATATATAAATAATTGTAGTTTTTGCTTTAAAATCGGTTCTTAATTGTTAATGTGTTATTTATTATCTCCCTTGTACTATTTTTTTTTCAATTAATGACTAATCCGTTAAATTTCTGATAATGTTTCAGTTACTGCACCGAAACATCGATGTCATGGAAAAGAAATATTACAATCAGAATGCAGGCGGAAGTATCATACTCAAGTGTAAAGATTTCAGGATATATCAGCTGGATATTAACTCGACCGACGATTTGACCAATGTGATACTCACCTTAGAGAATCTCTCTTCGTTAGGTAATAAATTTTAGTAGTAATCGTTCGAAAATGAGTTATCTCGTTGACTCGGAAAAATTTTGTCTCAGTCGGTAATTAAAAATTCTGGTATGTTTCTGTTACGGTTAGTAAAAATTTGGGACGATTTGCGTCGCTCAAATTTTTCAAAATTGTCTTTTACCTGTAGGTGAAAATACCTGATAGTCACGATATTTTTATTAAAGGTTTTCTAATGTTAGTTTGTCTAACAAAATCTTGATAGTGGATATTACAAACTTTTCAATTAGAAACTGGATATTTCATTTTAATTTTTAATTGAATTTCATTTTGTCATATTTTATTTTATTTTCAATGGTTACATGAAAATTCGAAATTCGCATTTAAAAAAAAAGTTTTCCTACAGCAACTAATAAAAGTTTCATTATCTCTTTATAAAAAATACAAAATATTGGAATCTCTTAAAATATGCAAAAGAAAAAAATATTTTAATTTCTTTAATTTTCATAAACCTGTTCGAAATTGCCGGTCTTTAAATATTATTTTAATTATGGTAATTTAATTTTCATTATTAGACTAAAAGTTACAAATTTTGATCTGTCTCTGTAATAAGTGAAAGAATTTCGAAAAAATATATTTTGATATTAGTATTATTAATTAATTTGTAAAAAATTATATTACAAAGAAATATTGGATATTTTTAGATTTCGGTTGTATCACCGAAGTGAAACTTCACGCCGTTAGACTAAAATTGAAAAATTTGCTGTTCCCTTCGTTCACCGTCTAATTTACTTCCTTCCAGAACAAACATTACAGCATCCATTCTTCTACAGACCACAAATTGCCACGAATAATGCTACGGTACAAATAGAAGATGGTTGGACCGCATTCGCACCGGTATCCGAGTGGTCCAGATTACTCGCTTCTCACGCCGATGAATGGAGAATCAGTTACTTAAATCGAGATTACAAAGTTTGCAACTCCTACCCATCGGCAGTTATTGTACCCCGTCATGTGGAGGATAAGATTATCGTCGCTTCTGCAAATTTTAGAGACGGTGGAAGATTTCCAGTCCTTTGTTATAGACACGAAGGAGGGGTAACTTACCTTTTTTCTCTTCAATTTATTTTATTTTTCATAATATTTTCTACCCCATCTTATGTTTTTCTGAAAATATGAGGGTTTTAAAAATCGGAATGTTTAGGAATTTTTTTTAACTGAAATTATGAGGAATTATAGAAAAGCAAAAAATAAATAGTCAATTTTAATAAGAAAAGAAAAATTGCTGAATTTCTAAAAATTTCATAATTATTATTTTTCAATTGTAATTTTAATACTACGTTCAAAATTCAAAATAAATTACATTATTATAAATCATTTATTTAACGTTTTTTAATCATTTTTGGACGTATTCTAAAATGAGTCATTTCGCAAATGTCTCTTCAATTTACAGTTTTATAAGTTAAAAAAAAAATATTACTTCGAGTAAATGATATTTTTACAAGAAAAGTAAATTTTATTTTTAGAGTATTCTTCTTCGAAGCAGTCAACCACTGTGTGGAGCTACCGGAAGACGTTGTAAAGAAGACGAGAGGCTCTTGAATGCTGTCTTAGGTCCCGGAAGACGCGGGTAAAAATATTTCATAAAAATAACAAAAAAAGGATATTTTTTGTTATTTTTTACTTTATTATATAATAATTTCTTTTTTTTCATTTATATCCATTATTTGGCCATTTTCAATTTTTTATCCGTTTCGTCACTTTCCTACTGATTTATTCATTATTTTTGATTTTATTCACGCTTAATGAAATAATTGATTCTTAAATTGAGGTTTTTCTATTTCTTCATTCATTTTTCCATTCTGTCTTTAAAAAAATGTATAATTACATAAATATATTTGTAAAAATTTATATACATTAAAATATATATTTATTATATTTAAATACCAATTAATTGAATTTTATTTGATGCAGTTACATTGTTGACACTCGCTCGGCAAACCAGGCCCAAAGCGCTCGGGCACGAGGTGGAGGGACCGAAATGGACGCGGCTTATCCCCAATGGAGGAAAGTGCATAAACCATTGCCGCGTCTAACAGAACTGGCCGACAGTTTGTTCAAATTGATAGAAGCGTGCAACGACACCAATTGCTCTTCTTCTCAATGGCTTTCTCGACTGGACAGCAGTGGTTGGTTATCGGCTGTCCAAGCGGCTTTAAATGCGGCTTGTGTCGCTGCACAGTGCCTGCATCACGAAGTAGCTGCAGTTTTGGTCCACGGTAATGCATATTTCAATAAATTTATTATTTAACTCTAAAACTAAGAACACAAATGTATACACGAGAGTTAATAAAAATTCTGCGAATAAATTCGAAGGCAAAAGAAATAATGAATTAATTCATTTCGGGTCATTTGTTGATTTCAGGTGGAGCCGGGAGGGATTGTACGTTGGTCGTGACGAGTCTGGCTCAAGCAATACTAAACCCAGACTGCCGGACCGTGAGGGGTCTTCAGGCTCTCATAGAAAGAGAATGGCTTCAGGCCGGACACCAATTCTTCACCCGAACTCGCCACAGCGCATATCACCCATCGACTCATTCGCAAAACACTCATTCCCCATCTTTTCTACTTTTCCTCGACTGCCTTTATCAGTTGCTGTACCAGTTTCAGTACAGTTTTGAGTACACCGTTCAATTATTGACGGAACTTTTTAAACACGTCTATTGTTCCAGTTATGGAACGTTTCTCGGTAAGAATCTTCTTTATTTTCTCATTTTTAAAAAAATATTTGTCCTTTTTCTTAGAAAACATTTCTTCTATTTTTTCAATTTTTATTATTATATGTATATTTCTCGTACATGCCAATATACGAGAATGTATTTTTAAGCACGTATACGAGAAATATACATATAATTAAAATCAAAAAAATAGAAAATATGTTTCCATAGACAAAGGAATTTTTTACAAGGTGTGTACCAAAAAAAAAAGAATTATAAAAAATTAAAGTATTTACTGAAATTAATATAAATTTATTTATTTTATATTCTTTTGTAAAAACGTAATGAGGCAGAATTAAATAAATAACAATTTTCCAATTATTCCCTTATTATTGATATACTTAATTAATTTTAATTTTGAATAAATAATAGTTATCCAATTATTCCATTATGATTTATTTAATTAATTAATTTTTCTCGTTCCAGGCGATTCCGAAGCGGAGAGAATAAAAATGCGCCTGTCGGAAAGGACATACAGCCTTTGGTCCTACATGAACCAGCCCGAAGTCCTGGAAAAATGGTTAAATCCACTCTATGAACCCAATTCGGGAGTGATTTGGCCAAGTGTTGCACCGATTAGCATACAATTATGGAAAGAACTTTATTTAGGGCATACCAACGCCGCTCCGTGGGATGGATTGCTCTCGTGCGCAAAACAAATCAAACAAAATCATATCGCCGTAAGAAAAATTGCCGGTCAATTGCAGGGGCAGATCAGAAAAGCCATGGAGGATTTGAGGTCCTTTCCAGACTCCTCTCTGGAGTCGGACAACCTCGAGGAGCACCATTCCGCGTGTTTAGGGCAATTAAGTTTGGAATCTCAAAGCACTTGATGTCGAATGTACCTCGTAAGTACGAGTGCTTCCCTGTAAAAAAAAATGAAGCGGGATGGGATTCCGCGATTCGTCTCTCTATTAAACTTGACATGGAAGCGTGTAAACTTTGATCGTCCCCGCAATTGTACAATTAATTCGAACGTCTAGTTTCGAATTTTTAGGTTTTACACTTATTCCAATTAGGAAATAGTGCAAATTCTTTTTTAGGATTACGTTCTTAGAAATTCAACCACGAAAGAAAAAAAAATTTTTTTTAAATTTCCTGATTACAATAATTCATTGCGAAATTATTATAATTTTTAAAAATTGTTTTTCCATTTTTTTAAACAAAAATCGTTTGTAAAAATTAGCACCAATTCATATTTATTTTCAATTTTCTTTTTTAAATTTTGTATACGAATTTTCAGCTATTATTGGAATCATAGAATTTTAATCGACACAATTTTTTCGCAAGTGTATTGCAAGGATATTTTCTTCAAAAATTGGTATTTGCTATTTAAGTGAAATTAGGAAGCAGGAATTTTATGAAACTGCATCTCCTTGTGTTTTCTCCTGAAATATACAAAAATGTAAAACAAAAGAAATAGAAAGTTCCTTTTAACGAGAAATTACACAAATTTCTGAAAAATAAGCGGAGTTAAATTACAAAATATATTCCATTGCATTTCGAACATGCAAAAATTATAAAAACTCTGCGGACGAAATACAAAAAAAGTTGGCAAAAATTCTCTTTACCAAAAACAAAGAAAAAGAGAGAAACTCTCACGGTTAATTCTGAGTGTGCCTATGTTCAATAAAACAAAAGCGTCAATTTTCTATCGCGTTTACGATAATTTCAACTTCTCAAAAAAAAAAAAAAAAGATAAGAATAAAAAGTCCTACTCAGAAAATCACGCATTCAAGAAAAATCCTTTGGAAAATTCCAAATTTGGCAAAAAATCCTTTGGAAAATCTCCTAGTTTGCGAAATTTTATTTTAGAAAATCCCATATTTTTCAAAGTCTTATTTTGAAAAACCCTACATTGTCTAAATTCCTACTTAGAAAATTCTGCATTCAACAAAAAGTCCTGCTTTGAAAAATCCTACGTTTGGCAAGAAATCCTTTGGAAAATTCCACATTTGGCAAAAAATCCTTTGGAAAATCTCCTAGTTTTCGAAATTCTATTTTAGAAAATCCCATATTTTTCAAAGTCTAACTTTGGAAAACCTTACATTGCCAAAATTCCTATTGTAAAAAGTCCCACAATTTCCAAAACCTTACTTTGAATTTCAACAAAATAAAAACAATTATTTTCTTCAATTCCGCAATTACAGAATTCGTCATTCTGTTGAAGAAAAGGAGCGAGAGTCTGTTTTTCGCGTGAAGCTTCGTCGCAGTGAGAGTCGAAGAAACCCAACGCTTTGGCTTTTCAGAATTCAGACTCGAGAGTCGAGCGTAAACTCCAGCTCGGTGGGATCTTTTTACCGTTATCCAGGAAGGACGCATGCCGCACGGTGCGGTGGGAACTCGGCACAAGGAGCGAGAGAACAGGAGAAAAGGTGGAACGGAGAGGAGAATGGGAGAATTCTGGCGAGGCGGCGAGCTAAGGGCAGCTTCGAAGCAAGAGGGGCGACAGCAGCAGCAGCAGCAACAGCAGCAGCAGCAGCAGCAGCTTGGAGGGGAAAAACGGCAGGTGTTCGAACACAAAGAGACTTAAAGGAATCCATCCCGTAGCCACTGGAGCCCAGTGGCTTGGGCTCTTGGAATTCCGCTCCAAGGGACGCTCGCCAAGATGCTCGTGCGCTTTGTTTGAGCCAGGAACAATCCGAGCGCACGAATTTCTCTTTTGTCCTTCTTTCCCTCTCCTTTTCTGCTATCTGCCATTTATTTGAGTTACCCAGAATCCTCTGGTTCCTTTTTTTTTTCTTCCAGGGCACTTCTTTCCTTCTTTTTTCTTAACTCCGGTATCCTTGGATGAGTGTGGATCTAGTCACGAATACAAAATGAAACACGTGGACTGAATTCAAACCCATCCAAGGCCCCCAGAAAGTCTCACGAAATCCCTCGGGTTTGGTTTTTTTCCACAGATGCACTGATCCTGATTTCGATGATGCTGAAGCTGATGATGCCGAGACTGAAGCTGATGATGCTGAGACTGATGCTGATGCTGAGGCCGAGACTGAAGCTGAAACCGAGGCTGGTAATTCCGAAGCTGATAATTCTGAAGCTGAGGCTGAGACCGATGCTAATACCGATGAGGCTGAAGCTGATGATGATGCTGATGGTTGAGAAAAAAAAAAGTGGTAAGTAGTTGGATGATCCAGTAAAAGACAAACTCCAGGTAGCGAGGGACTCGAGCGACTGACTGAAGCGAGAAACAAGAAGGGGTCTAAAGGCCTCTGGGGCCCAAAGCTGAAGATTCTGCTTACTGCATCCCCACTCAACAGTCGCCATTCGAAGCAAAGCAAAGCATAGCAAAGCAAAGCAAAGTAAAGCAAAGCTAAGCTAAGCTACTCTCGTTACCTGTCCGAAGAACCACCTTTCTATGTTTGTGTATGGGTATGAAATGGGTAGAGGTAGAGGTAGAATAGAGCGCCATAGGAAGTGGAAGGAAAAGGAAGACCTTTCTTTCAATGTATGGAAATTGCTGGACAAAGAAGTCTTCTTCTTCTTTCCTTCCTTTCATACATCCATTCCATTCCATTTCATCGCACTCGTATCGACAATCAGAGCAAAGAAAAGTCTGAAAATGTAAAAGAAACAATGAAGGATCATAGAAATTTGGGCCCCATTTTCAAAATTGTCGTGTTTTTCGAGTCAAAGCGAATTTAATTAACGGCATCTCTTTACATATGTACACACATACTTAAATAATACACTCTTGTTCTAAAAATAAAAAAAGGCGGGAGCCTTATTTTTTAAATTATTGGGTTTCTAGAATTGCAAAAATAATAAAGAAGAAAAATCGGTCAAGAATTTCTGGAATCTAGTCCGAAAAAAGAAATCTTCAATTATGCAAATTTGATGGAGAATTTTCAGTAAGATGTAAGGGATTTCGGAAAATCGGAAACTAAAGGAATTGAGATGAGAAATTTTTGTTTAATGACCCTATTTTTGGGATTTCAAAAATTAATTAAAAGAAATTGACCTATTTTTGATACTTAAAAAAATTTTTTTTAATGTCAAAAATAGATATAATTTCGTAGAAAGTGGAAAGAAGGTATTTTTGTCAACGCATGAAAACCGTTGGGCAAAGAAATTCTTTTTTCGTCCTTTACGCCCATTCCATTTCATCTGAAAATGTAAAACGAGATTATCAAAATTCGGGCCTCGCTTTCAAAATTTTACCTCAAAGTTAATTTAATTTACTGTATCTTTCTACATATATACACGCATACTTAGTACAAATACTACAAAACCAGGCGTAGTTCGCTGTGTAAAAATTTCGACTGCTCGAAGCTCGCAAAGTTTCAATAAGAAATTTCCTGAATTCGATGTTACGAGTTTTTTTTTTAAAGAAATTATTAATTTCTTAAGAAATTAAATTAAGAAATAGATTATATCGATTCAATCGAAAATTCTTAGATTTCCACACATTCTTTCGAAAAAATCTTGGACTGTATTGATTCGATGAAGAATTTTTGGAATTCTAAGAATTCTGTAAACTCGTGATCTTCCAGCTTCGTCAAAACTTTCAGATTTTTTATATTTTTAGTTTTTCCACAAAACCGTTCCATTTTCGCCCATTTCGGGCACTAAAATCCAACCCCAAACATCAGATTCCTCTCCCTGCCTCGAATTTGAATAGGTAACAAACCTTCCAGTTCTCAAATTTCTGCTTTTGCTTTCCAAATTTTACGTACTTCTTTTTTTTTTTCTTTAAATACCGATTCAGAATTTGCTGTTTCTTCGAATTCGAGTTTTTTCCCCAAACCTCCTCTTCTTTTTCACCTACGATGGAAACTTCAGCCACAGTCTCTCATAAAATCGGGAATGTGTTCGCATCGAATAAAAAAAAAATAAATAAATCAATTCCCACGTTTTTACGTGAAATAAATAACGACCAGGATGATGACTAGACACGTGACGAGCATCCCAGCCACCAGGATGTACCCGTCTTGCCTCGCTCTGTTCTCGATGAGCCTCATGGTGGTGTTCGAGAGCCCCAGAGTATTGCCGATATCGATCAACCTCTTGTGAGCTCCTTTCAGGGTGATCCTCTGCGACCTCAGGCTGTCTAGGATACCGGTACCGTTCTGCAGAAGCTCGTCGACCCCATGTACGGCATTTTTCATACTGCTGTGATGCTGTACGTTGGGATCGATTAGTATGTCCACGTGGTCGTTAGTCGTGAAGGTCCTGGACAGGAGCGCCTCCCGTTCGGCCTCTTCGCGCTGACGACGCAGAATTTGAGCCCTCCAGGAGTTCAGAGCCGCGCTGAGATGACGACTGTCGTACTTCAACTGGTCCACTCGCATTTTGGCATTTTGTCGCTGCGAAATTGGACCCTTCATGCATAGCACGTCCAGACGCTCGCAGTTACTGAAATTATGAGAGACTTTTTTTAGAGATTCAACTCGGATTCACTTTTTTTTTATAGAAATTTAAATAAAATTATGGTTTTATTTAACCATAAGCGTTGAAAGATAATTCATTAAAAATAATTTTGAGAATAATTTATGTAATAGTTCCCCATTATGGTAATGTCACTCGCTGGGACATTCACCTTGATCTCTCCTATCTCTCTGGGAGTCGAATAGTTTGCAATAAAATGTTAATCGATGTAAATCTGTTGCTTTTTATAGAACTTTGAAATTCACTTCGCTTTGTGCTCTAAGGTGCGAAGTTGCAGGAAGTCGAGCCGATAAGAGATCAAGGAGGAATTTTCAAGATCTATTTTATTCCGAGTGGAACGAACCTTTGGTCGTCAATGGATCTACTAGAATCTTGAATTTTATGTATACAAAGCAGACGTAGCTTTCTAAATGGTTCATAACTTCAAAGCTGCTACGCTTCTTATATATTTTACGCTTAATATTTTGTTATATTTAGCAGATATTCTGTGTTTGATTTTCGCTAGGGTTTCGATTCGACTCCCGATACTTCGGTCAATCGCAAACAGGCAAATACATTTTTTTTTGTACAACTTTTAGATCGAAAGTTATTCTAGAAATTGTTACGATTTTATTTCTATTTTATTGCTCGTGTTTTTCTTTGGTTCAAATAATCATTTGCTATGTTTTATGAGTTTCGAATGATTTTTCTAGAAACATTTTTAATTATAACTATGAATCCTGTAAAAAGGCATCAAATCTGTTCTCTTATATTTAACCCTTTCGCTCCTGACGCCGTATATATCTGTCATTCACTTTATGTTCCCCGGAGCCGAACGTCGTATATGTCCAACATCCCCTCAATGGTTTTACCAAAAATTTATATTTTGGACCAAGGGTCCTCATTCAAAAATTGAATTTCATAGGGAAACTGTAAAATTCATTGGAATTAAAATTCGATGAAAATTTACTTGTTAGCTACTTTCCATCCAAACAAAAACCCTGAAAATTTTTTTCCTACATTAGTCCTGGAACCATACTTTCTTCTAGGTTCCAAGAGTCTGATTCCTTCTTCTGTGTACACAAATAAAATTGGACCAAACTCAGGTCTTCAACGAAGTTTTGCTGAATTGGTCAACAAATATAATATAATTATATAATATAATATAACATGATATAATATAATATAATATAATATAATATAACATCAGATAAAATAACATAATAAAATAAAATAAGACAAAAAAGTAAAAGTAACAGCGAACGAATAAAAGAAGAACCTGTTTATCAGGCTGATCTTCGACAGGATGTCACTCTCGACCTCCTCGACGGAGCCTAGGTTAGGTGACTTCTTTTCGAGCTGCGAGAAGAGATGCTGCGTCTCCTGGACCAATTTGTTGGTTTGGTGGTACAAACTCTCCATGTCGTTGAAATTTTGTAACCTTGCTGTTCGCGGACAAGTACTCGCGAAGGAACCGGAGGAAATCCACGTAGTGACGTGTAGCCTTAACGTGTCCGCTGTCAATCATTACGGCGCGATGTGAAAAGCGAACGGAACCGAACCGAACCGGGCCGTGGAGACTGGCGACCTCTTTGTCAAACCACATATCGCTGGGAATGTCAATTGCCAGTTACCATTTTCAATTATTGTCCTGGTTCAATTTTGGGAAGGGAGCGATTTTGTGTTTAGAAAAATAGATTGATCAATATCGATCGATGATAATTCTTGGATTGATTCGGGGAAAAGCGATCTTTTCGAAATGATTATATATTATTTACTTATTGATTTTTTCTAATATAAAATTATATTTTGTCGAACATTCGAATAGAATTGTTAAGAAAAGTTTTTTTTTATTTTTTAAATTTTGTATAAATGAAATAAGGAGTAACGGGTTTTTTTCAGAATTATCCTTTTCAAAAAGAAACAATATTTTTGGAAAATAAAAATAAGGGTTTTCGAAGGAAAACTATATCTTTTTTCAAAAATTCACAGTTTCCTCTATTTTTTTATTGTTTGTGCATGTAATATATAGTAGATTATTTATTAACTTTTTTATTTATTTACAATTTTATTTATCAACTGCGTTAAAAAAATAGTAACAATCGATCGCATTATTAAAGATCGATTGTCCGCAGAGCTGATTTTGGAATCGGCATCCTTGAACACTAGACTTCATTCATAATACGACGCGAGGCTTATATATTTACAATTTCACGGGCGACATAACCTAAAAAAAGACGGAGGGTGAACGGGAAAGTTAGTGTATTTTATATAGACTCATTCGTGAATTTTTGAATTTCTGTTACTTTCCTGGATTTTGGGATGGATATCGGAGAGTTGTTGTCGTATAAGGTAATTATCGGAATCGGGTTGGATCGTAATCGGGGAGAAAATGGAAATTTGGCTTTTCCCATTTTTTTTTCAAAACGCGCCTTAATTTTACCAGATTGCGCTAAGATGCGATTTACTATTGACTTTCTTAATTTTTATCTCACATTTGATTCTCAATAGTAACAAATAACAATAATAATAAGATGAAAGCAATACGATTTTTTAAATTTGAATACAGAGGGAAAGTTTTTGTTTATTTTTCTCTTATTTTCAAGCTAAGGGTATATAATTCCTGTATATAATTAATTTTTAGTTAATAGTGTACCGACCACTAACGATTCAATAACATTTGTGCCCCCAACTGGCCGTTCGTTGATATTACTGCTAAATTATATTTATTTAGCATTGGCAACAAAAAGCCGATTAATAGTAACTCGTCGATATAAAATTGTAGAACTCTAAAATTAAAAATTTAGGTTTACATACAAAGTTGATCGTTCATACGTAGTATGAATTTCATGTAAATAATTGAGCAACACATTTTTTAAAATCTCTCCGACCTAACAGCCACCGAATACTCCAAAACGCCCGGGTGCCGCAGACGAAGATGACGACGACGAGTGGGAGAGCACCAAAAGACCCAAACGAGTCATCAAAACTCCATACCATCCTCGACAGAGACAAGTCAGAGAGCCGGAGGTGACGCCGATTCGTAACAGCGAACCTCCGACCCCAATCAGAGCTGCGCTTCCATCTCCTGCGAATGACGTGGTGGAACCACAGTTGACGGAGCAGGAAAAACAGGACATTCTGAAGTATGTAGAGATGGAAGCTCCCGAAGTCGAAGCTCTCGACGAAAGCACGCTCAAGAGGATGATCCTCTTGTTCGAGAAGAGAGCGTTGAGGAATCAGGAGATGAGAGTGAAGTTTCCCGATCAACCAGAAAAGTAAGATTTTTAAATGTATGCTAATTAAAATCCTGATATTCAAAACAAAACTGAGTAATTTTGCCAATTGTAAATGTTATATTTGTTAGGGTTTTAGTAATTCTTAAAAACTTATTATTATTATTATTTTTTTTTTCATCCCAACACAGATTCATGGAATCCGAAGTGGAATTGCATGAAACCTTGCAGGAACTTCACGTAGTAGCTACCAATCCCGATTTATACCCGCTACTGGTAGAATTAGGAGCGGTTCCTTCCTTACTGGAGTTGCTTTCTCATGAAAACACGGACGTCGCAGTCGGAGTTGTGGATTTACTACAGGAACTCACCGATGTCGATATCCTTCATGAAAGTCAGGATGGCGCGGATGCGCTTATCGATACTTTACTGGACCAACAAGTCTGCGCCTTGCTTGTACAAAATTTGGAAAGATTAGACGAGTCTGTGAAGGAGGAAAGCGATGGGGTTTACAACACTTTGGGTAAATTATAATATATTTGGTATTGTCATTAATCATTTTAGAATTAATTATTTTAAAACTTAAAATTATGGAATTTTCGTATATTGCAATAATTTTTAAATTTGCCAGCTTATTGTTTCTTGGAAACAAATTATTGAAAATTAAAAATGTTTCGGAAACGTAATAAAAAGACAAATATTTTTAAAGTATGTTTAACAATTTTCGATTCTCAAATATTTGACAATATTCACAATTTTGGAGACATACAAAAATAAATGTACTTGTTTTTTTTATTTTCCAGCTATTTTTGAAAATCTCTTGGAATTCCGACCGGGATTATGCGTCGATGCTGGCAAACAAGGATTAATGCAATGGTTACTCAGGCGAATCAAAATGAAGACTCCCTTCGACTCGAATAAACTTTATGCGAGTGAACTTTTGTCGATTCTGTTGCAACAGACGCCGGAAAACAGATTACTCTTAGGGGACCTGGACGGGATCGACGTACTTCTTCAACAATTAGCTGTGAGTTTGTCTTCGAATCCTCTATGAAAAATAAAATTTTGAGATTTCTCAGAATTGTAATTTTTCTATTGCAGTACTACAAAAGACACGATCCACAGACAGCAGAGGAACAAGAGATGATGGAAAATCTCTTTAATGTCTTATGTTCGAGTTTGATGGCCACAATAAACAGAGATAGGTTCTTGAAAGGAGAAGGACTGCAGTTGATGAATTTAATGTTAAGGGAGAAAAAAATGTCGAGAAATGGTTCCTTAAAAGTAAGTATTTTCTGTTTCATTTTTTATCGTTGAGAAAATGCAATTCGTGACTGGATTTCATGAAATCGTAACGAATTAAATGGTAATGAATAAATAAATAATTATGTAATAAGAGAAACTGAATTTTTTCAGGTTCTAGATCATGCTATGAATGGACCAGAAGGAAGGGACAATTGTAGCAAATTTGTTGATATTCTGGGCTTAAGAACGATTTTTCCATTATTCATGAAAACCCCGACCAAGAACAGAAAGAAAATGCTCACGGCTGAAGAACACGAAGGTGCGATTCTCATACTTCCTATTCTCAAACAATTTAAAAAATTACTAAATTTCTCCACTTATTTTAGTTTCATAATCAACGAAATATTTTCGTACCTGATTAATTTTGATATTTTATTAGAAAGTATCGGTAATAACTTTTAAACTGATCGACGTCAAATAAGTAAAGCGTCTTTGCAATTTTTTTAAAGTCATATTTATATGATTTTATCTTTTCTTTTTTTTCAGAACATGTTATTTCAATTATCGCAAGTATGTTGAGAAACTGTAAAGGACAACAACGGCAAAGGCTGCTCAGCAAATTCACGGAAAATGATTACGAAAAAGTGGATAGACTGATGGAACTGCATTTCAAGTATTTAGAGAAGGTCGAAGAAGTTGAAAATAATACCAAGGTTTGTAAAAATTATTACACAATTTTTCCATGCAACTGAATTTTGTTTTCGAAGCTTAGTTTCTTAAATTTCTTTTCTCCAATTTCAAATTTATTTTTTTTCTTTGATTAACTTGAATTTGATGTTATATTAATTGAATTATATTATATTTATTTTATATTAATTGAAAAACTATCGATATTTCGTTAAAGGAAGACGAAGACGAAGAAGAATCGTATTTAAAACGATTAGATGGTGGTCTATTTATTTTACAATTAGTCGACTATGTGCTCTTGGAAGCCTGTACCGGTTGTCCTCCAGCTGTGAAGCAAAGAGTTACTAGAATTTTAACACAAAGGAGAGGTTCACTGAAAACCATTCGCCATATCATGAGAGGTAATTTCTCGTCGGATCGTTTCTTTTTCTTTTTCTAATAATATCTCGTATAATAATTTTCCTGTATCTTATATTATCCAGAATATGCGGGTAATCTGGGCGATGCTGGCGACTCGGAATGGAGGGAAGCCGAACAACAACACATTTTACAGTTAATCGACAAATTTTGATCCATACTTTTTGTTTCATTACGTTACTCATTAATAAGACAATGCAAAGACCGTGAATTTGAACGAGTGTTTGGTAAGAAAATGCAACTTATTTAAACAATGTCCCATGGTATTCGATATTTTTGGAGACTTTCCGACAAAAAATACCCATCTTGTCTCGAACTATAATTTTCCATTCGAATATTAGAAATATTTATGTTGATGTTCGGGATTCTTTGTAGTTAAGGAAAATCTTTTTGTTTTTAGAATGAACGTAAATAATCAAAGAACTGACAATATCGGAAACTCGGCGTTCATTTCTTTCAGAAATAATTTTTCCAATCGATAAACATCTTATTATTTAGAAATTAAATGTGAGAGTTAAAAAAATGCAGACAATATCCCAAATCTGACGTTTATTTTTCATAAAATTTTTCTTAAGAAATGCGTCTTTCTTTGGTACCTCGAAACTTTTTTTGCAGAATCGGTTCGCTTGGAATTTCTTTCCGATCAATCAATTTCTTATCATTTAAAAAATAAATGCAAAAATTTACAATAAATTGAGACCGAACCTTTTGTAAGAAATGCGTTTCATTAAAAAATTAAAAAATATTTTTCATCATTTGATTCACTCGGAATTTTGTTCCAACTTAAACAATAAATGTAATAATAAAAAAAAGGTTATACTTTTTATCATTATTTTTTATACGTTTTTGTTATTATTTTTGTATACCTTTTTTACTATTGTTTTTTTATACGTTCATAAAAGGTAGAAAAATTGTTCAAAATATTTTTGGATTATTCATGATTCAACAGAGTTCTACGTTTTTTTGTAATAATATGAATTATGAACTCCCTTTTTGAGAACCAGTAGCTCCATCTATTTCTTCACTTCCGTTGGTGTGTTTTGTCCGCCGCTCCTGCTCTTTCCTTTTCTTTGACATTACAGTGCATCACAGCGATGAAGTAAACGAAGACATTGTTTGTGTAACTCTCGATGGGGAAGCCAAGGGACCAAACGGCAATGACAGAGGATACTTCGGCTATGGGTAATTAATAGATAATTTTCCAAACACTTTTGCATATAAGCAAAATGAAAAACACCGGTATTTTTCTCTTTACATTGTTTTTCATGTAATTCGCGGGTTGATTAGTAATATGTACATAGTGACAAGCATAGACTTTACAACTAGGAAGCTAATCGAGCTAAGTCGATACTCGCGATAGTGTAGTACCGACAATAGCCACCAGGTGCGCGTCGTGATACGTGACGTACATTTGGACCAATCAGAAAATTCAAATTAAGCGCCTATTTTTTTGAATTCCAGATAATGGAGATCAAAATTATACGTAGTTACATTGGAAAATTGTTTTTTAATATTTTTGCTGAAAAAATTGGATGGCAGATCAATAACTTCCTTAAATATAGATATAAAAAGTGTAGAAACTACGTACCTTGAAGTACTTCCAGCGACACTTTTGGCATGATCCGTTTGTGTTTCCATATTTCAATTCACAATGTAAAGTCGAACGTCATTAAAAGGCATTTAAATATTGTTTATATATAAATATTTATAGTTTATATATAATTATCTAGAAATATAATTTTCGCCGAAATCGTTACTTCACTTTGTCGCAATTAACATAAAATTACTCAATTCAGACATTATATTGGTTACTTCTATTCTGTAACAAAAAGGTGAATTGTAATAAACTTAATTTTTTTTTGCTTTTTCCTAATGTTTAATTTTTTTTAAATTACCGTGAGTAATTATTTGCATAAGAAAAACAGTTAAACTTCAAATATTTAGTCAGTTCGAGAAACTATTTCCCAGCAGTTGCATTATTTAGCTGCAGTAATCTTCCTGAAATTTAGTAGATTTTCAGTATCATATTGTAAAACCCTTAGCGCTTTGTCATTTACTGTATATATTTGAAAATATTGGTCTTCCAACAATGTCGAAAAGCTTATTTTCTGTTTATCGAGACTAACAAGTACTATTTGTGAAATTTGATCTAGATTCAACTGGGATGCAGTTACAAAAAAAGCACAAGAAACATAAACACAAGAAGCACAAGAAGAAAAAAGTTCTTCACGAAGAAAGCGAGGGATCGCTTAAGGCAGTTTTGGATACCGAGAAGAGGAAGAGCTTTAAGATCAAAGTCAAAAAGGAAGATGACGGTAAGAGGTGTGTAATTTTGCATTTGATATCTTGATCGTGCAAAATAAATGCCGCACAAAACGTTTCCTTGCTTACTTTGTGTCGGATACTGCACAAAAATTGTGCATTATGCGATATAAAATGTAAAAAGAATGCATCGAGGATATACGATACCATAAGAAAGTGGTAAAGATTTTCCAAATTCTTTGGTTTTAATTCGAGATAGGTTTCCCGTATTCCCAAATGTTTCAAACCTAAGTTCAGCATTTAATGGACCAGCGTATCCTTCCAGAAAAGCTTCTTTCTTCCAACAAAAAAAGATTCTGTAGGGAATTATAGAAAGTAAGGAAGGTTAAAAAAAAATTCACCGAGAGCGAACGAACATTTTTCATTTCCAGATTGTATCGAACCCTTCGTTCGGCAGAAAAACTTTATAAAATTTAATAAGGAAACTCTTAGAAACTCATGAAATTTGCTTCTAATGAGCGTTATTAAGATTTGCTTCTAATGAGCGTTATTAAGAGTTTATATTTTGGAATGAAGTTTGTTAAGCAGTCTCAGAGAATTTCCGACAAATTGCATACCGTTCTATCTAGGTTTGTGACCTTTTTATATGCCTGCGAGATTGACTTCTTTTTTTTAGTGCAGAAAAACCACGAGAGAAGACCGTTAAAATATCAAATGTGGCTATAGCAGGACCGAGCAGTTCGACGTCACCTAAAGTCGCTACAAAAAAGAAACTACCAAAGGGTGGCAAAGGGAAAGATAGTGGGACAAGTAGCGAAGAGGAAAGGTGGTTAGATGCTATTGAATCTGGGAAACTGGAAGAGGTAATTTGAGTTGCTGCTTTGTTGGTAAAGAAATAACATAAAGGATTTTTTTAATAAGAACCATATGAAATAAAAAACATCAAATCTTTTTTATTGTAAAACCCTTTAGAAACGCAAGCTTGGTTTAATTTGAATTTGAATGTACTTTTTGGCTTTTTAATGAGTCTGCGAATAAAGTTGAGATGTTGTGACTGCGTTCGCAGTATGCGATACGGATCCAATGCATGTGTTTAATATCAGATATTTCTTTAAGGTGGACGATGAACTGAAGAAAATAAAACCAAAGGATCCAAAGTTAATGACGGCTCGACAGCGAGCAATGTTTGAACGTAAAACCGACACAGAACCTAATCCAGGAGTAGAGCAATTAGTATCCTTACCAACAGGATATAAAGAAAAAGTAATGACTGCGGAAGCCATTCAAAAAGCTGCACTTAAATCTTTGAAACGGAAGCAATTAGCTGATGAAAAAAGGGAAAAGGATAAAGTAAGCCATCAGTTTTTTTTATTAAAAATACAAACATTTTCCAAAACGACCCTGTACAAATGCTTCATTTCTCCTCCAAAACATTTTTGTTGCAGATCTAAAAACTGGTACTTAGAAATTCATTGATAATTTTACAGAATAACTATAACCCATTATATTATGAATCTAAATTAATTATGAAGGGGAAATATCATTTGGAATGTAAACCAAAAACTCCCAAATGCAAAGATTCGTCAAAAAATTTCTATTTTCACTTTAAAAATCATAACTCGTGCAAATTTCATTACATTTTGTATCAAATTTGTCCAGACTCAATCCTACACCAGGGTGAACGTTAAGGGCTAAAATCTTTTTCCATATTTCTACTTGTTTGCAGCACACCTTTGTCCTTCCTAGTCTCTTTTTCTGCTCCCTTTCTGCTTTTCGCTTTCTTTTCTATTTTCTTTCCTCACCTTTTCAGACTCCCCTAACTATTCCATTATATTGTTTCAACCAATGTTTTAAAGGGGTTGCTTTTTGAAACAACATACATATCCTGTCCTTCCCCTTTTCTGTAACACCTCCCTTTGTTTCTCCCTATTTCCAAGTCTTGCTCTTGATGCCAGTCTTTTGATTATCATTTTTCCCCTTTCTTTCCAAATATTCCAGCATTTTTATGGTACCTTGCCTCGAATATTCTATAATTTTATCCCATCCCTATATTTTGTATTTTACTTTTTTGAACTTTTTGCGTAACTCGCTTCCCTTGAAAAATTCATAGCGTTTCCTTAAATTCATCAAAGCCTTCGTCCCTTCCAATACCGAGTACGCTGGCGCACATCAATTCGAACCCTGAATTCATCTTACGTACCTGTTTTTTTTTTACAGCTTTTGTCCCTTCAGCCTGACGACTGCAGTCTTCAAAATGAAAAACACATACATTTTGCCATCCTTTGAAAATAGTTCTTCTTATATCGCGAATTGCAATACACATTGTTTCCGTCATACTTCTTTCTTGACGAAAGCAGCTCGTGCTTCCGGAAGGATGTTTCTTCCTTTTGTCTTCCCTCACAGCTTTACATTCTCACACCTTATGCACGATAGCTAAGCGTGTTATCCTCTTTGAAATCTTTAGCTCTATTTTTTTTTAAAGAAAAAGGTCGCAACACCTTTTCACGAGTTTACTGAAAAACATTTTACTTTCCTTGCCTCGTTTAACATTTTAATTCCACCGATTACTTTCGCCTTTTTTTTTGGACTCAGCAAGGAGAGCATTAATATCCGGAGAGGGATGACGCGAAAAGTTTCCGGCCACCCTTGAATTTTTTCATATTGTTTAGCTAAAATTTGTATCATAGTTTATAAACTGAATATGCTGCATCTTTTACAGTAAACCTTCTTTTTTGTTGCAAAAACTGAATAATGTAACAAAATCCTCTTGTGGCTGGTAATTGACCAAAAGAAAACCCCCTTATTTCTCCTTATATTTTACAAAAAAGAAACCATCTTGAAATAATGTGCAAAAATTATATTATTAGGTATAAAAAAATTAGGTTAAATTATAAATGAATTATTTTCAATTATTCAATTGGGTTTCATAAAATGATTAATCAAAATTTTCGGGTTTCAGAAAAAAACAATGGAGCGGTTATTGAAGAAGCAAGAATCCAAAGCGTCTAAGATAATTAGCAAAGGAAAGCCCTCGAGGAGACAGGTACCACTTGTTACTTATCGCTTGACTCTAGGAGGGAGCTCAATTTCTTTGCCACCTGGAGAGGAGTTTCCTTTACGTCCTTCCAAGGAGTAAGTCACGTGTATTGAATTAGTAACTCAGTGAATGGCTCGAGAGCAGAGTCGCGAGTAATTTCGTAATTTCATTGTATTTGCCGACTTACCAGTTACGTATTACAAGTCCTTAAATGCAAGGAGTTTCGCTTTGATCTGTCATTTAGCTTTATCGTATTGCAATTACAAACTTTATAAAAGTGGTGCCTTGCTGGAGGTAGAAAGTTGTAAAAATTGAAGATGGCCTTTGGAGTTTGAAATCCAAAAGTTTGAAATCCAAAAAAGTTTGAAATCCAAATAGATTAACTGTACAAAAACTGAAGTTGACAAAAATTATAAAATCTTTTTTAAATAAGAAAATTAAAAAATGGGAAAAAATTGAGTTAATCGATTTGTGCATGGAACGGCTCATATTTCTCTAAATCTACAGTGTTTGAGTTTTATGCATTTCTACAAAGATAAAAAAATTCACTGTGAATATAGAAAATTATTCGATCATCGATTTGATTAATTGATTGAATTTAATTTCTTTTCCAGGAAATCTCCGCCGCCTATCAAACTGTGCAGCGTAAACCAATGCCGTAATCCCAAAAGATATTCCTGCTCAAAAACTGGAGCAGCGTTATGTAGTTTAGAATGTTATAACACGAATTTAGGTTCAATAGCGCTTTAAGCCAATGTACAGCATTTCATCTTTTATAATAAAATTGACATTGAAAGAAAGAAATATTTGTGCATTTTGAGATTAGAGTCAACGAATTTGAAATAGGCGCAATGCGCAAGCTTTAAGGATAAGTTAGTGATTGTAACTATAGTAGATGAGTGCGTAGAGATATCGCTTCCAAATATCAATTTTCTCATTAAATCTAGCGTGTGGTAATTATCATTAGAGTAATTATAATAATATAATTATATAGAGGTATATTTACAATTATAAAACAACTAAATTCACAATTATATAGTTTACAATTACAATTATTTACCAAATCAATTAATTCTATAAGAGAAAATGGAAAGAAAAGTAACAGAATAATTTCTGAAACCAAATTTAACTCAATGCTGTAAAAGTAACTACGAAAATGACTAAAATAACTTGCAGCTTCGCTATTTGCTACACATAAATATATTATAATTTTATTTTTCAATTATGACCCTGGTAATTGTCGATTTTTCTTCGACCAATTTAGAACGTTATTTTTATAAGTAACAATTTAACCCTTGACATTCCACGTTTTACCACTCTTTCTTTTTCGATCATTTTAATTTCTACCAACAGCTTTTTAGTTACTACAGCAATTATATTTTCTCTTCAGTCATTTTCGATCCTAATGCATATATAAAATTTTCAAATTCACGTTATCACATTTTTTTTCGTGGAAAAACATTGAACCAATTAACTGAAGGAAACCGTATCGGTTTTAATTATTTTTTAAATTACTCTCCACTTCTCTTGCTCCAGATTGAACTCAATAATTTGCATTCTCGTGCCTGCGAGATTGCTCCTAATAATGGCAACTAAATGGTGGAGGCAAAAAGCTAAAGAAATTTATGTCGAATTCGACAAAATTGCAATTTTCAGTTTTTTGTAAGAAATGTTTAGGGAAGAATCCTTTTTTCCCACTAGATGGAAGTGTATTTGAATTGAAAGACACATTGGGTCCCATGCAAATATGTGCAATTTCTTATGCAAGGAAAATTAGCCGAGCCTCTGCTTGCTTTCACCGACTCCTTTTCTTACTCAAGCCTCTATGAGAGATCTTTAATAGAGGATAGTACCAAAGAAGCAGTGCAGTAGATCCTGACCGTTCGTGGTACTTCGATGTGGTACAGAGATTGCCGTGTTGTGATCCTAGTCATTCTGGGTCAACATGGTATCTATCTGGACTGATGTTATTGTTATATTATGCATTAACATCTTCATCAACGTTGTTAATTGTGCCGGTAAGTGCAATCATGTATATATTTATTTTATCGAATCTCATAGACCTTATGACAAAACTCGATATTTAATTAACATGGCAACAGACAGAGTTGAATTAACAGTTGAAATTTATACAAGATTTATAAGCTGATTATGATGAAAATGTGGATTTATTGAATTTTCTCAAATGTTTTGTGTTTGTAAACCTGCATTTTTTAAATCCAGTAGATTGCACAGATTAAAATACAAATAAATAATTCTTTTTTTATGCGATTCAAAATAGAAATTTTGAAAATTCAAATAGTGCTGAAATATTAGTATTTATTTTCGAAATATCGCAGTCGAGAAATGTTATATTGTTTAGGAATCAAATAACATTCTTATTTACTGGTTCTGTGGTATTTAGAACTCGAAAGTTCATTGCCACATTCTGATAAGTGCCGCTATACTGTGAATAACGTTCTATTTTAAGTTAAACAATGTTTAAGCTGCCTAAAAAAAAAGAAATTTCAAAAAATTGATAAACAAAATTTGGCTGAAGTGGTTGAAATTTTGAAATGACGTTTGAAATTTTGTGCTATTTTCTATGAATTTTCATAAGAAAAGCAATGTAAATTTAAAATTGAGTAAAAATGATACAATCGAGCAAATTTGAAATTTCTGCACATTCTTTAAAATGTTGAAATTCATGTCGAGTTATTAAAAATATTTTAACATTAAAAGAAGAAATGGTTTAATGTATTTTTTCATACTTAAAAAAAAACCTTATGAAATTTCGAATTTCTGTAAAAAATCGTGCTTTTATTTACGATTTCATACAAGCCATGAATTTTGTATTACCAAGGCGACTAAATTAGTCGAGATATTGATTTTAAGATAACAATATTTAATATTATATTATAATAAATTGATTTTTTACTTTTTTCCTTCGTGGATTTTTTCTATACGCCTGATACAAGGCTTCGCTATTTATTTATTTATAATAAATTCTACAAAATTAATTTATACAAAATGTACAGGTTTATATGGATTTATACCAATTGAAATTATTTAACGTATAATTTTTTATGTGAACTTCACAAGGTAGAATAGTGTAGTAATTTTAGGAACTAGGGAGTATTGAAATTGTTGTTATAAAAATATTCATTTTAAATTATAGGTCAAATTTATCGATACTGATAAAAATTCTAAAAACATGGTATTCAAATTTGAGATTCCATTGCTCAATTTTTCCTTGGGGCTATTACTTACAAAGCAAAAAGAGTGATTTTTTTGGGGACTTTTCAAAATTCGGTAATTTGTAATTTTTTACTTTACTTATATTCCAGAGAATTTTGAAATGTCTCAAAAAACCATCTTAACATTTCGAAGGATCTACTTTTTGTTTTTTTTTTAAATTTTCGAGTGTGCAATGACTCCAGATACCAGGAAAATAAATATCCTTAGAATTTCAATAATTTTCTTCAGTATTCCCTTAAGACTCTAGATAAATTAACTTGAAGAAATATTTTTTTTCTTCTAGTATCGTACTTGGCCTATATTTCTTTTTACTCTGGTGCAAGAAAGTGCAGCGGCCCGTTGTAAAAAGGGCTCCAATTAGAATTCCGTATTTTTTGCATTAATTGCATTTTGGATTTAGTTGAAATCAACATCAAAATTGAATGTCATATTGTGCACGTATGTGTTCGTTTGGAAAATATTAAATGAATGTAAAGTTGGCTGAGGGTACATACCCACTACGAACGATACGTTACGTTAAATGCATCCTGGATTTAGATGAAAGGAATATCAGAATTAAATGTTGCATTCTGCGGGTATACGTTCGTTTGGAGGATAGCAAATGAATGAAAAGTCGGTGAAAGATACGTACTCCGGTTCTATGGAATACTTTCGAATTTCTCTTGAAATTGTCTTAATGACGTACAGCCTTTTAATTATTAGAGTGTTTATAACGCGAGTGCGTTTACAATTCTAAGTACCCTGACGCAACTCACTCGAACACGTGAAATATTGACCTTTGATAAAATTTAGTCAATTAAGTTAAACTTCAACTCGCGTCTTTTAACGCCAGCTGAATTTCTTCCGAATGCGAAACACCGATTTTAATTTACATTTTAATTAACCTTAAATTTTCTTTCGAATGCATCCTTTACTTTCCTTTCGCGTTTTAGCGATATTACTTTTTAATTAAACGACTTCTGAAAAAAAAGTGGTGCGCTATTTTAAAGCAGCCGCACCCTTTCGAAAAGTGTCTAATTTCGAGACAATCGATTCCAGCAAAACTGCAGATTTTTCATTTGACTTTGAAACAATTCGTTTCACTTCCCCATTTTATAATTAACAAATTGGAAATTTGTAAATTTAACAAATTGGAAATTTGTAAATTTAACAAATTGGAAATTTGTAAATTTAACAAATTGGAAATTTGTAAATTTAACAAATTGGAAATTTGTAAATTTAACAAATTGGAAATTTGTAAATTTAACAAATTGGTAATTTACAATTGTAAATTTAACAAATTGGAAATTTGTAAATTTCCACCCTTAGGCAGAAAA
Source organism: Gasteruption jaculator (assembly GCA_949825005.1). Taxonomy (NCBI): domain Eukaryota; kingdom Metazoa; phylum Arthropoda; class Insecta; order Hymenoptera; family Gasteruptiidae; genus Gasteruption; species Gasteruption jaculator. Next base: position 7,565,503 of record OX463774.1, read on the forward strand.
GTTGAGTATTTTTTTTTAAAGGGAGACCAAACTGAAAAATGAAAATTCGCTGCTGTTGTCTTCAAACCTTTTTTTTTTTATGGTTCCCTAGGAGTAAAATGAGGTTTTTAAGAGATTCCACCTAGTGACAGCCCCCAAAACAAAGATTTATAGCCTACAACCTAAATTTTATACCTAAAACAGGTGTCAGAGAGAATAAGTCCATACGCAAAGTGTGAAGGTATATATGACTGCTGGGCATCAAAAATAATTTAAAAAAAGCCCTAAAAAATAACAACTCCAGATTAGAATTTCAATTTATACCTTATTTCTAGAAAAAAAAAATTTTTTTTCTTATATTTACTTGTCAGCGAATTTTCATTTTTCAGTTTAGTCTTCCCTTAATAAAGTAGTATTTGAAGTAACGGATCAACGGCATTTTCCCAAAATGTGTCACGCGTTAATTAATTAATGGCAATTAAGTAATGCACCGGAAGAAATAAAAACAAGGCAGAAGGATTTAATTTGCGAAAAATAAATTCACACGAGACTGTTGCAAACCTACAAACGTTTTTACAAATTTAATTCAACGTCTCTAGATTTTTTTAGGAATCTAACTTCAATCTCAACATGTAAAACAGCAAGCCTGTAAAATTTCTCCGGAGTTGAATTATTCAATGTTACAATTTACATAACATCAAATGACGTCATATTCGGAATTATGTAAAGTAGACGAAATAAACCTCTGTTTGAAATCTTGCGGATGGAAAAATATTTAACGTCTTTTGTCAATTGCAACTGAAAAAATAAAATCACGAATGATTCTTTTCGGTGGAATTTTAATAAATTTTGAAATCAACAACTTGCAGCTTCGCCAAATTACAGACTAACGTTCGTTTACGCAATTATTCGAAATTTCTATAATGATCAAATTTTGAACGATTTGGAATTTCCGAAAGTAACGGTCACTTAGCGTCGAGGTAAAAGGCCATTTTTTAGTTACACTTGCATAACGTGAAACGAAACAAAATGTTACAATCTATCCTCTGTAATATCTCAAGAAATAGTCGTTATGTAACAAAGTTTCTTAAAAAAAAAAAAAAAAAAACGTCAAATTATGTCATTTTTCTTTCATTACAGGTATCTCGCAAGAACGCGAATGTTCCCGTCCGTGTACCGATGGACCTAGAAAATGCCGTTATGATTTCCACGTCCAACAAGGTGCTATCAGGTAAAACAGTTAAACGAGCTATCGATAATATAACGGACGAACCTGGATAACAACTCCGAATTGTAAATAATGCGTGAAATTATTTTCGTTTATTCCGAGGGTAAACGCCAATTAAAAACATTTATTGCAAATACGCGGAAAGCAGCGATCCGCATTTTTAAATTTCCTGAAATTCCGATAACGAGTAAAGGGTAGCCTCTTGATTAATATTTGAAGGTAGAAAAGTTCAGTATTTCTCAAATAACAGATCACCGGCATTTTCCAAAAGTATGCTACGTTTCAATGAATTAATTTTAAATAATTGGTGTACCAGAGGGGGTATTTGGAAATATTTTTTTCCAAGTAAAAAATTCCAAAAGAATTGAAAACATTTATCGTCATTTTTGCTATTTCAATTATATACAAGTGTTTATAAATTTTTTGTTTTACATATTGTGTGATATTTTATTTGAAAAATCGTGAGAAATTATTTTATAAAAATCGAAATTACACGCAATTGAAAATAAAAATTGAAATTCCCTGACAATATTTATGCATTTTCTTTCTTGTTACTTCCCATCACTTTCTGCGAATTCGTCTTATGATGTTTTTAAATACTTTCGAATTCTGGCGGACGATTATAAAATATGAAAGTGGCTGTTAAAGGTAATACTCGACGTTGATTATATATTTACATTACATTGCATTGAGTAATACTACTCGAAAATAATATCCATCGGTGAATCCCCATACGTGAAAACAAATACCGAGTTACCCGAAGCGCCTCTAACTCGAAAACCCGATTTATTTCAAGAACACAGTATTTTCGGTGAACAAATAATCTTACGAAATCGCATGGGAACTTGATCTACGAAAAATTGTTGGCGAAGAAATTTCTGCCACTTCTGACGGAAACAATTCCGAGGAATTATTTATTTTTTTTCCACTCCAATTCCAATTGAATTGATTTACCTCGACCGTAATTTTTTTTTTTCGAAAAAAGTACCCTTGCGATATTTTGTAACGTAATATACTTGTGTTTTGTCGGAAAATCCGAGCCAATTTGTTCGATTGGGCGCAGATTTTGCCCACGAAAAATTGTATCATCGATATCGATTGCTCCGAATAAAATTCACACGTCGACACCGGAGAGCGATCGTTAAAGGAAAAATCAAAATCGATGCGAAGTAAATTGCTGTAACAATTTTTTTTTTTTTTTTTTTTTCAAACCTAACAAGTAACGAGAGGTATCAATTGTTTGTCGTCGTTGCATTTATCGATAGCGATGCCACTGACAGGTATCCTTGCGTAAAAAAAAAAAAAACAAAAAATTTGCAGTACCGGGTTTTTTTTAAAAGAATTTAAATACAGGGAAGCCTTTTTTTTCCAATATATGATCTCTATCGTAACTGCACTTGTTGTGTTGCGTCAAAATGCGCTTTTTCGACTGCTCGCTGGCACGCTGCTAACGTTTCGAAAGCACTCGAATTTTAATTGGAAAAGACTATAATTGTTCTGGAAACGTTTTAAGCAATATTTATACGAAAGTTGCGATTTTATGGTCGAAGAGAAGACTCTTTCCGTATTATCTCATTCAAGTTCAAGGCCTAACGGTGAACAAGTATGGTGAGCATTTACTGGTGTCAAGCGAATGATTTTTTTTCAAGAAAATAACAGGTCGTCTTCGAGATGACGTCGCGGTGAAGGTACAGCGAGTTCTTGTACCGTGTTATCTTGGTGATGATTTCTTAGAAAATTAATAGGTAACGCTGGAAAGAAGAAAAAAATGGAAATTCTTAAGGGGGTACGTCACAGTAAAAAAAAATTTTTTTTTTCTCATTTTCTGAAACCTGCATTCGTTAAGAATACTCTCGCCAAATTTTTTAAAGAAATTCGTAAAATTGACGGAGATACGGTATAAAATTTCGTTTCTAAGACGTATTATTATCCTTTCTCGGCAAAACTTTGAACGCTTTCTTTTTCTCGAAACTATGTTTTTCAACCTCGTTGACAGCATATTTAAAAAACTATTCATCCGATTTGCATGTACAAAATCTTTAAATGTTTGAAAATCCAGTCTCTAGGTCACCACGGAGAGATTTTTTTGATAAAGGGCCCCCTTCTATTTTTTTTTTTTTTTTTCATAAACGATGAAAATTTTCTGTGATAAAATTCGCTGGGGCGCCATTTTTTTTTTTTTTTAGATATCGAAATTTCGTCCCGCAGAGTTATAAATCTATATGTCTAGTTTATAAGGGTATTTTTTTTTTTTTCGGATGAACCGTATGGCTCATTCGCCGTCAACCACCAAATCGGAGTGTCTTTTTGAAAGCGGCGTACACCGCAAACTATTAGTCAGATTGGGATCCAAAAATTTGTGTAGAGTCTTGTTTATATATATATTGAATACAAGTAACAATAGAAAAAAAAAAAAATAGTTTGCTCGAAAAAAATTCTTAAAAATACACACAGAAAAAAATGAGGGCATTAATCATCTAATTTCTAGTTGACTCAAGCATGAAAATAATTGGAGGAACAATAAATGTAGTTAGAATTACTAGAAATTTGTAGTTGATGCCATATGTAACTATAGCAATAGTTGGAATTACTAATTATTTTTTTCAGTGCACCCTCGTACCGCGCGTTCACTGTGATGTACCCCCTTAATAAGGGAAAATTGTCTACACTGAGAAATAAATATAGTAGAAATTGAAATATGGTGTAAGAGGTGAAATGAAATTTTGAAAATAGGAAAAATTCAGGTTCAATTTTCCAGTTTTGAACTAGAGTGAACTGGTGTTGAAAATCGTTTGGGGTCAATTTGGACCCCACGGTGAGTCATATAAGAGTTGACGCTCTGGGACAAGTCCCTGAAAGCGCGAAAATAGTAAAAAAAATATAAGTATCGATATGAAACGGTCTAATCGCTAATAAAAAAAATTGTTAATAAACCAAAATTACTAATTGAACACAAGAGTAATAAATATTTCAATTCTCAGTGATAAAAATTCTACAAGGAGTTACTTGAGTATCAACGGTGCCGTTCCTGGACCGTCTTTGGAGGTAAGACAATATTTGTTACCCTCTAAGCCTTGTTTATAAAAAAAAAAAAATAAAAAGGAACTTTTGGGAGGATCTAATTTTGCAAAACAGACCAGGTAATTTTTTGCTTTTCAGATATGTCTCGGGGATAGCTTAGAAGTTTATTTATCCAACGAATTGGGATCTCATGAACTTGCTTTGCATTGGCATGGCATTCGGCAAAAAAGTTTAGTGCACATGGACGGTGTTGCAATGATCACTCAATGTCCTTTATTGCCACATAGCGTTTTCAAATACGAATTCCAACCGGAGAAAGCGGGGACTTTTTTCTATTATGCGCATTCAGGTAAATTACAACAATTCTGTTGAGAAGGAGATGCTCGTACCCGCAAAAAAAAAAAAGAAAAATTCGTGCCACTTTTGGCTAATGACGCGTATATGCGCCTATTGAAGAAACACAATTATATAAAATTACCACTTAATAGTCAGATTTTTTGAAGCATTTTTAAAAATACCAAAAGCGATAGAATTTTTTTGCGGTACTTTTGGATTCCGGGGCCAAGGGTTATTGAATCTAACGTAAAAAATTCGATCTGCATCTTACACGTTAATTATATCATTTTGGTAATTAATTCGGGAATGCAAAATACTGTGGAACAGTACACCGAATTTATCACGGAATTTTTTCGTGTTCATTTTGTTGCCGTATTATTAAATGAATTTTAGCTCGTGTACCGGAGGAATAATTAGAACTCATGGGTATCAAGTTTATATGAAATAGCACACATTGCATATCGTGAATATTCTACAACTGAATTGTAAAAATGATTCCGGCGAATGCAAAGTTTGCGTTCCAGGGTTCTCATTATTTTCTTGAGAAAAATTGTAAAATTGAATATATCTATCTGTAAAAGTGTTTCGGAACAAGAAACACGAATTTGAGACCAAAATCAAAAATAAGAAAAATGGCCTTTTAATTGAGCCGTTCAATGCACAAATCGATTAACTCCATTTTTTTCCATTTTTTTAATTTGTTATTTAAAAAGGGATTTTAAAAAGCAATATATGCTATTTTATCATTTTTTATGGAGTTAATCGATTTGTGCACTGAGCGGCTCAATTATTTGATTGACAGGAGCTTTTTTGGGACAATGATCCGATCGGGGCGTGTTTCTTTATATTTCTCTAGAATTTTTTTAAAAACAGAAATAATTTTCTTTTCCATCCTGAAAAGTGGTGTTTTTTGAAATTGTCAATTTTGCAGAAATAGTACGAACTGGTATCTTGCTGGATGTAATAGCAATTAATTAAATAATTACCCGAAAAACAATTTAGCTGCTGTACTTGGAGCGTACACATGTGTGCGTGTGTGTGATTACACAGTATTTATAGCAATATGTAATAAAGTATCAAAAGATTAGATAGTAATTACAATTACATACAATAAGTAATTTCAATTACACGTTTTCTTAACAGTTCCACAACAAGGAGACGGCCTGTACGGATCTTTAATTGTCCGAGGATCGAATGACGACAGTGCACTGGACAGGATATTGTTAATTTCATCGAGATCGTCAACATTGTTAACAGATTATTCAGAATTGAATTTCAAAAGGCCTGATTCGATATTAATAAACGGGAAAGTAAGAGAAAGTACATTTACTCAAATTGACAAAATTTTTTATAAACTTATTTTTTTAGACTTGCAAAGTCTAAAAAATCTAGACTAGCAAAAAATTTTATGGGGAATCTATGGGATTTTTTAAAACATACATGATCTGGAAGACGACTGCATTTTGAGGCTTTAACCCTTTCACTTCTGATTTAAAAAATTTTTACTTTAGAAAAAAAAAATTACGGGAATGTACTCTAGTAGATGCAATAAAACAAAATATACATTCTAAAAAATTGTATTTTTGAAACTTTTTGAAAAAAAATTGTACGGGATTGTACATCCCAATTCTATTTCAATGGAATTTATAAGAATTAGGATTTGCTTGGGATAAATATTTCCCGACAGGAGTGAAAGGGTCACAGGAGTCAAAGGTTTTTACAGTAAATATTTAATACAAATGCAATTTTTGACATAACTTGAATAAATTAGACTTTCAAGAACCTGAAAAGTGCATTTATACACTTAAAAACTGTAAAATAGATCAGAAATGTGAAAAAGAATTGTGAAAATAAATTGACGTTTCACTGCTCCTGAAAGGGTTCAAGAATTTTCTAAATAGTTTTCTCAAAGTATAAAAAAGAATTGATAAAAATCTTATAATTATAATTGCCTTGATTTTTTAATGATTTTATAATAGAGGTAGTTGCGAGTATTCAATCTTCTTGACGGATATAATATTTAATAAAGATTGATCGATACCTCATGGAATTATAAAAGTATGAATTTTCATTAAAGAAAAATCAACAATTTCAAATCTGTAGAAATCTAATTATCATTTTGAAACGATCCAGCATGAAGTTGCCACAGATGTGAAAGGTGAATATCATCACATCGAAACAGGAATACGAGTTACAAAGTTTCTTTTTGTTTCAGCTGAAAGATGCAATTATACCAGTAGAAAGTGGGAAACACTATCTACTACGTTTAATCAATGCCAATGTTTTCAATTGTCCAATTTCCTTCTCTATCGTTCAACACGTATTAACGGTAACTGCAATTAATACTAATGCAGTGGAACGGTCAAGGTCCGTTACTCGCGTCATCGTGTTTCCAGGTGAGTTTTTGCAAGTTATGTATTATATAAATAAATAAATTAATTAATAAGTAAATTTATAAATTTCAATTCCAAGGAAATTTTGTGAAAAGTGATAAATAATTTATTATTACAATTTCCTAATAATTAAATTTCACCAGGACCCGGAAAACACAACTTTTTGTACATTTAGTAAAATAATATATTGAGATAATTTAACTTTTTTATCAGCGTTAAAACCATACTTGATAGTTCCCTGTGATACGCACAAATTTATAAAGACACAGATCCATTCGATAAAAACGATCGGGGTGTGCTATTAAATGGCAAAATCATAAAAAGTTATTTTGATTCGTATCTCAGACAGTTAAAATAACTATCGACTGAAATTTCTCGTTACGATTGTTTATCGTCGAATGGAACGACCTAACGCTCATCAAAATTTTCGATTAATGTTAAATACGAACCTTATCACCGAAATTTTCGATTATACCCAAAGAGAAATTGTGCAATGATTAAAATATTTAATATAATATAGATTATATTAAAATATTAATATGATATAATGAATATTAATAAATTATAATAAAATATTGATATAATATAAAATTTAATATATTTAATATAAATTCCCAAACAGTATTTTGCTAATTTTAGTATTTTCGAAAGATCCAACGATGGACCTTAAAAAATAATTTATTTATCTCAATACGATTACAAAAGAAAAAAAACCAAACTTGGATTTAAAATACAAAATATCTCGCCAAGTTGAAAAATATCAATTAAACAAGATCGAGATGCACCAACCATTCTTATTAAAGTTATAAACAAAGTCAGAAATTCTTGATAAATTACAATCCTTTCTAAAGAGACTTTTTATCATTAAAGGTTTTATAATATTTACCATTTCTCGTTTTTAATCCGGGATAAGTGGTTTCTATTAAACAAATAAAGTTTTCTGGGTAATTTAAAATCAAAAAATGATTTTTGCGAATTCCCTTGGTCACAAATCAATTCCAGAATGGGATAATTCAATAAACCAACTACAATAAATTAACAGTAAATTTCCAAAACATTTTAAGATTGAAAATCTTTTTATTTTCGGTAGGAGGCTCGAATCGAGAAATGTCACATAACGCTATGACGTCATTATTTTATAGGGGGTGGTAAATGAGAAAATGACACAGTAACGCTATGACGTCATTTTTCGGTAGGAGGCTCGAACCGAGAAATGTCACATAACGCTATGACGTCATTTTTCGGTAGGAGGTTCGAATCGAGAAATGTCACATAACGCTATGACGTTATGTTATCTTTTATATTAAACATATTTATATTAAATAGCAAAATGGATCATTTTTGGGTTACCCTGCAAATTTTGTCTCCTCTGCGTATTGATTTTCAATCTCTCTGATTCTTACTTCGTGAAATCTGTGGATTTTTCTACCACAAATTTCATGAAATTAGCCATTTATTTTGAAAGTGGCCTAAATCCATTTTTCAAAAAAAAAAAAAAAATTAAAAACTCGAAAATTTATAATTAAATTGCTGAAAACTAATTATTTATGCCGACATATAATGACTCTTTAAAAATGGACTTAGGCCACTTTCAAAATAAACGGCTCGAATATGGAAAATTTGCTGTCCTCGTTTGTAGCAAGAACGCAGTTGTTCTTCGCTGAAAAGTACACGACCAATATTTATTACACCTCAAGTCTATGGTGACTCGGTGCCTTTCATTTCGAAAGTGGTGCGTGGAAAACTAAAGCCCTAAATTTCAACTCCTTCGGGAAACTTCGGATGTTCGCGAAATTATTTCACAACTGCAATTCGTTAATTAAACGATAAAAAAAAACTCGGACTTTTAGAAATCTTTAAGAGCCTCGATTATTCATCATAAAGTTTCGCAGTTTGTTTTAAAGTTTCTGGAAAAATAAAAGCATCGCAACAACAAATTGCAGATTGAGACACCGAAATTGAGAAACCGCCGAAGAAATGTAATCCTTTCCTGGGGTGATTGGTGTACAATGTAGGAACAAAATCTCTCTTCTTTTGTAATCAAACTTTAGTTCCCTGATAAAAGGTTGCTGGTTTATTATAATATACCTTTACTTCGTCTTCCACGTAAAGGCTAATGAGGAAGTAGTCAAAAGCCCGAGGATGTAATTTGCACGTTTTATTACATGGAGTCGGTGAAGGATTGCCCTTTCAAGATTGTCTTTGAGATTTGTTGAAGAATAAGTCTGATTTAGAGCTTCACCGAAGAAGCACATTTAAATATCGTGTTTCAGAATAAAGAAACAGAGTGACGTTGAAAAGTCATGAAATGAGCCACTTATTTTGAAAATGGCCCAAGTCCATTTCTGGGACAATTGTTGTTACCCGATGTAACGGGTGCCACTTGAAGTTGGCTTTCACAAAAAATATTTCGCAAAATGGACTTAGGCCACTTGGAAAATCATGAAATGAGCCACTTATTTTGAAAATGGCCCAAGTCCATTTCCGGGACAATTGTTGTTACCAGATGTAACGTGTGCCACTTGAAGTTGGCTGTCGCAAAAAATATTTCGCAAAATGGACTTAGGCCACTTGGAAAATCATGAAATGAGCCACTTATTTTGAAAATGGCCCAAGTCCATTTCTGGGACAATTGTTGTTACCCGAAGTAACGTGTGCCACTTGAAGTTGGCTGTCGCAAAAAATATTTCGCAAAATGGACTTAGGCCACTTGGAAAATCATGAAATGAGCCACTTATTTTGAAAATGGCCCAAGTTCATTTCTGGGACAATCGTTGTTACCCGAAGTAACGTGTGCCACTTGAAGTTGGCTGTCACAAGAAATGTTTCGCAAAATGGACTTAGGCCACCTGGAAAATAAACGGCTCAAATGTGTCTAAAAAGTATTCAAAGTATGCAGAAATTTTATGTAAAAGAAAATATTTGATAAGGAAATTGCTTCTAGGTGTTGTGTAAAATAGTAGGATTGCATCACTTCCGTCGCGGTTTATTAAGTAATTATGAGTAAAAAGGAATTAATGAAAGACGTTACGATCGCGTCAAACGTAAATGACGAATCTGCTGTATCAGAATTAATGTAATATGTTAGAACGTGTGTTACGTCACGATATGTAACAAAATAGAAACTCTAGTATTTAATAAAAATGGGTACGTCAGATGCAAACTAATAAAGGTAACGACTCTGGATTGAGTAACGTGTTACGTTTTACAGGGGAAAAAAAACAGGTACGAGGTTTAAATTAAGATTCTTTTTGATTTAAGCGAATATTTTGATAGAATATAAAAAATAAATTGAAATTTTATTTTTAATTTTGAATTAATCAGCTTGAATAAAATTATATTTCGAAAATATACGAAATAAATGAAAATTTGGTATTATTTGTTGAATTCGGTAAATGAAACTGCTCAATTTATTTTACCATTAGCGTTTCATTATCAATTTTATGTACATTTTACGAAAAGTAACTTCCAAATTATAATTACAATATCCTTTTTTTTTTTTTTCGTAAATATGTATATTTTTACATTATCGAATGTGCTGCAAAAGACGCTACCCTTGCCGTTGAGAACTAAACTTTCATATTGTACGTTCGTGACCTGTTGAGAACTTTTTACTTTTAGTTATAACTAAATATAATACGTCAAATAGGGTTTTACCTCAAACTCGGATTATAATTAGTTAGAAGCACAGAATTTACCTTTTTACGAAAAGTCTATACTGACGAATAGAAAAAGAGTAACACGATTTTCAGTACCAATTTGCACCAACTTGGATTAGACTCTGTACTTTTTCTCTTACAGTTACCAGAAGTCTATTAAAAGTGCGGAAAACTTTCGAATTTGTGTCAATAAACGAGCCGTTCTATTTCAACGGGATTTAATTCCATTTTTTTTTAGTTTTTTGCTGTCAACTGTAGTAACATGTGCCACTTGAAGTTAGTTGTCAAAAAAAAAAAACATTTTGGAAAATCTGTTTAAAATACAGGACTCACGCCACTCTCAAATTTTCCTCTTTAGCAAATATTTTTTCAATGAGCAATGTAAGAATAAATAATTTTTTTTTTCATCCGTTACCGTGTTACTGTTTTCTCACAAGAAATCGGTATTGTATATTCATACCGGTCAAGAATTGTTGGATACCGGGCCAGTATTGGCCATGATCGTCGAGCACCAGTTCAGGATTGGTGATTCGCCATTAGAGTAGAATTTCGTTTACTTATTGGGTTAATAATGTTGCACACCAATATCGAGATCATGTTCCATGCCAATCATCCGACTGATAATTGATACAAGTATCGGCTTTATGTTTCACAGAAACAATGGCTGCTGTGAATGCCGACCGATAATGGTCCGGTATGATCATTACGTGTACCGGGCCAACAGGATAAACAAATATCGTACCATCGTCGGGTGTTGGTTGCTAATAATGGCCCGATGCTGGGCCGTTTGTTAAATGACTCACGAATAATTTCCAAAAAGTGTTCTCCAGCAACAACCATCATGTATTTATTAATTATACACTATAAAAACTTATTTTTTGGTGAAATCATTTTTTTAAATGAACAAAATCTAAAGAACTTGAATATACCATCGCAATGTTAATAACGAGAATATCTTTAATTTACGTTACAGCGTTTTAAGATTAATTTACAAAAAAAAAACCGTTTTTTGCAAATTAGTATTATGGTAATTAATTATGGTAATTAATTTAGAGTCTCTGTTATTTTAATAATTACTGGATAATATTTTTGTTTATTGATTGTATTTTCGTTGGATTCGATATTTTCACTGTTACGCAATAATAATTATTAGAAAAGATCGTATTTAATATTTAACAAATTTTATAATTGTTTCAGAAATTGCGAATTTACTAATTGACTCATTTCAAATTGCCTTTTTAATAATACTTGGAAATTCATAAAATGTAAAATAGTCCTGCGAATTAAAAATTATTTGTTATAATTACTATATTATTATTATTATTATTATCGTACAACGAAAATGAGTTTTTCTATTTTTTTTTTAAAGCAATATCTGCTGTAGAATATGTTACAAATCCAGAAACATTATTTTGCAGAAGGAACGCTGATAACTGATCCAATAATATCCCATAAATAACAGTTCTGTGCAACGAAATGGCGAAATCCCGTATTTTGGAAATCGTAATAAACTCGTTTGCGCGCTTGTATCGAGTTATTTATATGATATGCTAAATTGAAACAATTTCATTTGAAACGATTACTTGTCCGGTTTAATTGGAGTTATATATTTTTAATGCGTTTAGTTGAATCAGTTTTTTTCGTTTGTGTATTAAAAAAAAAAAGAATATTTATGTTTTTCCTTTAATCGAAGTGGGCATTGATCTGAAGTTTATTTTCATAGAGATCAATATTTTCCACCCGTTATAAATTTTTTTTTTCTGAGGTCTGAATAACCCCAATGTACAATCCACGTTGTTATCGCGAATAGGGCTAGCCGAGGGTTGATACTGATTTAAAATAACATCACTGGCCACCGTGGCCCGATTGTCCCATTTTCTCTTTTACACAAAAGGAGTGCATCCTTTCCTTGACGAACATACACTTCCAAGTTGTCCGGCTCTTTTGCTTTGATGAAAAAGTTCTTTCACTCTATCGCACGGTCGTTGCATAATTCCATTTACTTATTACCTTCAACATTTAATAAATATGAACTACCCCAGCACGTGCACTGTTTATGAATAAGGAGAGCGTTTTCCGCGATACTAAAAGCTAATTTTTACATAAACATGTTTTATAGCGTAGATTTTTACAAAAGTGCACTTTGCGGAACTTGTAAAGACTCAATCCAACGAAATAAGAAACTTTTCATTTTCCGCGACTTGCGTCGAGATGAACATTTTTCCTGATAACGTAATTATTACGGTACATACTTTTTTCAAATAATATATTTTCGTATCACAACATATAACAGTAAATACGGTAAAAATTGGATAATTTACATACAAAGTTTGCATTAGTTAGCCTTTTTACGCCGGGGATGGCCGATATATCGGCTACCTTACATGTGCCACATATATGGGTAGTTGACTGAAGATAAATAATGTTTTTTTTCTGCAAATCTATGTGTTTTATCAAAAATTGATTTTACACTTTTTCCCGGCGTTAAAAGGTTAGCGATGCTGTAGATAAATAATGGCAGCAAAAATACTTTAATGCCATTTTTCAACGTAACGGACACTTTTGAAATTGCCCAAATGTACTGTAAAAAAATACTTCCCATGAATTTGGTCCATTCCAGTTTGCCCAATATTTTTTAATGTCATCGCGTGTAGGTCAAAATGCGGTGTAATTGTACCTGCCGTCTTACGCTAAATAAAGCAAAGCTTATTGTTAGCAAAAAAATTTATTAATTGAAATAGAATATACCTAAAAATCCAAAAAAACATTACATTCAAAACTTATTTTATAAATGATATAAAATATATTAAACTACAAAAATTATAGTTTAAAAGTAATTTAATTTTTGATAAAAATTTACGTAACGATAAATGATATTTACGTTTTGACAAAAGTGACGCAGGTGCTACGTTCGTAGAGTTTCTAAAACCCTATGGATTGATAAGGTTTTATCGAGTTGAATCGGAGCTGGTATTAACCCCAGTAGTTGAATCCCTTACAGGATTTCTCGCTTGCCCGGGTATATCCTGTTTCCTCGATTACTCTGGAGGCAATGATACACAGAATAGTCTAGGGTGTTTACTAACTTCCGTAAATTATGTACACGGAAGAGGGTCGTGTAAAATAATATATTAATCAAAGATATACTCGTACAGGAATCAATGATAAATATTTGGAAATATGAAAGTCGTGAGCTCGCGGATTTGATTTTTATGTTTGAGATGTTAATAACCTTGATTGAACTCCGTCGAATTTAATCTAGAATTGCAATAAATTTCCATGGTGAAAATATAAAAAAAAAATCGAAACTTTCGCGGCACGTGGGAATTTTTCGTTTAATCAAATTGTCGTAGATGAAAATTCTGTAGCTCTATTTTGCCCCGTGACACCTCAAGGCTATAAATAAATAAATAAATGAATACACGCGTTTTACAAAATAAAAATGCATTTTATGCATTTTTCGTAATTGTTTTTTTTTGAATGACCGTCACTTCACAAAAAAGCATTATTTTCGCAAATTCATAAATGTGACTGACACTGTACCTACTCACGTACCTTTTGAGCCCAAAGAAAAAGCTCCGATCAACGATAATTTTTCTTATTCCACCAAAGTAATATTTAACCGTGGAACAGCACATGGGGTCAATATGACCCCACGCGATTTTCGAACTCCATCGTCGAAAATCGAAAATTGTCCGAACTCCAAATCTGTAATTATGTGCGATATTACGAAAATGAGTAATTCCCTAAAAATCACACCCTTCATTTTTCAAAATAAATACCTTTTTTGGAAAATCGATTACGCTCTTTACGTTCGAGTTTGGAGGTGTGCTGTTCCCGTAATTTGACTTCCATCACTTTTGTAGCAATAGTACCACATGCAAGAGCAATCGTTTCGATTTTTCTCGTTGGTTTTGGAATTTTTGTATTTTTTTCGCTTCCACTCGTAATCAATAAAATGAATTAATTCAAACCAGACGTGAATAATTGAAATATATTTTCAGGTGAAAGATTCGACGTTCGTCTGAAATCTAATCAACCCCCTGGCAGATATCGAATTATTCTCGAAGGGCTTCAAGAATGTCGAAATTTGAATTCCACTGCCATTCTTTCTTATGACAACGACGAGAAATCCGAGGTTATCGAAGAGCCAAGAACCAAGTTACTCGCAGACTATTATTCGGTACTTGAAAAAGGGTACGATTGCGACAAAGTTTCCAAAAGTATCGTTTGCGCTCTGGATACGAAGTCGTCGAGAAAGTACCGACCCCCGAAAGAAACCGAGAAAATATACGTTCCATTCGATTTTCACGATTTTTCGTTCATTGGCGATGAAATGACTGACTATACCTACAATCTTTATAAACACACACACTACCCTTCGTATTTAAGTAAGAACAAGTATTTAAAGTTTGCATATTCCAGCTTCGATAAATACCTCAATTTTATTATCCTTATTAATAAATTATTGATCCTTAATTTTACAGGTTTAATGCCAAATGGGGTGAAACTACCGCAAATCAATGGAATGTCTTTCAAGTATCCGTCATCGCCAATTTTGTATCAACCTGGACACGTTCTGGATGAATTAACGTGTTCTCTAGAGAGAGTTTCAAAGCAGTGTAAAAATACTCCATTATTCTGCGAATGTTTGCAAATATTACAAGTACCTTTAGACAAAACTATTGAAGTGATTTTAATTGATGAAGGTAATTGAAAGTTTATTATACTCAACGGAGGAATTAAATAATTGAAATACGAGTGAACAAGACTTCTATGAAAATTAAATAATGGGAAAATAAAGTTTGGGGGGTAACCATATTTTACCGATTTCAGGTTTTGGTGGAAATGCTTCTCAAGTTTTCCATTCGCATGGGTATGAGCCTAACATTGTGGGACACGGCAGTTTCAGTCATCCAATTTCAAGGGAGACCGTAATCTTAATGGACAAGCAAAGGAAGTTGCCGAGAAACGTGAACAATCCACCAAAGACTGATACTTTTGTTGTTCCAAATAAGGGATACGTCATTTTGCAATTTTATACGGATAATCCAGGTAAACTTTTATGCAACGGCACCATTTTCACCTGAAATATAGATTTTTCGTCTTTTAGTACCATTTTTACCTGTTTTGGGGAAAATGAATTGCTTAGCGACGTTTAAAAGACTGCAGAAATAAATGATAATTATTGGATTACTGGTTTTAAATTTTACTAGCTTCGTACATCCAATTAGAAACCTTGATATATTTTATTTTGTAAAGTATCAGTTTGTGACAATTTCTGATATGTAAGATTTCCAAAGTTGCGTCACGCATCTTTTTAAAAACGTGATCTTGTAAAATATAATTTTATTTTTCTCTTATACAAAAGAAAATTAATTATATTTTTAATTTCAGTTTAATTTGTATTTCAAATTTAGTTTTAATTTTCTTATAATTAGAATTTATACCCGTAAAATAAAAATCATATTTGATTCTTCTACTTCAGAAATTAGTTTGTGACATTTTCCGATAAGTAAAATTTCCAAAGTTGCGTCACGCATCTTTTTAAAAACGTGATCTTTTAAAACATAATTTAATTTTCCTCTTATACAGAGGAAAATGAATTATATTTTTAATTTCAGTTTAATCTGTATTTCAAATTTAGTTTTAATTTTCTTATAATTATAATTTATACCCGTAAAATAAAAATCATATTTGATTCTTCTACTTCAGAAATTAGTTTGTGACATTTTCCGATATGGAAAATTTCCAAAGTTGCGTCACGCATCTTTTTAAAAACGTGATCTTTTAAAATATAATTTAATTTTCCTCTTATACAGAAGAAAATTAATTATATTTTTAATTTCAGTTTAATTTGTATTTCAAATTTAGTTTTAATTTTCTTATAATTATAATTTATTACCCATAAAATAAAAATCATATTTGATTCTTCTACTTCAGAAATTATACTTTGAAAAAATATAATTTCTCAAAAGCAAAATTCGCTCAGCAAAATTTCACAAGTAGGTTTTACCGCTATTAATTTTCGCATTGACAGTATTAACCCGAGACTTTTCCTCGTATTTAAGATAACACCCAAACTATTGATTTGAGGTATTTCAAAATTAATTTTAGATTTTATCAAAATGAAGAATTTCATATGGGATACCCTCTATTTTTGCACGATTCGTTGGTTGGGTATTTGGCTGTGTGGTCGTCCGTTGAAACAATCAAAATGCAAATCGCAGTTGCCCCGATAGCCCCAAATGGCTCCGAAAATTTAACATTTAAGCGAGTACACCGGAAAGCATAAAGTAAAAGTTGTTGGATAAATATACGGATCAAATGCTCTCTCTCTCTCTCTCTCTCTCTGCCACAATTTCCTACAAAAGAATAAACGAAAAAATGTGTTGCACGGGATACCTTGATATACTTAGGTACAGGGGAAAAAAAAAATAGAAACGAGTTATTATACTCATTAAATAATGCACGATGTTCGTATGGAAAATACGGGAAACTTTGTAAATATTCCAAGTTAGTTCTTCGTGTATTTATGTTTTCATTCTCGTTTTCCTGTACCTGCACCGGTAAAAAATTGAATAGAAAGCGATTCGAATATTCAAAAATACGACAGACAACAGTAGACTTCTACTATTTTTCTATTCAACTTCTTTTTTTTTTTTTACGATGCAAATGTTGATACATTCTGGGTGAATTTATGATTTGGCGAAAATAAAGTTTGACGTTTATGTACCTGGAACAATAGAACGTTAATTCTGGTAACATAAATATCAAATTGTTAATTGCATAAAATGGTAGGGCCTATTATTTATTTTTTTGCAAGCGGATTAACAATTTCATACTAGTCATGATAGATGGAAATAACTTGGAACCGATAGACTTTTTGTATTTTTCAATATTCAACGGAAATTGGTAGGTAGATTCAAAAATACAAGACACGAATTATTTTTAATCGTAGATTGTCATTTCCAAATTAAATACCTTGAGTAAACATTTTTTTAAAATACCCACTAAGGTATTTAAATATTTGAAATTGTTATATATGTTTCTATCCCATGAATTCTTGCCATCTTCATCCCATAAATTATTATTAATTAATATATATAGGATGAACTAAAGGATAAGGACTGTGTGATATATATATTTTTTTTCATTATATTTTTCTTTTGAATCTTTTTCACAATTTTCTGTGATTTTAGATAAATGTAGAAATTGAAAAGTATTTATTACAACATTATAATAATACATTTTCCTTCCTTGTATTTTTTGCTGTTAGTTGTAATAATAATCAGAGAATTTTTGGTCTAGGAAAAAATATTAGAATCTCAAGTAAATCTTACCAGAATAATAATTTGTTTCCCAAGTAGATACAAAGTCACCAATGTACCAACATTTGAATCCATTTTGATGCATCGCCTAAATTTGTACTATTGTATTTGGGTTGTTAGAAACGATTATTATTAATTCAAGTTTCGTTATTGAATTTTAAGGCTTCTGGTTGTGGGAGGCGAGACCTACGGGAATATCACCGGCAGTTCTTGGACCAGGGCTTCAATTTCTAATGAGAGTTGGAAACCCTGCCAGTCATCCCACAGTACCTATTGACTTTCCAACATGTGGAAATAACAAAGGTTTAGATTTAATATTTGAAACAGCTTAAACAATATTTTCTACTGTATATTGACTATTTATATTGACTTGACACGAATAATATATATTTTATAATAAATGACGTAGAATTTTTTTTCATAATATTAGGGTGAACCGAAATTTTTTTTCGATTTTTTATTAAAATATGAACCTAAATTTTAAATTGCAAAATTGTAAAATTTAAAATTATACAATTATTTAAAAGTAAAATTTACAACAATGAAAAAAAAGGTCGATTCTGAAATTAAGGTCATTTGATTTCACGATATGAAAGCTACAAAATACAATAAATTTAATAACTTTATTAAATTTCAACATTAGTGGTGGAAAAAAAAATAGAAAAATCGGAAAAAAACTTTGGTTCACCATAATATTAACCGAGGATTAGCTACCATGTACCGTAGGTATTAATTTTTATTAGCAACAGTTTTGTGATTCGGAATATTACTGTGACAACAGAAATTAACTTTCATTGCAAATGTAAACTAATTTCAAAAGACAACTTTACGTTGCGTACACAATGTTATTACAGGAGAAAATGTGACCGTAATAACGTATCGTTATAAAGATTTGTTATTTTAGTTGAAAAGGGTTCTCTACTAATTACTCCAGGAAAGTGATTGCGCACCAACGATACAAACTGAAACCCACCTTATCACGGGATGCCTTGATATTGCTGGGATATTGCTTTTTCAATATTCAGGTTCAAAAATTGACTATTAAAAATTTCGCTTTGAAATTTGTAAAAGTATATTTGTAATACTTATTTATCACCGTTCGTTATACAGATAAACGTTGATTAAATTTATCAGCAGATATTTCCATGATTCTACAATAGTTTGAACATGTGTTTTGTCTATGTTTAGGGAAAAGATAGGTACCAATTAAATTATACTGGTTTTAACAACGTATCTCGAGAGTAATTACGTGTTAACTAAATTGGATTGCATTAAATATTAATAGGGTCATACATATATATTATATATATATGTATATATATTGTGTTCGATAACTTTGTATATATTTTCTCTAATTGGTGCCTCAAACGTCGATGAAAATTACGGATAAACAAATATTTCCGTGTAAAGGAAACCCGAGTGGAAATGGAAGTAAAACGAAAAATCAGAACTTTAAATCGATTTCACGTTATCAGCGGTGAATCGAGTTTCAGCCTTTGAAGGCTCTTGAAATTGGATGTTCCATCGCTATCGTTTTTGATAATGAATTTTAACGATTTCTTTGTTAAGGTGATGTTGTCAATTATGTATAATCATTGGGGGAGAGGGTGTCAATTGAATCGGTCGACTTCAAAATGCAATAAAACTGAAAAATTAAATTTTAGAAAATGAAATGAGATGAAATGAAATTGAAACTAAATTTTAACATGAAAATTTAGAATTATGTTATCCTTGATTTGCCCACAATATTTGGGACCATTGTGATCAACCAATTTTGAAAATTTCAAGTTTTTGTGTTTATCTCGACGAATAAAAATTAAAATACTTGAAAAAAATTGAATTCCTACCAATAATCATAAAGTATTAATTGTAATGTGTTGATGTATTCAAAATTTAAAAATTTTTAAATTCATAAAAATTGAAATCATTTTGAAATCATTTTTAAGATACTAATTATCGCAATGCCTAGCCTCTTATTTTTTTTTCTTGAATTACAACAATCTAGCGACTAATATTTATTTACTGGAAATCGTGAAGTGACCATCAAGCTACTGTTTCCTAAAAAAAAAAAAACAATTTATTTATTTTTGATAATTCTATAAAAGAAAATTATTCAAGAATTTTTGGTTCAATTGACCCTCCTCTCCTCTACTGACGTCAAATTCTATTTTTTACTTAGCAATTTCTAAGCGGAGTTAATAATGGTGACACTTCCCATAAATTTTCTTTTAATATGTAACTTACACCATGCCAACACCATGAAAGCGGATTAAATAAGAATTTTGGAGCGTAAAAAATTTTCTTCATTAGATTCAGAGGGAAAATAGCAAGAAGGTGACTCTATAGAGTCACAAAATTAAACCGCTTACTTTAATCTGCGGTGTAATTATTCTACAGTAACTGTTAGTACTGTTCTCAAAAGGGTAAAATCTCTAATAAGGATTTCACAGCTGTGGTTAACACGAACCTTTATTTTATCTGAGCAATTCAACTAAATTCGTCTCCAACTGAGGAATTGCTTGTCGTTGGAAGTTGCTCGCTTCACCCACGAGTTTCAACTGATTGGAGGTTTTAAAATTTTTGTTTCAAGAACTTTAAATTTTGTTGCCAGACAAAAAAAATTTTGGAAGAATTCGAAATTTTTGCTTCAAAGTAATTTAGTTTTCATGAGAACCTTCTACAATTAGAAGCAAATATTAAAATTACAGTATTTTTTTTTCAACAATGTCGAAAAAGCCATTAATTGTCCAATTACCAACGAGTCAATTGTACCGGTTGAGACGAAGGACACGAATTTTGTTGAACAAATTTGAAAATAGATTAAACTGAAGATCGGATTATATTCTTGATAAATTATACCATACTCAATATATTACTAAACATATATTACACTTAAACTAAATTTCAATGTTAAAAATGAATTTTAATTTAATTGAATTTTCTAAAATTTAATTTTTCATCATAGAAAAATATAATAAATTATAACGTTGGAGTATATTTCAATTTTGCGAGTAATTTTATGAGTACCACACTTGGTGTCCTTTTTTTTTTTTACAAAAATTGCCACGATTGCAACAGAAAATTTGTTGCAATACCCTTTTACAAATTTGCTAGAAATCCTCAAAAGTGTAATTACGTTTCTTGTAATTTTGTTTTCCAAATTAATTACACGATTTCGAAGAACGGTAACGAAACAATCTCACTGTTAATTACAACTTTCCATGGAATGCGAAGAAAATGAAGACATCGCAAACTTGTTCGTGGATTCCGTACAAGCGCTATCAAGAATGTACCATATGAAAAAGCATTTGTTTGAAACTCGTATTATTTTAAGGTTCCAACATAATAAATGCATTCGCTATTCTAGAATAGCGAATTCTCCATCTTCTCGAACGTCATAAGAAATTCTTAAAGTAGAATACAGGTATCTGAAGCAACGTTTCGACGTTATCCTTCCTTATATTCGCACTCAAAACGAAGCTTATGCTTACTTAAGTTTTCCGCTACCTTCCAGGGAATAGTGAAATTGTTAATGGAGCACATGTATGCATCCATTGAAAATTAACGTCACAATCTTTTTTCTATTAACATTCCCTACAGTGCTCTGACGGAAAAGAAAATGCAGCATTGTGCAAACTTCGTTTACAACCTAAATCCACTCTGTTTTTCTTCCCCAAGGGGGAAAATTATATTTCTATAATATTTTCTTTATAAATTCCGTTGTTTGACTCTTTATGGGAAAAGCTAACGAAGTATCCCTGTACAGTTGATTCGCAAGAGTTCTGGTTCCAGTTCTTTTTCCACAAAGGACGAATTTTCATTCTATTCCCGGTTTTTCCGCATTGCAAATTTTGTAAAGTTTCTATTTTTAATGCAATTTTAATTTCGCCACTTGGTAACTTTTACACTTTACAAAATTCGAGTGCATTCGCCAAATGCACGGAATGGCGAGTCTTTCTTTCGAATGGTGAGTCTTCCGTATGAAAAAAAGCGTTAAAATCTGATATTATTTCGGAATTTTTTCACGATCTAAGATTATTCATTTGCGATATTATTTTTTATTTATTGCAATTATTTTTGCTAGCAAATTGGAGATGATGTTGAGTGTTTCGTATGAGTGAGTGTGTAAATGTTACAATTCTTTTCGAAAAGATCACAAAGGAAGAGCCTCGTCATTTAACAAAACCATTATTAAATTATCGAAGGAACTTTAATAATTTTGGAATCCTACAAACCACTGAAGATATTGAAAAAAAAATTGAATATGCAACTGACAAATTTAATAACGGCACCGGTAGCAAACTGGGTCCTCAGAAATTTATTCTAAGGGTTCCAAAATTTTAGTTCCGTTGCAAACTAATTACTTTTCTCTTTTCGGTTCCCGCATCTGTAAAAAAAAAATCGAAACAATAAAAGAAAAATTGATTTTGTTGCTGGACCTTTTTTGCTTCTTTTTGCAAACTAATAATTGCATCGCAAGTAACTCTGCTAGTAGTTCTATTGGGAAATAGTTCAGCAAATACCAGAGTTAAGTTGAATTTTGATACAGCGGGCTACTTCATAATGTTTTCGCATTTCTTGGGGGAAAAAAAAAAAATAGTGAAAACACCGAATGCTGGGCAGAAATAATGCATATTATTTAGATACAGCGAGAGAAAAGGTACATTAGAGCTGCATAAGATAGGTGGAGCCGTAAATATGCCCCCAGTCGCGATATATGGTGTTTTTCCGCGAGAACCGACAATAACATTATTTTTAAACACTTTACGAATTTTCATGAAGAATCCGAGCCGGTAAATTTTCTCATTGAAAAAAACTGATTCATTTCACAGTGAAAGTCCTGTAAAGAAAAAAAAGTGGATGAATATTTGAAACACGCGAAATGATTTGAGAACAAAGTGTTCAAAGTGTTTTAATATGAACAAAATCCATTTTTCCGTTATTTTGCGTACGCAAAAGAGCGCGTAAGTTCGGACCTTACGCACAATGTGTTAGGAAAGGGAGATTTCAAGAGTAATGTGTTTCCAAAGAATTAGCATTTTATTGGATGATACGATCGAATGTTTTTCCGTTAAATCATGGGGTATCCATACATCAAAGCTGTTGATGTATCCAAGACGTTTCCAATATTCACGCTTTTTCCAGCATCTTGCTGGAAAATGCGATTGGCACCTGAGTAATTGCGGGTTTTTTCATAAAAATAAATGACGAAATCCGCAATTATTTGGTTGCCGAATCAATATTGTAATAAATAGTGTTAGAAATATAAGGATCAACGTCCAATCGATATTATTGGGCCTCCCCCCTCTTCGTCTTATACGACGCCAGTACGTACACCGGGCATGCGCGTTGTTATAAGTGTACGGAAGACTGCGCCTGCGCATACTCATAGCGTCCCTAACTTACTTCTTCTTCGTTACATCGCGTATTGTGAAGACGTGCTTTTCTTTATATTAAATATATACATATATCTACAGTGTGATTATTAATTAATTATTTATTCCTATAAATCTACTTCCTTTAAATAGTCCAACAAATAGAATTAATATATTTCATTATAAATTATAGACTCATTTAGTTACATTCTTGTAAAATAAAGAAAAACTATTTCTAATTCTAAGTCCTCCAATTATTACCAGGAATTCCTAATCCTTTTTCCCATTTATATGTGGTCGATTTTACAATTTATATATGTGGTTGATATCGCAATGCAAAACATGATAATAACCCGGTTGCCGGTTCGCCCTGTCATTAGTGTTCTATTAAAAAAGAAATAAAAGCTAGAAATGGGGAATAAACTACTAACGCACAATATTCTCACCAACGTTCTAACTTTAATGTTCTTCCTTCAATGTTCTATCTTCATAACCAGCAACTTGCTTCTTTTGTGAAGTCGCCCAGTACTTTTACCTTCGCGATAGCGAACGAGCACTAAATGCAGAAAATGCATTTGGTTCTGCTCCATCTCGCGATCGCTTTAAAACCGAAACAGTTCAACGAATTTTCATGTCTTTTTTTCCAAATGATATTGATACCGTATAGCTTATGTGTAGTTGCCGCACAAGAATGAAGAACACGATAATAGCCGAGTTGTGGATTCGCGCTGTTTGTATCGGAAAGGCATGAAAGATCGATGACACAAATTTCGAGATTAAAAGAACCATCAGCGTCGACGATCATTGTTATAAAAACGATGGATGTTGTAAGTCGGAGTCGTTGCATTCGGTGCTTTCGATTTGCCGATGGTGAAGTTTGAGGACTTATCGATGGTTAATATGAAAATTTATTACCTCGTAAAATCACACTTTTAAAATAAGGGTATTTCGTATTTTCTTTTTTTTTCTGTTAAAGTTGAGCCACTCGATTATTTGTTTAATAGTTAATTAATTAAATAGAAGATAAGATAACGTTTGCGATAATGATATTTTTGGTAATAATTGGTAGGTTACTCATTTTATTTTGATATTTCATAAGAATCTGCCTAAACGAATTTAATAATATTTCGTTAAATACTTTATTATTATTATTTTCTTTAAAAATATTTATTTCTATATTAGTAATTTATATATAATTAATTATTCTTATTCAATTAACGACTGTAACATTATTAATTCATGAACTTAAAAATTCATGGTTATGTTGATAACGGGGGGAAAACTTTACTGAAAGCTGTAAATGGATAATAACGCCGGGATATTAAAAAAAAAGCCCAGGTTTCCTTTTTGTTTCCCTGAAAAAGGTAACGGAGTGAATTTCGTTGGATGAAACAATTATACCCAGCAGTGTAATGCAACCATTGTTTATAAATTGTAAATAATTAAAACAATATTATTGCGTTTCTCCATTAGCTGATAAATCCATTTGCTAACGAGCTTATCGAAATGAATGCAATTAATTGAAAGGATACAATTGTAGGTCTTTATAATAACAGGTTTACGTAATGATCCATGTCAAATTTTCTCAAGAACAAATACTATTATAAGAACATGAGATAGAAATCCGTAACATTATGGGCGAATTACATCTTTTGGTGATACAAAATCTGTAAGCACGGGTTTTGTTTAATCATGCCGACATGGGAGTTTACAATTAATTGGAATTTCAAAATTACTTTCCATCATACTGACAGCAAAGCGTAAATTGACTTCGCTCGTTTTATCTTGCAATTGCTATGTGAGATTATATATATATATTTTTTTTTTATAGAGTTATTCTTTATCTACATTTTTATGAAATATTAAATTTCGAATGGCGAGAGAAGCTGTCAAGAGAGGATTTGAAAAATTCAGAATTTAGCACTTGACGAGTAGGAAGGTATTGAATTGGTTCAAAAAACAAAGACAACTTTGGAGAATACGTAACCAACGAAGTTAATTACTTTTGGGGTAATTAAAAGACTGCAAAAGTAAAAATTCAACTAACAAAATAGCGAAGAATAATTTGGGAACTGTAATTTTCGAAAATATTTGAAAATTACAGTCACTGCTACAACTTTTTATCGGCATTGTTACATATTTATTTTTCTCTTCTATTATTAAATATCGAAATATATTTTCTAGGCGTTATATAATTAATTATATCGTTATTGACTGTAAATTTTATACCCACGCTTTAGGGGATTGGTCCCGAAGCGTCAAATGAATAAATAACAAACTCCAACTCCAACTCAATTACTAAAAGTATAAATTAGAGAAAATGTAAAAGGAGTGGCAGTTCGGTAATTTACTTGGAAAGAAAAAAAAAAGTAAGTGATAGATACGGTATCGAACAATAAATTACCAAAAAAAAAAAAAAACGATTCTGGAATATACAAAACTCGCGGTGGGTCTCTTTAATGTTACAACTTCTATGCGAAAACAGTTTGCGTGTGATGGTTTTAAATTATATATTTTAATTACTTTTACAAACTGCCAGAGAACAGGAACTTTGTTATTGGATACTTTTCTACCATAAAGTGGGAATTCACTTCCGGTTGAAATCACTAATTCGAAACTAACAGTATTTTTTTGTACACCAGCAGTACCAACTCGCAGTTTATTCAAGGCGGACTTATAAGGGTCGCACTTGCAATATCTTCAAAAATGAGAGTTTCGACAAAATAAATAAACAAAAAATATACAAGGAAGGTGCTACGTTATTAAGATAATTTTTTTTTAATCCATGACCACTTTCTCCAGATTTCAAGCTCATCTTTGTCATTAGACCCTCACATTTTGGAAAAACAATATTAGGTTGTCCCAACATTGTTTTTTTGCAATTCGCACCCATTGTTTATAATATAACTAAAGAAACTATGCGCGGAACGCAAATTATTGACATCCATTCTGTCTTATCCTGTCGGTCCCGATGGTTTCTTTCGTCCTGTTAGTAATTAATACCTACACAATGGGCGCAGGTCGCAAAGAAATCCTTTGGGACAACCTAATACTTTCTAAATGTGTTCCCAACCAATTTTCGTTTGTGATTTATTACCTAAAATGGGGAGCCTTGTCTCATCGGAGACAAGGCAAAAATCTGTTCCTGGGAAAAATCGTGTCTCAACGTTAGCGTTAGTGGTGACTTCATATTGCAAAGGAAGTGCTATTTCCAATAATTGCTCCCTAATGGGCAATACCGATTCGCACTCGGCAGTCATTATAGATGTGTTCTACGTAGAACGCACGGTTTTTATTACCAGAGCGCAAACTTATCGTTTTCTCTGCACTAGCATGACGAATTGGATTAAGTACAATCGGCAATTACCAGTTTCCCAACAAGGGGGAATGTCGAGTAATACTTGTGCAAATATCATTTACGTGGATTTAAGACTATTTCTACCAAGGGTGTCGAGGGACACCTTTTAGAATTTCAATTTTGACTGATTTTCGGGGTTTATTTTAATCTTTTTTTGAAATCCACAAACGGGAGGTGCTTAGTAAAGCAATTATGCGTCTGTAAAAAATTTGCTATTAATTAAGAAAATCTATTTTAATTATAACACTGTATTTTTGGTTTTGGATTTTTGATTACGTTTAAGAAGCGCGGTAGAAATGGTGTTAATAAATAACGGTAATTGTAGAAATTCAATCAGTTCGAACTTCAATTAGAAATAAACGTTAATTCATTGCCCACGTTATTCGTATCATTTTTTTTAATAATATTATTTAGAACTATTTACTATTTTTTATTTTCCATTTTGTGGGAACTTGAATATTGGATCTCGGTTATTGCTGACAAAGGGCGAATATCTCGAAAAAAATTGTGAGTTAATTTGCGAATTTGTTCCCCAGAAATAAATTGTCACGCTTAATTTAGTCAAGCAACATCCAGTTTCACGAGGTGTGAAACTGGAAAGCAACAATACAATCTTTTTGTTACATGTAGCAAGTCTCGAACTTCATACTTGTCGGTTGGCTCAAGTTTCACGACATTGTTTTCCAAAGTTAACCCCTTAACTGAGGATGACGAGTTAACTCGTCAGTGCACTGCTACTTTGGCGCCTAGACCGAATTAACTCTTCCCGAAACTGTGCAGTTTGGGTAGTCGTTGCACTTTTGGAAATGGCACTTCAATCAACAGGTTCGGAGTTTGCTTTTTCGTTTATACTTCTTTCGTTTCCTAATCATCCATCGATGCACCAGAAGGTGCAGCTCGAACTGGTGGTAAGTTGCATTTCTGAAAATTTGTTAGTTGCCAAGAGTTTCGTTGCTGCTTTGGTGCCCCATTTTACATTGAATTTCAGAACACTTGAATTTTAGTAGTAAAAAGATGTTAAGGGAAGACTAAATTGAAAAATGAAAATTCGCTGCTGTTGTCTTAGACAGGAAACCTTTTTTTTTTATGGTTCCCTAGGAGTAAAACGAGGTTTTTAAGAGATTTCACCTAGTGACAGCCCCCAAAACAAAGATTTATAGCCTACAACCTAAATTTCATACGTAAAACAGGTGTCAGAGAGAATAAGCCCATGCGCAAAGCGAGAAGGTATATATGACTACTGGACATCTAAAAATAATTAAAAAAGCACTAAAAAAATAATAATTCCGGATTAGAATTTCAATTTATACCTTATTTCGAGAAAAAAAAAATAAATAAAATTTGTGAAAAACCTCAAAATTGTCCTATTTTTCAGTTTAGTATTCCCTTAAGGGGAGCCACATGTTTTACAGCATGTGATGTTTCATAAGTGTTACATACTTGTTTTGTGCGTAGCAGTTACCGCTTGTGACGACACTCCTTTCATCGTAAAGAAAGCACTTTCCTTATCGTCATCGTTATTATCGTTTCTTTTCAATTTTTTTGTAATGAAAAACGTGCGAAGTTTATATAGAAGGAAACAATGATTTTTCCCTGTGAAAGGGGGGTAATAAGACCTTATCTCTAGGAAAGCGATTGACTTTTATATCAACGTGTAAGGGGTACATGTACTTTACATTTACATACTTTACGCATTACAGAATATCTACAAAATCGCAATAGTCATTAAAATCAAGAGCCAAGAAATTAACAGATGCTCATTTTAAACCTTGGAGCAAATTTTTTTCGATCTTTTTTGGTCGTAAAGCAAATTGTGGGACAGAAAAAAAAGTAGTCCCGCAGTTTAAGTGCCTCCTTAGAAATATTAAAAACCTAAAAAGGGAGTTCCCGAAAAACCACTTTTTTTTCTAGAAAAAGGAAGTTTTGTAAAAACGAATTATAGTTTTTATAATAAAATTAATATAACATTATTTCAATATCTTTTTCGTGATTTTTCTAATTTTTTAATACAGGCTCTGACAGAGGGTCGAGTATATTATTGCAAAACAATCTCCCCTTTCACTTCAGAGCCCTCTAGGGGGGGGGGGGGGGGGGGGGTGCTCACAAATCCACGCTCTACTTTGAACCCCCAAAAAAGAATAACAAAAAAAGAAACAATAAAAAGGAAGAATGGGTGCGAACCGGGTAGTCCGACGCTATTTGGTTCTCCAAGGAGGGCTTGACACGTACCAACCAAGGAAGGCACTGACATCCCAGAGAGGGTTCTGTTCCTTCCTCTGCCGTTTTACAGGGTTGGGGCAAAAAAGGATTCACAAATATCTCGTAAGCGATTTTATTCCCCGAAGAAAACTTTCTACAAAAGGAGGACCAACAGTAAAAAAGCAGCCACAGAAACTCGAGAAGCGAACGGAGGGGGCGGCTTGCATAAAAAAAGCTCGGGGATCTCAAAAAGGAGGCTAAAGAAAAGGAAAAAAAGCTCCAGGGAGAGGATCTAAAGTTGAGGGAACACTAAAAAAAAAGTGAATAAACTGGAAAAGCAGGTGAACGGTACCTGAACCTGGAGATAGAGAACCACCAGTCTTTGCCGTGCCTTCTCTTTCGTTTCTTCCCACGCTTTTCGTTTCTTTTTCTCTGGCTTTCTACCTCCCCAGATACCTCTGCCCTCAAGATGGTTCCCTGTTCCTACATATGCTACACCAATAGCCGATTCCGAGTCTGCCCTAGTTTGTAGATTGTAATCTACGTATGTAGATTC
Organism: Gasteruption jaculator; assembly: GCA_949825005.1. Taxonomy (NCBI): domain Eukaryota; kingdom Metazoa; phylum Arthropoda; class Insecta; order Hymenoptera; family Gasteruptiidae; genus Gasteruption; species Gasteruption jaculator. The sequence goes on from OX463774.1 coordinate 7,594,938, forward strand.
TTCTGGACCCCAAGATTGCATTTGGGCGCTTCTTATAGATAATGCTCTTGGTATTTTTTTATAAGAAGGGGCACTAAAATTAGTTCTAGTGTAATTTCAGTGGATTTTACTCTGTCAATGTGGAACATTTATGCAGTTCAATTCTGAAAACCAGTGATTTATATGAGCCGTTCAATGCACAAATCGAACGAACTCCATTTTTTTCCATTTTTTAAATTTGTTATTTGAAAAGGATTTTAAAAAGCAATATATGCTATTTTATCATTTTTGTCAACGTCATTTTTTATGGAGTTAATCGATTTGTGCACTGAACGGCTCATACGTTGGACCATAAATTAAAAATATTAATTTTAGATTTAAGAATGTAATTCATATCTAGTCTTGCGTGGCTCTATTTAATTGCAGGTTGTTAATGAAAAGGGTCCGTTTCGTTTTTAGTGATAATTTTAAAACGAAAATTTTATCGGTTTTTGGAGTTCCTAATTTTGCACTGTGGTTCCAGGAACTTTTGAGACATCATATAAAAATTGATAAATAAAACACAAATTTTTCTGACATTTTTCTATCAAAAAAGTGTAATAAAAAAGTGCAAAAATGTATTGTCCAATAGGTACGGCAGAGAAAAAAAGTTCATTTTAAATCACATTTTTTAGTTTCAGGAACCCTTGAGACACTGTGTAAAAATTCATACATAAAACACAAATTTTTGTCTATCGACAAAATATAATAACTTTTTTCTAACAAAACTTTTTCTAACAAAAAATATAATTTTCTTTTTTCTGATAGGTACTGCGAAAAAACGTACGGCACGATTTTTATTGGACAAGTTTCCTGAATTATTCTCCTAGTATTTTTGATCGTTGAGGGTGCTAATTATTATTTCTCCTTTCATCTCGTAGAATCATTGTCACTTTCCCAAACGAAAATTATGGTACGGTGGCGTAACTTTTATGAGAACTCACTCGCAGCAAAAAATTGTGTCGAGTTATGAACATGATATGCACCCATTCAAAGTATCCGTTTTTCATTCGTGTTACAAACCCATTTTTCTCGGGCTATATTATATTTATCAATTTTTCACAAGATATATTAACACAATTTATATCATTCGCAGGACTTGGATACCATCCAGGAGAAAAATAATACAGCGTATGCCGGTATTACGGCGTAAGGGAATAGGAAAACTCTACAAGATTAGAATAATCAATTTTCAGAGCCCCTAATCTAATGTCTATTTGGTAACGTTTTTTATTTTGGGGGATATTTTAATGCATACGACCCGTCACTTTTCAGGAAAAATATGTATAGTTTCAGAAAAACACGTAGAGAATAAATTATCGCTTTTCAAATAAACTTCTATCGTAAAAACATGAAATTATTTTGTTCCAAATTTATTTATTTGACGCTCTGGGAGAAACCCCTGAAACGCGGATATAAAATGTACAATATCGTAAAAGTATAAAGTCTCATGAAACAAAAAGAGACCCTGCTATTGAAATTTACAAATTGAATTGAAAATAAAAAAAAGGAAAAAAAAATGATGTGAATAAAAAATAACCATTTGTACCGGCAGAAAAAATGTCTGTCTACACGAAGGTGTTAAAAAAAAAATTGTTTTCTATTTGAAAATGTAGGTAAAGGGTTGAGAAGATTTTTCATCGAGTTCAATTGCCTGGCAGATTTTCCAAATGCAATAAGAATTTTCTATATCGATAATAATGGGATGGATAAAAATAGTAGGTGTACCATAAATTCAAATTTTCCTCGAGTTGTGTTCTAGTAAAGAATTATTAGTTTATGAGGGATCGAGCTAATCTTGCACGTACATCCAAAGTACAGGAAGAGTCCACAAAACTTTTCCATATTTTATACATGGTGTGTTTACTTCTTGAGGCTGTAAACTTTTACGTCACCGTGATATATGACCCGCTACAGTTTTACGTTGGATACTTTAGAGCCGTTTGTTCATACTGTTCAAGAATTTACATAGAAGAAACGATTCCTTCAACGAATCCCACAGGACTTTTGTACTCAAAGACTATTATGAGTAGGAAGGACCGAAATTAATCGTCCAACTTTCCGAATGTTAACTTTTATTGCCGAAACTCATCATTGTTTTGCATTTTAAGGTAAACTGTGGGTGCTTACTTTTAAATGCAGACGCTTTTAAGCGTCATGGGCTGACTCGCCAACATCCGTTTATGGTCCAGTCCTAAGTAGAAGACCTCGATGTAAATAATAATTTTTTGAAAACCCGATCCTCTGAGGGTTAAAAAATACGACAATCGTGTGTTCCCTTAAAATTTATTGTCAGTGAAATAAATTATTTTCTAAAGTGAGGCTCCACTGATTTGATAAGGACATTTTCAATATTTAATTTAATGCAAGAAATTAAATTTTTAGGAGTTAATTAATTGTAAGCCAGAAACTGTATTTACAGGACCATGAAATTTCATTTGATTTATAAAACCAAATTAATATTAAATGAGCAATTAAATATAATGTCAAATTTGGCAAGTTCGAAATTAAATTTGATGGAACTTTTCTGTGCGTGTAACAACTGAAGCAAACCGGAATTTCATTTTCCGGTAAAAGTGGTTATAGAATAATTGATTAAAATTCAAGGTATTTTAATAACGATAAATTTCAGAACGTCGAATAGTTAATTTTAATTTGCAGCGGCGGCTGTTTAAAATGTGACATTATTGGAAATTGAGTAATATTCTTCTGGTATAATTGAGAAATGTGGATAATCGTGTAATGAACGAACTTTTTTTTAACCTCGGCTCTGTAGAAGCAGCGGAGGCCATTAATGAGAGTGTAAAGTTAATTGTAAACATTAGTATCCTCCGTGGTTGGACCTACGGTTTAATTCCAACCACCGAAACCGCGGTATATACATTTGGATAAAAATTGCAGCGAGAGTCTAGCGTCAAATACTCTGAGTAACCGCATCCATAAATATTTCAGCCTTTCACATAATGAAGGAAATTTTGGTTAATGGGATTCTATTGAAATTGTTGAGATTTTACACATTTTACCTACTTGTGCTGGAAACGATGGTTGGTCACCATGCAATTCCAAAATAATAAGTGTTAATAATAATTAAAGTTATCGGATGATTGCTCAATAAATTTGTAATAATATTTTTAAGACTGAGGTCTCAAATCAGTAGAATAAATTTGATAAATTAATGTCGTGATTCCTAAAATCAAATCGAATGACATTATTTATGGAAAATATTTCTAAAAATGTAATTCTACTTCACTGGGAATAAGATATTTATCTATATATCTTAATATATTGGGTTGGCAACTAAGTAATTGCGGGTTTTGTCATTTATTTCCATTGAAAAACCGGCAATTACTTAGTTGCCAACCCAATACAGGGTGGGTCATCACATTTTGCCATTACACATAGCAAAATAATGGCAAAATGTGGTGACCCACCCTGTATATATATTAATTTTCCATATCACTTCTGTTCCATGTATACGATAGATTTTTCCCTACACACTAGCTTTAATTACAATTGTATGACGTAATTTAATAAATTTTAAGAAATTGAATCCTCGTAGCTGCATTTTTGGAACTGTATGAAATATTAATGCGTATCACTCAAATATTTGTTGATAAGCAAACAGTTCCACATCTTACCGTTTATTTCTACTGATTCATCTATATAACAAATAGTAATCCGCATCTCTTCTTGATTTGAATTGATAAGCTAGACAATCAAGAATGCAAATCAACTATGTGTTTTGATTTCCTAATTTATTTTAATTTTTAGTTCGATGAATGTAAAGAATTCAGATTTTATTGACGTATCAAAAATATATTTTTATTTGTTTCATTCATTACCGGTTTGCTATTAATCTAATTATTTAAATCCGCTGTTCCACGTTCAAGGAAGAGCCTTTTTGTCGAATAAAACTTCCTGACGAATATTTGAATTTTTTTTCTGTATCGTTAAAATACAAAAATGTTGAATCATATGGGAGGACAACAACAATTGAATTTGAATGATGAAAACCGTTACATTTTAATTCCAAAATGTAACTTTCAATTTCTAGTAACTGTGTTTTTCATGCAAATTTTAACAGTTTGCAATTTTGCACAAACCTGGTGTAACGTTCGTGTCACGGTTGTGCTCCTCTATCAAAGATAGGGTCCATTACCAAATCGGGGGCTTCAAACAGTAGAATCTATAATATTTCTTTCGCATTGGAATCACTCTTGTACCTATAAATGAAAATAGATTTTGTTTTTTTTTATTGGAATGATTTAGTTCCAAAGCCAAAAAAATTGAATTTTGAAATATTCTTAACAAGCATATTACGACCTACTTTTTTATGTGATATAATTTTTCCTTACAGGGCTACTTGTTCGTTGAAATGAAACTATACGAATTTGTGCACTTGCTATAAATATGCATATAATTTTGACTTACAAATGCCAATTTCCTTATCTCCCTCCGATTCCCTGGTGAGTTGAGCTACCGGAAGAGAGACTTTCAATACGGTATCGCCTAATGTAGCAAATATGTATGGAATATGTGACACCAACTTGCTAAAGTTATGTTGTAAATGAAACACGTTAAACATACTATTGGGGTAGTTCGAAATGAACCGATATATTATCGCCAGCCATCCGTGAATATTAATTAAAGTGAAACAAAATATCTTTCTTTCGTTACAGCTATCACTTTGTTAATCAAGTTTCAAGCTGTTTATTGGTTTTTTTTTATTCATTCGAGATTCATTTTTATTGGTTCTCTGGAATACTTTTACAAACTAGTAGCATCTAAAAATAATTGCGCAAGATAAAAAGCATAAAGTAAATTTAAAGTTTGTACGTGTAATTAGGAAGTTTTCGCAGAAATTTCAAAATTGTATAATTTTCTTTTACGGTTTGAAGCTCGAACATTTCCCCTACCCTTAATAATTGATATTGAGAAGATGCAATTTCTTAGAAATGCATACAGTTCCATCTTTATATTTATGGACCCCCAATTAATGCAACTAAGGCACGTTTATAATCACCAGATGTTTCATCCTGAAACACAAAGATTATAATTGATTGTCAAAATTTACTTACTTTTTCGTTTTTTTTTTTTGGAAAACTTAGTATTATATGTAAATTCAGATTCGTTAAAAAAATCTTAACATTAATTATATTGACATAGTTTTACATAATGAAAATAACTGAATCTGAAAATATAAAGGGAATGGTTGAAAAATCACTGAAACGCGCACTATTGTTTAAGGCAAAAATTATAAAGAGTCACGTGACCTATAAGGACCCAATAATTGAAATTTGGTTGGCATATAAACAATCAACTTTAATTATCAATTTTTTTTGTTTTTTCCTTATATCGGTACCTAAGTATCAAAAAATGGAGTCTGTGGAAAAATAGGAAAGAATAATCAAGAAACAAGTTTTAAAAAAAATAAATACTGGAATTATTTTCATGCTAGTGAAAATACGTAGAAAAGATAATGCTGAGGATGCAGTTAAAATATTTCCTAATAATTAAGGCGATCTTTTTGGGGATTGCAAGAAATCCTTGTAGATTTAAGGGTTTCGGTGATAAATTTTTAAAAGGCGAGTGAGCTTAAAGTTGTACTTACTCTAACCGCCGATTCGAGTGTTTTATCGTAAAGACGTTCGTATTCCGTTTTAATGTTGCCCAGATCAATTTCCGAACGTGTTACGATTATTCTGATCAAAGTGCGGTCATCGGTACCAGCCCCTGCCATGGCATCATGCAAACGTTTTGCAAAAAATGCCGGTGGGCTTTGCACACATTCCACTGCAAAATTGAGATTATGATTCGTGTTAAATATTTTTTTTCATTATGGAAAGCATCACGAGTTATTTATTTAGGGGGGAAATATCAATGTAATAGAATTAACTATACAATTGCTGGAGTATACGATTGCTACTGGTCAGAAATAATCTGAAACATTTCTTTCAACTATTCGCATTTTAATCCATTAAGACACTGTATTTTTCGAGTTCACCTGCTGCAATTTGTCACATTGAAGGACACGTCGTAGAAACTTTTAGCCTGGTATAAAGCTACGAATACCTTCTTTATTACTTTTTTGTTAAAAAATAACTTTCTCTGCGATACGAGGTTTTAGGGAAAAGAGATTTTGTTCCTTCAAACGTTCTTTTATCTATACAAATTAGAAAAAGTTCCATGTATTTAAAAATTAAATACGCGAAAGTTTCTTTTAATCCGATATTGAAATTTCAAGTTTTTCTGATTTTTACAATTTACAATTTAACCAACAAATGCGATGTTAAAGTTAGATTTGTTTTAACTTAATAAAAAACTTGTTATTTCTAAAAATGTAGTTTTGCATCCTTGGCTTTACAACTTCTTGATTATCCATTTAAAAATCAAGGTTTGATGAAAAGACTACTGAGAACTGTAATTTTGTCAAAATACTGCGACGGTAAAAAAAAAATAAAGAAAAAACCTTACGAATAAAAGTTTATGGGGAAAAGTGCATTCGTATGTGTATTTAAATAGTAAAAAAAAATACTAAGAATTAGGCCCCATATGATTCTCGCGACAATATATTGTTATAAAAACAATAAATTTTGGCAGAATATGGTTTTTCAAATACTTGCAATTTGATGCAAAATTAGAGTGCCATTTTATAATAGTAAAAAAATAAATAATAAAATCAGCCAGTCATGGGAATAATAATATTCTCACCTATGGACAACAGAGCATCCTTGAGTTCACCGCTGACTTCATCTTTGAGCGCTTGTTCGATTGTTCTTCCACTAACTTTCTTGTACTCTTCGAAGATGAGTCTCAGCTGACCGAAGCATTCGTGTGCGAGTATTTTATTGAATATTTCCTCGTCGGTGCCGAGTTTAGCTTCGCCTAGAATGAAAAAAAGTTTAAGTAAAAACATTAGAGCAGTTGAGAAACTCATTGCACTACGGTAGAAATAATTCATACTCCGCCGGAAGGAAAAGTAGAACACCAAAGGCCCTTAACGCTTTGGGGATGAAATGTTAAAAAAGCGGCAAAGCGATTCTTAAGAACTGCACTGAAGGCTACGGAGACAAAGATTCCTATTCAAGTATTTCCCGCAGGAACTTTGAGACTACAAACAGTCAACTCATTTTATCGTTCACAAAAAAAAAATCTTCCTTTTTACAGAGAAAGAGAGAGAGAGAAAAATAACGTAATTTATACTGTGTCACCCAGTTAAACGAAGTAGGGAGAAAATGTAATTATCATAATTATCCACACATCAACTATACGCTAGTTTGCATATGGGGACCGTTTTGGCATTCATTTCTAATAAAATTAGAAACTCGGCGATGCATAGATAAATTTGCATACGGCGCATTTATTATTAACTTTTTGGTCATCGTTTCTAATATTTCGGTGCTGCACCTCGGGCTTTCCTTTGCCAATAACTATTATTTGAATTTTGGTTTGAGTAATGGTCGCTTTTATAAAAAATCTAACAATTTTTGGAACCACTCCAAAATTGTTTTCTACGGAGGCGAAATTCGAGCTTCTGTGTTTTTTCTTGGCCTTTGAAGTAAAGTTATAATTGTTATGATTTAAATATTATTATTATTATTATTATTATTATTATTATTATTATTATTATTATTATTATCACCATCATCATTATTATGAGATTGTTATGGTTATGGATGATATTCGCTAATTAACATGGTTTGTGATATAATATTTGAATTTCTAGTCGATACAGTGTAGGATTTCTCAAGCGATTAAGTAGAAATGCTTCGACATTTTCTTTAACGGTGATATCAAGACTTAAAAGTTATAACTTTTTATTACAGCCGTGGGAGTATTATAAATAAGCTTTTGAGCCACTGAGGGGAAGAGAACGTTTGGAAACCTCGTAGGATTTTGCGGCGGATTTTACAACGCGAGATAATTTTATTAACTTGTTTTACAATGATACAGAAGAATCTACAATTCGTGAAACAAAGTCTCCATCGTGGTATCTAAGAATAGGAGGAAATTGATGAAGAAATACCCGGAATCTTCAATCTTCCAGTTTTAGCTGGAATTTCCACGTAACTGGTGTCGATTTGGCCTTAAAAGCATCGTATTGTTCTTATAAGCAGCCAAAGTTTCCTCGTTTCATGGAGGTATTATGGGGGTTTCGGGAGATTTCTACCAAATGAATTGCTAATTACTACGGTGATAATAAACATTTCACGTTTAGCGGATAAGCAAAAAGTTTAAAAAAATACGTGACATCGAAGAAAAATATCCAAGAATTAGTTACTAAATTAATAAATATTAATAATTCGCCTTAACGATAAAACAAATATAAAATATTGTATAAATATTTTTTAAAAACATTTTTTAAATGTCAAAGTAAATAATAAAAAAAATGTACAAGATAATTTTAACAATCGAACTAAAATCGATTGTAATATTTATACCTTTTGTAATGTGACAAAAATATATTGTTATATTTATTTATAACAACAAGACGAATTATTTGTATCAAAAATATTGTAACGTATGATGATGCAAAGAAGAATCAGAATAAAATCAGGTTTTTTGAAAGAACCAAGGAGAAATTGATATTCATTAAAACTCGAAGCTCAAAGAGTCGAAAGCGCAATATTTAAGCTTCAGGAATTTAGAAAACACCGAAGAGAATTTTTCTTTCTGAACAATTTGATTCCTCAAAAAAGGTTGGCTAGGCTATTAAATGACGCTCGCTTTGATCTTCGGATTTTCCACTTTTTCCAAGGAAAATGTTTAATGTATAATTGTCGCAAACACAGGGACCGGGCTAAGAAGACGTCGATCGAAGAAGGTATTGGACTTTTACGAGTTGGTATACGGGGGACTTTGATGTCAAATGGCCGTATTGAAACATGTTATTTCATGAGCATTAGCGGAATTACCATATCGGGTCTGTAAAAAGCGCTCAAGTTTTCTACATAAGCCGATAAAAGACCGCTAAATGGGAAGCAGCGAAAAGTTTTGCTTGGACAACCTTACATTTTTCATCTACATTTTTTCGGATAGTTTTCATGACCTTTAGTTTACCGCGTTAAGAGGAAGCGCAAAAAGTGCTCCGTTACGCTTGGAAAGATAGGACAGCAAATTCAGGAGAAAACGTTACGCTTTTCTACTGCACTCTGGTATCAAGAGGAGGTAGAAGGACGTATATGGTTTTCCCAGGAATAGGATTCTGGTCAATATTCTCTTGCAGAAAACCTTCCCGCTTTAATTCAGTACGACGGTGACTAATTGCCAGCGCACTTTTTATCCTCCGGTTTCATACAACGTGCAAATAAAACAAAAAAATATGGAAAAGAAGAGAGACGGAGATATCAAGAGAAAGAGAGAAAGTAGTGGAAAAAAGTAAAAGAGTGTAAAACTGTTTACCATGGAAGAAGATGAGGAAGAGGCGGGAAAAAGAAAAAAAAGTTTCATTCGTTAGAAACACATGGCACACTTTTCTCAGTTGCATATTCTACGTACATCTGTTCGAAGTATGAGCGGTAGTAATAATTAGCATATTCCTTTTTCACATGTACATAAGTTACTACATTAAACATTTTGGCGCGAGTCTCGGAAGTTACAGAGAATTATCATGAACTACCATCGTACCTATATTCCCAATGGAATATAACTCAGAGAAATTTCTCACCATATGTATGCGTAGGTACGTACACATACGTTTTATGTGCACATCCCTCAGGCACTTCTCAGATATAACAACTTTGTAACCCTGTAGATTTTGCTAGTTTAAATGATTCCCGTTCTCTGAAAAATATCTTCGTGTGCTTAGAAATCAAATTTTTTTTTTTTTCTAGCCTTGAGCAATTTACTCGGCAAATAAAATATATGAAAAAGGGAGAGGTAAAAAAGGTTACACGAGGATTTGAAATATCGTACGTAAATACTTTTGTAGTGGTGAAAATTCCGCTTTAAATATACGAAAGGCATGGTTTGAGATATTCATTTTTGCTTTTTCTAGTTGCACTGCTGGAATGTGACACGTTTCGGACGGAACTGTAAAACGGTTGCAGAAGAGTTATACACACCAGAAACATAGTAAATAGTGAAAACTGCGGAAGACGCTCCAAAAATTCGAGTACCGTATTAAGGTTCCATAGAAAATACAAATTTTCGTTGGAAATGTTTATAGAAACGTGAGTGTTACGTAGGAACTATCATGAATTTTTATTCGCGAACGTCGGATAAAGTCCTTAAAAGATTTTTCCAAAAATCGAGTTTTTTGGGTGTACCTTTCCCTTCCCCCAAAAATGGGCTAAAAATTAAAGTTTTAAAAACGGGGTTGGACAAGTCATTTCTAGGGGTAATTTTTCCCGTAGAATCGATTTCCAAGGTCAAATTTGACGAAATCCCAGCGGAAGTTGAAAAAAAGTAGGTTTTTTGAGGAAAAATCGTGTTTCCCGTAAGAAATCTTAAATTTTGACAATGAAAATGGATTCCTCGGAAAAAAATACATCGGATATGGGTCTCCCGAAAGTGCGCAAAAATTTTTTCCAAAAGTCGATTTTTTTGGGCATACCTTCCCCTTCCCCCAAAAATGGGGTAAAAAATAAAGTTTCAAAAATGGAGTTGGACAAGTCATTTCTAGGGGTAATTTTTCCCGTAGAATCGATTTCCAAGGTCAAATTTGACGAAATCCCAGCGGAAGTTGAAAAAAAGTAGGTTTTTTGAGGAAAAATCGTGTTTCCCGTAAGAAATCTTAAATTTTGACAATGAAAATGGATTCCTCGGAAAAAAATACATCGGATATGGGTCTCCCGAAAGTGCGCAAAAATTTTTTCCAAAAGTCGATTTTTTTGGGCATACCTTCCCCTTCCCCCAAAAATGGGGTAAAAAATAAAGTTTCAAAAATGGAGTTGGACAAGTCATTTCTAGGGGTAATTTTTCCCGTAGAATCGATTTCCAAGGTCAAATTTGACGAAATCCCAGCGGAAGTTGAAAAAAAGTAGGTTTTTTGAGGAAAAATCGTGTTTCCCGTAAGAAATCTTAAATTTTGACAATGAAAATGGATTCCTCGGAAAAAAATACATCGGATATGGGTCTCCCGAAAGTGCGCAAAAATTTTTTCCAAAAGTCGATTTTTTTGGGCATACCTTCCCCTTCCCCCAAAAATGGGGTAAAAATTGAAGTTTTAAAAACGGGGTTGGACAAGTCATTTCTAGGGGTAATTTTTCCCGTAGAATCGATTTCCAAGGTCAAATTTGACGAAATCCCAGCGGAAGTTGAAAAAAAGTAGGTTTTTTGAGGAAAAATCGTGTTTCCTGTAAAAAATCTTGAATTTTGACAATGAAAATGGATTCCTCGGAAAAAAATACATCGGATAAGGGTCTCTCGAAAGTACGCAAAAAATTTTTCCAAAAGTCGTATTTTTCAGAAAATTCTAAATTATCATCACTCAAGTTTTTACATGACCGCCAATAAGATGCAAAAAGCGTGCGCCTTCTTGCTGGTGTTTTTAAAAACTAGAAATATTTTTTTTTTTTCATTTCCGTGAAAGGTTGTGTTTTTTGAGTTGTGTTACTTTTGTAGCAACAATCCGTTACGAATACACTATGCATTGATGCTGTTCCTTAACGGACATACATATTGATTTGGACATGGCCGGCTCTTAACACATTGTACTGCAGTTTGGTCCATATAAATATTGATATCTTATCTTCTTAGCTTATTGACCGGAACTAAATTCTGTTTACTTGGAATGCAAACAGATAAGCAAACGCTAGTGCAAAAGCAAAGGTATGGAATTTACATTGCACGCATAACCTAAATCGACAAGTTTACACCTTTATATTAAAATAAAGTAAAATACACTAACCAGTCGGAAAAGTAAATAATTAAGTCAAATAAGACTCGAAATTTATTTCACTAGATTTGAGTAACACCTTTTCTTATAACAGACAAAGAACGTGGGTCTATAAGGTGGGTTTATGCATTATGCTGTACTTTTCTGAATTCGAAGAATCTGTCCTTATAATATGGGTTCCACGTATGACGGATGAACCGAGAAAGAAAAGAAATACCAGATGGAAATCAATAACTATGTCGTAATGTGGCACGAGTTCACGGATACCTACGTGAACTCATGCAAAATATCCTGTCGAATGTGGAACCTGCTGGGGTTTTGCTATCATCGAATTCAACACTCGTCGCAAACGTCTGAGTCCAACTAATTCCTGGGTCCGTTATCGATAAACGTCACAACTTCAGAAGCGGCCCAAAAAGGCGGATTCAGCAGAAGTAAAATGTACGAACAAGGTATCCCATTACTCCTACGTGTATCAGCAATACGTGAGGCCAAGGTGTTAGAATATTCCAGACGAATGTAACCCAGCTACAAAGGTGTAAAAGCCGATTTACATTTTTCCAAGAAGCACGTATGCGTAATTTTTCAATGGTTCTCCATTTCTCCTTGAACGAAGCACCGATATTGAATAATGGACCTGGTAGTTTCCCAAATTTACGTATGGGGTATTTTTTTTTTTTCAAAAACCTATGGTACTTCGACATTAAAGACCGGGACAATCTAAGGGTTAAACCCTCGTTAATGAATTCATACTTGGTTCATGCAAACATTCAATCTTAGATGCAAGCCTTTCACACTTACAATTAATTAGGGTGAGACGTCTTAATTTTTCTGATGTATCTGTATTAATTGGTATCGTGATTTTGAAGAAAATGCAATTTTCTTGTTATCTGAGCAACATCTTTGAAGATTTACAAAGTTCTCATTTGAAAGAATCCAAATTACGCGAATTTGTTATGACCCTACTCTCTGCAGATTCAGGTTAATATCTCTACTTTAGTTGAAAGTAACTTTAATCGGTCGTATTTTCCGTTTTTCTTCGCCTTTGGTCTGCAGTTATAAAGTAGCGTAAATGCGTACACTTGCGGAGATTTCGAAAAATTATAGGATTTTAAAATTACGAATTCGGAATTTTCTGTCTTTTTTTCCCTTTAAATTAATGAACACTGCATCGAATGTTTTTGCACGGAAGCCGATTCATCGCATCGAATCAAAATTTGAAAATTTTATGTAAACAATAAGTAATATTAAAATCGTTTCGAAACGAATCTTATTAACTTGGCTTACTGGTAAAAAAATATAAATTAAATAATCATCTTGAATAAATTCAGTTTACTGAAAATAGTAATTTATTGAAATGTTAATCAAAATATAATTAGAGTTGGTGCCTTCAGGTCTAATAATAAGAACTGTTTAAAGTGATTAATTTTTGCTAAAATTTACGAGTTTTTAATAATGACTCAAATGTGTTATATTAATTAATTCTATTTGAGCGAAATCGATTAATTCAAAATCACGAGAAATAGAGAAAGGTAATAGAATAAATTGTGAAAATAAATCATGTATATTATTCCCCCGCCAAAGGAAATGTTATTTTGTGGTGTTAAGCCAAATATTAAGGAAATTTATTTAAAAAATAAAAAATTAGGAGTCGACCGGGTACTTTGGCACTAGGTTTTGAAAAAACTAGAAAAATGGAGATATTCGATTTGGAATATAAACGGTCCATATATTAATGAATGACTTACCAGCGTTATAAAGCATTTCCGCAGATTCTCGTGCACGGCTTTCGTCGATAGCGGTGTTGGCATTTCTCACGCCCTGCTTCACACAATTCTGTTTATTGTAACGAAAGGAAAACAAGGGAAGAAAATTTACAGTTACCCAAATTTTACATCATAAAAAAGCTGTATGTCCAAGGTTAATGGCTCTGCGGTGATCGTAACCGAAAAAAGTGCTTTCTTTTCGCTTTGATAGTGAAAAGAAAGTACTACTGTCGTAAGTAGAAAGTCTTTAAGTAGACTATTGTTAGAGTAAGCGTGCAAGTTTTTTATGATGTGTGGATAACGATGAATCAACGGAAGGGATTCTACGATCTAGAAAAGGATTCTTTGAACTGCCAAGAGCCATAAAAATGTGTAGAACTCGGATAGGACTGTGGGGTAGGTTTTTTGAAATTATGAAGGTCCACTTGATTCGTCATTGCCTTTTTGGGGACTTCCAGAATGAAATTTATGGCGTTACAAGTGCTGGACCCCCATAAATTCTTACTAACAACAAAATCAACTATTTTAGGTACGTTATAATTTTTTTTTCGCGATCGAATAAATAATTATACAAGTTGTACTAAACATTATTTGTTTTGTATAAGTCACGAATGATTCAGTGGCCATTAATAATAGGTCAGATATCGAGAATCAAAGAAAAAGTTAATAAAAGGAAATATTTATAAAAAATATCTGATCCCCTCGAGTATTTAATTTTGAGTTTGAAACGTTCATTCGGATTCGCAAGAAACGTCGAATACAAAAAAGCACATATTTATCGTTTTGAAAAATTTGTGTAACTTCGGTTTGGTAAAAGAAAATTTACTTTTTTATTATGTGACTAACGAAAAGGAAGAGAAAAAAAAATTGTAATATGCATTCTTACAATAAAAATGTGAAAATAATGTACCGATGGAAGTGCAATTTTGCCCATTCGTTTTGCCTTCAGTACTTTATGAGTCTCATTTCCCTTAATAAATTCTCGAACTGAACTCACCGCATTCTTTAATCCCGCTTGTCTTAATGAAAGGATATTCGTTTGAAACGGTTGCAAAAGGAAGCTGTGTGGAGAAGTAAACAGCGAAAGAGAGAAAAAGGACCGGAAAGATAAGAAAAATTTGTTTTCTTTTTAAAAACAAATATTTCGCGTTTCTACAAACAGTTTATCTCAGTTGCATACACATCTCCTTCTGTACGTACTGATAAAACAGAGGTAATAGTGGCAGTAAGAACGATCTACTTGAAGTCCTCCCTGCACTTTCTTTTGTCTGGAAAACTTTATCCTCACTTCCGCAATGTTCCTTTTCTATTTCCTCCGCTCTTTTAGATCTATTTTATTTTCCAAAATATATATGAGCGCGCTTTTTCCTTCCATTTTTCAATATTTCGCAGGTTCCAGTTCATTACCAGACCCGGTTTTCTTTCGACAAGTAGACGCATGCAAGATTTTTGTTTGTTACCTTTCCGCGAAGGAAAAGTTGACGGAAAAAAGTTGGAAACCAACTGCCGCTTCTACATGACGGACAATAGAACAAGCTTCAAACAAAAATTTTCGCTCGCTACAGGAGCTATAAAAACCGAAGAAAAAACTTTCCCTGCGGCTAGAGGAAGACAATTTCCTCATGGTCGTTTTACTCCAACAGCTCGGTTTCTCGTGTTTTTTTTTTTCTTAGTCTGATTTTTTTTATAACTGTTCCCTCAATCATTATAAACTGCTTCTTGCGGATAGAAGAAGTCTCCGATTGCGAGATAACTTCGGAAAAAAAAACCGCTGTTGGAAAAGAAAATGGAAATAAAATCTGTTTACCGTGAGAATCCGTAGCCTTTTAAACGAAATCAAGTTTAAGGGATTTGAAATTTACAAGAGAAAATTGCTAAAGCTTCGATGCAAATCCCAGACAAACGAATTGCAGCGGAACCACTACTTTGTGGCTTTACCCGCCTTTCATGCCCTTACTCCGTAGTTGGACCCCGTACGTATGCCTCGATACTACCCACCATGGCCGTAATCATACTCTCGTTACTTAATCAGTCACGCCTCCGAACGTTAATAAATCTTTAATCTGTGGCTCTTTCTATTCAGTTTCTCTTGCTTCTCTGTGCAATCGCAGCCAATTTCATTAGAGGTCTCGATAGAGTTCTAAATGCTTTAGGGGAAACTGTAGATAACATTAACCAGAGGCGGTAGATGAGGTACAGAATTGTTAACATTTATCGGAGATCAACTACCCATCTATAAACGGGAACATCTTATCCTAAACCGCCCTTTCGACGATCGAGATATTTACGACTTTTCGGTAACCCATTTATATTCAAAGCTTTGAAGCATTTATTAAGCCGGCGCTGCACGATGCTTCCAATCCTTCCAAAAAGCTTCCACCGTTACATGGAGAAAAAAGTGTGAGAAAAATTATAATAAAATGAATTATAGCAAATCACACTTTTACTATAATTAATATTAAACTTATACATTTAACTAATAAAAAAAAAATTTTATATTAAAATTGAACTATAATTAGTTATAATAAAATTATTGTTGCGAAAAGATTTGTGTTGAACAAATTTTTTGTAACAAATTGTACCATTGATTATGGTAAATTAGTACTGTTATCTGGTAAATAAATAAAAAAATTGAAATTTCAGAAAAAAATACAGTAGGACGAAATTCCATGATAAAAAAATATAGGTACCCATTTAAAAAAAAGCCATGCCATAAGGAAATTTGAAAGGGCGTAAAAATTGCAGGACAGAAAGAGAATTTTTAAAATGTGATTTCGGATAATGTTTTTGCTGTGTAGCGAATGTCATTAATGTTCAATTACTCAAACTGAATGAAGATTAAGGGAATAATTTTTGGACAATATAAATTTAACGTAGAACGTAGAAAATGTTTTGAATCTTTGATAGCGTAAATCAAAAGTTTCGGTAAGATTTTCAGACAAAGCCATAAAAGGCTGGTTGTAACTTCAGCGTACTAACAAAGTTGGAAACCTCCCGCGTCTCTTTTAATGTCTGTCATTATTAACCCAATTATTTCTAGTCATATCTTTCGGAAATGGAGGAATTTTGTATGGTGAAATTATTTCAGGAATCTAAGCCAGCGAAAAAACGATATGTTCCCCTTTTTTTTTGATGGTTTGCAATTTTAAATAAAGATAAAATATTTTTAGAGGGAAATTTATTGCATGTAATTCAAATTCAAAAGTTACAATTTTATTCGCAGTAGTAATTTCAAAGGTATAATGAACCAACAGGACTTGAGTTAGTAATAAAAAAAGAATATTATTACAATAAATGTAATTATTACACGACGACGAGTTCAAATTAGGATTTTTAATGTGTATTTGTTGGAACAAATGGAACTGAACCTCAATGATTCCTCCAAAGAAGATTTTTTAGATATTTACGGTTTACTTGGAAATTTTAGGACGTTTCACGTCGCCAAGTAACGAAAACGTAAAGCTTCTATGATATTTTCTTTTGAAACAACGAACATTTAAAGCTAAATGACTCGTTCAAAACGGTAATAATTTATGGAGGTGAAAGATTTTTCCCTTGCTGAAACTTCGTGCCCGATATTGGGTGAAATACATAATTGAAAATCCGAGAAACCTTTCGGGCTTCTCTTAACCACTACCGATGTGATGTGGGGAGGGTACTAAGAGCCTTATAAGGTTTTTACAATACGTTACTTACACTCCACTCCGATGGAAAAGAAACACCTACAGAGAAGTCTGTAAAGTATAAACATTCTCGAAATGCTGCTAAGTGTACGGTTGCTTACAAAAAAAACTTTTTCAAAGAGTAATTCTTTTTCAATATCTGAAGGATACTGGGAAATATTGATGATCTTTCTCTTCCTCGACGTCAAATACACAGCGATGATAATATATGAGTCAAATAAGATTATTTTGGAGTCAAGTAAAAGGCACAAAAAAAAAAGAAATCAATTTACTTTACTGGACAGTGGTAAAACGGTTCAATGAAGTATTAAAGTTTTGTAAGTCTACCGTTTCTATTTGTAAGAGCATGAAAACATACCACTGTTTTATACACAGCCGTAGAGACAAACTCTTTAAAGCAATTGATCTTTAGAAAATGGTGGAGCCACATTTCTTTCAAAGACATTAAACCAACCAGCAGCGCACTAACTTTAATAGTTTACTATGCAATTTCTTTTCATCTTTCCCCTTCGCTTAAATTGCACGAACATTTACAAAAATTTATTTTGTTTACGACGCAGCAAATAAAATAAAAGGAATGCCTCACGTTTTCGCAGAAACGGGTGCAATACATGCAATGACGAAGCAATATCTTCAAACATATCGCAAAGGTTAAAAGATTTTGTTGGAAACCTTTCCGGTGCTTCCTTTGCTAAGAGAAACAAGGTCTGAAAGGGATGAAAAAAAAAAAAAAAAAAAGCTTGTGCAACAATGGACAAATGGTTTCTATGTATGTGCCTTCAAGCTGTTCGTTTGCTTTATCGCGTTTATCCATTGTGTGTATAACATTTTTTTTTTCTATCTTTACCCACTCCTTTTTTCGGGTTGGTAACTTTAACTGTGTTCGTTAGCAGATGCCTTTGGCGTTATAGAATTCTCACTTTGTACTTTGTCTCAGTGCTTGTAATTTCAGAGAAATGCCTATTTTTTTATCCTTTGTGACAATTTAATGAGCTCTTTTTTGCATAACCTAATTTGATCGTCTTTCGCAATTTTTTGTGCACGGTATTCAAATCCAGCGGTTCTTACGTAACTATTTTTGAAAAATAAATTGCAATTCCTGATTCGTAAAAGCAGCTTTCAAATTCAATTAGCAGTAACCAAATCTCAATTGATCAACTGATCGATGAAAAATATCCCCCCACCCATTTTTTAAATTTTAAAATTCATTAGCCGAAGTTATCAAAACGCATGAAATGCTTAATTGGAGCATGTATTTGGAAGAGCAGAAGATAAGACCTAATAATAATTTGAGTGAGTCATCGTAAGAGGGCCGTTAGTAGGTAAGCTACTGTAGTACTGCAACTATACTGTTAAGACATCCGGTTTTAGGTACCTTAGCAAGGAAACGATTGGTCGTATCCATATAGTATAATATATGTATATATATACACGTTACAGGTCTCATTGGGAGTAGCTCGATGTACCTTTTGGGATAAGATGCTGCTATCTTAACCACCTTTAGTTATTAAGCTATCCACGTTGGACCAACTTACTCTGAGAAATCGCCTCTTGTTCAACCTGAGAAATAATCGTGAATGTACGCCATACAAATGATAACTTCTACAGCCGAAGTTAATATTCGGCCACCATAAATTCGAAATTCCTACCGTGGTGCCAAAGAGTTAAAGAAATGCTTGCCAACACCGTGTCGTTGCTTCAACATCGTTTTTTATCACGTAGTTCTGCCATACCGGTTGTTATACCTACGATCTACATATTCCTTTCCCATAAATTTGTTTGGCAATACGACACGGCTTATGGTTAACCCTCTATAAAATCATGCGACTTTCAGGTTACATACCCATATATCCATATTTTCGAAGTTTTTTTCTTTTTATTTCTGTTTTTCACAACTATGTACCATCGTTACTGTAAAGTAGTAAAACTGACGGAAAACAAAAACTCTTTCTAACTGCTATATCTAACCATTTTTCAACAAAAAGTACTTGGAAAAAAATAAAATTTCTATGTTGAAACTTGCTTTTTGAAATTATTGTTCGTATCAAGGTTTATTATTTTTTGTTGCTGAACTTTCTTCGGAGGCAAGACAAAATTTCGAGTCGTCGAGGGTTAAAGAAAAATGAAAGCTAATAATTCGTAATGGAAGTTACATAAGAAAGCTTTTTTAGTTTCCATAAATTTGTAAATTATTATATTTCATCGATAACGAAAAACAAAATTGAAGCTTTTTAAAATACCTCAAATTGAAGAATTTTATAATTGTGGATTATTCGAAATCTGTTATTTACTACGAAATTACAATGAAACCATCATAAACATGAAGATTTATCGCGAAAAAATACGAAATGCCGGATATTAATTTTTTTAAACTATTATTTTAAATAATATTTATTTACTAATAACTACGTTCGCTCATAATGTTGTTATCCTATAAAACAGAAAATTTGGAAGAGTTAATTCAATCAAATCGCAATTTTTGGTGGACTTTACGTCTCTATACTTCAAATATGGTAAGTACTCCGTTGGTCTTTTGTTTTCTTTTAAGTTAGAAGGTAGAAATATTATATTATGATATTCCAGCGTGAAGAAGACGAACCTTATATCGGCGCAAATACTGCCGGCACGAAAAACTTTTTCAATTTTTCAGATACGCTAATTTTGTTACTTTCTTGGATAGGGGAGTTGAAAAAGAGGTTCTGGGGAGAACGTTGGAAGAAACTTTGATACTGACTTTCTTAGTATTATATTCACATCTGTTGACCATTTGATATTCTATTGGATTTGATACTGTGTAACTATATTCTAACCGACAAAATAGAGGATAGTCAATAGAAGTATGCATATGGTGTGACACTGTCTGACCCGTTAGTTATGTGACTACTTCGTGTTATTCTGACGCTGCAAGTTTCGAGCGCATGCATATATTCTGTTACTTCGTCCTTTCCACTTCTAGACAAAATTTGAGAGTGACTTTCTGGGCGGTTTCTTACAGTTAATTATTGTAAAAAGAAATGTACTCTAAGTTACAAAAAATAAATAATAATTATAAATAATAGTAAAAAAAAAATAAATAATAATTTTATAAGCCATTATATTGGAGTAGGCATAATTTTGTAACTACACATTTGGGGTGATTATAAAAAACATCGTTTTTTATTTGTATGCGAAAAAAGACTTTCGAAAAACTCGGTCATAATTTAGACATCGGTTGGGGCATACGAGTAGAAATTTGTGACGGTCCAGTGGTAGGCGGAGTAGGTACAGCCTAAATCAGTACTGGATCGCCATAAATTTTTATCTTCGGGTGTAGTTTAAGACTTGGAATTTACTGCCTCCTACTTTTTTTCTCCCCGAAGCTACACAAATTCTTCATAAAAAAACATGAAACATTTAGAAACTTACCGTTGATATAAAACAATTTTTTGTAACAATATATCGTATTTATTGCTATTTTTAAAATGTTTAAGCCCGGAGGTATCGGATGTTCGCGTTAAATCAAATAGAAAATCAACAATCATTCGCACGTTTCGCACATTTTAAAAGGACTAGGCGGTAAATGAATTGATCTTTTTTCCCCCGAAATTTTCGAAACTGTTACGTTTTCCGAGTGAAATGAGAATTTGGCGGGCAAAAGATCCGCACATTGATCGAACGTTCCTACTGAAAATGTAGCATCGTGTACATTGAAACGCTCATATCGGTGAAAAAGGCAGACCGAAAAGAGCTGGACAAGCGAAAGAATCGCTGAAGAAGAACAACTTGATGCTGCCCTGGAGACATACTTCCAGTTTGCTGGAAGTCATTAGGCGAGATATAAATCAATAACCGTACCTTGAACTTTTTTGAAACTTTAAACGCGTTTTCCTTAGCTCATCTTTAAGTCAGACAAAAATCGAGTATGCCCATAAAATATGTAATTTCCGACAGCGCTAAATCAAAATTCTATTTTTTTTAAATTACACGTTTCAAAATTTCCAAAATCTGTAGTTTAAAAACTAAACGTGTTGACCCGTTACGTAAGCCTTTCAGAATTACAAAAAAAAAACGTCAACTATCTTCATGGCTTATATATAACAGATCAAATTTCAAACAAGACATACGTAACAATTTTACTTTATTGGAAAAGCGTTCAGATACTGACTGTTTTAGCTTTTTTGTTTGCAGAATGTAACATATAATGAGTTACAATGTTTCTTGTCCGTGACCTGAAGGCAATACGAATGTCATATTGTAAAAAAGGCATGTCACGATATATCTCGAAATACTACAGGAGTCAGTCATTTCTAAGGGTAATTTTTTAAAAGTCGATTTTTTTTGGGGGGTTTCCCCTTCCCCCTGAAATAGGGTAAAAATTTAAGTTGCAAAAATGGGGTTGAACAAGTCATTTCTAGGGATAATTTTTCGCGTAGAATCTATTCCAAAGGTCCATTTTCGAAAAATTCCAGCGGAAGGTCATAGAAACCATATTTTTTGAGGAAAAATCGTACTTTCTGCCTGAATTCTGGAATTTTGACAACGAAAATGGATTCTTCGCGAAAAAATATATTGGATAAGTGTCTCCATAATGTGCTCAAAAGTTCATTAGAAAAGTCGAATTCTTTGGGCATAGCTTTAATTTCAATTCAATAATTTTCAAATTATAATCATTTGTGTTTTTTCATGGCAGCCAAAAAGTCGTAAAAAGTTGCTAGTATAATAAAATAAGAAAGGGAAATAGGTATGTCAGGTTTATAGCAGGGATGTTGGTCAGGGACGATGAATAGTAGACAACAACTGTGGTAGTAATAAAGGACTTACCGTAACTATCAGGGTAAGAAGTCTTCTGAAGTCACCAGAGGTTTCACTACATAAGTGCTCGGCTAACGGTCTATCATATACTGCAACATAAATCAGAGGCAAAGGTGTAAATAATGAAGTTTTCATTACACTGATAGTGCTGTTATAATTGCTTCATAAAACACCAGTTTTAAAAAGTAGAGCAGATGACATTGTAATTCAATGTCCAACTTTCTTCGGCGACAGCTTTACTCTCCAAAACTTCGAACTTTATCCTCAAGCATTTAAGTACTTCATTCTTTCAAGTCGCGAGAAAGTCGTATTCAATCTTGCATCTGCACTTGAACGGATAAAAATTAAACAACCTTCAATTTTTCCATTACAAATTTGTCCATTACAAATTTTTAGTAAAATTCAAAATTTTTAAATTAATTTTTTTTTGCACCTATCCTCTTCTGGTTCTGCAATTCCACAAACATACGATTAAAAAATTTTTTTTTTGCAATTATTATCCAAATGTGAAATGTGAATTCAAGAGTTGTATTCCTCAAATATTGGTTTTCAAAATGGCTTCCATATTTCCATTTGAAAGCTTTTCAAAACGCAAAGCTTCTTTAACTCTTTAATAAAAAAAAAGACATTACAAAAAATAGTCGTCCTATTTCTTTTCTGTGAAACGTGGGTTTATCGAAATATTAATACTCTAATGGTGCCAAAAAGGCTGTAAGCGACTATATACCTTTTTATGAGGGTCGCCGTATAATTTGAGTAAATTTATATTTGACGTGTTGTCAATTAACGTGAGAAGGAATTAAATTTTCTTCATTATAAACTGAAAATTTCTATTGAAAATGATTTTATATCGTTCATTATTAACCGTACCGGTATTTTGAATACCACATGGATCCATGTAGTTGTAACATTTCTACATCGCTTATTAATTACGTAGATATTCATAAGCGTTGACATGCTTTGTCATAGCATAGCAGGAGTAGTCGCTGATCGCGTAGTAGTATTCTACTCCTGTTTCGTGTTATACGCACCTACGAGCTTTAATGCATATTACGCTGAACCTGTCCTTCAAAAGCACTGCATAGTAACTATGGTTTTGCCGTATGATTTGTATAATTAACAAATAACGTGAAACTTAAGTTTTCCTTTACTTAATATTAAATTCTTGCGAAATATTACCTCGTGGCATAACCAAAGCTTCTGAAAGGTTCTAAATTCAAAACGAGAGGTTATAAAGGTTTGAAGTTGGATTTCGATTCTCCAAAATATTCAATTAATCAAGAACTGGAATTTCTTAAGTAATTGAACGATTAAAATTCTCACTGCATTTCATATAAAAAATGATATTTTGTTGCATATTTATGTCTCAATTTTCTCCAAAATATTCAATTAATCAAGAACTGGAATTTCTTAAATAATTGAATGATTAAAATTCTCACTGCATTTCATATAAAAAATGATATATTGTTGCATAGTATTACATATTTACGTTTCAATTATTTTCTTTTAGTCTCTTACATGTTCCAAAATTTTTTTAACTTAGTAATTGCACTTGATTGTAGTTGTAATTGTTTTTGTTAACGTAAATGCTTCTAATTTCTAAAAATCTAATTCGTCGCTGTTTTGGTTAATGTCACATCTCCCTTTAAAGGTCCAATTCGATTAATTCTTTAAAAAAAATATATATCGTTTGATTTCATAATTGGACTATTAATTTTATCCGTTAATCCAAGGAAGTCTAAGACCAATAGTTGTCTTCTTTAAGAAAACGACTATTACTTTGGCAACCAGTAAATTGATGCAAATGAAACAATTTCATGGCATTTAAGTAACTTTCATTTTAAAAATACTACACTATCACAAATATGCAGGCGTTTAGTTGGAGTAACTATAAAGCCATGAATGATCCAAATATGCACCTTTAGGGTTAAAAGCAGCAATAATTTGCTGAATTTATTATTCTTCCGTGTTTGAACAGATTTGCACGGTAGGTTCAAATGAATCTGTTGAGAATTTGTATGTATACATATATATATATCTCTCGAAAGTTTTGTGTTAAAAGCATATAGTCACGAAAGTATTAGAAATATTTCACCAGCTTTTACGTACATTGGTAATTCAAACTAGTGTTATGTAAAGTGTTTCCAGATCAAAAGTCCACAGGAGGATTTACACATTTATATGCGTGACGTTACATGGTAGAATGTTATGTAATGTACGACACGCTGTATAAACTTGTATAGTTTTCAGTTTTGTCACTTCAGCAACAATACTAATGAATAGACTTCAAAGTTCGAGTTGAAATTTCGAATTAAAAATTATATGTTGGAGTTTGAATCACCTGAAGGAGCACAAATTTGTACGGATGTGTATGAAGATGTTGAACCTCACTCCGTAAATGTCTTTTCAATCAATGAAAGTAAATGAAAATGAAACATTTGGTAATAACTATTTTCGGGGCTTATTTTTGCCAATTTCGTAACCCCAAGGTGCAACTGTTCCAAATTATTATAGTTATCGCAAATTATGCGTTTGAGCCTGCCTTCAAAATTCTAGAACTTGAAATTAAATTTCAAAATACTATTTCTGCATTTTTCGGCCAATGACGTTCAATTTTCAAATTTGTCTTCGTCCACTTTTCTTCTAAAAGAATGAGAATTGGGATTTTTCTAAAATCCAGATTTGGAATAACTATTACACGAGTTACAAAATTAACCATGAAGAAATAGCTACGTCTTACGTAGGTTTTCACGAAAAGTCTGAAGATTTCTAGAACCAGTTGAAAATTGCAAAAAACTACTTACTTCGGAGTAAAAGATATTTTCCAAATAGTTGTAAATAGCAGTAAACTTTTTAACAGCAATTGTCCACTTTTGGAATATATTTTATCACGATAATTTTCTGCTAATGGCATTCGTGGAAAAAGGGAAAAAAAGGAGGTTGTTAAAAGCTTCGTACTCTAGGTGAAGCTTCTGCCAGTAAATGCTTGGCCTGAATAAGTCGGTTGCTCTTCGAGAATCTCAAATAAATCGACAGTTGCAGGGTAAGTATTACCTAAAGCTTCAGTGAAATATCTTGAAGTTACGTCCAGAAGATATACTTTTATCTAGATACTTTGTAGCGATCTTTGACAGCTGAGAGTTCCATTACGGAAAGGTGTTATTAAACGCGCGGGGACTGTACGTGTAGCAGAAGAAATTATGTAAATTATTTTTTTTCAAATATGTAGCCTATCCTGTAACGAATTCCAGAAGTGGATTTCCATTTGCAAATATACAGTTTTTGGTTAAATGGAGCGCTACCCCCCCAATCTTTATCCTTTCCTTTACGATCGGCTGGAGAGAGGCTCTACACCTTAATATTTCACGTACATTGAACCGTCCCCCGAATAACAATCACCAAAAGATATGTAGCAGAAATCAAATTGTTGCTTAGAAAGGTAGGATTCGATGGCGCAGAAAAACGTAAACGCCGGATATATATTCCTATGACTATGTCTATATTTGTGGTTAGAATAGCGACACGTTCAATTCCACATTTTCCACTTCAGTGGTCTTCAATATTAAAGATGTTAGTTGAGTAAAAAAAAATCAGTTACAACATAAAAGGGAGTGACTCCTTTAAAAAAATATTGAAAGCAATTTGCTTTTACCTATTTCTTATTAAAAATCCGTTTCCAGATTGGGTGACTCTTATTCAAGATCTCCACTTTAATTCAGAAATTGTAGGAATGTTGGAAAGAGTGTAAACGATTTAATGTACAGCAAGGCATTACAATTATTTAGGTCGTTGACTGAGATATGTTATTGTTAAATGCGCCGAGATAAATCTGGAACAGGAGTTGCACCTCTCTTCTGTTAGATATTACTTATCCCCTTTTGCACCTAGATTCATTCTAACGCTTACGCCATTACTGTAAAACTGCAACGGTTGACTGATGCTATGTGGAAAAGCTCACTCAGCTGGAGGAGAGAATGTGTCGAACAGGGAGCGTCTTAGAGAAAAGATGCTGGTGAATATCGAAAGAAAAAGGAAGTAGAAAAAATGCCATCACTTCATAGACAAATATGAATGGTCCATCCGTGATAAAATATGATCACTATTTTCTATCTCCTTTCCTATCTTCGAATGTTCACGGTAAAGAATGAACCATTCGAATGAATACGACTAGAATATATTTTGTGTTACGAAATAGATGTAATTGTGGGCAGAAATATGTGTATATTCTTAAAGCTGAGCGTTCTTGAGAAATGTTTCAATTTCAAAATCCCGAAAAGCTTTGGAAACTGATATGGCAATTTGATGATTTTTGTCTGTGAAAATCAATGCACATATTTTCTAATTCTTCAAACAGCTTTGATTTTTCTTCAGCAATTCGTAAACGTTTTGTATCAAATTGTGTAAAATGATTTCTATTGAATTTTCTTATTAATCAATTTTTCAGTTGCGATTCAATTACGAATTATTTTGAAATATGAAGCCAAAAATTAAAAAATAAGTAGCCACAATACGAAAATTACAATTACAACAAATTTTCGAAAAATTGATTTCTATAAACGAGAATTAGCTGCTGCGCACTAAATATGTATATCCGAGATTGAACTGTCAAATTTTGAAAGAGAAATTTTAACTTGGTGGTCCGCATAACCTTTGAAATGCATGTTTCAAGTCCCTGACCATACCGGACTTGTCGCTTCTCTCTATCCCTGGCTTCCATTGTTCGTACTATCACGACTTCAAATCCTAGAGCCTAAACCATTGCTCGCTACCTAGGGAGTTTACCATCGTAATTCGGAATAATTCCATCGCGAAGAATAGTGGATAGAATTTCTCATGAAAAGATTTTCAAAGGTCCATTTGATAAAGAGCGAAATCCGTATTTTCGGGGCATTCAAGGAAGAAAATTTATTTGCGAGTACCTTGGCATTTTCTATTTATTCTAGCGAGTTATTTTTACGAGTACCTTGGCATATTCTGTTTATTTTAGCAGCGACAAATTATCGAAATTGCTATTTAGTTTGAAGCTTACGTTTTTAAGCAATGCTTCCATATCTCGAAACAAAAAAAAATTGTGGATAATCCGGGCATTAGTCGTTAGTTTACCGTATGTTTTTTTTTTTTATTAAAAAGTTGCTGTTAAGAATTCGTGTCTTAAGCATTTGTCATTTTTTCTTATTTTCAATGTAAATTACTTATTTCGTTATGGACGATAACGATAAACAACATACCAATGAGGAATCGCTATTTTTTTATTTTTTTTTAATCACATTGAGAGCTTCGATCACCGACGCTATCGAGACACGATTTTCAAACGTGTGTTTATTGCAGGCGAGGTAACAGTAAGGAGCGATCGTTGATTTGCCAGGGAATGCGGGTCATGGTCGTACTTCCCATATCCTTTTTGTATTTTCCGCCTTGCATTCATAAGAAGGAAATGGCGCTATACAGGCTCGTTGTCATCTCAAAAACCGTTAAAAGCACGCTTTTAAACGCGAGCTTCCACGCTACCGTGAACAAACAACGAGCGATTCCTGTTTCCGTGAATTCTCTAATTCCCTCTTGTTTTATTAAACAGGTTTCATATGAGTTGCAGTTTATCATTCTTTTCGTATCACGGGTGCTTTCCTCTCGACAATTGCAACAATGTAAAAAATTCTTATGTACAACTAAAAGCTAATTAAATAAACTATGAAAGAATAAAACAGTAGCATATTGACGAAAATTGTTAACTTTTGGAATTTGAACTCCAACATTTCAGTTTACGAAAAAATATACCACAAAAATTTACTATCAATAAAGCTTTAGTACTTTGTAATTTTTTTATAGATGTTAATTTTTACGGAGTAAATTTTTTTTATTGGAAATTTAAAATTTTTGAGTTTCGAATTATAACAATTTTTTTTAGGACAGAAATTTTGTAGAAATTGCGGGATTTGTTTTTTTTTCCTAACGTTGTCTATTTTTAATGTGGATGTTGAAGAACTTCTTTCATCAATTCTTATTTATAACAAATTATTAGAAAAATATCAACCGTCTTGGCTGAAGATCTTGGAAGTTGAAAGTGCATTTAATTGTGTCCTTTTTCAAATGTTTAATCAATCCACAACGAGACAACAGTAAAGTGTATCATTCTTCTCTTCTTTTACTGGTAGGAGTCTCGTTGTAGAATTGTAAATTGCATTTGGAGCACATGGAGAAAAGGCGGATACGTTTCCTACGAATAGCAAGAGGAAAGAGGAAGTTAATTCTTTTCATTTTTTTCCTATTTTTTTTAAGATCTAATTTATTAACATCAAGCCAATTGCGCTACCTGAAAGAATGCATTGCCAGATTACACGTTTAAGCATCTAATTGAATTGGCATTCAGCCAAAATACGTTATACACCGTATTTCTTCTCTTACTTGATCCACTCTCTTTGTCTTTAGATGCATGCATCTTCTATACGTTTTCACGAGTTGTAGTCGCAAATAAAACAAATTTCCTTGAAATTTCGTTTCTCAATTTTTTTTCTTCTTTTTATTGCCTTCTGCTTTTCTTGCTCATGCTATCTCTTCTGCTTTATGAGAACTGCATATCAAGTTCTGATTTTTCTTTAACAGGCAAATTTCTACTTTGAAACATGCATGAGAAGCATACATAATAAATTTTTAGGTCTTGTGAATGTTAAATTTCACGCGGATGGGGTAAAATGAATTATTTTAATCAAGAAAGATTCTGTTTTTTTTTAATTTTTCTGTGCAGATGTTCAGGACAATATTAACATTTTCAAGATAAATGTCTATAGTAATTATAAGGATAAGGCAAAACTAAACTTGTAAATGGTGGAACAAGTTGCAACTGCATTAGCAATTTCCAGTATCTTATTTTAGCTTATCAACTTTTGGAAAAGTAGTTTAGAAAAAGTCGCTTTTCCCTTTTCTCCCCAAAATTCGAAAAGTGACATAGATTGTATTTCCAAATTTTCAGGTTCTTAATTTTCGTCTTGCACTTATCATTACCCTACACATTTCTTTAGTATCGTATTCTATCCACGACAATTTTTTTTCAATCAGTTCTTATATCTGAATTTAAGTGTCTTCAAAGAGCGATCCGACAATGCATGAAAATTCTTACCTAAGTGTAAAATTCTTACCTAAATGTAAGATTATATGAGACAGAAAACTTTTGGATCTTCATACGTAGATATATGCGAGGTCCATTGGGCTCCGGTGTTTCATTAGGTTTGTTTTATTTTAGGATAATATAATATGCGCCCTTTACGTTGCATTGTTACTGCAGAATATAGCAGACAATACAACCTCGTAATCCACCACCTATTACGGTGTTACACAGCTACCAAAACAATAATAATACCCTAATCATAAATCCTGTTATTGTAATACTGTTTTGAATTGTCAAATAGGGGTGCCCGTTATTGCACATCGCATAGAGGCATTGAAACGCCGAATTCTTGAACAGGATAGTTATGCTATAATCACCAACTTAGGGGTTGCTTTATCGCAATTTTAAACTGTAATATAATGGTATATAAACAAATTTTTAACGGTATCGATCCCTTAGGGTTATTCGGGTAGAAAGCTTCGAGCTTGCAGTAATGAATATTCCCCAGTGAGTTTCGGGTGAAAGATTGAAATAATAATTATATTTTTTTAGTAAGAGTTTACAGCGAATTCAAAACGGCTCATCATTAATTTCTAAGGTGGATTAGAATAAACAGAGGCGAGGGAAAACTTTTGGTAAATATATGCAGTAAAAAGTCGAGGAAAATGTACAAGAAGTAAGGTAGGCGACCTAATTCGAGATAATCTAGGGTAACTCGTTTTTTTTTTAATATGCATGGTAAATTAAAAAGCAAAGAGCAGAACTTCATATGCTTAGATGAACGAAGATATTTCCCTCAAGATTATCATTAAAAAAAAAATGATTAATTTTTCGAAAATTGAAATCACAAATAATTGCCATTACATCTATTTCTTTGAATCCAATTTTTCTTTATCATTTAACCATTTCATCAATATATATTATTCTATGTAATGCATGTTGCATTTTTATTTATATCTTCTAGAATTGATTTTTACCTAAGCATAGGAGAAGTATAAATAACTGCTGGATACGCTATCGTCGGTTTATTAATTACAAATATAAAATATATATTTACTTGATTGGTATAAAATGCGTAAACGGAGGATTTTCAGTAGAATTTATAAAGGGTATTCTCTATTTACTCTATTTCTTCTGAATCTCTATTCAAGTATTTTAAAATAAAAATCGTAAATAAATACCTACGGCTTTTGATCTTAAAAGTAAATGGACGAAAATGTACGGGATTGGAAAATATATTGTAAATAACGCACCAGTTAAAAAAAGAAAGTCGGTACAGGCTTTAATAAAAAATTCAATGAAGGTATTATAATGTTACTCCCTGTGCTTTAATACTATTTTATGGAATTGATAAATTTTGAAGTTTCATTACTTTTTCCTAAATAAATCTGCCTTGATACTTTTTATCACTTGACTGCTTTTCTACCAACGGTTTATAATCTCCAGGTTTCGGAAATTTCCCTTGGGGTACCAAAATCGATTCGCGTTTGAATGAAATTAAGGTTTCGAATCAACATTAAACAAACAAAAGCTGGATGAAATTTCACGGTATATGTACGTTTTTGTTCCATCAAAAATATTTCAATATTTCGACATTCAGCAAAAATCAAGCTTAATCGTTTTCGTATTATAAGAACACTTATTATCGGGTTAATATTTCCTACACGTTTATATGTAAATGATATTCGTTCACACGATCTTGAGGGTATATTTACATAATCCGAAGATCCTTTCTTGAGACGACGGTTAAAGCTGAAGAAATATCGTTGGTACTTTGAATGCCAGTATTGGAATGCACTCTGGTACTTTTGCGTCGGATATTTCTTCTCCCCTTTTCTTTCCAGCTCTGCTCTTACAGAAGAAAGGTTTTATCGACTATCGTAATTTTACACGCGGGAGTAAATTGATTGTTCTATTTTGACAACAATGGTCAGTGATTGCAATGTTCGAATTCTGCTGCTGTCTCTTCCTCTTTTCCCATGTTAGTTCAACAAATATGTACCGTTCCAATATAACCATCTCCCGATGGCACACCTCTGGTCATAAGCTCGAGTGCAAATACAAATCTTTAAAATTTATTTCTCACTATCTTGACTCATTTGTTATACTTAATCCTTCCTTTTCTTTTCCTCTCAACTTCTATCCATGAAATGCTTTCATCTTCAGACTTTCAATATGGTTGCTAACGTTTCATCCCTTAAGTCTCATAGGTCGCTTATATCGTGCCAGCCACAGTCATAACACGGATATTGCATAAGGATGCACGCCATAATGAAAAGAATATATTTTTGAATTGCTCTATAGTTTATATCATACTTCCTTCAGATTTCATTCAATATCAAAACACATATTCTTCTGAATTTAACGTTAAATTCATGATACTGAAAGTGATTTTTTTACTATCAAGGAAATATCACTTTTGATAACGATGTTCGATTTGCAAAATTTAATTTTCCCTATTTTCGGGATGGCCCACTTAAAACGAGCACTCGAATATCGTGGATTCGAAGATACGAAAAAAATGTTCGAGTGTACTGTTTTAAGTGGTCCATCCTGTATGATCTCAACGATAATTTTGTCGTCAAAGTAGAGACAGGACCTTCGCTCTACTAGAAATTTGCATGTATCAATATTGGTTCTTTTGAAGCCCTGGTTGCAGACCAATCCTATAGAACTGTAGTTAGGGTGTGCAAATTTCTACTAGGGTAATCAATGCAAGTAACTATAGTGGTATGTGAGTGTTCAGAAATTGTTTGCTAGAATTTCAAGCTTACTTTACCCAAACAACTTAGAGTAATTGATTTCAATGGTGTCTTGCAATATTTTAGCTGCAAATCACTCAAAAGATAGATCCGGTGACTTGGCAAAGTGTGGCAAAAAACATGCGTTGACAAAAAACGCATTGTTATTTCAGCACAATTATAACAACTTTAGTACAATTATAATAACTCTCTATTTGAGCTACCTTATAATTTATTCGAATACGAATTTTTTTTATTGTACGTATTGTGCATTGCAATTATTGTTCATTTGGTTTTAGCACAGAATATGGATTTGAATGTATACTATTTTTAACTTTTCGAAACTAACGAAATGGTTTTTAGCTTTTTGTTAGTTTTAAAATTAGCCTTTTCAACTTGTAAATAATCTTCACAAAATTCCAATTCTTGGGGATTTATAATATGTAAAAGATAATTAAGTTTCATACCTTAGCTACCTACTCCAATTACCAAGGTGTAACAATAATTTATCTAAAACTGTTCATGAGAAAGAGTAAATGTACATGAAAATAATCTTAAGAATTAAGTCTGTGCGTCTGTCAGTTAATGTTCTGAGCTTTACCGGAACCTGAACGGACTAGAGAGATCCGGAGGATTCCATAAATCAAGGCTGACATGACCATTCTTGATTAATGAACTTTAACCACTTGCGTTACCATTTAACTTTCGGTTGCGGTCCCGTGCTCTACAATATAACACACGGCTGAATGCCTATCGACGTGGTGTTCACGTCGCTGGCGATTTTGGAACAATAGCATCTAGACGTGTGTGCCACGTCTTTCTAGCGCAAGTGGTTAAAGCAACACTAAATGGATACTATCGCAAGAAAAAGAAAAAGGATAACTATAAGAATAGCTGTGGTTTTCAATTAACAATTTGACATATTCAACGAATCTAGAAGTTGATGCTCGTTTCACTTTTTCCTTTTTTAATAGGTACGTTGGTTCCCAGCTCAAAAAACTGCTTTGAAGGGTTAAATCACCCTCCGAAATTGGGCCTCTCAAAGGGTGATACTTCAGTTTCCAATAGAAGGGGTCATCCAATTTCAATAAAACGAAAACTAATATAGTTCTCATGAAAAGCGATTAAAATGTATATTTTGAATTTATGAAAGGTCTCTTTATGGGATTAATCATCCCCGAATTTTCTGGTTTCATTCCATACAAAGAAATTTGTTGATTGATTTGTATAAAACATGTACCATCTAAAGGTAGAAGTGGTTGAATACCATGATGGCTTTGTATTTGCGCGTTTTTCTCCTTAACCTTTTCGGTGCGCAACTTGCGTGAGCGCGTGTTAATTTGACGAGTATACTCGCGCAGAGCACCGTAAAGGTTAACGATAATACCTATAGATAAAACTAGATGCTATGGATTTTTTCCGGCATACTTGATGTTCAAGTTTTGCAGTGTTTCCCACTACAATATACCGAAAGAGGAATTACCCATCTACTTCCATTCCGACAATGAAGATAATATGGGATAACTAGAGTTCAGAAAATTTAAAATTTGTGTGAATTTCTCGATTCCATGCGGCCATATGGTAAGGGAATTATCCACAAATTAATCCAGATAACGGGTTTTAGCCTGGTTGTTCTCCAGTACTCCAACCTTCAAGTGTTTCCTGAACATGTTGGTCATTATGAACGACAATGGGAAACCCATAACTGCTCCAGTCGTTTGTTCATAGCATTGGTAATAGTGTAGAATATATGTGGGGTTTGAGACCCGGTTACCGGGGTCTGAGACGCCCGAGCCTAGATCAATTGCAATTGAAACACCTTTTAAATAAAAAATGTCTACAATTTTTTTAGACTAAATATTGTATTTCCTAAAATAATATAATTTGTAATCTGAAAAGCTCCAGTATGCCAACCATGTCATTCTGGTGAAGTGGGCCAGCTTATTGTAAGTTTTGATGGCATTTTTCGAGAATTCAAGTCGAATTTTATCGATAAGTTTCAGGAAGAAGATTGATGACTTTGACATTTACAAGGTAATATTTGATTTTTGTTCTCTGATCCTAGACCTTTGAAATACTCTACAACTGTTCCAAATCAACTCGGAACTATAATAAAAATATTCTTTCAAGCAATGAAGAAGCAGCTTCACAAAGGCATTTCGATTTACATAAAAAGAGTGACTGATACACGCGATTCATTTATTACTGCAACTATTTTGAAAGAACTAGCGCCTTGAGTAAAGGTAATGGAATTGTTATGTCTCAATTTACAGATTGATGGATAACACTTGTCAAACGTATAGTGCAAGTACCTAGTGGAATTAGGTTCACATTTTATCTTGAGGTATTGTCGCAGTGGAAGCTACTCACCGATAAATAAATCACTGACGAAAGCATTTGGCTTTCCGTTTCATTATGATTAATCTGAAATTATTTCCTTTACGTTTTTCAATTTCTCAAAATTGCAGTGAAACATAGTTTTTTTGAATGATTCAATTGTAATTACGTTGTTGGACACTTACGTCTTTCGTAGGCTTCCACGATTTCTGCGACTTCGTGGTTGTCTTTAGAGCAGAGTATTTCCACAAGTGTTTCTTCCTCGGTACCGATACCACTCATCGCTTTGTGAAGTTGTTTGGCTAAGAAATCAACCGGTGGTATCATCAGTGCAATAATAACATCCTCGAATTTTCCACCCAATTCCGATTTTAAGTCTTCCATCAAGTTCTGTAACAACAAAAGTTTCAAATAGTAAGATACAATTGTACTTTTCGCTACTATCTCAAATTCGTACAATTTTTACAAGTGTCCGATCCCTAACATTATACATTTTTTACGATAATTGCATCGCGGAATTATTGTTTCACGAACTTTCAAAATACTGCGGCTTTTGAAAAATTAGGAATCCTCGGAAAAACAGTTACAGAAAATTTCTCTTTTGGGATGAGATTTTGTTTATCCGATGTTTAACAATTAATTATTGTTAACTTTTTTATTCCCGTGCGATGCTTTAACGAGACAATTCAATGTTAATATTGCAATGTTTAAAATAATCGTTAGCAATTTAAATTCTCGTTATTCATAACTGGTTCCATAACTCGTTTATCTTTATATCCATGGAAATGAAATTGATATTGTACCGAATGATTTCGTAGCAAACACTCCTTTGTTATTTAGTGCCGGTTTAACAAGGAAGTTTAGTACTAGTTGTATATATTTTGCAGGTAGTAATTTTGTAATCATGATGCATCGTTGTTGAGCGCAACTACGAGAATTCCAGTTAAATTCATCAAATCTAAAGGAGTCGTTCTAGTGATGAGTGTGGCTAGGTCAGCTAGTGGACACAATTAATTGCTTTAGCACTAATTGTAATCGGAACTTCTCTCCAAGCCACAGAGATTCAGGACAATTCGATTACATTCGATGCAATTCCATCCCTTGCTCTCGTTCTTTTCCTTCTCCAGGTATAGCAGTCTCTATACTCTATAGTTTCCACCATGAACCTCGAGATCAAATATTTTCTCTCTTTTATATAGTCTTAACACAGAAACGTTTCTTTGGAACTAATACTTTTCATCTTATAGCATTTACTTATTTACAATCTATTTCACATGATTCCAATGTCTCTATTTCCTTTCCAGAAAGTGCAATCAAACCATTTAGACGTACTTCCTGCGTGGAATGTTGGGATTACGGCATGTGAAGCTTGAGAATATAGAATTTTGTAGTTGAGTTTAAATACGGAAACTTTGAAATTGCCCTGAAACGAAAATACTGTTGACGCAGTATCGAATTACAAGAAAGTGGCTCTGTCGCCACTTTCCACCTGTAGGGACTGGGTTTAGTTCCCGTTACACACTGAAAAAGCTGTAAATAAAGCAAAGGAGCAGCAAACGATCCAATACTAAATGAAAGGGGATTGCGATGTCAAAGACAGTGGGAAATTTATTTAAAAACTGTCAAGTTACATCAAAGCATCTTTGGAGGTGATTGTAAGTAAATGTTACACGTGTGCGATATTACAAGATTATGTTACAAATGACGAACTCCGCGAGGCATTTCGAATTCACTCGGAGATTCCAACTTTTTGGAGGTTCAAATTGAGATTGACACTAGGGACTTTACTAGGGACAAATACTGGAGCATGTATTAAAAAATGTTGCGGGCAACAATGACGTCTTTTACCACGAAAATTCAAGCAATTGAAATTTTCGAAAAGCATTTCTTATAAAAGGGTTTATTTTTTTTAAAATATAAGGCATTTGCCATTATCACTCGAGACATGTTTTGTGGCCAAGGATTGTGTAAGATCATAATACCGCGCTTCTTGTAAATTTCTCACTATACGTTCGCTCATTAATGCCAAGTATTACGGAGAAGATATGATGCATGCGAGCGTGCATAACCATTCAATTTTCGTGACAAACGAGTCTTCACCGAGAATGATTCATACGCCTATTGTTTCCAAGCTGTAAAGAGAATCCGTCATATATGCACAAATGTCGTATACGCACAATGACGAAAAGACTTATCTTGAACTTTCAGCGTTTCCTTTTGCCAGTGCCTGCTTGCACGTAAACTTTTGTGCTGACACGCACACAAATGTATAGGTACGGTACATAGAGTTCCGTTAATGCTGGATGTTCGGTTATGAATAAATCGTAAGTCTTACTACATCTTCCAACTTACGTCCCTGAAGAGTTTTTATTATAACACCCATATCTGCAATTGTATAGTTTTCTTTGCCGTTTCCATACTTTTTCATTTCCTCTTCTGTATCGAAATGAATATTTTATTTCCATACTTTGTCTCTACACTTCGTACATTCGACGTGCTTCCATTCAAAAGTAGGCTAGGAGTAATATAAAGGATGGAAAGCTGAAAACAGAGGCACGCTGAAACGGTACGCACAATTTTCCATTTTTGAAAGAGGAAAGTTTTGACATTGTTTCGGATGAAGAGAAACGATAGATATGGAACGATTGCAAAAGGCTTGTGCGGCGGCTCTTATGCCATTTTAGATTGAGATATGCAGCTTTTCAAAGTATCTTCGAAGCATTGTTCATTTCTTCGCGTGGTTTACGTTCCGGTATAAACGCCCAGCAAACTAAAACAGATCGTATCGACCCGCAGTAACAGAAGTATTCGCTCGCTATTAACTATTATCGTTACTTCGCACAGCTACTTTATACCTTTTCCGCGGGATGACTTTCCACTTAAACAGTTACTGGTTGCATTCTGCAGAAAGAATACTTTATGCACAAAGAGGCTACCATTACTTTCTTGCCGAATGGTTCACTAGAGACACTTTCATGCCTATTGTGAGGTTTTGTAGTACCGTTTCCCGTTGTAACATGCTTCCATCAGCGTTTGATCACTGTTTTTAACGTACTTTTGTTATCTTTTTTCTTTTAGTTTATCAAAAAAGGGTTTATTACGATCACTTCGAAATTCGAGTATCACAAGTAATAATACTAATTACTGTGCACTTAAAGGGTTAGCAATAAATTTGGGCAAATCGTGCTTACAATTTATGGTTAACCGACGTTTATTCAAAGTGTGCGAATGAAGAAATCCTATAGGTTAATTAGAATATTAATTTATTTCGATTTGTGATTAATTAGGTGCCTGAATTTTGCATTAATATTGGATTTTTATACGTTGGTTTTTATTGAGCGTTATTGTTGACTACCGTTGCTGACTTTTGTGTTGTTGCATCGGAGTGCTTTGAAAAACATTATTTAGAAACTTCTTTAAAAAGTTGGAAGGAAACTTTTGGCATTTTGAGACTCGGAAGGTGTTAGAGCTTACAGGTATCAGATGCGCGCTTGTAAGAAACAAGTTCCGCTACACCACATACGGAGTGGTATTGGGTGTCTAAAACTTTACGTTCTCCTCGACTGGGTGTAGTATTTTCCTATTATTGCAAGAAGTAAAATGCCACGCCTCTCTTTCAATTAGTATCAGTTTCGACATAGGTGGGAAGTGCTTCTTAATTTTCTCAGGGAAAATTTCTTCACAAGGTCAATACAAAGTATTCTTAAAAAAATTCGACCTTTGGAATCTACTTTTGGGGACTTTCGGGTGACCCTTATCCGATGTATTTTTTTTCGAGGAATCCTTTTTTACTGTCGAAATTCTCAAAATCCAACGGGAAACACGATTTTTCCTCAAAAAACCTACTTTTTTCAAATTCCGCTAGGATTTCGTTAAATTTGACCTTGGAAATCGATTCTACGGGAGAAATTACCCCTAGAAATGACTTGTCCAACCCTGTTTTTAAAGCTTTAATTTTTAGCCCATTTTTGGGGTAAGGGGAAGGTATGCCCAAAAAAATCGACTTTTGGAAAAATCTTATTCGCACTTTCGGAAGACCCATACCCGATGTATTTTTTTCCGAGGAATCCATTTTTACTGTCGAAATTCTCAAAATCCAATGGGAAACACGATTTTTCCTCAAAAAACCTACTTTTGACCAACTTCCGCTGGGATTTCGTCAAATTTGACCTTGGAAATCGATTCTACGGGAAAAATTACCCCTAAAAATGACTTGTCCAACCCCGTTTTTAAAACTTTAATTTTTACCCCATTTTTGGGGGAAGGGGAAGGTATGCCCAAAAAAATCGACTTTTGAAAAAAATTTTTGCGCACTTTCGGGAGACCCATATCCGATGTATTTTTTTCCGAGGAATCCATTTTTACTGTCGAAATTCTCAAAATCCAACGGGAAACACGATTTTTCCTCAAAAAACCTACTTTTTTCAAATTCCGCTAGGATTTCGTTAAATTTGACCTTGGAAATCGATTCTACGGGAGAAATTACCCCTAGAAATGACTTGTCCAACCCTGTTTTTAAAGCTTTAATTTTTAGCCCATTTTTGGGGTAAGGGGAAGGTATGCCCAAAAAAATCGACTTTTGGAAAAATCTTTTTCGCACTTTCGGAAGACCCATACCCGATGTATTTTTTTCCGAGGAATCCATTTTTACTGTCGAAATTCTCAAAATCCAATGGGAAACACGATTTTTCCTCAAAAAACCTACTTTTGACCAACTTTCGCTGGGATTTCGTCAAATTTGACCTTGGAAATCGATTCTACGGGAAAAATTACCCCTAAAAATGACTTGTCCAACCCCGTTTTTAAAACTTTAATTTTTACCCCATTTTTGGGGGAAGGGGAAGGTATGCCCAAAAAAATCGACTTTTGAAAAAAATTTTTGCGCACTTTCGGGAGACCCATATCCGATGTATTTTTTTCCGAGGAATCCATTTTTACTGTCGAAATTCTCAAAATCCAACGGGAAACACGATTTTTCCTCAAAAAACCTACTTTTTACCAACTTCCGCTGGGATTTCGTCAAATTTGACCTTGGAAATCGATTCTACGGGAAAAATTACCCCTAAAAATGACTTGTCCAACCCCTTTCTGAAAACTTTAATTCTTACCCCATTTTTGGGGGAAGGTCAAGATTTTAATACATGCATTCTTGTTCTTTGCACTAATAAAACTATTGCATGTTAGTGGTTAACTAGATTGTTTTATGTAACATTAATTAATTGGAAAACATTTTTCATACAGCGATCATTGACTATTAATTTCCTTTTAATCACATTTGTTAGTCTGTAGATGGCCCAAAGACGGTAAATGTACCTTTGAGTGCTGCTTAATTTTTGCTATCGAACCCTTTTAACGCAAATTAAAAATACCCTTTGATGGTATTAATAAGAGTAATACCACGACTTATTTATCACAAGCCGTAGATGCCACTGAAGTTGCGATGTAAGGTCGCTTTTCAATTAAAAAGTATTTCTTAGGTGGCATTATAACTTTACGGGTTAATAATGCAGCACAAAATGCATCGATTCTGAGTTAGCTATTGATAGGAAATTATGAATAATAATTTTACAAAATTTTAGAATATATCTTTTCAATAGGTGGAAAAAAGTCCACGGTTTTCTCTTCAACAATGTGAATTAGATACAAGTGAAGTACATTTTACAAGTAATTCAATTTTCCTATGTGCTGACACAAAAGGGCAGTTTGGGTTGACAGAATACACGTATCCACGGCATTTTCGTACAAACGTGATGTCAGCTTTAAGTAAAAATGTTATTGTGCCATACTAATGTGGAGAATCACAATGTTTTCACAGATAAACCACTTACAAAAAAGCTTGGGAAAAAATAGTCAAGGAAAGAGTTGCTTCTGGGATGTTATCAAAGGAAATTGTATCATGAAGTACACTTTATATTTTTACTCTTTAATTAACATACGTTGAAAATACAAAAACAAGTCACCATTTTCAACGAACACAATAGCATTTGTATTAAATTCACATAAAATTTCATGTAAAATCTATCGTTGCTAAAATCAATTTTACGGAATTAATCAAAATTCTGCAAAATCCGATGGTTAATTGGATGGGCATTTTCATGCAAACATAGAAAACGTGGTAGAGCATAAAAAGGCGTGAGAAAGTACGCTTATACCATGGTATAACCATTTTATTATTCAAAAAGGTTTTCCGAGTGAAACCGTGAACTTCGTTCCATTTTGAAGAAAAATAAACTGTACTCGCTATATCCCCTAAGGCTCGACATTGTTTTGGCAGTAAAACATTATACAAGTCTATTCTTACAAATTCAAATATATAGTTGTAAAAGAGATCAAACTAAAACGTTACAATGTATTGTGCTCAAAGCGAAGTACAGCATTATGGAAATTGAAATAGACACGTGACAATTTAATTACTGACACAAATCGTGAAAATAAAAAATCAAACCAATCTTAAAATAAAATAATATTCCATGAGGATTGGTCTGAGGATATTTACTAATACAGGGTGCGGTATTTGATAAAAAATTAATGCAACAGAATGTATGTCGCTTTTGTAAACACGTTGAAAATTGAACATTTTCTGATTTTGGAAAATGCTACAAGTGGGTCCCTTAGCGGTTGTAATCGAGGTTACGATTATTACTGTTCCACAAGCAATTGCACAACAATTATTGGTATTAGTAAAAGTTTGACTTTAGGACAATTCAACAAGTCGACGCTAAGTTTAGCTTCTTCAGAATTTTAAATGTAAACAAAGTTTAAAAATTATGGAAAACTGATGATACAAAATATATAAGAGCTTTCTAAAAGTGCTCGATGCTCTTCAGCTTTGCCTTTCTTAAATATTATCAACATCTCAAAGCACTCAGCACTCTCATCTAGAAGCCTTTAAAGAGTTCAATTGTCGAGTGCTCACCCTATATATCCAGGTTCCTTATCTAGCCTCATTATAGAAAATCAAAATATTGTATTGCGAATTAATATTCATACACCCACCGTGAGCCAAAGCAGTCTAACACAGTATAGATGTAAAGTAACCGACTTGATATAACTGAGGTAAATGATGGCAAAACATAAGTGAAAGACTATAGAATTGGTGGGTCGGTTCAGGCGTTGTACTAAGTTGTAAGAACAATCAAGGTCTTCGGATTAAAACCATAAGTCTTGCTGCAGTTTAATTAAGGGTATATCGATTTTCTAGATATAATATTGTTCGTCGCTTCTAACTACATTTTTCATAGTTTCATTACACCGTCATTATCTTCACTGAATTCTATATATATGTATATATGTATATAAAACAAACTTTCTTTATTTTCCTCATTTTCTTACTGGGGGAATTACGATAGAAAGTAAAGACAAAGAAACCGTCCCTCTCCTCCCGTTGCGAAGAAGGGGTTAAAAAATAAGTTGAAGATATTATTTTAACGATAAAGGAAAACAGTGAGGTATATTAAATATAATTCAGATATTTGTCCTAAAAAGAGATTTCATTGTACTTATTAAAAACAAAATTTGGTCATCTAATGTAACCTACCTAAATTATGTTGCGTTTCGTGCATCCTTATAATATGTGAATAGCATTAATTTTAAATAATGAAAAACATATTCGAGCTGTTGATAGTAATTGTCCAATGGCTCATTACCGAAGGTGTAATTTTATTAATAATTGGCCGATCTCGGAAGTGAGTTGAAATTTTACATACTCTCCTTTCTTTCAATTTTTCTAAAATTATTTCTAATGAACGGTGCATAGTGAGGCTTATTCCCATTACATATGACGTTCAGTATAGTGAAGAGTTATCAAATATTTAGAAACTGCAACGGTTAGGATGTGCAACCAAATAGGTAAGATGAGATAACCGTGTAGCCCATCATTTTAGAGGTAGACGCAATAGAAAAGACCATTCAGTAGATCAAGACGTAAATACAAGAACATAGAAGGAAGAACAAGGAAGATAGAAATTTTCGCAGACAATGGACAGAGTTAGTTTAGGATAAGGATGCATCCTGAGCTTACCATGGTGTCCTATAGTACCTTGATAAGGATATCATAGTCGACGTCATAAAATGTAATGGAATACGTAACTGGTATATAATTATAAATTTCTTGAGCTTATTCAAGGCCTTAGTTCAAACTTATGGTACCTGTATGTGAAACAGTACACATTAACGTTATTCCAAAATCCATAGTTCCATGATTCTAATTATAATCTGATATTTATAATTATAATCGCTCTTTTGGATTTTGAAAATGTGACTTCAAATGTGAAATGAAGCGCAAATAGATAACCCGTAGGTACTCAATTTTATGATCATTTCATGATTTTTAGTTTTTTGCTTGACCTCCTGGATTGCACTATTAGATCTGTCATTTTGAAATTTCAAAATCTGTTTTCAGCCTCGTACTCGGCAACCCTAAACAATTCTCGCGATGAAGTTTCAAGAAAAAAAAATAAATAAATAAAAAAATCGGTGCCGCAAAGGGTTAAATCAATTTTGCTTATAATACTAAAAGTTTTCATGATGAGAAAAGTAGATTGGATACTTACACGACCATATTCTGCAGTGAAGAACTTTGCTATCTCTTGTCTTTGAGAGTTGCTGCGTGCAGTCAGAATATCAATGATAGCTTGCTCATCAGTACCAAATCCTTTCATAGCGGATCGAAGGGCAACGCCATCCTCAGCAGCGTTGAAGCCAGCTGCTGGTCTTACGGTGGGTTCACGCTAAACCAGGAAAGAGAAATTTACTGTTAGATGTGTGAAAATCATCAGCCGCAAGCGATTACCGCAATAATTTAGAAGAATAATAAATCAACAATGATAATCAATAAAAACAGTGTTATTAATTATAATTAATGGAAAGAGATGAAAACGGAGAAATTAGAAAAACTTGAAAAATCTCTCAGGATTCAAAAGTGTTTGGAATAGAACCCCGGTTTATTTTTTTAGATAAAAGATTCAGATGCACAATAAATCGTACCAACAGTTGTATTTTTGTATGTCGACAGTACATTATTTTTCTTTTTTTAATTCAGTTTTTTTCGTTCCGTATAAAAATGTTTGGACGGAGAAGCAGATTGCACGAAACGATTACAAAGGTACCTGCTTTGAATGCAAATAAATTATAAACGACACTGATAATTTTATTTGAATACCTATAGTTCCCTCGTTGAATAATCAAAAGAAGAACTTACTTTTTTCACTAAATGCAATCTACGATAAAGAAGATAACCTTGTCCCAGTTTTAAGAATACTACCAACCCCTCGCTATTTCGAAGAAACTTTTACTT
The DNA here is from genome assembly GCA_949825005.1 of Gasteruption jaculator. NCBI lineage: Eukaryota > Metazoa > Arthropoda > Insecta > Hymenoptera > Gasteruptiidae > Gasteruption > Gasteruption jaculator. The sequence continues at coordinate 7,638,510 of OX463774.1, forward strand.
CTGAAATGTTAAACGATGATACATTTTATTTCGACATAGAATGCTTTTCAGCAGATAAGAAAAGTTGCTCCTTCTCGTCTTGGAATCAATGTTGATCAAAAGAATCCCGTTCCAAATTGCATCTACATAGTAACAGCCACTTCATGGAATTAAAAGGTTTCACTAAAGTTACACACAATCACGCGCAGGTGGTCTACTTCATGAAGAAGAGCCGCTTCGAAATTATTAAAGAAAGTCGCATTAACATTCGGACGGTTGCTTCTAATGATCATTTAAATTAGGTAAAAAGAGAGTAAGAGGCAGAAAAGGAGAAAAAAAGCTACGAAATAAGAAGTCCTCACATCGATATTCTTCATATTTCATGGAAAGCTTCAGCGAGGCTTTTCGTTTTCTTGTAAAAATTTATTTTTACTATATTTATTGTATACATTGATCAAAGACTGAAATAAGCTTGGTAAAGTGCGCTTGCTAACGAACTACTTACGATATTTTTAGTAAAATTTTCTATAGCAATTAAAATAAAAACAAAAAATATAGGTGAAGCTTTACTGCTTTTCTGCTTCCAAAGTAACGCATTACTTGCTTTATTATAAGAAATACCGACTTTTACGAGTCCTTTGAAGAGTCGTCTTGCATTTCAAATCGGGAAGGTGAGGTCTTTGTTAATGATAATAGGCAAATGAGAGGCAACTATCTTAATTAGCTGAGTATCATCAAACGACAGTTCGCTGGCTTAAGGAAATGAGAATGGGAACTTTCTTCTGTGATTCTACCGCAAGTGAGTAAAAATAATATTGTGTTATTATTTAATAAACCCTCACGCCATACAAATGTTTGTCTTATTCCTTCTTCCCCCGAAGAAATTGGACAAATGTTTGGGAATCTTAGTATTTTCGTAATTAATTTCATCAATTATACACAATTTTTAATTGCGTTAGAATGAGAAGAAATGTATTTTTTAATTCTGGTGAAACGTGTACACGCGACCGGCCAAAGAAATGATAAATACCAAGCGTGCTTCTGGTGTTGCTAGATTTGAATTATTGGTTATGGTTATGAAGCAAACGTTTAGAGAATTCATACGCTGCAATTTCGCACAAAAGCAGAATTTCTAACTGCTTGTGTTAAATCATATATGTTCTTATAGAAACAACGTGGCCACATATGTGGATAGAAATTAGCATTTAATAACTTGCACTTTGTGTACAATTGGACTGGATTGTCGACAAACAATCAACTACGAGTGACAATCTAAGTCATAACTGGCTTTTGAAAGACACATGTCTTTCGATTAAAACAACGCTAGTTAAATTCATTCACTGAAATGGATTTTGACGTGCATAAATGTTTGACAAGGTGTATACTAAAGTAAAAATAGGGAGAACGTCCAGGAATGAATATGTTCTCTACTAGTTAATTATCAAATTTGTTTTTACATTCTATTTTCCTTGAATGTAGCTGCGGTGGTAAATTTCTGAATTCAATTTAAAAGTTATCTGCAAGTTAAGAAATTCACAGCCCGGAGCTTTCTCGGAAAAAAGTTGCTAAGGAGTCTTCTCCATCAAATGGAGATGGATTTTGTATCTTGCGCCTTGGGCAACATTTGGGATAAATTTAACATGCGTTGAAGGAACAAAAAGATTCGTATATTTCTTACTTCTTGACGTTCTTCAAAATTATTTTAAATATTCCGGAAAATGGTGTACTTGCGTCCAATATTGCAAAATACCAGCTAATAACGGTTAACTTTTTCGTAATGGCAATAGCGGGTGTAAAATGTTCAATTTTGAAAAGGCGGTGATACGTTGGATTAATTTACTTTATTCGGTTCAAAAAAGTGAGTAATTTTCTTTCCCAAATTTTACTTTCAATTGGGTTTTAGTTAATAATTGTACGGAAACGATTCAAAATCTGATAAAATATTTTATTCATCCGGATTCTCAAAAATTGTAGGGGGTGGTACAATTGAAACGAATACATTTTTCATGCACTCAAGAACCAGCTGAATTCTCGCCAAGTGTTTGGGGTATAGATTCGTTTCAAACGGACTGTTTAAGATTTAGGTGTGCAAAATTCTTTAAAAGTGCTTGAAATTTTCTTAAAGTATTACCTGCAAAATTACTATTCCTAGACACGTTTGCTGCATTTTTGAAGGGTTACTCGAAATGGAATAAACGAAGGAATTCTGGAGATACCTATTTTGCATAAATGTAACTCTTGAGATGCGAGCTTTCTCGCTCGTAAATGTAAAACTGGTTGTAAGAGTTATAAACTTCTGAAGAAACCGTAATTCTCTTTTTTGAAGACTACGTTTCGGTTTTCGCATTTTTACTACGTTATTTCTAAAAATAATTATTGTTGTTTTTTGCAAAATGGCAAAAAGAAGTGACAATTTGTCCCGTAATTATTGCATTATAAATGATACCAATATTTCATTTGCCACCTTTATTTCTAAAAACTAGGAATCATTAGGAGGGACCATTTTTTGCTAGATTGTTTTATACAAAAAGATACTGAAATACTGAATGTATATTTCTTTGAGACAAAAAATTGTTGAATTTTTCAAACTACTTTTTATCGAATAATGTAGTTCTGCTACACTTTTTCTAGTAAATCGATTGAAATGAAACAGCGTTAGCAAAAAGCCATTTCTCTTAGAGAAAAGTACTTTTCCCTATATCTCTTGAAAGCTTGTTAATTTATTTCACTGGGGAATGGGATCGTCATGGTCTATTCAAGGACAGTATAACGCAGGGTATCGAAAATACAAGCTGAAGTTTAAAGGATTTACTGTATTTATACGATAAAAGGAAGAATACATGAAGTTACGTTAATGAAATTGTGCGGTTTTAAACAATAGACCCCTGGTTTTATTTAATTACTATGTAATTCGTCACCTAAGTTATGTACATTAATTTACTAACTACTTGAATTACATGTCGTAATAGTTTACAGACGGTGTAGCATTAAGCAGTGACAACAGAGACTGGAGTTTAAGATTTATACTGGCGTTCTAATAAAAAGCACAGGATGCACAAACATGCTCTTCATAAAAATGGATCGTTCATCCATTCCGTTATTGATGTACTTCCATTCAAAAAAATGTACGTAAGTCTCTTCTTGAAATAAAATATTTATCGGGGTGATTTCCACTTAATGTTGGTAATTTGAGGTGACATTAGTTGGCGAGCGTTGAGGGAAAGTTATTTTGATCAATTTTTTCGCATATTTGCAATCATTTATTCATTATGGACCGAATTTAAAAAAAAAACATAGGGGACGTTAGGGAAAATGTAAAACAATATTTTTGTCCTATTTTTCAGACGCACGAAATTTTTTATAGCCAATTACCGAGCACCCTGTTTACGGATATGATAGCAATATTAGTGTATTCGAGGTAAATGGAAATGATTGAACCCTGTTAATATTTCGTGTATATTTTCGTAGGTATTAATTTTAGATACAAATATTCCACTAATTATCAAACATATTATTTATTTTCGTTGCTAAAACAGATAATACTCATTGTCAAATATAGGGATGATGTTGGTCATTGTACCAGTAATATCATGAGTTTCAGTTCAAAAAAAATTGTTATTTCCTCATCTGTACTTTTGTTTCATAAAAAAGAAGTTTTTTATTTTAGAATTTTTAATGCCAATAAGTTTTTATAACGTTGCACAATGAAGCCATTATTTTATTAGCCTTTGATGACTCATAACTCTTCAGCACTTGCCATAACCATAAGTATGTCTCGCGGAATAATGTGTTCAGCTAATATTTACTATATTTTTAAAATAGATAAACATAATTTTGTTAATTTATGCACTAAAATAAAAAATTCAATCTCATTTTTAAAAAGTGTAGTAATGTTCGAAAGATTGTTCGAAAGTTTATTGACTGTCAGGAAACCGAATGACAGAAGTAGGTCCGTCCTCTATCCTACTTCTGGTTCTTTTCTGGTTTATTTTTCAATAACTCGAGTAATGAAGCTACATTACGATAAAATTATGCATTATCAAAATATTTTTAAAAATTCAAAAACAGGATTTGATTTTGTAATGTGATAATTTTCTACTTTTGTCGCAAAACAATATTTTCGGAAAATATCAGTTCACGCCAAAAGCTCTTCTATTTTTAAGTGTTCAGCCTTTGAGAGTCACATTTAGGTTAAGAACTAGGTTGATATTTATGTCCATCCCAGAAATGTAAACACGACTTCGAGTACAAGGCAAGCTTGTACACAGATTGGTTGCTTCGGTAGATTGGTTCCTAATTGAACCAATTATACGCATTGGGATACTCAACAAACAGAATAGCAGACAAGTGGAAGGTATTAATTCGCAATGGACATAACCATCCAGAAATTAAGGACGAAATCCTGAATCTCCTTTAATAACCTCGCAGTTATTAAACACCGAGAACAGAAAGGAGCAGACACATAAATGAGAAGACGAAGGAGGAGACGGAGCATCCCGTCTCCTCCCGGCTTGAACGGGGCACCTCGAAGGATTTTGGAATCGGAAATTAGATACTGGCCTTTAGACACGGCTACTTTAAAAAAAATATGGCAATTTGTCAAATATTTGTCTTCGATTTTTCACCGATATTTTATTTTGTCCGATAAAGCTTTGGAATATTTTTACCACATATGGTGAAGTAGCGTAATAAGTATCTCAGAAATTTTTTAGAAACTGGGAAAAAATAATCTTAACAAAAATGAAAACAAAGATAAACTAAATATGTGCATAGTATCTATTCGCCTAAAAACTGATTGACGGAAAAAATCACAAGATTCGAACCAAAAGAAGCCTCAATGGAAGGAGAATGCTGTATGCTGAAAGTGCAGGATGCTTATTATTGAAAATATTGATGTTACTCAATTTCTATTAAGAGAAGCTCTATATGAAAAATTCGGAACAAAATGCCATGAGAGCCACAAAGTTCAATGGAGCCAAGATTGCCTCTCGAGTGGTCGCGTTGGACGTATTCACGTCACCACTCGACCGATTTTCTGGTCAATAAACCCCAATACGCAATCGAACCTGTAAAAGCTCGCCTTAAACATCTATAAGCCCATGGGCACTAAACTATCCAAAGACCATTATTGCCTCGAAAAATTTTCCCAAAAAAAACTGCGGCACGGTGGTCGAGTAGTCGCGTTTAACCCTTTCAGTGTTTCAGGAATAATATTGTCTCATCTCAGTTACATAACAACCATTGGGAAAATATTATTACATGTACGTGTAAATATACGAAAAATAGCCGAGAACTATATTTTGCTGTAATGCGTGCCACAAATTCCTCTGAAATATATATGTCCCTTCCTATAATCTCACATAAATTGCACCAAATTTTAAAAAAGAATTTTTTTTATGTTTCTACTCCTTAAATACATAAAATAATAACATTAAAATAATTCCGATGTGTGAAAGTTATTTTTACTTTCTTTGTTTTCCAATGTTTCCACCTACATCTTTCTTTTTCCCATTATTTCGTAATTAAGAGGTATTGCCATTTTTCGGTGGGACACACTTTTTACTTTTTTTTATTGCAATGTGAATAATAACATTTAATTGAAACATTAGATAACGCGAAATCGTATCTACTTTTCCAGAAAATTACTTTTTTATTTATAATGAAATTATTACCAAAGTTGCACATCATTAACATATCATGAATATGAAGCAAGTTAATGGAATGAATTATAGTTTCTCCGAACCTCATTTTCATGTTATTAAATAATTGAGTACTTGATACTCATTATTACAATAATAAATTCAATATTGAATAATATTCATTAATTAAATAACAGTGATATTAATATTAACCATCTGATCAATATTTTAATTACATTAATATATTATTGGCAAGGCTTTTTTCATTTCCCTCGGTCGCTTTATATTACTCGTAGATTGTTATACGAGAGAAGGTATCAAACAAAAGTTGAAAATTTTACAAAACACCATTAATAAATTATATATTGCATAATTGTATACGAAATTTCACAAAAAAATGACAATTGTACTGAATTGTATTTTTTCTGAATAAATTTCTCGGTATACACTTTATTTCAAAGGAGTCTGTCTTCTTCAATTCGTAACGTTGCTATTGAATTTTCTTGATTTCTGTGAAGCACTTCAAATCTTTGTATCCAACAGAAATTCATTTTTAAATGGCAAAGTACGAAATAAAAAGATTTCTTACAAGCACCCATTGATGATTGAAATCTTTCAACTGCTGATGTCGCCTCAGCATTTGCTGGCGAACTGGCGGGGATGATAAGTGATAGAATTAGTTTCTCTCTGCGAGTTTTGATCGCTACCCATAAGTTTCCTGAGAGTTGGTCCTACAGTTTTTATCAAAATGAATATTTCTCTGGGGGCAGGGCGGTTCTGAGATGTGAAGTTATCTCTGAAACGTTGGTTTCTACAACGCTAAAAAACATAAGTGAACAAAAATTAACATTCACGGTGCAAACGGTCCCTTCTTATTCAGTTAAGGTCTCTTGCTTCCTTAGAGAACAAGTTTTCCTTAGCTTAATTATATTGTAGCATTAACTCTGGGGTCATTCGTTTTTTAATTGAATCCTCTAACCTTAGCGAAGGAAGCATTTCCAGCAGAACTTTTGATATCCTGTTGGATTTAAAACCTACAGAACCGTTAAAGATTGTATAGAAAGGAGGTTTTCTAGAATCTGACAGATGATTGTCGAGAAATGAGATGGAAGAAGCACGCATTACTGCAGTTTCGGTATCGATCAACGACGTATCAAGATTTTTCTACATATATGTCTCGAAAGGAACCGCGAAGAAAAGAAACGGAAGCTCGGTTTACTCCCGCAAATGGTCGTACTTATCGGGGTCTTTTTTGAACATGCAGAGCAATTTCTCACGAGTCAACAGGCGGAAGTGTGTGTTTTACATTTACGACGGTTTGAGGAAATATTAAATTAAGCTTTTTGGGGAGTAATGTTGCCTTTCATTACCATAAAGGAACAGAATGTAAGGAACAGAGAATTGGGTTTGTTAAATAAATTATTATAAATCGCTTTTTTGGAAAATATATTTTTAGAATCAATTCTATGCGTCAAATTACCCCTCGAAATGGGTTGTCCAACCACATTTTTGAAACTTTAATTTTAACCCTATTTTTGGGGAAAGGGGTATGCCCACAAAATTCGACTTGTGTAAATAACGTTTTAGATTATTTCACAACTTGAAATCATTTTTTATAAGTCAGTGCTAAAATGTTAGAAAATATTCGTCTTCTAAAGACGTAAATGAAAGAGTAACATGTACAGTATTTTCTTCTTCAACGCTTTCTTTAAATCCTAAGTTTGCTTTTGAAAAATCATAACTCTCGAATAAAAAACCTGCAAACCTCCTGCGAGAATTTATTTTCAAAGTTGTGAATCTGTGCTTATAGTTCTATACATTTCCAGCCGTCAGTAAATATTTTGTTCAAGTATTGAATTTATAGTGGAGAAAATACGTTTCGCTTCTTTTTTAAAATTCTGCTTTTTTAACATTTTAAACATTTCATCATCAAATGAAAACTGAATAAAAAGCCAAAAAACGCATCGCTCGGTGGCTTTGACGGTGAAAAGCTTTAATTAGCTTTTAAAGAAGTATGCCTTTATAAAAGAAGCTTATGCAGCTTCTGTAACAGTTTGTGCGAAAGGTTTGAGTTTCACCTTTTTAGTTTGCAAAAGGGTTAGATCTCCTGAATTTAACCTTTACTATTGTAGAACAATTTTTTGAAGATTAAATCTTTTCTGGTATTTTAGTTCTTCCAAAGATTTCTATTTTACTTTGTTTGACGAATTATGAAAATACTAAATTTTCAATTTTATTCTGGTACAAACAATTATACAAAGTTTCATTAAAAATTGGGGTGTTCTCGAATAAGGAATTAAAGGACATCACCAATCTTGAGGTTGGAATAACTTTCAAAAATTCACGTGATTTTTTCAAGACTTCAAAGAACTAGCTCTACTTTTGATGAGTAAATATTATCAAACTTAATACTAGCATATAAATTAATTGAATGCTTCGTTAATTTGCATTGTAAATACAGTTATAATAATTTTTTTTCTACCAAAACCAACAAGACTTCGCTCCTGTAAATTCTTTATTTATTTTCAGACCAAGAAAGAAGATTTAGAGAACTAAGATATATAAAATAAATAACAATTTTACTTCTTGCAAGAGGAGATATATTTAAGTTGGAGACTTTCAGGACTCTCTAAACTTTTTGTACTCTTTTTTGGTAGTTAGAGGAGCACGGAAAAGTTATGGTATCGCAAGATGAGTTTCAACATCCAATACTTACATTGTATCCTGCCATGGTCTAATAACGCTGACAGTATATCTTCCCTTTAGTCCTACTTGTTGATTTCCGTTGTTTTCCAACACCTGCATAATAAAACACAAAATTATATTAATATACATTCGTAGCTTATTACATTTATACCACAAGACTGAAATACCAATTTTTGTAAATTTATTTTTTATCCCATTTTTAGAGGAAGGGGAAGGTACGCCCCAGAAAATTGACTTTTGGAAAAATTTTTTGCGCACTTTCGTGAGACCCATATCCGATGTATTTTTTTCCGAGGAATCCACTTTCATTATCAAAATTCCCGAAATCCAATATGAAACACGATTTTTCCTCAAAAAACCTACTTTTTATGAACTTCCGCTGGGATTTCATCAAATTTGACCTTTGGAATCGATTCTACGGGAAAAATTACCCATAGAAATGACTTGTCCAACCACATTTTTGAAACTTTATTTTTTACTCCATTTTGGGGAGAAGGGGTAGAAATTTAAAAATCCATGCCTTCATTCGTGTGGTGCATATCAATGCGATGCATGCCTTGATTAAGTGCTGAATTGTTTTGTTTCTTGACATGGACCATTCTTAAAACGTTCACTCACAATCAGTGTGGTTGTTGCTCCCATAAACATCCATTATTATATATCTGTTAAGTACAACTACCCGAAAAACCAATTACACATTTTATATTCTCCCATAAGAAAATCTTTCTAAAAAGGATAAGAGAAAAGGCACATTCTCATTGTTTGGCAGCATTATACTTATATCTTCTCATGGATTTAATGTATATATATATATATAGATACCAAGTACATCTACGCAAAGTCCCAGGAGGGATAAGGATGACGCTGCGGGTGCCGCATGAGTAAAATAAAAAGCAAGTTACCCAGTATTTTACGAGGGCTACGTACAGTGTATAGTTTGCACTGGTGATATAAAGCACCCTATCGTATTTCTTGTTTTTATAGTGCCTGGTAAATTCAACTATCATAAAGGTCTGTATCGTAAAAAGTTTAGTTCATTCAATGCAGAAAAAAAGAGAAAAATGTAAGAACTAGAGGAAAGTTGAAAAGTAAGAATACCAATCTTCAAAGATACAAGTATCCGTTAACACTGGAAATTTAAACCACGAATTTTTTTTATCAACTCCAGAACACCGTAAATTAATGACAGATAAATTATGTACACCTGTTTTTTTTCCAGGTTAGAAATATATTGGTACTTAATATTTGTGCTTATTAATTTTTTTTTCTATTTGTGATTAACTATCGGCGCCTAAGCGTCACACTCAATGAAATTACGTAAAATGAAGGAACAATGAAAAAAATATGGAATGATGATGGTTCTGGCTTGAGATCGAACCTCGGGACTTGAAACCTCCCTCATGCGACTCTGGCGAATTGCCACCGAGCTACGTCGATCTATGCAGTTATGGACTCTTCTTGCCTACATATCTATAACAATCTTTTGATTAAGTGGAACCACATATGTTGTTGTTTCGACAACATTTCGCAACAACATGGTGTTGTTGACGTGGTTCGAGCACGAATGCAGGAGAACACCGTGTAGGGTTCACCCAACGGCAAGATTTTATAAATGAAGCCCAAATGCTGTTTTAGCGGATGTATTTGTAAATAGAATCCAATAGATCTTGTCAATTCAGATTCACCAGTTCGTTATTCTACATTAATAATATACGTCACAAAATTAACCCTTTGCGGTCGTATTATAGTTAAAGAAAATAGATGTCATGCTGGTCGGAAATAATTTTTTCTTGAACGGATAATGAAACACACGTGCAAGATTATGAAAAAAAAATAAAATTTAATAATTTAAGTTTGAAATTTATTGAAAACAAAAGTTATATTATATACAATTTTTTTTAAACTTTAAATAATTGTAATTACTATGGTTTTCTGTGTTATGGTGGCTGAGAGTGGGGATACGACAGCAAAGGGTTAACATTTATAAAAAAAGGACCAATTATCAATTATACATTCGTCCAAAGATATTATTTTTCGAATAACTGTGACCACATGTTGTGTTGTTTCAACAAATTTTCGCGATAGCGTGGTGCTGCTGACGTGATTCAACCGAATTGGCAGAGGAGCACTACGCAGAGTTCATCAAACAATGCTGCGGTTAAGTCGGCGAAACTTGAATCAACAACATTGGTTTTGTTGAATTTACTACATCTTTCTCTGCGTACATACAAAGGTTTTACCGCTCTGTCAAAGCTGCATCATGTGTACGATTGAGAACTGAAGAGTTGCCAGTCGGTTCTAATTAGCCGCAGGGTCTGATTGGCCAAACAGTCGCATTTGTTGTACTACTTTGACTTACCCTTCGACTACCAACTTTTCAGCCCCCAACAGTTGGGGAAAGTGGGGTCAATTGAAACAAAACTTTTTTAATAATTGTTTCATCAAATATCAAAGGACACTTAATTTTCCATTTTTATCATAGCTTTAAGTCGGCTGGTTCAATTGACCCTCCCTCGCACCTACAATCTACATTTTAAGCATATTTGATACTTCAGTCATCTTTTGTAAAAATGTTCAGCCTACAAGTTACGCTAAGGTTGGATACACACATTATTTGCAGAATATGGTTACAAATTCTTCGTAAATTGAATATCGTAAATAAGAAAATTTAGGATATTCTGAAAAAGCACGAGCAACGTCCTAGAAAATGTACAAAATAAAGTAAAACCATTTGCAGGTCATTCGGGAAAAAAATTGCGATTACGTGAAAATTGAAGAAATGTTCTCCTCCCGAAGGAACTTGTAAACTTCGCGAAGTTCCATTAATCAAGAAATAATGACACAGTTGACTTTATGATTAAAAACAGTTCTTGTTGCATGTAATACCTGACACTCGTAAACAACTCGAACTTTCGTTATTTCTTTAGAGTTCAAGTCTCCAACCTCTTTTTCTTAATGTAAATTTTTAGTGAAAGGACATTCATCTGGCCATTAAATGGATTTATGAAAACGAATTTCCTCCAACAGGAAGCTCGAAACTTTTTTATCTTTAGCAGTAAAAGGACCCCAGAATTTTCACTCTCATTTCGTTATTTTTTAAATGTAATTTGTGTTCAAAAGAAACATCATTTTTTTAATGTACACGCCCTGCATTTTTCTCAAGGTTTCTCTTTTCCCAACAAAGCGCATTAGATTGGGAAAAAAAAATTGATTCCTTCGCCATTAGAATCAAAGAAAGGACTATCGGGACAGAAGTTGAATGTGTTTTTGTCGTTTGATGCTTTGGTGAATTGGGAATGTTCGTACTAATGTTCGAGCACAGTATACGAGAAACTTTTTTGCTTTTGTCTACACAAAAGTCGAAATTCCGCGCGTCAATTGTTACTTTTTTGTAGGACTCTTTTTTAGGATAGCAGAGAAATGAGAGAAAGAAAGAGGAAGTGGAAATAACTCGATTGAAAGTAGTAGCAACTACAGGGATATATTGGAGAGACCTATTGGAAAAGCTATATGGTCGATTGGTTGTATGACTACTCGCCATATTCGTGAAATTTCAAGCCTTGTGCAAACTCTACTCTTCAATAGTCAATACCTTTGCCCTCTTTCCCTTTTTCTCTTTTCCTTTATGTGTTGTTTTATAGTCCTTTTTCATTTCATATATTTTCACTTACTTGCCTACCTTGTTACGTCTAGTAGTTAAGTTTATAGTACTGACTATTAAGCTCCGCTGTTTCCGTTCGATATCCCTTATGTCATTCATCATTTTCCATTAGGTATGATTCAAGTATTCATAAAACAGTCAGTCATTATTCACGAAAATGCTGCAACTATCATATATGGCTCTTCTCAAAATTATGGCCCTACCTTTGTATGCTGGTGCTATTTCTACTGGACAAAGAGCTGATATATGCAGCAAAAAAAAAATAAAGGCGCTAATTATTGAATTTCTAGTTGAACTGATTACGAAAGTAGTTTGGAATAACAAAGGATGTAATTAAAATTACTAAAAATATATGGTTGATGCCCTATTCAACTACAGCAATAGTTGGAATTACTATAAATTCGTTTCAGTGTAACATTTTTAATATAGCATCATAAATAATTTACCGGGTGAGTAAAAATTTTTTCACTTTTTAATAAAAAATTGTAATAAAATATTGTTGTTATATGCCCATTTATCTATTAACTCATTAATCTTTACAGTAAATTTTTCATTCCTAACATGTTGAATTAACTATGTATATACTTTATTCCTTTCGTAGGTCGAATTCGAATAGGTATATTTAATTATTATCATCATAAACGCAAAAGGTTTGAAATTGTGTGACATAAACTATCTTAAGATGTGGTCTAACATTTTTGCAGATATAATATTTTTTTGTATCAACCAGAGTAAATAATAAATTAGAAGTTATCTTCTGCTAGGGACTCCCTGTATATTTTGAATGTAATAGTAATTAAAGAAGTTTCGTTAAAACTAAAAATAATGTACAAAGTAATTTTGAAAGATAAGATTAAATTCGAATGAGTGCCCTAAACGAAATGAAAAAGAATTTTCAGGTTATCTTTTAAGGGCTCTTTCAAAAAGCACTAGACTCGTTTGAAAGGGTCTCTTTGAAACCTTGCAGGAAAAACTTTTAAATGGTCTGTCTTCCTAGTGATAGTAAAATGATCTATTCGAAGTTAAGAATTTTCTCATTTTATATTCTGATCTTTATCATAGGTAACTATAGGTTAGAGGTTGTAAAACAGAGAACCTTTTTGTTCTTAACATGTTATTTTCAAGTTTTGTATTAAATATCTCTATAAATTGTATTAAATATATCTATTTTGCATCATTCATCTCAGGTTAACACAAATTTTCATATTCTATTCTAATAAAGTGAAACTATAAAAAAAGCGTGTTGTAAAGTACTATTTACATTGCAAACATATTGCTAGAATTAATTTCCTTTCAAAAACATGAATCGAGGAAAATAATATCAGCTCTATTCTGTACGGCTGATGTTCTAAATTTTATTTGTATTATATCTTCCACGAAAATTGTTATGAATAACATTTAATGTAAAATTCTCACTCTGACAGAGAAGGAAAGCTGTGCGATTGAAGGAAACATTATTTTCATAAAAAAACAAAACCAAAGTTATATTGTAAAAATACTAATATTGTAAATATATTAATATTGTAAAAACTAATTCATATTTGATTCATATTATGTCATACCTAACCCTCTTTTAATTACATATGACCATTTTTATCCAGGACATAAGATAATCCACCCTACTAAATTGCAAATCTAGTAACAAAGAAGAAGTGTTAATTTAAAATTCACTCATTTATGAAATAGAATTGGAAACATTATTGTTTGAATTTCTAAGAACATGTAGGTGAGATAAACTTTTCTTTATATGAAATTCCCTTATAGTATCCTTCATAACATTGGATTTTTGAAGTTAACTACATTGTAATAGATACAGGAATTTAAAGTTAGAGAACTATACGTTTGTGCCTGTAGAAAAATCTTGAGACCAAAAACTTTCCTTTCTTATTTCAACATTTTCTCTTTTTTTTAATATTCATTCAGAAACTACATACTGTATCTGAGCGGAAAATGGCGCCTTTTTGTAATACACCAAGAGTTGACGCAAGTTACTAACTTTCATGGCATACTTCTAGAGATTTCGTGTAGCTTATTTTTTGTTGTGTATGTACTCGTTTTATCTCGTTTACGTGAATCAAAGTGGAAGACAGGGCAAACTTACTCTATATCACCTTTGTGTAAATTCTTTTCAGAATTGCGATAAAATGTTTTCCTTTGGAATTACGATAGATCTTGATTTTGCCCGGAAGTTTTCGAAAATTATTATAGAAATATTTCATAAAATCTGTTTTCAAAATAAGTTTAAGCGCTAACAAGTTTGAGGTTATATTCATGGGGTAGAAGATTTCGCATATTCTCTTTAAAAATTTTACAACATTTTTTGCTCAGCTTTCCGGAATCCACAAATAATTAAATTTTTAAGTAATTTATAATCACAATAATAATAATAATCGTACTTGGTAAAAATATTTTTCTGAATTAAAAGTATATAAAATTAATAAAATTAATATTAATAATAATAATAATCGTATTTGGTAAACATATATTTTTTCTGAATTTTTCAAGAAACTATTATGACTTGTATTGCATAACTGCTACTGAACTCCTGCTTTTTATCGATACATAATACACTGACTTACGTTCATTTCACATTGGCGTAAAATGCAACATATAAACTTTGCACGAATAACTGCAACTCAAGCGATGAAGTTCTTGCATCAGTAAGTGAGAATGTCAGAGTACACTCTGTATACAGTACCAACTGTAATCTTAATTTAATTCATGCCTGCTATGATTTAATACATACATTTATGTGTATAAGCTACAGATGAAATTGTAAAAAGGCTACAAACTAAACAACGAGGAAACTCCAACAAAGGAGATTACGCGTACTACAAGTTTTGATAACTTGTTGAACGTGTAATTAGTACAGTTACTCAGACCAGTCACGTTGGCATTCTGCTTCTCGTGGTTATGTATATATAGAAGCCGACTGAAGGAAGCCCAACCAGCCGGAGTAAATGTACCTATTTCAGGAGAAAAATGCATCGTTATGAAGGTAATAAATAATTGTTGATTACCGGTTAATGTAGAACTACTACAAAGGAACACTTCTCCAAATCCGTTTTGTCAAAAATGAAACGACACGGTATTTGCTGAATAAATTTTAAAGAGCGATATAACACTGTCGGCGAACACAGTTCTTACTGACGGCATCGCCATCTAGGACGACTGCGGATATAGAGGAACTATTCGGCGGTAACGGAGTTGAACGAGTCATCCCGCGCTAGACCTTGACTCTCACCGTTCGGTATTTATTTATTTTATCATTACATCTTTCAGTAGATAAAGTATTCATTACATTGCGTGATTATGAATTCTTTAAAATATTATGCGTATTCTTAAGTAAGTGGCATTTTTCATTTAAAGATTCTTTTTGAGGGATAAAGATAGTAAGTAGGAACATAAAAAATGTTGACCTTCTCCAATCAATAGAGACACATGATTTGCACTTGGCGAACGAAAAAGATGTGAATGAATAATGAATATTGTTCATTTATTATGTAACCAGCTGGTTTAATTTGCTGTTCGAGTAATTTAAGCTTGGGTTTTAGCCAACTTTAACCGCCGAGAGAAAAAGGGGATGGTGGTCGTACTAGCGGTTTATTGAAATATAAATAATTACCAAGGCGAGAGAAAGTTCGCATGGTATAATTTCATGTAATGGATTCTTGATTACGTCACTAACGAAACACCGCACTTCACGCATTTATGTTTTTTTTTATAGATATTTCCCTTGAAACGATTTTATGTAAAATTAGTAAACAAATGTTAGTTGATGAGGTGATTTTTTTCTATCATTCTTTCAAGACTATTAGAGAAAATATGTCAACAGTAAAATAAAACTTATATAGGTTCATTTTTCTATAAGATTCGACAAGAGGAAATCTTCTAAATAAAATGATTAGTTCAAAATAATTATTTATAAGGAACGTATAAGGAAAATTCCTATACATTCTTGTGTTTGTTAAAAGTTCATGTATTTTATAATTGCTCTTAAAATTTTTCATCGATAGAAACTATGAGAGGGACTGGAAAGTAACGTCGTTTCTTCAAAATTCAATTCATGTAAAAAAAATACATTACTTTCAGGTCCACTTAATATTTATATTGATAGACTATTGATAGGAACTATTAAATCGATCGCAAGTACCCCCAACACTAATTATATCTACTGGATGGACATTTTACTCCAATCAATGCATTATTTTCATATTTCTATAATTATATTATTATTCAACAAAGCAATAATTTCCAGTTAGTCATTTTTTTTACGTAAGAATTATTACTACAACCATAGCCCGTAGAAAATCGTAGATTTTCTACCGATCAAATTTTCCTATGCGTCCGTTGTTTCGAAAATAAATCGCGTCGATTGCTATTTGTTTATTTATACAAACCAACCCTTTGCATTCCAAGCTATTTGTCTATGGGGTCGGCATATACACGCAACCTGCAATACTTCAACCGAAACAATGCCAAAGCGATACCTTTACACATGCTATGCTTCGGAGCATGGTATAACTGACTATACGCGTATTTCTCGAACGGAGAAGAACGTCATAGTCCATGGGAGCATGTAAATTGTGGACCTTAAAGTTGAGGGATAAAATTGACTTAAAAAAGAAAGGGAAAAAAGTGCCTTTGGTAAAGGGGATGAAATTGGTATAACAATGGGAAACTGGAGCGCAGTTATAGGCCATGGAAAGGTAAGATAGATAACAGGGGCTTATGGCTTAGGAAATAGAAACCAACCGCAGGAGAAAGATTAATAGAATTCTGTGACAAACACAGTGGTGGCAAATACACTGTGCCAGCACCGTAAGAGGAAGGCATACATCCGAAAGCAGTTGGTAGATAACAATAGTTTTCAGTTAGACTATATACTCGTAAAACAAAGGTTTGAAAAGCAGATAAAGGATTTCAGTAGCGACCGAGCACATAGGTAGCCTGGACATAGATAACGATCAATATTTAATTGGAATCGGAAGCCAATTGGAATTTTTAAAACTGGAAAAGTCAACCCTAAGAAAATTATAGGATTTGTGGATGTTTACACACCTAGAAGCTAGAGAGGTTTTCGAAAATATCGCGAATGGAAAAATGAAAATTCCCACAGATGGGGAGGCTAGTAATAACGTTGGAAGAGTATTGAATCAATTTTGTAAAATGTTACCATCGAAATAGTAGATTCAAAGAAAGCGGATTTTAAAAGTTCTGGGTTTACGACTGAAATTCTAGAAATGAAGAATACAAATATGAGAGGGAGAAGATGTGAAATAGAAAACAAACAAAGAAAAATGGATGCTGTGTGCAGAATGATTAAACGAAACTTTCGGAAAATAACGGCGAAAGGCAGAAACAAACATTAAACGCGAAAATTGTCGGATAATTATAAAAATATGAAAGAAACGAGTGGACATCAGTAAAAAAAAATGAAAAAAAGAAAAAGTCAGGATGAGGACTTATTGTCTTGAACTAGAGTGGAATTTTATTTTAAAGGTAGGTACTTTTTTTGTACATTGAAGTAGTTCACTTGAATTTCATAGATAAATGTGGCCTTACTATATTTGTTTCTATTTTTTACAAAATCTAAAGCTACTCGAAAATTCAATAAAAATAGTGCTAATAGATAATTAATTAATTCTCATAAGATTGATAATAACAGACCTAAAAATGAACAGATAATGTTATTGTATTTCGTGTAGCAAGGAACAAAAAATTTTTTTAATTGGTGAATCTACTTGCTGAAGAATCGTTATTAAGATAATTATTTTTAATAATTCAATGTGAGCATTCGAATATGAATTTTTTAACTATATTACAGTCTGATAAATGCCTGAGAAGAAATTTTAAATTAACAACATTTGAAAACTAAATTAAATATTCGTTATTGTTTAGTTTAACAACTTCAAAAAAAAGAAAATAAGTTTGGTGACATAATAATTCGCAAAATAAAATGTTATTATGTGTTTTAAATGCTATCGATCAAGATCTATTAAACATTTTCATGATTAATTCAAAATCATCAATTCGAAGAGCATGAGGTGTACTAAATTATTATATATTGTACTTTACATAAAGTAGAACAAGGTCTAAAATTCCCTTTAGTCAGAAATTCGTTGATGCAAAACGCGTCAGTCACATATTTTGACATGTTATCTGATCAGCTAAGCTATGATATCGTGATTTATCGCATAACGCAAAAATAGGATATTGGAGTTAGGTACTCTGTAGGGCATATATTATTATCTAAGGTTGTAAGTCAGATTCCATACTGATTGCTTGTTTCACTGGAAAATGGAAACTTCTTTCTCAACTTTGAATATATTACCTCCAAATAAAGTGACGCTAATGAAAAATATTATAGTTTCTTTAAATTATGTAAATTCGAATTCAATTACCATAAGCTAGATTTAATCATTTTTGTCAGAATTTCCGTAATTTGAGCCTAGAAAATGTTACCATCATATTTCAACAATAACATTCCAATTGAAATAAAACAAAGAATGGAAAACTCATACATAAGTTTGGGGAACTAATAGTCCAACCAATATTTAAGCCAATAAAGTGGTGAAGCGGCAGTCTAAGGGTTAATATCTTCCCCAACTTATTCTGTGGATTTTTTATGGGGATATTTGAAAAGTATAGTATATTATTTGCCAATAAAAGGCTCCGAAAAATTACGTGATCAAATCGAGGGTGCTTGTTAAATAATTCGCCACGTATCTGGAATTTTGCAGGAGAGCTCTCGACCCTGTAAGGAGAAGGTGCCAAGTATGAATGGAAATGGAAGGATGACATATGGAACACCTTCTGCAAAAGTCAGGAAAGTGAATCCTGATGCTAACTCACAAAAATATTTTTGCCCCAGAATCGGTTCAGTTTTGTTATGGGATCTTCAAAAATAGTTTTTTCAAATTTTCAATTCAAAAACACTTGAATACTGATTTTATAAATTCGAAATTCTTTCTGGTGTTTAAAATTTTCTTAGTGATCTCATAAAAAATACTATGATCGTTACATTAACCAACATTTACGTGTAAAATTTGAAAAAATAGTTATTTTTGGTGCCGTGCAACACATTCTCGCGTGTCCTACTCCCTTAAGCAAAATCGTAAATATGGAAAGGGTATGCAAATGCGATTGAGAGAAATCAGAAGTCACTGAAAAACGAATGAGTTGCTGGAAGCTCCATGGATCACTAATTCTTAATGGGGGGAAGTAAATGATAAAGGGGATGCCGATCTCGCTATTTGCAGGAGAAAAAGCGAAGATGATCTACTTTTAATATTTGACAGCTTGTTCCTTTAATTTCCTTTAGGTTTATTCCAGAAGCTTCCAGCTTCGGATCATTTAGTTTGGCACATAAAATAAATAAGCCCCTTCACAAAACATACGATGTCTCCACTTCACCCCTTAATCTGCACTTTTCTTTGTCCCGTCGTCAAGAGGCTGGGGAAGAATGGAAATGATAGACAGCGATGGGGTACCTTAACAAAAGTAATCTTGATAAATGCAACCCGGAATCGTCAGGTTGTAATGCAATATACGGAAATCCCTGACAAGTGTTTATAATGAGAATAGGGTCGAATTCCAGTCCCATATTCCCAATGAATTAAGGAATGAATTTTTGAATGTAGAAATAATTATACCTCTACAAGGCTAGAGTGTTATATCAGAATATAGACGTTAGAGTTAGAGAAACACGATTTTTCCTCAAAAAATCTACTTTTTTCCAACTTGCGCTAGAATTTTGTCAAATTTGACCTTGGAAATCGATTCTACGGGAAAAATTACCCCTAGAAATGACTTGTCCAACCCCGTTTTCAAAATTTTAATTTTTACCCCATTTTTGGGGGAAGGGGAAGGTTTGCCCAAAAAAATCGACTTTTGGAAAAAATTTTTGCGCACTTTCGGGAGACCCATATCCGATGTATTTTTTTCCGAGGAATCCATTTTCATTGTCAAAATTCAAGATTTCTTACGGGAAACACGATTTTTCCTCAAAAAACCTACTTTTTATCAACTTCCGCTGGGATTTCGTAAAATCTGACCTTGGAAATCGATTCTACGGGAAAAATTACCCCTAGAAATGACTTGTCCAACCCCATTTTTGAAACTTTAATTTTTAGGCCATTTTTGGGGGAAGGGGAAGGTATGCCCAAAAAAATCGACTTTTGGAAAAAATTTTTGCGCACTTTCGGGAGACCCATATCCGATGTATTTTTTTCCGAGGAATCCATTTTCATTGTCAAAATTCAAGATTTCTTACGGGAAACAGGATTTTTCCTCAAAAAACCTACTTTTTTCCAACTTCCGCTGGGATTTCGTCAAATTTGACCTTGGAAATCGATTCTACGGGAAAAATTACCCCTAAAAATGACTTGTCCAACCCCGTTTTTAAAACTTTAATTTTTACCCCATTTTTGGGGGAAGGGGAAGGTATGCCCAAAAAAATCGACTTTTGGAAAAGTTTTTTCCGCACTTACGGGAGACTCTTATCCGATGTGTTTTTTTCCGAGGAATCCATTTCCATTACTTAAATTCCAAATATCCCATGAGAAATATAATTTTTTCGTAATAAACCCTGTTTTTCACCATGCTTCGTAACTTTTGTAACATGAACGAGTCAGCTATTTGTAATACAAATTTTCATGTTATGAATGGCTTTAGTTGAAACTGATGACTATTAGGTACTCACCACGTAGTTGATCTCGATTTTCCTGAAGCACAAAATCAATATTAAACACATTAATTCTACAAGCGCTGTGCCATAACCTTTTACAATGTCATAAATATCACTTATCTTTCGAATTATATTCACAGTGTACTCTCGAAAAAACTGTTAATTTAAACACATATATGACTATACCCAACGTACAAGAACGGAATCACCAAATGAGACGCGTGCAACGACGGTCATATTAGAATACTACCTGATCCAGGCGAACGTTGTTCGGCCTCATTATTATATGTTTGTTTAGAAAAAAAAATGCTATTGTTACGAACTGTATACCACACTGCAATATTCATATGTCAATGTTAGTCAATGGGTTTTATTTATAGTGTCGCTGTAACGTTAACGCGAAGCACACTGAAGCAATTTTTCTTGGACCGACAAATATGTTCTGCAAGTAAATATAAGAAAATTAAAAAAAAATATGAAAGTATTAGAAAATCGGTCTATAAATGTAAAAGTTACATTCTAGCGTCATTTAAATATTGTTTATTCGTAGACTTGCAATAAAATAATTTCAGTTCATTTAGATCGTTTGAATACTTTGTGTGAACTTGTGACATTTTTTGCTACTTCAACGCGAGTACAAACATATTGGGTAACCTCATCAAAGCCCTGTCGAAATTGATTGGCCTTAAATTAATTTGCACTAGAGAATTATAAATAATTCATTCCACTATTCAATATTCATCAGGTAACCAATGAAAAAGAATAATTAATATTTATGAAAGCATGGGCATGAAGTTACTCATTAACTTTTTTTTTTCTTTGGTACTTTCAATCAGTAGGTAAATTCGTTTAGTTTGATTCTACCCCATTTTTTTCACCTTCTAATGGAAATATCTTCGTTTACTTTAAAAAAGATAACTGGCCAAGTCTTTGGATTAACCGTAAATCTCAAGAGAGAAATAACAAAGTTAACTTGAAACAATACTTGGTGCAATTACTGTTTCTCTGCACGTGGTAGATGCAACTATCAAATCTAATTACATTGGGTACACCGTGCACTCTTAATACGTAGGCTTTTACTCTTAAAAGTTAAGTGAATTTACGCTGCAAGCAGGTTATTGCTCCTCTAAACTTTATACCGTGCAACAATATTTGTGTTTGTTGCAATATTTATTCTCAATTGTACACACAAAGGAGATGCCACTGCATACGTATGTTTATATATATATAATTTTAGTGTTAGCCAATAAAATCATAAAATGAAGGCTTTATGACCCTGCTTTTCCATAAACATTTTGCTGTTTTACCAACATTTTATTGGATTTTTCTATCCGTACGGGCAAATTTACTGATTTCAACCTATTTATTATATTTCCTTAAAAGAAAATTTCACAAATGTTTTCCCCCAGGGTCAGACAACATTTTCTTTCAAACGCATTGTTTTTATATATTGAAAATTTCAGATCATTAAGAAAAAAGAAACTAGAAAAATTATAAATTTGTTGATTGGAAAAAATGTTGATAATTTTAATATTTTGCAAAAAAAAATGTTGTAACTTTTCGTTTACCACTTTGTCGGAAATGACCATATACATTCCAAATGGAATGTTATACCAAATGAAATGAGCCATTACCGAGGTAAATGGGTCAATCGGTGTTCCCGTAATTTTTCGATGAAGCTGGAAAACGGTGGTTCCCAGAAAGAAATAAAACAAAGTTTTTTTTAATGAAGTATGGATATGTGATCAGCATCAATGCAGTATGAAATCTAAAAGTCACAAAATGAAATTATTAAAATACCTGGAATTACTAAAATATTGTAGCTATTGTAAATTTAGCCATACATTTCGAATCAGAAAGGCTTTTAACGGTGTAGTAATTTTTTATATTAATTTCATTGAAGGAATGCAGTGAATTTGATATTTGCCGAAATTTGCAAAATTAAAGAATTGGTAGTTAAAAAAGTCGTCGCGTATATTGAGAGCAATATTATTTGTGCATAATTTTATTTTTAATTGATTTTTTTACGCCACGTAATATCAATTCACATTATGCGAAATAAAAAAATTTACGTGTACTTTGATTTAATTGAAATCAATTTCAAAAGATTTTTTAGTTTTCGAGCGATTTGACCACTTAGTTCCTTTAAACAGGCTTCCTTAATAACGTTTATGGTGCGACAAAACTTTACTCTGATCGAGAAAAAGCATTTAGTTATAGGAAAAAGAATGGACGAGTGATTCATAATTCTATATTCATTCAATAAAACTTCGTTCCCATGGAATTCTAGAATGCAGAGAGGAATATTCAAGGAATTGCAAACATTAGATAGGACTGGATGCGACAAACTTGCTTGTAACATCCGGTGCTGCGCTTCCTAGCCAAAAACGTAAAGTATCTTACATTCCCAGTGTCGTATGTTGGAGTCCTATTAATATCTGCGACGAGTAGCTTTTAGAAACCAAACAAACATCCTTTCCTTCTATATCATTTCCCTAGAAACTAAGCTATCGTGATATTTTTATCTACGAAGCGTGCGGCTTTTCGTTTGGAAAAATTTCAATTTTCGTCTATATAAATCTTTGAAAAATAACTTTCAATTTTTTTTATACGCGCCCTTTCTCGTTTCAAAATATTAAGTACCGGTGATGCGTTTTCTCCTGCTTCTTAATGGATTTACGAGAAGAGATTAAGTACATAAAGAGGAGTAGCGGATGTTAAATTTCAAAACATACTTAATAATGTTATTTTAATACGCAACATCCTGCAGCTTGCCTTCTTTGAACTCACGGTGTCTTGTGCACAGTTCAAAGGGTTGAGAATATAGACTCAGATATATTTTATTTTTTTCTCTGCTAAAATAAGCAGAGTTCTTTCTGGATATAAGAGATCTAGGGTTTTGCAAAATATATTTATATTTCGCATGACAATGAGCCTTTAAAGTAACAATTTGCCGTGCAAGCAACATTTATAGAATTTTTCTTCCTGGTAAATTTTAATATAAATTTCGAAAAATTTAATTAATCTACGTTGGAAGTATTGTAAATAAAAATAAAGCGAAAATAATTATTCCGGCTTTCCACTCTTACTATACTAGTAACATATCGGTACACAAGTACAAGATACGTGAAGTACACGAGTATTGTAATATCTAAATACAAATGTATTGTATCTCCGCAACGTGTAGTAGTAAAATACAACGGATATAACCGTCAAGTTCCTAAATGTGAAGCCATGTATGTACTTGTACTATGTCAAACAATTAGGAATGTTCTCACGGAAATTGTGTTGCTATTTAAGCAGGGCACGCACTGCAGCACGCATCCCCATTTATTTTCATGTGAGAGGGCTGCTTTAGACAGTTCTATAGTTTGTGATAAGGTAGTGAATATTTACTAGTGTAGCACTGTACTAGTGTACATACTTTCTCCTTCTCACTCTCGCTGTTAAGAGATTTCCCTCTCACTCTCACTATCTCTTAACTACCGAAAGGGTTGACGTGTGTACTGTGCATGTATATATATGTTCCTTTATACATACATCCCTCCTCACGAAAGGGGTAAGTGATGTACTCGGAGGAATTAGCGTAATGGCCTCAGATTATCCAGATTATACCCTCGACTGTCCCGCCTCATTTGCCTTTTGCGGATAATGACTCGCTAATGGTGATCTATTTCAAGAAGAAACCCACGTTATAAGCTCCTATCTTCTGATAAAGATTTTTCTTTTCAACTAATACGGCTTTCAGGAAAGAAACCTTCTTCTTTACTCTTTGACTGTACCTAATAACACGAAAACTTCTACATCACGTCAGCTTAAATGCGACGGATTTTATTTTCTTTAATATTTACTGCGTTTTGAACGTGAGGGTTGCTCAATTCTACATTAAGAAAAATTCATTCGTTCTGAAATTTTATTCGGAAGTGAGAAAAAAAATAACGTAAGGGTTTTGCCAAAACACATAAACATTATGAGTTCCCCATAAAAATAATGTTTGCAGCTCATGGGTATTTTAAAGTCATTTGAAGATAATTTGAGCATAAATAATTTTTGTAGGCGATAGTGATTCGAACTTCAACGTATTGAATTTATATTTTTTTAAGGGTTGCATTTCTCCCTTCGTGAAATTACGTCGTCACATTGAATGAACCTTGACGATTTTGAAATTTCGTGGGGTATGAGCTTTAAAAAAGGCTTTGCTATTTAGAATATCTGCTTTCTCGAAACGAACCAACTTTTTACGTAGTTTATAAAAACCAGAATATCCCAGGTGTTTATAATCACTAATTTTACTTTAAACACTGTCGATCTACAAACATATATGAACAAATTTGCACTTTCAAACTGGTCTACCATCGCTTTTGTAGTAAACACTGATTTGTTATCGTGACACGAAACGGTAATGTTTCAACTGCAGATTTTTGTATCACTGGACTGAAATGCTTGTTCACAAACAACAAAATACCAGGTGAAGTGTACCAATTAATTCAGTAGTATTTATTTTTTACTGACACGAGGCAACATATTTTTAACTATTCATTATCAACAAAGGATTCATTTTCTCTTTAGTATCGATTTTTTTTTCTATGTGTGTGTAACTAAAAAATAATTACGCATATTAGTCCGAAAATTCTACTAACAATAAATTCTCTAGAATAATATTTTAACAATACCAAGAGACATATCTTTCGATAGACATCCCCGTGTAATTATTCTTATGTTAATCCTTCTGTTTGCTTTTGACATTTCTCTAGAACACCTTGTATCCTGAATGAAGGATTTAGTCATGTGACAGGGGAACAAGACTTAAATCCCAGTTCAATTTGTAATTTTAGCATAAATTATAAATACTTAGTGTCGCAGCTTCAGAGTTAACAACAAAATTTATTCGCGAAGAGTAGACATGGTCGACTACAGTTATGTCCCTTTGATTTATATTGGAGGCCGTCAACTTTTGAAAAAACTATTGAATACTCAGGACCTTCTGTACAAATTGTTCTTATTTTTAAAAACTATTATTTCCATATCTATTTTTAAATCGTTTTGCCATAATATTAAAGTTTTAATGTGAAAGTTAATAAAAGTATTTTATTATTCTACATATTAAAATTAGAAGGCAAATTTTTCAAAATTAATAACAATTTAGTTTGCTGTGCAGAGATGTAGGTTAAATTACTACAACACCGTATGTGAAATTCAATGCGTTTTAAATAGAGCTGTAAGCTTCTTCTTTCGCGAGATTGAATTGAAAAAAAAATTCTTTGTTGCAAAGAGCACGTTAAAAAAAAATAGAAAGAACTGTTTCGAACAGAGAAAGAGTTGTTAAATAAAATTTCATTGTTCTAGATTGAGTAATTGAACAAGATAAACTTACTTTTATGTGCATCTACGCGTATAACGAGTTTCATGCACTGTGGAAATGACTTCTTGAAAGGTTGGCGTGCTTATGTTGAAAATTTGCATAATTCAGGTGTACCGGAGGTTTTCAAAATTTTGATTAAAAAACGGTGAAGAAATTATTTATAAACGGGCGCTGAGGTTATGCAAACAAATGTAAAGAAAAATTTGTAATTTTGAGCTGTGTCATTAAAATAAAATAAATTATTTTGAGCTATTCCATATAAAAATTATGTTTCATCAAATTGTATTAAAAGTACAAAAATAAATATTTTAAACATAATAAGCAAGGGTTTCAGATTTTTTTATCAGGGTTGTATACATTAGGGTGTCCCATAAGTTTTTTCCTATCCTGCTCGTGGTCATACATAGCGTGGCGCGGAAAAAACTTATGGGACACCCTAATACTATCGAGGCTCAAAAAAAGTTTTGCCCAAAAAAACGGTGCTTTTTGGGCCTCGCAAGTATATATAGCTCCTTAATGGACGTCATTATTAAAATACGTTGAAACTGCTAAGAGAAAGCGTTACGATTGTTAAAAGAGCATGCAGAAGAAATATTGATTACAGCTCAAAAAAAGAAACTCGTGCACACAGGTTCGAAATTCAAATGAGACTTTTATGGACAGTCGTATGCTTCATTCCTCTTTGATAAATTACTAAACTAGTGTAAGGTTTATCTCGTGACGGTACTTTTAAGAGCCATTTCTGGAAATGAAAGCAGATGGATCTGTTTAATAAAAGGCAAAGAGGTATAAGAACCATATAACACACATTCCTCTGCCTTATACAACTGAAAATAATTACGCAAAACCAACATTGAACATGGCTATGCGATGTGTGTGTGTGTTCGTGCGGGTGCAGATTCTTAAAGCACTCACATACTGCGTAGCGAAATCCTATACGAATAAGATAACAGGTTGTGCTGAGCATCGCCGTCAGTTCTAACAAGTTTCAACAGTCCAAGCTCTACTTCTCTACGTACGTATCATTTAACTATACCCACATCTTCAAGAGAGCCATGTACCTAACCTCCCTTCCTTCCAGATGTTAATGTTCCCAACATCCTTCTCTAAGACATGAAAAACCGACATGTCACTATGAAAATTCTATTGCAAGCTTAAATCTTCTATTTTGCAAGCCAAACTCTTTTCTCGTAAAAAGAAATCGATATAATCTTTTTTTTTGTTGGTAAAATTGTCGAACAGATTTTACAAACCTGCAAGCCAACAACATGCGTAGTTGGCGTATTGAAAAATATAAGTATATTTGTATTTTTAGATCACTTTGGATAAATTTTGAAATTTGTTGTCCCTAAATTCTGAAGGTGGCCCAAGGTGGATTAATTAATGTTTATTCTCGGTTTTATAAAAAAACAATCACAGATCGACATTGTTTTATTATTCATTGCAAAATTAGTGCATGATGCATATTACGATAAGATTTTCAGAGATGCAATCTATGAAACAAACGCCACGATGCAATGAAAAAATTATAATGAATTCGTATAATAAAATTCATTATTAGATGGTAAAACTTGCACACTTTTTGACCTCTCTCTCTTACTTGCAGCAAACGACTTTTGTGCAACTTAAAATGCATTCCGTTAAAAGTAGATATACTCCAACGAAATTGGGAAAAGAAACTTACACAACTATTGATAATGCACACAATGCGTTTCTTTTGAAATATCAATTAAAACCGTCCTTTATTAGTAAAGTAAACGAATCTTGGTGAGCTGAAGAAAACTCCTCGCAAACCATTGAGAAATTTTATTCAAACAATAAAGTTCAGAATCTTGACCTTATTTTTATGAACTTTTGTGGAGGCTGCTGCATCAACGCTAATACTCGAGATAAGAACCACCCCGTTTTTAATAATTGTGCTATGAAGAAAAAGAAAGAAAATGGAACACCTGTCAAAGAAACGCGTTAGTACGGTTACCAGTACTTGAGTTCACAAAATTTGTCTCCCATATTTGTGTCCTCGCGACGCCTGCTGCATTTGCTTAAAGATTTTAATTGTGTTATTTAAAAGCTCCTTTTATGTCAACCGTGGGTATTTAACTGCAGAAGCTGAAAAATGTATTATTTTACACGTTCGCGTTCAAGCAGAATACGAGAGATTAAGTGTGTATACATGAAAAAAAATAGAGACAGAGAGAACAAAATCGAAAGGAATGAAAGCAGCAAAAAATAGGGCAACGCGATATCGGAATCCGTTCAGCATATACGTATACTTCCATATTCGTCCCGATATTTCTGATTGGAAAGGCTACTAGTGCGTTTAATATCGTAATGTATGCTAAAAAGTGCATTCGTGCTTGCAGTCCTGCATAAAAAGGAAATTTTTTTCACGTTTTTTACCATTTTCATTATCAGCTCATCAAAACCTCAACAGTATGAATCGGATATAGTTATTGACATTGTTTTTCAGCTTTTCGTAAATTTCTGGTTTGTGCAAGTTGTTTTTTTATTTTTTTTAATCCAATTTTCAAAGTTTTATGCGGTAATAAAAAAAGAGGTAGCATTTTTGAAAAGTCTATATAGTTTGAAGGATTCCAGAGTTGGATTCGAGAGCAATTTTTTTTTTTCAGGTCAACAAGAATTACTGCGATAAGTATCGAGCAATGTTTACAATCGCACATTTTATACAGCGAATAAAGATAGGAGTTTGAAAAATATTTTTCAATTAGGTTGAAATAATTTACAGATTTACGTAATAAGATTCAAAAGTTCTCAACCACACCAAAAAAGTTTATAGTAATTGATCTAGTTAAATAAGGGAACAACCATATATTTATAGTAATTTTAATTACATTTATTTTTATTCCGACTACTTTCATGATTAAGTCAACTAGAAATTAAATAATTAGTGCTTTTATTTTTTTTTGCATGTAGTAATTCTACCAGGAAGTAATCGCCTTCTTTTTACTCGATTAATTCATTTTTAAGGCACAAGTTCCAAAGAAAATTTGATTCTAAATGTATTAATATTGAATTAGCACCTGCTGTGTTTCCTAATAAATGTTTATTCGATTTAATCATTTGAACTATGGAATAGTAAATGTTTGTATTTCAACCTATAATTATCTGTTCAATTGAGAATATTGTTACTTGCGTATATGTGTATTTTAATGAATTTTGCGATGCTACTATGTTATGTATAAATATTTGCATAAAATATGGCAAATTTTGAATGACTGAAATTGTAGCTAAAAGAAGATGAGTCTCTTGAGGGCAAGTGTCGGTTCATTAAATGTAGAAGCGTGACTAGTGTCTCAAGTGTATAATTACTGAGCATTTGTAACGACAAAGACTTATTAACGTATCTTGAAGAATTAGAGTAAGAGAATGTAAACCTATGTGTAAAAATCTTGAAGCTTTTTGGGGTTACATAATGGCACTTCAAACCAAGACTTTGAATAATGAAGATACTTTTTCTACACCTTAATGACGGTACTTGTGAGTTCCTGACTTTACTTTCCTCGGGTCGATACACACTTCAACCTTCAAAATTTGAATTTCCTTTAATATTTCTTCAACCTTGTGCAATTTCGTTAGTGGAAGTATTCTCAAAGTCGTACACTTTTGGCGAATAACCATTGATGGATAGAATTTAATTTGAAAGCCCTAACACGAATCTTCTCATACAGACACGATTTTTACTTCCTGCACATATTACATATGTGTTAACAATTTTTTTTTTTCTTTCCACCCAAGACTGAGGAAAAATAGTTTTTCTTAATAACAAATCACTACAACGCGATAACCCGCGCTGTTTACTGCAGGAAGGAGCTTTTACTTTACACTCGTTTGCCCGAACCTACAGAGACGTGTTTTCAAGTCCTGTTTTTCGTATTCAGAAAGTACAGTAACATAAAAAAAAACCGTACATCTATCAAAGTATTTGTCCATACACGCAAAGTTTGTTCAGACTACTTCTTTCACACTTCTTTCTTTTGAACGCATCGACGACTGAAGAGTCAAACTTTACTGTCTACACCTTTTATGACATAGTTTATATTCTCGTAGTCTTTACTGTTTGATAAATGTGAAAAACTGCAAATTTCTTCCTTCGGAATGTAGCTTATAAAGCATTTGTGTCGAAGCATTTCCTGAATAGTATCTTAAAACTACTAGAAAAAAAACACGCACACATATAATTTTCTTAACACTATTTCTACCAAAGGGGTCAAAAGACGCCTTTCAGAATTTCAATTGAGAATTATTTTCGAGATTTAATTTAATCTTTTTTCGAAATCGACAAACGGTCTGTCAAAAATTTGGTTTTAATTAAGAAAATCTGATTTAATTATAATACGATATTTTTGGTTTTGGATTTTTGATTGCGTGTAAGTAACGCGGTAGTGTTAAGACACCGAAGGCAGTATTAGAAAAGTTGCGTAAGCCACTTAACAATTTGATATGCACGTATGTTTTGATAAGCCTGTTAATACAGAAAAGTGCAGTAAAGTAAAAGCGAGGAAAAGACTTTTTCCTTGCGTTATTTATAAACACAAAGTCAGATGTTATTTTGAAACAATAAAAAGTTTCAGTGAAAAAGAAAACGCTCTGTTCACGGTTCATTAATTTATCATCTCTACGACATTGCCTTTTTCTAAGGTATAGCAGAATATATGCGGCATTCCTTTTTTCTTGCAGTTAATATTGCGAAACGAAGCGATAAATTAGAGAAAAAACGTAACTATGAAAAGTGAAAAGAGAGATAAGAAAAACAACAAGTTGTGTAATGTAGCAGCAACTAATTAGTAGCTTGTGATGTCTTTTATTACGCGAACAAAGAAGGGACATGGGTTTGTAAGTAACGATGAAGCAGATGTCGTTGAATAAAATCTAAAGGTTGGAGAAGCGACGAATGATGAAGAAAAGCCATTTCAACGAGAAATCGCAAGTTTATTTCTCGGAATCGTACCTCCACGAACCAATGATGACAAAAAGGATGCAGTACTGTCACTACTACTGCCTCCTTCAGAATCACTCCGTTGAAGTACAAAGTTTCGTTCTCGTTTTACATGTTTTCTATAGTCAACAGGATTTTTAGGTCGCTCAACTATATAGGTAGGTTTTCCTCTATACACTCTGAGCTGACAAACACGTTACCGCAAATTTCGTATGTTTCAAGTCCATAATCATGGATTTGTTTACAAATTTAATTATTACAAAATTTTTCTATTGAATATCAGTATTTTTTTTCAGTTTTACCAAAAATACGTAGTATTTTCTCCTTGCCTTCCGTGGATCTTTTTTTGTAGTCGTCAAATTAATGGCCCTTGTCGGCCCATCCTAATTTTTCCGTTGAAATCTTCGATTATTATTTTCATCTAGTTGACGGGTGGACAATTTTTTTACTCAGAAAACTGTAAAAGCATCTTATATATTTTGTTTTTTTTTAAATCATATTCTAAATTCATGGACATTCTATTTCAAAATGTGTATGCCAATCACTTTGGGGATCACTGTCTGGTGTTGGCCAATAATTCTCTTTTTTCACATTTTTGCACATTTCTCGTATATCTCCAAACAATTTCAGATAAAATTCGTTTTTTCATGATTATTAAAGTTTTCCATAAAAACCTTCACTGAATACATTGTTATATTTAGAGGTGCCATTTTTTAAAATCCTACATCTTTTAGATTTATTAGCATTATCATAAACAAATAATGGAATTTCACGTATTGTCTAAGTTTATACTTCTGTTTTTTTTTAAATGCAGACGGAGTAGGAAATGCTTTCTTGATACATGGCTAAACCCCTCCGTTGAAGTAGCTCATATTCTAGAGAAACTGCAAAGGTAAACAGAAGGATTAATGTAAGAATAGATGCAGCAAGAGCTATTGCAAGAGATATATCTCCCTTGCACGTCAAATTATTATTACACAGAGCATAATGTGAAATACATAGACTGATTGCATTCTTAGCTAAAATCCATATACCACTTGTCTTCCTAGTAGCTGCGGAATCTCTTCATCCTCATCCTCTTTAAAATTCATGCATGGCTATGTATACTTGCACAAGCTCCAATCTTTAGGAAGGATGATCAGCAGTAAGATCTTGTATACAGCCTTATTAATTCCTCTATTTTCGAGTCTCTTGATTCCTTTAAGATTTTAAATATATATAATATAAGTGCCGCAAACTACTGGTGTAGTTTCGTTTTTAGCGTTTTCAGTACAGATAGACCTGGACTCCTTCCGATTCGTTCCTCGAGATCCCGGTCTTGATTTGTGGAAATTTTCCAAAATGCTGGACCAAACTTGGATATCTGTCGTTTCTCAGCTTCAATGTCAATTTGTTTAAACATATTTGCCAAACCATTGTCACACCGAGGAATTATAAAAAAAAAGTTCCTTGGGTAGAATAAAGCAGAACATTAACGAATCAACATTTATGTAATAAGTTATAAGAGAAAATCAACAAGATTTATTGCTAATCACAGTTTCGACTCAATCTTTAAAAAAAATAGTTGAAAATAGCTTGTTTCGTCAAGAGTTGATGAAAAAAAGTAAAAAATAAAATGTTCGAATTGAGAGGTGTAGTCGTGGTTGGCAAAATGTCTTCCAGAAGAGAAATTTTCTGGAAACACATGTTTGCAGAAACAATCATTCCTTCTCTGTTTCTCTTCATCTTTGTTCGTTACATTTCTACTTAACAAGTACGTGTTATACATACGGGATTACCTAATACCGACAGAAAGAGTAAAACTAATAAGTGTCTTTCATTGCAATTGAATTAACCTCGCCAGCATAAAACTTTATTGCAGTTCTCCAACAAACAAATAAATTGTTTTCCCCTTGAAGTATTTGCAAAGTGTAAAACAAACAAAAATTTGGATTTTTATCTTTCTATATTTAACCATTTTATTTCGATACCACGAAATTCGTATTGAAAGAAAAAATGAATAATAGTAATTTGGCAAATTTTTGTGTCACAAATGGAAAAAAAAACAAGATCTTGTATGAAAAACTAATGATTTTTTGAGTATTTACGTTTGACACAAACGAGTGCATAAATTATCAGATTGTAGCCCACACTTATT
This sequence comes from Gasteruption jaculator, assembly GCA_949825005.1. NCBI lineage: Eukaryota > Metazoa > Arthropoda > Insecta > Hymenoptera > Gasteruptiidae > Gasteruption > Gasteruption jaculator. The sequence goes on from OX463774.1 coordinate 7,671,640, forward strand.
TAGCGTGCGTAAAATACATGTAGCGTGCGCAAAACTATATTAAGCGTGCGTAAAATGAAATTTACGCACTGGTTAGGAAAAATAGAATGCGCAACTCGAGCGTGAGGCGATAATCGCCTGTTTTACGCTCTCGTTGCGTAACGCACAGTTGTACTATTTAATAACGAAGGAGTCGTTTACGTACCACTTGAAACGTACTCTCTTTTGGAACTCATATTTTTCCAATGCTGTGGAACTCTGTAATTTTTGACAGGTCAAATAAAAACCACGGTGAAATATTTTCACTACCCACAGTTTTCTTTACATCTTCTAGAAACGAGCGTGGCAAATAAGTTGAAAAATCTTCATTTAAATTTTTTGTCAATGTGACGACAAGTAGACTTACCCTTACGTGACCGTTTATCAAAGAATACAAAAGAGAGTTACAATTGAAGGTGCAAAAAGGGAAGTGGGAGGTCATATTTCACGGCGAATGTTACCATTTGTCATAATTTTTCGCGTAAAAAAGAACAATTGCCTTATGTGGCAAAGAAAGTTGGATGCGGTATACTTTTGCCCCTATACGATTTTCAGCGATACTGCAGAAATCTCAGTAAATCCGCCTTCCCACTGACTTTTAGTTTCCGAATGAATTGATGGAGACGTTATAAAGGGACACTTAGATTGCGGCTGGGTATTGACACTTGGAAATAACGTATCGAGGGTAATGTGGGTCAGGCAGATACTCTGTGGACGTTTCCTCTTTGCGCTCCATTAATATCGAATATTGCACTCATCTCATGTGACTGCAGGATACTGCTCTTGCATGATCACTTGCTTACTCGCTATTTCTCTTGTTATGATAGAACCAAGTAATTAAGTCTTAAGCCCCATTGGAACTAATATCGATTGCGTACACTTCTTTATGCGCAGCTCCAATATGAATTATCCGGGGCTTTAAGAACGGCAAACATTTGTATTTCATTCGCGTTTCTCGAATTTAAATTTTCTGTTTGGAGGAAGAACATACAATAGGGGCAGTACGTCATTCTACATTTCAAAGAAAATGGTACATCTTCGAAATTTAACACGAATTCTAAAATCTTTATCAATAAAATCTGGGTAAACCAACCGTTTTAGAAGTTTCAAGCATTAATTTTTCATAATTATGTAAGTTTATGAGAGGCAATATGAAAAAACGGCCATTAATAAACACTACATTATTATTACAATATTACAGGTTGACAATCGCTAGCGTCTTCTAATTACGGTTGCAAGTTCTGCAGTATAAAATCATTTATAGGGAAGGTAGAAAAGCGTATTATACGATGTTATCTCCATGTACACTATAAGGCTTGAAGCAAAACAGAAGTTGATAGAGGATTTAGCGGATTATAGTCATGGTAGAAATTAGTCTTAAGACCGTTTTGATATGGCTTTCCAGTCCGTTTTATTCAATCTTAGACGTTCCTTTAAAACAACTTCCTTCCTATTCTTCCCCAAGGATTAAAAAATTAATTAAACTGTATTGCGTGCGATTAAAGTGTACTACATATACCATTAACGAATTTCTGATACATCAATATACAGCGTATAAACGGGGAACAATGAATCTCGAAATTTGTGTAATTATCATAATTGTTCTGATTCGTTTTTCTCCGTTTATTCAACATTTTGTTGGTCTGTACAATATCAGTTCAATCTATAGTTCTTTAATGTAGCGAAATCCCCGGATATATGAGTAATTGCTTATAAATGGAGTGTAGACAATTTTTGAAACTGCAAATAAATCAAAATGAAAGTGGAAATTTATATAATTTTCAAAAACGTTCGCATCCGTTTTTCTCCGTTTACTCAGCCTTCCGTTACTTTGTTCAATATAATTTTAATCCATAGTTGTTTTTTTATAAGCCTTTGCATTCGGACTTTTTCTTGCCCAAAGCTTTCAGCAACTCGAACTTTTTTTAATACATCTGGTTATGCAATGTGTGATTTATTTGAGGGTAAAAATTGTATATGAAATTTTAAAAGCAAGATATTATTAATTTTATTTCATTATTATTAGAAATTATTTGTGACAACCCAACTTTGGCAGCGCCTGTCAGTACTTCGAGTGCAAAGGGTTAATATATCATAGTAAAATTCCTAGAAAAATAAATAACTGCTCATAAGTGTGAATATAGAGTGTAAATAATTTCTGAAACTCGAAACAAGTGATTAATAACGTGAATGTCATTAAAGTCAGGAAAAATATCTAAATCAATAAAATAATTTTCTAAAATATCTATAGTGATTCGATACAAAGCCTGCAAGTTCTTCCGAAGCATACGGTAGATGTGTTAGAGTATATTCCAAAATTCTGCATGAAAATGAAGAATAATTTGCGAATATACTCTCTTACACCTCCACACACTTTCAACGATAAGCCTTGAAGTATAGTCACCGAGAGTAGAGATGGAATAAGAGAAGGACATTCGGTACCATTACAACTGTAATTGCAAGAGTCTCGCAGCTCAAAATCCACGGTGGTTTTTGCTAATTATTATATATATACACCAGACAGTTCCTTGCAGCTGCGCCCGTCTACTTATAAATACGGGACATTATGAATCCATTTTAGTCCAGATGGCGTTTTGGTAAAATTATTACGTACTATCGATGCGCTCAAGAATGAAGCCATTAATGAATTCAATTAAAGAAAACCACGTAGAATAACGCGGCCGTCTAATTAACAGGGTTAGAATTTCCGTTACACGTGGTTTGCATTATATAAATATTTTTTTGCATACAAATAATTCACGACACATTCTTGAGTTTATTGTAACAGTCATGTAATTGAATTAAAATGTACAGAGGGAGAAGAAGTTTTTAATTAGATAAATTCTAGTGAGCTGAAGATATCGTATTTGATAGAATTTTGATAAGAAAAATTTTTCTTTCACAGCCTTTATCAATAAAGTTGAAAAATATTGGGTTATTCATTTACCACTTATCGAAATTGAGATTTAGAGGGTATTTTGTTTTAATTAGGTGGCGTTGTGGACTTTTATGGATTTTTTTTTTTGTTTTTAGTACCTTTTCTGTTACAGTTCAGATTTACAGAACGAGAGTTTTGTTACTTACTTCCCTTTCACTACAAAAATAGACATTTTGCCTCTGATATCGCACTCGTTTCGTCGAACTTCGGCTGATAAACGCGGCTCTCATGGAGTATTGTTATCTTCAGTAGTTTCGGAACAAAGAGCTCACCAATGCCATTGTCATTGTATGAACCTCCTATGTTACTTTTAGTGCCTGGATATTTCTCAATCTATGTCTACATCATATCCGTGCAAAAAAGATGGTTGTTAACTTAACCGGAAATTGAGAGCGACGGTGGACATACTTTTGGATGACAATTTGCGCGTCCATTCAATTGTCGGTTAAAAAAATAGAATTTCGAATATTTCACCATTCTGTTGTTACATCATCAACTATTTGGGAAACCGGAAAATTATTAAAACGAATAGTAACATTTTTAGATACTAATTGCTACTACTATTATGGGACAGAGGTAGTACAATTGTATCTTCTATTTTTTCAACTTTTTGAAAATGCTTCCGGGACAACAATATTCCGAGATAAAAAATTGAGAGACTCGTCATATAATTTATTAAATATTTAAAATTTTTATTTCTTTATTCACAATTAATTCCGAAAATTTTTTAATTTTGTGCGTTTGACTTCAGTATCTGAAGAGAATTATTTGCAAACTTTACGATATTTTATGACTTTCTTGAGGCTATGCATTTCCAATGGAAAAGCGTAGTGTCCCTCGCCTATCAATTGCACAAGTCCTTTGACCACCGTATGTGTCTTCTGTCAGTAATGTTTACAGGTCAGTGGTCTGTGTATTGTAGCATACAGAGTCAACTTTACATTGAAAAAAAGTACTCAAAGCAATGCACATGGATTACGTGATGCAAAGGGATGGCGAATAGTTCTCTCTATTTATTTGTACGTTGAACTGCATACTTCTGCTTTAATGGGATAAGAGAAAAAATGACGAAGTGAATAATAAGAAAAAGTTTATAAAGTGTAAAAAAATTCAAAAATAGAAATGAAAAATTCCTGCACCCTTCGCGTGTGCACCCTACTCTCCCTTTCTTGCCACTTCCGTTACGCGTCCGTCGCAAATAAAATTACGTCTAAAGTTTCGTGGCGCATAACTATTCAAACGAAATTTGACTTTAAAAAGTTCAGTGTTATTATTGTGAAATACAACTGTTAATTTAGGTTATTTTTTCTTTGAACGATATCGTTGGAACAACGAGTTTTAAGTTACCTCTTTTTAGAACAGATGTTACTCATAGCACGTCGACATAGTGCCTAGCAATTTAATTTACAACCGTATGTAACCACCAAATGCTTTTCCCAGCTTCCAATAATCTGCAGTACACTTTCACGTTTAATTCACGATCGCACATTGTTTCCAACGATCTCGCATTAATTTCATTTATCAAATACTTTCTTCTTTCGTACGTTCGCTCTGTTCCCTTGTTTGTCGAATAGTCTATGATTTCAAATTTAATCTCAATTCTGTATCATTAAATTTGCAATTAGATCGTGGTTACTTTTACGAGTCTAATTGGAAACTTTGATCCAGTGTCATTCAGTAACTCTCATTCAATTACTGGATCACCGGGAGAATCAATTGGATTAAATGATTATTTGTCGGACAAAAATAAAATGTCTGATCGAATACTCTGTATTGTAAATCCTTAAATTAATTTGGTTTTTTTTTCGAGAAATTTTTTTTCCTTCCGTGTACATCTAACAATCAAAAGCGAGGAGGCGATTTTAACATTCGCGTAGAGAAAAATACACGCGAGTTGAACAAGATGGCAGGAATATGCACATCCAATCAGAAAACCTTTTTAACCCTAGAACGGCACACCTCCAAACTCGAACGTAAAGAGCGTAATCGATTTTCCAAAAAAGGTATTTACTTTGAAAAATGAAGGGGGTGATTTTTAGAGAATCACTAATTTTCGTAATATCGCACATAATTACAGATTTGGAGTTCCGACAATTTTCGATTTTGGACAATGGAGATCGAAAATCGCGTGGGGTCATATTGACCCCATGTGCTGTTCCAGGGTTAATAAGTTCGAATGTTTAGGAAGGAGGTAAAATAGCATAAACAACATTAAAAACAAATTCAACAAGCGAGAAAATGGTACCTAAATGGTACCTGCATTCGGCAAATGCAGGTACCATTTATTTTTGCAATACAGCAAATTAGCAAAATGGCGAAAATAAATTTTTTCGGATTCTTAAATTATTATACTATCATACGATACCACACGCTTTATCCAACGGCGAACGTAATTAAGGTTCCAAATCGCGAAGACTACGATGGACAAGATATCGCGCTTTTCGCAAAACGGGAAGTTCCCATAGACGATACTGACGAGTAAACACAATGGAAGAGGAGTGCTGAGTAGGCCAAGAGGCAGATGGGAAGATAATACGTGTTAACATAAACCCGAAGGTATTAGAATATTTTGGTAGACAACAGACAGAAATGGTTCGAGATGGAAATGAATGGCGATCTTTTGTTAATTTGAGAATGCGCTCAGAAATTCCGAATACCATAGCGTAAGAAAATGAAGGCTTATTGAATCGAGCATAGTATCGAATAAATCAGAAGATTCCGTCAGAATAATGTGAGAATACGCAAAAAAGTAAATTCCTGTGGTTATGCTCAGTTGGATAATTAACCTAAATTGATTTTCGAATAATATAAAGCCGACCTAAAAGATCAAGGCCGATAATGGAGATATGTGCAACAATTTCTGCTTTTTGAATAATGCCACACGCAGCACGCGCCAAAGGCGAAATAAATCATCACCTGTCATGACGGCAAACCTTTCATTTGCAATTGTTCAAATTTGCGGTGTAAAATATGCAAAAGCGATGATATTGTACACATAATTTTGTTGAGCTAATATGTATTCAGCATTAAAAGCGGAATAGGATTCCATATAATAATTCCGTACTACGGGATGACGCGCGTTACAATGTTCAATGCAATATAGTGATAACAAGAACTCGTCATTTTCGACATTTCTGATATTTCAATTGCACGATAGACGAGTCAACGAAACAAAGGAACCAGAGGCCGGGACGTTTATACATAATTCTTGGTAGCTGTGGTGTACCTTAATCCTACCATTCGAATTCTAAGAATGAAATGCTGTAGTCGAAATAGTCTTGCAACGAAATCATTCCGCAGCATGAATGAAAGGCCAGTGCGTAAGCTTTGCGGCATTCATTCTATTTTTGTAGTACACCCAAGATATTTTCGAAATTTTCTCGTTTTGGAAATCGGACAGAAGAGATTAATGTGAAACGTAAAAGGAAGTGCATAACTTTCGTAAAGGATGAGACCCTGAAAAAGTCTGAAAATAAACGTAGAATATAGGGAAAAGGGAATAACAAAACGGCGCGAGGAACGGAAGTGTGATAGTTGAAGTTTACAGAAATATAAATATTTCTGTGTATTATTAAGTGGAACGGGAAGCAAGTGTAACAAGTGTAAAAAGACACACACTAACGACGAAACATAATTATAGCTTCCGGTGCATGACAGCCACGCAGGGTATATCTCATTTTTCCGCAGAAGCTCCAGCAGAGGTAGCTTTCATTTCGTACACTTGCTGCGAATCCAATTCCAGACAGCTGTGCTGAAATTACCAAAGCCAATTATTATGCAATGATAATGAATCCAGAACATGTGTATTACCATTATCGATGATACTGTAATATTGTACATTCGGCGCCTTATGCAGAAATTGATCCGAAATATTATCGCCTGTTACACAATTTTTTTATATCGACCTTAAAGCGCTGCTGCTCCTAATCTCGGGTTATCAAAGGCACGGATAATTTCGAATTAACTTGGAAATTTCAAAACCCTCTCTGTACGTTTTATCATTAATTTATTTATCGTTGCTTATTATATTTCCTGTTTCGAGAAAAAAAAAAATTGTCCCATAGTCACTGTGTGCAACTTATGGTTTGTCCGTTCGAAATTATACGCGCTTTTTGTAGCACTCGTTGTTCGGTTTGATTTCAATATTCGTACCTAGAACCTAGTGAAATAGCTTGTCGTGAGTTTATAAAAAAAGGACAGGAAAGGTTTATTCGAAGTGGATATAGGGGCTACCAATTCGTTGTATTGAGTGGTGATTGAATGGGCTAGCTCATTCTGCGTCTTGAATTACGGATATCTGGTCTCGGCAGCTTCGTTCAATAATTCCAACCAAGTGTATATTACGGGTTCCAACCTCACTCCAATGCTTTCAGAACTTATTGTGATGCATTTAATTAATCACACGATATCACGGAACAGAAATTCGCGATTGTCCTATTGTCATGCGAGTCAAACGGCGATCGTTAGTTAATTTTCTGCATAAACCACTTCTCCCTGAAATTCTCCCTTCGTCTCAATGAAAGACAGACGTGATTAATCAAACTTCATTGTATATATTCAATTTGATTAATTTTCCTTTAAGCTCAGTTTTTTCTTTCACGCTATTTTCGTTCTCCGTGTCATATCCAATTATTTACAGAGGAAAATAAAAAATTGGGGAACGCACATATCGAAATCCCTAAATTTTATTTCCATGGATCTGTATAGAAAATGTCAAAGTACCTTTAGGGGAAAAGCACTGGTAATTCGGTACCTAGACGGATCAATTTCCTAGTAATTGGATACTTTTAAGTTTCTTTATTCTCTGTCCGAGACTGCTGTTTTCTTCTTTTCGTGTATGACAACAGGAGCAGTTGGAGAACTGGTGTCTATATCAAGCTACGTTTTCACAAAGAGCAGAATACTTTTTTAAACAAGACGCTATAAGTAAACAAACTTCTAAACGAAATAACTGCGTGAGTTTAAAGATGACTCTCAATTGTGATTACAAGTTTACGTTAATTGTAAAATGAACACGTAAATCAGAAGAAGCGAAGTGTTAAAAGATTTAATGTGACGTTTGGTTTCTTTGTCACTGAAATTAATTTTGACTCCACCAGTCACTCCATTTTGTGGTTTCTAAGATTATGAATAGTGAAAATTAATTTTTAACTCCACCAGTCACTCCGTTTTGTGGTTTCTAATACTATAAAGAGCGAATGAGCTTTTTTTGAAAAATAGGTAGAAGTTAAAAAAACTATAACCAAGAATAAATTCTGAAAAGTGCCATTTTAGGTAGTGTCTCCTGATCCTTAACTTTTACTATTTTCATTAAACTGTCGCGCAAAGGTTTAATTTACTCTATTCGAACCAAAACACTGCTAAATGTTACTTATTGCCAATATATGCATCTCTTACCGCAATTAATACAATTTTAATTTTGGATTATTCAATTCAGGAACTAGCAATTGGACTGCTAGCTTCAATACCAAATCCACTTATTGTTAATAACATTTTTATCAAATATGTATAGACCAGTTGGAGTCTTTAGAAACCGTTACAGAAAGATACCGGTAAACAAAAATAATAGAGTACCAAAGATCGAGGAAAAGAAACTAAGACAGGAAGTTGAGCGTACCTGAAATGTCGAGAATAAACTAGTATTGAGAAAAGTATAAGACTGAAAAAAGTAAGGTGGAGTACCAACACGTCGAAAGCCGGGAAATGTCTTCGGCATGGTGGTGAAATTCTTGGAATATTCCTTTGCGCAGTTTCTAGCTTTCGTTGGAAACCTTGTGACAATCTGCTTCTCTCGATGGTTTCCCAGTAGCTTTTACATGCACTTTTCTATCAAACAACGCGTATTCACACGTCACTCGCTTGGTCTCTAAGGGATCCCTCAAAGCGACGGAAACTATTTTCTCCAGAAATCAAGGTACTATACGTGAGCTGCTACTGACGGTGATGCACAATATGCATGCCGATGCTGGAGATGCGGCGTGTAAGCGTCAACCCTCCATTCGCTCCCTGTACATCTCTATCTTGCTTCTTACACTGGGGACTTGTAGCGCAAGGGGTTCAATTGGAAGAGACAATTTTCCTGAGAAGGTTATTCTGCGTTTTCACATATGTCAAACTTAACCTCATATTAGGAAATGGAAAAGAAATACTGTTTGTTTCCGCAAATGTGACAAAGATTTCTCAAGCGTCCGCGTGTACGGGGTGTCCTAGGAAAAGGGTTCGAAGCAGACAGTGCTCCCTAAATAGGGGTTTCGCTAGGGTTTCGGTCGGAAAGTTAACCCTTCACGGACGGATGGGTCTTACGCGTCCTATGGTTACCGGGCTCCCGTGAAACAACATTAATTCACGAATTAGGGATTGATACCAGTGTAGTTCTCTTCAATGACATTGGATAGAGTTGCTTATACACAAATTTAGGAAACTACGGGAAACTACCGCCAATACCTTGGCCCCTACCTTGTATATAAAAACTACCATCGCTCTTCGCATGCGGTATCGGCTTTGTAGGAGTAAAATGGAAGATCAAGACACGAAGAGAAAATATGAAACGTCATAAGTATCAACAAGCGCAGTCAGCGAGAACTTTAAATACCTACGTTGTTATTACGGTCGAGCTTCTTACCACGAATCGTCGATTATACTTGAGAAAGATGCCTCTTTCGTAGGAAGCTTGCAGCAGCGAGGATACAGTAAGGATGATTTATTTGAACATAACTTTTTCTCTCTCTCTCTCTCTCTATCCGTGTGTATAATGTTGCTTACATTACATTCTCCTGCGGACAGGGTGCAATTTACACTTCTATATTTATGTGCTTTATGTGTGTTCCCTACCAAAGTACTTACAACGACAATTTTTACAGCGTGGCGACACCCAGCACCTTCGTCACTTGAAATATGGAAATGGTTTTATCTAGGTTTGAGTTCAATTGAAAAATTACAGATATTTCATCCTAAATTATGAAGGTGAGAAATTGTGTTGGCCAATTTCTATGTTGCAGCGACAACTCAATATTGCACAGTAATTTACGATAAGGTTCGCAACATTCTGGAGTTTGAAACATCAAGTGTTACAGAATAACCAGAGAGAATAACGGGCAATAGCTGTTCGGAGTTTCTTCCAGACAAACGCAGGTTAATGCTGATGATCCGCTAGGAAGACACGCAACCTTAAATCCTCTGTAAATGAATTTCATTTCTCTAAAGTCTGGGGAGGAGGAGGAAGTTATTATCCTTTGAATTACTTGCCACGAAGGATTTTATGTTTCTCGAGAAGGTTAGAACGTATTATTTTCTCCTTCCAATTACGACTGCTTATTTTGTGACGTGATGTGTTCTTGCTCTCTGGGTCCATGTGAGTTTTTTTTTTTTTTTTCAAAAAATGAGTAACCAGGTAACCATTTGTAATTAGGGTTGAAGTTTGAGAGGGATATACAAACATTGAAATAGAATCAAATGATGGAAATGGGTTCCCTGGAAAATATACATTGAATGAGGGTGTTTCGGATTTTGATTTTTTGGGCATATACCCCTTCCTCCAAAAATAGGGTAAAAAATAAGTTTCAAAAATGGGGTTGGGCAAGTCATTTCTAGGGGTAATTTTTCCCGTAGAATCGATTCCAAAAATTAAATTTGATGAAATTCCAGCGGAAGTTGGTAAAAAGTAGGTTTTTTGAGGAAAAACTGCGTTGGATTTCGGGAACTTTGTCAATGAAAATGGATTCCTCGGAAAAAAATACATCAGATAAGAGTCTCCCGAAAGTGGGCGACAAACTTTTCCAGAAGTCGATTTTTTAGGCATACCTTTCCCTAAAAATGGGGTAAAAAATAAAGTTTCAAAAATGGGGTTGGACAAGTCATTTCTGGGGGTAATTTGACACGTAGAATCGATTTCAAAGGTCTGTTTTGACAAAATCCTAGCGAAAGATAGTGGAAAATAGGTGCTGTAAAGGTTAAATACAAAATTAAATTGAATAAAGAAGAAGCATACAGCATAAAATGTTACGAAAATATCCTTTACGTTTAAGAAATAAACTATAAGTGCATCATTTACGAAGTTTTTGTAATGTTTTTTTAAATTTCTTTTTTTATCAATTAAGAGGATCTTGGGTTTTCATACTAATTTCCGTTTTTCATTACTATCTGTTAGTACTGTGATACAAAAAGAAACCTGGAATAGAAGAAAGAAAGAAAGAAAGAAAGAAAGAACGAGGGTATACACGAGTTGAATATCCCCTTACAAGGAACAGAATCAAAACTTCAATGTGTACAAAGCACTTACATGGTTAAGTCCATTGGGAAAAGAGAATCCCGCTCACAATTCTTTCGATATCGTCTGAAGTAGTATATAACAGTAGCAAGGCGTATTATGCCATGAAAAAGTTGTGTGAAAAAGAGGAAAGAATGAAACGTTGGAGAAAGTAGAAGAAGAGGAAGAAGTAAAAGAGGAAAAAGAAGTAGGAATGAAAAATAGAATAAAGAGGACAAACTCAATCGAAAAGCCAAATACATTTCTTCCTCTCCTTCTCTTGAAAGCTAGACGCACCTTTTTCTTCTCCCAACACATTTTCTCGCCTCCTTCAAAACATATTGCAAAAATTGTGCTTTTTTAAGATACCTTTTATACTCGTTACATATTTTTCTGGAAGCAATTTCTGCTGTGACGTATCGTAAGTTCCTGGAGAAGTGATAGATATTTTCTGATTTCTGAGGACACTTTAAGAAGCATTTGCTATATATCGATTAATGTTCACTTTTAATACATCGACTGATGTTACCGGATTATACTTGATTCCAAATCTTGTGAAAAATTGCTCTCGGTAGATTTCTCTGCGATTGCCCTACTTTAATTATTAATTGTAAGTGATGCTAACGAAGAGTTGCCGTTGCCACATCTTGGTTCTGTGGCTACTTAAAAAATGTGTAGGTTAAAATATGTAGGATCCGAGGGGATATATCAGGTGTTTTAAATCGACATGGGATGTGAGTATTGTTCCGGGTTCATGGAGGCTCGAATCCATTTTTCCAAACAAAATTTCATATTTTCTTGGGACACGTTCAGATGCGGAACCACTTTTTAGCATCGGTACTTATACGTTAGGGCTTCGGCTGATGCACCCGAATTCCAAATAAATCTTTTAGGCTCGCAATCTCCATTTTTATCACAGATAAAGCCAGAACCATCGTTATGCGATAGTATAGGAAGAAAAACTAGGCCAGCGAAGGACGAAGAAAATTGTAGGGTTGGTCACCACTCCATTCTAAATATAATTAAGAGTGAGGCGCAGCTGGAAGAAACAATAAGTGATGTGTCATCACGGGCGACAAGTTCGTTGTCCAAAGAGAAGAAAGACGGAACGTTACGAAGTTGTTCCTGTACAAAAAAAAACAGGGAAATAATACACGCCTAAATTTGGAGTCCATCGAAAAATCGAGATTGTTGTCGCTATATTTTTTTTTTTCATACCCTAAGGTCTAAATCAGTACGACAAGAGTCATATTTCGAAAGATCATTTTCACCAAATAGTGATAATTCTTCTCGAAGTATTCTATTAAGCTTTCATTAGAAAATCTTCTACTTACAGAATTCATTAATGAAAGCCCTCGTATTAATTAAAACTGTATTTAAAAACATGAAAAATTTCGAAGCGGCTGTACAAAAGAATAAGACAAAAATGTTCCGTCGTGGGAAGTAGGTGTATCGATCGAGTGACTTAATTAAAAGACAAAAGGGCGCAGAGCGCTGGCATGAGTGTTAATCCTCACAGTCCCATCCCATTTAATCCACTCGTGTTAATCTTTAAACACCACGAAGGATATGTAAACGTTTGGAATTAGAAAAGAAGATCGAGGTAACAAACTGCACACAAAAAATGTTGGTACAGGGAAGTACGAAACCTGTCGAACGAAGGTCGGAGTAAACCCATGGGAAATTTATTGTTTCCCGAATTATTTTGTTTCCACTTTTCGTCTCCTTCCACCCGGACACAATAAGCAAGCAATTAAGTTCTTCTAAAAAGTAGTTACTTTAAATTTCTCATTATTCATCTGATTGCATTACCCAGTTTCAGTTTCTTTTTATCAGAGACACAGATGAGGAGTGAATAAAACGTAGTTGTTTCGTTTAAGTCTTTGTAGTAACGAAGCTTAACACTGGAATTATAAACAAATGGAGGAAGTAATTAATGTCCCGCTATTTTCCTACAAAATTTTTTTCCATGGTTCGAAAGTGCTCGTTGCGAAATAGAGAAAATACAGAGGAACTGGAAATTAGCTCTTTGAGGCGCAGCGGGACTACAGAGATGGAGGACCTAATCTTTTTTTTTCTCTAACCAAATTACAGAAAATTTTTCATTTTCCTTTAAACAAATTTTCGGCAGAAAAAAATTGATTTTCTTTCGTCTGAAATTTGGTTGTAGGGTTTTGGGGTCTTGAAACTTCAACACTCTTTTAAATTTCGAAAATCTGACAACGAATTCGCAATCAGCGACGCTGAAAACACTTGGGTAGAAACTTTCAAGAAAATTGGTACGATAGAAAAATTTCTTTTTGAAGGGATTAAATAAACGTAATGGTAAGACTCTGTAATGGCAGTATTTGCCATTTCAGACGCGCTCGGGGAAATAATCATAACAGTAACAGTAAAGGCCTGTGGTTTGGTTAAAATTAATAATTATTCGCAGAATTCTCGGTTAAAATAAAATCTTGTCGCACGCCGTAAACGTCACGGTTAATACCGCAAATGACCCGTTATAAATTATAACGGTCCATCTTCATAATTGTTTCAACAGTGTTAAAGTGTAATCAACAGCTTGCGGCACACATTGCTGTCTACAGACATTTATGTTATATGGGCATATTATTCAATGATACATTTTCGCATTATTTCTCCACATATTTAGTTTCTTAAGCGCACATCGAATTCGTTGTCGTGTAAAAAGGATAATAGTTGTAAAAAATAATTGGAGAACTATTGAGTCAAAATGCGGGGAAATTCTTTTTCTTATTCATGACGTTTTTTATATTGTTATCGACAGCTTTGAGATATTCGTCCCAAAACGACGAATAAATAATTCTAATTCAACTGAAATTTCTCGGCTCATAAACAAAGTTCACTTTATTCCCAGCTTTGTATAATATTCCGATCGTTCCTCATTTCGCGTCTTCTTTTACGACGTGTGTAAATTTGAAATATATGTAAACAAACCTATAAAAGATAGGGTTATGGTTAAATATATGTACATTTAACGAAGGGAAGCGCAACAAACTTGGAATCACAAAAGCCGATGGTGGTTACCGCAAATTGTACTGTGCAAATGTATATTCAAAGCAAGAGGAGCTAGGATTTTGCAAAGATAGGAAGAGAGCGAAAGAGGAAGAGCGAGAAAGGGAGTCGTCATGGTTTTGGGATTTGCACGAAGGTATGACACACATATAGTATACGAAATAAGGATGTAAGGACAAGGTACTTACAAACATCAAGGAAGCACGCTAAAATCGTCGAGGTTTATTTCTATATCTTGAATATGTATGTACACATATCTGATGTATATTCTAGAACAAAACAGATTTAGGTAGAGTGATAAAGTGCTACAAAATGATAAAGAGGAACATTTTAATTGTTACAAGAGAACATGAAGCATTATTTGTGAAAATTTGACAAACTCCAAGATATATAAATTTTCCATAACTATAAATTCGAGTATCTCTGAAAAAAGATGCAATCGTAGTGCCATTTTTTGAGAGATATGAATATAATTTTTGAAAATTTGGAGTAATTTCCATTAGAATTAGAAAAATTTTTTTTGGGAGAAAAATCTGATTGCTGTTCTACTTTTGGTTTTACGTTCAAACCCCGGCAGTTGAACTTAAAATAATTATTATCATGGAAAACAAATTTTTTTGTTAAAGTTTGACTTACAATTAGTTTTTCTTGAAAACTAAACTCATTATTTTTAACTGAGATACGTAATACGCAATTATTGTTACCTTTACGTAATTGGAACTCGGAGAAGGAAAAATGTAAAAATAAAGGGACGATGTTCGAAAAGGAAATTCTTTGTCAACTATCCTGAAAGGGATGTCAAACAAGTGTAGCAAGCAATTAGAAACAGGAAATTTGCTGTGTGTTCTTCATATGATTTCACAAGTTGCTACTAATGGAAAGCTGGGTGATAAGGAACTATTTTCTAGAACACAAATGCTGTAAAGGTCTTGTAATTATAATTTAATGATTGTTTCAATATTTGAGCGGTTCATTTTGAAAGTGGCCCGAGTCCATTTAAATTTAAATATTCGCAAAACGTTTTTTATAACAGCCAGTTTCGAGTGGCTCACGTCGCTACAGATAACAGCCCACAACTCACAATTGGTCTCAGGCCACTTTCAAAATAAACGGCTCATTTGTTTGAAACATTTTGAGATTTACGTGGTTTCTACAGTTTTTTGGATTACGTCGACATCGTTTCTACTTTTCTCAACTTGTGTACCAATGAGTGGTATGTATGTTAATTCTT
Source organism: Gasteruption jaculator (assembly GCA_949825005.1). NCBI lineage: Eukaryota > Metazoa > Arthropoda > Insecta > Hymenoptera > Gasteruptiidae > Gasteruption > Gasteruption jaculator. The sequence goes on from OX463774.1 coordinate 7,687,108, forward strand.
AAAAGAGCCACATACAGAGTCATCCCTTACGCGCACTATTTAGGTACTACATATATACAGAAGCCGAAAGCTCTCGCTCTTTGCCAAAGCTTTCGGGTTTGAACGCCTCGTGTCGGCTCAGCTTCGTAGCTTTAAGGTGGCTCGAACCGCGTAAAACCGTTCATACTACTGCCGGCGGTCCATGCGTACGATTCTTTCACGTTTTCATACCTCGCCAGTGAACTCTTTGATATCATTAATGAAGGGTTTCTTTTTTTTAGTGCCGTGTTAAAATTTAATAAAGCGATAATTAAAATATCTCGTACATTATAAGTATAGGGAGTGTCGTAATACCGCAAGAATGAGAAAATAAAAGTTCAAAATGTTGGTGTTTATATGTAATTTTCTCCCGTTAACGTTATTAACGGGAAGTTCTTGTGCACCGCAGCCAAATTTCATTCCCCATTGCTGCACGTTATAGTGGACTTAAATTTTTCGTAATATTCGTTATTAAATGAGGAATAATGATACCATCAATGTACGTGTGAAATTTTGAAGTGCAGATTATACAATTTTTCTCCCAAAGTGACGGTAAATAATAAATATTCGTTATCAGGAGCTTTTTTTTTTTGAAACACACGATTGGTTCGATGATGCTCTAATAAAGTTTCATTAATAAGGTTTTTTTCCAACTTTTTGTTGTTTTCTCGCGCTGGGATCGGGTCTCTAGCTTCATTTATCTTAATTTGACGTTGCAGGGATAATATAGGAATTTCATAAATGTTATCGTAGATGAAAAATGTCATTAAGAAGGGACGAGATTCTATTTATCAATATTTTAGCGAAATTATGCAACTAGTGGTGTAAAAAAATTTTTAGTTTTACACATAGGAGTTGAATTTGTATCCACAGAAAAAGTTAATAAGAATAATTTTCCAGAAGAAACAAAATATTACTTATCGTAATTTAATTTTGAAACACATTTGGAATAAAATCAAAATGATTCGGAAATTTTTTCAATTTTCACAGGCGTACCATTATTGAACCAAGTTTCAAGTATCGGGATAAGCCTAAATCAGTTCGCGAACGTTTTCACACAAATGGCAGAGAATACATTAAAGTTTCACAGATAAAACAGACACATAGGTTTCGTGTGCAAATTTATAGTAACGCTATGGTATTTATTCTTACAAAATGTCTGCTACTTATCTGTGAATAAACTAAATAATTTACGAATACGGTAAATTTTGGAGAGATGTTAGGGCCGTGTGTTAATTTTTTTACCGTTTGAACAAAAATATAGGAAGTTCCACGAAGTTTGGTTTGATTATCTACAATTTCTACCCAAACTGTATCAGTTTTTCGTTTATAGAGAATCACTTATTAAGAAAATTTCATCAGTAGCGTCTTGGGGAAATAGAGGGAAAACGAAAGTGATAAGCGAGACAAATTTGCGATTATGGTTTTACTAAATAAGTTGCATACATTGAATAAATTTTAATAAAGTTTGAAACAATAGTTGTAAAAAAAATAAGTAAATTTTAATGGCGAAATATTGAAAAAATTGTATATAAGCAAACTATTGTACTCATAACAGTGGTGTACATCTTGAAGTTTTTAAATTTATATTTCGAGTACTCGCCTGGAGAGTATCGATTTATATTCAGTGAATAGTTGGAAAGTATTTATTCAATCCATACAATTTTGGTCCCATCATTTTCTCGTTTTCCTTCTTTTGTTCGATTATTTTTATTTCACACACCCGAGTTTCGTTTAATGTAACGCATAATACAGCAACTCAATTTTGGGAAACCTTATAACAAATCAAATATATCCAAGAAAAATTTACAATTTTTCACACGCAGGTGCAACAGTTTGTATCCTTGTTACGAAAAAGGAAAAAAAAACTTGGGAATCGAAATGCAGCTTCTCCCGGTTCGAAAATTGCCAAACAAGATTCGTATTTAATTGTGTCGATTGCAAAGCGTACATCGATTCGGTAACGACTGTGCCAATTTTGAGTTTCTAAGGTACACCGGATTCAAATTCCATCGATGAGAATTACGTTGCGTGGTAGTGTCAACACTGTTGTAGCAACATCGAGAAATTTTCCAACAATTCGAGTATTAGTGTTCGGCAATTATTAACCCCATGTAAATTCGGAGGATAACAGCAACAAATGCCGAACGTTTTAATAGACAAAGTTTCCAATATTTGTACAAGTTACTTTTCCATTTTTTTTTGTACCCCATGCGATGTTCATGTGTTTTTCGATGCTCGCATCTGAATATTGCTCTCGTCCGTAAATGTTCTCTGTTTTCATTCATGCAGTAATCAATGTGTATACATAGAGGGAAAAATATAGCAATCCGTGCCCTTTTATGCAATAGAAGGGAATACGTATAAACATATAATGATGTTTGTCGCAGTACGGAGTTCAATTAGGTTTTAATTTTTATAACATATGCTGCGAGGATCAAAATTAATCCATAATTCTAAAAGAGGTTATTGACTTCGTGGTAAATTTTGTCAAAGTAATACGTAGCTATTGAACGGTTCTTTGCAAAGCAAATACAGTTGCATCGGCATATAAAATTAAATATAAATATTAGTCGACAAAATGGATTGCATAAATTAAAGAGTACGAATAAAGTGAGCGCATGAACAATTTGTATAATTCCGAAAAATACGTCAACTATATTTATATTTATTGGAGTTGAAATAAATTGATAAATAGCATACGCCGATACGCAATTAAATTGATTTCACTTGTTTTGTTACTTCAGGAAAATATCCTAATAGATATTGTATATCTGGCATTGATCATAGACTGCGTCCTAGTGGCGAAAGAATATGACTTACTTTGGTAGCTTGCCATATTGTTGAAAATTTTCTAACCAGAAACATTAATCGTATTCCACGAAGCACAATAAAATTATATACTGCAGAGATGCTTCCAGTTTTAACACTAAGTCACAGTTAATACTCTAAAATTACCATTTCTTTAGTTACGTAAGGTAAAGCTACTTATGGAACAGGAATTACGAGACTGTTTAGTTACCGATAAATTGAAATTGCTTGCAACTTTATTCTTCCCATATTTACATAAATCGCAACTTAGGTACAAGAATATTGCTTTTGAAATGGTTCACATTATTGTGTATTATTGCAATGGTTCAGAATATCAATGAAATCAGAGAACACGTTATCCACAAATGCTGGATGTTCTTGAGTTTCGTATGAAAATTTTAGTATGCAACATATATAGGCAACTAAAGAGTTTTCGAAATTTCTAAATTGTTGAAGAGTTTGCGGGTTAGTTTCATAAGTAATTAAATATTTTGAAAATTGTACGCATAGAATTTATTTGTATGTGAAAGTACTGTTAGTTACTTAATAGTGAATAGTTTCATAGTGTGTAATTCCAAGCGTTGGTAATAAAACTAGATTCAATTGATTCCTGCTCGGATATTGCAATAGAACTTGTATAGAACTGTTTCCTCTTTCGCTCTATTGTTATGGGCATTACCTTGCAATAAGAATGAGAAGAATTTAATTATTAATATTCTAGTGAGTTAAATATCAAATTGTTTACATTTTAAAATATCTGGTTGAATTCAAGAAATTTCCTTCCTTTTCGTTAAGGTCAGCGAATTAAAATATGGATTACAAAAAATTATTTTCAAATTTTGAATTTTTCATAAGTTACACTAAAAAAGCAAGACTACTTTTAGATTCTATATGATTTTCTTTAGAAGAAGTTTCATGGGATTCACTGACGAGAATGTTCTAATATTTCACTGTTACACGGTTAAAAGAAAATCAAAATATTTCAACATTACAGTTCATTCATTAAATAAAATTTTGTGTAAGAAAATATCGTGGAATGTTCTTCAAATGTAAATACTAGTTTCATCTTTCACTACGCGGAATTTACCTGGAATAAATTACAACGAAGTAATATGGTTTGTTTCATTTCACAAGAAATGTTAATTAATTATTCTGTCGAAAAATGAAAGAAACTATAGAGTGTATGGCTTCGCTGAAAGAAAATTAAATTTCTTTTTGAATGAAAACCGTTTGTTTGCGATTTTAAAGGTGTCCGATCTTCTTTATTTATGTACGTGTTAGAAAAAGATGGTAGACCTAATCTTCAGGAGTGAGAAAAATATGACTCACATAAGCGCCTTTGATCAAACTAAGTGTCTTTTTCCAGTATTACAGTTCAGTTCACAATCTCAAGGTATTTAATGAGACAGAAGAAGCAAATGCCCTTTTGCACTGATATTAATTTAATAAAAAATATTTCCGTATTTCACTCTTAGTGCATAAATGCGAGAGGTATTTCGCGTCTGTGCAGTTTATTTTGTATCTTATGAATTGTTAAAGGGTGTAAAAAGTGGTTATATTTGGAAAAAGCAATTTCGAGCATTCGGTTTTCATTTTCTTTTCAAAATACAATTATTAATGCCCTAGCGCACTCACCCGAGTGAACTCCTGATACTTGCAATTTTTTTTTTACCTGCAATTTTGAAAACGCAATATTTTCCTATTTTTTTCGAGATCTGTTGATTAAAAAAAATAGAGACTAAAAAATTGGTGGAAAAACTACCGCTTTTGAATTTTTCATTGATTCATTAAGGCATTGAGACACATTTCTAAAATTGACCCGGCTTTCTTTCATCTTATTCTTTGCGAATCATCAATTTTGCAATCTAGTCAAATATTGGAATTTATCACACGGACGCAAATAAGCGAAAAATTAGATTTTGTAAAAATTTAATGTTCAAGATTCGAACCAAGATTCGAATTTGTCCAAATTCGATTTGCCTCGAGTGTGTAAATCCAAGCTAGAATGTTTCTATTGCTGACTTCTTTAGCTGTAACAACGGTATACGTAGATTGAAACTGAAGATTTCAGGGCAGTTTCGCATAGCGAAAACTAAAGTTTCGTTAAAATAGAGAGTATTAGCTTGGAAGGGTAATAATAAAAATGCGCATAGCCAAAGTTTTGAAAGCAAACAGCTGTTACAAATATTTAGAGTAGTTTGCTCTGTAGGGTTACACGTTCATCACTAACGTCGTTAATATGAATTATTCACGATTATATATGAATATTTTTCAGAAGATGAGAGAAGCTCAATAAAACATAACGAAAGCGCATCAAAAGTGAATTATATTTGAAATTGAAATTGATTCGTCTTCTAAAATTGAGATTCAATTTTGGAAAACGATACTTCAATGCGTTCCCAAAAATACACTTGCAAAGAAAATAAGTCGTAGCGCTAAAGTTTTTCTTCACAAAAGGAAAAATAGAATTAAATGAAATTTATGTTTTTTACAAAGCTTTCTTTATTTAAGGTTAACAATAATAATAACCGAAGGCACATAAAAGCATGCTGGTAATAATAATACATTTGTAACTTCGCATTTGTAAGTCGGCGTTATTACTGAGGAGAAATAAATGGAAAGCACGCTGTCGAGAATTTTATAATAAGGTAAACAGTTTCGACACTGAAATATTGGTTGGAAAATTTCCCACTTAATAGGGGATATCACACGGAAGGAAATATGATCGATGCCATTATTTTTTACGGTTAGTGTCTGTTATTCTTCTTAAGTGTTATAATTGGGAGCATAAAGTGACATGATAGACATGTTACACGATAAAACACACAGAATTCGAATCTGTAAAATATCAAAATTCTATAAAATATCATTGATTCGAGATCAAGAGTTGCAACAAACGTATGATAGTTATTCTATCTTTTTTTTGTTACTGAAGTTTTCCATGATCAGTGTCAACATTTTATTTTAGTAGGGACTAGACCGATGGTTTCAAAAAATGCACCTGGAAATTCACGTTACACATAAAATTCAAAGTTAAATCCTTTGTTAATATGATCGGGACAGATCGGCGTTTTAAAATTTGTGTTGGACAAACCTGTCATTGTAGGCTACCCCTGTTCTTGAGGATTTAAATATTTTATTCGTGTCGTGTGCGATCTGGGTGAGATTTACATGTGTGACTACATGGGCACCAAGATAAATCAGGTTGATCTAACGATATATTTTTCACTAAATGGTAATTTGAATATCGATCAATTAACGAAATAATGTAGTGACGATAAATTTTATTTTGGAATTTCTAAGATATTTTTCGTAGTTTCGAATTAAATGAGAATTCACACCTTTTTTTTTCTCAAGATATTTTATATTAAAAATTACCACTCTCTATACGAGAGTGTTGTTGAAGGATTGTGCGTTTTTACAAATGTTTACAATTTATTATCGTGCTAGAAAATATAATAAATTCCCAACCGATCCATCATAACGTCTACAATTTACAATAGAATATGCGAAAACTAGAAGAATTTTTTTGCACAGAAGAGTTATGAAAAGAATGGAACTAAACATTCTGTAACAGTTCTTCATATATATATATATATATATGTATATATCTCACACAAGAAGTGAAACATATTTTTATAACAAAAATACTGTGCATTGTAACCCTACCTATGGTGGTAAAAGTTCGTGTGTATGGATAATATATATATATATATATATGTGCACAGTTCAGCTTCTGTACGTAAAAATGTGGTAAAGATGCGGAAAGCTACAATTTTCATACGCTGTTTCTTTATGTGATATATAAAGAAAATATATATATATACGATATACAAATATAAGATAACCCTTTGGATGTGATTATAAAAAATTCTTATCTCTTTAATCCGACGATACTTCTTTATTATAATTAAAAGTAACCCCATAAAAAAAAATAGGAGTAAATCATAAAACTGAAATCTCGTGGTAATGGCATTACTTTTTATGCGGTCTCTTGTAGCGCCGATCTTCACTGATAGTGAGATTAATTAACTTTATCCGTAAATATGTATTTAATTGATTTTCGATAGGAACTTTAGATTTTTATGACTCTATTTATAGAGAAATCGTAGGTAACGTTGGAAGCTCCGAGTGGTTGAGGAACAAAAAAATTGTACCACTGGCGGAGAAAATAGAATCTTTTTACGAGGTTATATCTCACACTGGTGTTGAAATTTCACTGTATCTGAATCCTAATGTTATCAAGCGAATTTAGTTCATCAGTGAGAGAAATGATGTTTTCGAAATTTTTCGAAATAATTTTTTTTTCACTGTTAACGTCAAAAAATTAAAGCATAAAAGTACATTTCTTTAATCCTTTACATTCGTTTAGAAAATAAATGGGCGAAATAAGAGGCGAAAAAAAAAATGGAAAATCAACATTTCAGACACGTCCTGCTTGTGAAAGATTGTAACATAAATGAGCAGGATTTAAAGTGAAGATTAGAAGCACTCATCAGTAGTTATCTCACGTAATTCTCGTTGCAAAAAGCGTTTGCCTATCCGAGGGCGACAAACGAACGAGCAAGCACCTACTTTTCAACGTTTTGTTATAAATACGATTTTTATAACCCTCTTCTCGAAAAGAACTATTTGAAAGATTACGGTGAAACGCTGCTCAAAGAAATAGCAATTAAAGTTCGTAACTTTTGACAAAAGTTGAAACGTTGGGACGAGCGATGACGTAATATCCATACTTCTTTCTTTTAATATAGATACAATCCTTATTAAATTAAAATTTTTTAAGAGTCTTTATAACGCTAAGGTACAGAATCAATATCACAGAGAGACATACCTTTTAATAAAGCAAATACGTTTAAATGTTTGAAGACATAAATTAACAGAAATTAACCTTTTTTCAATAGACACGATCTTTATCACTTCCCCTTTTTGCAAGACAATAATGCGAATGTTAATTGGTTCGAACGTTACCCTTAATTAATTTGTACAGTCGATCCGTGAAAATTCGTAGAATAAACATTACAAAGCGAAACTTATCGCGAAATAGTGCCATGATTTATAAGCATTTGTAACGCGAAGACGAACGTCGAGCAACGACCTATTTTCAACTTTTGATATAATTACAAATCTCACCGTCAGTCTGTTCCTACCTTCCAAAGATAATAAACGGTAATTAATTACACCCTGGATATTTCTTAATGAGTTTACAACTGGATATTTAAGCATTCGAGTATTTCTCGTTTATGTTAAATGAACCAAAATCCTCTCAGCTTTCAAGTCTTTCTTAAACACGATTTTCATACTATTGTTTTAATCCACTGGAAATTGTAACATTTATACATAAATAAGAAACAATATCGGAATTTGTGTTGTTTAAAGGAAGGCGTTGAATTTTACGATAAATTACAGGCTAGTGTCTATCTCGAGGTTCACCCCCTGCGGAGCAAAATCCTCTCAATTAATTATTCAAGTAACAATCTAAAAATATGATAAACACACTTGAATGGTACGTCGTTGGCCCGCGTCACAAGTGACGTAACATCAGATTACGTTGTGCAATAATATAAACATTGTTGAGTGCGATGCTGAAGTATAAGTGATTATATGAAAATACTATGAAGAACGAGATAGGGATTAATGCGGCAAGACGTATCCGATAGTGCTATTCGAAGGTGAAATTATCGTGTTGTGTAATATAGTAATACCAGTGCTCCAGTCAACGAAGTGTTGTGTCCGTGGATTTTGTGCTTATCACTGTCGGAACATCCCTTTCATCGTCTACGTCCTAAATTCTGCCTCTCATACACTTTACTATCCATCTCTTGGATATTTCGCCGAAGAGAGGGAATGACGAGTACTCGAGGTAATACATAGGGTTTGAGCCCTTCTCTTGGAGATGAGACACTATCTACGACGTATCACCCTCATTCTCCTGGCAATTCATGCGATCACCGTCGTATGGGCCGGTGAGCAAGGTAAGTATTATTAACGTCTGTCAAAGTGCTTCTCTTTAGCAACATTCTCTCTGATAATCTTCGATTTTCTACTAATCGCTTCCGGGTATAACCCGATGAAACTTCTCAATAGGTGTTAAACCACACACTGACTGCTACTTCATTTCGTCCTTCTTTTTTTTTTCCCTTCTACCGGGTTTCCTTTTTTGTCCCTTTTTTAACGAACCTTTTCTCAATCGTTCCGCTGAAAAGTTCCAGCTAAAAGAAAATGTTTTATTTCCTCTTATTTTTCCTTAGGCTCCGTTGGAATCTCTGCTTCGAATGGATGTAGTTCCCCAGGAAAAAAAAGACGGATTTTTTTTCAAATGATAATGGATCGCTCAGTTCTCATAGAAATCTGTGTAATTAGTGATCGTTTATTGAAAAATTTTACGAGGAAAATTTTGTATTGAGCGACTTAAAATTTAAAAACTTCAAATTAAAGTGTGATATTGAGAATTTCGAAGTTACAAATTATGATACTTGAATCAACCCTCCATTTCTGACCGACAGTCTTTGACTCACGGGTCAACAGACACCCTAGCATGGCATACGGAGGGTTAACGTATTTTATCTACCCCGGATGATAGTCGAACATTGGAATATACAAGACTCAGAAATCTGAGACACCTTTCCTTCGGTTTTTTTTATGCTAGCATAGCTTACAATTACCCATACAAGCTGAGCATTCGTTTACCGAGCTTGTGGGAATACGTGACTTTGTCGTGATTTACAAGTGACTTACAAGTGTGGCATTCAAACGAAAATGAGTTTTGCCGAGGTCTGCATTTTGTAATCCAAAAGGCCCCGTGGCGTCAGCGATTCAATTTAAGTCCCAATATAGTTTTTTGCCGTAATCAAAACGTCACAGTCCTCTGCCCGTTTCCACTCAAATATATACGCGGTCAACTACAAATTATTTTTCAATTTTTTTAATCATTCGTGTCAAATTGGTTCGTGAATCATGCCATTGCAAAAAAAAAAACCAAAGAAAATAGTAATAATATTTGGACGTGTCTTGTTTCTGCAACATAATCATAATCTTAATGAGAGCGATAACGAGTTTGCCTAATCTATAAATATTGTTTAGTGAATTAGAATTATGATATAAGAGTTTGTCAATTTTATTTTCATGATTTTGGAATAATTAGAAAAATTGAATTTGTTTCGGCCTCCCCCGAAATGATTACTTTTATCATCATTTATATTATTAATCAGGCTTAATTGATCGGGGTTCTCGAATTAAATGTGGATCTGTATTTGTAATTGATTTTTTAATAAACTACGTGTAAGACGTATCATCCGTTTATAATTCGTACGAGGCCGAAAAATTGATTAATTGCCTGAAGTTATACGTTAGCTTAGACAAATAGCTTGGACGAGCTAACCCTCGGCTTTCCGAGTAGCCCCTATTATCCGAGCTAATAAGAAAATGTGAAGGGAATAGCGAGTGGAGCTCTATTATCCGAACCACCTTGTCCGCGGACCTATTCAGATACGGAAGATTCCATTGTTTATCGAATTTGTTAAAAATTACGTGATAAACAAGTTGAATATTTTTTTTTATATTTTTGATAATGTACATCTTCAACGTATGTTTTCGAAAAGCATCGGGTTAATTTCCTTAAAAATACCAATTTTTTTTTTTAAACGGACAAATTATTGGATGTAAAAAACAATAATTTGTCCATTTTCGTTAAATACGATGATCTGATCGTATTTGGTAAAAATTGACGTAACATCAGAGAAAAAATAATTTGGAATCGATAATTTAGAATAGTCCTCTCTTGATTTACAGTTAAAAAGTCGCCACTTATTTCTTTATTAATAGGAGTCCTTACAGCGTTGAAATTCAAAGCTGGCATTAATTTTCGTTGGTAACAAATGCCGCTAACATTCAATCACGACTTTTAAATTGAAATAATGAAAAATCTAGAAAGAGAAATATTGAAATTCATAGCGAAGGATAAAAACTTCGGGTAAATTCCTTCAAGACGTTAGAAGTCAATCAGAGTTAGTTTCACCAAGGGGGTTTCAGAAGACGACAGGTCTAACAAACGAGGAAGAGAAGAATCTTATAGGTTGGTCGGTTGCTCGGTTGAAGACTGTATAAAAGAAAAAGGGGGAAAAAGGAACACAATGGTCCGTTGGAATTTTCCATTGAGATTCTCAATGAAACTTTTTTGCAATGTGTAGCTAGAAAGGATTGCATTTAAAAATTAGATAAAATTCCCCTCGCAACTTTTCCACCTATTTTGTTGTTGTTCCATTTATTTATTTATTTTTTTTTTCGTCACGCGTTACAAAGTTCTTTCATCACTTTTTGCATTTCAAATAAATTTCGTGACAAGGTATTAAAAACAATTTTTCAAATTAAACAAAGTTATAGTTACCGTGTTTCATAAAACAGGGGAAAGAACGTGGCCACATCCTTTTTTGACAAAATGAAACGAAAAATGAGGTATTTGAAATCGCAATTAAATACATTTTGCAGGAAAAGATGTTCAAAATGTATAAATAAACGTACGAATTTAAATACATGAAAAACGGTAAAATTTACTTCTTTTTTTTTTAGTAACTTAGGCCATAAAGCATTCCAGCTACAAATAGATTACAATTTGAATCCTTTTTACGAGCACGATACCGAAATTTGTAACAAACGTTGCAATTAAAACGGTCAAAAGGGTGTACGTAACAAAAAAAATTTATATAACACGCAAGTCTGCGGAATTACCAAAACACAAATAACGTACGTACATTACCTTTGTGCTCACTATATTTACCAAACGAGTCGTTAGTTATTTTTGGCTTGTGTTTAGTTTCCCGTAAATGCAGCTTTTTCGCCTAGCAATCGAGAAAAAGTGCCATACTTTTCCACGAGTTCTAAAAGGACATTTAATTATTACATTTCTTTCTATACTTGCAGGTAAACACATTTCATTAATTAGAAACCTCTTTTGAGGGATTCCCTTTAAATTTCGCTATTCTTTGGAAATCCAATTATTCAACATGATCTCATTGCACGTCGCATAATTTACTAGACACAGAGTTTTATTAATTATTGTTAATCCTCTGGGCGAGTTCGTTCGGTTAAAAACAGTCTGTTAATTAACGTTAAATTGATTTTGTTAATGATTTTCGATTTGAGTCAACAGAAGTGTTAAATATTTTGGTATTTGATTTGACTTGGTTTAAATTGATTACACCTAATTCTCCTTTTACACGAATTTTTTTTACACGAATTTGATTTAACACGAGTTAAAAATTAAAAAAATTTCTCTTAAAAATAAATGTGAGCGTGACATCTTGCCATTGACCATCGTCCTGTGCACCTATGCACCTATGCACTCGCTCTTGCACTGTATATCGCTGCGGACGTGACGGATCGTATATTCCAGGGGTGTATCCTTTTTGTACCTGCCGTTCACTTTTGTATCTCTGTTGACTCGGTCAGGTTTACCGTCAACCTCGCTAAATATGTCTACTACCTCAATATAGTACACCGCAGTACTGATGTATGCGATATAATTATTATGAAATTGTTAAATATGATGGTCGTATGCTATCCGAAACGCGGATAGTTTCAAAGTAATTTAATATACAGGAAATTAGTTGTGAAATTTCGAAACTGTGCGTTGGAGAAATTCGAAGCGACGTCGAAAGTAGTCCGAAGTTTACATTAGGGACAATACTATTTTTGAAATTTGTTAATGATGTGCTCTAGGCAAGATTTACTATTTGCGAACGACTTGAAGTTATATCAAATTATTGATGTTGGATATCATGTTGTCTGCTAATAAAGCTCAGAAATGTAGAATTGTATACATTTTAACAGAAAGTATGTCACACACAATTGATATGGTTTAAGTGGTCTGCCATTGCGGGATATTTCTTCTTAGAGTCTTGCTTTTATTTAATGTTTCGCATTTTCATTTTATCCGAAGGAAGCTGTAATGTACTGGTACTATTCTTTAACGTGAGTAGGGTCTGTGGAGGCGATAGAGGAGGTCTAGCATTGTTCTTCATGTTTCATGGCTGTTCAACTTAGAACATCCATGCATCGTTTGGTCATTTCTAAATTATGGTACAATTCATCTTAATTGCGGTAAAAATTAAAGTTTTAAAAATGGGGTCGGACAAGTCATTTCTAGGGGTAATTTTTCCCGTAGAATCGATCGCAAAGGTCAAATTTGACAAAATCCCAGCGGAAGTTGGAAAAAAGTAGGTTTTTTGAGGAAAAATCGTGTTTCCCGTAAGAAATCTTGAATTTTGACAATGAAAATGGATTCCTCGGAAAAAAATACATCGGATATGGGTCTCCCGAAAGTGCGAAAAAAATTTTTCCAAAAGTCGATTTTTTGGGCATACCTCCCTTCTCACAAAAATGGGGTAAAAATTGAAGTTTTAAAAATGGGGTTGGACAAGTCATTTCTAGGGGTAATTTTTCCCGCAGAATCGATTGCAAAGGTCAAATTTGACGAAATCCCAGCGGAAGTTGAAAAAAGTAGGTTTTTTGAGGAAAAATCGTGTTTCCCGTAAGAAATCTTGAATTTTGACAATGAAAATCGATTCCTCGGAAAAAAATACATCGGATATGGGTCTCCCGAAAGTGCGAAAAAAATTTTTCCAAAAGTCGATTTTTTTGGGCATACCTCCCTTCTCACAAAAATGGGGTAAAAATTGAAGTTTTAAAAATGGGGTTGGACAAGTCATTTCTAGGGGTAATTTTTCCCGTAGAATCGATCGCAAAGGTCAAATTTGACAAAATCCGAGCGGAAGTTGGAAAAAAGTAGGTTTTTTGAGGAAGAATCGTGTTTCCCGTAAGAAATCTTGAATTTTGACAATGAAAATGGATTCCTCGGAAAAAAATACATCGGATATGGGTCTCCCGAAAGTGCGAAAAAAATTTTTCCAAAAGTCGATTTTTTTGAGCATATCTCCCTTCCCCAAAAATGAGGTAAAAAATAAAGTTTAAAAATGGGGTTGGACAAGTCATTTCTAGGGGTAATTTTTCCCGTAGAATCGATTGCAAAGGTCAAATTTGACGAAATCCCAGCGGAAGTTGGTAAAAAGTAGGTTTTTTGAGAAAGAACTGCATTTCCCATTGGATTTCGGGAATTTTGATAATGAAAATGGATTCCTCGGAAAACAATACATCAGATAAGGGTCTCCCGATAATCCCCAAAAAACGATTCGAAAAGTCGCTTTAATTTACATTTTATTCTAATCTTATTCAATTTTTCTCAACTTTTGGAGAAGTACGCTACGGAAAATACGTCTCAATTCCATCTTTCTCGACTACAGATACTTAATTTACCTTTTCAAATAGGATGATGATATCCTAGGAATAATTTTAAAGATACACTTTTTTTTTTTTGAAGTTCAAGTGGGTTTCCTCTCAGTTATCTCTCCTTTAATTTTATTTCAATGTTTCTTTCCGCTAGGTATACCGTAGACTTCGACGAAGCGCGCATTCACATCAGTATAAAAACCTTTAGGGATTTTCTTATGCTTATCGGAAACGATACGGGGATCGCGACAGGCAGAGTTCCAACTTAGCTCGATTAAACATGTATTCCTTTTTTAAAGCGTAGGGGCTCATTGAATGTAGACGTTTATTCGAAGCTTTGAAAATTGATGTATCTTCTTAACTATGTAAATAAAATGCGAAAACTTTTCTCGCTTTTTACAGTTCATTTGCTTTCTTCTTTTCAAGTTAAGCCCCAAAATACATCACAATCTTAATCTTAGCAATCCTTTAACTTCGGATGAAGAAAATGCTAATTATGGCGACTGGACTAGATTACGTAATTGCCAATTTTGTTTTGCAAATTAATCTCGATAAAATTAAAGAACCGATGAATTCGTTACACGAAAGGGTCCCATTTTTATTAGGCAAAAATATTTCCTGCATATACATCGAGAAAATAATGTAATTCATCTTATCAGAAAGCGGTACTGACATGAGTCTTTCTTCTACTTTAGTTAGAGTATTCGCTTTCATGAAGCAAAATTGAAAAATATGGCTAAGGGAGAAGGACGTCTACTTTTGAATTCTCCGTCCTTCTTTATTTTACGAATATAGCCTTCTATCTTTCACTTTTATTATATACTTGAAACAGTTATAGTTTTCAGCCTTCTTTTTTCCTCCATTTATTTCCTTTCCTTTTCCTTACCCAGTCTCTCTTTGTTTTCTCCTTTATATAAAAGTAAATTGTACGACAATATACAGCAACTTGGTTGAGTGCTAATGTACTGTATACGTACTATAAGATAAAAAAAAAAAAAAAGAGAAAAAGCGAGAAAGGAAGAAATGGTGATACCAAAACCATACTTTTGCATGTTTTCGCATTCATTTCTTTTCCTTTCACTCGCAAGTTTATTATCCGACAAGATGGTAATAAACATATTGTTGGCAGGAAAGTGTTGTTGTTACACGTATTACGTATGCGTTACGCTATAGTTATTTCTCCGCAGTATCCAGTTAGTACAGCCTAGTGTGTTTAATTACACAGAAAAGTTCTGTTGTCCAAGCAAGTCCAACAGTTTTCCACGTATTTCAATACGACGAGACTGAAGGCAAAAGAGAATCTGAGACTCAACGTTCTTATTACGTCGGCATCGTCTCATAAACGAGGAAAGCGGATTGGAAATGCTATTACTTTATACCGTAGCGAGGCAGGGTCGTTAAAAATGAATATTCCACATTGAAATGAACTTAGACAACTTAGACACATCCACAAAATGACAAGAATGATCTAAAAACCGTACTAAAAAATATAAAAAGTTGAGAGTCTGTTAATTAACTTTGTAATCGCAAAACGATTTGCTGATATTGGGTTCAGATGTTATTGGCGCAATAGTTTTCATTTCTAAGAAAAGAAAATGTGTCGAATACACCGGAGGGTAGTGTACTCCTTAGACCAGTAGAGTTGCAGTACCGCAACTGAAGAATAATTGCATGGATTAGACTGTCTCCATTGGGAACAAGCATCATTCTCGAGAAGCCTCTTATCTCTCATGTTTGGGGTACTTTCTTGTCGTGCCTCTCACGTTCTGGGTGCTTTATTTCCATGGGTAGGTATTATTACATCTTGGGTCCTCGTACTCCTATCACAGGACTGTACTTATTTACGTTTTAAATATCGAGGTGACTGAAAAACAACAATAAGGTAAATGTCACGGATCCTACATTTTTGTTGGCTTATCGATGAAGACGCTGAAATAATAAACCGTGAAAAATGATTCAGAGGTCTTCTGAAAATAAAAAAAAATGTAGGATCCTTCCCATGAAGTTGAATGTAAAAAACTGTCGGAGGCAAGGATATATTAGACATCCCAAACGTGCGAGACAAAGGGAAGGCATACCAAGTATACGACGTCGGAGAATTCACGGGTATAAGGATCCTGAAATGTGAAAATCAAGAGTCTGACAGATATTAACTCGTACGGGACCAGTTTCATAGCGCATGTGTGACGCAATACCTAGCTAAAAAGAACAGGCACACACTGAGAAAAAAAAATAGTCGAATGGGCCACATTTTTACTAAACAGTTGGATGTCGTGGGGCTTCTAACTTCAATCTGTAGTCAATTTGGAAAGTTAACGGAACCATACGAGATGATTAAGTGATCAAGGGTTAATTTTTAATTGTTTTTGGAATTTCAAAGCTCATCTTCAGAAATCCTTAGAAATCATCTTCACATTTGCGTATTCCGATCGGAGCAAGCGATTCCCTTCGTTGATTCAGATTTGACGCAGTGTCCAAAAATATCCCTTTTCGCTGGATTAACAAAATGTACAATTATTAAATTCGCGATTCGTCAATGTATCCTACCTTTGTTGGTAATAAAAGTAGTTGAAATCAAACAGTTTTTATTCAGCGAATTGGACAACCCATTCAATTAAATATCTTGTTGGGTCGACTAAATTCTTTGTCAGTGTAGCGACACGAACGATGTTAACTTTTTGCAAAAAAAAAAAACAATATTCCCCTAAAGGTATATACTCGTAATTTTTTTTTTATCAGGTGCAAACTGAAAAAAGTCCCTACGAATCGATTTTCACCTTGACATAATTTCTGTTACGCAGTGTTCGCGTCCGTTTGCGTTAGGTGCATGAATACGAAGATAAGTGCCAAAGCAAATTTTTAATGACAAGACGTGGAATTGTTATTCTGAAAACAAAAACGAAAAATACAAAAAACAACTATGACTCGGGAAAGCGAAATGAAAGAGATGCACGATTAATGAGATTCCGTAATGAGCATAGTGATCCCGGATACCTTACGCTAACCGTAATGATCATTTGAAGTTTGAAAAGCTGAAGAAAAAGAGAAGCGCGAGAACAAGCTGAAACATAGAAAAACTTCAAAAGAGGAAGTTCCAAGTGGGATTCGAGAATAAAATGAAAGAAGAATTATAGAATACAGTGATAAGAGACTATAAAAACTTTGAGGAGAATATACGAGAAAATTGGAGTGGCGCAAAAAAGAATTTGACCGAGACTGCAGAAAGTCGGAGACTCGGGGAGACGGCATTAAAACTTTCTTGGAAAAAAAAAAAACAAAATTCTAGAGATAATTGTAAAAAGATGGAGAGAAAGAATTAAATAACCAAATAACGTCAAAGTATAAATCGTTGAGACGGATAATCATCGGAGAATTAGGAAAGGGATGAAAAAGAACGGACGGCAAGAAAGACGCGGCAAAGTTGACGTGAAATTGAAAATTGGCAAAACGGATGCAGCGCGTAAGAAAGCAAAGAGAAGTTTGTAAAAGCTTTTATAGCAAATAGAGGATCAAGCATAGGGATTCTCACGTACCGTTACAAAATACATTTGCAAATACAGTCAAGGCGGAATTCTGTTTTCGTTGGAAGTCGAAAATGTGTTTTGAGAAATACTTTGCGAAGGTTTTTCTCGTAGATCGTTAACCTAAATTTTATTCTAGGGTATGGGGTAAGATTAAGGTTGGCAACTGAGTAAGAATTTGTGTCTATTCGCGACGTATAAACATACTCTTCCGTACAAAGATAACATCTGCGAGAATTGGTTGATTGGATGGATGGGATCGTGATCAAACGCTAGTTGGGGTACTACAAGGGGCTAACGCGTGGTTTTCTTTCTAATTAAATGTCTATTAGATAATATTTGTAACTGATACATTCAATCATTAGAATTGTAGCCCGATAAAATCAATTATTGGTTTCAAAAATGCGCATTGTGGAACTGCAGCATCTTTGGTTATTAAAGACCCGGAGAGGGATGGCGCAAGCGTGGGAATGGGAGGATGAAGGATAAGATTGGGAAGCGCCACAAGAACTTCGAAGGAATTTGATTAGCTTCCAAGGAATTCGATCAGAGCAATACTTGCACCTACTATATCACCGTAAACTATAAACATTGCATTCTGTTACAGCGTTGATCTAAAATCAAACAATTTCTAAAAATAATAAAAGATCAATTTCCAATAACACTTAATGAGGGTAGTGTACCTACACGTTTGCAGTTTCTTAACGTATTGCATTTTCTTGGCGCATCTAAGCGCAACCAAAAGCTCTAAAGGCTCACAGTAAGGGAAAAAAAAAATGAAAATAGAAGATAGGACTTATGTGGGCACGTATGCGTCCTACCTCCTAATTATTCTATTTAGAGGCAATTTATGAGAGATACGTTTAGTCATAACCAGTGGACAGGCTTTGAAACGTTGAGGCGCGAGATCAAAGTTGCTGCCACTTGTTGGGTCAACTACTCGGAGATAGCAGCCATCTCCAAGGCAAGTAAAAGCTTCTTGCAAGAAATCAAGCTTCTGCAAGCTCTGTAAAGGCTGTACAGAGGGACAAGAGCGCACAAAAAGGAACTGAACATGCACCGACCAACCTGGCGGTAAGATGAATGCTTTATCGCTATCGAAAAAAACTACTGACACAGCATTTCAAAGCGGGTTCAGAAACTTACCAGGATGGCGCCACAATCTCTTGAGGAAATAACATTCTTTTTTATAATAATAATAATATATAAGGAATATTACTGACGTTGCAGCTAGAATTTCTGATGATTTGCATTTTTTATATATATCTTTTGTATATAAAATACATTTCTTTTCGCGTGCGAAGCCTGAAGAGTAAATGAGTTAGACCAGTGATTAAAAATTGTGACATTTTGAAGTTTAAACAAATTAAAGTAGTGGATTACGGCTGTAGTGACCGTGAATGTAGAAGAACTTTGCAGCAGAGTGTGAAAACGCTAAGTGCACAAAGCTGTTCGATAAAAACCCAGTTTATACGCAAACGGACCTTGCAGAGCAGTTGGGTAAACGCCAACAAACTGTCACCTATCGGCTGTGTGAACTGGGAAAGGTTGTCTAAGGTAGAAATTTGCCCGCTAATGAGCTCAAAGAACACAAGAATAACTACGTGTGAAAGTTCGCGCTGATCGAACGGCAAAGAATGAGTTTCTTGTGCAAAATTGGTACCGGTAATGAAAAGCGAATATCTCAAGCCAATCCCAAAATGGAAGAAGCCACGAATAGACTGAGACTGAGCAAATTTAAACAACACCGAATTGCCTGCGGCAGGAAGATTATGCTTTACGTTTGGCGTGATGCGAAGGATATGTTGTGCTGAAACTAACAATAAGTAAAATTGTTACTGTGAGTTGTTACCTTTCGACAATAATTGCTTGGTGCGAAGGGAGAATTGGAACAAAACAACTTGTTGACATAATTTGATTGGCATACATCTCAAAGCTTTCAGAGAGTAGTGTTTGAAAACACGATGACTTTTTCGCGTCAAAATACTAGGCTCTGTGAGGATAAACCTCAGATTTATCTAAAATTATAAAGGATGCCAACAGCTTTAACATAGCAAATAGAAAAAGTTATCTAGAAGTAGCAAAAAATGGAATATCGCGTCATGACAGTCCTGGGATTTATGATACATGATGGGTAACCTAAGGTGGTGTGTGTATAAAAAAAATTCGTAGTAGCACCTTCCTATTATTAACGATTATCTATTATGCCTGGATATCTTAGAAGGATTGCGTCATGCGAAAAATTTTGTAGGTTATATTTCAAAAGGAAGAACAAGGTAATGTTTTGTCTATAACTAGTAGCTGTTAAAGCAGCAAATGCCTTGTTAAGACTCAATTCTTCGTTCAGATTGTTCTTTAAGTGACGTTTCGTACAAAAAATTCCTTCTTAACAATTTTAAAATTAATCGTACATTTGTGAAATTTTTCCTTAGATTTTGTACATAAAATTTTGTCAAATTTTTAGCGCCTCTTTTACACTTCTTCACGCTTTTTTATTGCAAGTGAACAAAATAGTCTGAGGAAATAAATCAATTCTGAATTTTCCCCTTGAGATCACAGGTTTAACTTGATTTCATATAAATGATAATTTTTTCCTGAATAATTCTTGAAGGAGGAAAGCAACTTTATTGGCATTTTTCATGGATTTTATTAAAGTACAAGGTTTACCGTTAAATGGGAATGAAAATTTATAAAGTTTGCTTTTCAATGGTTACGAAGCAAATCGTATATTCATTATACTTGTAAAAAGAATGAACATCTAATTATTTCTGTTGTTTATGGTTCGATAAAAAAAAAAACTTTCAAGGTAAAGTCACACTTTTTTATAGCCACATCTGATGGTGAGACCGTTCTTTTCGAGAATAATTTTGTTATGAAATTTCAAAGTCGCTTGTTTTTTTGTATATACATATATATGCTTAAAAAATTTTCGAATATTATTATTCTATTACCTTTTTTTCCATCTGAAAAAATATTTTAAAAAAAATTTGCGTGCTTAGATCAGGTGTAATTCGAAATAATATATCGTCAATTGTACACACGTGATATTAGGTAACTCTTTTCTACGAAATCAGTTGAACGTTACTTGGGTGGTATCTTCTTCCATTTCCAGGTGCTTACCATTGAACCATAAAATTCTTCTAGAAAAGGAATGGGCTATCAAGTAACCCCTTTTATTCTCTATATCTTATTGGAAATGCAGGTCACGCTGATATGGGGTTGTCTGTATTCGATTTAGACACGTGCGTGGCCGCACTAGAGAAGCCTTTGGTAACCGTGAAATAAGAAGAAGGAAGTAGGCATGGAACACAGTGGGAGAAATGAATGGGAAAAGGAATAGGGCAAATATAAATGAAAATACTTTAAGTCTATTTTATAGGACGAAATAAAAATAAGCAGGTTGTAAATCTCGCATTTGGATTATCAGGCTTTAACTTGCATCTCTCAAAATCCCCCATAGGTTGTTTCACTGTTAAGATTATGTCCTTCCATTATACATAGAGACGACGGCTAAAGCTTGCAGATTAAAGTTAATGCACAGCGATATTTTTCAAAAATAGAAAAAGATGTCATAACCTTTGACGTATTTTCAGTTTTACAACTTGTACATGGCGCGTTTGCCGCTTCTATATTGAATTTTATTGAATCGCGGGAAAGAAATGTGTATGAAAGTTTTTTTTTTTTAGATTTATATATACTTAGCGCACACCAAAGAAAAAGATTTGTAAAATACTAACATGGCATACGTGGAAAAATTGTACGGCTTATTGGCTTAAATTACTGTTGCAAACAACTACCCTAAATGTGAGCAGTTTAGGCCATTTCTAAAAAAGGTTCGCAGAAAAAAAATCGTAGGATTACTATTAAATTCTAAGTCTAATTACAGTGTAACGGAATTTAAAACTTTAAATCCAAACAGTATTGGTGCAGTATCATTATGATTCCGGTGACGGCAGCAAGTGCGAGTAGTGAGTTTTATTATTGGTTTCTAAGTTGTTACATATCATTTATTTTTTGCTTCTTCTATTACCTATGAATTTTTTTTTTCATCATTGGATTTTTCGATGTTACTAATTCAGCATACCAACTTTCTGGTAAATATTTCCATTAAAGTACACAAGAAGAGATTATTTACATCGAGAAGAGAAACTATTCCCATGGAATTTAGTCGGGGATGGTATTAAATTTACTACGGAGAAGCGATGGTCCGGGGTTATTTTTTCCCGAATGCGATATTGCTTTACCTTGGTATTACAAGACTTGCAATAAAAAATTTAGTTGACTTATATCGAGTTTTCAATTTAAATCTAGTCTCGGACCACCTTCTATCGGGATACTTCCTTTTTGTTTATTTCAAAGTAAATATTTAATAGAAACTCGGTATGCCAAATAAATAACATCGAAAAATCCTACGATTTAACGTAGCGACACGAGGAAAGGATTCAAAATATATTTTTATTTGATTTCTGTCAAAATATGGGTAAATGTTACATCCATGATTGTCGTGACTCTCGAAAGTCTTTAAAACGAATTCAAAACTATACATAACGCTGGAGTACAAATGTTTGAAAACAAAATACAATCATTTAGAGTTACATAGCCGAGTTTGTGGCAAGTGGTACACAGGGGATTCAAAAACCGATGAGAAAAAAAAAAACATTGCCGTTATGTTCCTATTTGCAGGCTCAGTAGCCATATGAAAATGTTTCGGTCAAATCGATATAGAATGGTATCACACCAGATGCTTGGTACTATTGTAATCATAACTCTAATATTATTCGATTTCGAATGAATAAGACCGTCCATACTAGTTACTTTTCATATCGATATTTTCATCGTTACCAAATAATAGTCTGTTAAAGCAGGAACTCGGCAAATATTTCGTTGCAACTCATTTATATTTATAATATCGTATATAAGAATGACAGTATCGCCTGTAACTTTTAGTTCTCGACTTATTCTCACTATTCCTTGTTTAGAACCCCATAATCTATAGGTTTTCGTTTCAGTCGAACATTCTATAAAAATATATTGAATTGATCGGGGGCTAAATTTTTCCTTAGACGTTTTAGACTATATATATATATGCTTTAGACGTAAAAGTCTGAAAACGAGTGGCAGTTGGAACTTTTCCAATTCACAGTTCACGCGAAGCTCTATCATGTTTTTCTTCTTAATGGGCGCATATTTCGAATGTATGTTATAGGAAAAATAACTTACGCCCAAAAAATTGATAATAGTGATTCAGAGAAAGGTAAAGGACTTGACGGTGTTATGATGGTCATCGTCTCAGGAGGGATTTTAATGTCCATGTCTCTTAATTTGCTGAATGTGTTAAAAAAAAAATGTTATCGAACTCCTCGTGTTGTGAAAATTTTCAACTTCCTTCTAAAAGCATAGCCTTCTAAGTTGGTCCTTCAGATTCATGAATATCCTTCAATTTATTCCAGCCCTCGAGGGATGTTTTGCATTCTTTAATACGTTTCAGTTCTTCTGCACTTATACTGAGAACTTTATTAGCCATTGCATTGTCATCTGCATTGGCCCGAATTGCAGATTCCTCATTGTGTCCAGGTTTTCATTCTTTTTTATTACCATAACGTCAAAAATTATTCTCCAATAATAATGTTTTAGCATGAATGTTCCAAGTATGATAATTTTCTCGCAGGAAGGATGGAATTTTTATTGACGCTTGTCTGATTCCAAATAATTACTTTACTTGGGTAACCATACACGCTTTTCAATGCAAAAAATAATTGCCCCGTTTCGCTTACAACCTATAATCGTTTGATTAAAGGTAAAAAATTAAATTCCGCTGGAAGGCATTAAAATATAAAATAAACCAAAGCTAAAATCCATTCCCAGCAAACTGGAGGGAAAAGAGGTGCTCAATGTATGCGTATTACATCTCAATTTCCAAAAGTATTCGGTAAATATAATAGTTCAAAATTTGAAAAAAAAAGAAAAATATTTTTTCGTTGGCTAGGCTCCTTGAATTATCGCAATTATCGAGAGTCGAAGACCAAGTTTCCGGGTATTTAGTAAGGATTTGGTAGTTTTTAATTATTTGAAGGTTTTGTTAATTTATTTTGCAACATTTGCGATAGATAGTTCATTTTGAACTATTTTCCTATATCATTTATTCTTTCTCAACCAAGGTGTTAAAAGTAGAAGAAAAATTTGTTCTATTTATCAAGCAATTTCAATTTGAAAATTGAAGAATAGAAAAGATATTATTCATTTGGATTTTACAAAAATTCAAATCCTGCTTTGGAGCTTCAATAAAAATCGATATACGGAACCGTCACGAATTCTAGTTCTATTTTCCGACAGCTAAGGAGAAATCGTCACGTAACAGAAATTTCTTTTTGGAGCAAATGATTTTAACCACCCACCTATCATGGTGAAGTGCTCCCGGGACTCAAAATGATAAACCTCGAGGAGAAATACCGCCAAGAATAACAATCAAGGGTTCTAGAAATTGCGGATAATCTTTCCTGCAGTAACGTTTTTGTACATTTTCCAAAGTAAATTTTAACATATGTATATTTCAAAGTCCTTCAGTTTTTCTCGAATTTCCTACACCAATACAATTTTTTTTTTATAAAATACGAATCAATAAAAATGAACATTTTCATAATCCTTCGATAATTCTCTTGTGACACTGTAAAATTTGCTACATTCTTAAATTATTATTTCATTTTGCGCAATAAGTATGAGGAGCATTTCTAAAAAATTCGAGGTGAAAAAAAAATAGAGGCTTTGGAAGAGTAATGTCTGTACACGCTCCGTTTACTCTTCAGAATAAGTAAAATTTAATAAATCATTAAAGAAGAAAAATGTTCTCCAAGAAATATCGCTCCCCAAAGTAAAATCAACGCATTAACGGTGGATTTTGGTCAATATATCATACAAAGAACCTTTATCCCTTTGATAGTTCGATTTACACAAGTTTCAGCTCGTTGCTATTCCGTAAACGTTTTTCTTCCGTGCGCAAAGATACGGGTATGATCGGAAGAGGACACATAGCTGCTTCTTTCACTGAAACCCATTCTCACGTATTTTCGTTGTCTACTTTTTCGTCTTTTTTTTTTTCCTTCTTCTAACCTACCCTCACTTGTAAAGAACGAAATTGGTCACGTCGGAAATTCTTTGCGCTGAAATAACATTTCTCTTGTTTGTACTAAGTTCTGACATTGACAGGTATCAAATAGATGTAGTTTGTATTATCAGATATTAATGGTTAGAAAGGAAGAGAGAAGGAGAGAGGCGAGGCAAGAAAAATGAAAGTAAATTTTTAGTTCATTGCGTTTATTTACTTGTTTTTAATGTTACTCTAGGATGACAAATCAACAATAGAGTAGAGCTAGAGAAATAATTGGGTGAAACTTCCTATCACGCTTTTATGTTCTGAAATACATTAATCATTTTATGGCTTCACTGCCAGTATCGAAATCATTGGTTCCAGTATTAATGGGAAATATTATGTGAAAGAAAAGTGAATTTTTCTTTTGTTTAAAGAAATATAGAAGGGAGACTATTTTGAAATAAAAAAATTTGGGAAAATAACAATTAATATTTGTTGTAATAATTAATTTTTTCGTAATATAGTAATTAATATTTTATCGTATTTGTAAATGATTTTTGTTAGAAATCTTTATTATAATAAATAGAATATATTAAATTCTAAAATAAATCGTTATGATTATTTTAGAATTTATTATATCCTATTCATTCTATTAAAGATTTCCAGCAAAAATCATTTACAAATAAAATCAAATATTTTCTTATTGAATTTTCATCCATTATTTTACTTTCCTGTAATGGTTTCGATTTCCCCGTCAACTGATAAACACCAAATGGAAGAATTGAAATAAAATGCAATTAAATAAAAAAAACCTTTGCCTTACTTTTGGATGGAAAAAAAAATCTTATTTCCAAAGTGGGATGAAATACAGTTGGAAGCCTGCGTTCCACCTGCATAATAATGCACAGATGGTCCCTCTAACGCAGGGGTTGCTACTGCCACTGCAAGAAACACTGATAAGGATACCTCCAAAATTGAGTGGTATTGATTAAAAAAAACTATAGCTAAAAGTCAGTTTCCTTTGTTTCTGCGAAAAAGCCATAAAAAAAGAAGAAAACGGCAATTCTCGATTTATAGCTTAGCAAACTGTACAATACGTCATATAAACTGATGCGGCTTTTAAGCTACACCTAAATCTACAGCTTTTTGGCATTTCCCGGAGAACAAAGTTTCTTTCGTAAACATAACTCACCTCTCTCTCTCTATCGTGTCGTCGTTTCTGTTCACCGTGAAATATTTTCATTTGAATCGCTCCGCTGGTAGGGTATTTCTTTCTTTTTTTTGTTATCTGATGTTTAACAAAAACCAATATATATGAGTCTGCCTATATTCGAATAAAGGAGGTGAAGAAGTGAGTTGATAACATTTCGAGAGATTTTTTTCTGGATTTCAGTCGTCCGGAATGATGAAATTTTTAACTTTTTTTTCGCATTGTCATACTTTACTCTGCGTTAATTACGATCTACGTACTCTTAGGACTAGAGTTGAACGATAAAATCTCTACAGAGGTTGTACTGTGATTTCAAACGCAGTCGTAATTGAAATAGCTACTATTGCAGTTGAGCCTCCTACATTGTGCAGCAAGTTATGTAGCGCGAATGGGCGAAATGGGAAATGTATATACGACACTGATAGGAAAACCGAATGGAAAAGGATGATTGCGTACGGGGGTTGGAGAATTCTATCGAAATGGATCATCTAAGGGAAGTAGAGGCATTTTGTGGACAGACAATGGTCTGAGTTTGGCCAGAATGGGGATGGTCTACGAACTTTAGTAGGCCAACTTATAAGTTCGCGTATAAATAAGCAATATGTATTTTGTTGGTAACAAAATTAATTAAAATAATAATAATAATAATTTTGAGGTCTCGGCAGCTTTATATTTTCTATTATTTTTTCCTGTTAGTTTTGTATTATTTTCTATTGTTTCATAAAAAGTTAAATTTATGGAACAGGTTTAATTTTTAAGATTTTCTACTTCAGAGTTGAATACCACATTATTGGCTGAAGTTATTAGCGTTACTCCGAGGTTAATTGTAGACATTAGGTATTCTGAAGGGGTCAACACTTCCGGATGATGCCGTTACCTTAACTACCATGAATTGCATATAATGCAAATTATGTTTCTAGATACACTAGCTCTCGGTGGACCCATAATTTAAACCGAACTCCGAATCTCCGGAATTGCGAGAGTAGCTTTCGGAAATAAAATTCCAGAGGCTCTCGACTGTGATTTAAAGTCCGCGTTCTTTCGCATTGAAACTGAGTTTTAAATTCATTGGGTCAGAGGTCATTGATGTAAAAAATTAAGATTTGTAACAAAAATTGTTTTTAATTCTTAACGCAATTATTTACACCAAATCTCGTCCCAAATAAATGAAATTTACGATTTGTCTTTAAACTGTCAACATTCAGATTTTCATTAAGTGAAGTGTTTATTGCAATGTTCTCGGATTTATTATTATTCAGAGAACGATGTTTCGCGGCACAAAGCGGATAAGCTCATTATGAAACTTGTAACAATAATTGGTACACTTGACTGGAAAACAATCTTCATTATATTGAAGAGGTGCTTCGAAAACTCTTGCCAGTCATCTTCAATATCTTATCATTCTTGCAATTGATTTTGCAAACTCGTGCGTGGGTGAGATTTCAGTATACACCCTCGTAAAATTCTCCATTTATTTGTATTACATTTCTCTCGTGCACCAATTGAAAGCTAATTGCAAACTTCAGGATGCGCCGGAAAATTTATTAAATTCTCTTGAATAAATGAATCCTTTGTGTGTTAGTCAATACCGTAAATTATGTATCTGTGGTTTTGAGCCACTGCACAGATTGGAAACCACTCGTTCTTTGTCCAAATTTTTTCCTGTTTAGTTAAAAATAGAAAAGGGGTTTGGGAATGGTGGTTCTATGCGCCATGATCAAATTGGGTTTGTGGCAAAGTGAGAGGATGTTCAAATCCAATCCGGTGTTTGGTTAGAGATGTGTATAGAGAAATAGTGGCCGGGATGGAAATTGGTTTGCAACGGAAAGGCGAACGATTCTACTCGGTGCTATTATGCAACGGTTATTATGAAATGAGGGAGATTTAGAGGATACAATGTAACGGGCATAGCGAGAGCGAATGAGCAAGAAAGAGATAGGGTGGAGTTTCTGCACATAAAGTGTGCGTCTACTGGTCCAATTGTGGCTGTTACTACTAAGCAAAGCGATATTTGCCTTTCTAATAATCCATAACTTTCGTAATATATGCAGCCATACTGTTGACGCAACTTTCAAGAGCAATAACATCCCTCGATAGATATTTTATAACTCTTTCCAGCAACTAAATATTTTAAATCCAATTACAGGTACACTTTTTTTTATCAGTTTTCACGATATCTTTCTACGTGAAAGGAGATTTTTTTGCAACACAACTTCATAGAATATACAGTTATCAAAAGTAACCTTTCAAAGTTTCAATATTGCATGAAATTTTGAGGATATGGAAGAATCTAAAGTATAAACTTGTACACGGTAACGAATGAAATATTTCTGTTACGTTTCCAATATTGACTAGGGTGTATGAAAAATCTGTGATAGAAGATATCAAGAGAGGTAGGAATTTTACTTTAAAATATTTAATTTGTTTTTTTTTAACCTTGATTCCCTCACTTTTTAATATTTAATTTGTTTTTTTAACCCTAAGCGATATTTTTGCTAAGTGTCAGATGAGTACATTCAGATTTTAATTTGCTCCGTAATCTCCAAAAATTGAAATAAAAAGAAACAAGAGGGATGATTAAAATTTGAGGAACCGAAAGGCCGCGAAAAAAAAAAAAAACCGCCAGGTTCAGAGTTCATCGCTCATCTGATTTCACGATAATTCTACCGCTGCTGTTGATACCAGAAAAATTTGTTAACCAGTAGCCAACAATCTAATTTGGTATCGAATCACATGCACATAGTGCACGCTTTCTAATCTTCGGAAGTGCCCGTAGGAAATTTCAACATGCAATGGCAGATTTAATATCGTGATGATAAAGTTTGCATCACTAACAAGCTGTCGTATTTCCACCCCGAGGCGATTACGTTGGTGTAGCGTAGAAAATCACACCAACAAGAGTGTTCGATAACAACTTATAATATTTTAATTCAATGAAAGAGGGAGAATTTTTAAGGGGCGATATCTGGAACACCAATATTCTCCGTATTATCGAACGGATACATAAGTGTTTGAGATAACTACTTTGTAGTGGTCCAGGAATTGAGGGATTAGAGGCATCCTCCATCCGCTTTGTGGTCGATTGTCCAAGCTGCAGCTTCTTGACGTAATTTACGAGCCGGTAACTCGTTACCTTGTCATCCGCGATGCACAGATAGGTTGTGGTAAGTGAGTAGAATTTACGAGGGAAATCGGTTATGCCAGTTAGTTGGGAGGTGTCTTCGCGTACACAAGCCGCGCTGGTATGTACACACAAGAAAACATCCCGAGGAGAAGTGATGAACCTTAAAATCGGGGGTCGTAATGAAAAGATTGCGATGACTATTTATTCCGTACTTTTTTGTGTGGCATAAAATGGAAGCTTACACGTGTTCGTAGGTTGAATATAAGGGAAACGTATGAAGATGGAGATAGAAAGGAATTTTCATTTTCTGGTTTTAGACATTTGATTTAACATCGTATTACGACGAGGAAAAAGGACGCGCTTAACAGGGAAATGCTAATAGAACTTACGTATAAAAGCGCGAGGGTGTTTGCACTTTTTAGATATGATAGGAGATGACTATTTTGAATTGCTAATGTTGATCAATTTCCGAGCGGACCATTCCATTCTACCTCTGTCTACTTTTTGCGCCGGTTGAAGGTGGAAAAAATGAACGAGCTAACTAGTTGGTTTTCATCAGACTCGTTCCTGTTCATTCGTTTTACATAGAACGTTCAGAAAACGTAATTAACAGCATTGTCGAAACGTCTTATTGCAATGACAAATTGCAAAATGATTTGTCATTCAATCTTTCCGCATGAAATTAGGCGAGCTGTGACGCGTGGAAAGATTCGAGGGTTGTTACGTAACTTTTACGACTGCTTGCTACAGTTTTTGTAATTGTTCGATATTTGGTAATTAAGTTATTAATTATGTCAATAAAAAAATGAAGTGAGTAATCGGTTAACGAGTTTTTTTTGTAGTACATAATTTTTACAGTGTAATAAATACCAAGCAGAGATCGTTAGTTGCTTAACAATGGAATTTATCAGGTATGCGTCTGCATTTCACTGTATTTGTCAATTTTAGTATCGTCTAGTTACTAGGAATGGAAGAAACCAATTTTTTGTTATGCGTTCAAGCATGTTACTTCCATTTAGTATCACTGTCGGGTATTGAGTAAAATCTATCCCTTCGTAAAACCGCATTTTTCTTGTACGACGATATTCCACATATCTTTATTGATTCTGATCCAGTGGTTTAGTAGTTTCTTGTGTCTCTTAGGTCCGAATGAATACTCAAACACACATATTCCGGACACAGAACAGCCGTGACCGGAATATTACCTTCGTTAAGGTTTTGGTAAATCTTGTTACGGTTTTGTGGCAATGTCGTTGTCACAGTATAGGAATTGTCGAGACATCGTCGATAGTATAATGAAGCTAGCCTTAATTAGATTGTTATAACTTATTTTCTCAACGGAATTCGAGAAAGCTGCACTTGAATTCGTGAAGCAGTGTTAGTAATCGATAGAGTCGGTGTTAAACCATTGTCTCAGCAGTTTATTACCAGTGAACCTTTGAACCACTGACAATAAAGGTAACCCATTAGTATCAGACTAAACCAGGTAATACACACCGATATCGACAGAATTTAGCCGCTACTAAGAAAGAGAACCAAATTAGGTACCAAATTTGCGGACGCCAAGCGACCACACCTGACTATTTTTTTATATCAAACATAGCATCGTGTAATTTGTATAATTAATCAATTCGAAAATTTTAGGTACATCTCATTTTTTCTTTCACCCATTCGTAACGCGTCTTGCCCAAAAAAAAGTCGAGCTGCTTGGCCACTTTGGTCGGTTTGATGTCGAATTATAGTCCTGGTACAACTTTAACATAAAACATTGCCTCGATTTCATTCGTGAGTCCATTACACGAAACAATAAAACCGATCCACGACTGGTATAGCTACGAGGTCAATCTAATAATTAATTCAAACACTGCCCCGATGCTTGGGTGAAGAGTCACTTTCATTTTGTGAGACGCTATAAGCCTGTCGTTCCTTCCCGAAAAAAACTTGCGACCCCATTGCATCGATTAAGAGACTTCTTTCGTGATTCTACGTTTCACTTCGTTTTCATTTTGTAAAAGAGTACCCTAACTCCCAATAACCTTGCAAAGAAATAGGTCCTAAAAGAAATGTTGTATGGATGTGGCTAATTGATTTTTATGTTACCCAGTCTCGTTAGTCCAGCTTCCTTAAGAACTCGGGGGATCTTTTATATAATCCTTTATCCATCCCTATAGAAAATTCCCACGAGACAAGCCTCATGCTACCCGAAAGTCATTGGAAACCTTCTAAGATTAATAGTTTCAGGAATACTTCATCTTGCGCAATATGGGTAAAGCGGCACCTCAGTGGGCGACATTTTTTCGCAATGCTTCTTCGTATATTTATTACTGGGTGTAATCCCGATATTTTAGTGTAATCCAGTTAATACAAATAGGATATTTGTAACGTACTTTTATTTACTTCCACTCTTTTTTTTTTACCTTCTTGTTTGTTGTTAATTCTACGACCGTCTTGTTTCTTGAAATCGTTGCTTTCATTTATTGAAGATCAATTAGGAACTTTTCGTATTTTGAACTACCTTCGACGGATCAAATACCATGGTATGTGATCCGCTTTAATTCGATATCGCGCAAAAGCTCCTGCTACTAAATGGAGGATTAAAAGGCACTGTAACAACAATCAGCAGAAAGTTAAAACTACGATCACCTCGTTGAAAAAGCAATAGATTTGAAGGTACTGTGGCGTAAAACCGAAAAGGATAATAAAAACGAGAAATACAAAACAGATGAATGTACAAACAAAAACGATATACACGCATGGGATAAAAAATCGTCGCAATTGCTACCATCTGTATTCACAAGTAGCACTTTTTCACGATTATTGTGATATTCGTAAGGTTGTATTCGGAAGGTACAATGTAAAAGCATCTTTCTTTACACTTTCTTTTTTCTTGTTGGTGACGTGTTGTGATATTCAATTTTAAAGTTAACGGCTTACTTACACTGTCATTATTAGTAAGCTGCATAATGCGTGGTAATCTGCTAGTAATCTGTTTTAATATCAATCCAAACCGCATAGAAATCTAAATATAATCCAACTTCGATTTTTAAGTCCGAAAAACTGAAGAAAATATATATATTGATTTACAACCTACGATCGAAGAAGGGATATTTCCAAAATTTTATCGTTAATTCAAATACTTTTTTTTGAAATCCTCTGGTGTCATTTTTTCCCCAAACACGTCACATAGAAGTTTAAGCAATTTGTTTTTTGACCCCTTTCCTACGAATTCAAGTAACCGCGGTGATTTGTCATTCAATAATTTTATTGTCGCTTCTAATTCCGATTTAGCGGTAAAGTTGCTTGTCGTATCAATTCCTACGTTTACTTCATCCAATGCATTTTGCGATTCTTCTACAATATAAAACTCTTCTTGGCACTTTCTTTATTTGACAGCTTCCTCCCCATTGTCGAATAGAAGTATCCCCTAGTGAAATAAATATTAAATATCGTATAACACATATTTCACGCAAATCTTGAACATCTGTAGTTTTATGGAAAAAGGGGAGAAACAAGATTATTGATTCCAAATAGAACGTTGACTACTATTTTTCTTCATCGCTGCTTGATATCGTAACCACTTATTCCGCGCAATAAAGAAAGTAGTGCCAAATCCTCCCTTTTCGAGCTCGTCCAAAAAAAAAGGACGTAAAAAAAACTTATTAGAACGGTAGTTGGGCAATCTTGATAGATCAGAGGAACAAAAGCAGTACAAAAAAGCCCGGGGAATGTAGAAAAGGGAAAACTCAAAGACCAGGAAGAACAATGGGGATTCAGCTAGGAAACGGGGAAAAAAAAGAAACTCGAGAGGAGATTCCTTCTGCACTCAATGTGGCGAAACAATTATTTAATAATGAGAAAAAGATTCGATACAAAAGTGGTGAAAAAAAATGATAATGAGCGTTAGGAAAATAATAAACGCAGTCTGTATAGAAAAAACTTATTATGAGAAAACACTAGATATTGGAACGTGGTAAAAGATTGAAAAGGTAAAAGGGATAGGTCAAGTGGAGCCGGAAAAGTTCGATATCCGAAATATAGTTCACAGCGAAAGTACGGAAAAAGAACAAAAACAGTTACTGAACTTGTCAGAACTTCGACGAGGGAAAATAATCGTTCGTCAAGTTTTCAAGCAATATTTATAGAAACATTGTGTGAAAATATTCCGATTATCTTGTTGTAAAAAAAAACATCTCACGATATATTACTGTAATTATAATGTACCGAAGTCAAATCTGAAATTGGTGAAAGATAGATTTTTTGCAGAAGAATGATATTTCTCATTAGATATCTGGAATTTTAATAACCTTTCCCCCAAAAATGGGGTAAAAATTGAAGTTCCAAAAATGGGGTTGGGCAAGTTATTTCTGGGGGTAACATGTCCTCTAGAGAGGACGCTTTCTTGATTCAAGAATATATGAGTTTGAAAATATAGTTTTGTATGATTAATTAACGATTTGCTGTATGTGAAAATATATAGGTTAACGTAATCAGAACCAGTTGCACTCTGTTTGTGTAAGAACTGTAACACTTTTCCTATCCGAACTCTGATAATCTCTCTTTAGGGATCGGGTTAAATAGTTAATGAAGTTTCAGGATGCGTCTCTTGAACGGAAACTTTCTGTTAAAAATTGCTCCACGTGGAAATGAATAATGGTTTCGTAGAGTTTTGCGAAAGCCTTAGGCGCATACGATATTGTTATGAAATCTGAAGTCCACTCACAGAATCCTGAAGAGGCATTTCTTTATATTTGGGAAAAACAATCCCTCTGAAAACAACAGATGCCGTGCTTCATTTATAAAGTCTAAAATCAACTTGTCATTCAAACAACTACTTCGTTTTGTGGGAATAAAAAATAACCTCACCTAAACTATATTTCATTCGAACATAACTGAATTGAACAGAACTGAGGCCAACGTATGCCCAAAAAATCGACTTTTGGAAAAATTTTTTGCGCACTTTCGGGAGACCCTTATTCGATGTATTTTTTTCCGAGGAATTCATTTTCATTGTCAAAATTTCTGAAATCCAACGGGAAATGCAGTTTTTCCTAAAAAAACCTACTTTTTACCAACTTCCGCTAGGATTTCATTAAATTTGACCTTTGCAATCGATTCTACGGGAAAAATTACCCC
Source organism: Gasteruption jaculator (assembly GCA_949825005.1). Lineage (NCBI taxonomy): Eukaryota > Metazoa > Arthropoda > Insecta > Hymenoptera > Gasteruptiidae > Gasteruption > Gasteruption jaculator. The sequence continues at coordinate 7,721,295 of OX463774.1, forward strand.
TAGAAATGACTTGTCCAACCCCGTTTTTGAAACTTTAATTTTTAGCCCATTTTTGGGGGAAGGGGTGAGTATGCCCAAAAAATCGACTTTTGGAAACAATTTTTTTTAACTTTCGGGAGACCCATATCCGATGTATTTTTTTCCGAGGAATCCATTTTCATTGTCAAAATTCAAGATTTCTTACAGGAAACACGACTTTTCCTCGAAAAACCTACTTATTTTCAACTTCTGCTTGGATTTCATTAAATTTGACCTTGCGAATCGATTCTACGGGAAAAATTACCCCTAGAAATGACTTGTCCAACTCCATTTTTGAAACTTTAATTTTTAGCCCATTTCTGGGGGAAGGGGAAGGTATGCCCAAAAAAATCGACTTTTGGAAGAAATTTTTGCGCACTTTCGGGAGACCCATATCCGATGTATTTTTTTCCGAGGAATCCATTTTCATTGTCAAAATTCAAGATTTCTTACGGGAAACACGACTTTTCCTCAAAAAACCTACTTTTTACCAACTTCCGCTAGGATTTCATTAAATTTGACCTTGGGAATCGATTCTACGGGAAAAATTACCCCTAGAAATGACTTGTCCAACCCCGTTTTTGAAACTTTAATTTTTACCCTATTCTTGGGGGAAGGTCTAAAAAATTCGACTTTTGGAAACAACTGTTGGGCACTATTTCGAGATATATCATGACACACTTATTTTGTACAGAGTGAACACTGTCAATAATAGTATATGTCAATATTGATTTTATCGCTGGCTTAGTATACTACATTCACCCCTAATTTACAAGGTAGTATAATCAATGATCTGTTATATATGATTCTGTCCAAATTCACTACCTCAAAGATAACGACTCCTTTGACCCTACGTGTTACGATTCACGATCATCAGTCTGTGTGAATACCATCTAACACATGCGTTTATAGTTAACAAATTGCAATCGTACCTAATCATTCTTACGTTACATGGCAAAGCCTTTAACCATACGTACGTTATACATTGTCAAGCTTGTTTGCAATGCATCTGAAAGACAGCTTTGAATTGATTTCAATAAACACAATAGGATTGAGATTGCTGTCTAACGATCACTCGTGAGCGACTGGCTCGAAGAGGATTAATTTTTGAAATTAGAAACGCTGTCACTACAAATTAGACTTCTTTTTATTACTATGAAATTGCGTCCTGTCGCATTCCCTACCATGATCACCCTCCACATTTTTCAAGTGTACTCGCTAAGATGTTTTAATTAATCTCCTTAATCCTGTTACTTTATTCGAGGCGAATTTTATTTTGATGAGCCCGGGATTCCCTGGACGTTTAACTACGTCTGACAATAAAGGATGCATAGAAAATCCTTACCAGGGAGAGTCTTATTTACGTTTAGATATTTTAATATATTTTTTTTATTGAAAGACTTGCTGTTTAAAGTGACATTACGTTACATCCCATCTCCACTCACAATTTTACTACTAGATCCATTCTCGTATAAACGTAAAAACATTTTGTACTATAACATTCCGTTAGACAGTCGCAACTTTTCAAAGTTTTAGCTGTCATCCATCGTGGCCATGGTCGTTTCATGCGGTCTCTAAAGACCGCCGGAGACACTGAGTAGTCGCGCAGTTATTGTTGGCGACTACTAGAAAGTTATAAAAGCTTCCTACTGTGATTGTTACCAAAAGTAGACAGGAAAGTACGTTCAAACTACAATAATCTCACTTACAGAAGTTGCATAAATGAAAGTGTCGCATAATAGGTTCCCGTCTAAACCTGGTACAACGTATGTATGTATATGTAACATAAACGTGATTATTGAACACAGTCATTGAAATTTCAATGGAAAACTATACCTGATGAAAAGGAAGTGGTTTGGAATTATTAGCTGCTAACGCTCTATCGACAGCATTTCACCCAAGTTGGGCATTACTGCTTAGTGTATGGTTAACAAGTAATTGCAAGTTCACTTTGCAGTATTACGTTGTCAAACTTCCATTAGAACTATTCTCGGAGAACTTCGAACAGCTAATTGTTCAGTTGAATAGGTATATAGAAAAATGTTCATCCCTTAGCACTACACCTTCGAGAAATCTGTAGTGCAATTTTTAACACAATAAGAATGATAATTGCGATACCGCAAATGCCATAGCGCAATTTTTAACAGAACCGGAAAGAAGACTCATCGGGTGAAATAAATAAGCTTGTTTTCAAATTTTGTCGAGATCGGTTCCGTTGTTCCACCAAAGCCTAAGGAAAATGTTAAAATTTAATTTTACAGTAAAATTTTGATAAATTTTTTAATAGTTTTAAGTATTTTACTAAAAAATTGTATGTTATAATTTTAATAAAATTTATTATATTAAAATTAGTATGTATTACAACAGTAAATAAATTTAGAATGACGTGAAGTTTGAAAGATTTTTGCAAAGAACAATTTTAAAAATATATAAATAAATATGAAATATATAAAAGAAATTGCAGGTTGACAAATTTGATAATTCGGTCATTATGGTTGCATAATAATAGCTCGAGGATATGCATAAAATCTGGCTCTTGCGTAAAATCGTTATTTGCATTCTATTTATAATAAACAACAACGTATTGACTTATTTAACGCAATATCATAACCAACTTCCCCAACCCGATATAAATAAAAAATGCGACTTATGGCGTCTATTTTACAATAACTAAACGATTGAATTTTAAAAAAAAATTACTCGTTTTTCTAAAAGCATGTACTCGTTATTATTATTTCTCTTTCAAAACACGTGTTTGAGGAAACTCTATTTCATCGATCGAAGAAAATTTCACAACTGGCATACGCTGTAATTTAAAAATGTTGGGCTGCTTTCACCCCCTTTCATACCGAACAAATTGTACAGAACTCACAAGTACTCACGACCGAAAGAGAAAGAAACAAAAAAAAAAAACCATTTCTCTCCTGAATTTCCGGAATTTCTTTCTGTCAAAACGGTGTCTCTCTTTTTCTCTTTTTCGTCGGCCTTTCATTACCTGGTCATTTTCCTTTTTTCGAACAGTTTTCCCATAGGTTGCATTCGTCTTTCTACCTCGTTATAGATTATCATTTATCAACTCCACTTACGCTTCGTATCGAGAAGCATCCCCGTTTTTTTTTTACGTAGCCGGGTTGCTTTTGAATTTCGATAACTTCAGGTGAGGTTTCATGTCCCAGATATCACGTGGAAATTTTTTTTTTCTCCGCCGCTAATGTTGGAAACGGAAAAACTTTTCATATCATGCACTGATAATTTGCACTTTCCAAGCTCCGGCGTAAATTCCTTGAGGATTTGACGTAATAAAGGACAGAATTAATTTCTCTTTATAAATATTGATCACCACCCATGACCTGGCTTTGATTTTCTATTTTTGCTCTTATTTGTCAGGACGGTTCTGGGACACTGCCTTTAAAACGATTGTTACATATTATTGACGTAGAAAAAGATAGATGTATGCAATATTATCACCAAAAATTTATAAAAAAAGTAATATATTGGGTTGGCAACTAAATAATTGCCGATTTTGTCATTTATTTGCTTTGAAAAATCGGCAATTACTCAGTTGCCAATTATTCGTGACATGTTCAGCTAAAGAATGTTTTCCATTTAAAATGACTTTGAGGTATACCTTTTTCTGTCAAAATTTGTAGATATATTTCTTAAACCTTTAAAGTATCACAAACGCGGTAGAAAAATGGTAAAAAAGGAACCTTCAATGGTAAATTCATTATTCACAAGGTACCGATCACGAGGGCCACCACTAATGTCGGAGCATCTCTGTTTTTGAGGCGGTCACCCCGGTGATCTCCTTTAAGCGATATGTCAGTCCTTTAAAGGTTAAGAAAAGTTGAATCTCTCTCGAGATTATGCTGCTACAAATGAGCCGAGACAGAAAGTATATCGAATAGGAAACGGTAACACGTGTATTGTTGAAATAAATGTGTGTCTCTCTTACGTGAGTGAAACTGAAATCCACGTCATTTCTACGATATGATGTGCCTTTTGAGTCTGCTGACTTATGCATATCACGAAGTTTCGAGTTATTTGCAAAATGTTCTGGAAAAATAGGATACGGCAGCACACACGGCAATGTCAAAAACTGTGATCCCCTTTGTATGCATTATTATAAGCTACTTTATTTCAAAATAGCTCGGTGCTCTTTTCAATCATTATTAAAGTTGCCGAATAAAATACACATGAACCAAATAAAATTTCCTCATTTCGATCTGTAAAGTAAATTTTACCAGAAGTGTAATATTCGAGCTTACATACAAATTGGGATGAAAAATGAAAAGAAAATTTCTTCTCTGACGGTGATTTTCTGATTTCACCGGCATTCCTGGTATGGCTCCATGGTTTCCTACACTACTTGAATTAAATCCTTTGTAAGTTCGATCGTGACCCCTTTCTACTTGCGTATCCTAGGTTAGTAGCGGGTGGAATGATAATTACGGCTATCTTTATCCCTTTTGCAATGATTCCCTTTGACTCTTTATGGGCGGGAATATACTCCCAGCAGAGCTACAATTCTCTCAATGGTTCCTTAGTTCTCGTACCATGGCGATAGTAGATGCCATAATTGTGTCTCTTTGTAAATTTCCAAAGCTTCGTGACTGATATCCAATGACTCACAAGAATATGATTATTTCCGACAGTTACAATAAATGCTATGTTTCACAGTATTTTTAAAAATTAGAGATCATACCTAAATATTTTCCTTTGATTCTCGAATATTGCGATATTTTTTCCGGTACGATTACAATTTGCGCGAGGCCGCGTTCTAATCGTATTATTATTTAATATAATTTACCGGAAAAATAATGCCGCAAAACAGAAATTTCTATCGCGTTTCTTTCTGAGCGGAGAAATGGGACGAATTTACGTTACAATTAGCGTTTCCATAAATTGAACGAAATTTTTCCTCTTCACTAATTAATGTCGTGGTGAGGATAATTCATGCAATCCTGGTAAAATAATATGGCGGCAGCAATGGGAATTTTTCCCGGAAACATTTGAAACGAGTGTAGCTAATAAACTAAAAGTGGTGGTGAAATTCGCTTCGTGGCATGTAATTGATATTATTAGAATGCAAAATCGGATCGCGACGTCACGTAAATCGTAATCTTCCCGATTTTTCAAAGCTTTCTCTCCTTTAACTTCTCCAAACGTATATAAAAGTTACCGTGTTATCGTACATTTATAGCGACGGTCGTGCGCTCTTACAAATATTTAAAATGCAACTACTTTATTTTCATATCCGCGACACTTGCAAGTGTAAGTTTGGATTCACGTTCGCAGATATAAAACCGGGTATCTCCTGTTACTTTTTCATTATCCCAAAGTTTATGTAGCATTATTTTACTGCAGCCGTTAATCATGCTACAGAGAATGTATCCTACTTTTAGAAGTGTACTTATTCATGTATAACAACATTTGATAAGCACTGGAACAATAGAATGATCGGCTATTTATTTATAGACTCTGATAAAGCTTTTTTCTTTAAAAACTTTTTCTCGTTTGCTAAAAAATATCTTTATTCTATGAGGCCTTACAATGTTTAAAGGTAAAATTCAATGTAAAACAATAGCGATTTTATTTTAAACAGAATTTACAACAGGTGATGTCGAATTAAGGGCAGTCATTGTGAGGCAGATCAGAGCCTTCGGGAAAAAAAACATAGTATAACATATAATGTTAAATAATCCGAAAGATTTTGAATTTGGAAAAGTAGTGTGCAAAAGTTGGACGCAGGTGATTAAATAAATAATTACTATTTAATCGAAAAGTAAAATGCTGTTGTTACATAAAAAATAATACGTATACGAGTAAAATTAATGGAATGCTGAGTTACAGTAATTTGAGAATTTTTATACAACTAATTTTACAATATAGTATAAAAATTATAAGTTATTCTTAAAAGGCCAACAATTGTCAAGAGTAAAACTGTCTCTTCTTGACTGTAATATAATATTAATATACTAATATATTAGTAACCACTATAATATAATATGATTTAATTTGAAATAAGATTTTCCTCTTTGTGAAATTAATTACATCCTTGAAATCCCATCAAAAGCAACATATTTGTATGTTCTTTTCTTTGGTTACAGAGAGGGAGGTATGGTACAATGCAGCAACACGTTCAATTGAGGCACGGATTCGTGCTGCAGCAGCTTCAAGTGGTACAGGATCAACACCTCCCTTGGGTGTGGCACGTGGAGTTATACTTTTTGTAGGTGATGGTATGGGTATGAGTACCCTCACAGCTGCAAGGATACTGTCAGGTCAGCGCCATGGAAAAACCGGCGAAGAAGCTCAACTCGCATGGGATACTTTTCCTGCAGTAGCTCTTGCTCGGGTAAGTTGCTAAATTATTTTCTTTTTTTTCTTTTTAATTCTATTTTTTCACCACGCTCGCTATCCTGCCGTGCTATTTCTTCCATCTCAAAGGAAAGCGCAGTATCCCTAAGTTTGCAGAACTTGTACTGCTGCGAGACGTGAACCTGAAAGTAAAGGGAAAAGGTAAATGAACAAAAATGTTGGAGTTTACGTAAAAGTTGGCGGATCTCCTACCTTCAATATTCTGAGTTTAGGTTTGGTTGGCTTGGTGAGATTTCTTCTCTATACAAACACAAATTGACTAATTCCAATCTTGACGTTTGAACTTTTAAATGAAACGAATTAGATATCTCTCTCGAGCACCTGTTATTTTAAAAGCTTTTATCCGAGCAGCCGATTGTTGTTTTTTGTTTACCGGGATAGATATTTTGAAAAACCGTTGTCATGGATTTTCTTTAGAAATTTATGTATATTGGTATTATGTGCGAACGAAGCAGACAATACTGCATTGGCCGTGGAATTGAACGAAGCAGTATCGCCTGTGCGCCAACGTGAATATCAGTTTTACGTGTAATTACGGCTTTTCTCGGGAATCATTTGCATTATAAGCGATATTTTGATTTTCATTTTTACCCCCAAAACCTACAATAGCTTACGTGATCCGAAGATCTCTATATTTCGATAATAGCGTGACTGAAAGAATAAATTACAGTTAAAATACATTATTTAATTAGGTATAGTTCGTTATCCGAGGGATAAATCACGAATTTCCACAGTCGAGAGTATATGTTTAATCAATTTCGGAATTTGGTGTGCGAGAAAAGAGGTTCCATACAAAAAATAATGCGTGGATGAGTAACGTACGTGTTTTGCTGAAATTGATTCGTAAATTTTTTATGTAGAGTAGGGAACAGAAATCGAGGTGTGGTTAGAGAGACATTTTTTTCTTAAATTGAACATATACTTTGCATTTTTTTTTTTTAAAGGAACGCTTTAGCGTTTCCTTTATTGAAGTCGAACGGCTCCTTCTATATAAATTTGCAATACCATCCCTCGAGAGGTGAAACCACCCACTTCGAGGGAAGGCTTCACCCCTTAAAACAATTTTTTTGAAGGTAAAAAATTATGACAAATTTTACCTCAATTTTCCCAAGTTCTCAAAGGTTATTGCTAAGAGTACTCAAATCTGTTGTTAATATAATCTTTAGTCTTATTATTTTTATTTTTTAGTAGTCTAACTTTCCCCATGTAAAGTTCAATTTTTTGAAAAACACAATCGACGGATAATAGGATTTTTACTTAATTTTTAACTTGTGCCACTTTTCTTGCGAGAGTGCGATATGTTGGTATGAAATTTCTTACTCATTCTAGCGCGGAGATTGATTTATCCCCTGACATATTGACATGCATTTATAACGCATCCTGTACACAGCGGTACAAACAATAATAACATGGTTTATTATTTAGAGTGCATATGTACCTGATCCTGCATTTCACCTTTGACATATCGTCATAACAGATTCAATTTATTATTTATAAGTTCCAAACGTAATACTACAATATTTGTGCGACAAATATTCTTTAACAAATCTTCTTTTTCATTTTCATATATATATATTCATAAAATATAACCCATATGATTTCATATATCCAAATATAATAGATTATATCTTTTAAAGTTCACTTTTTTGCAGTGGGGATTTTATATCGAATTAATTCTAGATCGAATTTTAATACCTACGGCTCGCTGGGAAAATATTTTGCTTTAAAGCTCATATTTTTGCTGGTAAAAAATCCTGAAGAATCTTCAATTTTCTTGAAAAAAATCACAAAAAGCAGCGTTTTTGGCCTCGCAAGTGAATAACAGGGTTACTAAATTATGTTGAATTATTAAAATACATCTCAAATAATATAAAATACATCGTATTTTAAAAAATTCATCTCACTTCTATAATCTCAAATTTTTGTACTTTCGTACAATGCTACAATTTCACATTACTTGAAATTATTTCAGTATTGAGAAAATAGAAAGACTCTTCGAGAAGTATTTAAGGATTTCAATTACTTCCTAAAATTATATCTTCATATTTTAAAAGATGGCAATTGAAAAACAATTTTGTTGAAAATGAAACAAGATATTAACTTCAATGGTATATATCGCTGATCGTGTTAACTGGGATAAACGTTTGACATGCTATTCATGTCGGTGCTACACGTAGAGTGTAACACATAGCTACATATACGCGAAACAACAAATCCCTCGTGACATTTATGACGATAATAATTAATTAACCTATACGAAAATCCAGCCTCCACTTGAATAGTAGATGAATTGCCCGTGGCATGGAAAAAGCATCTATCAGTTGAACTTATGACTCGATTTCAGATCTCTCTGCATAATACGTACGTAGTATACAATGAAAAAAATAATTGGTGTCCGCTGCAACCCATCTATCGATTTGACATCTCTTTTTATGAATTTTTCCTATTCCTCCTTATTCATCCAACGTGTCCAAAGCTGAACTTTTTCCAAACTCGCCATCGCTCTAATTCTTAATCAATTTTGATCCTGCGCTTGTAACAGTTTTCAAAAGTAATTACGTTCGAACTGAGAGATTAATCTTTTACCGCGAACTTCATTTTAAGGATCGCAGAATTTTCTGGAAAACAATAGGTTGGATAAAAATTTTTCAGGATCTTGAAACGATTCTCTTTCCGTGCAAAGTTATTTGTCACTCGTTCTATCGATTTTTAATCAACTATTTGCCATTAATATTTTCTTTCACGCGCGTTCCTGATAGTATTATTTTTTTGCGTCCAAATTTTATATAAAAAATAACAAATGCTATTCGAATTTCGTAAAATAATAATTTTAACTACATTAGAAATGATTTTTTAAAATTATAATGTATAAAAAGGTAGCGTTGTAAAATGAAATGGTTTTCAACTATTTCGTATTCATGAAATTCGTCACCTGGACTCAGCAAAATCCGTTCTGCAGCACTTCGAGCTTCGATTTTCTCTTTCCAAGTTGAAATTTTCCACAGACAAACATTAAAATGATTACGACCGAGATAATACGAAATAGTAAAATTTATGGATAATCTTTCCAAACCAGCGAACCACTTGTCTAACGAATAAGCATCGAAGGGGAAATAACTGAGAAAGTGATAGAAGAATTATGTGGGAAGGAGCTTTAAACGAATATATGTCATATCCTTCCATACCTCAGCCATGCTATAATCAAACAAATTGTACTTTAATTGCTATTAATGATATGCCAGTGAACCCTTTGTTCCTTTCATCCGTTGAAACTCTGACGTGTGTTTTAATGCTTTTTCATTTCGTTCATTATATCAATAGATTCAAAAAGTAATTGCTGCAGGCATTCAAACGTTCATTCGATTATTCGCATATCTATGTACCATTATCATGATTCTTTAGTTTATTTTACAATAAAAGCTCTCTCCTTGATTCGTTAAAATCAGATTGCATCATATGAAATTCATGCGAATGAGTTCGATTTTATTTAAAACAGTTCACGAAACTTTGTTCGAGCGTTAGGATTCCAGGAGAGAGAGAGAGAGAAAAAAACCATCATTTTATAGATTATAATAAAGCAACGTAAACATCGGGAAAGAGATCGAGAAAATCCAAAAGCTTGTCGGAACGAAACCGCTGCTCTCAGAATGTTCGAGCCGAGTGGATAAATTATGGCGTGACGTACCACTTTCGTCCAACTACACACCACTACCACCACCATTCCACGTACCGTATGAAACGCGAAACCTACTTATGCAGGACTCTTTTTGCAGCCTGCAAGTTTAGGTGTTATTTTATTTTTCCTTTTTTTTTTTTACCGATTGACGTTTCGTGTCAGCGAACGGGTGTTTTTATTTTTCTCAGAAGTTTCCGCGAAAAAATTTGGTATTTGCTGGAAAATGTTCTATTGGAACTATTTTCGTAGGAAAATATGCAGAAGCGTAATTGATCTTTAAAACGGTAGAATCTATATTGACCCGGAAAAGGACGCATACAAAAATCGTGTATTTTAAAAATTAAATTTTGAACGAAACGTATGATAACGTAAGAAAGCAATTTTGCCCAAGCCTCATCCATCATATGGAAAAATTTACCCAGCAAAAAATTCTACGCTGATGGACAAGAAATACTGTGTTGCCGTAACACGACTATGCAATGCGTTACATCGAACAAATGCAAGAATGAAAATAGTGTAGCGCTTGTCGAGTCGTAGCTAGTATTGCAATTCGATGCTCGAGATATTCAAATTTTGCTTATGCATACATTAATTAAGAATAGATTCTCTTACAAGGTAGGCAAAGAAATGGAGAAGAGTTAACTTCCGAGACAGGGTAGAGATGTAGAATTACAAGGAAATGTTGGCTTTAGTTGCTCTAATACATGCTTCGGTTCTCTCGGGAGACGCCAATGCTATCTATTGTGCACACTGCATCTTCTAACCCACTGGGATATCTATAAGATTTACGTATCCACGAGAAAATGTTTTGTTCCATATTGATAATTCATCATTTCACAACTGACCACGCGAAAGAAATATATTTTTTTAGTTATGTCATGTGTTTACTATAATTACGCAAGTGCCCTAAAAGTTCTAGCTCAAAGCGTCATCGCATTAGGTTGTCCCATAAGTTTTTTCCGCGCCACGCTATGTATGACCTCGAGCCAGAAAGGAAGAAACTTATGGGACAGCCTAATACTTTTTTTTTTATGCATGTTACGTTTCTGATACTAAAGTAGTGGATACATAAAAATAAAGTTGATGTGTTCCGCCCCTTTATTTTTGAGAAACGTGTTCTTAGCAAAATGTGCGATTAGGCTACGGGTCACCGACTAAGATTATTACAATTAGACACTGTATATGAGTGTCACCCACGTTACTGTCATTTATTAACCATTTCACTGCAGCATTTTTGTTAATGTATGCGAAAAACGCATATATAAGCTGTTACGGTACAATACCTTTGATATTTTGCTCGCAGATAAAATATTGGATATATTCTTCCACGTCACATAGCAAGCGATTAAATAGGCGGCTATCGATAACTTTTTTCGTGTTTATTCATTTTTAACGCAGTCAAACGGCTAATGCGATAAAGACAAGGATACATAGTTCACTCATTGTTATTCTGCAATTATAACATTTTTCACATATTTTCGCTGAGCTTTATTTAAATTAGAATATTGAAATTCTTGTAATTTCGAATGTCTTAATTTAATCGATATTAAACCTTCTTTGATTTATGATTAACTGTATTTAGGGTAAACGCAGGTAGAGCAACAAATTTCGAGATATAATACATATATTAGCGACTAGTTGTAAAAATGATCCATATCAAACTCACACTGCTGGGAATTTTGCACCCGGTGCAGTTGCAAACGATGAAAAGTTTCATAGATAATGTGGAGAATATGTTAATTACTTCTGACTCTTTTAATTTATCGGTTAATATACAAAGCACGATTGCGAAACTATAACGAGGCAGATTTTGCTATCGTAGGTTTCATACTCGTAGAAATTCATTGAAACTGGACGTAACGCGAAATAAAGTATTACTTGCAAGCGAAAATTCAACTTTCTGGTAACATTATGTGGGGTTATAATATTGAAGCCAAAAACATTCACCAGAAATCAAATAATATCGTGGAATATTGAATTGCAGTACCACCATTTTCCCGGAAGCAATTACCGTAAATCTCCATGCAGTACTGAGATATGAAATTATACGAAATGGGGATGAAGGATGATATAAAAGTATAACCATTTCACTTGTTTATGGAGTTACTTTTTTAAATTTTCTACGATTCTTCTTATCCTATAAAACTATGTCAAGTTATGTTTTCGTTCTACTACTTTGCTTTTACACTCACAGTTTCGTTGTGAAACTTCCATCATTTGCTATAAATTTCCTAACCGTGTACCGAGGAAAATAACTGATATACAAAATGCATTACCGTTTGGCTAATATCTCAGTGTCACTCAGGAAAATCCGGAAAGAGGAAAGAAAAAGTGTGGGCCAATCATAAATTTCCAAATATTTCGGAATTCAACCTTTTCTCTGGTATGTAAATGTTTGAGTTTGACGCTTGATCTATGCGTTGACCCTTTTCGTTAGCGTTGCAAATTTGTCTCTGGAGTCGTTGCAATTTTCGTTATTCAATTAGCTAATCAACATTTATCTATTTTGTAACTAAAAACCTCCCTTTTGGTTCAAATGAAAAGATCATTACGAATAGTCGTTTAAAATGTTGTTTTATTGAGTCACGATTATTTACAAGTACCCTAGTATCAGGTGTCACATATAACAAGTCCTGTCATTCAGGACTTTAAGAAAAAATTTTTTTTTTGGTGGCAAAGTACCACACATATTAAGTTTCAAAGTCTGAATTGAATAGTGTGTGTGCTAGAAAGGTACATTATAATTTGTCCTCAACGTAATCTGCTTGTTGAATGGTGCGCGGTGGAGTCAACCGTATTCGAAGGGATTAATTACTAAATTTTCAATCACAAATTTTCATTTGTGCATGGAATTTCAATACGCTCTTCAGAGAGCACTGCGTTTCAAATATTTCATATTTACGAATATGCTGTAATGATTCAATTTCAAAAGGCATGCGTAACTAATTCTAAAATATTTTTGAACTCCAATTGCAATTACGAAACTTTGATTATTCATTGAAAACGTGTATTCTGAAAATATTATTGCATACAAACTTATTTCGGTTGCAAAAAGTATGAGTAAAAAATTTTTTAAATGTTATACATAAAAAGAATAAATTGAATAACAACGTATGAAGCAAGAGTACCCGGTTAGACAGGACCGTGGATTTCACTTGAACCGTAATTCCCTGATGGGATTTGTAACTGATGTCTTAAATTGACATCGAGAGAGTCAGAAATGCTTCATTCTTCAATACGTCAAATTTTAATCACTACGTCATTAATTTTCGCAAACCTGTAGTTTTTGTCCGTGAAAATTGAAGTGAAAAGATAAATGGAATACATGACGGCTGGTCGTGTGCTGCATTTCGAGTTGTAGCATAGTTAGGTGAAAGAGCTATTAATGATGAAACGCGCTTAGCAAATAACTGTATATCAATCTACAAATCAACGAAACCTTCGAGGATACATAGCCCGTCAGTGAAGGAGGTTTGGCACCGGTCCAGAATAATGTTTGGTATCCATGTTTTAGGCTGCAGCACTTCATCATACTAAACCTTGCACGATTCAATATCAAAGGGTAAGAAGGAATACCCGGCATCATATCAAAATTGAAATTCATATAATTCATATTCGATTGAAAATTTTATTTACATGTGAATATTCTGATATTTTCATTTCTCCGCTTTCAAATAAAATTGCTTTTATTAGTTCCTTATATAAATTCATTCCGACACCACCGCCTGTATCTAGGATATTTAGAAAAATGATCGTGATCCCTGGACGGTCTGTTTCAAGTAAACGTGTGTCGAAATTTATCATTACACACCATTTTTCGAATAAACCGCTCGAATCCGATCCGGGAGTAGAAAAAACAGTTACAAATTATAAAAAAGGAGACATAGTTTAATATTACAACCATGAACGAGAGCATAATATAATATGTGTCTAGCAAGAAATAAAATAAAACCAGGATATTTTATACAAGATAATATGTGCAAAGTTGTACCAATATTCATAAAATCGGATTAGTTGCTTCGTTGTTGTTGAAACGCTTGTTAACAAGAGGTTTAATAACAATTAGAGCTAAAACGTAATAATTATGTCTCTTATTCGAAAAATCAAGAAAAGTAGGCTGCAACTAACTCGAATAAGTTGAAGCTATGGAAATAATGTAGAAACAGAAAAAAATTGTTCATTGCCAGTGTGGAGTAAATTGAAGTATAGAACATGCACACAAAAAATGAGAAACACGTGAAATATTGCATAAATGAAAATTTGTGCATGACGTGCAACAAAGTGTAACTTCAAAGAAGGCATAAACATTAATAACAGTTCAACTAATTCGGATTTTCTGATACATGAACCAAGGTTGTCAATTAATATAAATTTTTACTCCAGGCTCCTACGAATCTTTACAAAAATGGCATCTTCCAGTTTAGATTGCATCCGTTGTAGTTTTTTTTTCCTTTCCTCAATTATCTCTTAGGCTGATTAACGTAGGTCTTCATATCATACAAAAGCTCTACCTTGAACTTTCAACAAATTACAAAAGGACTTTGCTATGTAATATATAAAGAGAAATTACAACGACATTATAATTCTTATGATATATTTTTTTAATTGTATCCAGTGCCGTTTTAATAAATACAAGATTCTTAACAGAGAAATTCCGAGAGAGGGTTGTTTGTAGATAAAAAATAAGTCAACTTACGGAAATTTATTATGATACAATGTTTCATGTTTTGATAAAGAAAAACTTTGTTGCGTGCATTTCGAATAATGAGTTTTTCGGAGAGGAGGTTTTGAAAGCATTAAGATAAATTTTGCACGCATCGAAAACAGCGGGGTGTTATCGTAAACACGTTTATCGTAAAGACGTTTTACCATACTTTCACAAAAAATATTTATAATGTTGTTCTCCTCTCCGTCTCTCTTATAAAAAAAAAATCCAACGTGTACACCAAAGGAAGGAGACATAGTTTAATATTGCTTCGTGACGCGAGGAAATTAAAATCGTCTAATCGTCTTTTAAATACACCTGTATGAATACATATTTGAGGACTTTATCGTAATTTATGTATCGGTGCAAGAAAAAGTAATGTGAGAAAGAGAGATTGGGCGCAAAAAATCTTATCTTTGAACAACCTGCAGGAAATTATGTAGGCGGTATAAAGCTTTATTTCATTCGCTGCTTAATCTGTTTTTTTTTTGCTGCGGTATTTCGTGGAAAGGTACGGCTGCCAACAAAATGACCTAGTACGTACTTCCCAAAAGAGAGAAATGAAAGCATATAGAGTAACGGAGGAAAGGAGAAAACGCTTTAGGGTATCCTTTTCCTGGACAGCCAAAATTCTCATCCCCAAAGTACGTTATACCACGGTAGTACCTTCTAAGCTTGGAATGTTTTCAATCCCATCTCGTAAACCTTCGTCGATATCCACCACAACGTTTTCACCACGAGAAGCCTTCCTCCTTTTTCCCTCTTTTCTTCTTGCGAAAGTTTAGCCCGAAAAGGCAACTTCGTTTTATACTACTTGGCATGTACTACACTCGTATACGTACGAATGGTATTCATTTTTTTATACTTTCTTCCTTCCTGAAAACTCTCTCTCTCTTGTCTTCTCTCCTCCGTATACACATCGGATGATCCTTTTTACTTTACTGTTTGTTTCCTTCAGCGATCTATTCTTGAAAGATTTATATTCTACTACATCCAACACGCGCCAACTCAAAGACGCCTGTTTGCTTTACATAATGTTGTAAAATAAGGCGAATTCCTTTAATGTGAAAATTGCTGAATTTTTACATAGTGCATTTTTTTTTCTACGTTTTTCCTAAAGCTCAAAGGAGACTTTAATACGTGGAGCTTTCCTACACAAAAAAAAATAAGAGATACGTTAATCAGAGGGAAGGAAAAAAATTGCAACTGATGCAATTTTGATCACAAGGTGTCGTTTTCTGTAAAAATTCGTATAATCGTGGAGTAAACGTTAATATTAATAGCGGAGCTAATTTTATTTGTTATAGAGTTATTAGGACAGTTACGAACGAATAAGAATTATAATTTTCTTACCGAGTTCTTTTTTATATTGCGAAAAATATTTTCATACCAAATTTTAGACTTTGTTTGCGAACAGTGAAACGATGACTCCTGTAAAGAAATATTTTCATGTTTATGGAACGCTGCTAGAGGGACAATTAGGATTAACGGTACTAAAGGAAACTTGGACTTCCACCATTCGCCAAATAAAAGATATCACTGATAACACACTTTATTGCGCACATTGCACAATTTGCATTTGTATGATATTTCACGTATTTCTCATTTTCTGTGTGCGTATTAAATTGCTGAAATTTGTACCCTTCATTGGGAAAGAAAAATTTTTCTGTGTCTACATAATTTCCCATAGTTTCAAATTAATGAAGTTAGTCGCAGCCTAGCCTTCTTGTTTTTTGAAATAAAAGGGAAGATTATTACGTTTTGGTTCCGGTTGTTTTTAAGTCTATTTAACAAGTGTATGAAAAACAATGAAAATATGAAGCTCTTAATAAGCAGCTAATAAGGTTTTGTTGATATCAGTACAACGCTGCACATAAAATATACTGTTTTTAAATATGAACTTTATTTTTCATCGTTACAATCGTTGTCGGCAATAACAATTAAAATTGTAAAATTACAATTATATTTATTACAATTGTAATATTACAATTCTTGAAATTGTAATATTCAAAAATAGCAAAAATGGTTGTTTCAAACAAGCGTATATGAATGTACGAACCTACATATGCATTTCATCATAGCATGTGCTAAAATTAGAGGAAATCCTGTTTTTAAGATAATGGATGACCATTATCATGTTAAATTTATTCAATTAAGGAAATGCATTTCACTGTTTCATTATTATTAGTGTTCACATTTACGTAATCACGTAGTTATCATTTCTACAATATTAATATTTAAGTATATGCATATATGTATTAATAATAATATCATACAGCTCAGGGTATATATGTACCTCGATATACAATAGAATACTAATATACGAAACACGAGGGGTGGGGAAAATTGCTATAATATTGTACCTGTAACAGGAACGAATTGAAGCGATATACAGGGTGGTCCACCTAAACAAAAAATCGCAAAAAAAAAACCACCCAGATTTTTGCAATTATTTAAATGCTAAACTCTTATTTAAAAAGATTTGGGGCTTACGGGTACTCCGCATATAAACTGGATTTTATTCGTTACAAAAATTAGTGTTTTACTTTGTAGAAGAAAGGAAAGTCTTCTCACTGTAATACCGATCAGTGATTGTAAATACTATGTACTCGGATTTTTCGTTTACGAAACGGATGGATCTTGGGCAAACATCCATATTATCCACGTTCGGCAAAGAGTAAAAACAGAGAATTGAAACTAACTGTAAACGAGGAAACAAAGATTTAACAAAGAGATCACAAATCGTTCGTAAGCTGTTGACAAGCTCGTGTGGCATAGCTAGAGTGAAGTCAGCGTGACAAGTTTGGCAGTAGAGGAAAATCCGTTAGCTGATCACAGGTAAAAAGCTGGTCTATCTGTTCCCAGAAAAAAAGGAATAAAATAATACTAGGAAAGGGTCAAAGGATAACAGGTAGGGACACACACAAAGTGCGAAAAGGACCTCTCTTTCTCTCTCTCTCTGTTCCCAGAAAAAAAGGATTAAAATAATACTAGGAAAGGGTCAAAGGATAACAGGTAGGGACACACACAAAGTGCGTAAAGGACCTCTCTTTCTCCCTCTCTCTCTTTACTACCATATTTTACCATTTTTTTTATGTATCAAAACTGCTGTACTCTATGCTTGCGACTTAATTGTATACTGTAACTAACATTCTATAACGTTCTATACTGTATCTGTACTTTACTCTACTCTTCTGTACTCCAACTTGGCCCATAGGCTCCCTAGGCCATAAATATACTCATCTCTCTCTCTCTCTCTCTCTTGGAGATCTACGTGATATCCCATAGACGAATAAACAAGTGGCATGTAACCCTTGAGTTGTCTCGACTCTTCACCACTCACACGGGGAACGAATCGCTACACCTTCTTGTGTTAGAGTTATCTTAGTCTCAAGTGTTGTTTCCAAGTACAATAGAAATAGCGAATTTGCGATTATTTAAATTAAGATACGTCCTACCTTCAATCTTTGTAAAAGGTACATTGTAGACTTAGTGTATGTACATGCATGTACTTGCATGTACATGCATTTATTTGCATGTTAAAGGTGAGTTCACGCGTTAAAAAAACGCAACGTCGAGAGTAAATTTGCAAAACTATATTTGTTATATGAATTGAACGAGACAGAAAAGTATTGTTATAATTAATGGTAGTAGTTAACCTTTGGATAAAGTATAATACAGTCTCACCGATCTCCTATTTGTGATTGATATCAATTTGCTGTTCCCTTATAACAGTATTTCTATATAACCTGTCACAAACGTTATCAAGGGACGTGATGGCGTTTCAACGTCAACTACAGGACATCAAGCAACATTAGCTGACCGAATTGCTACGGTATATGATGTGGAGTACCCGTACGGTAGTTTGAGATATATAGAATTTTGATACGTATTGCATATATCTAGAGTAAAAAATCAGTTTCATCGCGTAACAATTTTTATTATGATTCTCTTTTTTCCAGTCACGGCGAGCTAGGAGATTTAAGGAAATTGCAAAGTGTAACATTTCATACTCCGAGAGTTTGTAATACATTTTTCGCTTTTTTATAAACATGTAAATTTATTTTAATTGCGCATAGAAGAATTTCGTGGTGTCCATAAAAAAATATTGATTTGCCGTTCGCATTATGCTAATGTATACTGTAATGATGCGAACTTACGAGTTAATTTATTAGAGATTCTCCATTGATTTTGTAAGAATTAAGGTCGGATTGATTTCGAAAAATTGCTAGAAAGGAAAATATACCAAAATCACTGAATATAGCCTCGTATAAGTAACGTTAAAAGATTACCATTAAAAGATGTACACGTGCACGATGAGTAGAAATTTGCCTACTTTCCATATCCACCTGATTAATTATTATTTAATCAAATTGAGGTTAGCTATTATATTAATATCATATTTCAATATTGTACCAGATTAGCTCTTTTATCTTCAAAGTCTTTTGACGTATCAAAAATAATTCATCTTCAAAGGAATTTTAGTATCGGTTGCTAGTACCTTTATTAAAAATGTTAAAAAAGTAACTATGAACCATACAAGGCTCTATTGAAATTCTTTCTCCTCTTTTTTACTTTTTGATAAACGATATTTAGATATTTTCAAAAATAAAAGTCAATATATTAGTTTTATTTTCTTTCCCTGCCTTTCACATTTTTGTGAGGTAAAATATTGAATTATTTCAGTACAGGTATAAAGAGTTATTGGAAACTATGTGAGTAATTTATAATATTGTGTAACATATTTTGTCCTATCATTAGGGTGTGGAAAATGCATCAATTTTCCCCTCATGTACAAATGAGTTGTTAAACCCCATTTTTGAAACTTTACTTTTTTACCCTGTTTTGGGGAGGAAGGCCAAGGTATGCCTAAAAATTCGACTTTTGGAATCAACTTTTGAACACTTTCGGGGGACCTCTATCCGATGTATTTTTTTCCGAGGAATCCATTTTCGTTGTCAAAATTGGCGAAATCCAACGGGAAAAGCGGTTTTTCCTCAAAAAACCTACTGTTTTTCAACTTTCGCTAGGATTTCGTCAAATTTGACCTTGGAAATTGATTCTACGGGAAAAATTACCCCTAAAAATGACTTGCCCAACCCCGTTTTTGAAACTTTATTTTTTATCCCATTTTTGGGGGAAGGGGAAGGTATGCCCAAAAAAATCGACTTTTGGAAAAATTTTTTTCGCACTTTCGGGAGACCCATATCCGATGTATTTTTTTCCGAGGAATCCATTTTCATTGTCAAAATTTAAGATTTCTTACGGGAAACACGATTTTTTCTCAAAAAACCTACTTTTTTCCAACTTCCGCTAGGATTTCGTCAAATTTGACCTTGGAAATCGATTCTACGGGAAAAATTACCCCTAAAAATGACTTGTTCAACCCCGTTTTAGAAATTTTATTTTTTATCCCATTTTTGGGGAAAGGGGAAGGTATACCCAAAAATTCGACTTTTGGAATCAACTTTTGGCCACTTTCGGGCGATATTGCGGCTTCACTATTTCGAGATATATTGTGACATGTTCTTTTTACAATAGGATACCGAAATTCCCATTTTACTATAATATGATATTATTTTTTTATAGAATTATCTTCATATGATTAAAGCCACATTATAATTCTGTTTTACTAAATAAAAACACCATTAAAATAGATTATAGACGCTACTATACTAATTTCGCAACTTTGGTTGCTAGTACCAATTGAATCACCTTCTTTCCCTCCGTCGCTTTTTCTTTGAAAAGGTTGAGAATTAAAGAACAGAGTACAAGCCAATGTCTCAGCCCTTTTACTGTTTCTCCTTCTCCACATTCGTCCCCCATACTTGCAGTACCCGTTCGTTCTTTATACATATGTATATGACGTACATTTTCTGCGTCCTTCCTTCTACTTTAATCCTATTTACTTGATTGTAGGAAACACAATTTTTTTCATTAAAAAAGACGAGCGATTCTAGAAATTATGTATACAGCGAATGTCGATTCATTTCCCACAATTTTCTCTTGTGTTGTTAATCAAAAGTATTTACATTCTCGTCTTTTTCTACTTCGCATGACTTCGAAACCGAACATTTGCATGTTTCTTCGTGCCAATTTGTTCTACAATTTTCTTCTACGTTTCTCGGTATCATAACTCAAAAAGGACCCTAAAACTAGCACCTAATAATTTTTTCCTGGAGTGCATAGGTTTTGAGATAAATGTTGGTCCGTTACTTTTTGGAATCCCTGTATAGATTTTTATGTATCCCAACATTTTTCCTGCAGATGTGCTCAAATAAGATGGCATCACTATATACGGTATTGTGAGCTTCTAAATTCTTTTATTCCGTTTCTACTTCGAGGTAATCCAATTTTCCACAATATCTGACTCTATATTGAAGAATTATATTTTTACGGTATCATATCCCATCTGTGTTATTCTTCCCGGTAGTTCCCACCTGCACATCCGAATAGGAGATTCGTTCGCCGGTGAGATACATATTTTACCTGCATACATATCACTCCATTGCTTTGAGTTCTGTCAACACGGTTACTGAAAGAATTGCGCTTCATTAAAACAATGGCCTCCTTTGCTTTTGTCGTCAAGGGTCCATTCGGTTTCGTTACGGTTCGGCTTATTGTAACATCAAAGTTTGCAAGAATTCAAAACGTAATCCAACCAAAATTGTGAGGCACGTTTGCGCGAGAGGGAGAGCAAATAAACTTCATTAAGAAAGACTGATATTGATCACCAAACCTCAGAACCGATCGACAATTATCCACGTCCCTCCCATTTCACTTTTTCATTTCTCTCCAATTCTACTCTCTCGGACTCGGAAAAAAGGCTGATGGAAGCCCCTTGAAACTCACCAAAATGCCAACAGCTACGTGGTTGTAACTGCCGCTAATCCTCTCCGCCCTCTTGTCAACCTTCGACATCGACGAAAAGGGTTTTTCAGTAGTTGGAAAAAAAGACCGAGGAAAAAAAACCCATGAAAAATACTCCTACTCGAAAGACTCGCAGACGAATCTTATAAAATTTTCAAACGTCCCACCAATCAGGATTTTGTTCTAAATTTTGTGTAATGCGTCACTTGGCACCTACGATAATGTCATTATTTTTTTAATAGATCATCCCGAATATTCGATTATTTCAGCTCTTTTTCGAATGGGTATTTTCTCCGATAACAATTTTTTTCGGCGATTTTTTTTGCAGCTTTCTCTTCCATCAGCCTTTTCTTTTAGTGTTTTTTTTTTGCCATCGGCCGTTTTTTCCGGTATTCGGGTTTTGCATCATTGTTCTACGTCACAAAGCTTTACAGTTATGGATTGACACAATGGAATGAGTACAAAAAAGGTATATAAAGTATAAAGCTTTTTGGCGCAGTTATTTTGCTGTTACATTTATCATACGGATAATTTGATATAAATACAATTACATCAGCTAATTGCAAAATCACCAGTACGTGGAGAAAAACGGGGCAAAACGATAATGAAAAATTCGTAAAATGGTAAAAAATAGTAAAATTTTTTTATTCATATGCAGTACTAAAGAAGAGTCTCCGGAAAATAGGGAAAAATTAAAGTTGCAAAAAAGGAATCTCGTTTTATGGGATGGTCCTGTACTCACAAACATAAAGTTATGCATTTATACATTTTTTACAGAGGTATTTAACTTGGCGAAAAATTACGTTCAAACAACGCATGTAACTTTACTCGCATGTAACAATTATTCCAACGTTTAAAAACATCGGTCGATTTCAGGAAACGAGTACTTGCTAATAATACTGATGCGTATTCATATTTATTAGAATACGTTTCCAACAAATGTGGATTAAAAAAAGTGCGACCAGCGGAAATGAAAGGTACACATTTTTCAAAATTAAATTATTATTTGTTCAATATACATCGTGTATGTGGCTGAAAGATATTTTTGCAATGTATGAAACGCTTGCAGGTACGTACGAAAAAATCAACGTAAAATTAATTATGCGATATTTATTTAAAATTTTTTTTTTGGAAGAGATCCGCTAGAATTTCTAGGAATGCACTAATTCATGAAAATTCTGCTGAATACGTTATTGGATAAATTAAGTCTAAGGTGTGAAGCCCAAGGAGTCGATGTTTTGCTTGATTCCAGCACTTTTGAGGAAAGTTCTTGCAATGAGAAAATACATGTGTGAGGTGTACGGCTTAGAATCTTTCCACTCCGTTTTACTTTTTATCCCCTTTCCTCTTTTCCTCCACTTTATTGGGGTATCTAGGAAATGCATGACGTATTTTTCTCTTCAACCTTCTTGAAGAACCTTTCTTGGGGATAGAACTGTTTGCAATTCGTTCCAATTCTCATGTGTTCAAATAGAAAGAGTCAAGGGGTACGTATATATACATATGTAAGTACATATCTTTTATTCCGAATCTTCCTCATCTAGTTTTGCTGAGCATAGGTCACTTGACAACTTTTCGACAATTCCTTTTCTCTCCCGTCTTGCTTCCAGCTTCGTTCTTGATTCTAATATTCTCGGGACTTTTATTGTTCTTATCCAAGACTTCGCAATCGCTTGATTTCGTCACTTAATTTCTTTCTATTCATTCTGTTGAATAAATAGACGGAAATTTGTATTTCCTCTAACAATTGGACACTTGTTCCGCTTCCCCGGTACACGTCACATTTGCTGAAAATAATTTCCGGCTAAATCGACATTTCTTTTCTCGAATATTGCATCAATGGTACTCATACATTTTCACTTTCCATTAAATACATGGAAAATTTGCCGGCTTGATAAATACAGACAGCGCTTGTCCAAGTAGCATTCACACAAGCCGGTGCAAACTAACGTGAATATTTCCACTGTTATTATCCAGCAAGGCACAGGGTTAGCGCCAGGGTAAATAATGGAATTATTACCCAGTTTCTTCGAGCGCCGCAAGCTGGGCTCGAAGTAACGTTGAAATGGTGATATTGATTTAAGAATCAGGCGATGATAAATGTTAAATGAAAAAAAAAAAGGAAAACAAAATTAAAGAAAATAGAGCTGGGAAAGAGATTTAAAATTCCTCTCTACGGAAAATCTTTAAATTTTGAAATGAAAGAAATAAAAGAAATGGAAAATTATCCGTTCCCTTCGATAAAATGTAAAACAGATTGATAAGATTGTGTTGAGAACGAAGTTCTTGATCGATGCCAAGAATCCAGATCGATCCGATTTGCTTGAAGCATTTTTTTCATGTACATTTGACCACTACCTGGCGTGGGATTGCCATTTTCCTAAATTCGAAAACTAAAATTGCCAAAAACTAAAAAATCCCAAATACGTTTTCTTCTAAGACGCTGCATTTAACCTTTAGACTGTGTGTGTGTGTGATGTGTGTAAAATTGAATATAATGTAAATCGGATAAATTCTTTTCTATTTTCTACATTTATTCAGAATTCTGTGCATATGCGTGAAATAATTACACATACGTAATTGTACGTATTTATAACCGGTAGCAAGTTTGGAAAGTTTGAAACTGCGGTATTCAGAGTATCGAAGTGAATACGCCCTTTTGGGATGAAGGGCTGTTCATGAGCATAGTTTCGCAGGAGGGTAAAATATGCAAAGATAAGGTTTGTATCTTTGTGTGCTATATATGGATATATATGTTGCGTATCATAGCCACAGGGTTATTGGAATGGTGTTGCTGACGCAAGTGTACTTTGTACCTTCGAGTATCCCTTTTTTGTTTGACCATTACATCTTTTTTATGGAAAGTAAGGCTACGGAGATAAGAAAAATGTTGCATAATTTACGCAGTAATAGGAAAACAGTTTTTAATGTTTAAACGAAGGAATTTTGTGTATTTATAATTATACAGGGTTTTCAAAAAGTAATGGATCTCAGTGCACTATATAGTGCACTGCAGCTGAGATCCATTACTTTTTGAAAACCCTGCATAATTATAAATTCCCTATATAGGGAAAACTGGCTTGACACTAGTTTTAGGGTAAATACAATATAATAAATTTATCGTATTTTGTTTTTGGTATCCATACAAATTCGATTTATTTTTCATTTCATTCATATACGGTGGAGTTGGAAACAAAAGTTCGATAGTGTCTTTTTTATCACCAAGCAAATATTTATTCGTGCACACTCAAGTGTATTGGGTGGAACTTATGGAAGGGAAATTGTCTTACAACGCTGGAGTGGAACCATAAGTTCATATAAAAATTTCATATTGTCGGCCGGTGTTTTCATGAAGAGTCATATACTAGTTTTATTGCATATCCAGGTTTTTTCATTTCAAAAAATGACTTTCCAAAGTTCGGTAACGCCTGTGTAATGCCTACGGTTCTACCATTATTGAAACCAAATTGTTTTAAACGATTCAACGAAAAATTAATGAGAATTGGGTTGGGATTAATCCGCGCGATGCGGATTCCATTCATTGGTATTTTTGCAAACGTGTATTAAAAGAATTGTGAGATGTATTTCATGAATAAATGAATAAATAGAGGTAAAATTACTGTATCGCGTCTAAAAGGTAGCGGTGTACTTTCACGAGAAGAAGCAATAGCGCCTGTATACGTTTCTCCTTTCCTTCAAAATGTTGCACTGTGCAAAACGATTTTCGGTGCGATGCATCCACTTAATCTAGTCAGTGCAAAGGAACTCTCAAGAGATAACCATTCAAAGATATAACTTATACAAGAACTTTCTTCTCTTCATTTCTCCACATTACGTCTAGGTACGATAAAAAAAAAAGAAAATATTTAAAAACTTTTCTTCTCTTGCATTAACTTTCACCAGCAAACGCAAGTTAGTAATTGCGGGTTTCGTTTGAGAAAGAACCGTATTTGCAGCATAATGCAACGCTCGATCATCGGATTGTAAATGATGACACCTGAAGTGGAATATTGGAACGCGGAACTCCCACTTCGACATTTTATTGTTTTTTGGCTTTACAAAAAATATTTTAGAAGTTGGCTTTCATGAAAGAGATATTTTTTGAGAGATTTTCTCGTAGACGTAACAATATTTTGCCAGCGATTCTTCTGTAGCTGAGGTGGAATATACTCTTGTTGCAGAGAAACTTACAATTAGAGGGTTAAAAGTAGCCGTTTTAGTCCCAAGAATACGGTATTATAACACAAACAAACAGCCAGCGTATTTATAACGTTGTGCGTTTATGCCCCTGGGTACTATTACCCGCTATGTATTAACGGAGCGCTACGTGGTACGTAATCAACGTCATTATCATTGTAAATTTTAGTAATACTCCCCCGACTCTGATACCAGCCATTTCGTAACGCAAATTTATGATTTTGCGGAATACGTCTACAATTTCTACTTATGAACTCGCTGTTCGCGAGAATAGCTTCCCGGTAACAATTTTGTTCCTCATATACGTGGGGTTTACCTAAAACTACCCTCTTTGTGTAAACGAAGCTAATCGGCCAACGAATCACTTCTTTTTCCCTGCAAATGCTTAACGTATTAGATTTTTTTTTCTCGTTAAGAAAGCTTCTTTTGTTATTATCGTAATGCGAACGTTTTGTAAATGAAAATTTTAATTAGAAATTATTTTCAAACGCCAAACTTTGGGAGTGCCTCTAAGGAGTGCTTCGAGTGCAAAGGGTTGAAATATTTTTCCGTGTAACAAAGGGGTAACGAATAATTAAAGGTGGTCGGGTTAGATGCACCATCGTGCGCATAACGTGTACCTACACGCATTAACCATAAATAAATTTAATGAGCGACGTTAATTTGTAGAATTTCGGTTTTCCATCATTTTCCGCAATCTCTGTAATAATATTTCAGTTTCCTACAATATCATGTGTCAAGAACTTTAAAAATTGCATAAACGTTGATTAGGGAAACGTTTTGTTTCACAAGAATTACACGTTGCATAAAATTTTCACGTTGTAACGGCATACATGGTAGCATGGAACGCTATTTCATTTAAAAACTCAACAATATCGTGTGTTACAATTGTATTAAAACACCAGAGACCTTATTTATGGGTAAAATAAATATCAAACATCAGATATAAATAAAATCGTATATGCAAGAAGCTCTTGAATTAATTGTCAGCGTCAAAGTAAATTAGTGTTAAATTACAAACGCGTAGCATTTGATCAAACACTTATTCATAAAGTACCCGTTCAGTCGGTGATTTCCCTTTAAGAAGAAAGAAAAGAGATATATTTCTCGCAAAGTGCAATTTACAAGCGAGCAATAAATACACTTGCATGTCACGTTTTCAGTGGGAAGGTTCGTGCTTACCCAGTAGTAATGGTAGGATCTTCTGGTATCCACTTTTCGCAACTTGGAGACATCGTTAACTATCTTCTCGCTTCTCGTTGCTGCAACCCTCAGTTTTTCATCTTATTCCTTCTTTCATAGTCCTTCTTTGACTGAACATTCTCTTCTTGTATAATATACATACTTCAGTTATGAGGCTTTTTTTGCCAGAGTTATGCAACACATCCACTACAGTCGTCTAGAAAAGCAGACAGAAAACCTCTTTCACGGTTCGTGTTTGCACTCAAATTAAGAAACTCAGGGGTTGTCTTTGACGCATTGTAATACTACATGTAAACAAAGGGAAGAAAGTCTGTAGAAAGTGTACGTATTTTTATGTATATTCATCATTTTGTTTTTTAGCCAATTAACCTTCGAACGGCCTTCATTTAAATTGATGTTCGCGGTTATTGTCACATTGGTTTTTTTGGCCATTTACATTAAAGGAGAAAATATATTATTCGTTTGTTTGCCCTCTTAAATGTGAGAGACTCATTTTTTGAAGTTGCACATTTGAGGAGGGGGTAGTCTTTTATGAGCTCTCGAAAAAATCAGCATTTTACGAATTTTCTCTCAAAAAACAAATGCACGTAACGCCATAAATTTTTTTTTTTGCTGAAAACTATACTCTAACAAAATAGACGAAAAATTTTTTTGTGGCTTAAAAACAAATGTTTATTTATTTTCAATAACGAGCGTATACAAAAATTTCTTACTGCGGGACAAATTATATTTTATTTCGTATAACCTGGGGTCGAAATATCGAAGTCAGCAAGAACAATTTTTTTTCACTTGTCTACACTTATTATTATAAATAGATAAATATGTTTCTTAGACCATAAAATTTTTTTTTTAATTCAATGCCGTTGCATGCAAAGCATTCGTCGAATGCTTCGAATGCGATAAATATTGAAAACACATTTTTTTCAATCTGCACGATGTACATATAAACGAGGTTTTAATGCCTTTTAAACAAAATTTGCATTTACCTCTTTCTATAGCCCTCGAGGATGATCCGGACACGCTTAAACGTTTCTCTGTCGTATTATGGCTGATTTTAACAATTTCGCTTTTGTATCGTATAATTCTCTATGGTGGAAAAATGTTTCCTAATTAAAATGGTGACGTAATTCAACACGAATATTAATTTATTTATTCGTAAATCTGCAATATGCTAAGCAAACATAAATATCCAACGACTTCTTCGATCGCGTTTCTCTCAAAATGGGAAAATATCTTGGAAATAAAGACAAAACCCACTCGTAGGTACAAAATGATATTAACAAAATATTCAAAAAATACCATGAGAGGAAATAACACAAAATCTACATGAAATAAAGTCTCTGTAATTGAAGAGAAAACGAAGGCACTCACTCGGTAGCTCAAGATTTATTAAATTCACTTTGTTGCAACAAGGATTTTTTATCCGTAAAGTAAACTAGACGCGTGAGCATCGTTACCACAGACGGTATTTGCTTTTTCTCATTAAACTTCTCGTTACGAGGAACATAAGATTGGTACTCGGTAGCAACACGTCTGTTCACAAATGTCATCATTGTCAAGAGATCTCTCTTGTGGGCGTTAACTTTAAGCTCATCACAAACTGCTTGGATGAACCACGACCCAGATTCTGGATTCCTCCACGAATAAAATCCTATAAAAAAACAATAAAATTTAAATATTATAATGAACCGCGCGATTACGTCAGGGAGAAAAGAAGCTTGTGCAAAAAATTTGGTCTTTGGATTTATTCAGTATTTCTCTGCAGTTCAATGAGAATCCGTTATTTTAAGGCAATCAGTGAAACTACAAAATATTTCAATTTTAAATCATTAAACTTTTTACATCATTTGTAACCCAAAAGTACAGTTTTTTGCCAATCGACTCTCCATTTGTATCATAAAAACGTGTGAAAAGGACGACAAATTATCTATTTTTAATTGCTAGCGATGCTTCTTTGACATCCTTTCCCTTTATTTCTCCATTTTTCTTCGTCCCTCTATGTTTCGTTATTACCTAGCATAGTTACAAATAATGAATACATTTCCAGGAAATCTAATTTAAGCTTTCAAAGAATTTTTTTTTGCTATCAAATTACGTTCATAATTATCAAATTTTTCAATCAGAAAAAAACCAGTGAAATACATCCTGTTTACCAAATTAGCTGAATCTAACGTAGAAGTTCACGAAATTGATACAAAACTAAAGGGAAATGTAAAATATGTATTTTTGTGTCACATTTGAGAGAGGTCTACCCTTAGAGACATCCCGTATCAGCTTAGAAATCCAGTAAAGCCCTACCCTGACAACGTTTAGCAAAATTTCGGGTTGAACCGCAGTAGTTGGATGGAAAGCTATTATTGTGTAAAGAAAAATATGGAAGCATTGAAATGATACCCTAGCGATGATGGTGGGGAAACCTTTCTTATGAATAAGGCAAAATTTATATAAAAAAATGTATTTATTCACCTTATACAACATTCAATATCGAGCGAATCCCTTCAAATACTTGGATTTGTATATTCGTTTACTTTGGTTTTGAATTTGATCGAGAAGAAAGACCGAGTTCTTGCGTACACCTAAAATTTTCTGAGTTCGGAAAGTTGTTTCAGTAGCTCGACACACGTTAGAGGTCCATCCCTAATCGATTTCCCGATAAGAATTCCACAGAAATTTGACAAGATCTGAACAGCCACGGGACAAATCTTAACAAGAACCGAACAGCGATTCTAGAGGAATTCAGGTGGAATGATCCTCCAAAGTTTGCCTCTTACTCAAGTAGAAGGAATAGTCTGATTTTAAATAAACAAAAACTAAAGTAAGTCTCGTGAAAGGCAATAAATAATTTGAAAAACATTTTTTATTTCAGTGAAAAATCGTTAATACGTATATTTTCAGAGTTATCAGATAATAAGATGATTTATATTTCATGATAGAAATGGTAAAATGATTTGTGTCACATTATCGGCGATATTCGACCTAATAAACCAAAGTGTCATGCTGTGTATAATGCGGCATTAAACAGTTAAGGATTAATTTACGTAATTCGTTAATAAATTCGCTTATCTTTTAAGTTGCAAAAAAGTATCAGGTTCTGCATCGGTTTTCATTTTGACGTCATTGAATTAACGTACTTTTTTGTAAGTATTCAATGATTATTTGGCATTTTTGGATAGTAAGAAAATTGTTTAGAATAATACAGTAAAATAATAATAGGATGTAAGTGTAAATTACATTACACACAAATGGAATTAAGGGAATTAATGTCGCACGGTGTAGGAATTATGCTTTGGGTATCCACAAAGAAATCTAAAAATATTAAAATTTCCCGGTGGAAGATAGAATCCAAACTCAATTTCCACTATAGAAGAACTTCTTCCCGCAATCAATAAAAGTACAATGAAAATATAAATCCAACGAAACAGCAATATTTACCGAAACCTATTTCAGCTCAATTAACAAGTTAGTTTGATACCGTAGAGACATTCGCAATGTTTTTGTTGGATTTTTAAAGAAACGAACGTTTGACAAACGATTTCATTAAAAGTTGGATATACACGGAGGAAAGCGGAAAAGAAAAAATTTTTTCATTAACCCAGTTTTACTTCATAGCTCTCCTGGTAGCTCTTTTTATTTATTTAGTATTTACTTCCTTTTTGTTGTTGCTGAGAGTCAGAAATCCAAATCGTTATACGTGATGTAATTTATAGATGAACGTGAAGAGATACGCATTACTCTGTTATTTTGCAATTTTAATCACTGTATACATAGGCACAAAAGATTTGGGATGTGTAGGTTTCAATAAATCGTGGAAATGAACGAATTTACTTCTCCATCAAAATCTCTGTTAACAGTTCATCCTCTTTGATTTGGTTGGTAATTTAATTATTTCCGTTCGAAATAATACATTTTTTAGCTGAGAATAGCTGAAGTTTTGAAAACGAAGGGCTATTTTGAATTTTAGTAGAGTATCGCTTAGATACGAAATTCAACGTTTTAATTTTTATTTCACTTTGAGCGCAAAAGTATTACGGATCTACGTAATTTTACACGCGGTTACAAATTGAAATTCAAACTTAAATAATTTTTGTAACAAATGTTAACTATTGGAAACTTTGAAAATTCAGACTTTTTTCTATCCGTCCACAAAATAGTTAATAATCAATTTTTATTAACTAATAAATTATTCTTTTAATTATACGAATCATAATTAACTTAAAAAAAATTATTCAAATATTTACAAGTACTGATAAAAAAGGGATACAAATTTTTGTCGCTTTGATTTATTTTGTGTATGAATATTATTGTAGAGGGAAATTCGTTAAAAAGTTTATATCGTACTTACAATTTTCGATTTAAGTAAAATAAAAGGAACTTTAAGAAAGAATAGCTAAAGTCGTTTTATACATTATCATTTGCATATATATACCATCCACACGTATATCCACACACGCACAAATACCTTTATACTTTCAGAAAACTTTCGAATGGTATGCATTTGAGGAAATACTCTACAATTTAACGAGAATTCAAAGTTCGTTGAATCTACTGCAAACTCGCTTCCCACCATCAAGAACAAATTTTCGTTTTTCTTTTCATATCTCTGTTTCAGAGCAGCTACTCCTATTTCTGCATTTCTTTTCTCTTTCCCAGCCTTTCGTACTTTTTTTTTGGTTTAACTTTAATAACTGCGAAAATCATTTCGCGCGTTATTTCGTGTAAGTCGTTCATGTCACGCAGAAGAAGTACCTTACGCTTCATTATTGATTATGATGTCATAGATGAAAATAGAGGAAAAAGGATGAACAGGAATAAGGAAACACTTTGACTTTTATTTTGAGGCGTCAGTGAAATTTTATATATGCTTTCGAAAGCACAAGAGAAGAGAGACTCATTGTACGTGAGATGGAAGTCACATTACAATCAAACAAGAGAGTTTAAAAGCTTCTAAACTTCTCAAGCGTAAACGCACTCGTGGAAGAGTAAAGGGAAAAGAAAGGAAAGCATAGCTTTTCAGGTTCCAGACTAGCATTAAAGGTAAATGCTTTAACCCTACTAACTATTTGCTCCTTCCAGCTTATATTTACTTAGTTGCTTTCTGCTCATCTCGTTTAGTGATTTTTCAGCTCGAGATTTATATTTATCTGGCTTACACGTAGACTATACGTACAGTGAGTCTGTATTTTTCACGCAAAAACTTGTATGCTTTTAGAAAATGTAAAACACATTTTAATGATATTTAAATACAGGATTCTTTTCCACAGATGTCTACTTCCCCTTCGCGTTTCCGTCCAACAAAGAATAATTATTTAACTACCTCACTGTGACGGACAGTAATTACAATATATATATATACAGTTTCTGCAATTAACAATGTATACAGGAACTTAAAGTGGAATTAAAAACCAGCTTCTAAAAATTTATAGCAACATTGACTGTTGGCAATGAAACTGTCTACGTCCTTGCATCAATTAATTTTTTATTAACAATAAGTACGAGAAATAAGCCGTGCGCTGTGTACACGCTTTTTACGTTTAATTGACCGTCATGAAAAAACTTGAGTGATTATGGTGTAGAAATTATTGAAATTGATGCTATGTCCGGAAAATTCGACTTTTGCAATCAACTTTTTTTATTTTTTTTATTTATTTTTTTTTTCGCTTTTTATTTATTCGCGAGGAATTTATTTGCATTGTAAAAATTCCCGAATTCCAGTGAGAAATACGATTTTTTCTCAATAAAATCTGCTTTTTACGTCTTCCCGGTAAGATTTTTCGCGAAAATTAACATCCTTTTGGAGCAGTTATTCTTGCCGACACAAATATCCCATAAAGTTACGAGAAAAGTGAACGATAAACTACATGAAAATGTACATCTTATATTTATATAACTTTGTAACTCGAATTTCACAGCGCTGAAATGATTTCAATCACTAGAGAGGGCTTGTTATCGCAACGAAATAGAAATATTTCAAGGATTTTCGAACTTCATTACCTCGAAGAGAATCCAAAGCGAGACTTTAAACGCTACTAGAGCTATCTCAAATTACCATCTCCGATCGGAATTTACATTTTCACCATTTTAAAGGTGACTGGGAGTAAACGAATAAAAAAAAAAGCGGTCTTATCAAAGCCGTGATGTTAACGGAAGAAGATCACGTCATTGAATAGGAAATGCAGTAAAAGAGTAAGACAAACTTGCAAAGATCACTGACCACAAAGTTCGATTTTCCGTGTAAAGCAATACTATCATTTTCCCGTAAATCATAGCGGTTCGAATATACAAAGCACGCGTATGAAGATAAATATTTCGTAAAATGTTGGAAACCATCCAGAGACTCTCTTAGACCTCCTTCGCTACGGGGACCGCCTTGAGAGTTTTAGGAAATTTTCGATAATTCATTTCAAAGACCGAGCTATGTTCCGATAGATTTTCACAAATATATTGGATGGTTTCCAGATTTCCATTCCCTCAATGATTATTTTCAAGCCTTTAGCTCAGTTTTTGAATTTGAAAAATCACGTGGCTTCTCAAAAAACGTGATTCTACATTATTACGGTCATTCCCGATTATTTACAACCGATACTCAAAAATATTAGAGTCAGCGTTTGAATTTTGGATTTGGATTGGATATACTGGCATTTGAATTTCAAATGCTTTGCCATTTTCAATTATTCAAATACGATCTGCCTCCAACAACTGCAAAAATTTGGACATGTTACAAAATGCATTAAAGGCATTATTATTTGATCATATCTCGCTTGTGTACTGACATGCCAAAACGCTGATATCCTATTTAAATGCTGCAGATAACCGTGCCAAACATAGAACCATAACTTCTTACTTCAATGACCCGCCTGATAATCTATGCATCTATCTATCTTCTATAACCGCCCTATCCTACCCTATCTATACTTATGTATATGTAAATGTATGCCTTCTAAATACCACGACCATCGTTTAATTCGGAAATTATTATACCGCTCTCCACCAATCTCCGTTCGAATGATTTGCTCGTTGCTACCAAGCATCGCAGTGGCTTATCAGGGGCTAAAAGGAGAAGGAAACTGTTCCTAACAAATAAGTGTTTGTAAAAATGAAATAAGTAATTGGTGCCGCGTAGAAACGATGCCGTGAATTCGATCGAGAAATCCGGGCAGAAAAGGTTACCAGTGGTCCATTTCGCCAATTGTAACGGAGGCGAACTAAGTATGTATTTCGAAGCACATGAATTACGCTTTTGTAGGACAATATAAATTATCGCGTGATAACCAGTACGAAAACAGGTTTAACACATTCACGCCGGCGTGACCCACCGGTGGGTCACACTCGACTGTTCCGTGGGGCGGCGTGACCCTCCGGTGGGTCACACTCGACTGTTCCGTGGGGCGGCGTGACCCACCGGTGGGTCACATTTGACTGTTCCGTGGGCGGTCCCGCCCCACGCGGAAAAACGTGAATATCGATCCCGGCGTGAACGCGTTAATGTGTTTCTTGATCTTTGCTTTTCCTCAAATAGTCTTCCCAATTCGCTGTACTTAGCGAGGTCGACATCTCCCATTATGTGAAATAAATAATTCAATTTCAGTCTTCGCCTCCCTTTCGGCTGTCCCTCCGCTCCAAAATATTTGTTATAATTTCTTCGCGACTGATTGTATGGTGCAGCATCTGGTCTCTGTCTTTCGAGATCTTCCTCCACAACTACCTTTTATCTTCAGCTTTATTTAACGCCTCTTCATTTTTAATTTTACCTCTTTTCTTAACTTTGACCATTCTCCTGTAGAAGAGCATTTTGAAAATGTCATATTTTTTTTAAAGACTATTCCTTGTCGTCCAAGTTTTATTTCATGCCCAAACGCACCTTCGCAAATGTGCCTTTTAAGTCTTCTTTCGCTTTATTTCACAATGAATTTCATAATCCTCGAAATTTTCGAGTATCGACTTTTTTCATGCCGCGATTTTTTCACAAGTTTGATTTTTTTCTTTAACTACTTTAAACTTTCCTTGACACCATGATTGGGTAGCGGCGACTGTCAATTTGGTCCTTGGGTAACAACTTTTATTGGATTCCTAAATCCTACTGTAATTGGTACCTTGAAGGATCTCGAAATGAAAATAAATTCAAAGTTGATTCCTGCCTGCATGGATTACGAGATGGGTGTCTTTCTCTTTCACAGATTTGTCTTCGTCTGATTACTCCGTAAGCACATATCAGTTGTGAGAGAATCCACCATTCGACTCTAAAAATACAAACCTGCTTGAACATCTCAGTCACGCACCCACCTAACGTAAATGAATCTGAGAGCCAGAAGTATTCCATTACTGAGGTTACTGATCAAGGTGCCAACTTTGATCAGTCAATTTTAAGTATAAAATAATTAGATGGAACAACAGTTACAAAAAACTATTAATGTAGGCCAATAATTTTTACAATGAAAAATCGTAGCAGGTAACTCTAAACCAAAAACGGAAGTGGTTCAATGAAAAAAATTTAAAATATAGAAAAATTCTGTAAACTCCTAGAAAATCCCAGTGGTATTTTTTTAAACATAGTGTTTCTCTGGCTAATCGCTTTTCTCTCTGATAATTAAAATTACTCTGGAAATATCCATTTCGTCCTCCATGTATGTCTCATTAATTATAATTGAGTCATACCAAACTTTCTACAACCTAAGAAATTTGGCAAATATGAATTTCATCGCTGTATTTTCGCCGAAGATACATCAATTTCCCTCGGTCAATTTGAGAAGTGTAGATCGAACGGAAATGGAGATTTTTTTTTTGGCGGAGGGGAAGTGGGTTGAACTTTAATTTAATTAAACTCCAATTTGTTTCACTTTCCCAATTTCCTCCAATTCTCTCACTTATTCCGTGTTGAGATTTATTAACACTATCCAACCGTCCGGTGTTACCATGTTGGTGTCAAGCTCAAGACTACCACAAGCGCCGGTGGTACCATAGTGATGTCGCGTTCGAAGATTACGGACAAATTCCGGCGACAGATAAAACTATTTTTATGCAACATACGTGACGTCCAAGTGTTAATTTAAATATTTTTGTTGGTACAATCTTATTTGTCATACTTTTATTTTGAAGTTCAGCTTATTTTGAGATTTTTAGCTTCCAGGCAGACTTCCCTCGTAACGTCCATGGAATTATTTTAGTGAGTCCTATTGTTGGTATACGTAATCAATAAACGACAAGCATCCTTGGACTAAATTTATTATTAACTGTATTTTTTATTTCATCATTTTTATGACTTTCGAGGAACTCCCTCTCGTTGACTAGTATTCAAATTTCGGTAATTAATACCTAAGCGTAGTTTTTGTGCAATGTTCATTTAGTGAATGCAGTATGCTGATTGCGCTGCATATACAAATTTTATTCATTGAAATTGGTTCAATTCAAAATGTACATTCAGAATTTCAACTTGCCAAAACTTCAAACGAGCACATGGAAAACCTACAAACATTGTTAGCAATAACGTGAATAGATTTTCATACAAATTTCGGGAGATCTTTATTTCGTTGGCGGCCAAAAATAACGCAATTGGATTCCTCGGAAAAAAAAATATATCGGATAAGGCTATTCCGAAAGTCCCCAAAAGGAGACACAAAAAGTTGAATGTTTTTCAATAAATTCCAAATTATAGTCACTTGAGTTTTTACAGGACCGCCAGTAAGACGTAAAAAGTGTGTGCATTTAAATAATTTAAATAAATAAAATCTGAAAGCCGGTGACTCTTACTTTCTAGGAGGAAAAACATAGAAGGAAATTTTGCAGAATTATAAAATGGAATTTAAAAAAATAAAAAAAAATATTCCAAACGTACCGTCATATGTAGAATAAGCTATCATAATATCAGCATAGGCCGGTATCTTAAACGTTGCTCCGTGACCATCTGTTTTGTGAATAACGTTGACACCCTTATCCAATTGCTCTCCTCGGCAAGCCTTAAAAAGAAAAGTAAAAAATTTATCTGTACTGACAAAAATTTTATTATAAAAAAGACCTTCAGTAAAAAGACTTTGAGTTCTCTAGCATGTTTATTTTGAAAGTTCCCCTATTTGAATTTTCCACCCCTTGTACAATTGTAAATTTTAAGAAGAATATTCAATTTTGATTGAATAACATTACTGAAAATAACATTTTCTTACGATAAATGTACATCGACGTTTGCTCTGGGAAATAGCTGTAAACCATGTATAAATGAATGCAACGAGATATTGATCAATATCTTTATGGAAAAGTATTCAAAGTAAAGCATTTAGCATTTATATGGTACATAATAAATACTATGCCGGGTAACAGAATCGTAGCAAACAATAGTTCAATCGTTTCTGAGATGAAAACGTTTTGTATGTTGTCATCGTGATTGATTTACTGGTCTCCACAGGTGTTCCTCGTTCTCTTTCCATTTCCATACACACTTGGCATCTTTTTATACGGTAGTGATTTCACTCAAGAATTCCAAATCCCTTTGGAATTCTTTTGACAAGCACTTTGATTTTTATCAGGTAATTCTTCTAACTCCTTTATCGCTGAAGAATACAATGTGCTTTTCAAACGTATCCATAAAAAGATCTCAAGCATTCCAACTAGAGGAGGAATAAAGACTGAGGTAAATATCGAATGGAATATATGTAGAAGCCTTGTAAGTCAGTTAGAGTGCTAACAAACGAAAATGTCAATATCTCGGAAACCGTCGATTTTTCCACCTTTACACATGAAGATTTGTTACCCGATGTGGCGAGTATTATGTAGAATGTGAATGCTGAAGGGTATGAAAGATACACCCTGAACCAGGTGGAGTCAATTTTACCTCTTACATTATCCATTAAAAAATATGTAATTTGTATAAGGACAAATTCAAATGACACATATTTTTTGTAAAAAAATATTTTGATATTTTTTACAAAATGTATTTTTTAAATTATAATGAAATACATATTTTAAAATATTTATTTTTAAATAAGTAACATGTGTTTTTTTAAATTCCTTATTAATATAAAATAATTTTTGAAAAGAATACAGTAATTTTAAGATCCTTGGGGTTATTTTAACCCCAGCTGATTTGCCGTGGGTCAAATATTAGTTAGCAATGCCTCTCCCAAAAATATTTTGACTCAAATGTTAGAAATTTCAGATAAAACACATTTCTTCAGATTAGAAAATAATACAACATAAATAACTTGCCTGTATGAAGAATAATTTTGGTTTGCCAATTAAAGTTGGGCATCGATTTCCTGCAAATGGTTCCCATAAGGTATCAGTGCTATAGAGTGTATTGTATGCATGTAACAATCCCGATTCTCCATGGGACATTACAACAACCATTAGACAGTCTGCATCAGAATGGTCCTCCTTCGCAGCTGCAGCAAACACAAGTGTAGAGACATATTTATTAGCCTTCTCCTTAGGTACTTGGAAGTAAAATTTTGATAAATCATATATTTTCTTTTTTCAAAAAATCAGTATTCCTATGTTTTTATTGGATTACGTTTTCAGTTATTTGCTGTTTAATTATTTCAACAAATTGATGTTGTACCATACTCGTAGTATTGCAAGACAAGTGACGTGATGGAAATTGTAACAGAGACGGAAAACAAGTAGATTCGTATTTCCGTGCACGGCAATTGGCAATGTAGAAAATATGTTATTACGAAATCGGAACATATGCATTCTTCATTAATGACAATGAGTTATAGTTTTACGGCAACATATTGATTTTGTGTCACGTTACCGAACACCAGTCTGATATATTTAACCGTAAACTTTTGAATATATTATGATATCCATATTAAAATTATTTGCTTTTACGCGCAACTGCAGTTTTTTTTTGGATAAATTGTATGTTCTTTATTATTAAAAATGTTAGTGCATTAGGAGAAGCAATGCCGTATTTTATTTTACACAAGGTTCTTCATAAAATTATTTACATATTCTGCTACCACGTGTAGCACACTTAATAATACTTATTGTTAGTGACATGCATTTTTTAATTAGGATTTTAGGTGACAATTTTTTTTTTTTATTGTAATGGTCAAGTATTTTTTTTTTGGCATATTTATCCAACTGCAGCTTAATGTTTGTACGCGTTAATTGATAGAGGACCTGCTACTTACGGTGGGGTTTCAAGAAACATCAATATTAATTTGGTCCGAATACGAACTCTCAAGTCATAACTTGCGGATTAATTATTTATACCCGCACCGACGATGAGCTACTATCATCCACAGTTTTATTAGAAAATTTATTATAATTTTAAAAAATTACATAGGATTTTTTAGACAATATTTTTGAAGGGGTACTCTATTCGACTTTCCATGTTTTTTTTATTTTAGAAAAAGTGTTGGAAAAATCTCGCAATAACGTCATTAACGGAGATCCTTTTGATTATACCGTACAAAGTAAGTTTTCTGCAGAGAATGTTGGAAAAACTGAAACGCTTTAATGAAAATTGAACGCAAAAGTAAAGTAGAGGATTAAACAGAAAATCTTAATCAAAAGATTTAATCGTGTTTGTATATGTATGTACGTATGTATACGTGTAGAGCCACTTGAAGTAATAATTTCTAGTTAAAAGATATGTATATATATACAGTGTAATAAGAGAATAACGTAAATCGGCGTGTATATTTCGTGATTCCACTTTACGAACGCTTTTAAGCTGAAATATTCGGTGAACGCGCAGGCGAATTTATATTAGCGTGGAACTCCGCTACTGATCCTGTAGTGATAAAATCGTCGAGTTCATAGGGGGAAAAAGAAAGTAGAAGAATTTTATGCGATTATCCATCGACCGAAGGAACTCTCACGAATTCCAACCCTAATACAGCTTTTCCATTAACCAAGTAACTTGGGTAGAATAATTAAAATCAAAATATACAAGAATTTAAAAATTCGTGTGTCAGAAACATGGTCAAGGTTCCGTTATGCCATTAAGAAATTGGATATCCAGTATTGGTATATTACAGGGTTGCGAAGAAATGCCAATTTTCAACTAATGTTCAAACTTCAAAAGTGATAGGTATCTCTTACAGTAACTTTATTCAGTCAATTTCATGCCACTCGTAAATAAATTTCTGAGTGTATATTTCCAGAATACTCAATGTCTAATGACGTACAAGATCCAATACTGAACCAATATTTATTACCAAATCTTACCCTTTTTTGTGAATAGAAAAATGTACACTAGTATAATAAAGAAATTTGTAAAAACATTATTAACACTAGAACTACCACACCAGTCATTTTGACTGGTTTGACAATTTTACTTTATTATTCCTACTTCATGTTACATTTTTTCTTCGCAATAATGTAATGATTTTTGGAGAGATAGCTAAAGGACTAATATAATGACCTTTAATTTTGTTTTATTCATTTAAGATAAAAATAATTTTTTTAATAATTTATTTAAGATAAAAATAATTTTTAATTAGTGCTATCGAAAGCATAATACTAATAATAATTAGTACAATTTTCATATTTATTGGATTAAAAAAATCCATGAGTCATTTAAAAAATTATTTTACTTAAACGATTGTAGAAAAATAGTGTAACCGGTTCAGGTTAAATTAAACCTAATTTTTTAAAAGTCGGTACAAAAAACAATTGTCCAAAATTTTAGTTACTATTCTATCTACCATATCTAGTTCATATTCAGTTCATAATTCGTCTATTCCATAAGCCTCTCTTGTATACCCGATTAGAGGCAGCATTATTGAAAATCCATAATTGCTGCTTTTAGGTTATAGAAATGTCCATTACAGGAACACACGAAGCCCAAATTTTTAATTAAATTTCCACATTTCGCTGAAACTGATTAAATTTCAAACTCTTCTATTATTTACGTAATGTTAAATACAGCGTCAGGTGAATGTAAGCGCCACAAGTTGGAATTTATTATGTTTAATTAGATGATCATTATTCAATTTGCCCTCAAACTTTGCATATTTCAAGCTCCTGCCCTGTATCATATTTCATTTGTTTGGAGAAAGGCACGAATGGAGCACGCCATACTACTTATCGAAACCTTTCCTAAATACGAAATCAATAATTTGCCAGCTGTTGTGTTGCCTTAAATAATGAGATGAAAGAATTTTCTGTTATACCGTAATTCTTTCCCAATTACGATTGCAGCCTATCTCGAACCAGCAGAAATCAGTAATTCGGTTATAATATAAATGGAAATGCCTGAACGGCGGATGTGGATTGTTAAGCGGGATTTAATTGATCGGTAACAGATTGTTTTACATCATTGTACCTAGATATTTTTAATTTCGATGAAGTTTCCAATCGAAATTTCCGTCTTAAAAAATAAACGGCTGAAATATTTACTTAATATGTCCACAAATCCAATATATATGACCCTACAAGTGATAAAAAAAAACTTATTATGAAATAAAATTGGAACTCCGAGAAGCCGATATTTGCAAACGAAGTTATTGTCATTGGGAATTTCAAAACCCTTCCAATTTTCCGATAGAAACAATATCGGGTTATTCCTGTGGCATATCAAGTTCCATTAGAAAATTATTCGAAATTTATGCTATGCCAATAATTCGGTAATAGCAATGCAAGAGGATAAAGGCAGTTATTCAGTTAATAATGCGAACGAACCTGTAGGTATCGGGAAACATCAAAATCAGCGATGTGATTTGGTGACAAATGACAAATCCAGTGGTTGGAATGTTAGAAAAGTATTAGTAAAAAATTAAGGAACATGATCTTTTAATATTATTTATAATGTTTTTCAAATTTTAATTCAGCACATTATTATCATCGTCATCGGTTGCCGATTAACCAGAGTATTTTTTGTATCCCTTCCCCCATTTTATCTTATATTTGTTTAAAAATATTTTCTTTAAATCCACGTGCTGATTATGAAACAGTTGAGATATGCCCTAGTGATCGAAACCAATACCCGGAAAATATTCAAGAATGACCCGCATGAAGGTACAGAAGAACAGTAGAGTTCGGAATTTGATTACTGGTTATGTTAAAAAATGTCCGACAAATTTCATTCTATCCATCGGAAAAAATTCGACGAATAAATGTCATTTGAAATTCAAAAGCTCGGGGTTATGTCTACATAACTTGGAAAAAGGCAGATTTGTAAGCGCTGACACGAACGGATTGAGGTGGAATTTATTTAGTTTGCACACTTCACACATTCGAACTTTAAAAACTTCGATATCCCGACAAAGTAAGTACGAAA
Source organism: Gasteruption jaculator (assembly GCA_949825005.1). Taxonomy (NCBI): domain Eukaryota; kingdom Metazoa; phylum Arthropoda; class Insecta; order Hymenoptera; family Gasteruptiidae; genus Gasteruption; species Gasteruption jaculator. The sequence continues at coordinate 7,763,562 of OX463774.1, forward strand.
GTTTCTAAACCCAAGGAAAAATTTCATTCTGACTAAAATTTATATACATGACACAATTACAACGTTATGTTATTGTAAATTGATTTGAATTTCTTAATTTTTTTAAATTTTATATCAATTATACAGATGGTATTGTCATTAAAATATATTCCTTTTCAATTATTATAATTTTTTGGAATTAAAAAAATTATTTTTAATTTATGAAGGTAACATTTTTGATTAAAAATTAATTTTATAAGTTCAAGTAATTTATTTAAACTTCTTTATTTTTCTTTTTTCTTATTGCATATATTGTTACAACGTTACTTTAATTTTTCGTTCGAAACAATGATATGGATAATTACGAGTAGTAATTCTATCGTTCTAAAAGTAAAAATTAACAAAGCTAATAATAATGATGGCAATTACAGCAACAGCAGTTGTCTCGAAATAACAATAATGATAGTAACGATAATAATAAAAATAGAGTAATAATTATCTGCCGCTTCGTTCCGCTATCATTTTCATATACTGCACGTACTCGGCATTCTGGGAGCCGTATTTTCGCCTTTAAAAAGTAGGATGCTATCGCTTTAACCCATGGCGCATCCTATTTTATTACCAAATGCATCATGAACTAAATGTAAAAATTCTCCTACGAAGATATATTATAATGCGCTACTACTGTTAAATGTGGTTGCGCCTCTGTAATTATTGTGAAGTATATTTCGAGGAAACGTTAGCTGTTACATGTGCTCTGGTGCATATGTAGTTGGATACTTCCACTCATCATGCCGCTTGCAGGAATTTCGGAAGTGGCATGTATACACACAGTTAAGTATCCGGAAACTTTAACTTATAGAACTGACCGAAACTTTGCAAACTCATTACAAACTGCAGGTTAAATAACTCTACTTCAACTCCCTTAGCCCTCTATCAAAAGCTCGCTTCTCACTCTTCCTTATACTTCCTTTTCATTTATCCGATGTACATTTATTTTACGGAAATTATGATTGACGTGAATTAAATGAGGTTTTTCCTTTAATTATTATAATAATAAGAACGACTGTTAAGTATTAAATTTCTATGTAAAAAAAAAAATCGATCTCTCTTTGCACCTACTGCTCGTACCTGTATGTAATGTCAGCAAGAAACCTGTGGTAGTCACCAGGTCCTACGAGCAAAATCATCCCATAAATATAGAAGTTAAAATCCAGCGCCATCTATCGGTGCGAAACATGACTAAAAACCTTACTCGACACTTTAACAAGGTCTGGTGTGAGTGTGACTTCGATAGGTCCAGTGGTTTATGAGTGACGATGCGGTTTACTCACTTACAATGGATTTCATGTACGAAGCAAGAATTAGCCCAGGAAAAGTATCGAAAATTCTGTTGTTGATCCACGAAATTTGAAAACGTGGACGGAGGCTCCTTGGACGTAATTATATTATTAATAATTGACACAAATTGAAACTTTTAATAATGAGCGATTCTTTTGTTGCATTATTGATGGGTACTCTTGAAATAATCTAATTACGCTTCACTTGGAATATCGGATTTCCTACGTGAAATTATGTGGTGTTAAACGATAAAGTCTAGCGCAACTGCTGTCGTAAAATGATATTCTGAGTCAAGCTATACTGATAGTGTCTTAAAGGTTTGTTCACCTAATCGTTTTATCCCTTCCTTTGCTGGTTAATAGCAAGCGTGTTACAGGACAAACTTCACTTTAAGCCGAATTTACGATCGCGTGGAAAACAGTGATGGACTTTGCCAATATTGGCAAGTCCTGGTGTACTTAATCTCCATCGTCAAACTACACATAGAGCTTTGTAACAACAGCTGCAACTGCCATTGAACGCCTTGTGACTCTCCAAATAACCTTATTTAGGGACACTTACTATTTCTAACGGTGTCGTATATATAAATTGCGAAGTAACAACTTCCTAAATAACAGCTTTTGAAATCTGATATATTTGTAGAGAAAACGACACCGTGTGGCAAAATCAATTTGTTTTATAATTGTCAAAAAGAACGTGAATTGATTGGAAATTTGTTTTCCGTCAAAGTGAAAGTGTAAATAAGGTCGAAATGCAAAATAGTTAGCAAACGACTAATAGTCAGTGTATACTTCAAAATGCTTTCAATCATCCCAATTGCATGTAAAGTCAAAAGTATTCTCATCAAAGCAACAGCCCCTGCAGTTAATTACACCTTTTCTGATATATCTTGAAGCCACCCATAATTAGTACCCACTTTATACGTTTTACATCTGTTTTAAAAATTCTTTTTTACCATTTATCGACGTATTCTCGGGATATTTTCATTTTTATTTGAGAGTTCTAATAAACTTCTTAATTTTTAAAGTAAATTTTAAAAATCATAACAGGTGCATATTGGGAAAACTGCAATACCTTTCTCTAAGTGCTGTTAAATTGTGACGATCATATTGGGTTGGCAAATAAGTTCGTTCGGTTTTTGTGATTTATTCCGCTGTTAAAAACCGAACGAACTTATTTGCCAACCCAATATAAAGAAAAATTCATGGAAACGCATCCCCAAGTTTACTAACCCCACAACAACAAGGAAATAGAAACTTCAAGTAGACTCGAAGCATATTCTCAACAGAATTCAAACATATCGCAATTGTGTTTAAAACGAGTTTCCAGGTTCAGTTGACTGTGGAGCCAATAGTATATGAGAACTCTGTATACGCTACAAAGTTTGGTGCTAATGCAAATGCCAGAAATTAATAGAAGCCCTCGGTGTTAGAACTAATATAAAGTTAACAGGTCGTTTCATTAACGTCGTGCGAAGACGCAGGATAAAGCCTTAAGTTTGCAAAAAAGTATTTCTATTGCTCATATTGCGCCTTATATTTTTTTTTTGTAATGCTACTTCGAGAATAATATTAAACGTAATAATATTAGAATTATTCCAAAGGTATTTGTCCGTCCTAGTAGGTTGGGGTAACTTTTGACTGGGGGGACTTTTTAAAAATTCAAATTTTACCAAAATTATAGGTTTTTATTTAAACCATAACTTTAATTTTAGCTAGCAACAATTCAACATTCATTACGATTAAAATCTTGAAATTGAGCAATTGGTCAATAAAAAAAAATCTGAGATGCCAAATATATGTATTTAGATCATCTAATGTAACCTTTTAATATCTACGTGCGTTTCTATAGGAATTACAGCCATTTCTTGCTACAGGTTCAGCAATAGGGTTACCGATACGCCACAATACACGAATTATCGGGTAATGTACTCTTGGAGCGTTATTGGTTAAGTTAATAGTGTGGCAATTGCACACGATTGATACGACCATAGAATACTAATGGTATAATAACAGTACCAGGCACTCTTTGCAAAATGTACATTACTAGCAAAATTATCACTCGGCGCAATTAATGGTATAGTCACTTCGATAACATTCGAATTTCTGCGCGATAAGGAGAACCGTGTACGGGAAGTCACTAGAAATCGTTGCACCTACACGGTACTAAAATCAGATTGAAAAAATTGTGCAAAAGCCATAATAATTAAAAAAAAAAGGAGTACATAGAAAAAGAATATATGCGCTCGATTATAGTGTAATGGTAGATAGTGCATCTAGTAAATAATAATAATAAATGATAATGAGATATGCATTTTATGCTTACCTGTTGCCAAAGCGCTTGTAATTGTTGAAACCTTTGGATCGGTATAAACACGAACGTCGAATTCCAAGTTCGATAACACTTCTATCAAGTCGTTGCAGTCTTTGATTGTACCCATTCTTTCTGGCTTACTTTCGAAGTGGATGTGATTGAAAATCAGCGCGACTCCTCTTCTTTTATGATTCATGTCGTACATCTCCGCATCCAACTTTAAGCGAGAAAAGGATGGCTCCTTGACCTCTGCAGAAATATCATCTTTTGTGGTTTTACTGAAAAAAAAAAATACATTTTTTTAAAATCAATACTCAGTTCGCGTATAGAAGTGAACATAACTCAAAACTCTACCTTGAAAATTCCATTTTGTCTCTATTTCAACTATTAAAAGTTACGCTGCAGAACGTGTGATTGTAAAGGAATTCCTTTTGAAAAATTCTAATGACTTTGAGAATCTAGCTTTTATTCCACCTGCCCCTGGCACAAAAATTTCGAAATCCAAAGCATGTAAAGTCACTTTTTTTTTTGCTTTCAAACAAAAACAAAACTGACTGTACGTTGCAGTACATCAAAGGAACGCGTTTGTAATTCCTTCCTTTTCGGACATTAAGTGCTGTTTTTGCACTTAGAAGAACATTCGGTTCAAAGGGAACTGTTGAAACTATATTCATGAATGTTTAACTCCCTTCAACACTTTTCAAAACATACTTTGACTTGTACATTTCAAAGAAATGCTAGAGCCAGGGGCATTTTTTCTGTACGTAAGAAGTTATAAACTTCACGGAATAGTATCTTGTAATACAAATAAGAAAGACTTGCAAAACCAAAAAATAGAGAGAGATGTTAAAGGAACATGTTTGGGAATACCTTGGCTTTCTTCCAAAAATGGGGTCAAAATAAAAGTTTCAAAATTGTGGTCGGCAACTAATAAACATCGACCAAGAAGAATTTAACAATTACGACATTCAACATTATAAAATTTTCTACGGAGAATATGAATCACCTTTTTTTCCTAAAACTTGTGACTGTGAGTTCAAAGGAAGGAAAACATTGTCTAAAGACACTTTCGGAACGTATATAGTAGTTGCAATCTAAATGAGAGGAACTTAATTTGAACTTAAAGTCGAGTTAAGTAACACCGTAAGCTTTAGCTTTGAGTGAGAATTTCCGTATCGTTCCGTTTTATCACTAAACTTGCTGGAGCAAGTGGTTAAATCGAGTATATATAAAACGAACTTCGCGGTAGTTTCGAACAGAGGTGAAATTAATATATGTATATATAATATAAATATATTTGTAATACCGTAGCTTTTGCACAATAGAAATAGAATGAGACTTCGAAACTAAATACGCGTATGGATTATTTATTTTCATCGCATCGCTAGGGTAACTTACACATATATTCAGGAAACGACGAGAAAAGCAATGACAATTTTTCGAACTGTTGTTAATAATAATTTACCTTGAAATACAGTTATTGCATTCATATTTTTATCACCACTTTTATGTCGATTTTATGTATATTTTATACCTGTACAATATTAAAAAGAGAGTTATTAAAAAAGTGGGTGCTGGTTCGCTTCCACACGTTTCACATTCTAACATTCAATGTACGTTTATTTTTTTTTGCAATACTGTACATCCGACTAACTCTTGGTAACAATGAGTAACTGTGACCCCATCCCTCCCTGCAACGATCCACCGGTAAAGCGAGTATAGTAGGAAACACCATACAGAAGAGTGGGATCCCCTCACGGTGTTTCACTTTTTCGTTTCATTCCAATCGCTAACGAACCAACTCGAACTATAGTGCTCCGAGAAGTTTCCTTTCGACAGTTTCACGAATATTAGAAGCAAATAAATGAGCCATTTATTTTGAAAGCGACCTATGTCCAGTTTTTTTTTAAATTTCGAAAAATGTTTTTTATGACAGATATATTTTCAAGTGGCACGGGTTATTACAGTGAACAACAGAAACTTCGCAAATGGACCTAGGCCACTTTCAAAATAAACGGCTCAAATATGCAAATTGTTTCAACTGTGCATCTCAAATTCGAAATTTTCCTTATCCACCCGAAAATCTTATAATTATCGAAACATACATTTCCAATTCTATATAACCAATTTCGTAGAATAGTGCAACTAAATTATCATCTGCTATTTGGACCTTTTTTCATGACGCGTTATTATCACTTTGAGCAGTTAGTTGCCAGACACGTTTAATTAGGTTCATAGGCTTGGCACTAATTAATTGCATTCCTTATTATATGCTAGCTCTTTGCGGTCGTGATTCGCATAATATTGAAACGGAACACAGCAACAATTCCCAGTTAATTATTTCCCAAGATGTTGATGTCGTTATCTCATAATTGAATTGGAAATGCATTTTCATCGTACAGAAATTAATTTCTCGCTACTTTTCTTGAATATCTAAAACCGAAAGGTGACGGAATAAAACATTTTACGAATCTGACAAAAAAAAAATTGCGAAAGAAGAATTTGTTAATAGGCCGAATCAAAATTCTCGGCGAACCTATTTTTTCCCAGCTCTGCGTGAGCGCGAATTTTAACGAAATTAACCAAGGATTTTTCGAACCCAGTGGGTGTACGTCAATTCGCAAAAACAATAAAAACAGCATGTAACGACGTGGAGCCTATATGGCAATACGTTGTCGAAATAATTGTTGCACATTCCACGTTGCTCCACATTGTGTCATTAATTGCTTTAATAAGACCGGCGATAATCGCCGAGCAATTAATTTCTCTAAAAATTGCCTGTGCAAGAGCACCTCTTATATTTCAACGGTGACATAGCGAAGCCGTTTTTTTTTTATTTTCACCTACGCTGCACACTTTGGTCTACCGAGCGGGTTAAAAAAAATATCAAAATTCTGCGATCGAAATATTTCTGAAAAATCGTCACAAATTTTTAAGGTGTCCATTATTGGGGCTACGAGAATAAAACTTTTTAGAAATTCGCAGTTTCCTGCAACAAAATACTTGTTGCAGCAGTTTTCCCTTTTCTTCAAATGAACAAAACTTGCATTGTATCGGTGTGCGTTCTAACCGTATGGAAAAAATAAGGAATGAAAAATATTTTTCGTGTACGGAAAATAATTTTTCGTGTGGAAAAAAAATGGAAAACCAAAAACAAAAAAAAAGAGCTCGGGAGAAATAACGAGATGGCCTCAAATTGGTGCGCAGTAGTTTATTTTGGAAATGTACGAAAAACATACTAAGATTTTCTTTTACGAGTACATGATTTTCCATTACAGTAAAGATTTCTATGCCGTTTGTTTTCATTTACAAGAAAATATGTGCCGAACGTGGGTCGTTTGATAAAAATCGTTGATTTTCGTAGCTTTTTTTTTTAACGTTTTCTGTGTTATTTCTTGTAAAGCACAACCAAGTGGCCTGAAAATTTACACACACATACTCTTTTTCAGTACTATTGTAATTACAATTCTATAATTATTATTTGATTTTGCGGAAGTCGCATCCGTCAATCATATTAGTTACTTAACATTTGCGCATTTTGACCGATATCAAATGATGGCGTGTCAAAAGCAAGAATAATGTAAATATTGATATATTACTGTTATTATTGTCAGCACATTTCAATGTAATTAAAATTATTAAGGGGGCTGATTTAGGAACATAACTTTCCTCCTATATATTGAGGCTTAAAGATTTAAATCTTTATTGATAATTCATAATTTTATATAGAATATAGTTTACAGATGAAGGGAAAATTTTTTTATATATTATAATAGCGGAATTTAAATACTGATCCATTTTATCAACTTGAATCATGCATTCAGTTGTAACTAAATTGTTGCAAAATTATTTCTCTACTCTTTGAAAAATATCGCAGTAATTATGCAAACACCTTGCATATATATACTATTGCATTTTATAAAATGTCAGTATTTATCAAGTCTTCTGTTTGCTGATTAAATAAAAGAAGGTGTAATATCTGAATCAAATAATTCTGTGATTTATAGTAATCCTCTTTACGGTACAGGTACCTATAATGTATTTATATAAAAATTTAATCCTTTACCGGAAAGAAACAGAGATGATTGTAATTTATATATACTCATGTTGTAAAATAATTTCATAAACATTTTTTTTATGAATTGAATAATTTTGATAAATTGGAAAAAATTTTTTTTAAATCGATTTTTTAATATTTCAGTCCTGACCTCCCCCCCCCCCCCCCCTCCTGTCTTAAGTAGAAGTCAAATGTAAGAATAATAAATGTCTCAGCGTTTGACCAATACTCATTAATTGTATCCCTCGAGTGAACCAACGAAAACTGTAATATTTCCTCGGGTTATCTAGGTTAAGACATTTTCTACGTGTCTTCGTGCAGTGCTTGCACTAGTGCAGTTTTCTGCGATATATGTTTCTAAGTATGCAATTATATACCGTTTGAAAATACACATAGGTGCACTGCAGGGCTGGAATTATGTACACTGACGAGTTTTACTTCTTACTATATAAGTTGACAATGCACATAATTCCGCTCAAGGCATGCTGAAAAAGGACTTTATAGGGACAGTGCACGAATGCTATGCAGATGCACTCCACCTATAGACGATCTTGTAATTTAACTCGATTTCTTTAACTGCTGTAACACAAAAAAATTTGTTGTGACGAACTATTTCTATTAAACGCAATTAATCGTGCAAATAAATTTTCAAATTAACGTATGAATAATTATTGGCAACGGTAGATGTTTAATCATTAAGTTGGTTTATTATAGGATTTTTAAAATGACACTTCAGTCTCTCATTCTGAATTAAAAGTTTCAAGCCTCCTTACGAATTACGAACTCTACTTTGGACATGTTTCCTGAACATAAAAGTTAGTTTAAAACGCACGTTTGTTACAATTAAATCAGGATTTTCTCCATAATTCGTAATTATTTCACGTGGTACCTGTGTATGTATTGTTTCAAGTACGACAATTCCAATAAATCCAGAGTTCGCTGCAGAAAGGAGGTGACTCCAATTGTTCAAGTTCGCAGCAAACCCTTCAAAAAATATTTTTGTTACAAAAACCAAAGACTGGTGGCAAAGGGTTAATTTCACTTTGTAGTATCTTAGTTTGAAATTCATCCTATCCCATTTTCTCTTTGCGAGCATATACATTCATATTTTTTTGAGAAGCTTGATCACTGCGTCTAATTGGAATCTTTCGCTTCCTATTTTAATTGTAAGCCGTGGAGATCTTTCAAATTTCGAAAAAAATTAAATTCTTCCGCGCGATATTGAATTTTCAATAAGCCCTTGCAGTTCCTCGTGGCAGTTTAAGGAGCGATTTTTAATAAACGGAAAGCAAGGGAGAGACAGGCTTTTTGAAACTCGTCTCCACCTTATTCAACAGTATACGATGGTAGTACCTGTTAAGTATACGCAACTCTCTTGACAAAAGCTGTTTACGAGAGTGTCATAAACGAAAGTAGATGATGGTACCCATTAAGAATCCAGCATTCTTAAAAAGTAAGCTTAGTAAAGCTTTCCGTGTTCCCTATCCAACACAATACCTACTCATTCCTTCGAGCTTTAAATTGCTCCATGTAGTTCTCATTGCTATGTGTGCATTATAAAAATTTAGTCCCTTACCTCTTCTTTTCACATTTCTCCCTTTCGTTTTTCGGAAAAGAAGGCTTCTCTGAAACGACTAAATCCGTGGCAGAAAATGTTGCACGTTTTAAAAGTTACGATTAGTTAAAAATGGTTTTAGTTACGTCACGAGAATGAATCCAGGAAGGACGATTTAAAAACGATTATTTTATAACATTTTTAGAAATCTCCCGGATTATTCGAGTAGGGCAGATTGCAGAAAATGTTTTTTGTTATTTTCAGTTTGTTATCTTGACGAAAACTGTTCATCAATGTGATATTTATGTACGTCAGGATTATAATAACATACTGGGACTTTTGTTGCGCACGAAAATGTCTGAAATTTAAAACGTGGATGGGAATGTATACTGCCAAAAATAAAGAATTCGTGACAGCGAATACATCACTGAGGCGTATATTGGAAATAGATAAAGTATTGTTACATAACGCAAAATACGGCGAGGAAAAATATATATCAAACGAGAAATGAAATAGATTCTACACAAATTGTAACCCTAAAAAAAACAGCTGTAATGAAAATGAAAAACTAACTGGGTGTATGAAAATTGGTACAGTGTCGATATTAGGCCTTTTTTAAAAGGATTTGGGAGGTAATGGGCCCCAAAATTGTTTGGAGTAGAAACGAAAAAGTTGTCATAAATTTCAGTGTAACTTTAGGAGACACTTGATAATGTCGCTCGGAGAAACTCTACTATGACGTTTAGATTCACTGCTGTTACCTATGCGCCAGCGAATCTGAACCTAGTAATTAGGCGTTGGTGATTATCGTGGGTCGTAGAGGCGTAAAATAAGTCTATGTAGAATATAGAAATTTGTCAAGACTCGAAATCGCGGAAAAGCATAATTTACGAGTTTAGACTGTTATTGAATCAGAAGGATCTCCAAATTTTTGTCTTTGTAAATAAAATATTTTGATAAAATCGAAAATTTCAACATCATTTCTTCAATGAGAGCTTTTTTAATTTCTTAATGCTTTTAAAATTTTATCCAATTTTAAAACTTTTTAAAAGGTGAAATTAAAGCATTGCTCTTGAAGGTCTTAATGTTTGAAAAGAATAGAAGGAAATTAATAAAACTTATAACATTTGAAATTTCAACTGGAAATTTCCTGTTAATTTTTGCTTTTGACGGAAGCATGTATATGTCTTATTCACGGCATATTATCGCCATACCTGGCTCATATGCAGCGTGTGGCTGTACGTATTTAGCTCACACAGGATCCGCATACAACCGATATTTTCAATTACGACTGAAATATGTACTTTATAATTTATGCATACATCCATGTATGGCATTTATACCATATCTCTAAAACAAGAGCTGTCACGGTAAAACGGTTGCCATTTTTGAAATCCACGTATCCGTTATACGACCGAACAACGGGTTTAATTTCCTTTACACCGAAGTAAGTTTAATTTCGTTCTCCAGTGTAATCGCATGAATCCTGGATTCATCTGTTTGAATAATTTCGTTCATGCTTTTATAGCACTTTCCACGATTTCGTCAATTACGAATTTTTCGCAACTCTCTTCAGGCAAAATGTAGGGAAAAATTGATTAATAATGATTTTTTGTAACCATTTTTAATGATTATTTTATGATTTAATTGATTATTCAATTTGTTTTCGTAAATAATTGCGGGCATCTCAAGAGATTCTAACACTATATTTTTTATTCAATTTTATATTATTTTACTTTTGAAGACAGGACGGTTACTTTACCAGCTCCTGTCATTAAAAAAGTAAATTATCATTTTTCATGACGAACAACTATTATCTTTTATAAGAGTTGCGCTGGCGGTGCAGTAAGTTAAAGGACTCTGTGAGGGAGAGAAAGGAGGCTAAAGAGAGATGAATTAAAACTTTTAAAAAAGTGGAAACTGTGTACCTTTGCTTTCCCATGTGACTGTAATATTACAAGCTTCAAACTTCTTAAAAAATGGGATAGACTTTTATATCTGATAGGAATAAAACATTTCCGGGTCAGAGAAATTCCTTCGTTTATTTTTCCAAGGTTCTAATACCTTGACTCGAGCCACACAAAGAAAGTAATGTGGTTTCATGATTTCCAAATCAGTTTTGACAATTATTGAAAAACACAGGAAATGAAATTTCTAAATCTTTTTTTTCTTTCTTTTATTGTTCGTCTTCTTTTATTCTTTTTTCGAATATCGTTCCTTGCGTATGCCATTTCCATTGTGCTGTTGTTCTTTTTTTCTTATACATCTGACTCGGGCAATAAGTCAACTATTAAAAGAGATTTGTAAATGTATAAATTTCGATCGAATTTTCTTTCTCCGAAGGAAGGGGAGACAGAACCTTCTCTCAGACCTCTTGTTTCTCGGAGCTAGACGTGCCTTCCTTTCCTCTGCTCCTATCCTTCCCGTTTGTCAAGAACTCCTGACTGACACCGTAAATAAAGTAAATTTATTTGCATTTCACTCTTTTTCAGCCCCTTCCTTAGCTAACACAGTGACGGGCAACAAAAGAGAATTTGTGGCCTCCGTTTCTCTCGTTGATAGTAAACAGGTTAGGAAGGAGATATATATATGTATATGTATATGATAGGGTTTAACTACTTACCTGAGAAATTTATAAACTTGACACAAACTCTACAATGCGTTTGTAGAAGTATAGGAGCTTCTAATACATCCATCGATTTTTAATGGAAATATTTTCATAAAACGGTATCTGAATGTTAGTTATCAGATCACACAGTTAAAGCGAGATAACCAAGTATCTGTAAGTGTAGAGCCTCTTGCAAATCCCGTGGATACATTTTAGGATTGGCAAGAGTCTTTTTGGTAACGAGTCTTGCGAATCTTAAAAAAAAATTACTATCACCTAACGTGGGTCCATTCACAGGAATTGCAAGTTGATCTTCATTTGGATTCTAAACTTTAATTAAAAATTTCAAGTAAGGAATTTTCTTAATTTAAATAACATTAGGTTGTGTCATAAATTTCGATGTATTCGTAGGCTTCTATAAAATTCTTAAAAAGTATCAAAAATTACGACTGAATCTAATATTTTTCATAAATTTTCACACGCAACATTTTATTCGAATTTATTCGGTGAAAATCCACAAGTCTGATACAATTCTTCCGTATCACGAAAATCTTTCACCTCGTTTTAATAATATACGTGGAAAGAAGAGGCAAACGAAAAAAATCTTTATTAGAAAATTCTCCAAAAATCGATAATCACGACACTGTATATTTTGCGAGATTACATAGCGCTTCTTTCGAAGTAGAATCTAGAAATAATTATGATGAAAATATTTGCATTATTTGTAAGGTAAAATTTAATTCGTCCCATAAAAGTAATTCCTTAATATCTTATGTTTAAAGTTCTGAGTGAAATGAGAATAGTAGAAGATGAAAAGCACCTAAGTTTTCCGTCTTCATCGTGTTCAAACGTGCTCTTTGATTACTTTAATTAATATAAAATTAAAAGAATACGCTTTGAAATTTGCAAATTGTATTTTCGACCTAACAAATTAAAGTTTTTTTAAAAAGTACAAATATAAGTACAAATTACTCACACACACACACAGTATATATACGTACGATTTGAATGGCCAGCCATCCGTTTCACTGCTATCAACTTTTTCTTCCTTAACGACTTTCGTATTCAAATTACCTTCCTTTGAATTTGGCGAAATTGGGTTATTTACAGACGGAACTTGAGGATCCATCGTTCGCACTTCGTTTTAACTGCGACACTGACTGAAAACAGATATACAATACGTCTCTTTATTTCGTAGGACAGGCATTGAACTAATCTGATAACGATATCTTAGTATTCAATTTTATCTTATCTCTTTTATAATCGCTATCGGTGATGAATTCGATTTTTTTACGGAATGCCGAATTAAACTGAACCTATAGGTAATACTTTTAGGACGGGTCATTAAGCAGGTTGATCCTAATCTAATGTGGAACGACAATGAAAAAAAAGGGCAATCAGATGCTACTATTGTATATTGATATTTTAGATTCTTCTGTCAATATTTTATGTTTGTTATATCAACAACGATGAATTTCCTGTGTTATTTCATCCTTATCACGCGGTAATCATTCCAAGAAGTGATTTTCTGGAATTACTCATTTTCCCCTACTTTCAATTTACTGGGTGCTTAGTGGTAATTTCATAGAAGTAATAATTTTAAAAATATAAAATAATGTATTTTATATTTAATTACTTATTTGTTTAATTTTTTCCTGCTCTAAAATTTTACCCTTTGAAACTGAGGGGCAACACAATAGTATTTTTCAACCGGGAATAGCCGATACTTATAATCAGAAAAGAATGACTAAAGTAAAATAAGAAGATAAATTTCAAAAAGAAAATAGGGAAACCCAAAAATGTGTAAAAATGTAATACTTGTTTATTTTTTAGTATTGTATATAGTGTAATCCTATTCTTTTCATTCTCTTCTATATATTCTGATATGAAGGAAGATTTATGCAATTCAAGGGACTTTTCCCTTCCTCTCACTGCGCTTATCGGCTCAAAGAAATCCCGATTTTCATAATATACAACATACCACAACCATCCCGGCCGTAGTCCTCGTCATCATCCACGTCCAAGGAATATGTAAAATCCAACTACGTATGAACATAACATGCATATAAATTTTCTGGTATCGCGATGAATCCCAGGCATGAAATTTAATACCCATAGTAAGTCCTAACTAAAACAAAAAATATCAAAAGTGTTTGTGTCTAACTAAAACAAAAAATATCAAAAGTTTGCGCTCCTAGTTGCTTTAAAGAGACTTAAAAAATCTTGTTGAATGGCAGGTAATGCGTTTTTTGTGACAGAGGTCTGAATTATTACTTAGATTTATTTTGTATAATCCCTTTTGAACAATTCTTATTCTCTTTCCCGGTAGTAAGGCACTTATACGTACGTAAAATTTTGTGAAGGGCAAAATTTAATGAGGTAGCTCCAAGTGAGCAAATCATTTGCTCAAATTCAGCTTTGAGTCACAATTAGCGCTAAGGGACTTTTATTTATTCTCTAATTGAAAACGAGACTTGTAAAAGAAAGAAAATGGAATCACACGAAGAAGTCGAGATTGCAGTTCTGATGCAAATTGCACTTTACTTTTAGTCATAATGGGAAGAAGGAAAACAACAAAAATTGCTGGGTTTCAGTGTATGTTGACGTTAAATTCGAATATTGTTGCAATTCATATTTAATAATTTCAATCTCGCACGTCAGACATAAGTTTAATGCACTACGTTCGGTGCAATTTTAATTTTACAAGTCGGTATTCACATTTTAGTGCAAATTTAACGGTTTAACAAGGAATTTAGAATGCGATTTGGTAGGATCAAAGGTAAACGATAGTCGAATTAGAGCGAAATCTGATACATTTTGAGCTGCAAACTCAAGCCAGGGTTTGCAATTGAAAAATGTTAACGCGGAAATCTCAAATCCCATTTCCCCAATTTCTATGAATCTGCCTTTATTCCATGAATGTTGAGAACCATACTTTTAAAATACTTCAATACACTTTTCGCATTCTATTAATCCAGAAAGAGGAATATTTAAAAGCTTTTGTAATGCATGTAATCTTCAAAGTTGAAGCTACAGTGAGCAATATTAAAGTGAAGGCTCACTAGAGCGTACACGTATGAATAACAAATATTTGCAGAGCTTTAAACTACAAATTTTACGTCCCACACTTTATTAGAGTTTTCAATAAAGGGTGGCTTTTAGCGGCATCGGATTGAAAACAAAATAATTGTGAATGTAAATGAAAAAAAAAAGAGAGCGATTCTGCAATGTACGATCGAATCGTCTAATAACTAACGTAAGATCAATAAATTTTTTGTGATAAAAAAACATTAGTTATTATGACTATTATTATGATTATTGCTTTTTCTGACATTTAACAAATTATATTACAAACTCTCTGTTGCTTTTGTTTCAGACGTACAACATGGACGCACAAGTTGGCGAATCTTCAGCGTGTGCAACTGCGTTGCTGTGTGGAGTTAAGGCCAATTATGAAACCGTTGGATTGGATTCATCGGCTCATTTCGAGAACTGCTTTTCCAGTTTAAATGCACGTGTACCTTCTCTCATTACTTGGGCTCAAAAACAAGGTATTTACAATTTTCTACTTTCATTAACCCATTGACGCACATTTTCTGCTGCATCCGTTTAACGAAAGATTGGGTAAGGGATATGTATTTGTCGACACTCTGTACTATATTAAAGAGTAGTATCGAAAAGAAATTTTGTTACAATAACAAAGGCAGAATTTTATAACTACTCCGTACTAAGTTTGTTGCGACCGTAATAAAACATCTGCTTAACACTGACTAACTGCGAACTTTTAAAATATGAGCAGACACCCAGCCTAAAGTCTTTAAAAGAAATTCCATGCCTTGCATGGCATTACAAGATTAAAATATTTTACATAACTCTGTACTTGAATTTTTCAAATACTTTTTTGAAAGATTCAAAAAGGGGGTTGGACAAGTCATTTCTAGGGGTAATTTTTCCCGTAGAATCGATTTCCAAGGTCAAATTTGACGAAATCCTGGCGGAAGTTGGAAAAAAGTAGGTTTTTTGAGGAAAAATCGCATTTCCCGTTGGAAATCTGTAATTTTGACAATGAAGATGGATTCCTCGGAAAAAAATACATCGGATATGGGTCTCCCGAAAGTGCGCAAAAATTTTTTCCAAAAGTCGAATTTTTTGGGCATACCTTCCTTCCCCGAAAAATGGGGTAATAATTAAAGTTTCAAAAACGGGGTTGGACAAGTCATTTTTAGGGGTAATTTTTCCCGTAGAATCGATTTCCAAGGTCAAATTTGACGAAATCCCAGCGGAAGTTGGTAAAAAGTGGGTTTTTTGAGGAAAAATCGCATTTCCCGTTGGGAATCTGCAGTTTTGATAATGAAAATGGATTCCTCGGAAAAAAATACATCGGATATGGGTCTCCCGAAAGTGCGCAAAAATTTTTTCCAAAAGTCTAATTTTTTGGGCATACCTACCTTCCCCCAAAAATGGGGTAAAAATTAAAGTTTCAAAAACGGGGTTGGACAAGTCATTTTTAGGGGTAATTTTTCCCGTAGAATCGATTTCCAAGGTCAAATTTGACGAAATCCCAGCGGAAGTTGGTAAAAAGTAGGTTTTTTGAGGAAAAATCGCATTTCCCGTTGGAAATCTGTAATTTTGACAATGAAAATGGATTCCTCGGAAAAAAATACATCGGATATGGGTCTCCCGAAAGTGCGCAAAAATTTTTTCCAAAAGTCGAATTTTTTGGGCATACCTACCTTCCCCCAAAAATGGGGTAAAAATTAAAGTTTCAAAAACGGGGTTGGACAAGTCATTTTTAGGGGTAATTTTTCCCGTAGAATCGATTTCCAAGGTCAAATTTGACGAAATCCCAGCGGAAGTTGGTAAAAAGTGGGTTTTTTGAGGAAAAATCGCATTTTCCGTTGGGAATCTGCAGTTTTGATAATGGAAATGGATTCCTCGGAAAAAAATACATCGGAAATGGGTCTTCCAAAAGTATTAAAAAAATTTTTCCAAAAGTCAATTTTTTTGGGCATACCTACTCCAATAAAACGTTTTGATTGTGAGTGATAACTATTGTAGCTGTAGATGGCAACGTCTACTGCATTCTCGCGTTGAATTGTTTTAACACAGAGTGGGTAGCAAGCTGCACTTGACGCTCTAAAATCCCATCTGCAGCTAACTATTGCAATCAACAATTTTACCGAACAATTACCATCATACCTACTAATTGGGATCAAGAATTATACAGAGCAATTCATTTAATTGAAGCGGCTATAGAAATATCTTGAAAACAAAGCAATTTTGAAAAATATATTTTCAAGAAAAGTTACTTTGCTTCGAGGAATAAACAAAATATTATGTTTATTTATTTTTCTATATAACTTTTATTTCCTTGATATTTGCTCTAAGTCACAGATGTAACCGAGTTTCTTTTCCATTTAAAATTCTCTTTGCAATATATAATTTAGAAAAATGCAGGAGCAGAAGTGGATATTATAGAAATTATTTAAACTCGTGACATATTTATAAAAAAAATTAATATAAAAAGGGTTGTAAACGGGGGAATGTAAAATGCCAATAAAATGTACACAAATTCCGTGATATGTAAAACGCGAACCTATGAAAAGCGCATGTCATAATTTGCAAAGACGTGGAAGCACAAAAAGATCTTTGAATAAGTTTTCGTGTTCCACTCAATTCCGGTGATTGAGTAAATCTGTCTTTAGCAAGTTGAACGTTTGGTCTTTCATCTTTGGATCTTTGAAATACGATAATTCGTCTTTGTGTTCGAAGATAAATTTATACGTGAAATGCTTCAAAGGATGTAAAGTAGCCTGTACCTTCTAGACCAAAAGGATGTCGAGATCGCTTCAATAGGTTTCCGATCAACGGATAAATTTGAATTTGAATGATTCCCTTTGCTTAGATGAATCTCTAATGTTACACGATGTGCAAACCACTTTCTATAAATTTCACCTTAATACCCGTTAGTTTTAATAAGAAAATAAAAAAACCAGGTTACACGAGTTGAATTTTTCACAAGTTTTCTAACTTTACACTAATATTGCAGTTTCGAAGAGAAGGGAAATGCGAAGTTTACCAAACTCTCGAGATTGTTGCTTGCCAAAGTTCCGAGATGGTTAAAAATTAATTTTCATAAATTATTTTAGCCGAATGGAAACAAACAGTGGTAACAATAAGTCTTAAATGAGGCGGAAAATTTGTTCTTCGACGCATTACCTGCTCAAATAACTTAAGTAAAAAAAAAGAAGATCGATTATAAAAACTTTTTAACCTTCAGGAAATATTAGCTACTTACTCTCTTTTGCTCGATCTCGAGGAACATAATTATGCATTTCATATTTTGCTTGAAAATGGGGGAAAAATTATGAAAGATTATTTTAAAATTATATTAGAGTTTGAATTAGACTTATTTATTTGACGCTTTGGGTTAAGTTCCCTAAAGCGTTGTTACATTGTAAAATTTCATTTTTGATTAATTTTATTAGTAATGAACGAAAGAAATATAATTAATATTAATTTTTCTAGCAAATTTTCTTATGAATCACATATTTCGATGGAATTACGGCTCGGTGGGAAAGCAAAATAAAAAAAAGACTCTAATCCAAGTTTAAATAATTAGAAACTGAACCATTTACAAGAAAATCGTTCGAGGAGTGTTTAAAAAACGAATGGGAATAAACTTTTTCTAACTAAAACGTCGGAAGAGTAGTTGCGGAGATATCTTTAACACAAGGACCATTAAAATAACATTTTTTGTACAACTCCTGTTCTCTAAAGCTACAAAATTTCAAAGTGGATACATTGAATGTCTTTTTCATGGGTACTTTACTTTTACGACGTTGTATTTTTCCGAAGGAAAACAAGACTAGCAATTCCTGACGAAAGGAGAAATAAAAACTTCTATTCCTATAGGACAATGTTAGTAAAAAATCAAATGAAAAGTGTTTCTTTGAATAGGCAAGAGATATCCCATTGTTTTTAGAAAGATTTGCAAGGTAAACGCGATTTGTCTTGACAAGAAGCTATCCAAACACAAAAAGGACATGTTTTATGTCCTCGCCTTCTTTTTATCTGTACGTATAACGGACAAATGAAAAGCATATAGAAGATATGAATGAAAAGACCCGCATAATGTAAAGGCCTCGGTATCACGGGAAGCGTAATCACGTTACATCGCGGGTGCATGAAACCAGAGTACGTCAGAAGCAAATGGCGTGCGATTAATCAACCGGGCAATTCATCTTAATGACCAAAGTTGATGGAACACATAGCGTATAGTAAATAGCTGTAGCGGAAAATCTATAGATTTCGTGCATCCCGGACACATTTTCATATCGTACAAATGCATGTTTATTTCTACTTAGCGGGGGAGACGCTTCCTCCTCTGGCCCAAATAACGCTGAGTCGGTTGAAAGGAATATTAATTTTTAGTTAATGCATCGGGATGCTCGGCGCAATGTGGTGCACTGCGTTACTAGAACAGGAATAAAAATAGTGTAGGGAGTGGAAAATACCGCCGTCACCGCCTAATTAAAATACGATCCACGACTAAAGTACCCAAGTACATGGGCTACATAGACATATAAATTCGGTCTAGCAACCAACCATCTCATTCCGGCTCTTTCTTTCTCCCTATATTCTCCTACAATAACGCATTTACCTTCGAAGAATTCACTTGTTTGAGATTTCCACGCAAAGACCACCTTACAAAATGGTACGTATCTAATTGCTTTCTCGTCTTTACGAGCATTAAAACTTGCCATTATCCCGTCCCTAAAATAAAGTCGTTACGTTCGCCCGAACTTGAATTGTAATATTCCATTGTTACAATCTAAATAGGTAGCTATCTACAATATGGTACCATAAAAAGTAATTATTCCGTTTCCTTCTAGGCTTTTGTATTCCATCAAAATATACATTTTTTTTTTTTTAGGGAACACGTCCTTTGTGACGGACCATATGCAATTTAAGATAGGATCATATTTCTATTTGAAGCTCCTCCGATACATCCAATTTTCTATCGTGGTATTTCAGGATTTTTCTCCTACCCTCTTTGTAGATTTTTTTATCTTTTGCAACGTTTCATCCCTTTTTCTACTTGAGTAAATATAGAAGGCATTATTGTTGCTTTGACCTGTAAAGTTACAGATATTCTCAAAGAAATATCTCCGAATTGTTAAGAGAAGGACGAATGGGTTTGTTTTTATAGGTTTTCCGAAGATAATGTTTCTCGGTTTTTTTTTTTATGAAATAGTGAAATTTAAAATTTTACTTGGCTATATCCTTCCGCTTCTCGCATTCTTTGCATTTTCTTATGGCATGTAATAAATGGGATATGCGTGCAGCTTACATTGAAATTTTCCGGTACTGTTGAGTTCAATCCAGCTCCGGTACACAATTTCAATTTTTGCACTATTATTCGAACACAAATACATATAATTATTATACTATTGTTTCTTTCGGAAGACCGATTTTTAATAAGCATTAACGAACCAATCAAAACTCTTCTCGGAAAACTAAATATCATCGACTGATTCCCGAGGGAAATTTACATAAAAAAATTTCTGGTTGAGATGTTTATGTCAATTAGAAATGACGCCTGAAAAAAAATTGTAACTCCTATCCGTGTCATTCGCAGATTAAAAACAGATATTGCAAAAATAACAAATACCCAGTACAGAAATAAAAGAGAAAAAAATGTGAAGAACGTATTTTCAATGCATAAAAAATTAGGTTGTACATTGTAAGTAACGTATTTTCAAGGCATTCAATTTACTTTAAATTCGCTATTATTCTTTACAATGCCTGTATCGTAAATATGATGCGACCATTTAAAAAATAAAAAATATGAGAATTATTTACAAAAACACACCCCTCTCACTTCCAATATATTTCCAATATGTTTCAAAAATATAATAAAATGTATATCGTACGTGAGTAGTTTCACGGTGAACGAAATACGGCTGCTTCCCAAAAATATATGCAATAATAACTCAAATCCCATTACTTTCTGGAAATATTTCGAATGAAATTATTTGTAATTTTAATGAAGTCCATGCCAAACCGATTGCATCACTACACATGTAAAGAGTAATTAATCACAGACATATTTAAAATAAAGGCAATCTTGTTAAAAATTAAACGCTGCTTTCGAAGCTTATCGGTAAAATTAAAATATGTTTCCACTATATTTAATTAAAAATGTGTTTTCAAAAGCTGACATTTACAATGAAATCATTTCTTAATTACACTAATTACTAGAGCATAATGAATCACGTTGAATCGCTAACGTATCAGGTAAATAATAATTTTTTATATTAATTACAAGATTAAAAAGAAATGAAGTGCCATAAATATAATTATAACGCATTTATTTATTTTTTTTTATTGTTACATTTCTCTTCAGTACTTGGTGATATTTATAATTTTAATTTCAATGTCTTGACGTGATGAAAACACTAATAAATTTGAAGATCTAAAAACTAGGGATTAAAACAGTGTCAAAAAAATTATTATTTTACGTCTTACAGGTAAAAAATAACATCGAGTAGAAAAATTATCGTTGGAAAATGTGACCAACAAAGAATTAAATACAATTTGTAAAAGATAAAATTAAAATAGGACAAATGTAGAATAATATTGACTCCAAAAGTTATTATTTATAAATAATTTATTCTTGTTATTGAATATTCATAATAACTTGAAAAAGTAAATCGTTATGAAGCATATAATGCGTGTATATTAATTTATAAAAATGTCTAATTAATTTCACAAATGCAGTCTCATATAATTATTCTCTTTAATTTTCTTTGTCAGCAAATAAATTCACATCGTTATTTTCCGTTTTGTTTAGGAAAGTCAACAGGATTAGTAACAACAACTAGAGTAACACACGCTACACCTGCAGCTTTGTACGCGCATGCATCCAGTCGTTACTGGGAGGATGACGGTAAAGTACCACCAGGTGCACGTACTTCATGTAAGGATATAGCGAGACAATTATTGGAAGATGAACCTGGTAGGAACATCAATGTACGTTAACATATACATATATAATAAACCGTTTGATCTATAGCTTCATGAAATGTCTATATCGCATTTGCGAACACATCATACAGTAAACTGTTGATGCAAATTCCGCTTCTATGTTTTCGGATAAATGCATAAAACAGTTACATTGGCGAGTATTCGTTACTAAACCAGGAACGTATATCAGATTTCTCGAAAAAGATACTTGTATTCGAGAAACGCTTTGTTGTATTAATAATTCTTATCGATATATCCTGAAAATGTACAGGGTGTTTAGATTATTGATGGGAAACCTCAGAAGGAGGTGAAAAAGAACAAAATTGGTACCATAGGGTGAAAAATGGGGACGAACAATTATGAAAAATTCATAGAAATGATGAAAAAGTAAAATTTCTTTATTAATATACAGCATTAATATGCGTTTAATGTAAAGCAAATTACTAAGTGACGATTTTCTGATATAATATGTATTTTTCGCTTAATTGTAAGAGCTTAAAAAAAATAAGTTTTTTTTTGCTAAATTTTTTTGAGTAGCAGAAAAAGTAATAGAATAATTAAATTCCAGAAAGTTATTAAGCACATATTTAAGTATTAAAAAAATATATAATTAACAAATATTAAAAAATAGCGAAACTGGTGCCATTTTCGCGAGGCCTTCTTAATTTGAGGCACGTAATGTAGCTGGGAATTAATTTTGAAATATGTTGGGAAAAATTTGAAAAACAAATTTGGAAAAACCACATGTTCGTAGCTAGTGAAATACGTAGGACATTTTATAAACATTGAAATTCGTGTAATCGGCAAGAATTTGAATGAGGAAATTGAATTTTCGACAAGAAGGAGTGTAAGCATTTGTTAATAAATAATATTTAAATATTAATTAATCGAAAATCGCGCGCGTATTTCATTTGAAAATGTTATCTTAAGGATATTGTTAAAAATTCGAGTGAAAGGAACGAAAGTTTGTTTCTCTTCCTTGAAGGTGGTCTTAGGAGGTGGTAGAAGGCACTTTGTACCCAAAGTAGAGTTGGATCCTGAAGAGCCGGACAAGGAGGGTAGACGATTGGATGGTAGAAATCTGATCAACGAATGGCTGAGAAACCATCGGATAGAAAAACGTGCTGCCGAGTACGTATCCAATAAGGAGCAGTTCGAAAACGTTGACCCTCGAAAAGTAAACCACTTGCTAGGTAAGGAAAACTAAAGAGTCTCTTTGCATCTGCATATAAAATAGTTTTTGGAATATAAATCGTGTTTACCACACTATTTGCTCCCAACTATGTTGGCTTTATTCCTGTTACCAAGTCGATGAAGGTTCGCAGGCTCAGGAAATGTGTTGAGTTGAAAAAAGAAGTCCTGTACAATGTGAGACAATTGAGCAGAGGAGCAGAGGTATTTTTGTAGTGAAGCAATCACGTTTCAACTCATCCTCGCATAGGAGGACAATTTCCGTCGGTATCTTAAGATTTTTCTCAGAATCTCGTAGACCAAATTTGATCGAAATACGTATGTAGAAGAAAATGAAAGGGCACTGACGAGCAGTTGGCTAATAATTGTGATAAAACGATAGTGTAAAACTTTTGAAATTGCATTTCATAAACTCAAACTATGGAACCATTAATAGAATACACGAAGAATTATCTGGCATATTGATTTTTCCAATAAAATTCACGAGTAAACAAAAGATAGTTTTAACCGTGAAACCCCAAGTCAAACTTTTAACTCTTGTTTAGAACGCGAAGTTTTACGATAAATGGAGGATAAAAGGATTTGTAGAGGATATATTTGCATTGAAATAAGTCCTCTTTAATACCTTCAATAAACCTTATAAGACTTCCTTATTGCTCGCAAATATTACTCCTAGAAATGAGTTGCTCAAACACATTTTTAAAGCTTTAATTTTTGGCAAGGTATTCCCAAAAAATACTAAAAATGTTATTCGATCACGAAATTTCTACCCTTTCTGAATAAATTTGTATCGGATAGAAAAATAAAGTTGCATCTATCTGCTGAAAATAAAGCCCTTTCGTTTTTTAGTCTTTTTTTTCTGCGTTTTCCCTCCGTTTGTATTATTTTATGTGCAGTTGCGGAAGCTCCCCACACCATTTTAATTAGTTCGAGTTACTTCAAATACAAATGACTGTACTTGAAAGCACGGCTAATTGCAAGCCACTACCATTCACGTAATTACGGCACCTAATTATTTGTAGGGACTAAATTCTCACATAGCCTTTATCGATCAACTTATGTGATATAAAACATGATGCTAGTGTACACCTTTCTCGAAAATAACAGAAAATATTGGGTGGCTACGAATTTTACTTGATTCACCACAAAAAAACAAAAATAAATAAAAATGTGCATTAATGCTTTTTTTTGCCAATAGTAACTGAGTCTGTAGAAATGAGATTTTGTTCCCTAACACTAAATTTATTGAATTCGATTATCCACGTTCTGTCCGAATAATATACAAGAAATTATGCAATTCTGCATCAAGTCCCACCTAAAAAGTGCTGCAAAGATTTTTTAATTTGATACCCAAAAATGACAACAACATTTCTTGGACCATTAGCGCCAAAATCGCAGTAACGTAAACAAACGATCTTGTATTTAAAATATGCATCGCCGTTTGCAATTCAAATACTATTTATTCTACTATTAAATACTGTAGTATTATTTAATTTTTAAAATGGTATCAAACACTATTTTTCCACAATTGTTTGAAATTGATCCTCGTGGTGAACCCGAACCTTTTTAATGAAATAAAACGAATGATAATTTTTCATGTTTACAACATATGCTACTTGGTAAAAAAAAAACAAATGCACTGGACTGCAAATCTCTTATTTTCCGTTGCAGGGCTGTTTGCTTATTCTCATATGGATTTTGAAGTGGACAGAAATACAAGTGGATCCGGCGATCCATCACTGGCAGAGATGACAATGAAAGCTCTTAAAATACTCACAAATAATCCCCAAGGATACTTCCTCTTCGTAGAAGGTAGAGTATAAAGTAATAATAGTATAACGGTAGCAGTAAACCAATATCCAAAAATCTGCATATCATTACGGATAAGAGAGTTTTGTTATCCGCTATGCACCCGATGTAATTTTTTTTTTCTTTTTCGAGTGTAGCGAATAGGAACGTAGTTAACAAACTACATCAGAGACAGAACTTCAACACTCCAGAAGTTTTATAATCAAATCACCAGCCGTGGAAAAGTTTTCTTTTTTATTCTCGTCATTATACAATATCTTTCGTCGTTTTCACTAACTTAATCTTTTTTTTGGGCACAGAATAGTTATTGGTAATTGACAAAAGAAAGAATAGGTAGAAAAATCTATGGTATTTTTGCAATTTGTCAGTCCATAAAACGTCAAGACACACGGAAGCTTTAAAAAATCCTACTTTTGCCCAAAGTTCACTCGAAACAGTACTTTATTTACAACTTGCGCTGCGAAATATCAATCTTCAGCTTGCTTGATGCTCAAATCACAAATGCTTCGCTTAATTAAGTTGATTTAATTAGGAACTAGTGCGAGTAGTTTGCATTAGTGATAGTAGAAGGATGTAGACGTCAAGCATATACTTCATCCTTTCATTATCGTTCACTCGACATTCCACGCGAAGCTTTCAAACGACCCTTCCGGAATCCACCTTAGTTATATTCAGCCTCTGTGGCTTCTGTGGTTAGACATATCGCGCGTTATCGTATAACAAACATATTACTTCTAAATCCCTGGCTCTTAACACCGATACCATTCAACTTCCTGCGGCCATAGTTCAATACATTATGGTTAATGTTAAAGAAACTTCCCCTTTCAGCGTGAGCTCGGAAAAAAACAACTATAAATGTACACTCACCCTCGTTCATATGCACTATTTTCAATCAATAACATAAAAATACTAGCCGATCCCGACGAACGTTGTTCAGCCTCATTGTTCAAAGTTTTTTGTTCCTCGCGTATAAAGCCCATTATGAATATGCATATGCAGGAAGAAAGTACTGTTTTATGAACCGCATACCCCAATGCAATAATATTCATGTGTCAGTGTTAATCAACGCGATTTACTTGTGATAGCTCCGGCCTCTCATACATTTTGCAATATAAGGTAATTATTTTTGCATTAGCGCAATAAAAGTAGAAAAGTATAAGGAAAATAATAATAAGAAAAAATAATAGAACATAGGTATGACGCGTTTTTTTCTTTTATTGTGCTAAAAATTGTTATCAATGACACTTTCGACAACTAGAGTCTTTCTTAGAAGGCAGGGATCATTTTGTAGAAGTTGATTATGTTGTTCGAGCAATCCAGAGAACCTTCTTGTTGAAAAATACTGCAAAGAAAAAAAAATGCTCTGGATTTCAACTGTATTAGACTAGTTGAAAAAAATAAAATTTATTTAATAGCAATAACAATGCATCGGGTATTTTGTTCGTGAATTAGTAATATTTATTCTCTGTACGTAATTTTCAGTTATAGATTAAATTTTGTAATCTAACAATCTCCTGAATATAGAAACGATAGGTCAGGAATGAAACATCTTGAAAAATTCAGGTTTTGCTATAAAATAAGCTGCTTTATGAATATAAATGGGAACTTCGAAATGAAATCTTTTGAGTTCCTTTAAAAAAATGTTCATTTCAACACTTAGTATCAAGGGAAATAAGAACTCGCACTCTTTTTCATTCCGATGAAAGCTACAAATGTTCATTCAGCGCAATATCAGGAGAGCTTTCAGAAAATCGGTTACACTCCAAGATTCCGCGCACAACCTTCTGACAAATCTTCTCTTACAATCTTAATGGTTCAATACTCTTCTAACGATCCTGGAATAGTATTACTAACTTTTCATGAAATTAAGCCTTTCAAGAATTTTCATCGAAACTTCTGCTAGATAACATTGGTCTTAATTTTAGCTTGAAATTCTGGAATGAATATTAATACAACGATAAACTTTCAGTTGAAAGTAGTTTTAACCCTGGGCTGCACATACCCTTTTTTTCCTACCTCTTACTTCATGAGTTGAAATAGCTACTCTTAATCTCTATTTTTTACGTTAAAGGGAACGGACTCCTTTAAACGCAGAATTTAAATTATGAAGTATTTTCTGTTTTAACTCGCATAATTTATTTTTGCTAGTGTATTATTATTATTATTTTGGTAAGAAATTATACGAAATTACAGGAAAATATGACAATTTCCATGAATAATTTCGGGAAATCAAAGCAGAAGTCTCGAAAAATGTTAGAGAAGAATAGGTATCATTAGAAACCTCTTTTGCGGATTGCCAAGTTTTTTATGTTAAAAAAATCTTAGGTTCTTGAAAAAAAAAAATCATACATAATTTTTGGAAATTACTAAGAAAAAAAGCACGACTAATATCTGGACCGTTGGAGTGGCCAAGGGGTATTTTAAGGGTTAAGGAAATTCGGGATTCATCGATAAATTTACATTCCTTCAAAAATAAAACTGCAACAATGCTTTTCACAGCGCATCTTTCTTTTCGAGCGAACGGTTCCATAAAACTTTTTTACACGATTTATGGTTTGCGAGATAAAGGGCATAAATAATTCGATTCTTGACGATGTTTAAGAATGATATGGAAATTATGATGGCTTCTTTTATAGAATATTTTATATTAAAAGTTGTTCTTCAGTCTCGAACTTTGACACGCATTAGTAAAGATAAATTAAGGGTAAATGTAGAATTTACTAAATTATAAGGTAAAATCGATCTTATCGACACTTTCTTGAATATGTATAGTAGGAGAACAAATTTCGTACTGCATGGGGGTTCTTAACTGATTACCGTGAAGATTAAATCTCCACAGTTTCGAGCTCCGAGATTTCGAAATGGGGAAAATTGTTTTGTAGAATAAAGACGAATTTTAGCAAAATCTTCTTAATTCGTAAAATTAATTGTTAGCAAAAGTTCACGAAGAAAAATGAAGTTCGAAATTTAAGTGATTTTCCAGATTTTCGGAGATATCAATTTGATTATTAATCCTTTTTTTACTTGAAATATGTACAATGCAGTACG
This sequence comes from Gasteruption jaculator, assembly GCA_949825005.1. Taxonomy (NCBI): domain Eukaryota; kingdom Metazoa; phylum Arthropoda; class Insecta; order Hymenoptera; family Gasteruptiidae; genus Gasteruption; species Gasteruption jaculator. The sequence continues at coordinate 7,791,492 of OX463774.1, forward strand.
AAGTTCGTAATACTTTGCAATAATACTCCATCGTTTTACATGGCGCTGCTTTGAAGATGAATAAAAAACCTCGTGTACGTTATTCCGGTCAGGAACCCTGTCCATCGCAAAAACTGTTGATTCAATTTTTTTTTTCTAACAACATACTGAATGCAAGAATGACCCTACAACGCAGCAAGATAGATTTAGTCTCTGAGGGCACTAGAAACTATTTTAAAATCTGCCAGAAGCTCATGAATTTGGGTCAGCAGAATCATTCCTCTTCGTTAAACTTTTACATTGCTCCTTTGCCACAATTCAGCTATAATCAAGTTAGTCCCTGCTTCATCCTCAAGCCCACATCAATCATATCATAAGTGCAATTTTCTGGCCATTTTATATCCAAAATCGATGTTATATATTTAATACTTGCCACGGTATCAATACTTTCAGTTGCTTAACAGTCCTCGGATTTTTAAAGCTTAATGAAGCTCTTTTCCAGAGCCGATGCTACTGTAAATGGAATGAGATGAGCACCAAATTCTTTAACCCTTTCAGGGGTAGTGGGATATATATGTCCCACCTATTTTTTACTCGTTCGTTTAATATTTCTGACACCTTTTGCCCTATCTGTAGGTACAAAAGTATTTTTTAGACACTTGGGTACCTAATTTATGAAATTTTGGCGTAAAATTGCAATAACTAATTTATTTACATACTTGTTATAAACAATTAACGTGAAAAAATGCTGTTTTTTCACTGAAAAATCAGTTTTTCGGTAACGCATATGGCTACAGCTCTGACAATTTTTTTACGTATTCCCCATATATAGGTTTATAACATATTTTTTTTTCAAAATTTTTCGTTGCTCAGTTTTTTCAACAAAAAAAAATCTTAAAATTGCAAAAATCTCAAAATTTTCGAATTCTTGTATTTACTTCGGATTCGTAACCAGCGACCCCAAAAACCCTAGTAGTCACTCTTATTTTTATAATAAGTGTTAAGGAAAAACGTGCCCCTGAAAGGGTTAATGCACTTTGTAATTAAAAGGAACGTCATCTGTTCATTGCTCGGACACTGATTTATCGTTGTTCGCCGCATCGATACAGTTTCTGTCATTCTCATTGACGTCTGAGGCTCGTCATTTACGTACGTCATTTTCATGACGTCTCGAACGTCAGAATTGATTGTTCGAGCGAAACACTTGAAACGGATCGCAATGATACGAGCGGTACATCCTGTGGATATTAACTCGTAAGCTTTTGTCATAAATGTCATACTAAGAATTGTCGCAATGATTTCCAATATTATGCAATACTTATTTGTATCCACCCTTGCCCATTTTCCATCCAAGGTAAATTTTTGCAATTTTTAAATAATTGCTTATTTCAGTGCAGTCGGGGTTCCTTGCTTTTCTAGTACCGGAGTAATCGGAGGGAACGACTTACAGTCTGCAAATCATTGCAACTTTTTTCAATTCTCTCGTAAATAGAAGCTTCAGTTTTCCTGTACTTGACGTATCGACTGCTAATAAAATTGTCAGTGTTTTTTTGCTCTGCTTGCTTCGTGACATATTTCACTTTTGAATGTCATGCTTTCACCAGGCAGACATTCGTAGGAATAAGGCAGTCTCGCCCACATTTAATACGTTTTACGGTTCATATTCTTTCCGAAAGCTTTGCAAAAGTATTTTTCACTCATTGCAAGTCACATAAGGTGTGATAGATTTTTTTTTTTTTTCGTGCAATTTTCGAAAACCAATTTTCGTTTCGTCTTTTTACGAATATTTTATTATTATTTATATTTTATTATAAGCTCTTGTTTAGAACGCAATGTTGCGATGTGAACGTAAGCGTGCCAATTGACCGTACATAATAGATAAAGACGCGGAAATGCGTAACAAACGAAATCCGGGTCTCGGAGGCAATTCTAATGGCAACTGAAGGACATTAAATGTTCATTATTGACAGATTGTGCGCATGATACTTCTGGCTGTAGTGGCAGCGTTGACAAAGGTTTAATTTCTATATGTACAACGGCAAACTTCAACTTGCAGAGGTTCAATTACTCCGAAATCCAGTTACACAAGTAAAATAATGCTTCTAAACATGTGGCTACAATTCGAGTTGGATTAAGTTTACATTTTGCCTTCCAGAGGCTCTCACAGCCAAGCGGAAGCGGGTGTACAAAATTGTAGACTTACAGGGGTTTTCGCTTTGCTGAGAATTTTACTGCAACAAACTTTCCCTACATAATAGGAATAGCGGTATATATTTTCACAAATGTTGTGTTTATTGGACGAAGAGAAACAGCAGAGGCAACAAAATTTTAAGAATTTGTTTCTGTATTTATTTCTTTTCGCACACCGAATGTTAAAAATTAACTATACACGCTGGATGATTTTTAACACCTTCTGGAAATGCGTTTATTAACCCATCTCGAGAGATAAACAATTTTGGGACTTTGTTACGACATTTGATTTTTCTTAATTTAATGAATCAGCAGTACTGCTCGTTACAATTAACATTGTCATAGAAATGGCGAAAAAAAGCCATTTTTGAAGATTCTAAAATTCGTTTCCTAAAATCCTCGGCTATTATCAATTAAATGAAGACGAAGATTAATTACCTACAATAGGAAAGTGTTTGAAAATAATCGCTTCTAAATATTTCCAAAGGAAATAAATGGAAATGCAACTTTTACAATTACGAGAAAGAACGAAATAAAGTGACGCTTTCAACCGACTCGATTTTTAGTTTCCCTTATTTTGATGATTCCAGCACAAAATTACTGCAATTATAAATTAATAAACCGGTGACAGTCTTGTTATATCTGCAATATTTTTAGTACTTTCGACTTTAATAACAGAATTCCCTCGCCCACAAGCGGAGTATTATAGTTGCAGCAAAAGTGAAGTTAAAGTGTGGCCTGGAATTTCTTCAAGCCCGTTTATACACTAGCTTTCGTCGCGAAATGTAATGTAGCTTTTCTCTTTGTTTCATAGTAATATATTTCTTACTTTCTTCTCTTTCTTCTCCGTGGCTATCTATTTTTTGCTTTCCTATTCTTCCGTCTTTTTCGCGCTGCTAAACGCATCGCGCTACCACTAACCGACGGAAGTAACCGCTTGGCTTGAAATAAAGATAAAATATTTCGCTGGGTAACACGGAGCTTGTCTTTTAATATATGACACACTTAAAAATGTATCTCGTCTCTTATTAATCCATTTTATCTCTTTTTCTTTGTTAGAGCACTCACACAAGTTCTCATTAACACTTAACTAAACATAGAAACTTCCAGTGACGAGCAACCGGTTGAACTTAACGTACTATTATCCTGTTCTAATGGTAAACTTCAAACTTTTATTGACTTATCCCGGTTCTGTTTTAACAGTAAATTAGATATTATTTGCTTTTCATAATATTCTAGGTCGCTGCGTGTTCCAGAAATCCATTTAAATACCAAATCCACTGAGAATTTTAAGCAGCGTCTACCTGGGCGACTTTCGCAGTTTGTCATTTGAAATTTTTATTGCAACTTCTGTTTTGCGGAGCTAGCGTCAATATAATGTCTCTGCGCAAACTATTCCTCGTTATTTTGTTTTTTTCTTAGACAATGAACCATGACGATGAATTTTTACGATGTCGTTTCAGCTTTATATTTGCATTTATAATGTCATTCGGAATAGATAGTGTATGGAAGCAGATCGTGTTTCATAGAGTATTGCATTGTATATAAGTCCGTACAGTTAATATCGACAATCAACAATTGATGAAAAGTGACACGTATAACTTTAACCCCTTGCACTATTTTTCACGAGTCTGACTCGTGATAAAAATTGTAGGCCAAACTTCACGAGTATATAAGTGTCACCGAATATCACGAGTCAGACTCGTTGTTTAATTTCATGCCAAACGTGAATATCACGAGTCTGACTCGTCATCGACATTTGTGGCCAAACATGAATACCACGAGACGTACACGTGATATTTTTAAATAAAACGTGGTATTTTTAAAATTTATTTCCATCATATGTAATAATTAAAACACTTTTTAAACGTTTTTATTCAAATTTATTTGAGGGTCACCTCAAAAACGTTGCAAGGGACAAATTGCAAATTGTTCAAAAATCCCCGAAAATGAAAAAAGAAAAAAATAACCCGATGGTGCAATAATGGAATGGGTCAGCATGAAGTGCAGAAGCGCACGACATAAACTGAATTTACTTGAATTGCAACTTGAAAATGTTTTTATTTTGACGTTTTGCAGGTGGAAGAATAGATCACGCACACCATTACAACAACGCTTATAGAGCTTTGGATGAGACTTTAGCTCTGGAGGAAGCTGTCACTGCAGTCATGAATGAGGTCGACCTCTCAGAAACCCTGCTAGTAGTAACAGCAGACCATTCCCACGTACTCACTCTAGGCGGTCTTGCTACACGTCGTGGTAATCCCATTTTGGGTAAGTTTAAACTAATTCCTTATAATTTCAACTTAAATGCAATATAACAGAAACTTACTACCATTTCCTAAAATATTCATATATACAAAATATATATAGGTATACCAAAGAAATATAATCTTTGTCACGCATAAATTATTCTTGATAGTAAAAGCTGGAAGCCATAAAAATTATCGTATTATATTTCCTTTGGCGAAAACAAAAAGGTTTGGAAATGATTTCAGAACAGATTAAAAAAAAAATGGTATCACATAAAAAATCTGTTTCAAAATCCAGAGAATTTTAAAAAAGCTTTCAGTCTTACTAAACCTTTAGTAGAATGAGAAAAGAATCATTTAATTATCTTAAGTTACTTGAAACTCGAAAGTTCGTTACCGCATTTACAAAAGCTCATCAAGTATCCCACTTCTTAACACTTTCCATTGTCTACAAAAATATGCCGCTTTCCTTAGATTCATCTTGATATTGTTCTCGCGGCTACCTCGTGGTCTATTCAGTAATTTTTTTTTTATTATTGCATCAATTGTTAGATTGTTAAGAAAAAAATAGGATTAAAATACAAAAGGACAAAGAAAAATTCCATAAAAATGCTCACTGCGAACTACTTATCGACGAAGAAAAATACTTCTAATCCAATGTCAGGACTTTATTGAACCGAACCCTAGAAACCCTTGAATAACCTCGAAGCGGCAATACGATACGATTCAATTTCCGTCAATTTCACAACGTCATCACTTGTCAACGGTCAAATTGAATCATGAGAAAGAGTAAAAGCACGAGATCGTACATTTTCCTCTCGTACCATCGTTCAAAATGTTCTACTTGTTCAAAATAATTCTTCGGAGTGTAACGTTTCCTGCAATCATTTGTTATCACTTTTATCAAGAATGATTACCAGGAAATGGTCTTTCATTATTACACTTTTCACTTTTGTGTGAAAAATTTGAAATTCATGTTCGGTTAATTTTAGTTTTTCTTATTTCATTAATTTGTAATACATTGTAGGTTCTTCTAAAATATTTTTGAAATCATTGAATGCAATAAGCAATTTTTTGCACAGATACGCCTGGAAATCAGTGAAACGAAGTCTTAAATTTGTAATTCATGAGAGCTTCTATTTTTTTTTTGGCTAATACACACTCTTCCCTATTGAATCTAATTATTTATTTTGAAAAAACACCCGAAGGAGTATCAAGCAGAACGAATGCGATGATTCTGGCAATTTCAGTATAACTAGTTATGCTTAGCTGCTACTTTCGTAACAATTCTTATTAAAATTAAGAAAATACCATATATTGCAACTGTAGCTCTATTAGATTTTACACAACCTGGCAATCGTAATTAAGAAAATTTAATAATATCAAGAGTTTCATTTAAATTGAAAATCTATTTATTCGATATTACAACTGAATGAGTGTGTGGACTATCTGCAGCTTGGGAAAGGAGTTTAACGAACACTGATAAAAGTGTAATCACTTTCGAGCCGACATAGCTTGTTCAGAAAGGTACCTATACATATGTATATAGTTGAATAGAAAGAAGAAATAGAGAGGAAAAGGTAATTTTGTCGCACCCGGTGTCTATGGAATTATAAGTGCGACATATACTTCGATTCTATTTTATCCTCTTCTCTTTTTTTTTTCACTTGAAAGTTGTGAAATTGTTGCAGTCGATCGAATTTTTTTTTATTATTAAATAGGAACTATGAGGATACTATTTACAAGCGTTACTAACTTGTACTTACCAACGCATGGGTCGACGAATTTCTTTCCGCGTTCAATTTGCTTCTAAAATAATTAACCCTCTATTTAATCAGGTAATAGTGCACAAGACTTTAATGTATTTTATTATTCAATTTTAATTATTCCTCCAATGAGAACGATTCTATTTAGTTTATTACTTGTTCACTTTCTTTTTTATTCTCAGTTTATTAGTATTTTCACAGATCTTGCTGCGAAGTATCATTCTTCTTTTTTCTTACAATATGTAAATTTTATTGTGCAGATAAAGAAAGTCTTAACCCTTTGCACTCGAAGTACTCCTCACAGGCACTGCCAAAGTTTGACGTTTACAAATAATTCATAATTACAATTTTCATTTATAAAATGTTGACATTATGATAATAATAAAATAACGTTAAAAATATCTTGCCTTTCAAATTTTCTCTGCAAATTTTACCTTCAAATAAATCACACCCAGGTGGTGAAAGCTTAAAGCGAGAAAAAGTCCGAGTGCGAAGGTTAAACAATGTCAAAAAAATATAAACTTTATTATGAAAAGACTCGTGTTTAATATTGCAACATCGAAATATAAATTTATAGAAATAATTTACGATGCTCGCTAATGACAGACAAAAGTTAAAATTATTCAGTAGAACTTATTGCTTGATTCATAACAAATTGAGTTGTAACAAAAAATGTCGAATTTCTTTCTGTTTAAATAATAATATTACAACGGAAACGAAATGTAATAAAAATTGTGAGAAAACAATGGGGAATCAACCCAGGGATAAACTAAATTCCATACTAAAATGTGGAATGTAGGAAAAGGGAAGGAGAAAGAATGAAACATGGGTCTTGTAAACTATAATCGTCTATCAAACCCCTTTCCACGTTTTAGCTCACGAAATTCCCTAAAATATGTAGAAATAATATCCGATTAAATACCAACCCTCGCATTGTGTAAAACTTAGGTGGTTATCTCGACAACAAGTCATAGATTCAAAAGTGCCTGGATACAAAGTTTAACATAATGGCTTTACAAAAATTTTCGAAATTTACTGCCAGTCAACAAATCATTTCATTCAGTCCAGTTCTTTGATTTTTAAAATTCAACGAATAAACGATGCACCGCTTGATTATATTCCCTTTCGCTCTGTATTATTTAGCAAATTGTAAATTACAGATCGATAGCAGTCATATCGGACTCAAAACAATCTGTAAACGTGTTATATGAAGTCGAGGAATTTATTTAACTGGAAATAATTTCGTGCGGTCTTATTTTTCCCTTCAAATTACAGAAATATTGAGGGACGTCATAAAAACTTATTTCAATAATAAATTGCCGTATCGGAAGATTGTTCCGAAAATCATTAATAAATCGCTCTCATTATTTGTACGCCTTTTAAATTGATTTTATAATGATCACTCTCACATGGGTAAGTATAGAAAATGTACGTATTCTACGTACAATAAAACTCTGGCGATATGGAAAAATGAAGGAAATGAAAGAGAGTAATGGTATACAGCATTTATACCATAATCCTCTTAATGTGCTATAAATATAGTGTTTCCTAGAAAGGAGATACTATCTATAGCACTTTGCATTGTCTGCGTATATGTAATGACAAATTCAAATTATGCAATTTAATTACTGCCTGATACTCCGAAGCACACACCAAAGTATATGGTATTAAATTTTCTCCATGAGTATTAACCCTGCATTTTTGTATTTTGTGGAATTATATGGACTTTTCTTGCGGTTAAATTCTAATGAAATGGACGCTTCTGAATTATTCTCCACGTTAATGTAACAGAATTTAGTCATAATTAATTTCCGCTAGAACTCCATATTTTCATCATCGCGGAGAGAAGATTTTATTCAAATGGTACAAGAAAACGTTTGAGAAACTACGAAAAAGATTAAATATGTACGCGTTCTTAAGAAAGAGAAGAGAAAAGTGTTTTCAAGTATGAAAACTTTTCGAGTACATAGTTTGAAGAATCTTGATGTCAGGAGTTACGGAATAAGTTAGGCAACACTGGGATATAACGTATATATAACACGAAAGTGAATCGAACCTAGTTATTCTTGCAGTGGCACTAAGAGATACATTATATTCTATTCGCGTTGATATTTTACAATTAGTTTTTCGATATCGCATAATTATTTTTTGGGGTTCGCTTTTTTTTCACCCGAAAAGGAAAATTCATATTTAATTATTTTGTTTTTCATTTTCTTCACCTTCATGTTTAACGCCTGCTTTTTTCCACTTCTAATAATTAATTTGTATTTGAAAATGACTTTATTTGAAAAATCGACAATTTGAAGTGAAATTTTGAACACCTAAAATATCCTGTTTGCAATTTATTTTCGCTTATTCGCGCGACCTAGAATAATATTTGCAATTTGACACTCGACAATCACGAACCATAAATATAGAGTTTTAAATAAAATAATTGTTTTATCCAAAACCAAATTTTTTACAGATACTAAAATTACCTCTAGTTGATTTCAAAAAATTAGATAACGAAAAATAAACAATTCAAATGTAGAAAATATTTCTCCATTAAAATGATAAAAGGTGACTCTGGTTATCATTCTCAATTAAAGAATTTGTTGTAATTCATCCTTTTCCATATCGAGCTTAGCGCAAATATTTTTAACAATTTTTTATTTTCGTCAGTTCTCGATTTCCTTTCTAAGCACGTTTATTGTACGCCTTTTTACGATCTGAAACGTCTTTCTTTTATGTACAGCTCTGTATTAAAATAAATCAAATTATTAACTTTAAAAAACTAGTATCGTCAAATGGTTTTACGAGATGTCATAAATTTCCCTAAATAAGTACAGGGTTTGTTTAAGCAAGACTGAGATGATATAAATCTCTATTGGACACTACATTGTTTCGTTCTATATATATATATAAAATATATATAACAATGTAGATGAAAGCTAGTGTAACAAAAGTATATAAAACACTACAAGCTTTTGTTAGTAAATTGTAGTACCTGTAATATATGAACACGATGCCGTTACTGCAGTGTTATATTACATTGGGGTGGTTGATATTAACACTACTTTAGACACTTTTTCCTTCCTTTATGTTCGCTACGAGATACGTGTTGAATCCACTATCGATATCGGATCTTTGTACAATAGAAGGAAACCACTTGATTTATTAACTCTCATCTTACACCCTTCTATCAAATAATATGATGGAAGTTATTGATTTTAATATCCGCAGCATTATTTGTTATGCAACTAGTTTTACACGAACCGGTACATTATAGTTCCAGGAATTATACTTAATTGACAGAACAATTCAGTTACGTATAATTTATCGAGATAGTTACACTGAAAAAATTTATAGTAATTCTAACTATTGTTGCAGTTGAGTAAGGCATCAACTGTATGCTTTTAGTAATTTTAATTACATTTTCTGTTTTATTCTAACTCAAAATAATAAAATAAAAATTTGTTTTATCCAACTTTGTTACTGAACCACTGAAAGAGATTCTCAAACAAATTTATCGAATTCTCGAAGCATCGTTATTGCTGTTGAATCAATTTTATATTTTTCCGGAACATTTTTTTTTTTTTTCGTGTATAGTTTTATCGGATCAATGACAAATAGCAAACCATAAAAAAATAATGAGGGCACGTAAGATTATCAATGAGAAAATGGTATTGGTACAGTCAAAGAAACGAGACCACTGAGAGGAAGCATTGGGTTACATAGATCAAACTAGAAAAATGGGTCAAGACATTGTTACATGACGATGATGTATCGTGCAGGGGTATTTATTTATGCCCAAAAACGATTCTGTTAACAAAAGCATTTATTACTCCCATTCAGTTTTGTAATTTATGAGGGTATCGAAAAATTTAGTTTGTCATGGTCATTATCGTCTTTCCCTTATCCATTCAAGCAACGTTATACATAGCGCCCACTTTCTTACCGGCGCATTCGAAGCCATTCCAAAACCAAATTCGTGTCAATTCGTTATAACCCCTTTGACCCGAAGTTAACGAGCTAACGGGTAAAGAAATAATTCCAGATTTTCACGAGTGTCTGAAAGCTTTTATGTTTCCATATATTTCGGCCTTAGCGAAAAGATATGTGACTCTTTTGTCCCCGAGGATTACCGATGTATAAAAATTGCAAGAAATTTTTTCCACGTGGACCTTCCAAAGCCCAAGTTTCCCAGATCTCCCTTAGCAGGGGAATCACTTTTATTCGTGCAAAACCTCCCCACAGTCCGTTCCTTCCTGTCAATATTCGATTTTGAAATCATAGGCAGGCGCATTTACATTATGAATTCATAGAAAAATCGAATAAAACTATATTCGACCCAATTTATAATAATCATTTATCCGATTATAATAATATATTTCTAAATTTTATATAATAATTTGTATATTTTCATTTTTCTGTATTTTTTAAGTTTCGACATTTCCAAATTTCAAATATAATTTTATAGCTTTACTATTCCAGAGGAAGCGCCACATAGAAAAATATCTAAGTATCTTAATTCAAGGTTTATTACTATATCTAGGCTTCAACACCAGGTTACACATCAAAGGGTTTCCTCATAATTCTTTACGTCAGGCAAAGAAATCCTCTTTTTCTTAGCCTTGCGTAAAAGTGCCGTTTCTGTTTTTAATTGCTGCTTCTCCGTCTTACTCCTTCTTTATGGAGTACCATAAATGCTCGGAACCATTCGTATCCGACGTAAAACTTGTGATTTTAGCGTTTTTCCTCAGTTAAGCGAGTTACCACCTTGGCTTTCGAGGGTCAGTACTTTCAACCTTGTACTAAATATTTGAATGAAGGGTAGTAACCACCCTCATTCTTTTTGCACCAATAGAAATGTTTAGTTTCATTCTACGTTTATCAATACTCTCGTAATCCTCAGTAGAAGTGAATACATTCACGTACAGAACTTATGGCTATTCTACCGTTTTTTGGCCAAGTTTTAATTTATTGTATTGCAAACACTGCTCTGGTATCCTTAGCAGCCTTAATCTCTTACCGTTCTCCTTAGTCACGTAAATTCTGATGAGCTTTCCGAGCCGCCTTTCCGTTACTGTACCCGCATGTAAAAATACCAATGCCGCTTTATGGAGTATCATAAACTTATACAGGATTAAGGTTTTAATAAAGGAAAGGGTTGATCAAACACGTTACATCCCTATGACCTACTACCGTGTGATATCTTAGGAGGAAGGTGGCTGAAAATATTTATGGAGAACAATTGTGTTTTTTTTTTTGAGTCGTGTCCAATTTGGACAAGAATCAAAATTTGGTCGAAATAAAGTCAAAATTTTCCAAGAATACAATAAAAATATATTTCCTATTCAAAAGGGTAGGAATTAATGCGAAGAGAAACAATAGACTTTCGTTTAATAGAATTACTGAAAATAAAACATTCACATTTTATTATAAAAAAGGATTACATTTTTTTGGATTAGGTAATAACAAATGGTACGATTTTTACTCCACGTATAAGCACTAGTTCGAATTATTATGGAATTGCTACCTAAAAACCGTGGGTACAAACAGCTGTTCATATTATCGATTACCTCTCACACCTTTGGGCTACCAGTCTGACAATTTCGACACCATCCAGAAACGATCAAACATGTTCCTGTCATTTGTAATTTCTATTTTGCACTACCACGTAAGTAGCCTCCAGTACGAAATGGAAAAACAAGCACTAGTCATAAAATCTATTTGTTTACCATTGGTCCAATTTTTCAAATGCACTAGTCCATTAAAATCCAAGATTATTTTCGGATTTTCAAATCGCACGCATTGAAAAAAAAAATCATAAATTTTTTTAACTTCTAAAATATTGTAGACTATTATCAGGAATATGATTGACATTTTTTTAAGTTCATACGATTTATCGTTGGATATAAATGTAGAATAAGTGCCTAATTTTTTAATAGATTTTTTTACATCGGGTACTTATTTTTTTTATCTTTTTATATTTTAAGTAATCGAATTTTACTGTTTTCCGAGGATGAGACTTGCCACATACCGAAACGTCAATTTAAAACTGGTAAATAAAACAAACAGTCTACCTGAACTCTCTAAAAGCGGAGAATTCTTCACTTATTGAACCACTATCGAAGAACGAAGGGTTTGGAGGAAATTTATCCCCCAAACTGGATCCTAGTCTCTGAAAAGAATATTTGATGTATCAAAGTACATTTTATTGGAGAAAATATTAAATATTTCAGTTTTTTAATGAAAAAAAATTGTAATATAAAACTATCTATGGAATGGATCAATTCCATTTTTCAAGTTTGGTAGTGCTCTTCACTATAACTATTTTTTATTTAAATCCGTAATAAAAAGAAAAATTGAGAAAGAAAAAAATTTTATTTGTGATCAAGGAAATATCAGTTGCATTTCAAAATTAAATTGAACAATTTGCTTTAGGCTTTTCATATTTTACTATAATGTACCTGTTATCCTTCGTTCCTTATACTCTACAAATATTTATATGAAAACTCGTTCCAAGGAATAAAAGGCGTTTGCTCATATCCCTAGCAATAATATTGACGAAGGTAACAAGAATTCAATTCGACGATACTTACTAATTATTTATCTTGTTAAAATACGGGAGTATTATTAAATGAATCTAAGGAAGAAATTAAATTGGAAGGGACGTTGGAAAGTAAAGAAAAGAATAGGTACATCTACACTTTGCAGCAGTCCCTCGGGGCTGTTTAAATGAGAATAACATTTTCTTTTGTAAATAAACGGTAAAATTATACATTGTTAAACGACAAAACAACTTAGTTTATTTACCAGCATAGTACGGAAATGGTTTTGAATAAAACATGGGTAACCCCGGTTGAATCCTGGATAAACATTTCCTGATCTTGAACCTTACTACATTCCCTTGATCATACTATGCTTTTTACCATAAACTATCGATAAGAATTTTGTTATCAGTTCTTTTTCTATGAAATAACAAAAGACGTATGTTTATGCAATTTTCGTCGATAAAAAAAAGTTAATAAAGAAACACTGACAAAATTCTTCACCTCTATGAGAAGAAAAAAAATTTTTGCTGTAGTTATTTCCCCAAATATCTTAAAAAAAGGACCATACTTGGCTTACGTTCTGGAAAATTCGAAACATTTTTTAAGCCAATAAAAAATATATATTTCCAACAAAATTTAAGTTAAGGGTGTTAGCCCTTAACGCAATAGTTTTGGACCAGATCCACGTATGAAGAAAGCAATTGAAAAAGATTTTATACTCGTCCAAAAAATAATTATATCTGGAGCATCTGTATCACAATTGGAGCATCCGTACATTTTAATTCAAATAACTGTATAAAATCCTACTTCCGGCTTATTTCAGCTCGATTCCTTTTTTTTTTCTTTCCTTAGCAAATTCCCACCTTTCCGGAACAGCTTCTGCAGAATGTTTATTTCTGGTGATAGCTCTTTTATTTTTTAAATTTATAGTCTTCCGTGTATCAAATTTATTGTCGGATGACGGAAAAGGACAATCTTTTTTCTTCTTTCCCTTCCACTTCTTATTTACATAATATCGCACTCCCAAGCTGTATTTCATCCGCTATGATTTCCCTCAAGCTCTTCTTTCTCAAACTTTTGTTGAATGTAGGGAAAAAGGTGAATGCTCCTGCGCTAAGTCTAATTTATTCCGAGGAATTCGTTTACTTTTTTAAATTAAAGTCCTAATGTTACTCGCGCGACATGACTTAGAAGAGTAAGGAGTGTAGCAACTATTTTTATTATACGTATGAACGAAAAGTTAGTTTACTCTTTTTACTGAAATTCCTTTTTTTTCTATTTTTAGGGTTATTTTACAGTTAAACATAAATTGCAAAATCGTGAGAGCGATTTGACTTTTTCCTTTTTTGTTTGACTAAAATTAAAGAAAATTTGTCAAAGAAATTGGCAACGTCCTGTTTTACATCCGATTGCAATCTACAGGTCCCCAACGTGCAATGCATTGTCGTTATTTATTTTCGTTCTTTCACGCATTAATATCATTCCAGATTAAACTTTAGACCGCCTCGTTTTTCAATATAAAAATATCGTAGGTTTAAAAAAAATAGTTGCATATATTAAATTCTATAGAATCGTTGCATGAAAAGTCCCAACGTGTGATAGTCCAAAATTTACAATGTGAGTATCTATATTTTGTGATGAGTATTCTTAAAATATATTGACCGTATTGAAAACAAATAATTATCTGTTATTTCCTATTTATTCATAGTTATAACGCTAGAGATTACTAAATGAACAAGAGAATGATTTTTTCTTAACACTAAACCTACCGTGACGTCACCAAGCCATTTAAAATACATGTAAAAAAGGTCATTTGACTGCTCCATGGTAGGTTTAGTGTTGAATGTCACCTTATTTTAAATTACAAATGAATTAAAAATGAATTTAAAATGAATTTTTAAATCATTTTATTTTAAAAATATTTAAATTTTCAATTTAATTAAAAATGAATTTGCCCCACTTGCAAAAGCAATGGCTCCTGTTAAACTCTGTATGCTCTCTGTGTTAACAAATAACTGTTGTTCCTGCAATTCCTGTTTTATAAGGACAAAGGCTACACAATGAAGAATTATTCAGCAATATTTCTAAAACTAAATAAATTAATGTATTTTCAAAATCATATAATCACAATTTCGAGATTGAAATTTATTAATAATTCGAAAAAAATTGTTTGTCATATAAAAAAAAAGAATCTTTTTTTTTACTCAGACGAAGTACCCTTTCCTTTCTGTTACAGGATCAGACAGCAAAGTCTCAGATATCGATGGCAAACCGTATACAACGTTATTATACAGCAATGGGCCTGGTCATACAGAACCAAGGACCATTTTACGCGAAGCAGGGAAAGATTCCATACAGGTAAAAAAATACATGAACCATCCATTATTTTTTGGAGACTTTAAAAATGTTGGAGTTTTTAAAAAAAAAATACTAACGACCATGATTATTATACTCCATAGATATTTATATTGGTTTTCACCGGAAAATGATTCTTATCGGTAGTTTAAATTATCCCAAGGCTTTATGCGTATTTTTTCAAGGTGTGCAGTTCATAGAAATGACTCTCTATTTTTAAACGGAAAATGTCTCTTTCTAGTCTTAATGCATTTCTCCAGACAAAAGCACTTTTTCTTTTCCTTCTCTTACGGAAGCATAACCCCTCCATTGGATCTTTTTATGGATCTTTTAACGCTGACGGTTTTCCCTATATAATCGCACTCTTTCCTTTTTCATTACCGTGTTTTTAATGTTTTATACAAAGAACGCGCGAAATAGGTTAAGCTTTAGGTGTCGATGAAAGTTATCCGGTTTAGTTCAAAGTCATATTCCACAGTTCTATGAAAAGGCTGTGCCCGTGCGATCATTCTTTTTCGTTTCAAACAGAAGCTTGAAAATAAAATTCGCTCAGAAAAAATTTATGCCAACTGTTTTGGTACCGAACTTATAATTCAGAGATTTCTTTTAACACATTTCCCAAGAGTGACATTTTTCTTTTCCTTACCAATATTGCACACCTGGTGTGCAACCGGTCTTATAACCTCGGAAATCAATCGCACGCACGGTGTGCAATCGGTCTCGAATGGGTTAAATGTTTCTAAGCGTTGTTGTATATTAAGGGAAGGCTAAATTGAAAAATGAAAATTCTTTAAACCTTTTTTTTTATGGTTCCCTAGGAGCAAAATGAGGTTTTTAAGAGTTCCCACCTCGCGACTGCCCCCAAAACAAAGATTTCTAGCCTACAACCTAAATTTTAGTCGTAAAAAAGGTGTCAGAGAGAATAAGCCCGTGCGCAAAGTGAGAAGATATATAATATGACTGCTGGCCATCTAAAATAATTAAAAAAGCCCTAAAAAATAATAACTCCAGATTAGAATTTCAATTTATACCTTATTTCAAGGAAAAAAAAAATGTTCTTATATTTACTTGTCAAAAACCTCAAAATTTTCCTATTTTTCAGTTTAGTCTTCCCTTAAAGCAAGATGGTAAATCAGATTTTAACATTTTTTTTATTATTTCGGCTCAAACGGAATGAAATCTGACTACAACGGCACATATATTTCGCCATTTCCTCTATCAATATTCCCCAGGCTTTTAAAGAAGGTTGCGAACGAAGTATGTACTTCGGAGTTATGAGAATTTAAAATGGTCCCTTAAACCATTCGTATAAAAAAGAAAACATTTTGTATGAAATAAAAGGTACGTTTATAGCGTGTAGATATTCCCCTACGTATGAAAGAGTCAAAAAGAAGGAAACACGCGTCGAAATTGTATAGACGCTATGAATCGATGCGAAGGAAAACAAAAGGGCCTTCCTCCCTTCGTACCATTTCCCTTTCGATTCTGAAAGTTAATCGAATTGTCAATATATGCGACATCCTACTTTTGATATTCCATTAAGCAGAAGAAGTATGATTTACAGACCTCGGGTGTACCACGAGCATGGGCAACACATGGCGGCGAGGACGTACCAATTTTCGCCATTGGACCTTTAGCCACAACCCTATTTTCCGGAAGTGTCGATCAGAGTTATATACCACACGCAATCTCATATATTGCATGTCTGGCACAACATGCCAGTCGTTGTACCCGCGAATCAACTCCAAACGACACGATCACATCTCTGAGCTGCCCTTCGGCGGAACCAAATAGCGCAGCTATATCCAGTGATGTGATGAATGACCATCCACGTAATCCAACTATAAAATCAATCGCAGGATATACCAAACAGTGCCATCATTCGCGATGTTTCTTTTTCCTTTTTTTCATATCCTTACATTGCATATTTCTTTCTTGGAACAGTTAATGTTCGGATTTCCCTATATTATTGTGATTAATATATATTTCAACTTTGGACTAGACAAATTTTTTCAAAGATGTTACTTGATTCAATTATCGACGATGTTACAGAATATATCTGATTTCTTCGCAAGGAGAACCGGCAAGTGGAGAATTGTGAGATATCCAGTGTAATTGAATGGGTAGCCTCAAAAAGGTTGTGAGGTACAAGTTGCAAATTGTTCAAAAACTCCCGAAAATGAAAGAAATAACCTGATTGATTTTTTTTAACAATTTTTTTTCAAGGATGAATTTTTTAAAAAAATCCATCCATTAAGCTGATGGATCCTGAGGATTCAGAGCAGATGGAAAATCCAAATAAGCTGATGGATTTTTAAAACAAAATCCATCAGCTTATTTTTTTTATTTTCGGGGGTTTTTGAACAATTTGCAATTTGTACCTTGCAACGTTTTTGAGGTGATCCATTCGATTGTGTTTTATGCATACTCGCGGATATGCTAATTTCAGTTGTAATCAAGATTTTGAAATATTTTGAGACGGAGAAGCATGGTTCAAGGAAGTGTACATTTGGGTGTAAGTAGATGTGGTGTGTGTTTGTCTACCCACGGGTAATAACATCGAAATGATTATTTTGAAATTTATCATAATTATTATCCGGATTGGACCGCTGGAAATTGGAAATTCCTCATTATCTTGGAATCGATCAGTGGGAAGCCATTTTCAATATTTATGCAACAATTTTGAAGTAAGAAGTGAGTTTCACAAAATTCAAATGCTCAATTTTGGTAAGTTTACCGAAAATGGCCACCGTTCATGGCCATGCACGATCCAGAATCTTTCAAAGACGATAATTGAAGATCGTGCCGCATGTGATTCCACAGTTCAGAAATTAATGTTTAATGACTTTATCCTTCCGTTCCGACTCTGATACAAGCTCCCGTTAAATACCATACGTGGAAGAGAAAATTAATAATGAATGCAGCATGGATTTCCTGTACAACATTTTTAATATGAAACTCCGTGTATGGGATTCCCTAGAGACCAAAGGATGGTGCAAAGAAGTTTCTAAAAATGTTCACATAGGGGGTGCGGTATCAAAACTTATCTACAGTGCAATACCCCCTAATAAGCAATACATATTCTCGAAAGGTTGCATATGCGAGGAGAAAAGAAGCTTCACCGTAAGACGAAAAGGAAAGAAAAGTCAAGGAAAACTGTTTTACATATGGACCTGTCTTAATCCTCCAAAGATACACCGAAATTAGGTACAGTTGTATTTTGAATCGTTGTTTTTACCTTTAATTAAAGAATACAATCTAATTTGAACTGTTTTGTAAGAGTTTCAACGCTAAAAAATTATTTGAGTCTTGTGCTTTTATCGTGTTTATTAATTTAATTAATTTTCTTCTATTCGGTTATAGGATGTCACGCTTAGACAGGGAGGGAAAAAATGGAGTGAACTTCGGAAATTTTTTTCTTCGCAATTATTAGTAACTTTTCAAAAATCTCTTGTTCATTTAAAAATCTATATTTTGGGAAATTCCGATTTTTTTTCAGAGCCTCTTCTAAAAAATTTTGTGCTGTTTTTGTGGTGACCATTTCTGCTCCAATTGCGATCATTTGAAATAAAAAATATCAACCGAGTTTATTTTTTATATCAAATTATTCCGCGTTCGAACGCAGAATTTTTTTTTTTCGTCCACAATTTTTTTCATTCCAACAAAAACGAGAGAGCGTTTCAACAAAAAACAAGACTTCGGTAGTTTGTCGAAAATCACTATTTTGAAAAACCCTTTTTTTCATATATTATTAATTCGGTACACGAAAAAAATTCGGTTGGATTTTTTCAATCTAATTGATCGCAATTGGAGCAACAATGCTCACGGTAAAACACCATTTTTCGGTCGGGGTTGGGAAAAATAGTCACATCTTTTGTAATTTTAAATGTTTCTTTTCAAAAATTGTGATATAACTTGTTAAAATGTAGATTTTGAACTGAGCAAATGATTTTTAAAAAATACTGATGATTTTCAAGAAAAAAAAATTTCCAAAAATAATAAGAGTTCATAATCGTGAACTTTCTACGAATATTTATTATTTTGTTAGTTTGTTTCATTATTTTACGTCACGGGCATACGTTTATTTTTTTTGTGAACACTTTCATTATTTTGACAATTATTTTTTTCCCAGAGTATGCTTTATATGTTTTTGCGATAATAAAAAAAAATTATGGTTTTACAGTATTTTTTTTATTACATCATAATATAACTAAAAACTATTTCAAGCGATAGTTGGGTGGAATTTTATAACTTTACGGCAATAGATTTGAGTTTTTTAATTTTTATTTTTCATTTACTATCGCATAGTATAAATTACTAAAAATTCTTGTGGTCCTTTGCACCTCGCCCAGATGATTCATATTCATTTTATTCAATTCCCACGTAACACGTATCTCTTTTACGTATTTAAGGAAGCGCGAAAAATTTAATTATTGTCAGAAGAATTTATGGAAATTGCACACAAAAATGTACGTGTGTGCGTGAAAACCATAAATCTTAAACGACTCCTCTTTCGTCAAAATTAAATAGGGAATATAATATTCTTCCGTTTAGGAATTTTCGGAAGAGAATTTGAAATTAAAATTTCTTTGAAATGAGTGTAGGGTAAGGACGCGAATATCAAGAAATTCCAATATAAAGAAAATCTATATTTTTGTTTTAAAGCAGTAGTAGTATTTTAATGATAAGTTTTTTCTCATCAACAAATTTTTCTTTTACAGGCGGTATTATTTTGATTAAAAATAGAAACAAAGTTTATGGCGACGGTAATTAACGAATGGAATTAATAATTATATTTCATTTTCCGAAACTCTTGTTTTAGAAAGAAAAATTATTTGATAACATAATTTTTTGGTTTTCCATAAAAATTGGAAGTTGTTACACAGTAGTTTTTAATCTTAACTGCAAAGGGGGAAACGGTTAATCGCATTTGTAAAACAGGTTTAAATCCATCCAAAGAGATTTAACGGAGTCGTTATGAAATGATTTATTGGGTTACCCATAAAATCAAATTTATTAACTATGCTCTCTTGAATCAAGTCGTTAAAAGTTGTTCAGGCTGGAGGAGTCCAACGAAATGATAATATAATTCTTTTTTGAAAAGCTTTACATGTTTAACTGTTTGTATTTCCATATCCCGATTTATATTTCCTTTACGACGGTAGCTACGTACAAAGTTAACCAACATGTAAAGTTTCTCGAATCATTTGTATAAAGTGTTTATAAACTTCATAAAATTAGTCCTAATGAATATAACAATAACGAAATACGAAAGAAATGTTTCTGAAGTGTTCTTCGAAACTGTGTTTTTTAGATGATAAGTTTAACGGATTTCCGAATGATGTTAGATGTTCAAATTCGTCGAAAGTACTTTAATCTTTCTTTTTTTTTTTGTCGGTATATCATATTTTGTCAAAATTGTGTAAAATGGTTTGTGATGAATTGTGCTTAAAACGTTCGGTGCGGAGCTATAAATTAAGTCAATTTTTGAATTCCATTTATTTTACGTCTGTTTTTACGAGTTACGAAATGCCCATTTCCGCACTAGACGTGTTTTTTTGTTGTTGCGAAAACAGAGGTATCCATAAGCTAGTTGCATAGTTCGTGGACACTATTGTCACGTCACTCGATAACATGAGATACCAGAAGCTTAAATGTGGACACAAGAGAATCCAGGACAAATAATCGTAAGGTAAAATCTAGCAGAGCAACCAGAGGTACAGTAGCGGGGACTTATTAACGGCCCAACACGGGACCAATTTTTTCTTTAATCAGCTCGGGGTAAAATGTACGTATAAAGTATACAAGATTAATTACTTTCCCTGAGGTCAAATATCGTGTGATTTCGGGGCAGTACTGCGATACTGAAGTGCCAGGAATTGAGGATCCTTTTTTATCTATGAAATTTTTCATGAAAAATTTCATCACAAGAGCGGAGGCAATGCTTAGATGTCGTTAGATCTTGAATGAAATTAATAAAAAGATCGATTTTTAATTTTCCTTTGTAACAAAATCACGGGTTGTTGTTTAGAATTGTGAAAATTCGAAATTTCGAAAACAAAGCGTGGTAACAACAGCCCAAATTTGTGATTTGGTTTTGTGAAAAATTACCAAGAAAGTGACTCTCGAATCATGGCACCGCAGAAATCGTGTGGTACCCTCGGTTCGAACTGAAGCTAATTCTTGCATTAACAGCCCAATAATTTCTAATTGAAATGCAAAAGACGAAGTCACCTAATCTATGCAACTAGAACGTATGGGATGCCGGTATTCACGTGGATTTCATTTTCGTCTCTGTGTTTTAAATTCGTACTGTAAGTCGAGATGATGGATGCGTGTAATGGACTGTGTCGATGCGAATAAATATGATTTACATAAAATTCAAATGAAATTGTTGAGCGCTTCGTTATGCAACACCTGTCCACTTGCTTAATTCGATTCTCTTCAGTGAAAGAAAAAAAAAGGGAACTTCCAAATTACATAATTAGCCATGTAAAGAAATGTAATGTACGAAATGTAATATCGCAATATCGGGCAACGTGACGATATTTAATAATTATATACATGCGCATTTTTTATTAAATAATTTCTCAAACTATAATTTTTTTATTCATTATTTTAGGATGCATCGTTACCGAGGCTGTATTACTATCTTTCCAGTAACCAGAAATTGGAGAAAAGAGTAAATTTTAAAATTTAACATTTAACAAATTTTTTACATTAACAAATACTCTAATGCAGCAAGCGAAATATTTATTTATTCGAGCTTTCTATATTTTGATTGCACGAATAAAGTGTCTTAAACAATTTTTAAAAAATTGGAATTTTGAATTTTGTAAAATTTGATTTCAGCTGCGTTTCTGTACATTTTTTTTGTACATACAGGGAGAATGTACCTTAACGAAGTAAGTAATGGGCGCATTTGGTACCTTCACAGAGAGGAAATGAAACAAGCTTTTCGTATCTTTTAAAAGGTAATTTGGTGGCAGACGTGCATAGCTCTGCAGGAACTTGATATTTCGCTTTTTTATAGAACAAGCGACGCTACATTGCTTTTTTATAATTTCGTTTACAATGTTAATGCCTTTTATCGATTTTCTTATATTCTTTGAAATTATTGTAAATTATTTTAATAATAAAAAGTTACAAATATCACCGTTTACAATTGAATACATAAAAAAATGAATCGTTTTTTTACCAAAAGTAATCGATATAAATTCAAATATGATTCATTATTATTTATTTCGATAAATATGAATAAATATAACGTACCCTAAAAGTCCTGGTATAAATTTATCACCCGAAAGACATAAAATTATGTTTCTTGAAAGTTACTCATATTTTACGAGTTATCATATACGAATCGTACGTGGAAAAATTTTGCAGACGACGGAAAAAGTAGGTCCGGAAAAAATATCTTAGAAAAATATTCGGAAAAATCGTAAACTCGACATATCCCCGGAAAGAGTAACTTTGAATAAAAAAATGGAGTGGAATAAGATCAAGGAAAGTAAAAAGCTCTCTTATGAAAAGTGATGATAAATTTTTTAGCAATCGTAATTTGACAGTTTGATAGTTCAAGATATTTGTAACGTATTCAATTAAATAATAGTAGAAAAATTATTTGACTGAATATAAATTATTATCGAATTAAATTATTATTTGAATATCAAATATGAATTGGAAATATATATTTTGTACTACATTTCTTTACATGCGAAACTGAAAAAAAAAAAAATCAATTTGCCACAAGTGTAATAATTAATTTCCCAGTGTATGAGATTCATACCGATTTTTGGAGTATTTTTCATTAAAACCAAAATCTCCCGAAGGAGAATGCAATTCGTTGCAATTTTATTAAATAACTCCAGTCTCCTTCGAAATTTACTCAAACCAACAAATTGAAATTTAACACAGAACCGTCGAATAATTTTTCAAACGAGAACCGACGAATAAAGAACACGGATCTTGTACAATTATCTCGGAAATAGAATCATGAAATGAAAAGTAATTGCCGAAGTTATCGACAGGCAATTTGGGGCCAAATATCGCAAATGAAATGATACTCATTATTATTGCGCCTTCTTTCGGTAGTCGACAAAGACTGTAATTATTTGTTTTGTTTTCAACAATTTTTCGTTGTCCTCCATTTGGTTAAGTAACGTTCAAATAAAGAAAAGGCAAACGAGAGGGAGTAATTAAAATTGACGATAACGAAAACAAGTTGCAGTTGATGAAATTGAACGAAGTTGAAAATGGAAAAAAGTTTCCAATCAGAAACGTTTATCAAATAAAAATCTATCGTATGTTTAAAGAACAATATTTCTCAAAAAAAAAAGGAATTAAACGTGTATTTGACTCCTCACAAGAAATGTATAAATTACACTAATCGTTTTAAAATGATGATATTGGTAAAATTGATTTGAACAGTCTGCGTAATAAAATTGCGCAGACTTTATTGAGCCTTAGGATTTAAAACTGGATATATGAGCCGATTATTTTGAAAGTGGCCCAAGTCCAATTTTTTATGAATTTCGCAAAATGTTTTTTATGACAGCTATAATGTCAAGTGACACACGTTACTACAGTTAACAACAAAAAATTCGCAAATGGACTTAGGCCACTTTCAAAATAAAGGGCTCATATATGATTCCGAGAGTAAGTTACTTAAAGTTTACACGTGTTTTTCTAACCAATATTTTCCTTGGTACCTAAAGTTTCAAATTTTGTAATTATGCTGAACTCGAGGGTCTAATATTTGATACTTTGTGACAGATATTTCGAATTTCGGTCCACTGAGAGATGCGAAATTTCCATGTTTCAAGTCCCAAGAAGTTTCTGAATTTCGAAACGTGAAGTACACAGTTGATATTTCATATACTCGAAATTCAATCACAGAATTTGATTGATTTATTGAAAATATGGAACTTCGAAATAGAAACCTTTAATTTTTTGAAAAATCAGGTTTTTTGACTCAACATGCCAAAACTTTTGCAAGTTTGGCGGTTTTATAAAGACATCGTTATTCTGAACTCGAATGTTAGAGCTGTTATGGCACATGCACCTTAGCTGCATTGGAAGAAGTGCCATTTTTGTGTGTGTAATTCCTTGAAAAATGACAGAAATTGAATTTTTGAAGGTGCCGGCATTATAATGTTACAAATTCGGCTCGATTTCACGCATTTTACAATTTACAAATTAGGGAAATGTAATTTTTGAAATTACTGGCATTGCAACGTTACAAATTAGACTCAATTTTAATAAAACTATCGGAAAATATTGGTATTTCGAATTTTGAGCCCGAATACGTCATTTCCAAAAAACAAGGAATCAAAAAATGTACGACAAATTTAAAAAAAATGTTCATATATATATACATAAATATGACACGAATACACTGAAGACGAAATCGTTTTTTAAAAACGATTTTATGATTACTATAAATGAATAAAAAAAAACAACAATAGTGGTAAAACTTTGTATAAGGAAACTAGTAAATATTTCGCGATACTTTTTGCCGCATTTAAAAATAAAACGCGGGGATAGAATAACGATGAATGTAGCTATTGTTTTCCAAGCAAACGTTTATTTTTTAAACACAGTGGAAAGCTCCCTTTTCTTGGCATGAACTACTGTGTATTCATAAAATTACAAAGGGAAGTTATAATGAACCTAAAAAGAATGAAAGAATGGAAGAAAAAGCGGGAGACGGAAAAGAACCATTTATACTTAAATATTTCCGTAATTATACGGTTTATTTGTCTTTGAAAAAAAGAAAGAAAAATTTCACTCCCTTCAAAAATATGTATGAATGGGTCTCAAGGAAAGAGAAAGAATAGGGAAGCTGTTATAAGATGAAATTCTGAGAAAAATTTCATAACGAGACTATGATATTTTTTTGTTTCTTATTTTTTTTATGTCCATTTTGAAAGTATTCGAAATCAAATAATTCCATAGAAGTTATTATCGTGGTGTTGCAATATCAAATTATAATGAATTAATTACGTAACGTCAGGAACCTCGGTAGCTGAAAATGGCTCGTTTGCATTAAACGGATCTAAAAGACTGGAAATTAATTGTCGGCGAAAAGAGTTGCTGCAAAAGTGCAGAATATGGAAAAACGTTGGAAGAATCAAAATTTTCTACGGGTAAATTTATTTTCGTCAACTGTTTAATCGAATGTGACGCCAAATTATTGATTTCAATTAACGAAGAGGAAAGATCCCGAAAAGTTTGAAGATATTTTTTGAAATACGATGGTCCCCCAGTTTTTTTGGACTCCAAATTATCATTTTTCCGAAATTAATGATATTTCAGTGAATTTAGCGGAATAGATATTATTAAAATTTCAGTTTTTCAAAATATTTCCCAGTAAAAAGACACTTCGGCCTCAGAAATCTTTTGACATTCGAAAATTTAACGCTGGATTTGAAAATCAGATTTCATGTAAGTAGCATTCCCATACGAGTTGATCCAAAAAATGTGAAATTACTGGAAGAGAAATGATTTTTCATGAAAAAAAAAAAAAATGAAAAAACACGAATTAGAGTTTCAAATCTCTTTACGCGAAAGTTTCCTTTCCAGAAAAGCGACTTTGAAAACCGATAGGGTAGACCTGAACTTGACTAATTGTAAGCTCTGATCCAAGTATTCCGGTATACATTACCGCTTCTATTCGCGTTAAAGCCACCACCGCATTTCTCTCGACAAGTAGGAAACTTTCTACACGAGGGATGTAAATGCTGCATTAGTCGTGACAATACAGTAATTTGGCCACTGCAATTGCTGGCTTTCCTTCGTTTTGCCTTTCCATGGAAATGTGGTAAACCCTAAGTTTCATTTGGAGGTACGAGAAAAAATATTGAAAAATTAACAGTAAGAATTGTTTAGACGTGCGTGGAATGAAATATGCATTATGCACAACATGCGTGCATCGAATACCGAAATACCAGCGTGCCGTATCGAAATCCGAAAGATCGATGCTCACAATTAGTCGAGTACATGCAACCCCGATAGATTCTCGGTATCATTGAGTTTGAAAAGTGAAATTTCGTATACAAAAATGTGCTGATCGAATTTCAACGCGTTCTTTCATGGAAAATCACCTCTATTCTGGTTGCACCGTGATTGGACGCAACTGTGATGCTAATTTATCAGAAATGTGATATTTTGTCCTACCGAAAAGAGCACCAACAATTTTTCATTATTAATCAAACAATTCTTAACCCTTTTGCATTTTGTCTCTCTTATTTTTTTACGTTCATTTTGAAAATATTTGAAACCAGATAATTCTACAACCATCATTTTGGTAGTAATGCAATTTTAAATTATTATCAATTAATTATGGAAGGGTCAGGAACTGCCAAAGTTTGGGGATTACAAATAAATGAGAATTAAAATGTTTATTTACATCATAATAAAAATAAGATTTTAATAAGACGTTAAAAATATCTTGTCTTTTAATGCAAATTTTATTTTCAAAGTAAGAGTGCGAAAGGGTTAAAGATTACGACTGTGTATTTTTTTTTTCTTCTCGCTGTTTGTTATTTTAGTAACGTTAAGGAAAACCGTTTAATTAGTTTATACAAGTATTCTAGTAAATATAATGTACACAGACGTATCTTGTTGTTAATTAAGAAAAAGAAGAAATATCTTGAGTATTCAGAGGGAATGTGTGAGTGGGTGATGATTCTTGATAGTGCTCATAATTAAAATTACGTATAAAAAATATATATTTCTGTAAATATAAGTAGGTATGAATTACAACAAAATGTAATGTATTATAAAGTAATAATATATATATCTATATACGACTGTTTCATAAAAAAATTTCGGAAGTATATTTCTTGTCGCATTTTCCTTAACAACGAGTCTCGCTTACGTATTTCTACTTTTCTGGCGCTTCGTCGTATTTACAAAGAAACGTAAAACAAGCACGTTTTTTATCAAACATTCACGGAAGAAAACAATAGAAAATTCTAGTGACAACCGGATTACCGGCTTTGGCCATTAATCCGATTGTACTCGGTGAAACTCGTTTTTCTGAAGTCCTTAATTTATTTAAAATCTGCTGGGATAAATAATTCAAAATATTTTAGGCGCTTGATTTTCCTCAAGTTTTTTTATGGGGTTTCAATAATCGCTTGCAATAACAAAGTGCAATATATTTTCAATTATTAATTTGCATTGTTGATAAAAATTATCCATTTTTCAAAGTCCAGAGTAAAATTGATGAAAAATCGATTTATGATTATTATGAGCGATTATAAAAATGAGTTATAAAATAACAATAATTACGAGAAAGAGTAAAAAAGTTTTTTATTTTTTTAGTTGATAATTATAAAATGATGAATACGTATTTTGGTGTCATTTTCGTAATAGAAGAAACTAAATTTAAGATTTGGTAATTTGAAAATTATTAGTTTGTCGAAAAATATGTTTCGTAGATTTTTTTGATTTAGAGAAAGCATGCAGCTTTTATTCGAGCTTTTTATATCTCTCACTGCTCCCGAGATATTCCACGAGAAAGAATATTCTGCATTTTTTCAAGGGGCAATTTCACCCCTTAAAACCACATTATAGCACGAACGAAAAATAGATGTGTTGTAGTGGAACAACTCTACATCTACACGAATATTTAAAATTTTCAAAGCTTCCCTGTTGGAAGATTTTAATTTATGCGCAATAATATTGCTTATGTTAATATTTTTATGCATATTATTAATGGTAATTTTGTGCCTAAAGGTAAGTATAAGCTAAGTCCACATAAAAAAGTGCTTTTCTGATAATTAATGTGCAAAGGTGACATACCAATAATTATTGAAAACAGCCAAGAACAGCTAATAAAATCAATTATTAACAATTCTTTATTAATAGTTAATTTTATTGGCGGTTTTTTTGCAATAGCATCTTGTTGCTAAATGTTTTCCTATTTTTTATTGTTTGTTCAATAGTATTTATTTTTCGCAATGGCAACGGGTAACGAAAATTGCCATTTTTTTTTTCTGGAATTATTAATTTCTTAAATCTTTGTTAAAACGTAAATTAAGGAATTTTCATATACTAAAAATCCAATACACCTTGCACGTTACTTTAGAGAAATTTCTGATCTCTCTATAATACCCTCCCTCTTTTAATTATAATGGATTGAGTCACGAGTCGAAAGGCTTTGAAGAAGAGCCCCTAGTCGTCGATTAATTAGACCATCAGCTTCAGGGGTTTCCGATCCTTTAAACGCTTTAAATATTATCTACCGTATAAACAAAGAAAATTTTTCCGCATATTAGAAAATTCCATGAGGTATTTTGTGCAACAAGGAAAAACGGAGATTTTCATAATCATGCAATTTATAATTATTTAAATATTCACCGCGATGAAGTTTATAAATTATAAATTTAAATGAATTACTTTCTGTGCACTATAAAAAAAAAAATGTTTCTATGAAATTTCATTAAAAAAGCAACTGAAGAAATAACGCATACCTTTGATTTGGAAATTTCAAAACAAATATCTTTAATTAAATATACCTTTAATTATTACGACAGAAGGAATATATAAAATTTCATATTTTTTTTTTATCAATCTCAATTTACCGAGATTTCAAAATTAACTACAAAGATCCAATTAATGGAATAAATATAATTTTTGACAACGCATATTTTACTTCGAATAATAAACATTACAAACGAATTAGCACGAAACGTCTGAAAAATCAATATAATATTTTGTAACGGTGGAAACTAATCAACAAAGGAATAATAAAATATTTTTTCATATTAAATTCGACGGAGCTTCTAAGATTCTTAAAGTTCTTTTCAATTATTTTTCAATTACTCGTATATTGAAATTTCCAACTCCTTTTGCAGTACAAAACTTTTTAATTAAGCGTCTATGGAATATTAAAAATTTTCTGTCGCCTTTATTTTATTGAATGCCCAATGCCTGTGTTATTTCTCAAGAAATTCTAATAAAAGAACATATCCGGATCGCAAAATAATAAAATAACAAAACACCGTCAAACAAATATGGTGCTTCGTCTTCCCTGAAAATCCAGATACCCTTTTCGCAAGAACAAACGTTCGGATACATAAAGAGGGATGGCTAAATTAAATAAACATTTATTAGCGTCAGTCGTAAACGATATTAAGGAATTAGTTTCAGTTGGAGATGAAATATGTATGTGGGTTAATAAGGTCGAGCATCTCTTCTCCTGGAGGTTTCCGACGAAACTCGCGAAGGATATTGATCCTATTGAAATTATACAGCACCACAAAGGCTCTACAGCTGAGATGTATATCCTTCTACTCGAACTCGCCTATGACAGGTTACAGCAGCGTTCAAATTTAATCATATTAAACTATATCAAACGCATATTAACGTCCAAAGACAATATCCTATAGCGCTTAAAAAAAAAAGAAATACGTAATTTGAGATTTTTGAATTATCATTTTGTCCCTTCTCTCATCTGTTTCAGGATAATGTTTGTCCTCCGTTTGATCATTGAATTCATGAATAAATATTTCGCCACCGATGCCTTTAGCGAGAATTTTAATAATTTCGGAGTTTCCACTCGACTGACACTCGCCACTATAATTACATTTTTGTGGCAACATTTGAGAACTATTCCAGAATTCGTTCTATTTGTAAGGCCACGTAACAGATTTTAAAAGAAGGTTTCAAAGGGAATGCAAAAAAAAAGGACGACTTTAATTTTATGAGGAATTTCGTAATTACGAGTGGAGTTACGTCTTCATTTTTTAGACAACCAGTGAAAAAGTTCATTCCACAGAATTTTGAGAATGTGGTCGAAAATGGGGTTTCCCTTTATGCACGATATTGAATTTTTCATTTGTAATCGTTCAGTAGGAGAATAAATCTCCAAGAACTTTTTTGGCATTAGACATAAGTCTTTTTACATAAAATCTTTCTTTGCTCGCGAAAAAACTGTAATTAGGTTACTCCTTTCGCCGGCAAACGGTTTGCGGATGTGCTAAAAGGCAAAGCCCATTCTTCTGCGTGACTGTTGGACAATCCCCCTGACTGTTTAATAGCCACTCGCTTTAAGTTGACTGCTCATGCTCTTGCGGAAATCGGTGCGACGTTTTTAATTAGCGAAAATATAATTCTGTCGCTGCGTATGAGCCTCGGTGTTAACAATTTTCAGACATGACCTTTCGAAATTTAATATTATATACGGACAGTCGATAGCGAGAACTGCGAAATTAATTACAGATTGCAACTCGTTGCTAGAAAAGATTTCCTCAAATCAGACATCGTTGTATTTTCCCGGAATATCCTTTCAATTTTTTAGTAGCACCACGCAATAAACGTTACTTTTTTATTTATATAAAGATAAAGTTCGTGATTATTTGAAATTTACAAAATTGCAATTATTGGAAAATTTCCAAGGATTTTAATAGAGACTCAAAGTCTAAAATATGCAGGAGCCAAAAAATGTTCCTTTTTTCGTGGGTGGGTTACCCTCTTTTTTTGCAAAATAATTATAAATTATTAATTTTGATAATATTTAAAGTAACGTACCTTTAAAATTTCAAGTAAAAGGTTTTTCCGATTTTACCCAAATAATTCACAGCGTACCTGTCGACTTTTGTCATTAATTGAACCGAAAAGAATAAACTATCTCTTATGATATTCAAAGAAAATGAAATTTTCGATAAGAAAAAATGAGAGCACGGGTTATTCAACGTCTAATTGACTATCGCCAAAGCAATTGGAGTAACAATAAATATTACACCAGCTAAAATTATTAAAAATACCTAGTTTATGCTATTTTACATTTCTACCAAACACATATAAATAATTTATGCATATTCAACTACAGCTCCAGTTAGAAATTCCACAAATAAATTTTTCTATAAATCTGTAAACAATTTTAAGTTGAAAATCCCAAAAAAATGGAAAATTCAAAACTTATTCTATATTACTTCCAAATACACCATTTTCGAGAAACGTTAAAAAAATCTTGAAACACTCATAAAACCGAACCTTTAGAAAAGCGCTCTTTCATTCTCAGATCCCGTAGAAATTACGACCGAAGCTGGGACCTTCTCCGTAAATCTCTTCTTTGCTCATTAGCGATAAGTTCGGTCTTTCGCGAGTTCTCCTTAAAGGCGATAGGATTGAATAATTGAAAACATACACATTAAAAACATTGATTCTCTTTGTTTATAGATCCAAGGGAGAAATACGACCGATATCGAGAAAATTGGAATTTCCAGGAGTACTCAGGCACGGTGCAGCTCGCAATTATGCGAGAACTGTTCCATAGCGAGTAAAACTATTCTCGAAATGATAAATAGCCTAGAGAATATCTTCCAAGAGAACAAATTAATTTCCTCTGCAGTAGCAATGAGGTATTTTCATTTCCGCGATATCATCTATAACTTTGCCTTTGGTACCAAGCGCGTTTACGATTTTTCTCATTGTATATTTTACTGGTGACGTTTAAAAAGACCCAGCCATCGTTCAATATTGAATTTCCAATACACGCTCTTGTCCTTTATGAACCGCTGCGAATGTTTTACAGAGATGCATCGGTTGACGTTTTTGAGTGCAGTCAATGGTGTATAATGACACGACTTGTTGAGGCAATATCTTTTGACATAAATACAGTGTTCGATAACATGAAAGAAACTGCTGCGATGCGTCGCGCTACCAAAGAAGCACATGAGAGTTGCGTTTATAAATTAAATAACGATTTATCGGACGTCAAAGATCAGCTGAATCGTTTCAAAAGCGAAACGCAAAAATTGAATGCTCTTTTCGCTAATGGCAGGTTCCTATGGTTTCATTCACGTTTCTTTGTATTTCCCTTTGGAGACAAAAGTGGATGGACACTTTGGTTTCAAAAGTTTTCCCGAAACATAATATTTTTGTAATGAATTAGTCTCGTGTTTCTTCTTTAGCCAACGTCCAACTTGAAGAGGAGAAGGAAAAAAATAATGAATTGGAACGGAAAAACCTACATTTGAGGGAAACTTTGGAAAAAGTTGAGGGAAGAATTCCAGATCTGAGTAAATTTTTTTGATTTCACAAAGAATTATTAGTATGAGTTTAAAACTAATATGAAAATTACCTCTCCCTAAAGATATTTGTTTCTTTAGTCGCGAATTTTTCTACGTTCCAGTTTTTCATAAAATACGGCGTATAGGAGTTTTTGGAAATTGGTGATTACGAATTTGTTACAGGTTTTTTAATTAACAGCCCTGGGACATTTTTAAATACCAAATTTAACGATAGTGTCGAAAATTTTTCCGTACATTATTTTGGATCCAAGTTTATTATTTTTTAACAGTCGATTGCGGTATCCTATATATTATTATTACTATATATTATTATATACTATACTATATTACTATATATTACTATATTTCAAAACTGTCTCAAAAGATGCAAGGTTCCGCGAAAATCACTGTGAAAACATCTTCTTCTTCTTCTCTGGATGCAGTTAAAAAGATTCTCTCATATCGTTATACCTTTTTTACGATAACCACAGCATACCATAAAATCTTTCAGCAATATGGGTTTGCACGGGGAAAAAAATATATACTGTAATATGAGGTAACTACTTTCTTATTTTAACGCATCTCATCAGAATTTTGGTATAACCATAATTTTTTAAGAGGGTGAAGATCGTCACTTTTCTTCCACGGAGCCACGAGTTCAATTCCAAATTTAAAATTCACATTTTGAATTCGGGGTGAAAGTTTTACAGTGAAATAAGGAAGAGAAAAAAAAATGAATTCAACCGAATAAGAGAGTTTCATATATTTCTCTTCCCATTTGCGAGCGGAAACGGGATTCGATAACAAAAAAATACGAACTCCACTGACGCAACCGAGAATTTCTCTAAAGAGAATCGCGAAGTCTGGAGATTAATTGCTAGAGATGCAGATGCCCAGAAAGGTCGGTGGAGTCAGGTTACGATACCGATTCTGCTGGGATTGTCTTGGTCTTCTCGTTACTCAGTAATAACCCAATTCTCTTGGCCCGATCACGAATGGCATCCATTACATCCTTATTAACCTTGGCACTGGTTTCGCAGCATTTGAGAAGATCCGATTTCTGTAGATTTCCTGTATCTGCGGTATCTGAGTATTCCCTCTATTTTTGAAACCCTCGAGGAAAATAGAAGGAACTTTTTGCCAAGAAGAAAGTATGCAATTGTGGGAATTTTGAAATTCGCGAGAGATTCGAAAAATAAAATATGTAAAAGCGAGAAATTTCAGTAACGTCGAGAATTTGATCGAATATTGGGTTGGCAACTAAGTAATTGCGGATTTTGTCATTCATTTGCTTTGAAAAATCCGCAGTTACTTAGTTGCCAAACAAATACGGAAAATAAAAATTAAAATACGATAATTAACCGTTTTGAAAATTTCGAAGAATTCGAGGAATAGGAATACAGTAAATTTTCATTGATAGTGGCAAATTTAACCCTAGAACAGCACACCTCCAAACTCGAACGTAAAGAGCGTAATCGATTTTCCAAAAAAGGTATTTATTTTGAAAAATGAAGGGTGTGATTTTTAGAGAATTACTAATTTTCGTAATATCGCACATAAATACAGATTTGGAGTTCGGACAATTTTCGATTTTGGACAATGGAGTTCGAAAATCGCGTGGGGTCATATTGACCCTATGTGCTGTTCTAGGGTTAATGTAAAATCATCAGGATTCCCGATGAAGCCAATTCGAGTCCTATGAAAGCTCTTGTATGCTAATTGGAATGCATCCGGAAAGTTACACTAATTGAAATCGATCTGGATAATTATGCTTTTGCAGGAACTCATCAAATGGATAAGCTAGCAATTTTTTTCTAATTTTTTTTAGAAGGAGCATAAATTTGGTGTTGTACAAAATACTGCACGATAGGATGAACTTGAATTTTTAAATGGGTCAAACTATAGTTTTTCGGATGATACTCGACGAAAAATTTAAAATTATCACAAATATAGTAAATTTATGATATATCAATATATCATGTACAAAAGTTTGGTAACGTCAGATTCTACGTGGCATAAACATAATTGGTTCGATTAAATTATTCGGGAAGATTCTAGAAGTGATTTACCTGAAAATACACTTTTTCTTACAGTAACAGGAAACACTGCGTTACAAAGTCAATTAGGAGAAGTGTGTGAGAGCAAGAGAGAGCTCGAAAAAAGCATTGATAAATTACGAATAGAATGTCGCAATAACGAAGTCAAGTTCGCAAAGGAAAAGGAAAAGCTGGAAAATTTTGTGATCGAGATCCTCACTGAAAGTGATACGGTAAGTGATCCGTGGAGAGCTTTTAGGATCGAATACAAATAAATTCGACGGGACAGATATTAGTTATAATTTTTTTTTAGCTAAATTTATGTTTTTGCTATTCCCTCTAAGAATATTTTCGAAGTCATGTCCTGTATTTTTGTATATTTGTATAAAAAGTTAATTCGAAAATTTATTAGGCGTAAGCAAAATCTAGAAAAATGTTGCCCCTCTCTAGTTTAAAAGAAAAATTTTGCCAAAATAAAAATGAACAAAGGAGGCCTTTGCTTCCACTGTTTTATTATTTATTATTTTAAATTGCAGGATGTCCTATTTAAAATTATCGATATCAAAATATGTTTGTGGATTTAATGTTTAAAAAGGGACGATCCTAAATGAATATATTCTATTAGGTGGCAACAATTTGTCGGAGTAGAAAATTTTATTTTCCTACGAAAGGCGTTTATCTCTTAGAAAACGCGCTTGTTATATCTCCAATTAGCACGCGAAAGCCCTGAAAGCCGATGCAAAATAATGTAATAACGTTGTGAATTAATCCGGAAAAAATCAGAGAGCATTGAAGGTTACAGAGAGGATTAAAGATTTATGCAGGATTTGTAATCCTTTATATTTACGAGTATTACACCATGTTCCCTTTGCGAGAAGCTGTAAATCCCTAATAAAGTACAAGGTCTTTTAAAGATTCTTCGAAAATGTTGCTATGGTAGTTCCAATATTGCATATTTCGCTTGAAATCGTCAAAGACATTAATGGAGCTACAACTCTTAATTAGCATGCAACGGCAACAGCTTGTGTCATATGAATAGGGAAACAACTGTCACATGGATGACAATCACCATCGCAAACTATCAGGATCTCTAATATAACTGTGACTTGTCATGAAATGTTTCAATTTCATTGTCAGTTCGTTATGGTAATGGTGGAATAATCTCAAATTGGACAAATTATAATTTCTTATACCAGACGTATTCTGTCATTAACACTTTTTTCCAGAACAAATTATAACTGAAAATTGTCAAAAGTATAACTTGAAAATTTGTGCCCTTTTTGAGTAAAGCGTTGGAAGAAAAACTTCGGCCTTCCTTTATTCTATTTTCCGTTTCCTTTCAGATAAAAAACCTATCAGAAGAGAAAATTAGAAAGTTCGAGGAAGAATTCATTAGTGCCAAATGGTCAAAAGAAATCCAGAAGTTCGCAAACCGAAGTGTCGGTAATGGCATTGTTGAAAGCAAGGAGGTATTGAAACCAGGGGATAACCCAGAATTGGATATGTCCCAACAGTTAATCTCAAATAGAAAGAAAATTGATGTTCTTCTGAGACAGAACGAGAGAATCACAAAAACATTGAATCGTATAAGGGAGCATCGTCAAATGTCCAATAATACAACTACCATTGTGACTTCGCCCACGACTGCCACCGATTCAATAAAGATTACTCGACAATTGTAATGATTATGTTTTGCGAAGTATTTTTCGCGCGGTTATAATTTTTGTTACTTTAATTTCGAGCAATCTATTTAAATTGAAAATTTCATTCGAACAAATTGGACTTTTATTGCAAATCTTGCAATACCAAGACCAAAGTGTTGCATTTTAAGGGTAGCCTGTGGGAGGAAAAAAACCCTCGACCTGGATTTGAACCAGGGACCCTTACTTCTGCTTCTATTAATTTAAAACGATTATCTATTATCGTTAATGATTACAAAAGTAAGTAACTAATCACGAATCTAATTTACAGCCACAAATTGCCTGATACTTTCGACGTAAAAAATTAAGCTTTTTGCAAATTATCAAGGTGAAGCATTATTTATTATTATCAATGATTACAAAAGCAAGTAACTAATCGTGAGTCGAGTTTACTCCCATTGGGGGGGGGGGGGGGGAAGTTTTTCGAAAAATGTTACTTTTTTGGGGGGGTTCGAGGTGACCGTACACTTCGCTGTTAAAAGTTTCGGCGGCAAAAATCGCCTTTGTGCAAAAAATTGCGTGACACAATCGTGTAACACAAAAATACATTGAACAACAGAATTTGCGCAGCTGCGCGAAGCTTGCGTATGCCCGTAATGCGTGGGTGCTTTCAGACCCGACTTCTGCCGCAACAAAGGGGTTAATAGCGTTGAACGGTAATTTTGCCAATATAGTATACAGTTGATAAATAATATTACCGTCAGTGCACCGGTATGCTATTGTGGTATCAATGGCGTTCCACGATTGTATTAATGACTTACCATTAGCGCAGCAATAGTTCACAATTTCTTTGCGAGAATAATATACAATTATCGTGCCATTGATTTACCATTAGGACACCTAATTACTTGTGAGCTCTAATGTACCCTTGATAATGTATTGAAATCGAAATGATCCTTATGGCTTGGTGCTGTATTTTCTTTCAAACAACCACCGGTAAGTATTGCTTTCAGTAGACGAATAATTGCAGTCAGGCAATGTCAATTATTGGCAAGTGGATTATGATATGACATCAATAGACTGTTCATAAACTGCTTGAATAATATACTGACATCTTATTATTATTATTATTATTATTATTATTATTATTATTATTATTATTATTATTGTTGTTGTTGTTGTTGTTGTTGTTGTTGTTGTTGATTTTATTGTTTTTGTTATACTATTATTATTATTATTATTATTATTATTAACATTTTATTTATACATGAAACCGTTATAAATTATTAGAAGACGTATTTTCCAAGAGCGCATACAAAAGAAGTAAGTACAACTAGTGTTTTCAACAATTGTCTTCTTCGAAGAAAGACAGAAATGGGTAAAAAAGCAAATTCTGATTGTCTCGCATCATTTACAACGTTATCGAATTTTTCGTTACACTAAAAATACGATGTAGTGGTAACAGTAATATAATAAAATTATTTTTTACACTATTGCAAATTTCTGTGATTATTCAAAAGGCTAATTTTCCTAAAGATCCAAGTGTTTTCCGAAATTTCGTTCACACTGGATCCTCCGTTTTCGAATTTCCTAATTTTGATTTCACAACTAGCCGAGAAAGAAAAAGAACAAAAAACCCTCATTCGGAATGATACTTTTTACTACACTAACAATACGATGTATACGTATTAGGAATATAGTAAAATTTACTTTTTGCACTGTTACAAATTATGCTCGTTTAAAAGGCTAATTTTAATAAAAATCCAAGTGTCTTCCGAAATTTCTTACGCCATATTGGATCCTCCGTTTTTGAATTTTCGAAATTTGACTTTGGATTCGTATTCACTCAGGCCAACAAAAAAAAATTCTCATTCTGAAAAACGCACATTTTTGGCAAAAAACCGTATTTCTCGTCCTCCCGGCAAAGGGGTTAAAGTTCAACGTTTCTGTTACCCCCCGTCAAAAAGGCAAAAGCTATATCATTTAAAAGCCAGGACTCTATCCAGGAAGCACTGAACATCGTATAAAATATACGTAGATGTTCCTTCCTTGCCCAGAGGCTACCTTTCCGATATTTCTAAGATGTCCCGTGGTGCATGAACAACAATTTTCTTTCCTTTAGTGCTTAGTCGGTAGTGTACCCCCTGATGCCACCCGTAATAACTTTGCGATAAAAAGTCCAATCAAAAAGAAAAATGACGAAGGAAATCAGATAATACGGTTTGTATTATTTCCAATCCTTTATTCGTCAACAACGAATTTTGTACATTAGAAGTAAGAAAGGCTCGAGCGTGTAATTCGGTATTGGAATAAAATACTTAAATTTATTAACTTATTAATTTTAAAATACTTGATTTTATCAATACAACTCGAAATGTCTTGTATATGACTCTTGTATATGATTTTAAAAGCGAGAATAATTGTTTACCGTCGAAAGCTTGAAATTATTAATAATTGCATACGGTTCCATATTAATTATATACATGTACATGTTTACAAAATGTGAATGTAATTAATGACACTTTGTTTTTCGTAAGGACGATTTTCACCTATAGAAGAGACGATTACACGTACGTATATTTTTATTAAAAAAGAATACATCAAATATAAACGAAATAACATCCATGGTGGATACTTTGTTGTTCTTTTTGAGGGAATGAAAATTATCATTTTCCATTTATATGGACTGCAACGGTACGGAGGTTGCAATGTTTTTTCAATTAAATGAAGATTAAATTTAGTTAACGGGTAATTGATAATTCAGAGGCGACGAAGTCACAATATTTTTTTTACTTGCATCAAAACCCACTGTTATACATTACCGAATTTATTTACTCCTTACTGGACAAATTGAAAAAAAAAAAAAATTTCTGGAGTTAATAAAAAGAAATTTCTTGACTTGCAATTCGTCCATGAAACATTGTATTTGATTTATTTATGGTATCCATGGTATCTACGGGGCAACGGTGACGGTGCAGAGGCGAATATAAAATGTATAACGTAAAAAGAATTGTAATGATAATATTAATAACAATAATAATATTAATGTGCGAAAAAAATAAAAAAGACCATTTGTAGATAAACAAATAGAATTTTAACACTGGCGCGGCCTTAACGGAAAAGTCCAGTTTCTACTTCTGTTATACTTTGATTTATTTACGCTTTTCACTTTTACATTTAATTTATTTTTAACTTTATTTCTTTACATTTAATTTTATTTAATTTATTTTTTTTTAACCAGTGACCGACACGGCATTTCACCTGTTAAATGTAAAAGTGAAAAGCGTAAATAAATAAAAGTATAAATATACAAAGTGGAAGTAGAAACGCGGGAGGAAGTGCGTCAAAGTCTCAACAAATTTAGAATTTTATGGGGAAAAAGAAAAGCACAGAACGTTTGAACGAACACTAATTAAGACGATAATTAACAAACGAGATAATTGTATTAATTTATTCATTAATAGCAACGCGTATTCCGATTATTAATGCCAACAGCAAACTCTGCATTCACG
Organism: Gasteruption jaculator; assembly: GCA_949825005.1. NCBI lineage: Eukaryota > Metazoa > Arthropoda > Insecta > Hymenoptera > Gasteruptiidae > Gasteruption > Gasteruption jaculator. Next base: position 7,830,782 of record OX463774.1, read on the forward strand.
GTAATGGCATTAATTACACAACACTTTGCCAAATGAATGTTCCAATATTCTGGAATATTGCCTCTCTTTCTGTGTGACGCAAGGTTCGCGCGTTCCTCTCTTTCATTATCCAAATATTAGACTTGAGTTTTGGTGCTTCTTCCCTAGATCAGAATACATATCCCCGCAAATTTTCACGCACATTTAATGATAAATGCCTTTGACAGGAAAGATATTTCGAGAAGGAGAGGGAAAAATTGGAATGTAGCAGAAAAAAAATGTCCCGAAAAAAATGTTTTCGTCAAAAATCTCTCGGAACGCGTTCAACAGTGGAATTGGAACAAAATGTTAACGGAATTCCGTGACACCTGCCAGAGAGATTCAAATCCAAAGGAATTTTGTTCCCGTGATGAATTGTCCGATGAGAAATTTTTTCGCGTTTATTGAAAATGGATATTGGATTATTGTTTCGATGCCGAAATGAAAATAAAATTCGAAACTTGTGGTGTAATAGATTTTATGAGGTGGAGGATATTTTTTTAATATCATATTATGTCACCAAAGATGAATAAAGTTTCTGTTTCATTTGTTTTAATTGAGATCGGATCAATATTGAAGGATCTCAATTTTTTTTTGTTATATTTTTTTTTTGCAAGTAGTCTTCCTATTGGGCCTGTTCAGAATAGCAGCAGGAGTTTCGAGAAAAAGTCGCATCTTTTATAATTTTAAATGTTTCTATTCAGTAATTATTCCGTAACTTTTTAAAATATACATGTTTAAATCTAGAAATGTTATTGAAAAATGGCAAAAAAGTGTTTAGGGTCATCCTTTTTTCCCTCTCCCTAAGTGTGAAATTATTTCTCACAAAAAATTTCGATATTTTACGCTTTAATCATTTTAGTTTCCGGATTTTCGAAAAAATCGTGTCCAAAAAAATGCCAAGCAACGCGAGTGCACCGACAAATTACTTTAGGGGGCGATATCTTTTTCACGTCGCTTGGCACCGAAACGGGTAAAACAATTTCTCTCAAACAAAAGAAAATTTTTTTTTTTGAATTGGCGGACATGATAAATAACTACATGCACTTGACTCATCGGCTCTCAACTTTAATACGTTATTTGAAACATTCGTATCGTATGTATAATAATCGTTAATTTTTTTGGCATCTTTCATATTCATTGAACCAAGAGAATACTGTGAATTTTCGGTACTTTCAACCAATTCTTTGGTGTTTTTGTGCCATACTTATAGTGATTCATGCAAATTACAAATATTTTTGGATTTTTGTTTCAGATTTTGATTTCCTTCGACCACCGAGGGATACAATTTGGAAGGTGCTCTCTCGGAAATTCTATGAACGAAGTTATTAATTGAACAATCTCTTTCTTGTACCTTAAATATATTAAAATATATTCGAAAAGTATGATAACGTTAATTTATGATCTTATTAAAATAGTTTACCCCAACAATTGGCCCAGTTTTAACTTCAGAGACCGTAGACCATCGCTTGAGAAAAATTTATGTTGTGTTTCTTGTACGCCATGAAAAAAAAAAATAAATAAACGGTACAACTTGAATGTTTGAACAATGTATGCAACAACAAGATCCTCTTAAATTGTCATAATACCTGTACCTTTATTGCAGATATCATCTTATGAGCAAAGCAAAATAAAATACAAATAGTAGTTTCTAACATTTCCACCGTATTTTGTAACATTTATTTCTTCTGGATCTCATTTATTGTGCAGTTTATCTCGAATTTACTGATTCATGTAAAAAAAGAAACCCCACTTTTTGCGAATATCGGGAACTTGATTGATGCAATCAAAGAGTAAAATTGTACATCAGAGAGATTTCATCACTTTGGTATATTTGCCATGCACCGGAAATGCAAAGGACGAGAAAGATTGTTTATCCTTATCTAAGAGAGGCGAGAATGTTAATTAAGGGCTCACATACGTCCAGTTTTTGAAAATTAAATTTCGGATATTGGGGAATTTTTCTTGAAAATGGCAATGTCATAAATGAAGATCTGAATATTGCATATCATTTATTTGTTCTTAAAATAATTTTTTAATGACACGTATTTTGTATCATTTACTATAGACTGTCGAATGAATGAAGAAACAAAAATTCAAAAAAGTTATTTTTCTCGTCACGGTCTGTCGAGGCAGATTTTCAAATTTTGAAAAACTAATTGTAAGACACTTTTTTCTTTTTAAATTACAGGACGCGTGTAACCCCCAAAATTTTCATTCCCCTTTCCACGCATTGTCCAAATTGATGGCACAGAAAACTAAAACTTGAAAAAATACTAAATCATGTCAATCTTAGAAATATAATAATTGGAGATAGGAGGGTTTCCAGTAATGTCAATTAACATTTCCCCCAGTCGTGTCTCTTGCAAAGCAGAAAAACGTGTGTCTCTCCCAGTGACTATTGGAAAAACGCCGAAGGACGGCCCGAAGTGGAAGGATCTTCTTTCTTTCAAATGATGTTCCACGATTCTTCAAATGTTCAAAGCTGCGGAAAGAATAGGCGAGCGAGAAGGCGACAAGAGCGTTAAAATGAATGCTTAAAAAATTCTCGGTACACGGAATAAGAAAATCCGTTGAAATCCATATTCTTGAGAAAGTGATTTTTATCTTCGTCTGGAGGAGGTTGAGCATTTTTTCTTAGTTTGGCTACCGAACAAAAATGCAGAAGGAAGCGAAAGTAAAGCAAAAGTTCTCGTGGAATTTCCTAACAAGGTATTTCAAAGAATACTGTTTGGTGCTGCACATTATTGCTCGCTCGCACACTTACAAATGTGGGCTTCTAATATTATGATACTCATTATTTGCTGTTTTCTTTGACATAAGTCAATGGAAGTTTCCATTTTCTGGTTTTTATTTGAGTGATCAATGACTTGTGCCTTAGCAGATGTCAAATTAAAGTCGTCGGTAGTGGCCAGTAAGACCAGCCTTAGGCCCACTTGTCGACGACCACTTCGTTCACTGCAACATAGCATAAATAAGCAGACAGTTAATCATTGTTAGTTCGGTTATTTCGGTGGTAATGCTGCACACTCAAATTACATTTTAGCAAAGGTATCGAAACACAGCAATGGAATATTACTTCCAGGTTCCTTTCCCAAAAGTGCCAATTTATTTTGGGAGAAATTTATTTATTTATTATTCGTGAAATTTTGAAAAATTTATTTATTATTTGGTGACTATATTTAAATGCTCTGGTGGTGATGATGTCTCTTCTCTTTATATTAATATTTAAAGGGACTAAACAGTCAAATCGCTCAAAAAAATAATTTCTTTGTCATCAATTGAAGGAAATTGGAGCAAAGCCAAATTTTTGCCTATGCACAAAATTGGTTACTATTACGTAAAGTGAACTGATTCTTGTGAAATAAATAATCCTGTTTATATAAATTCCATAAAAATCCATAGAAGCAGTCTAGACCCTTTGAGTCTCTTTAATAGATTTATTACTTATTTTTAAAACCTCCTAGAAAATTTCTTCCAGTAGCATATTTCATTAAATTCCTCAATATTCTCAAATTCTAAGATCCTTTCGATATTGGAATCAATATTTCATTTTATTAATAATTAGGTGTTAATAATTAAGCAAACATGTTTATTAATAATTAACCAAGATCTTTTTAGTAGGCGTTATGGTAACTGAAGTGAGAATTTTTAAATACATATAGTTTTTTTCTGTACGTATCAGCGATATTTAAAAATTGTAACAATTTCTTTAAAATGCCTCACTTGTTTTACACCAGTCGGTGAGCTGGACTTTTAGTATTGATTGTTACACTAAAAACAAAAAGAAAAAACATCACCTTCAAGAAAAGGAATTACTAAAAAAAAAGGGTTTACGTATGCTCGTGATCTGAAATTACAAGAATCAATAAAAAAAAACTAGTGGAGAATACGTCATCACCATTAAAGTTTGTCAAAGTAGAAAATAATATCTTAAAAGAAAAGTTATTATCTGCCTTTGTTTAATGCTATACCTTATTTTTGTTACAATACATTGTGACTTTGCGAAAAATTTGGACAATTTTTATCATTAAATTTTTTTTATCTTTAATAACGAAGGCAGTTCTTCGAAAAAGAAAATTTGCTACAATTTTGTTTGGTGACTGTAGGGAACTGATTTTCTTCCCTTCTTTTTGTAGAATATTATGAAACATTTAAAGGGTAAAATATGGGATGGTACATACAAGTCCCGTTTCCCGACTAACAACTCGACCTTTGTTTTTTAATGGTTATTTGAAAAATTATGATGCTGTGATGAAGCTCTTCACTCTTTTCAATATAAAATGACAAAAGTTGCACGGAACAATTCCTAATACTTACGCAAAATAAATATATTTCGTTTTTATACTTTCCTTATAGAAATCATTGTAAATTTGTTAGATCACCCTGTAAATGTTTGTATCAGAAAACTATAGAAAGACATTGCATCTATTCTGAATAGATACATTGCAAATTCTCTTTTTTTGCTTTTTCCTGCTTTTTACTGAAATTCTTTGTGAGGATTTTCAAAGTTACCTCTGCAAAAAAATAAAAAGGTTGTCTCTCTTACAAAAAAGTGAACCCTCGTTAATATTTTCAAAGAAAATGCTTGAAATTTAATAACATTTTCCGAAGGTCGTGGTAAATAGAAAAATATACCCATCAAACGGGTTTTCGAAGCGAAAGGCTGACATTACAAACAGCCCTTCTTTGTAAACTCGGAAAATTTTTTTTTTTTTACTTTTTTATGGTACCTTTTTCGTCATTTATTTAACATTTACAATGTATTTGCAAATTTTGTTCCGTCTCACGTTAACGGATTCCAAAGGAACATAACTTCGAGAAAATAATAATTAATCAATCATTATTATATAATAATTAATTAAAAATAATTCAATGAATAATTAAGAAATACTCAGGGGTACTTATGACATAGTTCATAGAGGGATGATTGAAAATTGAACCTCCAGAAGCAATTAACTTAAAACGGACGAGTAGGTAATGTCTAATTACGAAACCATTGAATTCGACAAAAAATTAATACGCCAAATCCTGTCGATCACAAAATAACTATGATTTTAGAAACCCTCGCAGAAATAAAATGTCGCTAGTTTGAATCGTCAAGTCCACGAAAAAATAAAAACACCCTTTTCACCTGAAACTTGAAAAACAAAAGGAAATCGACACTCGAATTGCATTCATTTTTTTCCCTATCGAAATCATAATTCTGGGAAACGAAAAAAGTCTTATCAATTTTTCATTTATTTCTGTCGTTTTCCCCTAAATTAAAAAGCTCTAACGCATCATCGTGTAAATGGATGTGAAATTCAGAAGAAGAAGAAAAAAAAAAGAATAATAATGGAATCACACGCTTTCTTTTGTTGGTTTTTGTTTCTTTTCTTTTTTTTAAATATTCACTTAAAAAGGGAGGGTAGTAGCACCCTTGTAGGACATCGACATTGTCATGCTTATGGTAAAACAACGCAGGAATTAAGTACAATAATAATTCATGCTGGTTGGTTTGTTGGTTGGTGGTATGGTTGGTGTAATGGCTGTTTTTGGTAAATTTTGTTCATGATGACTTCTCTCATGCCCATAATAAGGTGCCACAAATTCATCACAACAATTCTTCGTAGATTTACTTCGGTGGCGTCACTGGTGGGGCCACTGTAAACATATTTTTTAATATTTTAATATCGTTCAAATAATTGTCGATGTCATTTTTTTTTGTTTGCTTGTATTTTATACATAAATTATATAAATTATGAAGCCAAAGTACCGACAAATTTTTCCAAATCTACGGCACGTTTCTAACGAAACAGTAATTTTATGTTTAAACGTTTACAGAATTTGTAGCTTTAATTGTAAGATTTGTGCAATTTGTACAATTTCAAAAAAATGTTCATCCGCAAGTCTTATCGTGTCATGAAAAAAAGGGGGGGGTTAATAGTAATTTTTAATTTTACTAGTAATTTTGTAATAGTTCTATTATCCAGAGGAGATTTTCGAAAAATTTCGAATTTTTTATATTTTTGTAATAACTTTTTCTTACAAATATTTAAAAATCGATGGTATCGGATTTCTTAGAATGTTAAAAGTAATTTGACAAAATTGCATTGCATTGTTAAAAATAAATGCCGAAATTTGGAAAAACTTCAGTTTTCAAATTCGCTTCTAATATTGCAAACTGACTATAGAGGAATTCACGGTAAGCTTGACCCATGAATTCGCGCAAGAATATCATCGCAAAAAATTAGTACAAAGCTTTTACGTCATTTTTTGCAGTAGGTCCCAACACTTTTGCAACCGTTATTAGCAAAGGAGCGCCATAAAGCGTTATTGAAAAATAATTCTTTTATTCGTCAGCTTTCTTTTTTTATGCATTAGCTGTTAAAAGAGATATTATTCAAAATTATTAGCAGCTTGAAATAAGCAGTTAGAGGGTGCAGTCGTATGTAAAAAAAAAAGTTAGACACAGTTTAAACAATGCATTGAGGAAAGCTTGTTAGAATTTTCTATATTTTATGGTAACGTTCCTGTATGAATTGAGGTTTTTGATTTTTACGTTGTTGTCAAAACCAGGGAAACATCTCGTCAAACATTACATATCGTATCATTAGCTACTATATTTTTTCCGTATAAATTCTCTGCTTGTATAAACGGGTCATCTAAAGTGGATTACAAGTCTCAGCTACAAGCAAACTTTATCCTGGCTTGTTACTTTCAAGTGAAAAAGTTTGAAGAAGATTTAATAATATTAGAAATTTCACGGCTTTTATCACGTAACTATTCCGTAACGATTCCAGCAAAACCCTAGCAAAACCCTAGCAAAACCTAGCTCTGCAACAGATACAAAATAATATCAATGTGTGAATAATATTTACCAGAACCCACATAGAAATAGCATTATTATTATTATTATTATTATTATTATTGTTTTTTAACCCTGGGCCCCTTTACCAGAATATCATAGTTGGCACAATGGGGCTCTTCAGACCACGCTGGTATAAATATGTTTTGCGAAGAATCTATTGACTTTTTTAAATTACAAAAAATGCACGTTGTTTTAATAGATTTATGAAAATATAATATTTAGTAAGAAAAAAATTGTGGAAATATATATATCTTAATAAAAAAGGTTTTATCCTCAATTAATTTCCCGTCGAATGCGTTTTTACACAATAGAATGGGAAAAATGGGTGAACAAAAAGTAAATATGATGGTATGATTAAGAATGAAGAAAAAGCCAAAGTAAGCATTAAAAAATAAATACGATACCTTACCTTATAACAAGATGAATACCTACAACGAATAAGCACATGAAGTAAAGTCCATTCCTTCCATGAATCGTTCAATTTGTACTTTGCGTTATCTGTGTTGTGGTTTTAAATTAACACACATCAAGGCAAAGGTTTATTTGAAAAAAAAAGGGATTACTGGGTTGGATTAAATGACGGTGACAGAAGTTGAATGAATCAAAATGTACAATTTAAATGAAACTGTAAAGCTTTCGTTGAAGCTTTCAAACTTCATGACCTAGTCGATTTTTGAAGAATATTTTTTAAAACCTTGTTTCAGTAAAATTTAATAAAATCTGTAGAATAACTATTCTTTTACTTTTTTCCTATTTTTAATTGCGGATAAACTTTATAAATGTATAAAAGAAATTGAATGACAAGATACAAAACTTGGAATCCAGAGAAAATCATTTTTTGAGAGATTAATTATAAGAATTATTAATATTATCCCGACCAAAATTTGAAATTAAGATTTTGGGTGCTTTTCTTGCTTTTTTCTACATTTTTGGAAAATCCTTTTTTTTGTAATTTGTGGGCTCGCTTACAACTTTGGAAATATTTGAAAATACAAAAAGTTGATGGACATTTAAATATTCATAAGCTGGAATTTCATGAGACTTGTAAAAATTTGAAACCTAATCTCAAAGTCTTCATTATTTCTAATTTTTAAAAATTAGCTTTATGTAAAGGAGCTAAACAATTTTAAATATTTTATTTTTAAACTGTGCAAAAACTTCTGAAATTGTGTCATAAAATTAAAAATGAAGCACAGCGGAATCAATGCCAGAGTATTTGGTGGTAACATAGCATAGTCTCTGTACTTTTGAGAACCGAACAGAAATATTTTTCAAAAACGACCGATGTCAGCTTTGATTTTGCGGCATAAGGAACCAATAAAAAAATTGCACACATAAACAAAATCATTCCGAGTGTTGCTTTTGTCTCTTAAAAATTTTTACAACAGCGAATTCGTTATTTTGAGAGAAACCCGTAGTTGTTGTTTTCTTCCTGTGTAAGAACACATGAAAAATATTTGTCACATTATTAGTGAGAATAGCAATAATCATAACGATAATAATAACTCATGCAAAATCCTCTCAAACAACAGCGATATGGAATCAGAATAGGACAAATCGAAAAAAAAAGAACAATTATCATTTTTATTGTCTGATCCCACAAATATGTTCAAGTATGTTTAATTGATTTCCAAATTTCTTTTTAATTGTCTTCCTACCAATAAAAATTAACTGTACAAGGTTATCGCGCGAGGTATTAGTTATTTTCCAATCAAATGTATATCCTTCAGTAATCTAAATTACACTAATTAGGGCATTAATTTTCTCTAGATGGAAATGTTTTGCCTCTTGGCTATTCGCAAACAGAAGTTTGCACAATGAGTAGACAAATAAGGAAATGAGGGGATAAATACTACATTTAACAACAATTAATGAATATTGTTTTGGGGAAGAAAACTTCCTAAAAAGTTTCCATGATGAAAATTATCATGCTGATAGCAAAGATGCAAATTCATCCCAAGGAAAAAATGCCCTAACGCCTAATGTTGTATATAATGACGAATGATAAGATTAAAAGAAGAAAATTGTCTATTGTTTTTTTTTTCTGTTCTCTCAATTACATATATAATATTTGAAATTCCTCTCAATTGTTGTTGACGTCCATTATCGTAATTTTTGTCGAATTGTCTTCCTATTATTTATAACTATTTTCTTTCACCCGAAAATGGAATGAAAACTTTCCAAGTAAGGCTTGAAATGTTCTTGTACAGAAAATAATTGGTATCTTTTTTATTAGAACGGAATTTATAGTATCATTTACTCACAAACTACTTTGTTGCAAAATCGCAACGAATTCGTGTGGAAAAAGTGGATAAATTTTACATTTCTAGAAGATGGCCAAAAAAGGAAATTTGAAAAAGAGAATAAACTCAAGATTTTAGTTGCGGAATTCTGCATCAATTTTGACAATCAATATTTCCCAATTAATATGTGAATTAATTGACAAATATATCGTTATCGTGGAATTTGATTAATTTTGGCACAATTTTAAAATTTTACTGTACAAAGTAAACGATTGTTCATTGTCCTCATTAATTTAGTTATTTTTTGCTGATCCGAAGAGGGACAATTTTTTAGAGTCTATTTGTTACCGTAATATTTATATTTCTCAATATTGGAACTCCACTTGCAATGGAAATTTTACAAAGTAGCCGAAGAAATTGATCACCTACGAGACAGCAAGTAATTGTTTCAAGCTTCGAACGTTACAATATTTTCTCAACATTTTTCGGTTCATTTTAGGTTGATCTAAATTTGGAAATCCAGATACATCAAATATCTAAAATTAAAATATTAAAAATATTTAAAAAATCAAATATTCAAAATTTGTCTGTTAATTCACATATTCAGAAAGAAATAAATAATAAATATTGGTACCATCTCTTAAAAAAATCCAATTACTCTCATCAAGACCATTGCAAATCTTCGGGTAACGTTAAAACTGCCTTTGAAAAATGTACCTATCTACCGCTAGTAAAAGTCTTACTTGAAATACATGAAAAATTCAAACGTTAGCAATTAGTTAGTAGGTCAAATGACTCAAACTATTGCATTAGTAAGTAATAGAAGATTTCTGTTATAACAAGTCATATGTAACTGTTAAACTGGAATTGAACTTATCCTTAACTTTCTTTATTACTTGTTATAATATCATAAATCAGTTCGACCTTAACTGATATTATCTTCCTCAAATCTTCTTAGACAAATCAGATCGTGAATTAATGGTCGTTTCTTCTCCTGTTTGTCTTTCTGCTATGCAAGGAGATCAAGCAAATCCGCTTGAATTTACAATTATATTCTTATATTGGTACAAATTCAATACCTAATACCACTAAGAAAGGAGCTACAGAGTTAAATCCATTTCGACTCCTTTTCAATTCATTTTTCAAATGGTTTTTAATCGGAGTTAATGAAGTCGTAAAATTGTTTTTACTTGTCAAGAACACACACTCTTTCCATCGCTAAGATTATATTATATCAAGTATCCGTTATTTTTTATTATTTTACTATATAGGTACTGTATACTTCCTTGTTGCTGGTCACTGCAATAGATTTTTCTCTTGCCCAACATGGCACGTTGCTTATCTTTCTCTTTATAAAGAAACACACTTGCAAACCAATCAAAATTCCAAACTAGGCAGGATTTTAGTTGATTGTATCGAAATTCGGTAAAATTCGGTACCGGTCCAATTTTATTGTGGAAAAAAAAATTATATATGGAAAGAAAAAAATACATATCTACATAATTTTAGGGAAAATCTTTTTTTTTTTCATTCATTTCTCCCATTTGACAATGAGAAAACTTTACACCGTGTCATAGAAAACAATTTAGTCAATAAATATAATATTCCAACTACCAGCAAATACTGTCAAATTATTATTGACAAATTATTATTATCATTCATTTGAAATTCATAAAAAGATTCCGAATGGGTTTTGTACAAATTTTCGATACAAGCAACTACGAAAGCTACCAGAAACGGTCCCAAGCGAAGCATTTTTCTGAATACCAGTATTCACTCGTCTCAATGGCACTTTTTACCCATGGAAACGAGTATAAGGCATCAAGAAAAAATGCATCACCCGAGACTTGAAAATAGTGAACTACAATAATGTGACTAAAATGAAGGTAGTTCCTATGTTCAATCGTTTCCCACATTAACTATAGCAGCACTCTTTAGCTTTTGTCACTAAATTAAGTTTAGTTATGCCCGTACCTAAAAGTATCACGCCTTAAACCGTTAATAATTAATTAATTAATAATATAATGTTTCTGTATAGCTATATATACGTATCATACACTATCAAATCGCGACAATAGCGACAGTAAATAATTTAATCAACTTTATCTTTTTTTTTTGTTCTTTTTTTATTTATATATGTATAGTATGCATTCGTTCGAGCGGTGCCTTGTGCAGTTTTTCATAATGTCTACCTACAAATGACTCTCTTAAACTTCACAATTTTGGTCAGTCTTGTTGCGTTTACAAAGGCTTCAAAAAGAGTAACTTTTTTTTTGTCTCTTGTTTCTCGTTAAGTTCATTTGTCTACCCGTTTGGTTTTGGATTGTAATTACGTTTCATACAAAATGTTGAAACACTTGATTCCACAAAAGAAATCTATAAATATTTTCTACCTTTTATTCTCTGACTTACGAATTTCGAGATATCACGTTTTGAGATAAGTCTGAACACAAGTTTCGAGAGAAAGATGAAATCTGCTTTCGTTCCTTTCGTTAATTCATTAATATTTATTACGGCAATTGCACAAATGCAAATATAACTCAAGAGAGCATCAGGATGGAAATTTAAATCTTCATTTCAGGGGTATAAGCTGAAATTGTCTTACAATTTGTATTTGAAAAGTCGATGAAATTTAAGAAAGTTTCAAGTTTCAAGTTTAATTTACTTCCGCCCCTATTCAGGACTTTTCGCTGCTAAAGAAGATTCTTCGTATCCTGTTCCATCTTTGTCCCATAAAATTTATATAGTTTCATAACTTCTTTCACTAGGAATTTGTTATAAAATTTAATACCTTTATGGTAAACAAGTCCAAAAAATCAATTTGAGAATGATGACATTCTTCTGCGAGTTTGGATTTAATTTTAATAATAAATACATTTACTATCGCTCCATTATTTCTAATTGGGACTCAAATGATGAAGGAACCATAAATTATTAGTGAAAGTATGGAGTTTACAAAAAGAAAGAATCTAATTTTAAAATACTATGAAATTAGACTGATTTCAAAAATTTAAGAACCTAAAAAACTTTCCATTTTCCTTAAAGAAAATCGAATCAAATTCATTATAAACATTTCAACCGGAAATCAATTGCAATTTCAATACAAATGAGGTCAAGATTTTACGTTATATCCAGTTAAAATTTCGAAGAATTTTTCTTTGAACTTTTCCAGGTTTGAGACATTAAGAAGATACGTTTGTATTAAAAATTTTACAATGTAGATTACTTCTTTTTTGATTCATAAAAAACTTTCTAGATTTTCACAGGAAAAAAAATTTCAAACCATAGATGAAAGCAGATAATTCCAACATCATTAAGATACGCTTGAAACTTTTCTCTCTTAAATCCCACCTATTTCTGATTTCAGATTATACAGATTCAGTCTTTTAAAGCTTCAGCTCCACCTTGTATTACTCCAACCACGAGTGTCTTCTCCAGATCTTGTAACTAGCCAGCTTTAAAAGACCTACCCTGTGCAAAGATATATCAATTTCATGAATTCAGTGACATTAAAATTCGATATCTTGTCAGATTTGAAATCCAAATTAGCGTTAAAATCTCAGGATAATCCTGAACGTGTTCTACCTTTCTTTTTTTATTAATATTCTGTCGGTATAAAAAAAGAAGTAGGATACGAACGATTTGAACTACTAGATTCTATAAAATGACGAATATGTATCTTGATTTTCAAAACAGGTAGGTGAACACAAAGCTGTAATTAACAATAACACCGATCGATCGTATTGCATTTAAAATATTAAACGAAATCAGTGCTTTAATTAAGAATCAATGTCAAATTTTTTTTTCTATATATATATATATGAACAGCAGATTGCAAAGTTGCTGCTGTATTTAAGGAAGTATGTGGCCCACAAAGAGAAATTATACTTGCAATATTAAATTCGAAAATTATGAATTATTCTTTTTCTTTTGTTATTAACTCACTTCCTTGCTAAAAATTAAAGCACTGTTTTGTTAAAATTAAAGAGGATTTAGATATGGACTGCAAGACTAATTGTCAAGAGAATGAGGAGATTTTAATATTGTAGTTACTGTTGTTTGCAATATGTCACAAAGCCTTCACAATCCATATCACTATTTATGTTATTTTTTTTTTACAAAACCCATTTCATTTTCTCCTTTTAAAAAATATGAAACACAATAAACAAGTGTGATTAATGTAAATGAAATATTTGCAATCCACATTGTTTCTCATCAAATATATCCCATGTTTTTCATTCATTCTTGTCTATTATTTAACACTAAGTTATTTGCTAGAGAGGAAAAAGAAGAAAAGATTAAGAAAACTATATGGATTGCAAATACTATCACATGTGATGTCTATATCACATAGATCTGTTACAAGGCCGTTATACCTTCAATATACAATTCACACATATAAGGTACACATAGAAAAAGGTTTAAGCATTTCGAACGTCAGTGCTTGAATGTTAAATTCATTTCCATCGTGTCTTTCAATTTATTCCTAGAAATTCATTGAATTACTTTTTATGCGACAGTTTCGGTAATTAAATTTACAGTAAACGAGTATGAACCAGGAAATGTAGTACATTTTACAGTTTTTTTTTTTGGAAAATTGAATAGGGTGATTCACATGTGGGTTATTTTATGTATTGCTGATACTTTGCATGGACATGATTGGAAGTATCCTTTTCCATTTTTATTCATGCTTTTTGAGAGTACTTTAATGGAGTTCTTGAAAGATATTCACAAACCAAGCCATTGGTCAACACAATTTCTGTTAATTGACCAAAGACGTCATTACATAATTACAATTAACTTTAGATTTTGGAGTTATTCGCTCTGAAAGTCGTTTGAAATCGAGTTGATGACTCCGAATAACTTCAAATAACTCTCATTTAATCCACATTTCGTTTAATTTGGAGTATCAACAAAGAACTCCACTATTTCCTATGAAAAGATCGTTCCCGCAAAACTTCTCCATAAAGACCCCAGTTTCTGCGAACTTTTAATGAATCTTACAATGTTTTATATGTAAAAAGCTTTCTATGTTCCTCTCCATTCTACTACATAAATTTCTGACAACATATATACTCCCAAAGTTCCCTAAATTTAATTAGTTGTTTTTAATCGTCATAGAAATCTAATTATCTTGAAACTGTTACATAATACATTTTTTCAATAGCAATTGTGGCATTTATTTGGGGGCCCCCAACGAGGCACAATCTCTCCCAAAATAAATACTGCCCCAAATGTTTATACAAATGTTGAAAGATACAATGAAAAGTTGACTCTTTATCTTAAATACACTTATACATCTTGAACGAAAGGGATGGGGAATCTTCAGGAAACACTTTTTATTGTTTTTAGATGGGAAATAACATTAAATTTGAGGGGTACAGGTAAAACGGTAAGTGCGTGATATTGTGCTGGCGTTTGGCTGAAAGAACTACGTAAGTATGCAATCAAAATCCAAATGGAGGAGGAAGACGTATTATGCGGATATATATATATATATTTTTCAAATTTTGCTTTGCTTTAAGGTGAACGAGCCATCAATCCACGCACTATCGACTTCTTCAAGTTTTAGCAGTGAATCAGGTCCACACTTCGGCTTCTTAGTTGCATTCACTAAGGATAAATATTAATAACAACAACAGTCATTAAGCCAAACCAAAAAATATTGCTTTCTTTTTATCAGTGTGGGAATGAGTGCCGTATCGTGTATATATAAACACCAATGTTTCTTATTTTTTTAGACACACACCTTAACAGATAAGAACGTTGAAATGTCAAGAGTCTAATTGACCACTTAACCAACGCTTTCAAGGCATGCATACATTTCATGACTAATAAATGTTACTTCAGTTTGTCTTAGACTGAATTTCAAAGTTTCTGTTTATCACACATATAAATGATCATTTTTGGTCAGCTCGTTTATGTGCTACTTTTCGCAAAACAAGGAAATGTCATTGGTGCTCTATGTTAACCCTCGGGGCACATACAGGACCCTGTATTAGAAAATATACAGAAAATAAAAAAAAAACAGATTATGTAAACATTATTAAAATAATTACAATTGATTTCCAATATTGCCTTTCTGTGAAAAAAAAATTGCTTTTCAGGAATTTTTTTTGTTTTAATATTTCTAATCAAGCATTTGAACTGGAGACATTGATTCTATGATATTCGAAGAATATCTGAGAATTTTTTCAAATTCGATAAAAAAGAAAATTGATATGATGAAAAATTGCCAGACCAAAATGATTCATTTATGTCTAATAAATGTGAAATTAAAGTGTCTGTCTAAAATCGATGTGTGCATGCAAAACCATACATTTTCCAGAAATTTGTGTACGTGTGTGTAAACAGATATTATTGGAAAAGAAATGAACTTTGCAATAACGAGAGTGCCGCTTTTTTTAAAATTATGTTAATTTTGATAACTTCAGTTTCGAAATTGGAAGTCTAATTGAGTATGCAAAGAAACTTTTAGCGCATAACGAAAGAAAAAAATGGACGAGAATGAATGCGACTCATTACTTGCAGAGCAATTTTTCCAATAATATCAAATATTTATGCGGAAGTATGTAGTGAAGGTAAAGTATTATGTAAAAGAAGCTACCATAAAAACCCAAGAATAAAGGAATAAAATGATGTGTAATATTTATAATAAAAAGTATTTCACCAGCGCATTCTCTGAGCAAAGTCAAAAATAATAAGCATCCAAGAAAAAAGCCATAGTATATACAGCCTCTGTGTTACAATATATGTACAATTCAATTTATGATCGACACACAGCAAAAAGGACACCTATTTACCGTAGATAGTATACTACATTTACTCTATAGTATTTGAAAAAGTTGACTTACTCTTGGTTTATTCTTTTTTTTTTGTTAATGAATGTTAAACATATCATACATGGCCCATTGTACCATTCTTTGCCCCTTTAATTGATTAGCCAAAACGTACCACAAAGGAAAAGACAAATTTAAAACTAGGAATATAAAAGGTAATTTAAATACTCTATATTCAGAGAATTTAAAAGGTCACAAACATTATCTCGTTAAATGCACTACATACTAGCTTTGAATTTAACGAACGCTTTGTTCGTTTCTCTTCAATGACGCATTTCCAATATTTTGTTAAACCAAATGTAATTACAAAAATTATTCGTTTTACTAAAATTCCGTTTTTTTTTGTCATCTTGGAATTTTTGCATAGGAAAATTCGAGGTCAATTGAATATTGCACGAAACAAATTTATTTGCAAAACAGTTTGCTACTTCCTAACGATTTAAGGACACTTCTGAAATGTTCAGTTTTTTTTTGTTGATCAAGTTACAATTTCTTCATATACACCGAGCAGAAAGTATGTGAACATGGAATTTGAAATACGAAAATTAGCTCAACTTTTATGGAAGAAGTTGTTCATCAATTTAAGTTTTATGATAAAAACGTGTAATTTTTTTTTACAACCATTTAGCAATTATAGAAATTAGAATAGAAGTTATTTTAACTTAATTCGATTATCATCTTATAAATCGTAATTTATTCCATGTTATGGAAAAAATATTGAAAAATTGAAAATAAGCTAAGTCTGTAGGTAATGTAACGAGGAAATGTATACAGTGTATTACTTTTCGTTGCTATTGAAATCACAAATAAATAATCAGCCTTTAAAAAATTTCAATTGAATACATCAATGAAATGCCAATCCCGATTGCGGTTGTGATGAATTCATCAGATTCAAGTTACCGAATCCGATTACAAAAAAATCATTAACAAAGCAGAAAAAAATAGAAAATAAATTAAAAATCTCTACTTTACGTTTTTTAATAATTAAATGTTTCGATTTTGAATTATATAAAATAAAGTGTCGAAAAAGTATCCATGAATATACAAAATTTTCAAATCATCAATTATTAAATTCTTCTTTTGTCAACCTAATTTTCGAATTACAATTTACAAATTTATAACTTTGGTGGAACCAGTTCATAAATTTAAGATCTGACCAGCTTTGCTAATAATTTCTGCATAAATCGTTGAGTATTGAATTGAAATTAATTAAAAGTGTTTTTATATCAACTCTTCTAAACTCTTATAAATATATAGCGTCATAGTGAATAAGTTGTACTACATAGATTTACAAAAGTGCTAAAAAAAGGTGCAATGAATTAAAAAAGGGTGGGAGAAGGAAACATTTCTTTTTTTTGTCTATGGCAAGGAAGGAAAAAAAGAAAAGGATTGCAGAGGAAAAGGGAATGATTATGAAGATATTAGGGACAATTATTTCTTCCATTAGTTGTCGTTCTTTCAAAAACATACACTCACTCGTACAAAAAAGAGAAGATACGATGTGACGAATAGTTCCAGTAACTAATGAACGTTACTTTTCGTTTCCTAATGAAACTGTAATATATTTTATGTATCAAATTGGATATTCGATCGATGTGTTATGTACTGTTAAAATTATGCAATGTGTTATTATGAATGTTGAATTCAGATAGGTTCAATTCAAGAAAATGTATGAAAGGAAAGAATGAAGAAAATTGAGCAAATATTTTTTAAGTACTTTTGGTAAGCAAAAAATGAAATTTGAAGTATGTATTTTTTCAGGAAATAGAGACCACATGTTCCATATTTTGCAACCTGAGTTGGGAAATGTTTTTTTAAAGTTCTTTCCCTTAATTTCATAGGATTCAACTTTCGTTTAAAGAATTATGCTGCCAGACGTGGAAAAATTTAAAGAAAAAATTAACATTCTGAAATATTTTCAGGATTTCTAAGGATTGTAAAAATATCCAAATTCCAAATTCTCAAAAAAATTTGAGTAGTAGTATTATTGTCCATCGTGTAGAAAGTCTCCAAAATTTCTTTTTAAACAAATTTCCGAAATGTTCCAGAAACTCATGAACTTTGAGCGATTTCAAATTTAAAAATTCTCTATTGTGGGAACGTTTGCATATTTCTTTTACCAAATCAATGAAATTTAAAAAACTCAAATATTTATCCATTCTATACGACAGCAAAATCGATTGGCGAAATTTGTTTCTAAATTATGTAGAAGAAGATATAACTTCACTAAATTTCTGTGAGTCACTGGTGCTATATAGTATACCAAATATATTAATTAAAACCAGTTCTCATGAATATTTTATTGTATTTAATTGGTAATTGATTGTCGAAAGACTCTTGTAATTCGTTGTATCTGATATTTTCAATAAATTAACAAGACTTGTTTAGTTGAAAATGCTTAATTGAAATTCGAAACATTAATCTCAGATTAAATGAACATGTTAGCTCTCAATAAAAGAAGTACTCATTGTTTGATTTGAAAAAGCTATTTAAAAAACATTTGCCAATGTTTCAGAAGAAAGGCGTTTTGTGTTGGAAAATAAGATTTTGTAATCTTTCTTTGTTGTTAATGATGTGTTTTTTTCATGTTGCACTGACTAACACACCATGCGCGGCAATTAAAAAAGAAATAATAATCAGAAGTGGTCAAAAACCTCACTCGCAAAGTAACACTATTATTCGTTAATTCGTAAACCTTCCCATCAGTAAAATATAGGGAAGTGGTGGTAGTTCGTGATTCTTTCTTTCTTTTTCATTCTTTAGTTACGTTTAAATGCAACTGCAAGTCCAAACAATTCTGTTACAAGAACAATTTTCCATAGGAAACAAAAGGAAGAAAGAACAATTAGAACGACAAACAAAAACGGTGAATTAATGATAGTAAAAACGACGTTGTCCGTTAAGATTAGGAATTAATTTAAAAAAAAAAACGCGTTAATTTAGTTCCGTTCTGTTTGTTTTTAAAATATTTTGCGCTCTAAATTGGACAAACGAGTAATAGTCCAAAGAACACGGCCCACATTAGAACGATCCAATGCACGGTGTAAATTGGATTCTCACCATCTGTGATCTTTCTGGCAATGAACTTCAAGGTTTCGTCGAGAAGTACCACTGGAATTGAAAACTTCATTACCGTTAACCACTCCTCCCCTGTCAACGGCGTTACTTGGAATACGGACTGAAAATTAAAAATAAGATTTGAAGTGTTAAACATTTTTAAATGTGGAAGCAGAATTTAATGGCTCGGAAATATTATTCTTAAATTTACTCGAGTTACTGAATATTTTCTATTATTCAAAAAAACATACGCAAGTTTGGAAAGATTGCAGAATGTTTTTGAAAAATTCTCAAAAATTAAAAAATATGTGAATAATTATTTACTGTTTACATATTATTCATTTTTCCTGATTTTTTTAATTGAAACCTATATAACCAGATAATTTGATGCTTTACATCTTGTATTACTTTACAAAAATAAAATAGAGACTTGAATGGAAAAACAAGAAACTTTCTGTTAAATTTAAGTATAAAATTATATTGAACACGTTAAGTTTTAATAAAAAATATATAAAATCAAATACTTAATTAATTTGATTTGTTTAAAATACATACCGAGAGAACGTCAACGTAAAGGATAACAAAGTGGAGTGTGAACGATAGAGCCATGGAGGCGATGAGCCACAAGTTGGACCATGGTGGCATAGTGATCAAGGACTGATTCTCAGACAAGCTATAAAAACGAAATAGTCATGTAGTAAAATTAGAAAAGAAATTTGATAAGAGAGATAACAGAAATAAGATATAACGACTGGAAGCTTTCTGAAACCACACAGGAAGACAAAGTACATTCCGTTAAATTTCATCTTCTGAAAAATTAGGGGACAAACCAAACACTATCGTTATTTCAAATGAAGTTTGAAACGTTTCTCCGATGATATTATTCTCCTCGCAACCTGAAAGTTCTATTTTCGAGGCTGTTCATAATACGAATTTCAAAGATGCAAAGAACCGATAGGTCTGAACAAATATCGAAAATAGTTGATTATTGAATAATACAGTTGCTTAAGAACGTATCAGCATTTTTAAAAAAATGAGACTTTGAAATTCTCACTACTAAAATCAATCTAGTTTGCATATTACAAATTAGGTTGATATTTTTTAAAATCGTGGAAAAGTGCTCTTTCAAATTGGTAATAGTCATATATATATTCAAGAACACCTTAAGTTGTTGACCCACTAAATCTTTTGGCATTCCATCAATTTCAATGTGAATCTCTGTTTCAGAAACGTTGCAGACTTTAGTCACACTTTCATTATACCTGTTCATAGCGTTCAACATCTCAATAGTGACAAGGACGGATAAAGCCATAGTCATAGGATGTGGGTCAGTGAACACTTTGCAGTCGACTCCCTTGAACTCTTCACCACCACCGATGCAAGCCAAGTGATGAGTCTTTGAAACAATTTTTAAATGAAATTAACCCATAATTGAATTGAGATGAGTTGCAATTAGACGTTGTGTAGAAAAAATTACCAAACTTATTATTGCAAACATTCACGTTTGCTATTTTCATCTCTCATTTAAACGCTATTTTAGCAAACTTGGGGAATATTGTTGGTTTTTTAAACGTTAAGGTAATGAAAACTAGTCCGAATGAACTATTGCATTTAACATAAATGATATAATTAACTTATTTAACTTTAATCACTTAATTAACATTAAATAATCTATCAAAATGAAATACTTGGAAAAAGTTTGGTGACAAAATTTTAAGGCTACTAATTTAAGAGTTCATTTTCTAAAAAAAAAATAGAAAAATTTTGCAAATGAAACCACGATGTACAAGAGAAAAATTGGGACTTCCCTATATTGCTAATATTGTAACAGAAACGTGGCATTATTATAAAACATTTGTCAACAGCGAGAATTGGAAAAAAAAGTAACGAATTGTGACTTTACCAATTGGTAATAATTCATTTGAGGTCCGTTAGGGCTGTACAAGAACCACCAAGCAGCAGATCCAACAGTTGCGGCACCAACATATCCACCGATAGCCAAGTAACGGAAGAAAAGCCAACCAGAGATGAGGGATTCGTCAGCTTTTCGGGGTGGCTAAAAACAATCGTAGAAAAATATTTATTCGGCTCCTTTGACTTTCCAGCGTTCGGGTAAAACATGTTATATCAAAGAAATTTGATTGAATATTTTGATAAAACATAAGCTTACTTTGCTCATAATGTCAAGATCAGGTGGATTGAAACCAAGAGCAGTGGCTGGAAGACCGTCAGTAACAAGATTAACCCAGAGAAGTTGAACTGGGATCAACGCTTCAGGAAGACCAAGGGCAGCAGTCAAGAAAATGCTGCAAATGATATTCAATAGATGTAAAGATTGATATACTCATCATCAGCGTTAACTACGTAATTTATGCACAGTTTGTATTTAATATTGATTGACTTACCTCACGACTTCACCAATGTTGGAAGAAATAAGATAGCGGATGAATTGCTTCATATTGTTATAAATAGCACGACCCTCTTCAACAGCGGCTACAATAGACGAGAAGTTATCGTCAGCTAACACCATCTCAGATGCGGATTTTGCCACCGCCGTTCCTGAACCCATAGCGATACCGATCTCAGCTTTTTTCAAAGCTGGGGCGTCGTTTACACCGTCTCCTGTCTGTAAGATCATTGGAAATTATTTGTCTGACAGATTCCATGGGTACAATTTGTAATTTACTTATTTATTGTGACTGCAAATGAAACTTGGAAATCGCATTCATTTAAAAATTTACTGCCACGTAGTCAAATTTTCTAATATAAAATTCAAATTGTCTTCACTATCCGTAACTCTTTGAATCATTTAAGTATGCTTCCAACCAAATCACGAGTTATTTTATTTTTAAAAAATTGTTTCAATACAAAATTACAGATACCAAATTTCCAGAAAATTCGACTTTGTTTCTAGTTGGTGTGAAAAATACGATCTATGCGTTTCCAAGACTTATACATCCATAAGTTTTATTTAATTATTAATGGCAACAAAAGTTCCTTCGGGTTACTAACCATGGCTGAAATCTCGTTCATGCTTTGCAAGAATTCAACAATTTTCGACTTATGAGAAGGCTCAACCCGCGAAAATAGCCGGGCCCTGGCGCAAGCTGCTTTTTGCTCGGCAGGTGGAAGATCGTCGAATTCGCGTCCAGAATATGACTTGCCGGTGGTATCTTCATCTTCACCAAAGACACCAATGCGTCTGCAGATAGCTTCGGCAGTAGCTTTGTTGTCACCAGTAATGACAATAACGCGGATACCAGCAGCACGACACCTTACGATAGAGTCGAATACTTCTTTGCGAGGTGGATCGAGCATACCGACAACGCCAATGAATGTCAAATCCCTCTCGTATTTGTAGAATTTCGTAGAATCTCCAAGATCCATCTCCTCGGGTTTCATGGGATGGTCAGCCGTGGCGAGCGCTAAGCAACGAAGTGTATCGCGTCCAGTACCATATTGTCTCGTTAATTCCAAAATACGATTCTTTAACGCCGAAGTTAAAGGTACTTTTTGGGATCCAACGCGTGCATGCGAACACCTATCTAATACGCCTTCGGGAGCACCTTTAACGAATAATTTCGGACCAGTTCCCAGTTTCGTTGGTTTCAATGGTGTGCAGTAAGACGACATGGATTTACGATCGCGTGAGAATTCCAATGTAAATTCCTTCTTCCATTTGGTCTCGACGTCTTGCCTAACTGCAATGGCGGCGTTTCGTCTATCAAGACCGCCCTTTGATACTCCAAAGGGATTAATTTTTTCAGCAAGTACAATCAAAGCAGTTTCCGTGGCTTCGCCGACCTTTTCGAAGGCTTGTTTAAATTCATTAAAATCGATCGCAGAATCGTTGCACATAATACAGATTGTACCAATTTCGTGCAATGTCTCGAATTCTTGTCCCTTGACTTTTTGTCCCTTCAAGAATATATCGCCAATGGGCTCATAAGTTGATCCGGTAATTTCGAATTCGTGGAATCTACTGTCGTCGCCGTCAGCTTTTTCGAAGATAAACATACTGGAATTTTTAAAAATATTTTTAAAATATATTACATTATAAATGATATTAGAATATTTTTTTTTTGTAAATTGGATTATATCATATTTCCAGCAGACAAAGGTAAGGGATTTAGGGACAAACGCGTATCTTGGTTTGATTTTTCAAAATTTTGCCTCACAAGTAACAATAGAGAACACGAGTAAGACAAATATTTGAAAATCCGGAAAAATATGCGTTTTTTTTTTTTCAAAAGCAGAGCGTGGGTTGAAAGAGCTTATACCAGAATAAAATACTCACCGGCTAACGGACATTTGATTGGTAGTCAAAGTTCCAGTTTTATCGGAACAAATGACAGATGTGCAGCCAAGAGTTTCAACGGAAGGTAAGGATCTTACAATAGCGTTCTTTTTGGCCATACGACGAGTACCCAAAGCCAAACAAGTGGTAATGACAGCGGGTAAACCCTCGGGGATGGCAGCTACGGCAAGAGCTACAGCAATTTTGAAATAATAAATAGCTCCTTTGATCCAAGAGCCACCATGAGCAGGGTCATTGAAGTGTCCAATGTTGATAGCCCAGACAGCAACGCAAATGACGGAAATAACCTTCGACAATTGTTCACCAAATTCATCTAATTTTTGTTGCAATGGCGTTTTAATTTCCTCGGTCTCTGACATCTCCGTGCGGATTTTACCAATAGCTGTGTTCAAACCGGTTCCAATTACTACACCACGAGCTTTTCCTGCTGCTACATTTGTACCAGAGAAGAGAATATTTTTCTTATCCTGTAACGAGGATAAAAGATTTTGTAGAATCCTGAAGATGTAATTAAAAATAGTCAATAGATAAAAGCAGAGTTGGGAAGGAATTCAATCTAACCTGATTGACAGCACGTGGATCAGGTACGGGATCCGT
Source organism: Gasteruption jaculator (assembly GCA_949825005.1). NCBI lineage: Eukaryota > Metazoa > Arthropoda > Insecta > Hymenoptera > Gasteruptiidae > Gasteruption > Gasteruption jaculator. The sequence goes on from OX463774.1 coordinate 7,854,707, forward strand.
GTGTTTGATAACGGAGACAGATTCACCAGTCAAGATAGACTGATCGATCCTGAGAGTGGTAGAGAAAATCTTGGTAAGACGAATATCAGCAGGTATTTTATCTCCGACCGATACTTCAACTATATCACCAGGAACGATTTCTTTAGCACGAATCCTTTGGACACCAGCTTTATCTCCTCGCACGACTTTACCCATTTCAGGTTCATATTCTTTAAGTGCCTCAATAGCTGATTCGGCATTTCTTTCTTGCCATACACCAACGACGGCGTTGGCGATGAGGATGAGCAGGATAACGAAGGGCTCAACGAACGCCGTAAACGCATCATCGTGCTCTTCAAATAAAGCTAATACCTGTCAAAGAAGAAATTGAAAGAACTTCTAATTAGAAAGAAATTGATTTTTCAGAAATTAGTTAAATCCTGGAATTCTTAAGAGAAAGAATTGCAAAATAAAGACAGAATATTGGGTAAATTTATAATTCCGAAAATGCTGCCACAAATTTCTTGAGAGACAAAAGCTAAAATAAGTAGTTACATTTTTAAGAAATAATACATACGAATGAAATAATAGCGGCTAGAAGAAGAATCTTAACTAGAAGATCGTCAAACTGCTCCAGAACAAGTTGCCAGATGGATTTACCTGTAAAAGTTTCAATTACATATACTGTAGAAATTACATAATGAAAAGAAAAAAGGTGAAAATTTCTTTACACTCTTTAGATAAGGTAGTTATTATAATTGCAGTCGAGAAAAAATTGAGCATAAACTAGGTAGGTGATGTCTTGATTAATTCTATATTGACCCAATAAGTGATAAGCTAATAAATGAAGAAGAAGAAGAAGGAATATGTGAGAAAAACTACAGAACTGAAATCTAAAGAATAAAACGTCATTTGTTGGGACATGGTCTTGTTGTCCTTGATAGCATGTGCCTTTTGCGAATACTACAATTGACGTCATATCATTGCCGTACAGTATAAAGATTTCATTGATATCGTGTGCATGGGAATCTAACGGAATGTGAATGACAAGTAAAATGAAATTTTGATTACAACCCGGAAATGGTTTACAGTGACAAACTAACGAGCTCATTTTACATTTGAATCAGTTGAGAGTGGAGACCAACAATTTTTGATTCTGTTAAACTCTCAGAACAGATTACAAGAAATAAATTTTAAAAAAATACTAGATATGAAGATGTTAAATAAATGTCTCCGTTCCAAATTTTAATACAACCTTTTCAATCCATTCTTCGGAACTGATTACTCTATAAAATAATAAATAAAATTCTTTAAAATAAAATATGAAGCTCCACATTAAATTTTAAGTAAATTTTTGAATCAAACATAAGTTTACTGAGAAAAGTATTGTTCTATGTATAACTGGTCCCAAATCTTAGCCATTCCACCTAGAATATAATAAATAGCCAGTAGATAAAATATGATTACTCTTATTAACATTCCTGAAGTAAGTGAAAATTCCATTAGACCACTTTGATAATAATCTGTGGGTTCTTGTTATCTCAACATTTCAGCAATCAAACTGAAATATTTTCTTCAGTGATCCAATCCCCCGCATTATTTTTCCATGACTTCTCCCTTACACAAGTACATCATGAAATACGCAAAAGATTAAATCTAAGTGGATGTATATAAGGTATTACAAGATATATAGTATAGAAAGAGTATTGCAAATGTAACATATCTTAATTTAATAATATCCAGCAAATATTGAAGGTCGTGAGTACGAGGATACGTGTATGATGAACGCCACTGCAAATTGCTGTGCAGGAATGGTACACGCGGTTGCCTTGTGAAGAGTTATATACACTCTACATGAACATAAAGCTTATACCGATCCACGAAGCTAAAGGTTGGCCTACTTTGATAGCATGCAAAATGCATCCCATAACGTCATAAACCTTCTTCAACAATCAAAACCCTGATTAAAGCATTTTTAAAGGGTATTTAAAGCTCTTCATAATCACTGAAGTAAAATGTTTAACGCCATTTTCATCCAAGACTGTAGAAATAATACACAAGCTATGAACCCTAATTGTTGTATCACTCATTTTCATTCATTCACAAGATTACTTGATTGAGATCATCAATGAAATAAAGACAAGTACCATTCTCGTTTGAATTCAATTGACCCCATAAACTTCTGTTATCAACATTTTCGTATAACTTCGTTTGTTTTAATTTTGCTGATTATTCTAATAAGGGAAAAAATTAAAGTACCGTCTTGTAATTATAAATAGTTGCCGAAGAATCGTATTTCTGTGCTGTACGATTTTTTAAATAAATTTTTCAGAAACTGAAAACGTTTTTTTAGTGACATAAATAAAATAATTTAACTATTTCTCATATTCTTTAGAAGAAGAAAAAAAAAAACAAACGTACCGTTTTACAATTTTTTCACGTTAAATTTTTATGCTTTCGACAAGTGTTAAAAAAAAGTTTCAGATTAATATATTTTCCTTTGAATACTGGTGATGGGTAGATTTAAATTTGCGGTGAACAAACTTGAATATGACTTCAAGCTTAGGTACTTGGCTGAGTGATATAAACAGCACTTTTGTGCAAATACTTGTTGCACGGCTTTGTAAGTTTGAGGGTCAGTTTGCAAATGAGGATTTCATAATATTAAACATCGACTATATTCATGCACTGGATTTTGTAAAAGCGCTACTCACACTTTTTTTGTTTAAAAGTTTTTTTTGTTTCAAAGTTGTTCCAGACATTTAAAAAAACATGAGTTCAGTGATTTTTAAGTAATCATAAGAAACTTCCAGCAACAAAATTTTGTGATAGAATTAAATTGTAAAAAATGTTTGCTGACCTTCGAAATTATTGCATATATTTTTGTAACTTGTAAATGAGAATTTTTATGGCAAGAGCCTCTTCCTTTTATTTTTGCAAATATCAAAGAACAAAAATGAGGAACGCAATTAGTTTTACTAAATGATTAATTTCATTAAATATGCGACCACAAATTAACTGAAGCATTATTTGGATTTTTATTTGATAAATATTAATTTTTCCCAATTGCACATCTATCGAAAGGCGTGTCCCTATTAAATTTATTCCTAAAATATGAACTGTTGTACTAGAAACTAAGAAAGGAGATTTAAAAGTACTGTATAAGAATATAGGGATATACTTTCCAACAGCAAGAACGTATTTAAAAGAATGTGGCATGTACAGTAGAGTAAGAATTAGAAGCCATGGTTTTACTTGTTTGAAAAGCTCCGGAAGAGAACCTATGACTGCCAGATATTGACAATCATCGATATAACAGTTTACTATTTGAGATTGTAATAGTTCTGTTTTACACGAGTGCTTCTAATAAAAAAATACTGAGCAGTATAGTCGCTGATAGTCGAGTATCACGTGAATCTTACACATGCTTCCACATGCCTCTACTTTACAAACAAGTGTATTTGAATGTCTAAGTTATTTGGGATAAGAATCAAAAAATTCTTCTTTCAATAAATCAACTGTATTTGTGAATAATTTCGTTCTTCTTCTTCCCCTCAAAGATAATTAGTGAATTCTACTTAAAATGATACCACGAAAATTCATAAACCCTACAAAATTGACTGCTGCTCGTCTGTCGAATTTAAAATAATTGGATATATCTTGAACAAGGAATACTTACCCTCCTCAGCAGGCAATTCTGAAACAGAGTAAAAGAAAATGATTAGTCATTTAGTTTCACCTTCAAATAATCATAAGTTTAAAATGAATATAATGGTATTGGAAAATAATCTGTATAGAATATCGCAATGGTTTGAATGTATATGTGTGCGTGTTCGGAAATATCCCCTTTAAGATACTTCAGTTGAAACTGCCCAGAGGGTGAATCGGAATAGTAGCCCTAGTCAGAATAATCTCAGCTTCACTCGACAGAATAGGGGTACAAAAAATTGTCTTTTTCATAAAACAATGTCAGGAAAATTATACATAAGGTACAGGCTGGCTTAATAATAAAGGCTAAAAGTTACTATATTATAGTATCGGGTAAGGGTGAAATAAAAAATTGGATTACCATGTATTGGGTTGACCCAAAAATGGGATAAAATTGAACGTCCAAAACTAGTGTTGGACAAGTCATTTCTAGGGGTAATTTTTTCCGTAAAATCGATTCCCGAGGTCAAATTTAATGAAATCCCAGGGAAAGTTGGAAAAAAGTAGGTTTTTTGAGGAAAAATCCTATTTCCCGTTGGATTTTCGAAACTTTGACAATGAAAATGGATTCCTCGGAAAAAAATACATCGAATATGGATCTTTCGAAGTTCCAAAAAAAAAGTTTCCAAAAGTCGAATTTTTCGGGCATACATTGGCCATAAACATTCCTATGTTTATGGTAATTTATAAGAAATTTCATTACTCTGTAAGTCATGAAATAAGTTCTTTGGGAACGATTCAAAAAATTCCTAGGAACTTTCTACAAATATCTACACACTCTTGATACTCCACAGTCATTGCGTAATTGCTTTCTTCGGATATACCTGGTTTTCCAAAACTAATGTACCTCATCCATGTTTGCAAAAAAGAAATAACACTAGACGGGTCAATGTGTTGTATGCGTATTTACGTTCTATAGCAGTTAGCAATACATACTGAAATCGATCTAACAGGACAGGTATGTCCACATGTACATGCATGCCCACACTAAAGTTTATAAATGTGGAAAAACTTTTATGGAGAACACGCGGGAAACGTGTAAACCAAGTACAGCTATGCATAACACATGTTTTGATGCACGTGCATGACAACAGTAACAATAACAATCCACACAACGCCAAACTCTACTGTGAATCGAGTGTTTAAACAAGGAAAAAGTTATTACATATATAGTAAAAAGAAGGACAGCAGTTTTCTCCACAAGCATCTCTCCATAGTGTCACTGTGTGAATATTTATCACGCGAGAATGAACGTGTTGTCATCGCAAGGACGGACAAGTATGAGAAAAAAAAAGCCGATAACAGAAAACCCGTGAAATATTCCAACAATGAAAGCGACAACTATGTTTAGCTTTCACGTTAATCTTACAACGTCCGATGATGTTAATTAATCGTACAAAAAAAAATAATTCGGTAGACGTTAGGGACTTTATAGTAATTCTTAAATTCGGACGAAGCGGACGGAATTGTCCGCTGCTTAATTAGCATAGTCACGCGGAGTTCGCGAAACGGTCAAGAGCCTACGAAGGATTCGCAGCTTTCACTCATACTCTGGGGAAATGGAAATTGCAAATTAATTTGTACAAAACTGCTGATATACACTAACTACTGTTAAATGTCCATCAATCAGTCGCGGAGAAAGGAAGAAATTTGCATAAAAGAAGACATCCCTCCCACAAACTCTGCAAAACTGACTTCTTCCGAATAGAAAGTACTACAATAGAGCACTTTCTTATTTCCCTCATCGTTTAAAGGAGTAGAAATGAATTGGTACATTTCAGTAACAAAGCCACAAGCTTTTTAATCTTAGCTTGCAAAATTTTCATGGTAAGTGGGAGTTCAAGAACCAGTAATTATTCAACTGGTTGCGCAAAACAAAGACACCGGAAATTATTCAAGGTGAATCAATAGCTCCAGAACGTTGAAAAGTTCATGCAGCATTCATTAGGTTGTAGACTTTCAATTTTTCTGACGGGTGCTGGCCATAGCAAATAATGCGAAGAATCCATTATGTACCTTTCCTTCGAACAACTCAGTTCCATCTTTATCCTGCATTTTCGAAATTGCATATTTCCACTCAAAATAAAAAGCTATCGCGTACTCGAGATAGTAATTAGCGGTTGTACAATTATAGCTGGTAATTTCACAAACGGCTAGCACAAGTGGAATAAATTACATGGAGATAAGATAAAGTGACAATAATGCTCTCATACTTTAGCGTGGAATTTTAATCAATTCATGTTTCTTTTCATTGTCAATAAAAATAATGCAGGTAATGTCAATAATGAGTCGATAAAAAATTCAGGGCTTTGACGGTAAACGTTGAAACTCTTTTTGGGAGATTCAATTATTAAACTTTGAAACGAGATGCTTCGGATTGACCTTCTTTTAGAATTTTGCAAAATGGCAGAAATTAAAATTCGTAGACTTCTTAATAGGAATCTCCTACGAAACTTGAAATGGAGAGCTAAATTTATACGTAACCATGTGCCATCACATTTACGCAACTGTTTGAAATAATACCAAGCAGAATATTTTGGTTCCATTATCCAGTGCACCCTCTGCCCCGTACTGGCTCCATCGTTATCAGTTTCATCCAACGCTGAACTCTCTACTTGGGGCTATTACACTTGATGTGATTACATATATAGAATAGCTGAATTAATTTAATTACATTCGCCAAATTCTTGTTAATACGTGTTGTCTTCATTCGACGCTAGATATTCTGCAATTTTAAGAACGAAAGCATTTTTCCGCGGTAACGATTGATGAACTGCAAAAATGGCAGTAATTAAAAGAAGAGATGTTGATTTTCTTGATCGATGACATTGCATGATTAGATTTTCTGAGGTTTAGTCAAGAGTTGATACACACACGCATGTCTGACGTGGACAGTAAAGTTCGAGCGTAAGCAAACCACGTCAGACAAGACACCGTCGACTGATTCATTATTAACAAGTTTATGTTACGAGAAAACTTTTCAACTATGCTACAACAGTACATACCCAAGTATACTGGTCGCTAACTGTAATTCACAATAAATTGATACCGAGTACAAAGCCATAGAAACGTGTATGCGAAAAAATTACTCGTGAATTTTTTCCACTCTCACAGACAAAGCTCTCAAACGGGGAAATTGAGGGTTCAATTTTTGAAGGAATATGGAAACTATGTGTTGCAAGATGGACCATTACAATTGTCAATTCTAATGTGAAGTCCGCTCCTCTAATATGATTACTATATTATAATTTAATGTTACTGCAGTTCTCACATAAATTGAATACTGTCATTCGCACACCTAACTCCAACACCAAAGTCAAGCATATGTTGAACATACTGGTACATATTGATCGATAACTCTGTTACCATGAAACATTTTCCTACACTTCAATGCATCTATGCATGCAATATCAAGTTCTATGCAAGTGCCATATTACTCAGAGTTTTTCATTGTGTGCCTTAATTTCCCGTCTTTGCAATAGCAATATGAAGTCGTTCGAAACCTCTAAGTGATTGTAGTAATTATACGAATATAAATCGCCAAAATAATAGAGCATAGAAGTTGAGATACATAATTTATGTTTTGTATAAGAAATTCAAAGGATAAAAGCTACAATGAGCAAAGCCACTTACTACTGCCTCAAAATTGATTCACAAATTTGCTACTCAAAGATTAAGCAAATTAAACAGTAATGTTTGTAAAATCGGAATTGTTAATTGTTGCGAATGTATGCCCAATTATTATAAACAATATTTTAAATGGTCCAAAATACTTACAAAGTACCAGTTTTTTTTTTATTATGAAATATTTATGTGTGTTTACCAACAGACGTATAAGTGTGTGTCTTTATATAAGGATGAACAATTTATTAAATAGACTAAAAGTTTATGGTAACTCGAGGTATGAAAATACTTAATATAATAATAGAAGCTTAACATTCTTGGACATAACAAAGTATCTTGGGTCTATATAAAGAAGTTTAGTAAAATTTTCATGGGCACAATCGGCAAAGGAATGCACTTATGCTCGTTTCATTCATGGTGCGACCTAGAAAGTTTAAGTTTAGCGAAGAAAGTATCAAGGATCGTCTAACACTTTTTACAAAAAGCTTCTATGTTTATAAAATTAGGTACGTCATATCCACGATTTCCTTACGTAGCAATCGAAAGTTTAGAGAGTGAAACGTCAAAATCGTTGACCTACAAAGTTTCATTCTGGCGAAAAATTAATTTGCGACTCGTCTTAACTTCCACTACGTCGGGTAAATTGTTACAAAAAAAGTTTTCGTTCGATATAAACATTGTGAAATCATCGTGCTTGAAACTAACAATCTTCAAAATATCAAACTTCAAAGTCTGTTCGAATTTTTAAGATTTTACTCCTGTACCAAAATAAACTGAAATCGGATCTTCCCTTCGACCTTTCCTAGGACCATAAAACCGAAGTTATAAAAGTAATTTTAAAAGATTAAAGAACACACGTTTCTTAATGTTGCGGTGTACCTTTGAAAGCCGAGAAGTGAAACATGATCTAAGATGGTATGGTAAATGTAAAATCAAGTGTTGACATGCATTGTTGTGTTTCCATCCAATAATTTGATGTTCATTAAGTAGCTATTCGTTCCTTTGATGTTACATGAAAGTAACATGTCGGTATTTCATTCCGAATTATTTCATGCTAATGTCAACAATGAGATTGATAAAAAAAATGGGTATTAAAGGAGAAACAATGTTTCAACTTCTTGTGGTTCGAATTTTTATAAACGTTTTCATTTTTTATATAAAAAGTATCCCTATAATTTCTTAAGGGAGTATTGACGGGCAAAACGAGCACGGGTAAGCCTTCAGGGCCACGAATATTACGCAAACTTACTGACGTTTCCTGACAATCTACGTCACAATTACTTAAATTCATAAATGATGCACATATAAAAATGCAAAATGAGGGCAGATTGTTTAATACATTTTTTCATAAAAAGAAACTCAGGGGGTGGACATTTTCTGCGAATGAAGACTCAATTTTATCATTTTGGACTAATTTTCAAAAAATAATTATAGATGCTGAGAAAATTTTTGAAAAATCTGTACTCATATAATAATTTGTGTTACTAGTTTTACTTCGAATTCGATTTTTAGCGTAATTGCTGAAATCTATATTTTCGCTTATTTTATTTCCCAGTGATGTCAGATGGCTGTGACTGAAGGAGCTGCTTACGCTTTTTCAAAATGTCAAAATGTTTTCATAAATCGATTATCGATTCTCTAATATGCACAAAGCTTTTAGAAATAATTTCACAACGAAAGGGTTAGATGCAAGCCAATACTTTCTACAACAACCCAGTGATTTTACACGGGGAGATCGGAAGAGTGAATTTTCTGTTGGAAAATGCAAAAAATATCCCCATGAAGGTTTTTACACCATTTGCTGGAATAATATCAAGATTTAGCGACACGAGCTTCTTTTGATATGAACGAAATGACGAAAATCTTAAGTGCACCTTTTTAGCTTGTAATGAAGTAACGTTTATTGTTTTAAATTATCCCTGTAGTCATTTTTTTAGCTTTAAAATATACAGTATCTAAATATACTATGGGAGACGATACCAAGCTTATGAAAAGAATAATATACCTATGAATCTTCTTTCAATGTTTCCAATATGTCTACAACAGTTTACTTTGCACTGGCAAGCAACCCAACCCCAGTAGAAATTATACCAAGCAATAACTGTTCAATAAAAACTGAGTAGGATTTGGGGTCGCGCGTTTTTTTTGTCATTTAACTATTTCATAATTCAGTTACAATATAATTTGTTTTTTATTTTTGCAAGCATTGATATACAAATTTTAAAAAAGGTTGCTCAAATTTGTTTTACGGTAAAATATATGAATTTTTATTTTTTTACTGTTAGATAACAAATAGAGTGTCAGAATTTGGTACTGCCAAAAATCTGAAAATGTTTTTCATAACTTTTCCTTACAAAGGAATAAAAAACCATACCTACAAAGTAGTAAAAATTACTGTAACTTGATTAAACTTGCATTTTACAAATTTGTGCATAAAAATAACTGCATAAAAAATTGAAATTTACCAGTTTCATCTTACGCCCTAGTTCTGTCAAGAAATTTGAAAAGAAACGTAATCGTGGTCTCGTACCTTCGAAACTTCATTAACCCAATCTTAAAATAACTTAACTTTTAAAAAGTTAGGGACGAAAATTTGTACATAAGGTTCCTCGACGTAGACGTAAACACATTTAACGACTTGCGCGATGAACCAGGGACTCAAAGTCAGATCACACAGCTTTAATTCCCATACTACAGCCAAAATGAAAGGAAGCATGACAAGTTTTAACTAATGACAGTCGAATTTTAAAATAAAAGCTTTTCCTAAAGCCCGCTCGTGCAATGTTACCGGCTAGATGCTATAGGAAAATTTTTTATAACCGTAGGGAGCAGTAATGTGACTCAGGGGAACAATGATGTTCCAAAAGATACAGTATGGGAATATTTACAACCCATATACAAAACTATTAAATTTATTGCCGTTGTTGTTATTATTATTCACTGATAGAATATTTAGTTAAATGCAGATTAGCCGATTTTATGATATTTCGTTGATGAACCAGGGTATACCTATCCGGAGCAAATTTTAATGATACTAATTAAGATAACTATCAATTAATTAATATTTAGTTAATTCATTTTAAAACATGTAGAAATTTTAACTAATTTAAAAATAGATTTCGTATTAATTACGTAGACTCGAATTTATATGAAGTAACCAGAAATTTAATTAGAAGACCAAAAACTTGATTTTGTCTAACAGAAATTTTATTGTAGAAGTAAAATTCGTCATTTAACCATTTTTTTAAGAAACAAGTTCAAAATGGTTTACTACAATAGTCTATTTGTTCCATGTAACAATTCTAGAGAACAAGTATTAATGTTTAAGGAAAATGCTTATGCTCGTCTCCAGCAACGACTAATCATGATCTCTAGTACAAAAACTCTTGTTTTTCATCTTTCGCCAGAGATCTCATTTCTGTTAATAAGAACTAAGGTAGCCTCTGGGAAGTAGATTATCCTTTGCCAGTGTGAATTTTAAGTGAGGTAATACGACACTTGAACCATCTCCGCGTAATTCTCGCATACCTTATTTACTCTAATTCATACCAATGTAAATTTAGTAGCGAAAATGGACATACAAATGTAACCTCTAGTTATTAATTGGCATCTGCGACGAGTTTTCTCATCAACTGCCAATCATAATTAAGGAAGATGAAATATACCGACAACGTAATTCTCCCTCCGTAAATTATATAACTCTCACATAGAGAAAAAGAAAAGCAGCAGAATTTCTCTTCACACTTAGAAATTTATTTTATCCTTGCCATATATTTTATCAATATATTGTTAGTCCAATATATATAATATAATATATCATTTCACAGTTCTTATATACAATTGTTCCAAGTCCCAAAAGAAAGTCCGGAATATTTGCACCAATTCTACAAAATTAAAATTTTTTAAAACAAAAAATTTTTTAAATTTCATGATTGGTCAATTACGATTTTGAGACCAGTTTTAAACAAATTTTAGACTGCGCGACAGTAATGAAATAATGAGCGAATATAAATTAATAAACAGATACAAAAATTTGGAAAACCGGGCAGCAAAGACAGAAAAGAAGAAAACCAGCAAAAGGGATAGCTAGCGATTTGTTTCCTTAAAGTACTCCGACCAATCGTCTTAGATCAGAGTCAGGATGCACGAACTGGGATTTAAGGTAAGGAGGAAGCCAGATTGATAGAGTCTGCAAGGTAATTCTACCCAGGAAGTACTTCCTACAACCCTCAGACGACAGTCAACCCAGACCAAAAAGTCTAATGGGTATACGCTCGTCCCTCTCCAAATTCTGTAAGGGTATACTGCCCTTATTCAGCAGCCTTTGAAGATTTAAGTCCAATGGTTGAGACAAGTCATTATAAATGTACCAAGCAGCAGAATTTGATCAGTTTGAGTTTTTCACACACATTCATGTGGATACCTATACGTGTAATTAATTAGGAATGTTCACCAGCGTTCTCTATGTAAAAACTTAAGTGATTTTGAATTTATTGAAAAAATTCGACTTTTGGAAACAATTTTATTTTTCTCCGAGGAATCCAATTTTTTTTTCTAAAATCCTCGAAATTTGGCTTCACTTACGAATTTTCTAGTAAACAATTTATATCTATGATAAAATTGCAACAGTTTCTGAAGAAAACATTAAACTGCTACCGGAAAAAAATGCACACGATTAAAACATGCAACCCTATATACGTATGCAGCTTGTGACTATGTATAAGTCATCCGATAAAGAAGCTTCTGGTGTGTAGTCTATTGGTTTTTACACACAATACTATCTACCAAGTACTTGTATGAATTGTTTACTCGACAATAAAATGTACTTGCGTTGTGTATTTTTGCGGGCTTGTTAAATACGTGCGTGTGAAGGTATCAAATAGTCAGCAACTTAATAATAACGAAGAATATAATTTATTTTCCATGTCAGGCTCATGGACACATATGGTTAAAGTGAAAAATTTGAGCTTTTGACTAATCAAAATCCCTTCAAACAGTAAATTATAAAAAATCTTTCCAAACAAAAAATATAGGACAAGAAAATTTTAATAAACAACTTGTCTCGCTCTGACTGTGACAAAAATTGAAAAAATTGAAATTCAATTAATAAGAGTGAAATTGTATCCCAGTTTTGCAGAATTATGTAAATAAAATTGTTTTTTAAAAAATAATTTTTGGGAAAAGGTAAAAAACATTATGAAAATCAAAATGTAGAGTATAATATTTTCAATATCTATATTAGGCGAATCTTTGAAATCTCAAGTTGTGTGAAACATTTGTCATGAGCTGGATTTTATCGATTCTGATACTTGAAACTCTGAACCAATTCATAATGTATGAAATGTAGGGAAAAATTAAGATGGATAATAGAAAAACCTGTCAACCTAAAGTTTGACACATCCTACCTAAGAGTAAAAGGAAAACCTGACATTTAAACGAAGACACGAACGATAGTTCTTTGAAAGGATTAGATATTCACAGAATTAAGACGTCGTCAGAACTGCCCTAACAAGTATACGTCACGACACGGTTATTCATTGCAATAAGATATAACAATAATGTATAGTACAAAAAAACGTATTTTACATACGACATTCGTTTTCGCAAGAAAAAAATTTGTAGTATCAATAAGGAAATGGTTTAAATTAGTACTTCGAAGAAATCACATTTTGCGTAGAAAGCAACAGGTTGCCATTTTGAAATCTTTTAGATTAGAAACTATATAGAATTTTAAAACCAATATTTAATATTTTAAAAATCATGACAAAGGCAATGTCGCAATTTTCTGTGCCTTCTAACATGATGAATTTTTTTCAGTAGGTTATATATAAATTTATCCCAATTTTACAAAATGACGGTTAGTGGTTAATAATGGTCAGTTTTATTATTGTAAAACGACATGTTTAAAGTGTACAATTATTTTTGTTTACTTTTTGTGTAACCCCTTTCGCTGCTATTTTGAACGTTTTCTGATGTAATCATTGCCCCTCTTATGTCTTAAAAGTGGATGATGTTATCTTTTGCATTCATGCCGTAAAAGATTAACATCTAATTTTCAAGTTTTTAAAATCTTAATTGGAGCTAAATGTGTTTCTGTTATAAAGACAAGGGATTTGTCTCAAATTTAAAATGGTCATATTCAGTTCACAACGAACTTTTTTATTTTACTTCAAAAAGTTAAAAAGTGAAATATATTTAAGAGAGCAAATGAAAAATATTGTTCTCCGTTTTAATATGATTTTTGGAAAATGCCGAAGACATCTATGAAAAGTAAGAATTAGTATTATACCTGTAAGCTTCCTTTTGGCACCTTTCTGGACATTAACCTTGCTTATATTTAAAAAGAAAAAGGTGGCAGCATGTGCTAAATATTGAAGTTTATAAATAAATGAACAGCTACTTTCTTTTTTGAAAATGTTTTAAGGTACAGAATATGTTCCAGTAACAATTTTCTCTTTAAAACCCTTCTCCTATTTCTACATTGACATTTTTTTAATAATAGACAAGTCATTTTTAAAATTGGAAACGTTCCAAAAATTCTATTTTCTTCTTGCTTCCCCAGTCTGTAGAAACATCAGTTTTTTTTTTCATTATACAATGTGTCCATGAAAGTGAAAGATTCTGTAATTCTAGTTCTTCAATTTAAAATATTTTCTCTTTCTTCGTTTTAAAATTTCTACCCCTCCCACTATTTTTTTCGTACTAAATCATTCTCAAAAAAATAATAAATTTAAGCATTTCTGATTTATTACGTAACAATTGCTTTAGATTAATAAATAGTTCAACGTGATAATCGAAGTTACGGAATTTTAATTTGTTCCATATTCTAAATTTTCTTTTTCTTTCTTTAAACCTTCAAAGTTTTATATAACTGTAAATCCTTTCTCACAGTGCTCTCGAAAAACTATTGTATGCTGTGAATTTGAAACTTAAATTGCTGAGCTCCATTTCCAGCAAACTTAACATGCGGGAAAAAGCGTAGAAAATTTAATTATGAATCATTTCGAAGCTTAAAATATCTGCTGTCTGCTTGGTAACGTGAAATTCAAAATAAAACTGTTCTCTGAAATTAACGTAACTTCTAATTTTTTTAATTATTAATTATTTTTAATATTTGATTTAACTTTTTTTAAATATAAGACTAATTCTCTAAAATAGTTTCGAAGACTGATCTTAGTCCGACAGATAAATGACGAAATCCAAAATCCTTTTGGGGTTCAGAGTCTTTTCATAAACTCACAATTGCTATTCATTTTCCATAAAGAATAAGGATTATCCTAGGTTAATAGCACATTGTACACAAAAATCGATCTACTTCGCATAGTCAAAATGAAGTGAAAGTAATAAATATCATAAAAAATGAATCTTACCATTGAGACCATATTTTTCTTGGTTCCTTTTAACTTGGTCTAACGATAATCCTTTGTCGGCATCAACATTGAAATAATTCAAGACTTCCTCCACGGTTTTACAGTGGCCGTCTTCCATGGTTGCTTCTCTTTTTATTTGTCACCAGTTGTCTTTTCAGTGGCTATGATTTCATTCACACAGACAGTGTCTGGAAAGATAAACGAAAAATCTTTAAAAACATAAGTAACATGAAAAAAAAAAAACATTGAATTCTTAACTGGCTTACTGGGATCTGAGAGACCCCAGTCTAGTTCAGCTCCAATTTACAAACTCCAGGTTAAATAAATATCGATAAGGAAAATTGCCAATTTCACCGTTATTACGTTAAGGAAAGAGAAATATTTTAAACCAGCAATTTTAGGTGACAGAATTTTTGCGCAACATTACGATTTCTACATTTTCATACTAATTAGTGATCGATTAAAATTCACCTCCATTATAACGTAACGGTTTTTTGGCACCATAAAGTATTCTTTCGTTACTTGTATTGGTTATTTCCCAGAAAATAGTTCTGTATTTCATACGTGTTAACCACTCACAAGCGAAAAATAGAGTTTCGAGTATTTATTTTATGATCAGGGAAAAACTGTATCGTGTAAACCTTTTTATTAACATGTGTTGATATTTAATGATTTTCAAATTCGGAAAGATTTAAATACTGGATGAAAATGAATTAATAAATGTCATTTCATATTATAAAATACTTCAGTGTATGTAACGAACACATACGGATTCTTGTAAACCAGAGAAGGTCTTGATATATCGTATTAAAATAGCGATGCTGTGTACCTTTATATGGAAAGTATTGATTTCAAAACAGGACTTTTTTTTACAATAATATACTTCCATTTTATCTTAATAAGTAACAAAAATAGCATTGAAAACAAGAAATATAAATAAGTTTGAAGACAGTGAACAGTAACGAGCAGGTAAAATAAAATCAAGTTTTATGAGTAGGAAAGAATAATGGGAAAAATGGAGTTGAAGCGGAGAACATTAATTCTCATAGTATCTATTTCCTAGTATAAAATTGTGCAGATCTGGAATTAGAACGATTGAATTTCAATACAGTTATTTTCTCGTGCTTGAAAAATACACATTTAACGTTTTTTATGTGGTCATTGAAAAAATTGCGAACACTGTAAATGTGGAAACAATATATGTCACTAATAAATTTTGTATCCAGTAACGAAATGATATACAATTCCATGGTAAAAAATCACCAAATTCTGAATTGTTTCATATTTAAAATAAACATAAGGCTCCTCGCGGCTTGTAGCTTTACAGAATAAAACAAATGTTATCTTCCACGTATTTCAAAGCAACGCTTAGGTTTAGTTTCAGAGCACTTTAACGAAAGTCTACAAATGTTCAAAATCATCATTTTTTCAAAGAACCAATTTCTGTACGTCCATATGTGTTTATTGAAAAATGGAAACATTTTAAAAACAAAAGTTTTAGGATTTCTTTACTATCGATATTGTAATTGATATATTTAGAGTTTCTGAGAATTATAAAGTAAGAGTTCTTAAATAGAATATAAAAATAGATTAAGGAATTTCTTGAGCATTGCTTATTTTAGCATTATTAAGCCTTAATGAAAGCAAAGGTTATATTTAATTTATTCTCAAACCGTTTCTCAATTACTACAGTTCATTTGCAATTGGTATGGAAAAGAACTAACGAGAAATAAATAAAGGTAACAATATTATTGTAATTTCCAAACACTGTATCGTGTTACGGTATGCCAACAATGATCATTTTGCATGTTCTCCTTGAAATATTGAAAATATTCTTATTACGAACTTTGGCATCTCATAAATTTAAACAAATTCAAATAATTTCATAAATATTTTCAAACACTGTTTATGTGGTAAGCAATAACCATTAATTCGTAATAAAATTAATTTCAGAAAGGAAAAGTTACAAAAGAAAAGTTCATTCGACTAATGGAAAATATTTGTATTCTCTGATAAGAGTAACAAAGCTTTTTCTGTTAAGCAAATAAGGCAAGCTATATTTCATAATCAGATATGGAAATTGTATTCGCAATCTAACATTTTTCGCTTATATTTTATCATTAAAAACTGATAACTTTAGAATGCAGTAATGCATTGTGATTTGATTTTACAAATTAATTGTACTTTCAAGAACGGAAGAGACAATTAAAAATATAAATTCGTAGTTTTATATAAAAAGCGATTAACAGGTGGTATTTCATGACAGTGGATAATCCTTCCACCAATCGTGTCTGACCAATTTATAATTTTTCCGATTCATAAATAACAATGAAGTTTAAGTATGTAGTTTTCAATTATGGAAGAGTTCGTGTAAGAACATATGTTATTTTGGATAATTTTGCAATATCTCTCGTGGAAAAATGTATAATCAGTAAGATAATTTGTGTATTAATTTTTAATGAATAGGTAAATGCACATTTTGAAGGAATTTTTTCACTAAAAAGTTTTTCGAAAACCTTAGAATGGCTAAAAATTCTATAGCGAAATAGATTTTCTAAAGTAAAATGTAATAAAAAAAAAATTATTTTTCTATAGTAAAGTCATGTAAGATGAAATAAAAATAAAATATTCAGTCACATACATAATTATAAGATTTCATATTAACGACTTTGAAATCGTGAAAATTTGTTAAATTGCGTAACTTCAAATTCATCTATAAATAAAGGGTGTAAAAGATATCGCTTCCTTTAACTATAAATGATACATCTTTCAAATGAAACTAATGAAATTAATGGAAACGTGAAAAGAAGGCTCGAGTATAAAGACAATTTTCGTTATATAAATTTGTACTTTACTTGGAAATTGGATTAATATTCATACCCATTGAAATGGTTTTCACTAATTTTTCAATCATTCGTCAAACTTTGAAATACTTATTTTAAGGGCCCAATTTCTTTTCTTCTCGAGCTTAAAATGTGCGTTCAAAGATACGCTTGATTATAACATACTCCAAATTTCTACAAAAAAAAACCTCTGAAGACTAAGAAATTTTTAACAATGCAAAATTTTATTTGAAGCGATCGGGTGAAATATTGAAAATTATGGAACGTATTGAAAAATAATTTGGCTCCCCATACAAAGATATCCATAAGTCAACGTCCTATACGTTATTAACAGACCGTGAAGCCTGACAAAAAGCGTGCACGCTCTTTTGGTCGGGGGTTGCGTCCAAAGGCGATTCAGGTTAGACTTAACTTTCGAGGTTATGAGAACACGATTTACATTGATATCGAGAATATACACGAAAATATGGGCATTGAAACCTTCCTTTGCACTCAATAACTACGATCTGTCGACACTTACCCTTTCGAAAAACACACTTTTGCCAATAATAACTGTTCCTTGTAACGAAAAGTCTGCAGTTCGTCTCTAAAACTACTACCGAGGTTAGGAAACAGTGTACACGAATCGAAAGACTTTCGCAAAACTACAAACAAGTTCACTAAATTTCACGTAAGCTTACGCCAAGTTAACGAAAAGAAAATATTGTTTGTTAATAAAAAAGTTTCATATCACGAATCACGGTGAGGAAAATTCGAAACGTACGTCATTTTCCTAAAGGTATATATGTATATACATATATCTCAAATATATATAGATATATCCTTGCTCTCAAATGCTAACCAAACCTCCTCTTCCGTGAAACTGACACACGAGCGACAACTCGTTCAACACGTGCGCCCCCTCGCGAAGCACATTTTAACTTCCATGCTTTTGTACGAAAGTGTTATTGATATATTTTCTTCCTTATTTCTTATTACAAAAAGAATTGGATACGAATTCGGGCAAATAAAAATTGTATTATTTCACCGAACTTTTTTATTTCCTCTCTTTTGATATCGCAAGAAAAAGCGCAAAAAAATATTTGCATAAACGCTTTAAGGAAAAATGAGGCGCGCTACTGCTCGTGAATACGAGCATGTGGAACGATATTATTGGTTAGAAAGCGTTTGGGAATCGTGACGTCACAACGGCTATTTTAAGGTTTCTGCTATCTATTCCCTTGGCGCGTATTTTAAGATATGTATTTTAAAGGACATTACCGCCATTCGTATTGTCTTATGTAACTAAAAGATACATGAGAATTTCTCCCGAGTCATTCTCGCAGCCATCGAGATGGTTAGAAAATGTGTATCTCGAGATCAATTTCTTTTTTTCAGAGACAATTGTTGTATCTACTTCAGATGGAAGATCGAGTTAAGGTTTAATGGAGGAAAAAGACAATTTTTTGTTTTTAATTTTTTTTTAAATATGTGTCTAATTTTTAGTCGAAATATTTTCGAATTAACATTAATAATTAATTGGAAATTTCATACATTCGAAAATTCTAGATATTGCAAATTTTTCAGTATTATATTTTTGGAATTTATGGAAGAAACTGAAAAATATAAAACTCAAAGTTATACTTTGCGCAATAAATTTTCAAAATTCTTAACAAAATTTGTAAAAATAGCAACATTTTGTAGCCAATTTTTTATTTTTACGTTTTTTTGCCTTTTCAAGGTCTCTCAAAAATAACAAAAAATATTCTTCATTCTTTTGTGGTAGCAATGCTATCGTCATGCCTGCTAGAGCTGTACTCGCAAGTTTAACGCGATTGGCGAAGTAAATTTCTCTGCCGATGCCAAGAAATCTTGGTCTCTTCAACATAAGTATCGTTTTAAATGTGCCTAGCGTAAGACTCAAAGTTCCAAGAATTATCTGTTAAAGTGGCATACCTCTCATCGATCGGAAAAGGTACAAAGTTACAGTGTGATACTTTTGCCGGATAAAAAAAAATATGTTTCTGTGTAAAAATTATCGTCCATACTTTAGAATTTCTTGATACCTACAATTTTTACAACTATTGACAGACAAGGATCGTAACAGTCTCATGATTTATTTCATAATTTTTTTTTTTCTGCGTGCGTGTTTCATTTTCCCGAAGTGGAATAATTTGCGCACATCTTCTTTCGCGGAAAAAAGAGTATTATGACGTCCTACAAATGCTATCTGCGATTACAAAATGTTTAAAATCTCGATACCCTGAAAGTGGGAAAGAAAAGCGGGGGAAAAAAGGGAAAAAAATAGAATCGTAATATTTATTTCAAAATAAATAAATAATGCATATACTCATAAAGTTCATTAAAAATCTTGAAGTTAAAAGTGATGCTGTATTTTTCAAACTTCATTAAAAAATGTACTGATTCCAAATTTATTGAAAAATTTAGACGAGCTAATTTATAAAAAGAAAATTCAGTCGAATATTTTTGCAAAACAAGAACGTTTTATATTTTACTAAATTTCTTTAGGAATTAGGATTAAAGGGGAAAACTGAAAAATATTTTTTCTTTCTACACCGAAATACAAAAATGAGACCGAACTAGTAGATTTCTGTATTACCGACAACTATAAAACTATGGAATGTCAGTAGGGGCTTGTTGGAAACAGAAGGGCGTAAAGTGACGGGCTTATGTAACGAATGAAAAGAACATCATAAGAGAAGAGAAGAAGAGATAAAAGGGTGAAGAGGCAAGAAAAGAGGTCTTGCGCCTGAAACTCGAGAAGACAAGATTAAACAGATGCAAAAGTAGTAAACGTATCTTTTTTTGCTACAAGGTCTTTAACGTGTGTGATGGCAGAAAATCCACCTCTTTCACCCTCGTTCACTTCCTTCCTCTCTTCTTTACACTTCTTCACCTCGAAAATTCGCACTACCGTTTCGTGAATTAACCCTACACTCGATCAAGCTCTAATTACCAAAATCACAGTTTCAAAAGTACTGTTTTCGTTTACCGTTTGTTGTAAAACTATCTACAAGCGCATTAAGAGTGCATTAGTTTGATACCATATACGATAATGCCGAATTATAAAAAAAAAAACATTTCTCCAAAAGTTATTCGTCGATAATATTTTTTTCCCAATTTTTCCAATCCAAATGTTACTCTTGTCATGAGAAAACGCATGATGGCCCTTTCTGGGCCAAACTAACGAAGTCATCTTACATTCTGTTATACAATAAAAAATTACGTTTGTTCATATAATTTGCTTCCCACTCGGTTTTCAAAATCGGTTCCCAATTTCAGGAAAATGTTTCCCAATAGACCCAAAATTTCATTGCTTCAAAAATCCAAATGGCAACATACAAGTAATTTGACGTTTTATTTATTTCCTTGATTGAAAATCGTAATTATGTTGAATTTTTGCTCATACGAACTTTTTTTTACTTTTTCGCACTCCTAATAATTCCTGACGTAAATAAATTTTTGCTAGATCTAAGTAACTTTATAAAACATCTTAATGGACAAAATTCCATTTCCGAGATACCAATTTTCATAAAAAATATACCACTCCACAAAAAATTATGTAACTTTCTGTTTTCCCTGGCCAAAATTTGACGTTGTGCAATTCTAAAGCCCCTTAAGATAGGCAATACTCCATTTACCCCATTCCGTTTCATATAAAATAAATCACTAACAAATACGTCAATATTTTTACAACACTTTTACGTTATTAATATTTTCAAACAAAATACTAAATATAGATGGAAACCTGTTCGACAAAATCTCGGAATGGTTCGGTTGAAAAAAAAAAAAAAAAAACGAGCACATAAAACACAGTAAAAAACACTAACCCTGAGTCAATAGTACAAGTTGGATGAAAAAGCACGAAAAGTGGGGATTTTACCCCAAAGATCCTTCTAGTTGCATATTACAATAATAACTGAAGAAAAGTTTTGTCGCCAATAAGCAAGTAAGTGAAAACGACTTTAGTAACCTTCGTTAGTTTGGCACGGATAGATCCCGTCTCGTAAACTGGGAATTTTAGGTAAGGCAAATAGCAGCTGTACCAGCAGCTCAAACGCCAGGGGCACCTGACTTTTTTGCGCTGATATTATTCAAACAAGCTTACGAGTATTAGCTTGTGTGAGCTTTAGCTTGTTGCTCGCTTAAAAACGCCCGGGATGCGACTAGCCGGCCAAATCGCGCGTGCCCAGTGAGCGAACGCTTTTAGCACATCTTCGAGACGACTTCCTAATTATTTTGGCAGGGTGGTTCATACTCGTTGGCTTTTAGTAAACATTGCCAACTTTTCTGATCCCTCGGAATTACCATCAAATACAATTCAGCGTTCTTTTTCATTACCCTTTCAGTGTCCAATACGACTATAATAAAAAAAAAATTGTTATCGCAATGTTACAAGTGTTTTGTGTACGATATTTATTTGGAAAAATAAGAAGAAACGAATGTAAATGATTGTGAGGGTTGTAGAATTGGAAAAATGTTTTTTTTTGTTATTATGGAAAATTCGAAGATATTAGAAAAAATTTGTTGGGAATATTGACATAGGTGAATCAAAAAAAAAAAAATATGGAGAATTGACTGATTTTCAGACGATTCTGCCAGAATCTTTGTAAAAGTTGCACAATTTGTCAGAGTAAAAGTTCGTAAATTTTATGAAATGTCTGAATTCGTAAATACGAGAATTATAAAAAAAGGCGTTTACAAAAATTCGTAGATGCAAATAAAAAATTTTGCATCCGCAAAAAAATATATCAACATAAATGCAAAGTTGAAGCGATTAGTGACATTTCACAAAACTTAGGGTATGAAGCCTAACGCCAGCGAGAACACGATGGCGCTAAAAGAGGAACTAGTTTTCGTAAATGGGGTTGGAAAATTTTTTTTTTCAAAACAGAAATAATTCAAGAAATACTATAACGTTACTGTAGTTAGAGAAAAACCACGCTTAACAAAACTACATTGAAAAAAATGTATGGTAAAATAGCGAATGCGAGCAAAAATGTTAGAATACTATTTCTAATGTCGTTATCTATTGTGATTTCTGACTATATTTTTTTTCTCAGTGTACATTTTCCTAAAGCCAATTTTCTGCCTTTAAATGCATCAAATTACTTTACGATATTCTGATATTTTATTGAAAATATTTTTGAAAGAAATTGTAATTACCCCAAAAATCTATCCTCCAGCAACTTCATACAAAGCTACCTCTAAATGGAAACTAATATTAATCAAAATTATAGCTTTAACATAAGAAGGATAACCTTAAAAAGTTTTATTTATTATTATTCGAAATTTTATTATTTATTTATCATTGTTCCAAATAAAACTAAACAAAAATCTTCATTCAGTATTATTTTAAAAAATTGTACGGTTCGAACGGAGCATGCGAATGATCTCTAATCTTCATTTTCGTCTTCACCTCTTGATTTGATATTTTTATATAGAATTTTGAGAATGCATAACTGGGATAGAATCGGTAGAAATGACTGCAGCGTGAAAACTGCACGTTATGAAATTGAGTTCAACTATTTCTGAATAGGTGTAAGCATAACATAAACCAGAGAAGTGTTGTTTTAATACACAGAGGTGCTAAAATTCTAGTTAAGTATAGAGCTCTGTATATATTAATAAGCGGCGTCACATTTTAATATGAAGTCTACCGAATTTGCATACTCAAGTGGATCCGCGTAGACGAGACTCTCGTATTTTTATACCCCGACTGATAATCGCTTCTACTAAATTAGTACCATTAGGGAGAAGATTCGGCTGATGTATGCCCGTCATTAAAAGGGCTGTACCTTAGCTCTGTCGAGGGTAGATAAAGACTCGGTGGAAAATCAGACAAAAATAAATTTCAGAAGAGGCAGAACAGCCTCGTCGATAACCAGATATAGTCAGGGTGGTGAATGCCAAATTGTCAGTATGGTAATCTTGACATGAGCTCTTTCGGCTATAATTGTAAAAATAACTGCGATGTGGTAAGGAAACTACCGACACAATATTGTTTCTAAGAATACGGATTTTTCCATGACGACTGTCTCACATTCGGATCTCCGAACAAAAATAAAATCAAGTGCAATAATATTGTCCCAGGCGGAACGTCGAATACGAGAAGTGCCAAGCAAACGGGGAAATCAGAAAACTCAACAATAGGAATCAGATGATTCAATTTATTTATAACGAACATTACATAAACGAGAAAATGGGTACCAGAAAGGTCGATTCAAGCTTTTATGCCACGAAACCCTATTTTACGATGTTTGTCGTCTTCCCTGAACCAGGAATTTCGTTTGTCTTAATTTTTTTTCTATAGGTTTGTTATTTTTTTTCTATTTTCTCAAGCTTGCATCCCATAAAAATTCCAAATAAGTGATTAATTTTAATCTCCTTTCGGACACACGCGAAAAAGAAGCGTCAAGAGCTAGAGAGTTATTATTGGCTGAAAAACGTATAAGTAAAAATTGGAAAAATGGCTCGCAAATTAACGATGAAGTGATCTTGGTCAAATATTGAACCGTAGCCAAAAGATGCAGCAATAATCTATGTATACATGCCCAGTATGACTCGTGATGAGGATGATGATGATGATGAAATAGAAGAAGTCTATCAAGATACCGAAAAAATGTTGAGATAAATTAGAAAGGAAAAAATAGTTAAAAAATGGAGTCTAGGAAATTCTTATGAGGGAGAAAAGCGAATAAACGTGATTTACCGGTCGCAAAAACCGGGAAAATGCTGAGATGTAAGAATAGATTTCAAACGAACAGTGTCGTAATAGAAGAGATTTTTACATAAGTGGACCACAAAATTGCAGCATTTGTGTAGTGGCAAATGTTGAAAGCCGTTAGAATGTAGTTATAATGAAAAACGAGTAATAAAGTTGGAATCGTGGAAGAAGAAAGGATCTTCAAATAATCAATGTGCTTTGAGTCTAAAAGCTTTAAACTTTGAAGCTTTTTGGAAATAATATTAATGAATAATGAGGTAAATTTTGACATGAAACTGCTGAGAGAGTCCGAACAGATTGATATTTCTACAATTACATATTCATTTTTATGTAATCTTTATTATAGTGATGCATAGAAACTTTCCTTTATCCATGTAATTATCAATTTACCAAAATTAGGAAATGTCTGAAAAAATAAACTCTTACTGCAGCAACAGCTGCAATATTTTGTGAAGAAACTTGTCAGGGTAAACATTCAGAAAGTCTTACTTCCTGTTACAAAGTGGTGTATATTTGAATACAGAAATTTCAAAGTTTTTGAAGGAATACTTTTCAGAAAGGAGTCGACAAAAAAGATTGCAAAGAAATTAGGTTACTTATTTTTCTGAAGCTATTTAGTTTACATTATGAGTAAAAATTAACAATAATTGTAAAATGTCAAGTAACATTGGATTCCAACGTCCAAATAAAATCCCAAAGCGCAGTTAAAAGCAAGTAGCGCCTGAAAGATGATTTCCCTTAGAACGAAATTTACTGGAAAGTCTTAAGGAACCTTGGCGCAGTTTCACTTTTGTGAGAATATTAACAATTGTTTTTAAATAAAATCATTATAAAAAAAACGCAAATTAGTTATTTATCATGTCAGTTATTCAATAATAGGGTAGGGGACAAAATATTATACCAGAGAAAAATTTCCATGCTGTGGAAAGTGACAAAAATTTTAAACATATCCCAAGCCCGAATTTTTTGAAAACAAAGTATGACAGCAGTTAAAATTGCATCAAACGTAACCGCAGACATAAATGAATATAGCCAGAGTGCATTTTGTACATGGAAATACGTTATTATACAAAAGAAGTGAAGGTGTGCGTGTACTGAAGTAATACATGCATTGTTTGCGGGAAGATTGGGAGTAACAAATATTGCACTAGCAGCAACATTGTGATATTAATCTTTTTTGCAAAGAACCTAAAAGCAACAGAGATCTATTCGTTTCTATTTTGAATATGGAATGCAACATGGCGTTCGGTGTATAAAGATAGAGGAGTGCGCTAAAGAGCAGGTACCAAAAGTTTGTTGGCAAACAAGTGGAGGTCGTGTATGTTAGTATATAACATGTTGCCCCACATAGGTCTGTTTGATGAAGTAACATCATACCCTCCTAAACCCCTTTACTGATCTCTTCATCAGTATCAACATCATCATCATCATCATCATTATCGTCATCATTATCGTCACCATCATTATCGTCATCATCATTATCGTCATCATCATTATCGTCATCATCATTATCGTCACCATCATTATCGTCATCATCATTATCGTCATCATCATTATCGTCATCATCATTATCGTCATCATCATCATCATCATCATCATCATCGTCAATATCACCTTTACTTTTCAGCAAATTTTTCATCAACTCTTCCATGAAATGTCAATTTATACCCGACACTTGAAACTAAATATCGGGAAATCCGCAGAATTTTGTTTCAGTGTTACAAATTTTTCCGAGAAAAGCGCGCAGTTTACGATTATTAGCCCAAACAGTAACGAATTGATTTTGATCGCTGTGGTATATTTGTATCCCTCGGCTGCTAATTATAGTTTATGTTTTCCCAATTACTTATTGGCTTTTTCGACGAAACTTAGTACTGCTATCAGCTTTAAAGTAAACAAGTAATGAAAATGTTCAATGCAACGACGCCATCACCAATTGAGAGTGGTTACTTTATCGCTAAATCCTATCGAGTCTTTTCTTTTTTTCTCAGAGATTGTTTAATCTAGGGAGTCTTCACTATTTATAAAACTACAGAAAAAATATGGAAAAATAAACCCAGATATATTTTTTTCAGCTCGGGTTCTATTCGTCTCATCTATCGATGATACATATTTTATTTTGACAATTCTTATTTGTTTACTTTTAAACTGGTTGGTAAAACTGAATTCGATTGACGATGACTCTGATACGATTTAACCGAAGGTGTCCAAGGACACCTTTTATTAATTTCATGTAGAAATACTTTCTAAGTTCAGTTTGATCATTTTTCGTCCACTTACTTTTTGATATCAACAAAAGTAACTGCGCAAAATTTAATATTGAATAAGAAAATCTATTTTTTTTTAAATACTACATCTATGATTCTTAATCAGTGATTGTAGGGGTAGAAAAAATGTTAAGTAACCTCAGAAATCTAAAAAAAAAATTGATTTTCATTAACAGTTAATCATACATCCGGACAAATGTCATCAGGCCTGTCAATGATGGATTATTTGACAAAATAATTGCTCGACAGAGAAATTTTGGTTTAAAAATACCCACGAGGTATGAATGAATAAAAAATGCTCTTCGAAAGAATTTTATGGTTTTCGTAGAAAAATATTTTCCATTCTTTGTGCTGTTTGCGACATTAAGTAAGATGTATATGTGAATTTAAAAAAAATACAATACAGGGTTCATTTTTGTTTTGGGAAACGAAAGGGCAAATAAATAAGAAAACGTCTTGTTAATTATGTAGATCATAAATATCTAAACAGTAACTATCAAAAACCAGATTTCCATCTGGAAATTAAAAGAATTTTAATTTAGTGGGATCACACGAAACATTAGCAGGAATGAAAATGAATTCTTGGCTGCATAATGTATGTCATCACAGAAATCTAGCTGTAGGGTCCATTTAACTTGCAGGCTAATTTAAGAAAGAAGACTTTGTTAATTTATAACCCAATTCTCAAAATATCTCGTAAACTTTGCTTTGAAATGAAACAAAAAATATGTATTTTTCTATTTCCGAGATTCGGTACCCCGTGGTTACATAAGTTCAACGCCTCGTGGGTTTGAAAAGATTACTTAAAACGGGAAAGAGATGACTAACTAACAATAATATATTATAATTCTGTTTCCAGGAATACAAATTTTGAACATACAAGACCTAAAGAATGATTATTCTTGTTGTCCCTATGTAATATGTCAAATTATAAAAGTAAAGGAAGAAGTAATAACCATTACCGTAATTATGAAATGAATTTACGATATTCCAAAAATATCCATGTTCGTTTGTATCTGTCATGTTTTCAGAATTTAAAGGTATTGAAGAATCCTAAAACTTGGACGAAAAATGGAAAATTATTTTTCAAGCAAATAATGGTAAAACGAAAAAATTATATTATCTATAAATCCAAAAAGTGCGGCTCCTAAGTTATAGTCCTAAACCCTAATATTTTTTAATATTATGAACAAATTTGTAACTCATATAATCATATTTTTTTGGTTTATGCCAGAATTAATTAGTAATTGCCAAAATTTATTTTATAAAATTCTGATTTTATTGAAAAGTTACGTTAAGTGATATACCCTTGTCCCAAATTTCATAAAATTACAGAATTCCGCCACTAGATTTAATTCCTTTTATTATTATATAACTTTGCTACCTGCACAAGAAGGAGATATCATAATTCATAATCCACGTGGTAAATGTAACGGAAGTTAAAAAATACTTATCCGGGACAACAATACATTATGAACACAAGTTTGCTCCTTCTTTTTGAACAAGAGTTTTTCGAAAAGTCACAGAAGTTAAAAAGCAGCAATTTCTCGAGCCCTGTTTTGGACCATTTAATTAGCATCCCAGCTAGCCGGGACCCAACATCCTTCAATTAACAATAACTAATTATTTTGATTGATAGTTACACATAAATGATTGTTACATATTGACTGCATGAAAAATAGCAAAAACTTGAAATAAATAAAATTGAAACTTGTGTAACCAGATGTAATCTGTTCACTTGACAGTTGTATTTAATTTCCATTTAAGAATGCACTCATTATCTGGATTGAGTAAATTCCTGTGGTCTAGTGATAGGCGTAGTACACTCAAAGTTGTTCCGCAAAGTAAACCCCGTTTGGTCCCACTTCAAATGTGTTGTAAGTTAATAATGAAGTGATGACATGAAATGAATTAAGGAATTAAGGAAAAAATAAAACATATGTGTATTCCACTGATTGATGGTAGCAAGGAGTATTCTCACAGTTTAAATGTATATCCGATAAATCCTGGTTGCATTAAGTCCTCGTATGATGCATATATTTATATACATACAATTTCCTCATTACGTTATCATATAAAAGTCACAGCACTGCTCATATTGACATATCTCTTGTACTTATGTATACTCGCGCGCGAATTGACTGTAGTGTTGACGCTTTCTTCCGAAATTTTCACTTATAATACCGTCACTTATAAATTGTCACTGATACAGATTTTCCTTTACCACCTTGTTGAAAAGAAGCTGCAAGACTTACCAATCTTAAACAACAGATAAACCGGCACGGAAGTCCCGGAATAATAAATTTTCTTTTTTTTTTTTTTTTAATGTATTATGTAATTTCTTCTTTCGCTTCGTTTGAATTTCACTGTCTCGAATATTTAAAAACCAACACTGCAGCGGGACCCCTGATTCGAACGGCTACTACTCTTTGTACATGATTGAAAACGAAAAACAATCGATTGAAGCTTTACATTTAGAAGGAACAACGAATTTTCGTGAAGTATATAAAAAAAAGAAAAATTTTGTCTTTGCGTTTCAAACGGCAACGCCTGCGCTGCTGAACGAAACGGGGCAACGAATACCCTCGAAATTCGTTTAAATAGTCGTCGACGTCGCTCCCTGGTGGACGGATTTGAAACAAGGGATATTTTGGAAAAGTGCCAAAAGTCCCGGCTATTCATCCCCTTTTTTCGCTTTTCCGTTTCAGCCTTCAAAATTTCAAATAAAAATTCGATTGCTAAGTAAGAACAAGAAGGTCCGACTTCCCTGTGATTTTTATATAGTTTGAGGTAAATTTGATATCAAACCTCGCTATTTTCGTATCAAACCATGGACCTCACGATATTTTATTTAATTAACGAATCCGGAGATGGAGCAACTTGTTTGAGAATGTTGTACATTTTTTTTTAAAGCGTCTGGTCTTTCGCGGTTGTAAATACAGGAGTATTTAGAGAAAGACGTATTTTCAATCTGTCCCCCCCTTTTTTTTTAAATACTTGAAAATTTAGAAACTTTGAACTTTAAAATAAGACCGATTAAAAATCTGTCTTCTTTTGAAATTGTTTTTATAATAAACAACGACACGATTTCAGCTTCATTCTAATTTAATAATTGTAAATAATTCGGAAAATTAATTTGTTTCTATTTTTTGTCGTGTCTTTCAAATTAATTTTTTTCCTTCAAATTTTACTTTTCCTCTTTCTTCATAATTAGGAACAAGGAATAGTAAAAATGAAATCTTTGTATAATAAAACTATGTCTCACAATTTTCATACCTGCAACAAATTTTTGAAGTAAGTAATTATCCCTCGAAAATTATTTACTACTTTTTAAGAAGTTTTCAATCATCTTCTGTAATACTTGGAACAACTTCAAGTTTTAGTATCACCTCAACTAACTACCCTTAGGATCTCTTAGAGTTTTCTTCGTTTTTTGTTGGGATAAAAATGATGGAAAAACTCACGGTGCACCCATGAATCTTTAAACAGAAGAAATTAATAATATAGGTACACAACAACAATTGAATGTGTTTTTAGAGTAAAACAGTCCGTGCATGTATCCTGTCATGTTAACAAACGTATAACAGGTGCATACTTAATTCCTACTACTATAAATGCTTCACATATTCATTCGAATTTACTATATGAATATGATGTTGTCGTACCATTTTGAATCATTTACTTGGATAAAGACATTCGTGTTTTCTCAGCTTTCTACAAATCATTTGTAAAACTGTGTCATTTTTTAAAGGCCCAGCGCCTATGCACATAAAAGTTGATTGTTGAATACTAGACCTTTTCCTGCAAACGTAATCATTTTAGGCTCATTTTAGTCTTTAATAAAAAAAAATGCAATTCTGATAAAAATTGTTATATGACTACAATCTGTTATTTTTCTTTATGCAAAATTTTTAACACACAACTATCGACACAATTATTTTTCGTTGCTTTGTTTTATTATTAACTCATTTTTAACACTGTCATATACATTTCTGTAAAAATGTTAGTAGTATATAAATTTAGTATTTTTATTTTGTAAATTTAGCAAAATTAGTATATAAATTTTATGTGAAAATATGCTTCAGAAGACAAAATACCACCACGCAATTTTACATTCTAGGTATTAGAATTTTTACCATTAGAATAATTTTATCTTGAATACCTTTTTCCTAAAATTGGACAATTTTAAAATTCTCATAAATCCACACACGCTTGCTGCAAATGTCTAATTCCTTAATGGCTTTTTAAACGCGTAATTACTTACAGGAAAAGATTAATAAGTACATCACCATTAAAAGGTTAACTAGAAAGTAAATTTTTGACAAGCTTTACTACACACACTTAACATCATCTATATTTACGACATAATTTCCTCTGTGCCGAAGAAACTGTATGGAAGAGAGAGAGAGAGAGAGAAAGAGAAAGAGTGAAATTCTCTTCCTCTTCCTTGATAACTACCCTTTATATACATTTTAAAGTTATGCTTATTTAAAGACTGGAAGATGTTAGCTTCACATCAGTATACCGGAAATATAAAGCTCTATTCAAACGTTACATATGTTCTTTAGGTATAATGTGGTCTTTTAACAATGTTGATAAATGTTATGTGCTGTAGTTCGAATATTTCGATAAGCATACAGACGATTTTTATACTTGTGAAATCGATTCACTTAAAGATGTTTACAGGAGAGTTCGGAGGATACATTTAGAAGAGGAATATAAACCTCCGCGACTGTACGTAGCAAAAGAATTTCCAGTCTACGGAAATCTAAAATTTGCATTTTCGAGCTACAACGGGAGAATTAATTATTGCGATTGTAAATATTTAGAAATAAAGTGGGTAAGCTTTTGAGTGGGAATCCAACGCAGAACCATGGAATGTCCTGCAGCTCTGTATTATTGTTGCAATATAACTCCACGGAGTGTACGGTACGAGTTCGAAGCCGAAAGGTGGTGGTAGAGTGTGAAAATTCGAGAAAAAAAGATATGTACCATTTTTCGAAATTCGGAATAATTACCGAGTAATTAATTAAAATCAATTTTGGCCAATCAGAGGTGGTATCACCTCTAGCTGTCAAAGTATGGTCGTCGTTGTCAGGAAAATTGAAGTAAAAATTTTAGGACACGCCCCTTCGACGTTCTGATTGGCCAAAATATTTTAATTAATTACTCGGTAATTATTTCGAATTTCGAAAAATGGTTCAAAATTTGCTTTCTCAAATTTTCACCCTCTACCACCACTTTTCAGTTTCTAACTCTTATACCGTATACCCTTGTATCAGCCATTGCACCAAATAAAATTAGGGGTAGGAGATTGACATTTGTTTAAGAGGCTAAGTCTTATGCAAACCTATTCCTCCAAAAAAAGTAGCATTTTTGAGGAATTTTCACTCAAAAAATGCTACACGTAACGCTGTTTAACACCGTTTCCCACTTTAACAGCGTTTCAAAATTATTAAAATAGCCATAGGGTGACATGGAATGACACTGACGTAACTTGCATTCTTCTGAAAATACTCTGCGCTCATGATACCAAGTAGCGATATCAATTGCACTGATATACTTGAAAACTAACAACGCAAAAATACTTGACAATGTAGCGTCAGATGCTACATTGTCAAGTTGGCTCTGATTCAAGATTTTATTGCATCCAGCCAAACTTTTTTTTCGATGTGGATATACATAACGCATACAACAATCAAATATTTCGATTATTTTGCAATTATCTATGGATCTATACGACACAAGAACCCGTGGCGCGAAACAATTTATTGCTGTCGTTAAGACTTTCGGTGTAAATATTAATACTACTACACAGACCCAAGCATACTAGAAATATCAAGTTTTTACGTATGGGTTCTTTAATCTATTTGAGGGATTTTTCTGGGGAAGAGGATCCGGGTGTCACATAGTCTGCCACGCTAGCTGACAGATTACTGGGGTTCGTTGTTCCCTTTATCAGAAAATTGCTTTTCCCAGAAATCTTTCAAATTTTGTCTCTGCATTGTTAGCCTTCCGTTCTTCGTTTCATTACCGATTTTAAGCCGGTTTTAAGATTGCGTTGTTTTCGTTTTCATAGAATCAGGAAAGAAAAGCGTATCACCTTTAGCTTCTCGTCTTTCTAACTATTACTTGTTGTAACTGAGTAAAACCTTAACGAACTGTATAATGTTATCTTATATTACTCTTTCTTCTCCCCTTCATCTCATCAGTTCTGCAATTCTTCAATACTTTTTTGGTATTATTATCCTCGTGTCAAATTTTGCTCTACTTTCATACACTACTTGCTTCACTAAACTACTTCTCTGACTCACTACGCTATAACGCTTCCGATTTTTTTACAAGTATAACATTGGTAATTGCTTCGAAATTTTTTTATATATAAACGGTTATATTATTACTTCACTTCTAAGTATGTAGATAATAATAATAATAATAATAATAATAATAATAATAATAATAATAATAATATTGCTAGTTGATAAGTTGCCAAGTTGAAAGATAAAAAGATATCATTTAAGCGATAACTCAGGTTAAAATGGCGTATTGTTCCTTTTGTAACCAAATTTTGTCCACTAAAAATAAATAATTCATTCCACAAAAAATACAAACGTAAAGTGTTTGGAAAGAAAAGCAGTTTTAAAATCGCTAGAGTTTATTTATAATCACCTATTAACCATTAATTAATTATTTACAATAATTACTATTAATCACAACCTATTTCCATACGAAATGCATCAAGGTTCGTTACAATTTACGATGTTAAAAACACCATCCGTATTACGCTTTACTTCTCGAGCTTCGCTTCTCTTTCAACGTCACCGGGGTGTGCAAAGTTTGCGGCATTTTATTGTTCAGCTTTTCAACGCGCATTCAAGTGGATTCTGCTTGGATATCCGACGCATCGCGGTATAATCGCGTCGCCTCCGCTGCACAATAAAATTCCGCGAGACAATTTTCTCCGCGCAACAAAAAAAAAAAAGAAAAAAAAATACGGGACGAAGCTTCTTCGAGTTCCTATTTTCATGCGAAAGGAAAGTATAATGAAGATGAAATGACAATTCCGAAAGTAATCGCGTGCGTGCACGTGATAATGCAACGATGCATTTCGATACAGCAATTTCGCAAGCACCCACGCGGTACGCGTAATTTACGCGTGCTGTTTATAGTATTAGACGCCAAGTCCCATTGGGTTGTACAGTATATACACAAACGTTATCTATATTTACGTAGGTACACACGCACAAAATCCACCTACTCATTTGCAGAGTTAGCGGGTACTTCAAGGGAAATATATATTTCCGTACACTGTATGATGTCTGTTGATTATAAAGCTCAACGGTCAACGGCCTTATCTTCATCTTTTCTCTTTGCGGAAGCTCTGCGTGTATTTAATATACGAGCCCAGCATCATTTCGCTACGTATACCTCTTTCTGTATGGTTGTACGAGGATTGTATGGCCGTGGTCTGCATCGAAATCGAAAAAAATTTCTTATTGCCTTTGCAATAGAAAGCGTGTAATGAAATTTTGCATGAAACTATATACAGTTCTTGACTGAATAGCGACTCCTGTATCAGAAATACACTTTACCTCGAATTAACAGCCTCCCTCCGGGACCCGCAGTATTTTTTACACAAACGTATCCAGGTTTCCCTCCAAACCGTTTCCCTAAAAAAAATGGAATACGAAAATCTTTTTATTAATTTTCAATATTTCTTCTCGTACATAAGAAAATGGTATATTGTTTTTAACCCCCTGTGTGGTAAATGTGACGACTCATTTTTTTTCCCCTACCGGTGCTTAATTTGAAAGACTGTGCAAGCCACGTAATGCAACTATACAATTTCTTTTTTTCTACAAGCAAGTACCGAAAAATTGCTATTTGCATGGAATGACGGTAAGGGAGGATTACGCTGAAAACAAAATTTATGGTAATTTTAATTATTGCTGTAGCTGAATCATATCTTTTTAGTAATTTCTAGTAATTTTTCATAGTAAGTTTAATCAAAATTATTGTTATTCTAACTACTTTCATGGTTAAGTCAACTAGAAATTATGCAATTAGTGTCTTTTTTTTTCGGCAAGTAATCGTGGTTTCTCATTGAAGAAATCACGGGACCTTTCATCCAATAGATTCGAAATCAATCAATCCTGGATATGGAGCCCTCTAAGATTTTGTGAAATTGTACAGTAGTTGTCCCTACTTTGGCGTCGCAAAACGGAGCATCGCGGACAAGTTTCGCGTGTCCCAATGATACAGGACCATTTAGATGACTTCGTGTCGTTGATGCAAAGGCGATTTCTGTCCGTTTCAGTGTAAATGACCTAGACAACTGTGGCGTAGAAAGCAGCGAGGAGCCACACGTGAACACATTAAATCCTACTACGTGTAACTTGAACGGGCATTAAATCAGACTTCAGGCTGATAACTATAGAATGATGAAGGGTGTCACCATTAATCATCAAGCAAAGACAGAAACACAAGAGCGAAGCAGTCCTGTTAAAAATTAAAAATAATAGAGACCACTATCACTATTTTCCAGATTGAACTATCGCTTGTAAAATAAAATTGATTGAACTATTGGTCGTATCGTATTTTGCGTGCACGAAAAAGTCCAGAAAGAAATGAGCAAAAGTGGGAAAAAAATCATACTTTCTCCCGATCGTCTCAAATACTACGCACTTCGTACCACGAGTAAGTGCGTTTCATGCTTCGGTAAATTCTTGAAAATAGAAGGAGATTCCACTTCATTTGTTTACCCAAGAGCTCAAATCTAATATAAACTTCTCTTTATTCTGCACTAGCGAGAGTTTTTAAGAATATCAGGATTGTTGGCAGTCTTTCAAACATCTTTGAAGAAAAAAAAAAACCTATCTTTAAAACGGAGAAGGACATATATGTTACAATCCTTTTTATACCTACCCATTCTTACATAAAAATGTAACATTCAATTTCGCAACTCGACCGAACTCCGAAACTACCGTACCGACTTCCATAAATCTTTTTTTATGTAATCCGTAAATACGCTAAAATCGTTTAAAGCTACTGGGTTCAACCTTTAGTCTGTCGCTCGGTCACTCTAATGGATTGGGTATCGACTCGGTAGATCGGATTTTTTACCGAGAACTTTGCAATTTTTAGCCTTAAGCTTTTCCAAAAAACCTACGATTTTTTGACGTCAACAAATTTGGAGGACTGAGGGATAAAAAAGGCCGAGGGCTAAAAACTGAAGGATAAGAAGGTGGTCGTCAATTGTTTCCAGCCTAGGGTTTCAACCCCTTCAAACCTAAATGGTAAAGTTAAATGTTGAGTTTGGATGGAATTGAAGAATTTGATGGTAACAGATTTTCCATTTTTGCGTCTATAAGCGAGAAATATCACAAAATATATTTTTTTACTTTGACATTTTCTCTACATTTTTTCTTGCAAAATAGGGTTTAGTAATAAAAACTAGAGGTACCATTTTAAAAAAGAGTGGGACTCCATTTCATCTTCAGGATTTTCACGAATTAAAAAAACTGTTGATATCAACCTGTTGAGCTTTTTGACCTACCAATTTTTGTCCGATTCTTTTTTTTTCCTAAAATTCATATTTCGCGATTTATTTCGTGGTCACGATACTTTTTTTTTTAAGAATTTAGAGAAACAGGCAATGCAATTTTCTGGATTGCAGTGAGACCCATTCTCGGGCACTCCCGGGTCGTGTAATCTAGTCGATCGGTTGTACAATTTGAAACGCAAACTTCCAGAGCTGCCTTTTCCTACGATGGCTACCCCAATGTTTTAACGACAGTTTTAAAATATGAGTTAGGAAGAAAACGAGAAGTAAAAGTTTGACGCTAGTTTTCACGGTAGCTCTTGAGCATATGTTAATAATAGATATGTGTACGTCTTACCGGTACCTTCCAAAGATATCTCAAGCGAAAATAACGAAAAAAAAAAAGGAAAAGAAAAAAGTGTTTGAAGAGACAGTTATCTGCTCGGTAGGAAAGCTTTAAATTATTATTTTAACGATCGGGTTTGAAAATCGTCGTTGCATTTCTGAAGGATCAGAAACTATCTTCTTTTTAGAATTTAGTGACGTACATGCATTCCATCCATTTAGCATTCGCATTCTTTTCTTATTTAACGAAAAAGAAGAATTTACGTAAGTTTGTCGAGTGTCACCGTCACCGGGTACTCTAAAGACTAATTTTCGGTACAAATCAAAATCAACGAATTTTAAACAGATTATGGAACCGGGCAGTCGAATCACTCAATCACTAAGCTCTTTTTCCTAATTAATTTCAAAGACATTGAAAGCAAATCCAATTTTTTTTTGACAATGTTTTTTGAAGTTATGTTCATTGAGAAAAAATATGGTAGAATCAACTAGAGTTTTGCTGGGGTTTTGCCAAGGTTTTGCTATGTGAGCTACGCGAGGAAAGTTAAGTTCGTATAGTTTAATGCAAGAAAGTTTATAGTATACGTAACTATATTATAGCACAATTATTGTTGCAATTATCGCATATAATTATTATTAATTGTATTATTATTAATTGTGTGCAATAATTGTATGCAATACAATTATTGCATCTACTTGTTGTTGCAAAAACTGAAAATGCTGAAACTAAAAAATTTTGCAAAGAAAATTTTCCACCATACGTATCGTAAAATGGTACCCTTGTATCTTTCTAGTCGCCACAAATATTTCAAAGACCGTAATTGCAACGTCCGATTGGATCGTACGATAGATTCCCAATGTTAACACATTACTTACCATCCGTGAAAGAAGTGGTTAAACACTAGCGATCGGTTTGTTTGAGTAAGGATACATTGTTAGCCGATTAACAGGCCGCTGGCCGATAAACAATGCCCGTAAAAAACTTACCATGTTATGCTCGTGTATTCCTAAGGTATCTTAATTTATACGCCAATTCCTGTACACACTATATCGTTCCAGTTATTGCCCCGGGGATTCCAGGGTAAAATAAAAAAAATAAACAAAATTTGATAATTCGCCCGAAAAAAAAAATTAAGGCTCTAATCATGTCATTTCTGGTTGACTCATACATGGAAACAATTGGAGTAACAATAAGTGTAAGTAAGTTAGAATAACCATATATTTTTTGTAGTTATTTTATACCTATTAAGTAGAAAAATTGCAATAACCACAAAAATAATAAAAATATTTTTCACGGGGAATGAAATATTCTTAATTTTTATTCGAAAAACGAAAGAAGCGAGTTACATCAGATAACTTCAAATTTGAGACCCAATTCAATTTCTTCGAATTAGAAGTAAAATTTGCAGCTTCCATGCAATTTAAGAAATGTTTTGGAATCGGTATTTTTTCAGATTTCCCTTTGATTTATGGTTGTTCTAAAAATACCTCTGCTTAGATGGAACCGGGATCCAAATTTCCCTAATCTTCGAGTTTTACATAAATACGATCCTAAAAATCATCCTAACAAAAAAAACCGAACATTTTTAGTTTCAATTAAAGATCGACTAGAATTTTTCTACACCACGTTTGGAATAGGTGTTGAAATGTGAATGTTTCGAACGAAGAAGCAGATTTTAATGGGCACGACAAATCTCGCTTATGGCAGTAAATCTTACCGAGAATAACGATACTCGTTGATTTCAGGAGTGAAAGCTCGCGGTTGCATTAGTGCTTCGAGTTAATTGATATATCTATCGTCATTGAATGTTAATCAAATAGAAAAGGAAGAAGACATAGTTGTAATGGTGGAAATAAATTTTGTTAGATATGCGTGAAAAGTTGATGCTATACCTATACCCATGTCTCCTTATATTTTTAGTCGTCGGGGCAAGATAATACAAAATTAGAACACACGGCCTTTGTACGAAGAGGCGTCATTAGTTGTTCGAGCACGTTGTGATCCACCTCTGTCCCTGGGAGGCATTATTGTTGCCAACGTCCAGAATAGACAAGCGAAATACATCCTACAGCTTCGATTTATCCCCAGTGAACTTATTCCCTTGCAAACAATTCATAAAAGTCACTAACTATAAGAGAACGGCTGTTTCATGACTTCGATTCCACTCGATTCCTTCGATCATTAATTTGTTGAGATCGTTGGGACCTTTTCAACTTATTGGAAGAATAAAATGTACGAAAACGTGAAATACGCTTATTGAAGTACTTTTTTTTTTTACTTTGGGTAAAATATATTTTACGAAAAATTTTTAACTCGGAACAACATATTTTTAGACTCAGGACTAAACCTCATCGGGGAAAATTGTAATTCTAGTATCAGTTAAATTTGTTACGAAACTTACATGATTTCAAAAAGTAGGTCCTTTCAAAATTTTGTAAAAAAAATGGTAACTTTAATTCTATAAAAAAAGAACCGTTAGAAATCTGCGATAAAAAAATAGAAAAAATGAAAGCGTGTTATTCTTCTTTAAAATTTCCTTTTGTTTCAATATTTAAAACGAGAGCAACGAAAACCTATTCCTAGTTTACTGTTGAATATCTCATCTTTTAGAGCTCCTAATACTAAAATGGAATATTTTCTGAAAATTTTACGTATTTCATTGGACTGTGTTGAGGAAAATTCAAAGTTTCAAAAATCTCATAGGATCTTACGCAAAAGCGTATAAAAATGCGAGTTTTGGTATACATGTATATATTTTTTTAACTCTAGTTCCGAATCCAAATCTACAATTTGAATATTATAATTTAATCAATCTTACTAAAATCTATTAAAGAGTCTTTGAGTCCGGTACTTCAAAATTAACCCCAATTTTTCGAAGAACTTGAAGAAAAAAATATTAATTTTTATATTAATAATATAAATTTTTATAATGATAATATAAATTTTTGGCAAGTTTTCGGCATTTTTTCGACACTTGAAAATTGTAATCCTTTGATTAATACAATTGAAAGCGCTTGTTACCGTTTTGATAACGACTAATTAGCGAAACGGATTTTATTAATTCAATTTATCAATGAACACCGGTATCAAACTCGATAAATGTAATCGCGTTAAGAGATTGAATTGCGAAGGTATATCGCAAATGAAAGCATTTAATGTGAGACACTGTAGTATTTTATCAGAATGCCGGAAATCAATATCTGTCATAGTTACAAACCGGAGGTATTCAGTACTGATACTATTGTCTGTTTGACAATCGTTTGAAACCTTTGGATCCACTCCAATGAGGATATGATTGACACGGTTACTGTACACAATCGCATTTCTTTTACAAAATATTCTTTGAGGAAATTTTTCAATCGATTGCGTCTGCATGCATTTTTTTCATATAAGTTTCGATAATACGACATTATCGATAAAAATGGGAATCTCGATTCGATATATATATATATCATATCTGTAATCTGTAAATTTATCAGTCTAGAGGAGATTAGGAAAAAAAAAATTGAAATAGTTTCTCAAATGTATGTATTTATTTTCTGCTGTTTTATACAATCTTTTTCATACCCAGGTATTAGTTGATTGCCCTAAAGATCGATGGAGCGTTTCGCACAGATTTTCGCTTGCAATTTAACATTTTTCTTAACATTAGTATCGCACGCAGAACAATTATTATTCTTTTGCTGAATAAAAATAGTAAACAAGACGAGTTCCAATTAAAATTTTGTTTTCCTTTACTGAAAGAAAAAGAATTTGTGAGAAAATAGAATTAAAATTTTCTCTATCACGAAAATGTAATTATCCACTGTAGTAATTTTTAAATCAATTTTCAAAAATAACTTTCAATATTAGTCTTATACAAAATATAATATAAAATATAATACGAACAATAATTTGAACGTCAGTCTTCGCTGTTATTTTATAATTAATTTAGAAAAAGTACTACCAAAAAATACACCAGAGGTTCGCTATCAGAGTTTTCTAGTGTAATGAAACCAATTATAGTTTTATTTTGTGGTTTTTTTTGTATTCATTTTTGAATTTCATCTCATTTCCTCGAATTTTTCGATTCATTCCATTGTTTTGCAACTCTCTTTGATCTGTTTACTGTAAGTATTTTTCTTTTGCAATTAACGTTTCGTTTCCATGTCGAGCTCATTCCCCTTTTGTTAATTTCAATTTCATTACGTACCATTTCAATTAAAAATAAAATCTCTTTCGAAGTCTTGACCATTTTTGTGGAAAAATCTGAGGCAATTCGTATTTGATGAAACGCGGAAATTGAAACGATGCTAAACATTTCCGGAATTTCAATCGTTACAAAAGAAACAATCGATATTCGAATCTGTAATATTTAAATAACAAACTTTCATTTTTTACTCTACGTTATTTCCGTGTATCAAAGGTTACTTCCTTGTTCGCGAAAAGGTAACGAATTATCGAAATCATGTGAAGTACTCGAGATCGGTAAAAATTAATGCTTGAATGAAGTTTAATCTTCAGAAGCATCATGAGTACGTACGAAACTTCACCTTTGCACTGTGAAAATTGAAGAGTAGACCATAGGTGTTATGAATTCTTCCGTATTATTATATAACTTATTGGATGTACAATTTCCACTTGGTGAGCTCGTTTGAGTACGGTAATGTACTCTCGAGTTTCAAATATCACAGGGTGAGAAGGTATCGTGTAATTTAACGGTAAGCTTCAGTTATTAAAATTTCCGGTATCTCATTAGAAATGCAATTTTACCCCCCCCCCCCCCCCCCCCCCAAACAAACCTATTTTTATTATATTCGTAATATCAATTTAACATTAATATATATTACGACATACACTCGATTTATATAATTTTTAAAACATGAAATTCAGAATACAGAATTAATTTTAATGTATGCGGTATTGAGCTTTTTGAAATCTTTTCGCTATAAATTATCACGCTTTAAGAATGGCATTAATGAATTCGGTTCCAATTTGAACTTTCATTAATAGATCTGCGTTTTCCCAAGGTGACACTTTTTAACAGCTTTGTGCAAGGTGTACGCCCGGTACCAATAGATGTGTACGTAGATTAACGTTAAACTATATTTGGGGCATTCAAAAGAGGTTCACTTCATTGGCCCAGTTGGCCCATTGATTAGGATCTACGTATTTTTAGGTGGAGTTGTCGACGTAGTCGTATGTCTAGTCGGCTAACTACAAATTATTTCATGCTCATACGTAGATAATCAAGACGATACACATGCAGACGTACCTATGTACTTCTGGGGCTTTCGCCTATTTATATTTTGCTCGATATTACACTGGTCTCGGATTTTCAATACGGGGTCTACAGATACACCCATTTACATAAACCTGCGAATATCTTATATGTATCGGTCAGTTTCAAACTCGAAAGTGCTTTTTTTTCGTTTTTTCATTTTCGTCAATTTTTCTTTCGACCTACAAAATCTTATTTTTAATTGGGCGTCTTAATAATAAGTAACTTTAATAAGGGCGTCAATTACGGTTTATTTTAAAAAATTCGTCCTTTCGTTATTTGAAGTAGGTGCATCGTTAGCGCGAACTTCAAACACAGTTCCCACCTTCCAAAGGCAACAATTGCAGCTGCAAACAAAAGCTCACAAGTCTTTTCTCTTCGGATTTATTTACCATCCCTTCAACGGCTAACAATACTACCGATTGAAAATACAATTCGAAATAAAACCCATGCGATTATTTGTTACGACGAACGATTCGCGTAAAATCGTATTTATTCCAAGCGGATAAATCTCGAAAAATGTAAACCTAGAAATTCCTACCAAAAAACATTACATTAAAAATAAACATTACTTCCGTACGATAAACGCTTTTTCTGGCAAATTAAATGTTTTTGTGGGCAGCAATTTTCGAATATTTTTCTATTAAGCGAGAGCTCACTGAATGGGCAATCCGTATGCCCACTTAAGCAGCTGGGGTTGTGGCTCGTAGAATGTGCTCACTTTGAAGAAGGTTACAGCAAAGGTTTTAGAACCCCCACGAATGGGATGCCTAATTGATATTTCGAAACCGGACGTTAAGACCCACTTGAGCTTTAACGTGAATCTTGTGATAATCATTCGCCTTCGATTGGTTAATTGGGGACACGTGGAAGGCGCCGATAATTACGCATTCATATAAATAAAAATACCAAAAAAAAAAAATACTAAGCAACGGTAATTTCTATAATTAAAGAAAAAACAGTTTGTTACCATCTGTTCGCAACATAATCTTTTACAACGTACTTGGCAGTA
This sequence comes from Gasteruption jaculator, assembly GCA_949825005.1. NCBI lineage: Eukaryota > Metazoa > Arthropoda > Insecta > Hymenoptera > Gasteruptiidae > Gasteruption > Gasteruption jaculator. Next base: position 7,897,384 of record OX463774.1, read on the forward strand.
AACCATAATTTTCCCAATTGATACATCCACACACACGCACACACACACACATGCGATCGATAACTCTATTAATTTTACTAAGATGAGGTAAGAGTAAAAAGTCCATGTGTTTCATCTTATCGGATGAGTCTGTAACAAAATTGGGTAAATGATTTCCCGATTTCATATCTCCGTACCTCTTCATAAGTGTGATAAGGAATTTCATCTATCGATAGGATTGTACTTTTAAGGTATAAATACATGTTTCACATTTAATTGAGATGTTAGTCTTGTAGTATTAACACTACTATTTACAAACATGTTGCGGCTCAGCTTTTACTTGACATTTTTGGCCCTTACTGCGGGTAAGTTTTTTTTAGGATTCACAGAACAAATTTTTTCTGTACCCATTAATTCTTCTATTGTTTTACTATTATTATTTTTGGAGACTACGATCGATTTTTCGAATGCTGACAATTGGAAAATTATCGCACCGAATGGATAAAAAGTGTCGGAATTTTATTCGATAACGAGAAGTGACGTTTCTTTTGGGTTTCAAATGACGGAAAAATGTTGATACCTTGGGCTTCCAATCCGATAACACGTGAACGCACATTGACAGTTTCACTTTTCACCAATTTCGTACTTTACCACCCGTAATTACTCTAGAAATTCATAAACAACAAAATTTGAAAAATAATGACAGAAGAAAGAAAAAAATCTTACTCGATCTATCGTGAACAATTGCTACAAAATTAATTGCCCTCGGTCAATTTTTATTGATTTTTATCAAACTTCGAAAATTGTTGCTTGGAAATTTTTAATTGAATTCAAAATAAAGGAAAATAAAAATTAGAAATACTACTCATTTAAGACCATTGCAGATTTACTTTTTTCATCATTGTCAGCCCGTATATTTTTTGAAACCCTTGACAAATTCGTTTTGTAATCTCATAAAAAAAAAAAAATATTTTATGCAACAATTAAAAAGCAGCGTAGCAATTGAAAATAATCCTAACGTTCTCCGCTATTGCTATTACAGGTAACCCAACGCTTAGGAGATCCATAAATCCCTTTACTCCAAACGGGCGTATTGTCGGAGGTGAAGAAATTACCATTGAGCAGGTGCCGTATCAGGTATCCATTCAAGCCGGTAATACCGGATACTGTGGTGGAAGCATTATTGCATCCGAGTGGATCCTGACAGCCGCGCATTGTGCAATTTTCCCATTAGAGTATACTAAGGTGCGGGTTGGCGCTACCGACACACATTCGGAAGGCAAAGTTTATACGGTGGAAAACATCATTGTTCACGAAGGCTACAAAACCAATGAATACGGAATTCCCGTGAATGACATCGCATTGTTTCACGTAAGCGAACCAATCGAACTCAACAAATTGCACAACTCGGTTCCATTGTACGAAGTTGATGAAGAAACTTTCGAGGGATCCTCCGCACGTATCACCGGATGGGGAACAGTGAAGGAAGGAGGATCGACGGAAAGTACCCTTAGATCCGTCTACATCCCGGTAATTTCCAAGGAAGTTTGCAGCGAAGCTTATGTCGAAATGGGTGGACTGCCGGCGGGACAAATCTGTGCCGCTTACCCGCAAGGTGGCAAAGATTCTTGCCAGGGCGATTCTGGCGGTCCAATGGTTGTCGACGGACGTCAAGCTGGCGTTGTTTCTTGGGGCAATGGATGCGCGAGACCTAATAATCCCGGAGTTTACACCGAAATTTCGTTCTTCAGAAACTGGATTCGAGAACACACTGGCGTTTGAGAAGAGTCTTTGGGAATGGACCAATTCGGTTCAACGATTCTTACATCTACGTTTTTATATTTTTGTATTTTACATTTTATATTTTATGTGTAGTATTTTTAACCCTAGAACAGCACACCTCCAAACTCGAACGTAAAGAGCGTAATCGATTTTCCAAAAAAAAAGGTATTTATTTTGAAAAGCTGAAGGGTGTGATTTTTAGAGAATTACTAATTTTCGTAATATCGCAAATAATTACAGATTTGGAGTTCGGACAATTCTCGATTTTGGACAATGGAGTTCGAAAATCGCGTGGGGTCATATTGACCCCATGTGCTGTTCTAGGGTTAAGAATCCTCTATGTAGAGAAATTTTTGAGAATACTCTATGAATATACTGAGAGTATTTTCCGACTATTTTTCAAGAAAATCCGTATATTCGTAGAATATCTTTACAAAAAGTCTTGTACTCTAGGAACGCATAAAGCATATTCATGTGACAGTCTTGTAAGCTTTCCGTGCAAGTGCATGGAAATATTCCGCACAAGTGGTTTTATGCACCTGCACAGAATCTGTATAATACCAAAAAATACCACTGAATATATCAGATATGTGAATAGAACCTGAAAGAATTTTTTCTAAATGTAGTAATCTGTAATCTGAAATTATAAAATTCAATTAAAAAAATCTGCGTGTAATATTTGACACATGACTAAAAATATAATACAATATTTAAATATAATATTACACAATACGTACCATTTTGACGGTCATATTGTTCATTCAGTGATAGATGGTACTGTAACAGAATGGCAATGTCACCTGTCGTATGTTTTTGATCATTGGGTGGTCCACCAACGATTCGTCATGCAGAGAATTTTTTTATATCTCTTTTATATCTATAATAAAAAATTAGGAAATAAACGATTCTTTGTAAATTTACGATTGCAGTTTCAATAAACAGTCGTAAAAATTTGGATTCACCCGAATATATTACCCGAGTGGAAATCTGTTTCATTGAGCTGACTTTGATTCTATAGTAGCAATTAGCCAATCCATTCTAAATTGGTAGACTAGCCAGTGACGATCTTAGCCACTGTTTCCTGGTATTCAAGAAAATTTCATTATGAACCAATCTAGTGAATCTTGGTCACAGATGGCACTTGTTTAAATACACATATGAAGTAAGCTAGTGGTTACCTTGCATCTAGTTAAAAAAATTTCGTCTGTAAATGAAAAGTAAAGCTACCTCACTTGATGTAGACCTCCTGTCCATTTTTTTTTTCCAAATCTTTGTCCTCGTACACTCGAGTCGAAGGGCCCAAAGTAAACGTTGCCAGCAAGATCAAGTCGAGCCCATCAAAGAACTCATTTTTGTTGGTTGAAATTTAACAAAATCCTGTATAACTAGTCACTCGCTCTTCTTGGCTGATTATAGTAACGCGCAAAGATTTGCTACAAGTCCAAATTATGAATTGGCATACGTGTCACGAATGAACTGATTCGAATAAACTTTTGATAAGGGGGTACGTGTTTGGGGAGTTTGGAAATTCCTAACACTCTGTGCGTAGAATTTAATGAAATCACCGCATCGATCTCGCTATCGCAATAGACGAAATGATGATAATTTGGGTAACGTCAAAACCCAAACGTAAGCTTTGATTTAACCTGCGGCGTAGATATTGCACGTTCTCCAATTATCAATTAAAAAGTGGCACTCAAGTTGACCCGTGTGGAGTTTTTCTAATTTTGGCGGTAGGAGGGCACTCACTTAAACGGGTAGATTTATAATCACGGTAGTCTTTGCTTTACTGATAAGAATAATCGCGCTGATTTTTGGAAGACCGATAATTCGCTTGTGACTGTCTGACAAGTGATTTCGAAGTTTTATCTGATATATACATCATCAAAAAACTTCCTCCAGTTGAAGTTCCAATTTTATAAATATTATTGTTTGTATTTATTTCGAAATTTGTTGGTACTTTAGCGAAGAGGATTTGTAACACGCTGATTCTCAAAATTTATAATCGACAGTTAACACGGGATGCGAATCTATCAATTTTCGCAAATGTCAAACCAGAATAGTTATATAATATTGACATGATAATGTTTTCTGTCAAAAATGCAGAATTTGATTTTGGAGCTTCGAGATCAACCTATCGTGTAATTTAGATTTAAAAAATTCAGGTTGAGTTTTAACAAATCCGCGTTATTTTTGAACTTGGTTTTAAAACGGAAGATTTTGAGTAACTTCACTGAAAAAAATTTTAAGTATTTCTAATTGCTGCTACAGTTGATTAAGGCATCGACCATAAATTTCTAGTAATTTTAACTACATTTATTGTTTTTCCAATTACTTTCAGGAGTAGGTCAACTAGAAATAAAATAATTAGTGCCCTTATTTTTTTTCTGTATTTCCCGATTTTTTGTAAAAGAATTTTTAATTTTTATATCAGTTAAACAGTTTCAAATGTATTTATAAGTTACATAAATTCTCTACATCCGCTTGATAAAAAAATCAGAGGTATGTATTAGAAAGAATGTTAAAGACGAGACAGAAATATTGACGGGGATTCCCATCTGAGTCGTTATGATTCATAAATAAAATATCGAATTTATAAATCAAGACTTCAGTCCTAATACTTGTTGTGGGAATTAAAAGTTAGTAAACAGGTTTCCTGCATTATGTAATCAACGTAACCGATGTTATTGAATTTGTATGCATGAAAACCATTTTATCTAAGACTGAAACATGTTTATGAGGAACTTCTCTTAATAATAAACTAAGAATTTTTAAAATAATTTATGAAAACTAAAATATTAGTATTTCAGAACTACTACGCCAACATGATAAGAAAAAAAAGCATCTGTAGTACGATTGCATTATTATCATTTCAAAGTACGATACATATTTTCTTTGGCCCATATTGGCAGGCTATTGCGGGTAATTGCAGGTAATTGCGCTCTAGACTAGCACAATCGTTACTAATATAACCACCCCATAAGCACAATGCACCTCCTAAGCCTTGGGACATAGTAAATTTGCTCTTTCAAAGCTGGACAACAGAGTTGTAAATGACTCATAAATAAAAGCTTTACACGGGAGGGTTATTTAAGCTCAAAAACGTAGCGAACAATATTACAAAATGTAAACAAAAACAATTGTAATACAATAAAAATACCGACCACCATTGCCCATTGACCGCCTTTGCCCCATTGTACCTTACATCTTATAGGAAATGCATATGTCCCTTATTGGGTTTTATATTCACAGGACGACTGCTTAACCACGAATGATCCAGGTATCCTGTCTCTTGGATTTCGAGTGTCCGTTTGATAGTAAATGTTATCTAATTGATTTCCGGCCACCACCTGAGGGGTAATACAATTCGACGTCTTACACAATAGTGTGATTATCACAACTTGCAGAAAGCTTGTTATCTAAGAAGCTCTTGAGATGTTACAAAAGATTTTTGATAAGGTTAAATTTCGGCGTAGAACGATGCTCTATTTGGGTATAAATACTCCGGTGAATCCAAAATTCGATACTTTCCTAGAAAACCTCCTACAAAGATGAAGTTCCTTCTGCTTTGTGTGGCACTCGCTGCCGTAGCTTCTGGTGAGTTTTTTTTTCTCCATAAAATCACAATATTTGTAATTTCAAAACATTACTTCTGTATCAGTTTTGTTTCTTATATATTTCAAATTACAAAGTTGTATCAAAGCATTTCTTTCAAAGTACCGCAAAATTATAATAACAAATCAATTGCTTTGTTAAATGAGATCACAGAATTTGACACAATAATTTTTGTAACCCCTGTTACTTCTACCCAATGTAACGATTAGGACGAGTCATAATATTCCCTTCAAGAACGTGGGCTTACATTGTAATTTCAATATAACATAGTACACGTCTGCTACTTTTTTATTATTGCTGGTATATCGCAACAATGTTACCGTAGTAGTTTCCTTACGTCCAACTCAAAATCGGCAGTCGATGTCGTACCATCAATAACCAAGAAGCCAATATTTTTGTTACATTCCCAGTTTCTCGAAAAAATTAAGCGTAATAGAAATTATAGAATTTCTAAGAAATCTTCAGAATTAAATTTAACCGCTTAAGGACTACGCCCGAGTATACACGTTATTTTTTCCATTTTTTAACACGTTCGGCCCCAAGCGTGATTCGGTTGAGTTTCTCACGGGCCCAAATTTTACTGTCTGCGCACCATAACGTAAAGCGTCACCCATATATGGGTGACGTGGTCCCCACGGAAGCATACCCGTCACCCAAGTACGGGTGACGCGGGGCCGAACGTGTTAATTTTTTAATGATTGCTGAAGGAGTCAATAAATAAAAATTGTAGAACGTCTAAATAATTTTCAATTTTCCATTTTTCAATTTTCCAATAAACACACTCTTTTTTCTTTATAGGAAATCCAATCGACGAAACCGGCTTGAACCCACTCACGCCAAATGGACGCATCGTAGGAGGAAAACCGGCAAAAATTGAGAATTTCCCATACCAAGCGGCTCTTCTCCGAAAGGGAAGCAACAGCGCTTTCTGCGGTGGCAGTATCATTTCCTCCAAGTACATCCTTACCGCTGGCCATTGCATCATCTACTCAGCTTCCTCGACGGTGGTCCGAACCGGAGCGACCAGTCAATCGAGCGGCGGAACCCTCCACACTGTGTCTCGCATCATTAAACACGAAAATTACAAAACCAATCAGTACGGAACACCTGTAAACGACATCGCCCTGCTCGAATTGGCCAGTCCAATTCGATTTGACAAATCCCGCAAGGCTATCTCGTTGTACCGAGCTGGCGAAAACGTGCAAGTTGGAGTCGCCGCCGTACTCAGCGGATGGGGTGCCATGAAGGAAGGAGGTGGTGTTTCCTCCACGCTTAACACCGTGAGCGTTCCGGTTATTTCCAAGGATGCTTGCTCGAAGGCTTACAAAAGCTACGGTGGATTGCCAGCTGGACAGATCTGCGCTGCCTACCCACAAGGAGGCAAAGACACCTGCCAGGGTGACTCCGGTGGCCCCATGGTTGTCGGTGGACGTCAAGCCGGTGTCGTATCCTGGGGTAACGGATGCGCCAGGCCAAACTACCCGGGAGTTTACACTGAAGTCGCCTATTTCCGCAACTGGATCAAACAAAAGTCTGGAGTATAAGGTGACGAACGCGAAATGGTTTCATCTATTACGGCTGATCTGTTTATTGATATTTCTGACTAATGTAGGTACACAATTCGATTTGTACGCAAATCGTAAGTTTCTTTCATAATTAAATAAAGTGCAAAGTATTATTGAAGTTTTTTGTTTCCCATGAATTCGATCAAACCCATACCACGGAGTCCTATAGGTTTACCATAAAAATGTAGGATTATTTGAATTAATTGACGATCGATATACAATTAATTAAAAATTAATTTGAATTGCTTCACTAGTAATTGATTAATTTAAATGAATTTATTTACTATTATTTAAAAATTAATTACGTAAACGGGGCAATTCTGTCAAATATTCAGAATTCCTAAGAATTTCTACTAAAAATCAGGACCATTTTGCCTCATATTTTCACTTTGACCATCTACAGCCGCATACTAGCTGCCAATAACTGCACGATATATGCGATATTTAGTTTTCACTTGCACCGAGCGTCAAAGTAAAATTTCTAAATGACAATGTAACGATAAAATAAATTCGCAGACATTGTCCTTTGACCTTACCTTGAAAGAAAATAAAATGCTAACGTCTATCCGTCTGATGCCGCTTGAGCTTAATCCAAATTTGGCCAGTCTGCAAATTGGATTACCAATGGACTTTACTTTTAGCTTGTGCGTGCATGAATTCGTACGTCGCACGAGTACGTATGAAGGCGCGTATAAGGAAGTAAGAGTGGAAAAGAAAAAGAAATAGTTTAGAATGAGAAGTCGAATTGGCAAATGGACATCAGCAGGTAGAATGTGCACGATATGTAGCTAGCAATTTTGCTTCATGTATTATGCCGACAGGTATTGTCCGCGGTCTTAAATTATTCGATGACTTCGGAGTCTCAACTTATGTGGCGAGAATCTTTGGCAGGTTCCTCCTAACAGCGTCGAGGAAACCCAGAAAACTCTCATCTATCATGTCGAAATGCGTAATGCGAAAATAGTCGCAAGGATATTCCCGAGGTCGGCTTGAGGCATTACTAAAGGGTATACACGCGCGTACAATTTCATATTGTGTTTACAATCATCATAAAAAAATAGATAGTAATCTATGTCGAGAAATTACAAAAGTGCCTATCGAACGGGAGCTTGAGGTACCAATCTTGAAGCCGACTACCCCTCTTGGGTTCGCAAGATCATGTTCTTTCATGAATCCAGAACCGTTTTACCTCATTTCTCGTTTACCAAATTTTTAATAAATTTATCAGAAAAGTCTCGTATAAATTTAAGGGACAAAAGTTGGTATTTCCTGACTAAAAAGGGCCTTTTAATATTGCCACGAAATGGGTCGCCTTAAACAGTATGAAGATCGGCTTTGTGTATTTTTGAGGGGGTAGTTTTATGGGGACCCCCAAAAAAGCAGCATTTTTGACGGATTTCTTCTCAAGAACCATTATATTAGGGTGTCCCACAAGTTTCTTCCCTGATACTTTGGAAATTTGTAAAGAAAAAAATAGAAATTTTGAAATTGTCACTTTAAAGGAACCCCTTAAGCGCAATTGCAATATTAAGTATCGTTTTCTGAATGTTAGCATTATTTTTACTCCCACGGTTATTAAATGTACCTATTATATTGTAGCAATGTTGACATTTACAATTTTTTCTTTGTCTAGAATTTGAACATTACGATTCATAAAAAAAACTTTCAAGCAATATATCGTACTTAAAAAATAATATTTTTAAAAATAGAATGAATATGGTCGACAGAGTATATGAGAAAAATATGAAGTATGCCAAAATACACAACAGTGGTTCTATCCACTTCAGTGTAAGTTGCAAATACTTTCTTATGTCAGTAATACTTCAGTCCGAAAGTAAGGAGGATAAAGCTAGCTTCAAACCGACACGCGTCGTTTGTTACAACAAAAGTGGTTTCGAAAGTGAATAAAAGAGTTTACAGAAACGAAGGAAATAAATCTTGGTAGATTGTAAGAAAAAAAAAAAAAACCTCTATTAAGGAAATTAATTGTCTTAAGAGAACACATTAGGCAATTCTGATATTTCGGTTGACTCACACGTGTCTATAAATTTACTAATTTTGGCGGTCCATCAAGTTACAGTTTGAATGTACCTGAGATTTTGTTAGAATTTTTTTTCTGGACCACTGAGACTTTGTCAAATATTTTTACACTTTTTAAGAAATGTTGAAATATGAAAATATCCAGTATTATTATAGACCCTTTATAAAAGCTTGTTTATCCAGGTTTAGAATTTTGAAAGTGACTCCTTCAACAAATGGGAACGTGGTAAACAAAGGAAAAGTCAGGATAATTAAAATTTCGCTTCTTTCAACCTCATAGAATGAAATTTTCACACCAAGAAAAGAGATACAAACGAAGAGCGGCAGCTACAAAGGAAATAATTACAAAAGCAGAGCAAGAATGACAAAGAGTTTATCCGGATAAAGAAGCAATTATTCAAGCTGAATAAAGAAACCGCAAAAAATGTAGATCAAGCTGAACCCTAGCTATCTTGCAAACGCAGTTCGCTGGGAACCACAAGTTGACAGTAGCCCGAAGGTTGGCACCGGCAAGAAAGATCACTTTAAGTGAAGCTTTTAATTTCAATGAGATTCAATTACGTCGGAGTTTTTGAAAATCTAAATTTGAGGTATTTAAAATTTTTTTTTAAATTGGCGATAAGAAGTGTCGATACAATTTCAAATGGGATGGATCATCCAATTTCGAATTGGACAAAAACCAAAATACTTCTCCTGAAAAGCAATAAAAAATATATTTAATAAAAGGAACTTTTAGTTACAGAAAATATTAATGAAAGAAAACAATGTTTAAATAGAGTTGAATCAACCTTTGATTTTTCTATCTTTGAATTAATTAATTATTTGATTTCCGGTTGAAAGACAAATTGAGAGTAGGTGAAATGCAGGACAAATAGGATTGATTTGTTTTGTAAACTATTATACAAAATATTTGATGAACATTCCAAAAACATCATTGTAAGCTTCTTTGAAGCCAGTAATTATATAACCGCATGTTTTAATAGGTGACTAGCCTCGTCACGTGGATTCGTGTAGCCAAGGCTGAGCACCAAAGGAACGAAAATAATCATTTTCACAAAGTACTGCATTCTAGAAACTCGGTCTCTGATTTATTGTTGTAACCCTTACCTGCTTTTGAAATTTAACAAAAAATATAGAAACTCGTCTAGTGGCTGATCTTGCTTGCGAATCTAATTCTGCTAGAATTTATTTTTAATTGTATGCCACAGCCCAAACAAGGCAATTATCATTTTTAACTTTAGTAAGATTTAATTTTGCATAAACGGTTTGAAAAATGCACAAGTTGGAATGTTTAAAAAACATTATATATTTGTTTTCAACCGCTCACGCATGGAAATGTTAGTTTCTATTGAAAAAAAAAATCCCCCTAAAATTTGAGCTTAATCTGTAAAAATTTAGAGGTCGTCCAATACCTCCTCCTCATTTTACATTCGAATAACATATTAAAGAATTCTTTGTATCTTTATTTTTTATAACTTTTGTGGACAGTTATAATCGATTTACCGAAAAGCGTAGAATTTAAGTAAAGGTACAATGAGGAGTAAACAATTTTCTTTTAATTCTTTAATTTTGTCAATTTTTTCCTTACGCTATTATTAACTGACTTAAAATAGATAAGCGGCATTTGATCCACGGAGAAAAATATTTCTTCTTGTAAGAAAGAAATATTAGTTTCGTCAAAAAAAATTGAAGGAACTGGGGCTTCCCGCAGAAACGTATCACTCTTCATTTTTATTCAACTTTGCAGAGGTAATTTGGAAAATTTATTTGTCAGAGCAGTTTCACGAATTCTACAGCTTAAGAGGCAGATTTGGTGAGGGAAATCCTTAATGCCACTATTCGTTCTATTACCACTGGTCAAGCCTACGCTCTCTAGGCCAGGGGCGTTAGGTTGCTATTTCCGCAGTTTAGCTTATGAGCAAAAATAGTACTAGAGAGCTTTTTAAGAAGGCACCAGTAACCTGTGTATACTTGTGCTCTTCTCCGTCCACGAGGCCTAAATGTCTTTTCTTCTACACATCATGACTGATTCGTTCTCGTTGAGAATCACTAACACATGAAGTGGACGCTACTCGTGCTTTTCAATGGAATTCTTTTCATCGCCAGACTTCAATCCGTCAAATTATATCGGTAATTTAAATTCAAATATATCAGTACTCACTCTTCGACTTCTTGAATGCCAAAAATGGCATTTCAGTAATTGTAGGAATTATTTCCGCGTTTGCAAGTTCGAGCAAAATGCATTTGTCAAAGGTAAAATTTGTTTTCGATTATATTGGGTTGGCAACTAAGTAATTGCCGACGATTTTGTCATTTATTTTCTTTGAAAAATCGGCAATTACTTAGTTGTCAAGCCAATATTTTGATTCTGAACTAGAAAAATTCCAAGACAGTAAATTTTCAAGAAAGCCTGGTTCCGAAAAATTACAATTTCAACCCCACCCTTGTTGCTTCTATTCAAAATGTTTGTGTAATAAAAAAAAAACAAGTTGCCGACAGTTTCATAACTGAGATGAATGCGGTGGTAATAAATTAGCATATTTGTCAAATGTCATTGCATCAAATAAACGCCAATTTCATGTTTTTAACTGCACCACCAAATTACATCTGCGACTTTTGAAAATGGTGGAGCAATATCGTATTATGTAAAAATTTCAGAAGCAGTGGTCGTCCAGTTTGAGAAATAAGGTGGTGCAAAGCACGCAGAATTTGGTAACGCTGATTGATGCACGATGTGGTATTACCGTGACCGTTGGTCTGGTCAATATGAATTGGCATGCACACGTGTAAATAGTTTTTCTTTCTACAGGTGTGTGTCACACGAAGAAACGTAAACACAAATTTTCTGGCGCGAGGCAGAGATATATGAGACTTCTTTTCAGACAGCTTCGCCACGAGACGGCTATCTTGGAACGAGAGCTTTTAATTGGCTGTTTAAAAATAATTAACTCTTTCATTTCATAACAAATTTCTGGCGTTTGAGGAGAGGCTCCTATTCTCATGCGGTTGCTGAAAGTAAATTAATACTTCTTAGGTGGCAATTAAGATCGTATGGAAATAGATTCTTCTTTCATCGACTCTCATTCTTCAAAGTGCAGCATCTCGGGTCAATTCTGGACCATCTACCATCGTCCAAGGATTCAGATATTTGGATCCGCTGAGGTATTTGAAAATTTCTCGTGTCACCCAGGACAGATGAGGCGACTCCGGTTGTAGCACTGGACAGAATTCTGTATTTCTGTATAATTGTAAAAATTGAAGAAATGCACTGCAGCCCCTAACAAAAATTAATTTCTCTTCCCTGTAAGATCTTTGAAATGTTCAAATCCTTGGCTTCTACGGCAATTTTGGGCACCATCTACTCCTGTTCCGTGCCTGGGGCACACCAATGACGAATTATTAAGCACATTTTTGTCAATAGCATGAAATGTATTTTGTCCTGAAAAAAAAGAAAGAATTATATGGCATTGTATTTTGGTTTTCGAAAGTGTCGGGAATTAATTCACTAGTGCCACCTGCCTCATCGATAGAACGATGACGGGTACGTCTACGCGCCCACACAAATTGTTACCGTGTTATTTCGAGTATTTTGGCCTTGGGTGGTGGCCAGAGCAAACTTTTGAAATATCACGGGTATGCTGCGGAATGAGCGGCTACCGCTTTAAGCACAATACGATCTCCAAAAGTGGCAAGTACATCTTTCCAAATTTTCCACTGCATTGGGAACCCCTTTTTTTCTCAATTGTTCCATTAAATGTGAATGAAAGCCTACTTTCAGCGTGTTTCTTTAGTTCTAGTTAAACGTTTGCAAAAAAAATATGGTAATTCCTATGTATTAAAAAATGTTAGAAAATTTTCTTTATAAAATATCAATTTAATTTGATAATTTCAATAGTGGAACCCATTCTTTCTTTTATAAAATTATGTATTGTCATTAATAGTATATTTTATGTCTAGGTTTTTGGACGACTTGTCGCAAAGCGTCAAATAAATAACTCTGACTCCAACTCTAACTCTCTCCTAACGAAAATTGCAAGAACTTTGGAACGTTGATCCACTATTTCGTTTAACTTATTTTGAACTTCATATATCCAATTCCCAACAGATTTAAGTAACTACTATAAAAGTTACATAACCCTTGGTGAACATATATAACTTTATCGCGCAACGGATAAGGAATAACTATATTTGAGTGCATGAGGTAATTTTTCAGATTTTCAGATACCAAAACAAATTCATCGGTTCGAATTTTGTGCAATTCGAGTTAGAATCATTGTTGAATTTATTTCTGAAAATTTAGTAAGAATAAAATGTATTATTGAATTCAGTGTTGCTGAGGCTACTATTCTCAAATGAAACAAATGACGTGAAAGTGTACGCTTATGAATTTCATTACATGCGCATGTAATGAAAAGAATCCCTTCTGATACTTTGAAACAGGAAGATATTTCAAAGGAATTCCGCCCAGAGAATTCAACTGTTATGACGTCATAAATATCAGATATTATTATTGGCAAAGGTACTCGGTGACGTGTCGGCGTCGTCCGGGTTGACTATTTCAAAGGAAAGAGAAGAAAAGTAATGATAAATGGTCTGAAATAAATCGTCATTCTCGGACTGACGACTTAATTACATTTTTCGTAGAAACTCTTTGGCATTGTTGAAAAAAAATCGCGAAACGTACGTTTCGTAATCCAGGAAAACCGAAATATATTTATTTGACTGATATCTTCGAGTATAAAAGGAAAACTAAATTCCCAAATGAACCATTATAAACCGGTTGAAAGCTTTCACAACGTGTACCTGCAGATGTCTTAGAATGACAACTGAACTACCGTTTAAGAAACAGAAAATTATTAACGCCCACATCCTCTTTTTTTTAAAGGTCTTATGAATACTATTTTTATGGTATATATTTTGTTATCCTGTTTCCGACAAAGAAATTATAATTAATTAATCATTTTTTCAGTTAGTCAATTATTCTTTAATTTGTAAAAGCAGTTTTTCGTAGTATGTACATTTCTACAAATACATATTAAACAGATTTTATCCATGTCGAGCATATAAAAAAAGGAAAACCATACCAGCTGTTTCTCTGACTACCTTTCTTTAAAAAGAGACCCCAGTAGAATCCACGCCAGGAGTCCTCCAGAAACCATTACACTACTCCTGAAAAGGTAATATAAATCAATTAAAAAAATTGAAGTCAATAAAATTCTTATAAAAAATCTGGCTTCTGCTGAGATTCCCAATTTAGAAATTTTGCTCATAAGAATCTGTGCTCTTACCGCCGAAAATCAAACAATTGCCATACACTGATAAAAATGAATTTACGAAACTCTGGTATTCTCGATTTTTCGTCATTTAATTTTAATATTCGTAATTTCGTTTCAGTAGATTATCATGTTTCAGTGTCCAACCTTGCCCTGCTTTAATTGATAATTGATTGACCAAAAAATATTGAATAAGTGAAGCAAAAATAAAGGGCTAGGTATTAAAAAGAGATTTTCTTAGTGTAAAAAAATTGAGCTGGAAAAAAATTATCGGATATATTTGGTGGCAGCAATATTGAGGCCACTCTTGTCCAAGTCTCTTCAACACCGAACTTTTAAAAGGGTAGCTATAACTCACACAACTCCTCATTTTTTCTCACTGAATATTCGTTACGTAAAAATCATTACAGGCAATGAGCTACCAGTGACGAAATACGTGAAATAAAAGACATTAAACCTTAAAAATCAAAAATAGATTGGTTTGAAGCTAGATAAAGAAATATAGTATACAAACATAATTTCAGTCGTTTAAAAATAAACTAAAGAAAGAATTGCTACAAAAGCTGGCATTGAGGCAGAATTGCACAATGTTTGAAGCTTTAATTCTTTCCACTTTTAAGAGGTTTCCACATCGGCTTCGTAACAATTGGCAAGGGTTTTAACATCGTCTATCGCTTATACATCTGCGGCAATGTCGGTGCTAATTAGAGATTTTACGAACCGTTACGAACATGCTTGCTGGCTAAAACCAACCGCAAGGAATCATTAATTTCTTTGACGTAATTCGCATTCATTTAACACGCCACTATTTAAATTCTTACTAATCGAACGCACGGTATTCTTTTCTCTAATAATAATTAATAAATTATTCGTTTGTTACTTCCGTGTTTCATCATTTCTGTTACTACTCTTAGTATTATTATTGTTATTATTATTATTACATCCATAAAATAATTAAAAAGAACAAGGAGTTATCTTACCAGAGACATGTTTTCACTCCCGGTGAATGTTTCAAAGGACTATAGGGAATTACCCTAATCTCTTTGTGTGTCCGAAAGTGGGTTAAAATATCCCTTGCACTGAAATTAAACAAAAAATTTATAAAATAATGTGTCAGTAAAAAATATCGGTTTTGAAAAATAGGATCAATATATACAATCGAGCCTCAAACCATTGGACACTTTTATTTCAAGTCTTTTGGCAGAGTCAAGGCCCACCCTTGCCTTTCAAAGAAAAAATACGGAAAATGTTTTTTTCTATAAATTATGAAATGTTAAGTAAAATATATTGCATAATTAAAAACGTCGCAGAATTTGTAATTACATGTATAAAAAAATATGTAAAAAAATACTGCCTCTAATTTAATCATTTGAATTGCATAAAATGCACAATGCATTTAGTTGACAGTAATCGGTTTGTATTTTTTAAAAAGTATAAGAAAGAGAGGCAGACGTGGACAGTAAAATACATGAAAATTCAAACCAAATTACAAACACCGAGATCATTCGTTTTGGCCTAAATCCAGACCATCAACGTCAGTTAAGTTCCAACATGCTTTCATGGACATTGCGTGGGACGTTTAAAAAGATTGCATATAGGTAAAATAATCTTCAACGACATGTTCATTTTTTACTTTACAGATTAATCGAAATTTCAACTAAGTCTTTTGCAAGTATTCCAGTTAGTAATTTTTTTTTGGTGTGAAA
This sequence comes from Gasteruption jaculator, assembly GCA_949825005.1. NCBI lineage: Eukaryota > Metazoa > Arthropoda > Insecta > Hymenoptera > Gasteruptiidae > Gasteruption > Gasteruption jaculator. The sequence goes on from OX463774.1 coordinate 7,913,344, forward strand.
ATTATATATTAAGAAAATATAAAATATTCAACTTAATACGTTGTTAATGATTATTTCCAATTCCATCGTCCTACAACGTTACATGCTTCTTTTTTATTGTTGTTAGCAAATAATTTCTTCGACCTCGGCCACGTTGAAGCCATAAAATTTCAAAAACAACCTTTTTTTTTACTATATGCACTCTGTATATAGAATCCAAGTACCCCTTTTTCTAGATGAAGTAAAAGCTTTTTATAATACCATTTACTTTACATGAAGTATATAGGCGATTGATTGACCCTCCTAACGTACTGCATTCACAGGACACATAAACAAGAAACCCTTTCTTTGAGTTGACAAAGAATAGAAAAGAGAGATTGAAATCCGTAAAAAAATAAATTAAGTTCTAAAAATTCAGAATCCCAGAATAGAAAATTAATGGCTCTTCACAAAATAAATTTGTATCCTAGAAAGAGAGATAATAAATATTTTTAACAATATTTTAACCCTTTATATGTAAAATACGCCAGTACTTTATCAACAGTCTTTGCTTATTTTATCAACAATTTCCAGTCTGACAACCATCGAGAAAATGAACTCTGTTCTTTTTACTGAAAAAAGAGGAAAAGTAAATGGAAGGCCTCGGTTTTCTTTCATTTTACTTTTTACGTAAAAAAAAGTCGTAAAAAAGAAGGTTTAATTTTTGCTTAATGAGAAGATTTCTATAAATTTGCATAAATACAAAAAAAAATGCAATGATAGAAATCAGACAAGTGTATAAAATTAAAGTGTTTATACGTTTTAGTGATTACAGTAACACGTCTATCGTTTGTAGAGACATATTTGCTATTGCATGGGCACGGTGTTTATAGTTTCTATGCGATAGAATATTTATCTTTCATCAAATGCATCTGCAGCATAGTCGATCCTAATTCCATTTGATACTCTCGTAGATAATAGAGAAGAGAGAATTTAATAGTACTCGTTTCCAGTACAAGTGTTAATATTTAACATTCTAACTGCTACAAATTCCGCAACCGTAATAAACAAATTATTTGCCTTAATAAATAATTTAATTAATGAACGTTTAGATGCAAATAAAATATTACTATCCATAGATATGTCATCGCGACAGTTACCTTTGGATAGTGTCCAGATAACTTTTGATAACATGTGTCACTAAGTACAAATTGCATCGATACCGAAATACTAACTGCGTATTAGACGGTTAATTATAAGATTTTTATACCGAGAGAACTTTAGATTAGAAATTTAACGGTACAACATTAGCCGGCATTGAATGCTTGAAAATATTTTCGAATTACCAGAGAAGCAAAATTTCTGTCGTTTCTGTTACACATAAAAATTGATTTTGCACGTTTGAAATATAAAAATGTTAAATGACAAAAGTATAGAAATTTACACAATGGAAATATAACATTTTTTATACAAAAGCTTTGCAATATTGAATGATATAAGCAACCCTCTCACGCTTAGAAATTCTAAATTAGTATCCAAATAGAAAAGCAAGCTTCTAAAGACACCTGTTTATCTGTTTACATTAACTCGTGTCTGACGGTTTCCGAAAATAATTTTCAACTGCTGAAGAGACTTACTGGGCAGGAGAAAGTTACCTACATTTTACTTTGTAGGTGATTATCCAGTCATATGAGACGGATAATCAACAAACTACATATGTAAGTCAATAAACAAAGTTTTAGATGCATGGAATGCGTGCAAATTGGAATAACTAAAAGAAATAATGGAATAAAAGGAAATGTCACGTCACGAAGAAATTTTTTGCACAAAGTGCAGTCAGTACCACACTCCGACTTTATTTTGTTAACCCAAATACTGCTCGAGAGGAAGACGAAGAAGAATATGCGAAGAGCGCAACTATGTATTACGTCTGTTTCGTGTCAAAATGACAAGATGCAGCAAGCAGATTTGTTACTGATGACAGGCTCAGTAAAAACTTCTTCGATATTAAAGTCAATTAAATTAATCATTTAGATTTGGAGGATATTTTGCTAATTTCAAATACAAATTTGTTAATCCCTATTACAAAAATAAAAGAAATATGGGCAAATCCAGGGACTTTAATTTATATAGTTCTGGAATAAAATAATGTAAATACGTAGCTGCGAATTATACGTATTTTTTAAATAAATTTTTCTCAATTCCTAATATATTATGTGAAAACAGTCCATATCTTACCTCCCGTGGTTGGCAACTGCCACTAAGGCACGTTGAGGTGCAAGGAATTTAACATCTACTGCACCATAACTTGCCATCATTTCTGCAATCTGAAAAAAAATTCGGACAATTAAAATCATTGTATTTTAAAAGCAACGATATTAAATTTAGTACAGTTATCTGATTAAAATCAGCAAAATTATTAATTATTTCTAGAAATTATATCGTGATACTATTCTGAAATCGATTTGGAATAAAAATCGAAGATGTCATAATTTTCATCATTGATCAATTTTATGAGTTACATTCCATTGATTGATATAGTGTTAAAACTAATTAAAAAACAGTATGACTTGATAAAAATAAAATGGAAAGAAATTAATAATACAAAGTGGAATCTATTCCTTCCAAATATTTTTAAATATAGAACATTAATAGCGACTTACATAAGATATGTTTATTGCTGTTGTTCCAATCATTCGAACGTAAAGCCACTGGGGTCGTTGAGACTTGGGATCACTACCATCGAGTTTCTAAAAAAATCATGAAAACAAATTTGAAAAGTTTATATGCAGTTACATAACAATAAATAACTAATTTAGTTTCTGAATATTCTATTAACCGAACTCGTTCGAAAGTCGGTAAAAAATGTCAAAATCAAATTTTCGTACTTTACCGTTTTGCCTTTTTCTACAAAATTGTTTTCTTTCGTAATTTAGTAGTAAATATATTCCAAAACTTACAATCAGTAACAATTTGAGAAAAACTTACCGCATATGATACCATTCCTCTTATTAAATTCAGACAATTGACGTGGGACTTTACCCCACTCATCAATTCCGTATTGGTAATTTGTTTCAGTTCGCAGCCCCTGAAAACATTTAAATATTTTATGAATAAGTGTATTATTTTTCGTTACTAATTAAACCGATTAACACTTAATGATCAGAAAAATTAATAGCAAATGAATTACTTATACGTACTCTCCGATTTTTTCGATGACAAATATATGTGCCATCTTAATAAATACATATCCAGTGCAAAAAGCATCCCAGCCAGCAGTATGGTATGCTTCTTTATCTGTTCGAAAGACAAAAAAAAGGAATTATTTTTGGTAAACAATATTTTTTACTCATGCAAAAAAGTAATATTTAAATTTTTTCTTACCCGACTCGGTTCGTCCTTTTAATGTAACACGAGGTGAATTTAAAGTCGTACACTGGCTTTTGTCAGATATAAAAGAGTTGTAAAGGTTGCTTAAAGAACTGGTGTTCAAACCCTCCGCTATAAGAAGAAATTTTTTTTTCAGTTGATATAAGATTCTTTTGAAATAATAGGTAACTAAAATTTAAGAGGAATGAAGAGATAATAGCTATATTTCTTATTACGATAGACAGAAAATCAAAGGAAAGAGACATTTAAAAATTTTCTTTTCAAAAAGCATTTAAAAAAATATTAAAAATAGTATCCATAATTTTTTAAATATCACGATACAAAAATTACTTGTTTCTTTTTATTTTATTTTCGTAGAATTCTGTAAAAGGATTAGTATTCCGCATATTCTCTCTTCATAATCCTTATAAATTTCATTTTTGTCTCTTTATTCATAGTATAATAAATAGGATTACAATTACCTTTCAGTTTCTTATTATTTTTTAATAAAAGTCTTTTCAATTCGTAGCTAAGAAACTTGGTGTCATATACAGCAGGAAATAATTTGTGTATGTCGGACTTAAAAGCTGAATATCTACCTGAAAATTGTAATTGTATGAGTTAACAAAATCTTAAATAAATAAATGAATCTTATATCACTTTTTATTTAATAAATCTGAGATGGACATATTTTTCATATATGCCGTTTTAGGTGAACATGATATAACAAAATTTGAAAAGGTAAGTTTTAATATTCGCTCTCATGCATTCCTAATATTTAGAGAATCGTGTCCAGAAAACTCACTTGGCAAGGGTCTATAGAATTGTTGATAGAAAAATAGCAAGTCGAGAAAGATGTTATGGCCAACAATAGGTTTTTTTAAACTTACTAACAGTTTAAAAATTTTCGAAAATCCTAAGCAGCAATTTAGTAACTCTTGATCTAAATTGTCGCCTTCGTCTATTAACAAACTTTGTCGAACATCTTTAGAAACTTTGGTAACTATTATCTGCAAAAAAAATTAACAATTTTGTTTACGAAAAAAAATAGGTGGATAGAATAATATATTGAAAAATCGCTTTTAATGTCTTACCGTTCCATCTCCAGACTTTGTCCAAACATTTGGAAAACGATTTCTCAGTTCTTTCTGGGCAAGATATTGTAAAAGAGCTGTGGGCGTTTTTAAATCAATTGATTCAGTCTTATTTTCACTTAGCCAGTCGGAAACATTTTTAACAATATCATTTATGTCTTCTTCCTCGGCATATGAAATATCTCTTTCCGTATTTCGAAGTAATACATTTTCTTGTAATTGTTGCCTTAATTCCGCTTCTTCTACTTCGTTGAGGTACGAAATTCCATTGTATATAAACTAAAACATTTATTTATTTGCGTTTATTAAAATATGAAGTCCTTGAAGGTCAATTTTAATATTATTAAAATAATGTTTGTGCAAAAAATATACATCAAATTAACGTAAATATTCACATCAATTTTACATTGGTAATTGGTACATTGGTAACAGTTTCTGTAAAAACCATAATATTGTTCCAATATTACATTTTTCATTTTTAGTCATTTTTTTATGAAAAATATAAGCGTATAAATATTTCACTGATTATGTATTTTTGTGTGTTAAGTTGGAATCGAATTATCAATTTCCTCTTACCTTATTAAAATCGAAGCCGTGTAACGATAAAAATTCTAACGCAGCTACTTGACTTAGGAACTGTCTGTTTTTGGTAGGTATGTGTTTAGGTCTAATAAAAAAATTGAAAGATCGAGCTTCATATGTACAAGTTTCACGACAATGTTTAAAAGCTGTAAGTCCGACTTGTATTATTATGAATGGATTGATAGTAGCTCTCAATTTCTTATAACGCGTCGCAACATCATCGAAGAGACTGAAACAAATATGGTGTTGAACAATTAACCAATTTTCCTTTAATATGTCCCAAAAATTTTGGTTCTAAAAGTAAACCCTTAATCATAAAAATTAACAAATCTTGAAATACTTTGGAATTTTATTTTTTATAAATGATTTAAAATTACAGAAATATTGTCATCATCGAAGAAATCAGAAAAATTTACCTTTCTTTGCAAAAATCATCGGATCTTAATCCACTGAATTCTGCATCTATCGATATAAATGTCGCATTTCTCAGAGCTTCTTCGACGACAGGTGAAAATTCGGTAAAATTTTTATCGGTAACTTCATTCATTTTGTTCTAAAATAGTGATAACAAACAATAGTAAAATAAATTAACCGGAGTGTGGTAGAATGTAGGAACAACTTTGTATATATCACATGTTCAGAGTGGAGTTGAGATTTCAAGACTCAAATAATACCACAGCTCCATTCCAAAAACATGGCAGCTACGCAGGTAAGCTTCATTCTAACTTAATAGTTACAGTTAGATCCCGGTAGATGGAGCCGCATGTAAAGAGCGCCAAATTAAAATAAGTGTTAATTGTAAGACAATAATATTTCTCTAAAACACCTTCTGATTTCACTTCCAGCTTTTCTGAATCAACTCTTAAATGGCGTCATCTAAAAAACCGCATGGATATAATATCAAACCGGTAAATGAATTTTAATAAAAATAAATAAAATGAAAAATATAAAAATTCAATTCTTCATTATCATCCTAAAATTCTGTTCTAAATTTAAAGGGCCGATGACGTAAGCATTTCTACACATAGTCAATTTATTTGCAATGTCGTGAAAATTCAATATATGACATTGGTACCTCGCCTAGCCTGGTAGTTACAGACAAGTTAGAACCTGCTCTAAATTTAAAGGGCCCATGACGTAAGCATTTCTAAATATAGCCAACTTTTTTACAACGTCGTGGACGTTCATTGTATGACGTTTTGGTTCCTCGCCTAGCCTCGTATTTATTTGCAGACAAGTTAGAACCTGCTTCAAATTTAAAGGGCCCATGACGCAATATACCGAGTACGAATGGTTAGGCTCGACAAATTCAGTACAGGTTCTAACTTGTCTCTAAATACCGAGTCTCATATCATACTATAATAGAAAACATTAAAACTTGATTTAGAAAAGTTTAAAGCCACATTATGACGCAAGGGATTACTATTCTGCCTGGTACAAAAATATAACTGTTGGTACGATTTATTCTCCTTACATCTGAATCTTTTATCTAAGAAAATAATAACAGTATAAAAATAAACCGGGGTTCTATTCCAGAAGCTTTTGAATCCTGAGAGATTTTTCAAGTTTTTCCAATTTCTCCGTTTTCATCTCTTTCCATTATAATTATATTTTGTCGCGTCGAATGAAAGCTACATTGACTGATAAAAGCAACGTAACATACAATAAAGAATACTTCGCCAATATAGGAAGCTATCAATGAAAAGTTTTTATTATTACCTTTTTGCTATTATTCAACACATAATGTATTCTATTGCGCTGTCCTTTATACTGCGCCCACTTCAAACGTCTCTCGCTGTCAGAATAGCAAGACCACAGACGTATTAGAATAGAGTAGGGGTTTGTGTAAGCGGAAACCAACATCACATAGGAAGAGAAAAGGAGCCTGTTGAGGACAACTTCCTTCTTTTCTGGATACAGCGTTACTTGCATGTCATGTATGCGTATGCTCTGTATATACGTATGCATGCACACACACATAGATATATACCTAAAAATATTTATATTTACAATACTGAAAATTAAGTTTACTGCAGTCATTTTATTTAAAAATTTTAACCCTTGGCATTCGAAACACTCAGAATAAGCAGTTTTAAACGCTAATTTCTTACGTCTCGATTGCAAAGGGTTAACATTGTGAATTTAAGAAAAACATCAGTTTCATCTAGTGGTGACCCAGAACCGCGACAAAGGTCTCCTTACTTTTGGCTGACAGTATTGACTTTAGCAGAACTGGCGCATTACTGGTCATGTCAAGAAAGTGTAATGACAAAACACTACTGGGGCAACCAGTATCGCGCCAGTGTTGGGACGTATTGACAATTTTTCACTAGTTGGCTGTTTTAACTGAAATAATTGCACTCTAGAAACAGTAAATTGCATAATATTAAATGTGATTGACGCATTAATATTTAATCGAGAGAACTAGAGTGAAAGCTGGCGAAGTAAAAATTGTTCTCTCACGCGATATGTCACGCAATTACGTCATACTTGAATCTATTGTTCAACGTTTTTTTTTTATCAAACGTTGAACGATTTTATGCAACTTGTGCTTCTCTGAAAAAAATCATAATATTCAATAATTACACTGGTAAAAATGTATAGTAATTCCAACTATTGCTGTAATCGAATAGGGCATCGACCTTGTATTTCTATACTATTTTTATTTCAGTTCCTATTACAAAAAATGACATTCCAACGCGTTTGGTAAAAACAATTGATTTTAATATTACTAAATCGATTTTTTTTTAACACCACGTTATCAACTTTTTCGGGTTTCAAAGTACATTTCAATACTTTACTTGAAGCAACAATTTCCTACAAAGTAATTTCTTTTTTATCCGGCAATTGACATTATAAAAAATTTATTTAAAACTGCATCTACGTGTCTGATATTTTCCCGTTTCCACCAATTAAGAAATCGAATAGCCATAGCGAGCTCTGATTATATCTCTAGCCCTAATACACCCATAAACTCGTTGTCACATCATAATCGTGGCTTCGTACGTACATAAATGCAATATAACCGACGGATATGCCTGCACATATACGTTGGTACATTGAGAAGTGTAAGTATTCTGTAAGTACGGATGTTTCCTTCTTTTAATCAAGAATCAACTCTCTCTCAGCTGGCAATGAACTTGGCGGTAGTATATCAGCGACTACCATACTGACTAGTTGTACTACAGACTCCTAGTATCGTAAGAGACTTTCATTTAAATTCGACTCCGCGTCCGGGAACGATCTCTGCGTTAACGAAATTCGGTTTCACGGAGAATTTCGAAAAACCGGCACCGTAATTTCAAAGAAGGAGCAAGAAGAGAGAAGAAGTTATCATGTTCTTCAGACTCGCTATATTCATCGGCCTCGGTTCTGTTGTCTGCACAATTATATACTTAACACCTATCCCAGGTAAATTAGTTTAAAGATACCACACTCCCACTTTTTTCACAGCCCATAAAACTTTTCTTCCGACTATCCGCGATTTAATCGCGGCTTGGAATCACCATGGCTGGGAAGATGGTCAGTTTAAAGGGGGGTTTTATGGTGTTCTAAGTGACCGTATGCACAAGTAACTTGCGTATCTTTCCCGCAGAGATAAGTTTACATTACGGTACATTTGAGCATCTGCCAGGAATCAAAGGATTCTAGTTACTTATTTTTGTTTTCCTGGAATCGCTGACCATCCTTACTTTTAACTGTTCCACCGCTAAACATTTTTAGCACCACGCGTTCGAGTGAGTGACATCGCTTATCAGCTGTCAAATGGGTGACATATGTATTTTGCAAATTGTCTGCGTCTGTACCGGAAATATAGCAACGCAATTGGGCCACTATTACATTAAAAAAAAAAAAGTTATGATTTTAAAGAGTGACGACTGTTATCCGAGTTCTCATCTATTTTCCTTTAAAAAAAAAAGGTGCAATCTTTAATTTTATCGCTTATGAAATATTTTTGTTTGGACTTTTTCCATATTATTGGTTTGGCAAATAAGTTCGTTCGGTTTTTTTAGAGTTTACACTGGAACAAAAACCGAACGAACTTATTTGCCAAACCAATAATTCTCATACTAATTAATTATTTCGAAAATTTTCATCAATAACGTGAACGCGAAGACAAAGACACGTAATGGGCAGGAAGGGAAACTACTCTTGTCGCGTGATTATTCAAATTTTGTTAACTGTTAAATGAAGAACAGGTGTAACAATTCGGGGTTTGCAAATCGGGAAAAATAAAAATAAATTACTGTGTACGGTATAAATAATTCTGTGGTTTAGTGTGCATTAATTATATGGTTTGATTTGCAAACACCGAATTGTTACGCCTGTTCTTCATTTAACAATTAACACAATTTGAATAATCACATGACCCATAAGCGTATACATACGCTGGTGGTTGCAAATGGGTAAAGGAAAACAGGAATGATTTATAGCGTGTATATATAATAATCATTGAACCGTAGAATTATTTATACCATACGTAGTAATTTATTTTTAACCCATTTGCACCGTAAGCGTATATACACGCTTATGAATAACACGGTGTTCGTATTAAATGGATTTCAAATATTCTAAAACTACTAGGTTGATTTGTGCGAATGGATTTTTGGCGATATCTTCCTTCTTTGTAGAAATTACATTCTACTGCAGTAATTTCTTTCCCAAAGGTTTATCAAGACTTGACCTAAGATATGTTTAGTTTCCGTGTAGCTAAGCTAGCATGGGAAGCTGGCATTTGCTTACTTTACTCTCATACCGCGTGAAAGTAAATTTTTTAACGTTGGCTTTTTCTGGTTAGACACTATTTATCTCCGTTTTATTTCCGTGATTTCGTCTAAAAGTGAGCAAAATCCGTTTATAACGTACATTTAGAAAATGTGCTGACCAAAATCAATCATTAGCATTTCTCACTTTGAGAGAAAATTACACTACTCAAACATCTGACTCGTGGCGTTCCCCTTTACAGCTGCATATATGCCTAATGCAAAATCAATTGAAGATTTTTGCTGTATGCAACATTGATTGCAACACTATAAAACGCAGTGTTTTACAACTTTTTTCAAATATTTTCTTTCTCCTCGCCGCAGAAGAGGATATAGAGGTTAGTAAGGAACTGATGTAGTGAAAGGTCACTCTTTTCTCTGAATATCTTCGAAATAAGAGCAACGGACATCGGTTGACGTACATGAAAGATCCCGGGAAGAAAATGTTGGAGATTTTAATGAAGAATGGTACCCGCCTTTGCCAATATTTCTGAGCAAATGAATGACACATTTTTGTCCCTGAGTGGTCGATTAAAATTGTGTAGCAAAGTGACGGTGATGTGCTATTAGGGTTTTTATTGAGAAGGGAGAGGGGATAAGATTGAGGCTCCAAAAACAAGCGAAACTTTGCTGATGTGTTTTTCGAAACTGCATACTTGAAAAAGTAACATTTTGCGCTCTAAAAAAAATAGTGACAAAAGTAATGATATTTGGCCAATAATGAACGACGGGAAAATTTTCGGTTTGAATAAAAGAACATCTTCTTTTATTTCGGTTTTTTTTTAAATTTTAATTCTGAATTCTCATTCCCCTCTCATCGCCCATTCGCAAATATAATAGCTTCAGGAAAATGATGAATTTTTGTAAAAGTATGACGCATTGAGAAAACTGGTTTAAGGTGCACCGACTTTCCACCTATAAAATAATTGGTGGGGTTGTAGCTCTGCATTTACTGAATATACAACTTCCCGAGGAATAGAATTTTATGATGTTAATTATATGATCCAAGTTGAATCAGATTTTATTGCTTTGATCCAAGCCTCCACTATTTAGCTCTACATTCTGAAGTTTACAGACACGAAATTTATTAACTACGAAGTTTTTTTTACATTTTTTGTAAAATGTGATCTAACAGTATCGTATAGTCTATAATTTTGTTCGTTACGTCAATAGAAACATTGTCACAAGACTTTCTTTAAGTTTTCTTTTAAATACCTATTGACATCAAATGGAAGATAATGAAGACTATATGAAGCAATCGGAAATTCTCAGCGGAAAGGAGAGAGCAAAAAATGAACAAAGTTGTTATTCCGGCAGTTTATATAATACGGGAAGTTATTTTTCAAAGTTAAAAAAACATTTTCCCAACTCCTGTTTCTAACCAAGTTGAATGTGTCCCAGCAAGACAAGAGGAAACACAAGTTGCATTGTTGCAATAAATGTCACCCAAATAAAAAACTACAAATTCTCTGTTAAAACCTGGAATGGTCCTGGAATGGTCCTTAAATATCACTTCATTAAAATAATCCGATGAGTGCTTGTTTCTTTATTTCCCTACAATTTTTTCCTATTTTTCTAAATTCAGATTTTATCCTTTCACTAACACTCATAGATCATTCAGAGTTTATTATGGTTCGAAGTGGCTAGAAATGGCTTTGTCTGCAACTCCTTTGTCGTTCGAAATTGAAAATTGTATCTATATTTCATTTTTGACGCAGAGTTTTCCCTGTTTTATAATTTCTTACATTTTGCAGCTACGTTTTTTCGAAGGTATCAAAAGTTTCTTCCTGTAATACTTTTAGGTCTTAACTTATTCATATGTTAATAAAAAAGAAAGGTGGAAAAAACGTAAAAAATACATAACTTTTATATAGAATGAAGAGAGAAAGTATTATATACTTTCTTAGCATTGCATCTCTTCACTATACACTTTCGCTGTAGGTCCACGCAATGATAATTTCTTTATAGTAACACCTACAAGGTGGGCAATTAAAAAGGGATACCGTAGGATGATGTGGTAATTGTTAAAGTGCATATATACGTATATATTTAAACGTCATTTTCAGTTAAATTAAGTTAACTTTTGCACAGTCATTAATAAGTAGCGAATCGTCCCATTTCTACATTCTCGTTAGTGTAAGTGATTCGTTATATTGAAGGTATAATTAATTAATCAACTTCACCGATAGTTTAATGAATCCTGAAACCGACGTTAATTCTGCAAATTAATAACACGTTGTAAAAATAATTTAAAATTTATGTATCTTTTTCCATAAAAAAAAACACTGTGCTGTTGATTGCATTTTTAATTGATTTATAAATTTCTATTTTAATTTATTTATTTATTTGAAATTGGATAATTGCGAATTTCGCAATTGGGAAACCCTCTATTAAATAAGAATTTTGATTTTTCTTTTCCAAACTATCTGTGGCGATTATGAACGAGGTGACATTTTTTAAAAAAAAAGGAAGAGTACAATATTTTGGTATAAAGTTAAAATAATATAAAACAATTTTCAAAATTTCAATCAGTTTCTGTAGGATGAGTAAAAAATTAGTTTCAGGTCGTGTTGAATACATTTGAAGTATATAATTACTTTCTAATTATATAAATGAAAGTAGCGTGCTTGTACTCTATCAATTACCGTTAATAATAATTAATGGAATAAAGAAGAGATTGCAAGAAAGGAAGAAATTGAACGAAATAAGTTCCTTATCATTCCAATTCTGATAATATCTTAGTAATATTAACATAAAATATGAAAAAGCAGTATTTCAAATGTTTTCCCAGGAATTTACGGATATTTAACAATACTCAACAAGTAAATCTGGCGAAACTTTTTCTTCGAGTATTGTGAAATTACTTTTCTTTAGAAACGAAAATTTTGAAAAACACATTTCGTGTCATGGAGTTACAAAGTACTTACGCACGAGTACCAAAGTACTTTTATGGTTACGAAAAAATTGTTGACATTTTACCTGCGGGGTAAAAAGTACGGAAACATCATAGTAAATTGATGTTCTTCCACTTTTTTCACTGTTTCTTTGCACCTTTATTGCATTTTCATGTCTGTAATTATTTTTGTCCTTATCATTGGTTACAAGATTATAGGAAGTAATAATGGATTTTTGTTCGAATTAGACTCGCGAAGTTTTACTCGAATTTCCCCATAAACGATAAAAAAAAGGAAGTGCTTTTCTGTAAATCGTAGTAAAAAAAAACACTGATTCTCTTCACGCTGATTATCCTCAAGTCTGTAGTTAAGGTACATAAAATTGCACCTTACGCGTTTTCTTCTTTTCATGGTAGAGTGAAATTTCTTCCACGATGTTGTATTAGGTCTACCATCATAGTTTTTCAAACAGTAATGTATTAGTTCTTCGCGAAGGAAATATAATTAGAACTTTGTCAGACGACTTTTAAAGAAGCAGGTTCCGACAGAGAAGTAGTTTCCTTGCTTTCGTCATTAAAAATGTGGAACTAGTGCAGGAAATTTCACATGTACTATTACAGCATATTTAAACAGGAAATTCAATTTCTGAGACGGTTTGCCTCTGAAATTTGTTTTTATCAGAAAACGTGAAAATAATTCTAATTTTATAATACTTATATTTTGCCTATTGCTTTGTTAGAAAATGAAATTTGACAGAAATACGTGACCTGAAAATAACGTGAAAAGGGTCTTATAATTGAATTCATTTGTCTTAATTTTATAGTTTCTATTTAATAAATTTATTAAAGTTAAAATAAATTGTATGTGTTGAAAATTGGCCAATTTTTAACAATGAATGAATTTTCGATTTGCTACATTGTTACGACTGTGCACATATTATATATATATACACCGAGAGAAAGAGATGCAAGATGAAAGGTGAGATTGTTATAACTCGATTATGAGAACTCATATAGTTGTAAAACAAATTTACGATTACCAGTCAATTATTGTAACAGTAGTAAAATAATGATGAATGGGTGAGTGCTATTATTGGATCACCGTTTAGTAGTGTCATAATTGTTTAGTAGAATTTTGAATGGGATATCAGAGGAGGTCTTATTCATTCTATAACGGGATGTGTTGAGAAGTTGCTGAAAGAACAGAAAGAATAAGATCAACATTTCAGGAGGTAATGAAAGGAGAAAGTGATTGATCTGTTTTCAGTAGAACCGAAGTTAATGTATGTAAGTTTAATGTTAAATGTGAGTTCGAATAATCGATTATTATATTTAGAAGAGAAAAAGAAGAAATTTATTTTTAAAAATAGAAAATAATAAAAGATATTAACATTTTTTAATAACAAATTCAATTTCTCACAATTTCGAGTCAAGAATAATTGAATATATTTAATTTTTAATTTACAATTGTTTTCTTCAAATTTGGCAATACTGTGTAGTTTTAGAGAGTAACACTTGCACCTTTATAGTGAAAAGATTAGTAGGTGTGCCCAAAAAATTCGACTTTTGGAAACTTTTTTTGCAACTCCGGGAGACCCATAATCGATGTATTTTTTCCCGAGGAATCCATTTTCATTGTCGAAATTTCCAAAATCCAACGGGAAATAGGATTATTCCTCAAAAAACCTACTTTTTTCCAACTTTCGCTTGGATTTCATTAAATTTGACCTTGGGAATCGATTCTACGGGAAAAATTACCCCGAGAAATGACTTGTCCAACCCCATTTTTGAAACTTCAATTTTTAGCCCATTTTTGGGGGAAGGGGAAGGTATGCCCAAAAAAATCGACTTTTGGAAAAAATTTTTGCTCACTTTCGGGAGACCCATATCCGATGTATTTTTTTCCGAGGAATCCATTTTCATTGTCAAAATTCAAGATTTCTTACGGGAAACACGATTTTTCCTCAAAAAACCTACCTTTTTCCAACTTCTGCTGGGATTTCATTAAATTTGACCTTGGGAATCGATTCTGCGGGAAAAATTACCCCTAGAAATGACTTGTCCAACCCCATTTTTGAAACTTCAATTTTTAGCCCATTTTTGGGGGAAGGGGAAGGTATGCTCAAAAAAATCGACTTTTGGAAAAAATTTTTGCTCACTTTCGGGAGACCCATATCCGATGTATTTTTTTCCGAGGAATCCATTTTCATTGTCAAAATTCAAGATTTCTTACGGGAAACACGATTTTTCCTCAAAAAACCTACCTTTTTCCAACTTTTGTTGGGATTTCATTAAATTTGACCTTGGGAATCGATTCTGCGGGAAAAATTACCCCTAGAAATGACTTGTTCAACCCCATTTTTAAAACTTTAATTTTTAGCCCATTTTTGGGGGAAGGGGAAGGTATGCCCAAAAAAATCGACTTTTAAAAAGTTTATTTTGGGAACTTCCGGAAGACCCATATCCGATGTATTTCTTTCCGAGGAATCCAAATCTTTTACTAACAACTATCGGAACGCTCAGCTAATAGCAATATCAATTCAAACTTTTATAATTCGTGTGTTCATTATGTATAAATTAATTACATACTATATTAATTTATTTCTATTTAAAATAAACATACATGATATACATAACATGTAACATTAAACCGTTCTATGACGTGATTTTCGCATAACGCGGTATGCACTAATAGCGTTATTCTTCGTCCATGATTATTATTTCCTTCTAAAAAATTAATTCAATCGCAACAATTTAAAAATTATCTTTCAACAGCGCCCTTTAAAATGATTAACTAGATATTAAAAAAACAAAATAGAAGCTGCGTGATATCGATATTTGCAATTGAATACCTCCCAAATTAGGTAAACCCGTTTCACATTCACTGATAATAATCGAAAGCGTATAAAACATTTTCACGCTTAATTGCTTCATCGTATGGCTCTCGAAGCTTTCTAGTTGCAGCAGGACACTTACATTCGACGTATACAAACGAGGTATATCAAGTAGGAAGAAGCTGCATTCAGATTTAAACCCGCATACAAATATGATTGCACGTAAGGAGCATTGTACTTTAAAGTGTAGTGCAACTTGAACTTCTCTTTTGAGGTGACTACACGTTGTAAATTGCACACCTTGTATATATGTGCACTTCAAACCACTACACCTACACGCATTCTTTATACAATACATACAAACTTCATGCGACACACACATTAGTGCTATCACCGTAGGCACGTCTTCCTTTCCCGTTAGATGACTCCTACTCAACTGGTTCGATAGTGTAAATATTCTACACCGTGTCCCAAAATCAGACCTATGCGATAAGCTGAACAAAAATCGTTCTCTTCGATAAGAACCAAAACAATTCCTTCGTTACTTTATTGGTTCCTGTTGATGAATCCCAATTCGATATTTCTTTCATATCCAATCGGTTTTTCCAAAGGTGTTTTTTGAAACCATAGGTACTTTGCTTTCGAGTCTTTTGGCATAAGGCAACGCTCACTTCTAGGCGATAATGTTTGAGATATTTGCAATTTACCGTTTTTTAACGGAGGTTTTTATTCGTTGCGAAAATTGGGTAACTAGCCAAGGTATCATTTTCATGGTTTTGCCGCTGCACCGTTTTCATGGTACCTTGGGTCGACGAAAATTGGGCCAAAAATGATCCAAAAACTCGATTAAACGTGAGGTAAATAATAAAATTACAGTTCCGAAGAAAGCAAAATCGAAAATGTATATTTTAAATCTATTTCGAGAATCCATTTACGCGGTGAAAGTGTTAATCGATATACCTTGAAATTCTCGAAACCGATGTATTTTGAAAATATTTCGATTTAGGGGATATTCTAAACTGTAATATTATTTTTGCAAATAAAATGTATTTAAATATGATAATTCCGATCCAAATAAATATAGTTTTAAGAGTAAAAAAAACATACATTTATTTACAAGCTACGGTCAAAGAAAGGATATTTCTGAAATTATTTTTCAAAATGAAATATACAGGGTGTGCCGTATAAGGGTTCGAAAGGTGGTATCGGAGGGTGAAAATTTGAAAAAAACATCTTAGGTACCATTTTTCGAAATTCGTGTAAAAAAAGAAACGTTCGTCAGGATGCTAATATATAAAGTCACGGTGGAGCCTCGCGAGGTATTGCAAGAATGATGCTGAATTTTAATTCGTAGAAAATGGTTTCATAATTAAAGAATCAAAATGTGAAATTAATAAAATTCTCCATACACCCAAAGTGTACGAGTTACGCAATATTCAAAGAAGCGTGACATAAGTTGAAAGAAACTCAAAACTGGTCGTAAAAGGTACCTGTAAAAACTTTCATGAAGAAATTAGGATGCCGTGTTATATAAAAACAGACAAACCATTTCTCCTCGGAAAGGTATACACGGGACAGACGGAAATAAAAATCTTCCGATCGCCTGTTCCGATCGGCGATGTTGAAATCGTAACTAAAAAGCAGCTGTTTCGCTGTATTTTACCTTCTTCAGAGGAAAGAAGTAAGAACGGAACGTGCTTCCAAGCGTTTAAATCATTAACATGTGAATCGTCATCGTGAGACGCGTAACGACCATTGATTCTTCGAGCGAAAGCGAAATCGACTTGGTCCAGAAGTGGATAAAAAGGAGAAAGGTCGTGGTAGAGCCGATGAAAGTGTTTGTGCAGCTAAGTACATATATACGGATGAAACGCGACAGAATATTTACCAACAGCGTTGCCCTGTAGGCAACTTTCACTATTTCGCCGTCTGACACATATATTTTTGTTCCCCATCTTTGAAAATCACCTGAACATTCGGAGTGGCTTTACACCCACCTCGTTAAATCCGATGGTATAGGGATGCTGCCGTCGCGTTTGCCCCGTTTACGTTTCTTCATCCACCAAATGTTTTGCTTCTGCTCGTTACGTGAAGGAAAGGGACCCAAATCCTCCGTTCACCAAATTCATCGTAACTTGTTGTCTTCAGTCTTCAATCAGACCGCGGTAGTGTTCTACCACTTTTACCCTCGAACCACGTGGAGTGCGCTGTTCACCAGTGGTGCAGTGAATCACCATCTTCTATTTTTACCGAATCGTTTCGCATTTTCATACGCCTTCATGCTTTTTCCATTTTTCGTTTGTTCCATTGGACGAAAAAATGAGTTTCCTTGAGTTTTTTTTATTCAAGCGTTTATTGGATACCCAATTGTTGGGGAATTTGAGATTTTTTAATTGATCCAGGAGCAAAAACAAACCGCGCATCGCTTCTAGAAGTTGATAAAAAAGTGACATTAATTGGAAACAAAAGAGAATTTTCTCGAAAAAATTACAATAATCATTTATCTACATTTGTTGCTCTGAAAAAAGGATTGTCTGAATTTTTTTTTGTTTAATGTGGCATTAAAAGGAGATTCGCTCAATTTTGTATTTTATCGAATCGTTACGAGGATTTTTTATAAACAATAATACTTTATTTCCAAATAATCCGAGTTACCATTTACAAATTATTAATTTTTTTTTCGGATCGATCTAATTTGTACGCGTTTTGCCATTGTTATGCAGTGAATAGTATCAGAAAATTTCGAAATGTCACCTAAAAGGAAGTGCCGAGTGTCCTACGTCCTTAAAGCATGTTTCGCTTTTCTTGTGCAATAGTAGCTTTTTTTTAAAGTACTTAAAATAATTGTGCATGAATTTGTTATAATCGTAATCCTTTACCGACTAATATATATAATAAAATAATTTTAATTATAATAAAAGGTCGTATAATTAAATTTAAAAATTGAGAGAAACAATTTTGCAAAGCAAAATTGAGACACAAATTTCGCAGAAAAATATCACGAGTTTCTTTTCGATCATCATTTTCATTGTAATTTATAAATTTCAAAAATTCGCTTCAATTTTTGACATTTCTTTCCAGAAATAGTCAATGTAGCAAATAAACGGAGAAATGAATCCTATTAAAAAAAAGATTGATTTTAGGCACACTCACAACTAGAATTACCTGGAATGTCATCACCTCTTGTTACGATAGCATAACAAAACAGGTAGACGATGCACTATTCAAAGGATGCACGTCGTTTGGTGTCACCAGCCACTTACGTTTTACGGTGCACCATTGTTGTTACGATGATAGCAGCAGTAGCTACTTTTTTGCACTATAGCCATTACAGACCGAGTAAGTTATTAACAAAAAGATGTGGGTTATTAAAACAAATTTTTTGTTCCACCAATATGACGTCTTACGGCAATTTTTACTATTGAAAATCTATGAAAATTAAGCAATCGCTAAAAATGGAACGCCGAAAATGTAATTGTATTAGTTTTGGCCAAACGATGGATACAAAAGGTAACACGGTGCAGCCATTTTTAGTCAGTAGCTATTCTCCTCACCTGTTGAACATAAATTAATTATATAATTCTTATAATATTGACACCAACAAACAAATTCTTTTAAACCGTAATTCAGTTTTTTTTTGGAGTAGGTTCATTATTTTTAATAGTGGTCGGTAAGTACCAATGATAGGGACATGTCTGCTGGAGCTGCACAAGCAAGTTTGACGCGATAGGCAAAGCGGGTCTAGAAATATTCATGAGAAGTTCCTTGTATAGACACATTTTCAGTAACATATAGTTTAAGAAAATGGAAAAAAAAAATCGATTTCTTGAATGTTCAATATTAGAAAATCCCCTTAACCCAGTTGGTGCATCGCCAAAAGTACTTTTGCTATTCCTTTAGGATAGGAAAGGGTCTGGAAAGCCATGAAGATTTAATATTTGAAATTGGGAGAAAATTTTGAAAAACATGTTAAATATTCATGTGACCTGGATCGAAATATAAACATAAGGAAGATAATTTATTAAATACTTTCCCTAAACTTTTGCTTCTCCTAAGTACCTGAACAATCTTCTTAATGAAGTATTTACATTTTTATTTTACCGATACTCAATCTATTATAAATTTTTTATCACATGGAATAACTTCTTCGAGGTGTTAGAACCTTTGAAAGAAAGCAAAGTTTTCTGGGCTGTTAAAATCAATATAAAAATAACGAAAACTTGGAAACTGATAAACACTTCTTATTTTTTTGTTTCAGAACAAACATTTTTATCCTGCGATAGACCGTGTCACCATTTGGATTGGCCTATGATATGCCGAGTTAAATTGACATTAGAAGTCTTTCAATCTCTCAGCAAGTAAGTTTCGTTTTATTTTTACTTGCAAGGGAGTTAAATTTATAACATTGCCGTCTCTGCATGTTTCATTAGTATTAGTATCGTTTTTTTTTTCCTAAAACAACATTTTTTTTGGTATTTTTTTTCAAGATTTGTATTTTGAGTAAAAAGAGAAAAAGAATTAGTGGAAGAATGACCGTTTTTGAACTTGTAATTGGTGCGTTAAGGGGTCAATGATTATTTTCTGCGATATTACATCAGACTCAGACATAATCTACGATTATGTCGATCACGTAATATCGAAGCACGCGCTGACTAGATCCATTAGATTGAACAAAATAAGTGCATAGACTTTACCGTTGCGCAATACCATTAGTATATATAGAGTCAACAATGCGGAAGAATCTTCCCGGCATACGTTGCCTTTACAACATTTTGTGAACTCTACTGGGAAAGTCTATGACATAAGAACACAATCTTATTGCATCATGGGATAGGGTAGTCGATAATCATGGAAAAATCGTACAAATTCGATGTAAGATTCTAAGGTTTCTTCCAACGAATCACGAACATTTCATGTTTGTACAAAGTTTGACAGAAATTCGGTATAAATGTGTGATATAATAATTTCTTACTTCGCCGGAGTAAAGAGTACACGCAAAAAAATGCAAGAGACTGACTTTCGCCATACACTTTTTTTGTTCCACGCAATTGTAATTTCCATCAATTTTTCACACCTTGCAAATTAACACCAGTTCTAATTAATAATAGAAATATTTTTAGTTTTTTGTCTTATAAAATGGTCAAAATTGGTGTCAGTGAAATTTTACTATAAATGGAAAAATCAATGTTATTGAAATTATTGTTACGTTTTTGCTGTTTCATTGAAACGTTCTTTAATTATTAATAATTAAATACATTGTAACTTTCTTCCTGTTATTTTAACTCTGTAATAATGAATCATATAATTGAACATAATTTTGAGGAAACATTTCTACAGCACCGAATTTTCAAATGTTTTCTTGAAGCTTATAAAACTTATGTGAGAAAATTTATTCTCGCGCCGTTTCTTAGATCTTGTGGCGATTGTCCAAATAACGAGACATCCTGTTTTTCCGAACACTGCATTTCTGTCGATGGGCACAAACGGGGAATTCTCACAGCAAATCGACAGATTCCTGGACCAAGTATTCAGGTACACCTTTAGCTTCATTTTCGTTGGATTTTGTTTTTTCTTAATAAACCCTGAATTCCCTTTTAATAATAGAATTATATTTTTATTTCAATGTAAAAAAAGGGAAATACAACTAGAATCACTAGAAATTTTTTTGAGTGTACTAATTAATGTTTGCAAAAACTCCACGTTTGTGGGCAAATGAAATGTTTTCAGGTTTGTGAAAATGACATTTTGGTAATCGACGTGGTCAACAGGCTGCCGGGAAAAGCAGCAGCTGTACATTGGCATGGACAGCCACAGATTGAAACGCCATGCATGGATGGTGCACCTTTAATTACTCAATGTCCCATTCCAAGCTATACAACTTTCCAGTATAAGTTTCGAGCATCCGCCCCGGGCACTCATCTCTGGCATGCACACGCTGGTTATAATTGTTTATATTTCTTTACCGTATCGGTTTTCTAGATTTCACGACAGTTTCGGTGTCAAATGCAACGGATCTCCAATTACTGTCGCTCCTTTAACAACAAAAAAAAATGACTCAGAAATCTGTAACCAGGAAATTATAGTTTCACTTCTTATAATTGTACGTTTAAGGGCTTCCCAACACGAGAACGTGGCGCGTTAAGTTTCAAAATTAGACCGACTTGAGAATGGTACTTATTTGCGCTTTGGTTTCTAAGAGTCTCGAGAGCTCAGCTCTGCGTGAAAGTTACGGGCTACTGAAACGTCGTTATAAAAAGTGTAGAGCTTAATCACACTTAAATGGCACACTCACTTGATACGCTGGTAAAAAGTGTACAAAAAACTAGGGAAATTTAGTTTCTTCACTGAAATTGTAGCTGCATTGTAACCCCATTTCTCCGAAACATTAGATTGAAAAATCGTGGGCCATACATTTCTTCAAGATACGTTTCGAAAATATTTAGTTGTAGGATCTCACGACCAAATATTATATGAAAATATTCAAATAAATAAAGGCAGAACCTTACTAAAAGAAAAATATGTGAATTAAGAACTTTTTGTTTGCTCAAAAAAATGATTTAAAAATGGCTTTGCCTCTAAACCATCACGACTTGCAATTAATAATTTAGATCAAGTTTTGGATTGAATTTCCAATTTAAATTGTCGCCCCAGACTGCATTCCATCTCTCTCTCTCTTCTTTGCAGTGCAAATATTCAAAAATAAGCAAGTTTTCATATCACAAATTTCATTTTTTCTACATTCTGCATTTGGCACCATTACTGTTTTGCATATCGACTCGTTGCATATGACATGTCGGATTTGGATCCTTCTCTCTCTCTCTGCAGCATTGTGACCTTATGCAAGGAAGTGGCACGAAAATCACGAATATTCACTCCCAGTGAAAATAAAAATATTGGGTACAGAAAGAATTTTTCCGCAGATTTTACAAGATTGCGAATGACGTATTACATTTTCACAAATTGTTGCTTCATTGAATTACAAAACAATAGCTAACGAAAAAAAAAAAAACCAGGAAATCCGACGTTTCATATGCAACAGCCTAATACATAATACAACTAAGATAACGATTATACAACATTGTGTAACAGGTGCTGACGTCTCCAACGGTATATTCGGTTCGTTGATCGTAAGACAAGCAGATATACGTGAAAAACACCGATCTCTGTATGACGTAGATGACCCGAACCATGTAATTTTGATAAGCCAATGGCAACATACTTTTGCCATTGAAACTTCGCCAGCGACCGAACAAAAGAAGCCAGCAGTTCTTCTGATAAACGGAAAAGGACGTCAATCGGATGGCCCACATGTTCCTTTAACGACGTTCACTGTTACTCCTGCCAGAAGACATAGATTCAGAGTTGCCAATGCCGTCGGGGCAGGAGCATGTCCTGTAGCATTCTCAATTGATAATCACGCGGAACTTCTGCTGATTGCTCTTGACGGGCAGCCTATTAATCCCCGGCAGGTGTCTTCCATAACTTTGGCGAAAGGTACGCTTAAGCGTTAAATGAAGCATTGCTGTTTACGGTTTTTTTTTTTAATTCAAACGTTAAATATTACGTTGATATAATAATTACGTAATTAAATGTTACGTTTCCAAAAAAAAAAAAATCGAGGAAAAGGCCCATTTTTGTATGCTGCCAGATGTAATTTTAATGCCAGTTTCCAGGCGATTAAATGATCGAAATTGTGTAACTTTTAAGTTTCTAGCTAAATTTCCAAACCTTTTGTATCAAAATGCCTTCGTTTTGGTTGCAGGCGAACGAGCAGATTTTGTATTGAAAGCCAACAAAGCACTTGACTCTTACACGATCAACGTCCATACCACCAAAGGATGTGGAGATAGCATTAATGGTGCGGCAATTCTAAAGTATAAGGGTACAGGAGAAGAGGTTTCCCAAAACCAAATTGGCAATGAGAATTCGGTTAAAAGAATAGACATGACCACAAACCCCGCTGACAAGTGCGGGTCTCTTGGAAAATTGTGTGTCACTGATATTCAGTCGTTACACAAAATGTCGAAGGCACTTAGTGAAGAAAAGATGGATTTCACTGTCTACCTTCCAATTAGTTATAAAGTACAAAGCAGTGGATTGGTGGCTGGTAAGTGTATACAAAGTATGCACAATTTTCATAGTTATATATTTGCTGGAATTGCACCCGATAGTGCGAGGAAAACATGGACTCTTTTCTATTAGAATCCAGAAAAAAAAGTAATTTGTTAAAGCCTCACTTCAAAATTTTGGGAAAGACAATTTTTTTTCCCAGTTTTTTTTTTCTAGACAACCATGTTTGGAACTTCTCGTCACTATTTTTCTCTGAAAAGAAAACGTCAACGCAATAATTGCATTGTCATTTCATCATGCGAAGATGTTCCACTAATTGACAAATAACAGCAGGCATTTACATAAACTGCGTGAAGATTTTCTAATAAAGATTTCTCCTGTTTTCATTAGGTGACAGTGAAAGGGTTTACATGGTAGACAACAGGACGTTTACGTATCCGTCATCGCCATTATTAACACAAGGCGCAGATGTACCGGCAGAAATGATTTGTTCCGATAACGACGAAGGCGATAGGAAACGCTGTCGTCGTTCCAATATCGACGATGCAACTTCATCAATGTGCGAATGCGTTCACGTTCGCCGAATACCTCTCGGAGCAACAGTCGAAATAATTCTTCTGGACCAAGGTGAAATTACTTTCGAACTTCTTACGTAATATGTAATGTCACGTGCACTTTCACTAACGAGATACCGAACTGATAGACTTGAAAGTAAAATCGTGGATATACAATATTCTCTTTCGAAGGCGAGTTTTTTTTTTTTTTTTTAATGAAATCAAGAGAAATTGTCTTTGTGTCTTTTTTTTTGCACTTTCAGTGCTCTCTATTTGCTCTTAACTGTTTTTTTTTTCTCCATCAACTTGGATAGTCTATCTTGGAAGAATATCGGTCAGTGAAATTCCACGATCATTGCAATTTTTTTTTTGTGATTTATAGAAAGCAATTAAATGGTATTTAATTTCTTGGATGAATAACTTCAAAAGAGGCTGGGTACCGAAGCAAATTAAAAGTTGTGTTTGAAATTGTTCTTGTAGCGAGGAAACCTCGTACATGAGATGAATATCACCGATTCTTGCTGGGTATGGTGATCGTTAGGATATTGATTACATCCTGTCAGGCTGAATTAATGACTGTAGGAAATAGTAATATCAGTTAGTGTTAGAGTTATTTTTTTTTCAACGTTCTAGGACAAGTCCTCTAAAGTGCAAAAATAGAATACACTTTACAGACAATATATATATAAGTATCACACAATAAAATATTGATTAACCCTAGAACAGCACATGGGGTCAATATGACCCCACGCGATTTTCGAAGTCCATTGTCCAAAATCGAAAATTGTCCAAACTCCAAATCTGTAATTATGTGCGATATTACGAAGATTAGTAATTCTCTAAAAATCACACCCTTCATTTTTCAAAATAAATACCTTTTTTGGAAAATCGATTACGCTCTTTACGTTCGAGTTTGGAGGTGTGCTGTTCTAGGGTTAAATTCTAAAAATTTATATAAAAATAGATTATTAAGTAAAATAAAATCTATAAATATACACTGAAAAAAATATACAGCAATTTTAATTCTTGTTGTAGTTGAATAAGACATCAACCATATATTTCTAGTAATTTCAACTACATTTATTGTTAATCCAATTGTTTTTGTGAGTAAATCAACTAGAAATTGGACAATTAGTGCCTTTATTTTTTTTTGGAGTAGTATGAAATAGTAAAGTTCAGATTTTTAACATTTACACTAACAAAGGTTTTAAATTTGAAGAACCCAGATTAAGGTTCGATTTTCTATTATTCCTCACCCGTGTCGTGCAGAAACCTCGATTTTCCCCTAGTTTTTGATCGCCCTTGAACTACATTCGCGATGTAAGCCCGGAGGGATGTAAGCGGAATCTGTAAGGGTAGAGAATTTTCCCCTCTTTTCTTTGACAGTTATTGCATTGTAATGTTTAAGAGCTAGTGAGAGACAACTTATTGATTGCCGAATCTTCGAATGCCTTTTTTTTTTTTTTTGAGTGCGAATAAAACTCGCGTTGAATAAGATAACGCCTTGTGATTCGAAGACTTTCGCTTTGATTCTTGTATAAGTTATTTCTCTTGCAAAGTTATGATTAAGATTTCGCTTCTAAAGAAAAAAATTGTTCTTCCTTTAGGAATATCGTGTACCGCACAATATAAGAAAACTTTCTCTTATGTTAATTATAATATTATCTCACACGATTTCCTCAAAAAAAGAATGAGAAAATGATTGTTCGTAACAAATTATTATTTTTTTTTTAAAGGAATTCATCATTATTGAAAAATATTGAGTCGTTGCATGTTCCATATAAAAGAAAATCCGAATTTTCTTGAAAATATGTGCTCCTTAAAGGGTGAAACGGTTTCTGAGATTAAAACACGTGAATTTAAAATTGAAACGATTAAAGAATAATTTTGATATTCATCTTTCCAGGAGGTTTGGATAATTTAGTCTATCATCTTCATGGATATAAATTCCACGTGGTCGCGGCAAGAAAGTTTGGACGTAGCATGTCTCTGGAGGAGATTAAAGACTTGGATAAAAACGGAATTTTATTCCAGCGCAATTTGGATTGCGCCCCCGAGAAAGACACTGTCATCGTACCAAAGCTGGGAGCTGTTGCCCTGAGATTCAAGGCTGATAATCCCGGTAAATAGTCCCACAACCAAAATTTATTTCTTTATTCGGAGTTATTTTTTTTTAAATTATTTTTCGTTTGATTAATATTTTTTTATTTTTTACCAAATTTTTTTTTGGTTTCAGGGTATTGGTTGTTACGCGATGAACATGCTTTTGAGTGGACCCGTGGCCTCGATGTCATACTGCAGGTTGGGGAACCTTCTGAAATGGTCCCTCCGCCTGAAGACTTTCCAAAATGTGGTTCTTTTGTGGGTCCTGATTATTTCCTCATTTAGGGCTATCTTCTTACGTAGTCCTTAAGTTGTTAAAAGTCACTTTTCAAACCTTGAACACCTTCTTGCCACATTCCGTTTAACGGTATGACAGTAAAAAATATTTTTGTATATTAATGAAATTTTTTACTGTTATCGGTTTTCTAAATTATCGGTTTTTGTGAAATTTCAACCTCATTTACATGATTTGTGACTCTATTTTTTCGTATTTTGTCCAAGTGACTGACGGCATTATAATTTAGTAATGTAAGGGTTGAAATGAAAAATTAATGTGTAACACGGTAAGCGTGACATATTTTGTAAATAGTATCTGTAAATAATTATTGGACTGATTAAGCTTTTTACATGTTAGGTCGCGAGCCTCGTGTTTTTTAATATATATATATATATATATTTTTTAATAATAAAATATGTTTTGAATATAATATTACCTCTGACTGTTATTATTTATCTTTCGATTTAATGTGAACTCTGTTCTAAAAAGTTAATAACAGGGATTAATATTGAAGGTTTATTCTGATAAATTTACCACGAATATGGGATACTTTCCAATGTATATTGCCACGTACGAAATGAAATTATTCGAAAACATCTGTGTGGCGCCGTTTGTTCATTAGAACATGGTTTATTAGGTTCTGTGTATGACCGTCTGCAGAAACCCACGTCTTTCTATAAATATCTCCGCATTTAAAGCACGTACTCTTAACAGTCAGAATTTTTACTTCCGTCAAATTAATCATCCTCATCTAATTTTATGCTTTTTTTGATGCTGACTCTCTTGACCTATCGTGAGTGGCGTTTGTTCTTTCGAGCTACCCTTTGCTATTTTCATAAACTCACCACCCAAAAATCCAACATCCGCTGGGATTTCATGAAATTCGACCTTTGGAGTCACTTGTCCAACTTCATTTTTTCAAAACTTAAATTTTTACCATATTTTTGGGGAAAGGGGAAGGGTATACTCAAAAATTCGATTTTTCGAAACAACTTTTGGGGGCTTCCGAAAGATCCTTATCCGATATATTTTTTTCTGAGGAATCCATTTTCGTTATTAGAAGTCTCTCTCTTCACTATTTCGAGAAATACATCATGACACGTATTTTTTAAAATAGGAACTTCAATACATTTTGAATACACCAACCTGTCGTAATAATATCTTCAAATAAAATTAAAAAAATATCGAACAGTATCGAAGTTCTTCTCTGAAATAGTCGATTAGTAAAGAACAAAGCAACAACGTTTCTCGATTTGTTTGCATGTCAGTTAATTTTCAAAAGTGGACTGTTTTAAAATAAATGTCTCATCATATATTTCAATTGAAGGATAGGCCGAAATTCTGAACAGCCTTTCCCAGTGATGACCTGTTTGAGTGCGATAGATTCGCAGTTATTGGCATTGTTCTCAGTACCACATGAGATTTTATTTTTACAACATAAAGTCTTTCGAGAATATGCCAAAATTGCAGTCGGTCCGGATTTTATACATACACTACCGTCATTCCTAATAATCGCAGCAATGGGTATTTTTCTCAGGAAGAATCCTCCACAATTTAATTGGCTTCCCTTCACAATTAGTGACACTGCTCTTTATAAATCTTTACAAGTAAGTTTCAATTTTTCCAGAATCTAAATTTCCTCGAATCAAGTAAACGCATAATCGCGTCAGGGAACCAAAATTTTCTCGGCTGGTTATAAATATAAAATAATTAATGAAGTTAGAACTTAATTCATTGAAATTATTATATATTAATGAAATATAATAATACGTATATGAACTGTAAATAAATAATATAAAATGAGTAAAATGTTACTATTGCACAATGCCTTAAAAACCTTAATACACAGGGTGGGGAGTGATTTTCGTTAATTGAATCCATTTTTTATAACTTTTTGCAAAAATAACCCTTATTTTTCAAGAGCATGGTTATTTGGATGGCCATCAATGCTGTTCTTTGGCTTTGGCTGATCTTACAAAGAGTGATATACTGCACCGTGTGGACTTATTGGACTTCCGTGAGTCACATTACTGTTAAAATTGTTTGTTACATTGTACGATTTGTTACATTCATTTGAATTCGTTCAATTATATGATTTTACAGGAATCCGAATATCGAGACATACCTTATCCGTGGTGGCAACGTGTTTGGGCGTTGTATTATGCACCACCACTGCAGCCTCCCATACTTTCAGCTGGTTTTATAAGCTGGATTATCTCCATGCTATTTTCCATCACAACTTTTGGATGCGCAATTTCAACGGATCGCGTACGAATTTTTCTCAACGATGCAATTTCTGGTATCCGAGATCTCTACTCGCTGGCTAAAGCTTATCTGATTCACGTAACGAGGTTCGTCAGATTTTTCACAAATCATACTTTTTTTCAATAAGTTGACAATATATTTTCTTCATTTAATAATTATGGTGCTATTAATTTTGATTATTTGCTTCATTATTTTAACTCACGGGTCCACACTAATTACTTTTTATACGATTTTTCATTATTTTCACCATCTTTTTTTTCAATGCAACCCTTAATTTTCCCTCGTGTATTTTTTTCGTACACCCACGCATTACCGCCACTCAAACTTGAGATATCTCCTAAACTAAAGTCAACTGCTACTTACCTTTTTCCGGGAATTGTTCAGAATACCCCTACAACATTTCGAAAGGGCAACAAAATCGATGCCGTGCGACCTAAAATGCATGCTTGCCTATCTATTTCCCTTTCTTCGTCTATTAGGAAATTTCCTACACATTTGTCTCCTCCCATGAACATCCTATCCTACGAATCTCTACATTATAAGACACATTTTTTTGATCTTATCTTCGACCAATTTCTTCCCTTGGAATTAATAAGGGCGATTTGAGGGGAGATACACTTAGCAAAGTCTTTGTAAAAATAGGTATTTTTCAATATCGCGTGTAATCTGTTTTTAAAATTTCCAGTCAAAGTGAATTTCTCGGAATAGAAGGAAGGGTATTGAAGAATATCAAGATTGAAAGTGATAACGTCGATAGCGAATTGAGTTCGATAGCTGACGACTGCCGATCAGAAATTTCCACAGATATTCCAAATAATAATGTCCCAAAAGAGATACATCCGATTTCATATGGGACAAACTGGACACCGAAACCCGATTTTACGCCTCATAAAAAAGAATTGCAGAAGAAAATGTCGTTAAAATCTTTACGTACTGTTACCGGTGTACCAGAATTTCAAGAAAATGAGGAGAAAATTTCACCGAGACAAGTGCGATATCGCCGTGGTTGTCATACAGTCATTCCAAGTAATTCCAGCGAGAAATCTAGCGGATGTTGAAAAAAAAAACAAATTTTTATCGAGCGACAAGGCGAATAATCAACTTTTAATAGCTTATTTTCATTATTTATAACTAAACTTAATATATTCTATAACATATTTGTAGCCAATGTAATTTTTTCGAAATATAACAGATTCGCTGGATTTGTACTTTTTGGATTTTCACGTTTCATTTAAAAATCCACTAAAAATTTTTGTCAATCTTCAGCGTCCCCTTAAGCTGCCGGAGCCGGAACTCTAATATTAGACGAAGAAGTACCTGCTTGACTTCAGGTGCTCAACGCTCTTTGTTACAAACGGCGTAATTGAATCTGACATAAGCGAAGTTATACGTCTTTCGAAATATTCTTTATTTTACATGGAAACTTGAGGCCTGAAAAGAAACCCCACCGTGCTACGAAGGGTCAATATTGTTGAATTTTACGCAACAGTTTGCTCAATTTATGCTTTCTGTTGCGCCAAGTTCAGGTTACACTCGGTTTCCGTTGAACCTTTGGAATCATTGAAAATGTTGGTGACATTCGATGACCGGAATTTGACCCAACTCTGACGCAATTTTCATGATTGTTACACATCCTGCTGCAGAACAAGCCCCTTCAGGATTGTTTTTCTCCATTCTTTCAGAAGGGGTGCTTTTTAGGGTGTACATGCGCATGCGTTTCTCATATGAACCTCTGCCTTGCATCGTAGCATTCATCTACGACATCCCTTGTGAGGTAGGTCACCTCGAAAACTGCGACTCGAAATTCACCAATTTTCAAATCCGAAAACGTATATAAAAACAATTATTAATTCGACAATGTCCTTTGAAGTTCGTTCAAGCGGAGTCTGAAGTGTTTCTGCATCAATCAGTGAATGAAAGGGAAGTGTAGCTTTCAACATAAAATGCGCACAATCTTCTGCGAACCTTGAGTCACGTTATTCCAGTGTAAGAATTGTTTTTCTGTTCGAGAAAACAACCCTTCCGGGATTAGTCTTCATAGAAAGTGTTGAGTTGCATGGGTATACCTACGTCACCGTGATTTCCACTTTCTTCGGAATTCTTATACTTTTTTTTACTTTATTTCAATTTATGGTACTAAATTATTTAATTGATTTTATGGCACTTTATTTTATTTTTTGGCAATAAATTTAAATCACACGAATAATTATGAAAGGAAACAATAATGCATTTGTTGGATATTCTTGCTTGAATATTATTAAGTTTCTCAAATTCTTCTAACGTTTACCCACGTGCATGAGGGATATAATCAAAAGCGTATTGATTTTATGCCTCAGCATCCCTTAAGGAAGACGCTTTACGCCGGTGTATACACAGACACACGTGCAGCGTGCATGTTTATTTTCAATGAAAAACAGAGACATGCTCCCTCTCTTTTCTTCAATCGTTTCCTTTTTCAATTGCGCTTTTGCGAAGTCGTGTTTCGGATATAAATTGACAAGATACTACTCAAATATAAAAAATACTGTCCCGGGAGTTGTATGTGCCCAAGAACTACGCCCTTCTGACTTTCAAAACTCATTATGCACAAATGTGCCCATCATTATGAAAGTGGTCTGAGTCATATTTTTTTTTGTGTCGATAAATTTAAAGGATTTGTTTTAAATAAAATAAAAAATGTTTTTACATTCTGCAAAATTGAAAGTTGGACTTTTATTGGTCTTGATTAATAAAGGAAAAAAAATCTCATCTTTTTCAAATCTTGACTTAGACCACTTTCATAATTATGGGTACAAATAAATGTGCCTATAATTAAGAGGATGTTTGTCACGAGAAACAAAAATCAATCCAATTATTATCCAAGGATCAATGATAATAAGCACCTTTACTTTTTTTTGTGATTTTAGTTTATGCTTATTAATATCTTTTTACCTCGTGTTACCGTAAAATTTTAATCCTTGGTGAATCCATGTTACATAACATTTCTGAAATTCTTTATAACAGAAAGTCTCGCGTGACTAAAGAAAAGACGCGGTTAGTTTTTCAAAGTTTATTTTTCTTAGAAGATGTACTTACATGCACTCTAATAAAGTCAATTACGTGCAATGATCGATAAAACGTTCCCCAAGTGCACGCTTCGGTTCCTGGGTCATACGAAAGTAATTACCCTATTGCAAATCTGGTTAATAGGGACTGCGTTCGTGTGTTTGAATCGTTACAGGTATAATAATAAATTATCAACAACGAAGACAGCAACAATTATCGAAACGTAACCATGGCCGAGAAAATGTATTATTGGGGTGAAGAAAGGGAACCCGATGAGGCTTTCATAGAATTTAAAGCAAAGTCCTCGGGTACAGCGGGTGAATCGTCAAGGCGCTCAGTGGTCCCAAAAATGATAGTATCTTCGCCACAAAATAATCCTGAAGAAATGAGGAATCGTCAAGAGGATACCGAGCGTGGTGGTTGGGATAATAAATTAGATTTTCTCTTTTCGTGTATCAGCGTTTCCGTTGGGCTAGGAAACGTGTGGAGGTTTCCCTATCTTTGTTATAAAAATGGAGGAGGTAACATATTTTTTTATTGAGAAGTAAAATATGTTTTTTTTTGTTGAGAGGGTAGAGAATTATCATGGCAGCCGGATTTCCCAATTTTCAGGTGCATTTTTGGTCACTTATGGAATCGCAATGTTGTTTTGTGGCATTCCCATATTTTTCCAAGAAGTTGCCATTGGACAGTATCTCGGTGCAGGTGGTATGACACTCGTAGGTCAATTGTGTCCTCTTTTGCAAGGTACGTACTTTTATTAACCAATTGCTACAGTATTGTGAAAATTGCTTAATAAAAAAAAAATGTAGACCTAATCAGACTGGTTTCGAACATTTTTTCAAATGATTATTTTGGTCACGCTAATTTGAACGTTTATTTAATATAATATCCCTCAATTATCAAGTTCGTAACTGCAATCAAACCAGTGTGTTTCATAAAATAAATAATTAAAAAGGTATACCCATTGTTTTTTCGAAACACCATAGATATAGGTTCTTACGTTTCACGCTCAAAAAAGAACAATATTTACTATAAAATGGTAAATGGCATTTTCCTCTCGTACAAATATTTCTGTATAATTTCAGGAGTGGGCTATGCAACAATGACGATCGTGTTTTTCCTGGACGTCTACTACTGCATCATCATAGCATGGACGTTATTTTATTTGATTAGCAGCTTCAGCAGAATGCCCGGATTACCATGGAGTGATTGTGGTAAGTTTTCAAAAAGAAAAGTAGGAATTGAATGTGATTAGAATTTTGTTACTAATGTGGCTACATGAAGTTGCAAGTGCATTCAGGAAGAACAAAATTAATAATATTTAATAAATAAATAAATATTTAATCGGTTTTCCAAAATAGATAACTGGTGGAACACAAAAGATTGTTTTGCTGGAGAACGAACGGCTAATACAAGTGCAATGGACAACGATAGCCTCGGTCTAAATAAAAGTATTCACCACACGACTCCTGTCGAGGAATATTGGGAGTAAGTAAAAGCATCCATAGGCGATTCTTGAAAAGAATTATTCAATATTTATCAAATTACTTTTCAGTCGACGAGTGCTCGGGATTACGAGTGGAATCGAAGAACTCGGGGGCATGCAATGGGAGCTACTGGGATGTTTAATACTCGGATGGGTACTCGTTTACCTCATCATTCGTCGAGGTCTCCATCAGAGCGGTAAGATCATCTGGTTTTCAGCGTTGTTCCCGTAC
The DNA here is from genome assembly GCA_949825005.1 of Gasteruption jaculator. Lineage (NCBI taxonomy): Eukaryota > Metazoa > Arthropoda > Insecta > Hymenoptera > Gasteruptiidae > Gasteruption > Gasteruption jaculator. The sequence continues at coordinate 7,946,872 of OX463774.1, forward strand.
GTGGTGCTGTTCATTCTTTTGGGAAGGGGCCTGACACTGGACGGTGCAGGTGCTGGTTTGCTCTATTATGTGACACCAAGATGGGAAGAGTTATTATCGCCAGGACCATGGATCGATGGTGCAACACAAATCTTCTTTGCTTATAGTATCGGTACAGGCGCACTTCCTGCTCTGGGGTCGTACAACAAGTTTCACCACAACTGTTACAAGTAACTATCAACCGTTTTATCATTTACTTTGTTGTTACGTCATTTATTCCACCATTTTGTATCGAAAGGAAATAAAATGTTGCTCCATTTTCTCGAGTAAACTCTACGCCAATATATATTTGAAGTCAGTCCCTGATTCCATAAGATCACATCTGTTACTTGGGTAGCTTTTAAATTCTGTCGATCAACCTTGATTGGGGACTCTATCGAGAATGGCCACTTCAAAAAATGTGAAGCGAAGGCATTATTAACCCGTCCTTTGAAATTAATTGCATATCTTTTTCAACCGTTTGAGTGCCACTTTGTTACTTTCAAATTGAAAATTGCCAAGCGGCGCGGCAACGCTCTTTTTAGTCCAGGTTTCAAAAATTCACTCAAACGGTTAACACTCTGATTGACACAATTATTTTACTAAAATGTTGTTGTCGTTTTTTTTTTTTTTTTTTCATGGAGGGAAAATACATTAGTCATGGTATAAAGAGCAAGAGCAGAAAAAGAAACGAATAAATGTAATTACTAGGCACTTTATAAAAAAATACAGAAAAGTTTAGATCAGTTAGTCACGGCCTAGGGATACAGTGTATCAATATAATAATCAAAGTATAAAAACAAAATATTAAAAAATCAGAAGCTTCGTTAACACGTTCACGCCGGCGTGACCCACCGGTGGGTCACAGAACAGTCAAATGTGACCCACGGTGGGTCATGCCGCCCCACGGAACAGACAAGTGTGACCCACCGGTGGGTCACGTCGGCGCGAACGTGTCAATATGATAAAATTGGTACCATAAAATTACTGCAAATGCAGATAAAATTTTCATGGTAAACGAATCTGGACATCATTTACAAACAACATCACGTTTCTTGCCATAAAAATCTTTGAAAAATAAGTCTTGTCTTCCAGAGATGCTATAATAACTTGCATTGTCAACACACTGACTTGTCTTCTTGCTGGATGCGTGACATTTTCTATTCTGGGTCACATTGCTTTAGAACAAGGTACTGAGGTCTCGGAAGTTGTCAAAAGCGGACCTGGTTTAGTCTTTCTTACATATCCGGAAGTTGTACTTAAGTTACCTGGCGCTCCAGTCTGGGCTATCATCTTCTTCGTCATGCTTATTGTAAGACACCTATTAAGAGAATTTTCTTCAGAAACATTAAGTTGATGGTTTCCAAAGAAACCTACTGAATTTTTACTGATTGAATTCATGAAATATTAGCCGCTTTATAATCCGGTATATTCATTTGCTCCTTTATAGATTCTAGGAATTGACAGTGAATTTTGCATCGTCGAGTCTTTTATAACTGGCGTTGTGGATAACTGGCCAGAAACTTTGCGTCCACATCGCAATAAGTTTACCGTTGCCATTTGTATGCTAATGTTCCTCTTAGGGATTCCCATGGTTACTCGTGTAAGTAGAATTTCATTAGCAGTTAATGCGTGTGGAAAATGTCCAGTTTGATGAAACTTTATCTCCGACAATTTGAACCTCGGCAAATATTTGTTACATGTAGAGATGAAAGTGAAAATTATTGATTTACAAAATCACTCGAAATTATGAAACCACATAAGGTCAGCCCCCGATGCAAGCAAGTCATAAATAATTTGATGTGGTTTTCCAAAAAAGTATGGAAAATATTTCGTGTTAATAAAGATTTGGCATTTAAAATTATTTTTTTTTCGTTATTGTTTCAATAGCAATAAATTTCTTACCATGCTCTATGGCACCACTCCAGACTTACAAGCTTCAGCCTCTACTTTTACCGTATTTTTAACCCTCTCATTAGAACTCTCGACGTTTGCTACCCTTCTCTGGTTATCACTGAGGGAAGCCGCCGGTAAAGATAGGGAATTTTTAATCTTTATGGCGAATGATATCAATCGCCGATAAGCCTGAAACCCTTCCTATCTATTATAAAATAATTTCCAAGCGAATACCTACTCGAATTTGTTATTTAAATTTTGCATATTTTGCTTAACATTTTTGTCTGCTGGATATCTGAACTAGCCATACATTTTATTGACTAGCCATTGATTTTTATAATTGATAAAATACAAATGAAAAGTGAAGAGGTAGAAAAAATTAGTAAAAAAGTCTTGTTTAGGATTTCAAATTTGAAACTCAGCAATTATTGTAAAATACATGTTTGCAAAAACCTTTAGGGATTTACATTTCCGTTTATTTTTAAACGTGCGCCATTATTACAATTTCAGGGCGGTGTTTACATATTCCAGTTAATGGATTTTTACTCTGCAAGTGGGATGTCGATATTATGGGTTTGTTTCTTTCAAACAATAGCAATTTCCTGGATATTCGGTTGCCAAAAGTTTTGCGACTGCATACATCAAATGATGGGAATACGTTTGAACAAATTTTGGTATATTTGTTGGCTGGTGTTTGCCCCAGTAATTATGGCCGTAAGTATAGCGTACTCAGCTTCTCGAAAGAATCTATTTTATGATACCAGGGGCATCTAAACTTTAGAGGCTCAAAGTGTTTTTAAAATTACGATTTTGTTTGGTACCTTTAATATATTTTGAATAAAATATATGTAAGATATTTCGTTTATTTCATTTAAAAGAGAATGTCTGTATAATTATCATATGATTCTATTTTTTCACAGTTTATATTTGTTTTCCAATGTGTCCAATATAAACCACTGAAATATGGTAACAATTATGAATATCCTACTTGGGCAGAAATTGTTGGATTTTGCCTTAGTTTCTCATCAATGATATGGATACCTGGATATGCTATTTATTATGTCCTCGTCACACCTGGATCAATTAAAGAGGTACGTACAAATTTTTACTTGCTAGAATTAATTGCACACTTTAGCAATTTCAAGTCATTCTTTTTTTTTTCATCCCCCATGGGACTTAAAAATATGTTCTCATGCATTTAAATCTAGTACGATTTTATAATGAATATATTCCGACTATTTTTAAATGATTCATCTTTTTAATTAGTAATTTGTCTCATTGAATATGTTACAGAATATTCTGAAAGGTTTAAAACCAAATATAAAATCACAACCCAAATTACCAAAAGGCGAGAAGTCAGCCGTGATTCCGATGTCAGAAAGCAGTGCCGGTTTGATAACGAAAAACAGTAGCTTCCTGAGTCAGACATGATTGCTCTTGAAATGCTTTTGTATTTCTTTAGCCAACGGTAATGTATAGTAACAAATACGAACAGTATTTTACTTCAATGGTACTACTTTTCATTGCATTCTTTTGAAAAAATGGATCTCTAGATGGTTTATGAATCGAAATAATTACTCGAATACCGCAGTTTAGACGCAATAGATGATATGAATTTCTCCATTCTCTGTTACAAATAGTTCCTGTGGAAAAAGGTTAGTTATTAATTTCTTTTTTGAAAAGGAAAAAAAAACTGCAAAATGATTTTAAGTTCATAAAACTACAAAGGGAAGTTTTCGATTTTATATTTTTCGAATGAATATTACACATACGTTTATATGACAAAATTGATCTCTCATGGGAACATTTTTTGGGCACACAAAAATGAATTTTTTATTCACGTCATGTCTTTGAAAAAGACTGTAAATAGTGCTCTAGTATTTTTAAGATACCGAATATGGAAATTCTCCACATAATATCTAAAAAAAAAAAAAGTTTTCATTCCAAATCAAGTTTCGATCATCCATTTTTTCGAATGGGGTGACTCAGAACAGCAACTTTTTCACTTTAGAATCCTTATCAGTCACATTTGAGAGAACGCCAGACCTTCGTATCGTGGAATTATGTATTTAAATGGAAAGTTATCTCTGAGATCAGTTTTCCCAACTCGGAAACAATTTTTTCTTGATTTCTTCATCAAGTCGGATTTTAATTTTAAATTGCAGCACGTCTACAGCTTAAGATACGTTTCATAAAAAATTCCCGACATCTCGGTCTTTTATCCTATAAAATATGAAGTACACGTTTCACTTAAAGACAAAAAGATGCGTATTATATATATTTTTAATGACGAAACATCTGTGTAAATGCGGTCACAAAGTGGACGAGTACTAGAAGATCAACATCCATTTGTTTTTGATTTCCATTTCTGTACTTGAATAATGACGGGTATTGCAACAAACGGATGTACGACTTGAGACAATGGAAAATAACAATATTTACCCAGATGCACATAGTGCAGTCGCAAAATATTGCGTCGCTGTTCCAGTTTGCTTAGTCTCCTACTCTTTGGTATTTAGAACTCGTAAATTCATTGCTGCATTTACGAAAGCTCGTCACCCACCCCCGCTGCAAGCTAACTACGTCCATTGCCTGCAGACATACCTAAAATTACAGATACAATTATACTCACGAGAGTCATTTCATTAAGTTGTTTTGTCTTTTCATCCAAGAGAATAAGTTGGGGAACATTATGAAAAAAAAGTAAAAAAAAAATACATAAATTCCGTGATACGAAATTAAATAAAAATTTGTTACAAATCATCTAGGGATTTATGTAACGGTATCTATGTTTAGACGATAAAAAACTAGAGGTTCATTTCAAGGATAATTTAATTGATTTTTCTTTGAATAATGTACCTACTCGTGCTGAAATTTTAACAAATATGTAAACTTACAATTAGCTTTTACTTAATTTAATTACTCAGTAATTTATTTAAGTTTCGATGGAAACATATAATTATATTATTCTTGTATTCTTTGTTATGAAAGAATAGAGAGTTAAATCACTGGGAGATATTATGGTTTAAAAAATCATAAAGTCAAAGACAAATGGAATTTTCAGTGAAGGTATATTTCATTCGAAAAATACTGTAAAAATATTATGGAATTTGGAAACTTTTTCTACTAATCTTAATATTAAGTTCACAACTCCTTAGAAAATTCTAGACTTTTTAATATTGTTAATGACAAATTTAATATATCGATTTTGGAAGAAAAAAAATTTTTCAATGAACCCCGTTGAAAATTTCTGATGGAATGTATTGTGTATATGTTAAAATGCAATGTTTAATTTTAGGAACCTGAAAATAGTAAACATTTAATTTCCATGGGTATTTTAGTTGCTCCAATATTCAGCCTATTTAAAAATACTCACATTTTGCAATCTAATACTCAAATACGTAGATATGCTGAATGTAAAAAAAGTAAGATGGGAACTTATAACTATTCAACAAGTAACAGTACAAAGATAAGTAGAAATAAAAATACAAATACGGTTTAATTTAAAGATATTTCTTTACGTTACATAGCTGCAATGAATTCTGTTACTATTTCTATAACAATAGTATAATGTATGATTTTTGAATTAATCTCATATTCTATTTTCTTTAGATCCTAATTTATAAATTAAATTTATTACATATTAATAGGACTATGTATTTTATTCAGGCATTTAGCTTAGCGTTCCAAATATACATTCTGTTTTCGTGCACCAATTAAAATTTTGTGCAATCAGCAAATTAATATAATTTTTTGTAGATATTTTTAAATAATAAAATACAATTAATTGTCTAATAATGAGTCTTATACACTGATTCGTTTTTCGGCAACAATTTTCTACCGATTTAGAGAAAAAGTATCAAGTCAGAACGCGTACAAAAGCTGAAACGTAAGTTAAATATTCAATCGTAATCTTCAACATAGAACTGTTACATTACCGTTATGTGATTAAGTCCAAGGAATAAAGTAGGATTAGACATTGGCCATAAAATACTGAAAAAATAAACAATCTTAAGAAATTCTGTTTCTATTTATTTTAAGTTTGTTACTTGTTAGTGGAAGGGTTGTAAAATATTTGAAAATATAATATTGTGAAACACCATGCTAAAATGGAATATTTATGACCACATAAAAGTGATGCGATCTCGAATCGCAATGTATATTTCATAAGCTCGACATAAACGAAGACGTGGAAATAAACCCCAATCAAAATAGTGATAGTACATTTTCAGAGGCTCTGTATGCATAATTTTAATGCTTTTCCTGATGTATAATCCATTAAGTCTCAAATCTGACAGCTTTTCAGATATCCTGGTAAAATTTATTTCTGAATTCGCTTTCTTAAAGTCATTTCTCAATTTGTAATCAAAATTAGGTCGAATTTTCATCTTTGTTTGAAAGTTACTGTAATTTAGGGGTCCGGGTCTTCGCGATTAATTAATTTTACTTTTTCTTGATTTGCAAAAATATGTATATTTTTTTCATTTTCTTTTTCTGCCTTTTTATTATTTGCAATCAATTATACAAAAATTAAGTGATTGTAAAACCAATCTTGTGCTAGTTGGAAATCGATAAACAATAGTAATTCATTTGAGGTAATTTAAAAAAAAATGTTTTTTTTCTTTAAACATTTTTATTGCAACAACGCAGTTTCTAACTCGTTTTAACAGAATATTCATTAATTTGAATATGTCTGGGTATCAAACAATCAAGTTCATTTTACTACAGATGTTAATCAGGTTAATTTACCCGTTTAGCTCATTTGTCTTTCTTTGCCTCAACAATAGAATACTATAATATCTCTATTCTATCAGAAGTTTAAATGGGGTTGATGAAGCAATTACACCCAGAATGAAATATACTCTACACTGAAGAAAAATGATATTACCATCATTCGAATTACGGCTCAAAGGCTAAAAAGACCAGTACTGCTGGTTTCACACTCCATTGTTGTATATGTAAAAATAAAACGAGTCTTTTAATTGACTGTTTTAGTATTAAAAAAAGCTACAAGTAGATATTTGGTTCACATTTTACAGAGCATTTTTTTAAATAGTGTAATAACAAAACATCGGTACCTAATTATTGTTGAACAATTACAATTGATTCCTTTCCAGATATAAAAGGAAATATATTTCTTTGATCGTATAATGATTTTATGAAGGCATTATTTTCTTCGATATAATTGCAATGTTATAAAAAATACAAATAAATAATAACGGAAAGCCGTTCGGAAATAATTGCAGTAAACCAAGAACAGAGTAAATTAATAAATACGAAATATATGTATAGTAGACGTAAATATACATAACTATATTTTGGTCATACTAACATATTATAGGCTCCATAAAAAAAAAGATACTTATATTTCTGTATCTTATACTACATCGTCACAGGTTGATTTTAACGAATAAATAGCAGAAACGAATAACATTGAACAACAGCATTGTATGAAAACATTGTATGGATGGTTATTTTTTGATTGTAATACACGAAAATGAAATATTATAAAAAAGAAATAATATTAAAAGGAAAACACACTGTGTCCGAAATTATTTCTTGTAAAACCTTTTTTTTTCTTTTTCTTAAATATCCACCAAGCGTTTATTATTATTTTTATTGAAATTATTAAATTTTGACTAATTAAATTTTTCCTCAATGTTTTTGAAATACTGCTTTTGTTAACTTTTGCCAGGGTAGAGAAGCAACTTTTACCGTGCGTAAAATATATTTAGCGTGAGTAAAATCAAATTTACGCATTCGTTAGGAAAAGTAGAAAACGCAATTCGAGCGTAGGCGATTACTACGATCGTCTGCTTTGTCGCCCCCGCTTTGTTCGGGCGACAAACCCGAAACGTGGGATAATCGCCTACTCTCCGCCCTCGGGGCGTAACGTACTATTTTAGAGAACAATTTTTCCAGCAACTCAACATTTGTAGTTCGGCGTGTACTGTTTTCGTTAGGAGTTATTCGAGAGGAGGTTGGATTTAATTTCGGCGAATTTCTTTATCCACTGCGTAACTGCTGCAGGGGCAAAAATTAATCTTTGGGGGGGAGATTATCGTGTATAAATTAAGGGTAATGGGCTAGCAGAAGTTTATATTATAATTACTGTGCCATGCACGTACGCTGCTTTTTGCTGTGGACATATCGATTCTTCCTACGGGGTCGAAAGAATTAAGACGACGCCACATTAGATAAAATTCCATACGCGTATGTTGGCAGAAGTAATGTGTAGTAGCATACAGTAATAATATTAACATACATTAATTAAACATAAACTTTCCCTTTGTACATGGCAATTTTTACTATATATTGCTTATCTCTAGAGAAATTCGGAAATATAGTTTCGTAAGAACTATTGCGTTTAGTTTCTTCCTGCACGCACAATTCTCGGATATTGTCGTTATTTCAATTAAGAATATTTATGCTTTGGATCAGGAACTTTGCTCGTAAACCGTAATTATAATGTCACGAAAGCGAGAGTCGCCGACATTCCCTCTGTTTTCTCGAAATCCGTTAAACGAAAAAAAAAAGTTTTCATTTTCAACTAAGTGATCAACATGCTGATTCAATTAACGTTTGATTTTGGGGAATTAGTCCAAAAATGTGGTGATTGCATTTCATTTTTTTTTCTTCTGGAGAGAAGCTCTCAGACATTCGTTGTTTTTCGAAAGTTTTTAAGTTTCGTAAATTCATTTTTTTAGTAAAAATTATAGTCAAGTCATTTTTACATTTTTTTGAATTTTTTTCTTATTAATGACTATTCGAACATTAATTGGACAAATTCAAATTATTGTTCAAATAGTCGTTAATTTCAAAAGGATGCTTATTCAAATTCATTTTTTAAACAAAAAACATTATTTTGAATAAAAATTTTTAGCAAAAAAGTTTGGTACGAAATTTTTTTTTTTTACTAAACTTACTTGGAACGAACATTAATAATTTGCAAAGTTTAATAGTACAGATAGCGCACGGAATATTAATATTACAAATGCTCCCTTCGTACTCTGATATTTGGTAAACTGAAAGCGCCATCTTGCCTTATTTTCACGTACAACAGTCAGGAGAATATATTTTATAATGTGTTTAAACTAAGGTGCGGTTTTATGGCAGGTAGGAGCTGTAGAATAGGCAAGTAGACTTAAAGGTAGCTTTTGATATGGTTGTACGGTCAGTGTCAGTTCACTTACTCCATATTGAACACGATATCTACATTTTCCTGGCAAAGGCCAAGGGAAATAAGGTACAGTCTGGTATGTACGGTGCCTACTTAACAGAAACCTTAAACCCAGAACCTTTGGCAACGTGATGCTGCTGGGGTGCGATAATAAAGTCGTTGCTATAACAACACCCTTCAAACATCATTTTCTCTCTGGTTCAAACAATATGTTCACAGCGTACTCTATATACGTACTCGGAGGAATGTTTTTCAGTCATTTGCTTATGGAACTTCTTGAAAATGAGGAAGTGTAACACGCATTTCAACCAGCTTTTCGACCCACTATAGCGTAGCGGGAGCATAATAACCTTCTCATTTACGTTTTACTGCACCATATCCGGGCACCGAGACCACTTCTGGGGTATTATAATTGGGGAAAGAACCCTGGAACATGTGTATGTATTTGTAAGCATCGTATAAACCGATTGACACTTCAACCGTAGCGCACGTTTCACGCAAATATTCTCACCTATCGCCGGTACCTCATATGTGGGTTCAGGTGACAGAAGTCATGTCCACGTGAGTATACGCTATGAGCTGTTCAGTAAAATCACCGGTATCTTACAGCGGCGGTTGAAGTATGCGGACCTATCCCACGGCTCTTGTGAAAAATCCATTCATTTTTGGTGATTGTCATTTTATGCATCGAATAACGTTTTTTTTTTTATGCAGCTCGTTGAAAACGTAGGGGTAGGGGGAGAGTCGATTAAACGGGGCCATTAAATCACTCGACATAAACATGAGCCGTTCATTTTGAAAGTGGCCTAAATCCAGTTTTTTTTTTTAATTTTTCAAAATGGTTTTTTTTATCAAAACTAATATCAAGGGACAGTACAGTTAACAACAAAAAACTAAAAAAATGGACTTAGGCCACTTTCAAAACGAACGGCTCATATATCGTAGAAATGAAAAATTAAAGTCCCCTTTTAGAATCATGCTCCAGTACGTAAACTCTTGATTTGTCTGATATTTGTGGAATAATTGTAATCATTGAAAGCTTGAAAATTCGAGTTTTTGTGTTTACGGGTACAAACATTTTTATTTTCCGGTTCTTGGCAAATTTTCTGCTACATTAGAAATGAAAAGTGTAATGGCAAGCATTTGCAAGTCGATAAAATCGTAATAGTGGAACACTTTCTCTAGCGGACCTATGTATTGTTACACATAGGTATTTGATAATATGGCAAGATTTTAGACACCAAATTCGATTAAGCCATACGAGCGAATCACACCAAGGATTACTATTCGTATAATACTACTACCGCTGCTGAGATTGCTTTCCATTGCTACTACCGCTACTACTACTACTGCTACTACCCTTGCCACTATTGCTATTACTACAACTACAGGTGCTTCTCTTACTCCTACTACTTTTATTTGAGATTTATAGAGTTCGTAATGAAGATAGTGATTACTCGTTAAAAACACACCACCAATCTCCTTAATGTAATAGTCCTTTTACTAGACTTTAAGGTTTTCGCCTAATCGATTTTTTAATTACGATTCAACTAGGATCAGCTTAAATAAGTGCATGACTTCGACTTTTACTGCTGGTGCAGTAACGAAGAATCCAATTAAGGACCGAGATTTTTCTGATTTTTTTTACTCTTTCAAGGGCACTTTTTTCGTTTGCGTGAAATATAAAAATCGTCAGCAAACTATCGATTTTTCGATTCATTGGTAAAAAATGTGAAAAATTACTACAATTCAAGTGAAAAATAATTACTACAATCATAACAGTTTAAAAGAAAAAAAGAGCTTCAAAATAACGAATTATTTTGCATGCGTAGAGCAATTTTAATTAAGCAGACCATTGAAATCTGTCAATGTACGAACCATTGGTACATTTTCAATGTGATTGCAAAATCGTAGTTCTCTGGGGAGCCATTATTATCGGGCCACAATCGTATTGAGTTCAAGCTCATACGATTGAAATGGGAAACTATGAGGGTTACAACTTCGAGTGGTCCAAACGAGACTTCTTTAGAGAGAAATTGATTGTCGAAATGACGGCTTTTCACAAAGTTTCTAAATGGTGAAGGGTAAAGAGAGGTATTGAACGTTTTCGGGTTATCGTCACTTGGTACAAAAACATTTTCTGGCTAATATTAGATCGGTGAGAGTCGATCGAAGAAGCTCGGTCGAACGAACCGATATGCTTGAAAGGAAGATGCAGGCTTAGCCTAAAGGGCATATCAGTATGCCATAGGACGTGCAAAATAGGTAGACAGGTTGATAGCAGCTGTCCGCGAGATCCGAGGAAGTTTATCAGAGTTCGCGGGTATACAAGACATTGACATTGAATACTCGTACCGTTTATCGGATATGGAGTTATTGTGAATCGGCCATTATTATGGGTACATTAGCGAAGCATGTCAGGTGGTGGCAGTATTGCCTCTCAACTTGTAGGAACCTCTGGTTGTTGTGTTGCTTGAAGGAACAATTAGTCATAGAACACGCTAGTATTTCTTCATGGGAAGGATTCAACTCGCTCCATTAGTTCTGGATACGGCGGAACAGGGTTTTGGTATAAATTGGTTGCGTGCCGTGTTGGGCAGCATCGATTTTAACGTTCAACAGTTAGTATATATACTCGAAAAGTTCGAAAGTAATAACTATTCGACGTCCGATGGTATCTCTGGTTGCGAGTAAATCCGAGGTGATGTCCCTGGATATATGTTGGGTAGGATTTCAGTTGAGGACTTTTAGGGTCGGTTTTCTTTGACGAGGAGATGTAAGTCAGTAAGTACGTGGGCGGAGTACTGGATGGAAGGTTAGACTGAAGTGAGCATCGGATATACTGAAATCCTTCGAAATTTTATCAGGGCAGTTGAGAAAGCATTGAGTAGAAAATGGGTTGGCTGTACAGCGTTAGCCCCAAAACGTTAGTCGATGGAGGTAGATATTTATATATTCTTAATACTCTTCCCATATGTATTGAAATTCAATAATTGTCATTATTTTATTTTGAATGAAAATAGACACGTCGCTCCTGACGTTATTAAAAATTTATTTTATTTTCAAATTTTATAGCTGATTGGGTTATACACGATTGACTGATAGCATTGAGTTTATCTCGAACCAGTGCATTATTATAATGTGCTACTCCCAAAGCACCCGTTTGATTTAATATTTATCGAGTCCGTGGCGTTAATATGCGGAAATCAAGTGAAATCACGTATGGGACTCTACCCTTCCACGCGCTATCTTCGATAAAATCGAAATAAATCGGCTGGCGTGGTATTGATTTGTAAGGATTTACCCCTTTTTCTGTATAACCATTTCGAGAAGAGTCCTTACGAATCACTTCACAGCGTATAAACGCTGAAGTAATAATTTGAAGTGACAATAATAAAAACACAGGAGCTTATTGTTGCGGGTCATTGATTACAGCTTGCGGTTTTCTAGGGTTTGATAGGTCCTCGATACGAATGTATACTCGGTGTTTACAACCCCTCGCTCTGTTGCAACTTCGAGCTTTCGTTTATTGCGATACTTGGCATTTCGAATTGGCGATTTTCAGTTGTTATTGACTTTTCCTCTCAATTTACGAAAAAGATCCTTAGGTTTCTGTTTTCTAAATGTAAGTGAAGCGTGGAAAAAATCAACGGGGGTGTTTTGAGTGAAAGAGGAGACGACGAAAATTAAAAGTGTCAATTGTAAATTGGATAACGACTCAGGAGTGGTGGATTTTGTTTCTACGCGAAGTCTCGAAGGTCCTGAAAGAGCCGAAGCGAAGACGAAGAAAAGCGTGATTCGACACCACGTTGGAAATCTGAACTTACACCAATTTGTCGATTTCGACGAGAAAAGCTACCGATTTAGGGGAGAAATTTATCCACAGACCACCAGAATCAATTTTGTCAAATTCTGACAAATTTGAGAACAGGTACAGATGGAGAAAATAAAAGAAGTTCAAGACCGCAATCAGTCAGTAGCTGGCCATCTTGAGCGAGATCTCTTGCATACTCGATAGTGTCGAATCTTTGGAAAAATATTATTGCATTCCTCTGTTCTTTTGTTATTATTTTAGGATTTTTTACTTTTTTATAGATATTTAGTATCCAAATATTTTTTTCTCTCTCTATCAACGTTTCAGCTTCAACACAAAAAAGTTTTATAAGATAAGTCACAAGATTAAAAAGTTATTAACAAAATACGCAGTGTACGAGAAAAACTACAGTTGTTACACTCAAAACACCGGCGGAAAGGTATACAGATATGTCAGATAATTGTGATGTAATAAAAGTCATTCTGGTACTAAAACTGGAGAATATTAAGTTCAAGTAGCTGGAGGCAATTGTAAAATAATACAGAAGGATTTTCAAACGGTAAAAACCGAGGGCTTTAAAAATAAGTGATTTAAAGAAATTACTACTACCATTGTTAAAAACAAATAATAATATTACAATAAAAATGAGAATTTCATTATTGACCCTTTTTTCTTTTTTTTTTTTTACAACTCTGTACCCCATTCCGTTTGCTACTATTCAGTTTCCTCTAAGTTTGGAAGTGCATAGCAATAGCCATGCTCAATTGCTACACTTCCTGCTTCACTCAAAGCGGCGAAGAAACGTTTCCGCTTGCCTTTGCAATAGTTTGACACTGCGGGAAAGCTTTCAGTTTCTTTAAAGTGGCAATTCCCAACATTACAGGTTCCCGTATTGTAGGCGAGAACACTTAGCAATTTCTATCAATTACAGGTTACAGGTGTTCGTACTTTCTGATTGTTGAAGAGTTTACAGTCTTCCACTGAATGAGAGATACAGAGAGCACGAGAGCAAAAGCAGAAGAGAGACGGAATTTTTTATCAACAATTGGACGTGATATTCAAAAATATAATATCCAGTACTTGCTAATTTTCCTGGGGGTCATTCCGAAATTAAAATTGTGATCTTTTCGCAAATTTTTTTTTTTCATGCCTTGAGTTAGAAATAGAACTATTTCAAAGGTTAATCGATTCTGACGATTTCAGACCTTCCTGTAGACGTAAATTCACTAGAAGGATCAAATAGAAAGAAAGCGCTGCATTTGACTTTATTTTGTACCTACATGTTAGCTTGACATTTCTCGACAAGAGGATTATCGTAGGTAAATGGAGTAACTAGGCTAGAAACTTTTAAGGACCACCGTCGGGGTCTCGGAATTGTCTGTGAAAGGAAATGAAAAATGTTCATGCAGTTGTCGATAGTACCAAGACAAAGGCGATGTTGCAAGAGCTGAACCCTAGGCATAAGCTTTAATACCTTATCTGCATTCGCAGCTTCTGCCTTAAATAAGATTAACGAGCCATTTGGCACTATGTACTCCTCGAGAGAGATTCCTTACTGAGATTATTCTACTAAGTGCGATATTATTGAAATGGAAAACCTCTTCGGTACAATTGAAAGTTAAAGGAAGGTACAATATCTTTCTCATTGAATTTCGTTCCATTTTCGTTATTCCTTTTATTATCTGTATCTGATTTCTGGGAAGAGCCTCGACTCTCCAACTTAGGATCCTTAAAGTGACCTGTAGTATCGCTCGAGCATTTAATAACCGAAGTTTGAAAACTGTAACTTTGGCGAGTTGATATCATAGTAACAAGTTGATCTACGGAATATTTATAGTGGTTCGTATTCGCGTCAGAACGTTATCGTGAACAGTGTAAAAGCACGTAAAGATACACCCTTTGCTGAAATAGGAATAAGGTCCTTCTACAGTGCCCAGATAGAACGGTACTTAGATAAAAAGTGTTACTCTTCGATTATTTTTTTTCAGTCTTTCAAGTGTGGCAAGCATTGTCCAGAAAGTAATAAAGAAAAAAAAAACAATAAAAGAATAAATAGATTTTATTTAAAGAAAAGAGGATTTTGCACAAACATAAAAACATTTATAAGAAACTTTATGAATTAGTTATAAAGTGCTACTCATTTTTTTTTTCAAATCTCAATGCTCAAGTAGGATGGCAGGGTAACATACGATATGTCGAAATTACTTATCGAGCCGAAACTTGATAGGTGCTGGTCATGTCCTGAATAGGAATCCGTTTGTGGAAATGCGATAAAAGCGATAGACTTTGTACAAAACCACATCAAAGTTAGGGACTCGGGACACTGTTTTGTAGCATCGCAACAAATCACAATCGCTGGTCTTGAATCGAGCAAGTACGCTTCAGTGTAAAATCGTTTATTAAAAAAAAAGGTATTTTTTTTAAATTAAAAACAGCGTAAAATATACTTTATATTCTTTAGTTAAGAAAAATGAATTCAAAAATTGAAATCCCTTGGGTGACAAACAAGAATCACGTGGTAAGATGAATAGCGTTTGCTTAGAGTAGACAGGGTCTGATTACTCAAAGCGAATTACACCTTATCTAAACCAGAAGGGTTTAGTATAATCTTAAAAAAGACCCCGTGAGATTAAATAAGATTTAATTAATTTTCACATGGTTTAATATGATTAATTGGTAAGATTCTTAATTGTTAAAGAAATTTTTGTATTTTCTGAATAGGAATGAGAAGAATCAACGTGATTTACTTTTTAAATTATTTTCTTTTTTACTAAAAATAATAATATGGTGGATATTGGCAAAGAATTGAAGTTAATTGTAGATATTTGCATGTGGAGCGTTAATATTGTTTAGTAAAATTAAACACGCGAGTTACGATCTGTCACCTGTTTTCTGGGTGACAGGAAGACCCCAAGAAATTTTTCTATGAATTTTAATTTTCGATTAAATTGAATGGAGGAGAATCCTCAATTTTTCATGTTCAGCCACCGCTCCGGAACACTTAGCGCATCGCATAATTACTCGCAGTGCCTTGTCATACCATATTCTTATGTATAACTCCCCCTAGCATCGTCGAAGCAATTACGAGGTATTTATTTACGAGGCAATTAAGCACATTTATTTACTTTATGATGTGATCTCGTCTTTTGATGTTGATTACATGAATTTATTATATATTGCAGTCGTATGAGCCTCTGCATGTACTTGATGTAGTTGCTGTGTCACGTATACTGTAACTACCCCCGCCCTCATTTTGTCTCCCTGTGATCACGAACGGACAATTTTTTTTGAAATTGTCGCTATATTACACTTAAACCTGAATTTAAACTTAATTGAACTTAAACTGGGGGGAGGGTACATTAATGAAAAAATAGAAATAAATTTGTGACGTACATTCAATGGCACTATTGTTACAAGTTGAGCCCGGAAACAAGGGAAAAGAGAACAAATTGAAAACGGACGGCAGATGCTTTGGCACCACGGTTTTTCCCAAGCACTCGCTGTACCAGTTTCATTTAGAAAAAGGGGCTGGGGTCTGGAAAAGAAGGAACGACACGGAGAATAATCGTCTTCTTGCTAGAAACAAAGAGAAGAAAAATGCAAATCATTTATTATAACTTAATTTTTCTAAAAGCTAATCTTCCCCCGCTATTTAATTCAAGAAGGGGAGCTTTTTCGAGAAAGGAATCTGTTGCTGCGTCGCACCATCCCTCGTGAGCAGCAGTACAAGCCCTGAACTCGCTTCAGTTGACCATCCGACCAACGGCAGGTGGGCTTCTTTGAATCCACTCTCCTTCTCGCAGAAGAACAATGGGACACACCCCAAAAACTCATCTTGGCGTGATTGTCTTCTGCTTTACCGGGGACCATGCCATTCTTTCTCTTTCGGTCCTTGCACCCATTCACTGGGATCCACAACGACACCTAATGTTGAAGTGGCACAAGTTCTTGTTTGTCTCGCTTCTCACCCCTTTTCTTCGACCACCCTTCACGGCCACCAAGTGAAATGGTTCCTCATTTTCGATTCAGGTCCATCGAAAATCATTCTCGTCACGATACTTATCTTCAGTTTATTTTTCATAAGAGCTAAATATCGGCAATAATGAGTAATATGCTTGCAATGACGAAAATATAAATGGTACAATCAAATACTTGATCCAGAGACTTCCACAGTGAATAATTTCAGGAATAACGTCTTTCAGAGAAACTACACTTTTGTGGGTAAAATATACATTTTCGAGTCCTCCTTTAATTAACTAAAAGATGTATTTTATTAATTAAAAAATTTCGGTAGAAATTCAGGGAGAGAATATGGCAAGTGTCGTAAATATTGCCTAACAAGGGGAAACACAGCCAGAACATCGCAGATTTTAATCAGCTTTTACGCGGTGAATCCACGTCGAAATTAAGCGAATACGTGCGCCAGCGTGTCACCCAGTGGGCCTTAATAATCCAGATGTCAAAGTAATTAATATATAAAATTTCAGAAGTTCCACAAAGCATCGTGCTCGAACTTTGTCGCTGTGCTACGATTTTCGAAATTACCATTAATATTTAGGTTTATTAATAATTTTATTCTTGCGTACGTGCAGTAATTAGGTTTGCAGGTAATTATCCAGGTCATCGATGTAGGTTAAACGTTTAGATGAATTTAATCTGTAGAAATGAATAAGACAGTGGGCACGAGACTGGAGAATTCTTTAGAAATGAAGTTTCTCCCTCTCTCGAAACTTCCGCTGCGTGATCGTCACGAACGAAATCACAGCTAGTTCAAAAACTGTTTTTTTTTTAATAGGTGATTTAAACTCCTTAAGGAAAATACATTTGAGGACAAACACGTAGGAAGTAAGGTCGGTCCAATGCTTCACTCGTGCGCAATTCGGTTGTGAAAGAAGACACATAAATCTTTCGGGACCGAATCGAATTCTCTTTGATCTGCCAACTCCTGGTGGATAGCATTTGTCTATTCTCGAGGCCTTCGTCGCACCGCCTGAGGCTGTTTGCTGCACCTCGGACGCACGTCCACATTTGCATGCTCGTACAGCCTGAGCTTACCTCATACGCGTTTGACCTCAGATATGCACCTACCTTTGAATATGAAGTATAGTACGTACTGAATGCTCTTTGTGCTCAGATAATAAACACAACGGAAGTGTAGTAGAAGGAGACCTTTTCAAGATATCAAAAGTGAGGTTATGAAACACATCAAGTCGTACGTTGGCGAAAAGGCACAATAATTTCGGCTGCAAAAAATCATTTTCAAGCGTTTTTGTAAAATACGTTATTCTATAAAGTACCATAAAACATCAACTTAAAGAGGTGGTGGATCACCCCCAGTGCTACGACCTCCACTTTTTTTCTCTCTCAGATTTCCACGAAGCTCAACTACTCTGAACAACTTATATATTTTTTATTGTCCAAATAACGATTTCAAATGATCCCTTTAAGAAAGCGATTTACCCACCTTAAACCCGTCATCGTGTAAAAAAAAGCAAAAACACGTCAACTTCGTTTTTATTCCTCCTTTCCAAGGGTTTGTATTTTAATGAAATGAGTCGACGAATTTTTTTTAATGTTTTATGCATGCGTTTAACATGTACCTTCGGCTGCTTTTCGTGAGGAGTATTTTTGTTTTCGATTGGGTGAAATCCGACGACTCCCTTTATTTAAAACTGAAGCACCACCCTTTGAAAGACGCAGCTTTGAAGGGTGGTTTCACCCCTTAAAACAGTTGTTCGACAAATAAGAAGTACGTGTGTTTTAGGTTTTCAAGGATTACAACATAGTTGAGTTTTGTCGAAATCAGAGGGGGTTACTAAATATACTTTCTTGTATATAGGTAAGGATTGTTTGGGGGGTTGAGACGTTGGCAGTCGGCCATGGTTAACATTCGTGGTTGGTTACACATAAACGAAAAATAAAAACAAAAACTGAACGAAAAAAACGCGGTTAAGGAAACAACAAATTTTTCGGCATATTCAAAAAAGGAGAGACTAGAAAAAGGAAAAAAATGCCCAAAAAGGATTATCTCCCGAACAAGGACTATCCCCTAAACTATTAAATTCGAATGGATGTATTGTAATTGTGCTTGGTTGTAACAGGATAAATATTATGTGTAATTCTACTTAAATATTACTATCTTCAGTATCATAAATTTGAATCTATTTTTTTATAATTTAGAAAAATAGTATATGCTCCATCGATTTCTGTTCCTTTTTCTTCAGCTTAGGCTTGAAGAGATTGAAACTTGAACCGCTCTTCTACTTTGAACACGTACACGATTCTTATTAATGGTTACGATTTCACCTCCTTTTACTACTTCTCTCTAGCCTGCGGCACCGCTAGGAACTGTAATATTGGTAAAAGCAACACTGAAAATACCAACACGGAAAGTATAATAACAATAAAGACTTTATTAATGCCTTTCCTTATCCTCCCTTTTGAACGAATTCGAACTTTAGTAAACTTTAAATTTGCAACAAGTTTTTTCAAATTGATAGATATCATTTTCACCGCGTTAACTATATTCAAAGATTGTTTTCGCGAAAATTCGAATTTTTTTATGTATCATGCGATACATCTCTCCGATAACAAATACATATGTACATCGCTCGGGTTTACATTTCGGATAGCATCAATCAACCATCAAGTATTGGCGTGTGGATCTCGGGTTTCCATATTTTTGAACAACCAATCATAAATTGAAATTTCAATTTTATTTGCAGTATTGAAACATAAAAATAAAGAGTCGTTCAATTTATTATTGAAAAATAATTTTTTTTTAAATTACTCATTATTAAGAATAATTATTCAAATAATTTACTAATAATTATACCTAAAAAATTCGACTTTTGGAAGCAACTTTTGGGGACTTTGGGACGATCCTTACCCGCTGTATTTTTTCTCGAGGAATCCATTTTCGCTATTAAAATTCCCGATGTCTCATCGGAAATACGATTTTTCCGCGAAAAACCCATGTTTCACGAATTTCCGCTAGGATTTCGTCAAAATAGACCTTTGGAATCGATTCTACGCGTCGAGTTATCCCTAAATATGAGTTGTAGCAATAAGATCCGGAATATTACAACTGGAATGTGAATTCAAATACAATTAGTTTGCTTCAGAACAAACCCTCCGTTTGTTTATAACACAAACAGGAGTGTTACACTGTGATACTACACTTTACGTCACTGGCTGTATTATAAGAGACGCTACTACTTCGAGTAGTAACGGTCAATGTAAGGTGTACGACCAAGATCGATGTAGGTATAACTTAAGATACAATCGAACTATACGATGCTTTAAATAATTATTCTTGATATTAAATGAACTTTTTTAAATATCTTTTTTCAACAATCAATTCTCGACAAAAGCAACGACTCGTAATTTTGATTAAGAAATTAATACCCAGACCTTTATCGAGCCGCTAATTATGCATCTACTATCGGATGTCAAAATTCAAAATGGCGGATTTGATATAACGGACTGAAATTTTCGAAAATTTCGCGATTCTCTCTAAAATTAATATATAGAAGGTTTCTAGATCGCTGATTGTGTATCTTTCCCCAAATTTCTATGGAAATTGAAAATGTTTTAAAATTTGTATTCGGCATATGGGCTCCTCCATTTTGAATTTTTCAATCCGATAAGCGTTTTTCAAGTGGCAACCTCGAAAGCTCTTGCATGCCATATTTTATGAAAAAGCAAGGGATACAAAAATTCGTGGCTCAAAGAATTGAAGCCTGTGATAGAGAACCAGACCTTCTCGTAATGTATTCGTGAATTCAGTACATGATGCGCCACAAATATTTTCTTTTTCCAGTAGTGGATGCCGCCGCAGTACGGCCGTAACGACATACAATATGTTGTCATTTCTATCCTCCATTTCGTTGGGTTATTCAGAGAAAAGGGAGACTCGGTTGGAGAATATCCTGCAATTTTTATTGAAAATTGCTGCAACATTTTGAACAACGACTGTCCAAAGAAAGCCTAAACGCTGCTGCGCAATACGTAAAGCGAATGTAAAAGGAAAAAAGGTTATACTTTTATAGAATTAATTTACGAAATATGAGACACTCCATCAAATTAGTTTTGTATCAAAGGTAACTATTACTCTCTCAGAATTTTTACTTCCACTTTTGAAGATTTTCTCCAGAAAATTTGGAACCCTCTCCAGCCCTATCTTATGATTTTTCATTTTATTTCAATTTATAATTTGAAGAATATCAGGATACAACAATAATAATTATAATCAGAATGAATTACGTATTAA
Organism: Gasteruption jaculator; assembly: GCA_949825005.1. Lineage (NCBI taxonomy): Eukaryota > Metazoa > Arthropoda > Insecta > Hymenoptera > Gasteruptiidae > Gasteruption > Gasteruption jaculator. The sequence goes on from OX463774.1 coordinate 7,968,052, forward strand.
TTCATAATAATTAATTCGTTTCCCTTCGACCCCACGTTAGTAAAAAAAATGCTTCAGTACCTTCGAATTTTTTCCCAATAAAATACTGGAAATCAGTCATTTTTCGTGATTGCGTTTTTCAGGAGCTCAAAAAAATAATAAGAAATTAATAAAATAACCATACTTTCTTCCGTAAGCATCTAAATAATTGTCTCACTAATTAGGTTTTGCTCAAAGTGTCACGATACTTGTAACTTGATAACTATTAGTCACCAGGAAGACAAAAAAAAAGTAGAACAACAAAGGCAAGAGACAAACGCAACAAGAAAATAATTAATTCGTTTGCCATACAACAAACAATAAACAGCTTCGCTATAAAATGATAGGAAAAAGAAATAAAAGAAGTGAAGAAGGAAACCGCTTTATTTATCTCTTTGTGGATCTTTCCTTTTTTGGTCAACAAGGGTTTGAAAAGAGAAAGTAAACAGCGACAACACCATGCGGGGGTTGTACCCAGCCTACTACAAACTTAAACGTAACTGTTTATACTGACTATAAGTCTACACCCACGAAAGCCTTCACCATTTCAACCATACCCTCCCTTTGCTTCTTTACTTCTTTTTTTATAACATCCATAACTTTGGAGGTCAGGGCAAGAACCATTGCTTAATTCTTGCTATTTTGATAGCACGCAATGCGTCGGAGGGTGCTATCGTAAAGCTGCACCCTTCTCCTTCCTTCCTTTACGGTTGTTTTTATATATGTTACACTAAAATAAAGGGAGTTTATGGACTGAATGTAAATTTAATATTTCATTAAGGAGATACTTGAAAATTTCATTTTTTTACCAGTTGGAATTTTCAATCTTGAGCAATGGTGAAGTCGTCCATCTTGAAGCTTCTCTCCGCGAAAGTTCGAAGTTGATAAACCCAAGCTCCTAAAAAATGGCCGCGAACAATAGACCCAAACGGCCTTAACTTCGAAACCCAATTATCGAAACCGGCCATTTGACCACACGGGGTAGGTTAAACTTGTGTATTTACATGGATTTGTAAAACCAAACCAATAGGTACCTATCGCGAAACACGTAAATACCAGAAATGGTGATTTCTAGGAACGAAATACCCTGTAATTCGTACATAATGCCTCGGCAATTTAATGTCGAACACTCGCAGCGTAGTGTTATTCATCTGTTGGACAAACGGTCTAAATAATTTCCGCGTTAACCATTTGTCGACGGCAGAACACGAATACTCGTGTGGAAAGTTATTCAGACAACCCACATCAAACAAGGACCTTGTACTGGCAGTGTTATGGTATTGGAACAAGGGCTTGTCAAACAACAGGATCTATAGAACCAAGTTAGGCCACCTCAGTCTTTTTGTTTATTATAAAAAAATGTCTGTATAAGCCCTTTGGTTCACAACCTACCGCTTCAGACACAGTGTGGATATTACATCCTGTTAAAGTGTTATAGGTTAACCGCAATAAAGCCAACATGAGATCTAATTTGAGCGCCACGTTTCAGCCACAAATAGCGTTCGCCTGGTTCAAGTGTGCATGGGGCCTTACTCGAACGAAAGTTATTAATCTTGTGGATGGTTTTCCGAATTTTGCGTAATTGGAGTCAGTACGGTATCTTGTTTGGACAAAATATTGGGGTCATAGGAGTATTTCTTAGTTGCTTAAGTTGGTGTATATTAGGATTGGAATAACATTCATTTCTCAGGAAGGTTTCGTCCATGGCGAAACTGTTGCCTTTGAAATTCTTCAGCGTTTGTTTCAAACATTTATTTGGAAAATCGATAACTGTTGAATTATTCGACTGCGTTCATTAAAATATTACGCCCTGCGTGAACATAAAAACCGTAGGTTGTGTATTTTGATTTTCAAGATATTCACGAAATGTACTTCAGTACGAAGAACTTTTTTGCATATTAGACATTCGGAGGTCATCTCCAAAAGTTGTTTCAATACTTCGCTTAGAACCAAGTAGAAGCATGAAATAGAACAAATTTATGCATGGGATAATTTCAGAATATCAACAATTTTTAATAACGGACACTAACGTAAATTTTATGTAGGCTAATTGACAAGTGCGAATTTAATAATAGGAACATTTCGCTATAATTGCCGCTTTATAGTCGTGGCATTCTTGATATGATCTTGGGGTTTTCACTGTTCAAAGACAACATGCCATAATTGAATAATTTCTATTTTATTATTCCGATTTTTAAAGGGTGTATAAGGTGCAATAAAGTATATGGCTGTGTTAGTATTTTGTTTACATACTTTTATGTTTATGCCATAGTTTAAAAAGATTTTATCCTCGACACACAGCCGTTACAACCTCATTGTAATAAAAATTTATTTTTACTCTTTCCGGGAAAAAGAGAATCTACCAGTTGATCTCTCAGCGACACATTCAACAGTTTAGCGGCCAGAGAATTTCGAGATAAGACCTTCTTATGTCACAGTTGTTGCGAGTTTGCGAATAAAACTCTTAGCAAATCTTGATACAAGACGTTCCTAACAGATGAGATCCTGTAATAAGTGGAAAGTTTGTGTACGAATTAACTGAGGTCTCGACTGATACATTTTTTGACATTTGACCAAGTATTTACACTCATTATAACAAATACTTTATGGGTTCAGAATGAAAACACGATATTCGTGCTTTAGTGATAACTTTAAAAAAGACAGAGGAGCTAATGCTTTTCTAAAAAAAAAAGTAACAATTAACATATATATTTATGATGTACCACTATATACGTCTGTGGTCCAAAATTTAAAATAATGTGACTGATATTTCGTCGATTTCGACATTGGAATGGCACTTTTCTTTCCACGGCTATTTTAAACGAATGCATTAAGCTAGAGAGTCAAGCATGGAAACAAACTCGTTAGAGAATGAATGCTAATTGCTCCACAAATAAGGAATCTCCTTTGCATGATTGAAGTAATTGTCAAGTGTACGCGATCTGCATTGACATTTGCAGTTTTTTTTTTTCAGCAGCTGATAATTTGACACACCCTTCGCATTCTTGCAATCGCCAAGCGTGGTGTTCTTATTGAAAATATTGCGTTTTGGCGTCGAGGCCTGAACTCGTCCGTTTTGGACAGTCCTAATTTATCCACTTTTCATCACTCGTGACAGTTTCCCCACAAAAAAATCCTTCCTTTATTTGCTTGACGAGCAGTCGAAGAAAACGCTCTGAGCCAGTTATCGTTGTGCTTTTTTTTTTTTGAGTCTATTGGCGTGGAACCGTCTTTCCCTGTTCGAGAATCTTCCCCATCTCACGTAAGCGATTGGGGACAGTTCGTTGTCTTATGCTCGACTGTTCCACTAGTTTCTTTCACGTGTACGTTAGGTTTTTCTCGAGCAACTCTTGCAACTCAGCATTCTCACGCTTCCAGGAAGTTTCACTATATTCACGGGTACCGAAGTCGAAATTTTCTTCTCTAAATCGTTTAAGACAAAACTTGCACATCGTGGGGGGGGGGGGGGGGGGGGGCAATGCTTTTGTCGAGAACGGAACGAATCGATTGAACTGCTTTTATAGCATCGTTTCCTCGTTGAGATTCGTAATGAACGTAGCGTTAGGTACAGGATTTTACACGTGGGACGTGGTTTCGAAGAGAATCTATACTAATGGCGCCTAATCGAAAAAAGAGCTAATAATTTTGGATGTGAAAAAAATTCTCAAATGCGAAGAACCTGAAAGATTTCTATTTTTATTTTAAAAACCATAACTTATGCAATGTTCATCAATATATTTGGCTGAATCGTTTACCAAATACTCTCAGGATATGGCACTTTAAGGAAAGACTAAAAAGGAAGTATTTAAAATCATGTTTATGGCTCAAGTCATTAATACTGTTATTAATCCTAATAAAAACCGTGGGAGGACTCATTCTCAAAGCACTTTACAAAATTGATCGATATAATCAAATGTTATGGGTGTTTAGAATTAACTTAACGAAGTGACAGAAATCTGCGCAGGAATAGTTTAATGTGATTAATGTCTCTTATGGAGAGAGGACAACATCCAGTTACACTAACTTAGTTAAAATTCGTGATAACGAAGTAACTTCGACATTAAATAACTTTGACACGCTGAATTGGTGATCAATTGTTCCTCCAACTACAATCAGCAGAAAAGAGTAGTCTGTACGCACAGATTAACATATTGTAGATATTAAATTTATTAGTAACAAGATATTAAATTTATTAGTAACAAGATAACGCATATCTGTTGTTTATTATTATCATTAGAAGAAATTTTCTTCTATTTAGCAATAACTTTTTTTTCAATTGGATTTATTGAAAAATCAAACTTTCCCACTTTTTTTTTGGATTTTCATTTAATGGTCCTGACTCACGCATAATGGTTTTCCCTTATATTTATTGATACATTATCAGTGGTATTCAAAAAATCGTTTAATCTTAACACTCTATTTCCTACTTTTCAGCTTCACGAAAATAAATTTCCTCCAGACTTGTTGAATCAAAAAGTGCCTATTGTTCTGAGCACATAAGACGTTGACTCCGCAACTGGGTGGTATCGTTCGACTTCCGATAGCTTTGCAAACCTGTACCTAATGTCTCTAACTACTTACGGGAAACTAAATTTCTGTAAAATGGGAGAGGCTCCCCACGAACTATGGAATTTCCTCTTATCTTCCAATAAATATATTTACAACAGAATCAATTATGACAAGATCGTTACATCAGACTTGGCTTTACCGTCTTCCAATCCAGCTATCCATTTATTTCTAACATTATCTGGTTCCGGATGAATCCTTCAGGTGGTTACAGCTATTTTTGCCCTTGCAATTTGGACAAAGCGAATTTCTGTTAGATGAGATTTGCTAAATGACGGGAATTCCGTAATTTTTGGTAGAAATCTGTTTGATATGACCAACTTGTTAGAGTCCCACCTTGTAGTGCATAGAATCAGAGAGAAAACGTAGGCCAGAAGCGTCAGTATTGACCCAGTTGGTGGCGCGGTTGTTGTAACTTCCCCAGGCTTTCTCCATGTATTATGGTATATATGTGTGCACATATAGCGAGAAAGGATCGATGTGTATGTGTACATGAGAGAATATGTATCAGGAGTTTCTCTCTATATAGAAAACGGAGATATAGTAAAGGGAGTTGCTTGCTAGAGGTGGTTAAAGGTACGAAGTAGTAGCAGGATAGGGTAGTGGAGCCGTAGTGGGGATGAGAAAAAAAAAATAAGAAAAACCATAGGAAAAGCTAGAGCAGGATGGAAACATACGTTTATGGCGCAAGTGCGTTAAGCTCTAAGCGTCGGCGTCGGCGTCGGCGTCGTTGAGTTCACACGAACAGAGCGCGGTAGAAGCTTCACTCATATGACGAGTTTCAATCATAAATCGGTTGTCGATCGGTTGTATGTTCTTTCCTTTTTTAATAACTTCGTTATGAGCCTCAATTCCCGCATGTTCTACTGCTAGGAGCTTCTATAAATTAAAAACAAAGGTCAGTGCGTTTGGTTTTATAATATTTTATTGAACAAAATAATTGTGAGTTGCCCAAACAGTGCCACGATTGTGGGATCCGAATTTTTCAAATTTCAAATTTCTCGTCATTTTCCCTAGGAGTGAAGTTTTGATTTCCCAAGTTTGCTTCGTGGATAATACCGTGAGTTGTGAACCATAACTTTTACTTCCTTTCTTCCTCTTAACGAGGACGCCTGTAAAAGGATACAAAAGATGACGGAATTTTGTCTTCCTACACATAACAGGAGAACTCCTTTTCCTTGTCTTTCAATCTTCAGTTGAGGAGAAGTAGATGGAAATCAATTTAGTTTTAAAGGGATTCGATATCCATTTGTTGGAATGTTAATACAATGGAGCGGAGGTATATAAAAGGAAAGGCGACTGAATGAAATTGAATTTAGATAAATCTCATTCATTTCAAAGTCCTCTAATGCAGATTTACAATTTACATTAAATTGTAAGGATTTCCTGCTCTACTCTAGAAACTTACTTAGAGGAACCGGCGAAGATTCGAGGAAAAAATGTAAAAAGTAAATTAATACGTATTTTGGTGCGATTTAAATCCAGAATAATAATAATAACATTTTTACTTTCGCTACTTTTCAAATGTAATTATTCCTAAGACACGGTTTAGTGATTTTGTGCAACAGAGTCCATGATAGTCCTAAATTATTCTTAAAATAGTCTTTTTCACATTGAAACTAATGCTATTTACAATTTGGACTATTATAAACATTTTAAACACTGAAATTTTCACTTTTGTGCCCGGTCAGACCAGTACTCGTTATTGTTAATGAAATAAAAATTGTGAGAGAAAAGTGAAAGATTAACTAGATTTAAAAGTATAAAGTCGATTAGTAATCGAGTATCTATGATTAAATATATTTTTTAATATTTATTTTGCAACGTTGCTGAATTTCTAATACTTAAAATGTTTTTACAGTTTCAATAAATGGTAATTTGGTATTGTATTGTAACACCGTATCGTAACGTAATAGACCCATTTCATACGATCCTATATGCTCGCCATTAATATTGAGAGGCATATAAATTCCCTTGTGAATTTTAAGTGTTTTATTGTTTGACCATTTTAATGTTTAATCAATTCGAATGAATGAAACAGTCCACCGCAGGCTCGTGTAATTCCATTAATAATGGATTATAATTTGTAAATCCAATTTTTACTTCCAACTTAATCAACACTTAAGTTATCGATTCCAATAAACCAGGAGAAATTACGAAAAGTAACGAGCAGTAATTTATTGCCTGTTATTTTACATTTTACATTAAATATCACAGAAGTAAGGACTTTCGAGCAGAAAAAGCTGCTTGTTTGCTGCAGAAAATGTTTAAGATACAACGGATTGGTTTTCTTCTTTCTATAAGAGTCTACTCTTTTTGAAATAAAGTCAAGAGATGGAGCTTCAAAGCTTAATCAAATTAAAAGTAAATAAAAGCAAGAGATCAGAAGAAAGTTTACCACTTTAGTTCCAATATTTGCTTGAGTGCACTTCTTCTACGGTTTTTTTATTCTAATTTTCTGAAATGTCAGGGTATATCACATTCATGCGTTTCAAATTGAACGATTATACATTTAGCTTTTGTTGTCAAGCTATAAAATAACCAATGTAAGATACATTTTAATTTTTTACTAAAAATAATATTATATCTCGACTTGGAAGATACTTTGGTCCAGATTTTAATTCTCCTATATTACAATTTTTATGCATAATAAATTTAAAAAATGTTCATTGACGAAAATTCCGAACAACGTACCAGCATAAGCCTAAACCTAGTTTGGAACAATTGTCGTATCGACTGGCAGTTGTATTTACTCGGCTTTCATAACGCGGTGGTTTTCCGTTACAAAGCACGTCATAACTGCCTTCCGGTTAGTACAAGAAGCAAACTACAGGCCTCTTCACATTATTAATGTCTCATCAACATCTTCTCACAACGGTTTTTGCATCAGTAATGATTCTGATCCTAAGAAATTTTCAACAGAAGCAACCTGAAATACTTTTTCTTCGCAAACTTTATTGCAACCGACGGCATCGCAACTGAACCCCTAACTCTCGACGTGGAAGCAAACGCCTCCAGCTCATAACCCATATAGTAGTTAGTGTTAAATAGGAGAAACGCGATGATTCTCCGTTCTATCCAGAAGTTACTAAATAGATTTTAGTTAAAAGATAGAGAATCTTCTGCTACTTATACTTTTGTAATTTTCATAGAGTGTTTTCACTTTTATGGCACCAAATGACATTAAATTTCGGACTGTCGCGTTTTTTGGTGCCAAAAAATTGTACCTTTGTGGAATAACTCGTACATAAGTTAGGGGAAATTACTAGGGCAATGGTTTGACTATACAACCTACATAAAACAAGCTCTCCTTGCACGCAATGTCAAGACATCAAAAGTAATTAGCGGTTTTTTTCTTCATTAAACACAATTTAGGTTCCAGCTAAAATTATCCTTTATAGCTCCGCCAAGACAAAACGAGAATAAAATTTTACTTAGGCAAAGCTTCATAACTGATTAACGTTTTTTTCAGTCCTTTTGACAAAACTTTTCGTCTACCGTAATTATTTTTGGACTCGTAAAGTTGGAGCCAAGGAAGGGCATTATAGTTGCAAGAATATCCGTATTGTAATGAAGTGCGAAAGTCTCTTACGTAACGTTAAGTCTCTTACGCTTCATGTGGAAACATTTCCACGCGTCAGAGTCGCGGCAAAGACATACAGACTATGAAGTTCCTTCCTTCTTCAACCCAAGATATATTTTGCCCGCCCAGACATGACTTAACAATTACGTATTTGCTTGGATTATGGTAATGTGACTTATCCTAGGAAAGTTACCTACATAGGCCGTAGATTAGAAACTGGAACTGGCCCAACAAGAGTGTCCTGCTTTGGGCCTGAACCAAATTGCAAAAAAAAACTTGGTTTCTACCCAAAATCCAGTGACACGGGGCCAAATTCGGACCCCAATGGGTCCCAATTGGGCCAATTGGGAAAACCCCCGTGTCACTGTATTGTTATTAACACTATTTCTACCTCGCTAATTATACCCAATCAAAAATCCAAAACCAAAAATATATATAATTATAATTAAAATTTTTTTTATTTTTTATAATTTGCTCAATTAATGCCAAATTTTCAGTCAGACTCATAATTGCTCTACCAAGCACCCCCCGTTTGTGGATTTCAAAAAAAGATGAAATTAAACCTCGAAAATAATTCGAAATTCAAATTCTATAATATTTTGATACCGTCCACACAAAATGTATTACAATGAAAATTTGGAAGTTTAATTTCGGCCTGTACTGGCTGTTGTTCGACAAGCCCTTGTTTCGATCCCTCGGCACTGTGCCTGCATAGTGCTTTCGATTAATATGGACTGTATTCCAAAAAAGCATAAATTATAAGTTATTCGAGGCTACCTTTCAGCGTCCCACTTTTAATAAACCGAAATGAATTGGGTCTACGTAGAAGGTTAATGGAAATAAATAAAAATATTTAACCAGGAAAGGTTTTGTGGAAACAATCTCTATCGCGTCGCGCGTAACAAGTGGCACCATTATTCTGAGCACGAGACTTTCCATGATGCTTCCATTGTGCTCTCGTTTCATACAAGGTTTCATACAGCAGCGTCGTTGAATTTATCGTTAACTTTCACAGTGCATGAACTTTATTAACATCTATACGATTTTTTATTCTCTTATTCCGGGAAAATGCGAACTCGCATAATTCAGATTTCAATGACACTAAATAGTAAAACTTTCATGGCACGCCATTTAGAATGTTGTGCATTACTTGTCATATTCAATGTAAAGTTGGGAGCACGTTAGGATTTTCGTATTCAAAGTTATACTTGGCAGGACTACAAGTGCACCGACTCTTATCGAAGAGACACTTTTGTGTGTCGAGAGTATCTATGGGGTTTAACCGAAGAGAAAAGTTTTTCAGGTTTTGAATAAAATCATTACCTTAAAAATCCTTCAAATGAGCAAACTGTGGTTTTAAAATTACAAACGGAAAATATTTTGTAATTTGATGTTAGAGGATTCGAAAACCAACGACAAATTGAATTTGGGGGAAATTCTGGCTGTGGAGTTTCTTCGAAGATTAAATGGAATTTCATACTATGTGACGATATTTGAAATATTTTTAGAAATTCTTGATAGAGCAAGGAAGTTCTTTCGCGAGTTTAACGAGATATATTTTACTACATCGAAAGTTATGCAACAGTTTTCTCCTAGATTGATGTGGTTTGCAAAATTCTCCACAATTTCATAACTTGAAATGTTCTGTCAGGAAAATAAATGTCAATATAAAATATGAAGAATGCATTTTTAGCTAAATTTCTACAAAGGTAATAAAAATTAAATTGTTCTTTTGAAGATTTCTTTTAAAAATAAGGCACAGAGTCCAGAAATTAAACATTTTAATATAAATTTCTAATTGGAATCTGGTTTATTCCATTAAGAGCTAGTATGCGATCTGCTAATTATCTAGACGATGTTCGAAACATCGAGTGGAATTTAGGATTTCAAACTTTCACACTATGTGCCATATTTTTTGTAACCAATGGAATCTAATAGCTCCGTAATTAACTTTTTCGTATAGCGTAGTATTTCGTTCACGATCTTGTTAATTAATGAATATCAAATGTTCACCAAATTGCTATTTTGAGACAAATTAAACTTTTATTAAAAAATATTCCGGTAATTTTAATTTCGTTGACCGTTAAACCGAAGCTGAATAAAGGCCACGCGCGATGCCCTTTATTCGGCCGATATAAATTCTAATTTTGGTAAACGTACAGTATTACTGTATACAACATCAAATTTCGAATCGTTAAATTTTTCGTTCAACTTTTGTTGCAAAATTCGAGGAGAGAACAATTTTGTTTTACTTTTTATTAAACTCTGAGCACAGTTCAATGTTTGATTCCAACCTATCACGAAGTATTCGCTTTTGATCAGTGACCGTGTATCGAACTGAAAATAGGTGTTGCTTTCTGATATCATGATTTTTTAAATTTTAGTTATCAATAATAAACATTTAATTAAATATCGATGCTGTATGTCAAATATGTATTTCGATACATTTCATCACATTTTACGCATATTCGCGATGATACATTTAGCACATAAGAGTGTGAACGAGAGACAGAATGAAAGCTGATTGCGTGATATCGCTTTTACGAGTTGCATGTCATAATACTTGACGCGCCTTCTATAATTTCCCATTGTTCACGCAAACAGGTGTTAACTGTATATGATCAAAATACTGTACGCTATAGCTTATAGTTAAATACCTACATATTTCTATACCGGGAATCAATGGTTATACGTTTCACATTCTTTTATTCACTCGAAGCTTTAACTTTTTCGTTTTCAAATATTATCCAGTACTTGTGCTACATGTAGTAGTTGCATAATAGATTTTTATTTAAATATTTTCGAAGTATCGACCCTAGATATTGTTAAATATAATTTCCAAAAAAACATTTCGATAGAGATAAATGCGAAAACAAATCATTTTTTAAATTCTCCATGAACAAGCAAAAAGGATAAATATCACGAAATTTAATATAAAAAATTGAATTTTATATCATGAAAATGTATTATAACAAGGGTGTGTCACATTGCTGAACGTATTTGAAAATATTCAAGCGACTCGATCGTGTACAACTCTGCTAGTTGTCACCCAACGTCGAAAAAGATGCCATTTGATTGATTGCTTTTGAACTATGGTACGATTTCTGAAACCCTACGATAACTACTTAGAGTAAATTCTATCACAAATTTTCTACCATAGAGATTCGATTAACCTTTAGAGGACGGGGCATTTTACCTTAAAATTCGACTTTTTTTTTACTCGATATTTGTACATAAAATCAAAGAATTTGTCACGTCGATTGCCCGACAAAATTGGTGGTCGAAATTTCGACCACTCCCGTCCTCTAAAGGTTAAGAAAATTTTTCAAAAATGTACTTCATCCTATACCATGAACCCATATGTTCATTTGTAATCCTACTCGAACCCTATCCCTTGCCAGATCCAAAGAGGACAATCTGATTAACCTATAACGATTTAACTCAATGTAACCGGATACATCGTTCGATGTAATCGATACTGTACCGCGTTAGGCTGTAAATAGATAGGGATCCGTTCAATTTTTTACAATGAAAAGAATCGATCTTCAAATTTGCCCCATGCAATTTTTTTGATCTTGAATGACTACATATTAAGTGTCATAAAAGTAATAATCTTCCGCAACAAAAGGCGGTTGAATACTATTTTATACCTTGTCCGTCTCTTTCTTCGAAGTTGAAGGTAGTTCGAACGATCGATTTCACATTACGAAGATTAGAGTTCATACTTTGCCAAAGAGTTTGAATTTTTGCTGGGTAGTAGCTGCTATAACTTATAAAAATGAATGTAGAGCCAGATATATTTTAGTTTACGGCAAGATTTTGGAAAAAAGAGTATGAGCCAATAGTTGGGTTTCATCCACTACGTGTACTCCTTCGTATCCCAAGATTATTACAAACTTCATTGACTTTTCTTTGCCGTACGAAAGTTTCAACTTTTTCTTTTCCCTTCTTTGCTTGAAACATAAAACTTGCAGATCAATCTGTCATAAATATTAAAATCGCGTGAGACCAAGCGTTCTGCGTGCTCACGTGGTTCTTTTTCTGAATATTCGCGTCTGTTTTTTCGATAATGTGCATGTTATTTTGTGCGTTTCAAACAAGAATCCTAAATGTGCGTGATTCCGAATCATTTTATGTTCGAGTGGCATAAACTTAAATGCCCTTTTCATTTCAAGTATAAAAATGCTGTCAGAAGAAAAAGTATTTCGGATGATACACATTTTATGTCAAACGTAATGTTAAAAAAACAATAACTTTTACCTACTCTTGCCTCCTTCCCCTGAGTGGAAATAATATTCTAGTCGGAGTTATGTACCTGAAACGCGATGTGAAAATTTCTGCCGTACTTTCATATTTAAGCACTGGTTGGGAACTTATAATGATCCTAGTGCCTTTCTTGATAATGCCCTATGCTTTCGTATTGGTTCGAAATTTTCTTCGGTTCCTCGCTTTTCCTAGTACGGTTGTTAGTCAGGCCTGTTCCAGCGTTAATTGTTTCACTGGAAAAAAATGATAAATAAATAGTTTAAAGATACTTCCCGTGTATCCATTTGCAACGTATCTACAAAAAAATAATTTTCTTGTACGTTCTTATTAGAAACGATAATTTTCTGCAAAAAAAAAAATTTAACAACTTTAATGCTACACATTTTAAATCTGGTTAATAGTGAAATTGATTATTTCACAGTCCTTGCCTCAAATCGCGAGAAATCAAATTATACACTGACAAATAAAATTGACGAACGAAGGAGCGGTGACGTTAGTTGTTCTTTTTGATTTCTTTTCCACCCAAATTAAAATTTCATAATTTCCATATACGTTCGAAGACGAATCATGTATAATTAGTCAATAATTTTCAAACAGTTTTGGTCTTTCCAACTTGTATCACAAAACATGTTGATTCGATCGTTATTTGGAACATGACCGACAATCGTGCCGGTTATCACAGTTTACGGCTGTTAATCAGAATATAAACATGAAGAGGATCCTTTGTTAGATACGTTCGGATTGTGTCCATTAAAAATGTCTCGTAATCTCTTGTGTACAAACGATGAGCATATCACTTTATTAGGCAATTAACATAAATTTGGAACACCGGTTATCGCGTTTCATTGTATCATCGCTTTATACCCGGCATTCGTAGATTTTCTTTTAATGTTCGCGAATTTCTGCGAATCAAAAATGTAGGTAATTATTTTTCGAAATAATTGAAACTACACCGAATTAACCACCACCCGTGCGTTTGATTGGGAACTAATTTTAATTTTCTCCACACTATTATATTATAATATAGAAATTGATAGATGTAGCTGTTTAAAGCAGACCACGATGGACGATTGTCCCAGTAAAACGTGACGGTGGGATACCCACAGCAAAGGCACACGATAGTCTCGTACGATTCCATTCTGTTTTCCTCGTGACGCTGCGTGTCTTATGATATTGGAATAGGCAGATATTCTATAGTTATTCAGATGTGGGTTGAACAATTAAGTAAAGGGCTTTTGTGAATGTAGAATGGCTTTATTGCCTGTCAGGGGGTTTCGCGTAATGTTCGCCTGTAGATATATAAAAGGGCACGTAATAGCATTGAAATTTGCTTATTGCGTAACGGGCACCCCCTCTCAAGTATCATCGTGAACGTCAGACGATAACGCAATTATTTTGTTTCCAAATTACCCTCTACCCCTTCATTACGCACGCGAAAAGTGGAAAATAACAGTGCTCCGTTTCGGCCACAATCGTATTCATTCCGATTAACTCACTGAAAATTATTATATGTTTTTTTGCTTCAGTTATTTTATTTTCTCACACAAAGCGAAAAATACCAAGAAATAAATATCATCCTTCTGTTACAGCCAATTTTATTAACCCTTTAATTTTCTATCACGCGAAATCTCGCCATGTTTGTATTGAAACTGTGTTTAATTCCCCAATTAAAGGGTCAATTAAATACAATTTAAATTTCAAATACTATTTAATTAAATTCCTTTGTTAAATTTCTTGCATTTCATCAAAATTCCCAAGTTGTAATTCCAGTCTTTCCCATCTTGAGTTTATTAAATGTACGTGCGAAGACTTTTTGCGTTCCTAAAAAAAGTCTTTATGCTTTGCAAGATTAATATCGCAATTTTATACATACACGTCTGCGTGTAATCCACTTGTATGGCGTAATGAGAAAAAAATATATATTCACGGTAGTTCTTTTTTTTTAACAAATATACGTATGCATATATGAATACGTGTTTACCAAAAAGATTAATAACGGTACGAATCAATATTGGCGTGAAATTTTAGCTCATACCTATTCATTATACACCTTTTTTTGTCACATTGCCGCTCCACGAGAGAAAAAAGGTTAGTATAAATGATGGATATGCAGTGTTATTTATTGACTATATCTACTACAGTCATCCTCCTGCGGCAGAAATTGTATTATGAGAAATGTTTTTATTGGAATTTATATCTTTCGGTTACTTTCTCGTTTTATTACGAAGAGAATACTTGGGTTCGTATTTTTATACTCTAAGATATGAAGACTTTTACGATTGACTTTCTTTCCATGGAGCGGCGAACTCTTGGTTCTTGAAACGTGCAAAAGAGGGAAAGTCCCCGAACTTCTTCTTTATGATCTTTCTAAAAAAAAAAAGTCTTGAAAGGAACGCAAAAATCATTTTCGTTCCCACGTAAAATGGAACATTATAAGGATATTGTTAAGTTTATGTTATCTTACTTAAAGATTTGTTCTCCATTGTCTCCGTAGCCTGCAGCTTAATGTGCCATATCCGAAAATGTTGGGCTCGAGGGGCACCATCGCGTCTTTTGTCTCATCGTAAATCGATATCTCCACCTTCTTGACTAATCGGAATGATTTGAGAAAATATGCCCCACCTTTTTTTTGATATTTTTAATTTTGTCAATTTTTGATGAGAGACGTTATCTGATTAGTTGTTACCGAAATTTCAAGCGAACAATCGCTCAACAGTAAATCAACAATTGTAGCTCTGTCTTTCTTTTTATAAACATAAGTTGCAAATATGTTCCATTCCTAATTTCAATTTATTAAGAATCTCTTACATTCAACAGCGGCATCGACAATCCACGTCATATTAATATAGACACGCGGACATTACAGGTGTCACAATCTACCCTGAAAGATAAAGGGACTCGGATCACGTTTCTGTGAACGAAAAGCATAATTAGAAATAAATAGTGAAGACTCAAGTGATCTCTTTGATGTCATTTACAAAATCAATAATAGAAAGTAGTTGGGAAAGGAAATCTTATGGAAAATGTTCCATTGTCTTAATCTATTCAGTCTTCATTCATTTTACGTTTATATTTTTAATAGGTACTTCATGTGGCCAGACCAAACACAACGAGTCTGACTTGCACTTTAGAATGAGTAGGTTAATGATCCAAAACCTTGTAATCCTAAATCGCAGAACACTAGATTTCCATAGTAACTATAATAACCGTAAACTTGAAACGTCATAACTTTAAATTCCAATTCTTTAAAATTTGAGATAGCATAACCGCATAACTCCGGATTGCGTAATAGCTACAAAATCCGTCATGCTAAACCCCATAACCCAAAGCTCCATAAAAATCATAAATCCCTAAATCCTCATGCTCGTAATCCATAACGATAAATCCCAAGCTTTGCAACTTTAAAAACGAGGAAAACACCAGAAAGTAAATTTTAGTTGAAAATTCGTTAAACTTTTCGATTCTTAATTTCCTAATCTTGACTACAGCCAATTGTCAATCTTCAATATGGGTTATTAAAGGGCTACCGGCTATTGAGATTTAGGGTTAATATGTTTGGAGTCACGGTATTTCGGATTCAATTTCCCTCGGACATCAATTGCACACCAGGTGTGCAATTATTTATAAAAGTTGTCGCATTATTTAATTAAACTCTTCAAGTAATTCTTAAACAACCGACAAGCAGAGACGAATTGTACTCAATACTATAGGTACACGTGAATAAGGTACAACGAAATCGGTTTCCGACATGTACGTAATAAATTAATTGTAAGATACGTCAAGGCTGACGTGTTTCTATTCTGGACACAATACGTCATCTGCAATAACATATTTCAAATTGAATTGCTACAATTCGATATAAAGTATAAAAGACGTTTCCTTTGTGTTCTCGAGAAAGCTGGAAAACATCTTAGCGTAACAATTTGCCACGTGACAAATTTACACGGTTGTGTTAACAAAAAAGTACCTCCTTGTTGAATCATTATTGCTTCTCTTTCCAGGAACATGCTTTCAATTGTCGTGAGTAAAGTATAAAAAAAAGTGCTGATTCCGACTCGAAAATAAAAATTTAAAAATATTTGGCTAATTTCACTTTATTTAAAAATACGTCAGTCGACAAAATTTGTTGATAGAAACGTGGAACTACCAAGCAAGTTGTTCCTTCCTAACGTTTTTTTGCATGTTCCCTTAGGATAGCCACCAAGTTAGCTATATCACCGTAGAGACGTAGATGCGAGCAGTTTTATGAGACATATGGGGTAAACTATGTTGCGGCACGTTGTTTATGCTTATCGTCTGAAATGGGAGTGACAAATGAATGTACGCTGTTTAAACTTTGTCAGTCCGACAATGAGTAACCGTTACGAAGCGAATATTTCTCGGTTAACAATATTATTTCACGAGGAAAATAATGTTTTACGTAGCAGTCTTTCGTTTTATCCATATTTGACGGTACAGTTCGATTTTTCAACTCTTCGGAGAAGCTTAATCCACATAAAGAAAAGCGATCTTTATCGTACCAATTATTTTGCCAAGCCTTACTTTCATTTCTACGGCTGAGCTTATTTTTCCTGGATCAGCTACATCTGGTACCAGGTAGAATATTTTTCCAAGAAGGTTTAACGCCGAAGGCAATATTTCCGCCATTTTCAAATATTTTCAGTAGAAATTTATTTCGATAAATATTGCAACAATGTGGTTCAAAGTAGAAATACATTACGCATCCAAAAAAAAAAAAAAAATAGTGAAAAGCCCTATATTTCATCGCTAGGTGAACGTAATCCCTAAAAAGTCTCTTTAATTATTACACTTCCTCGTTTAATTACGTTTCGCCTTTCACAAGACTGGAAATATTTCATTTTGGATCAGAAGTGTTTTGTTAAAGCCTGCAGTTGCAGTCTCGTACATTATAGAGTAGCTAGTTTTTACTTTTTTCCTCATAAAGTACCACTCCGCTACTTGATGAACAAAAGTAACAATTATGTAGTACATATTGTTCCACACAAGTGATTTTTGAAATTTTAAGTATCACGCATTTACTTTTTGGGCAAAGAATTTTGTAGGAATTTACGCGAAAATGAAACATTTTCCCGTTTGCTTTCCCATTCAAAGTAAAAGCCTACCTCGAGCATGCGTGATCCTCTCATTTTCCTGCTACCTTTTTTTTTTTAATGTCGTACATGCCAATCACTCAGTCTGACCTGAAACAACAATAAGGTTTTCGTTTCTACGAACATCGCACAGTACTCGCTTCGCATACAGTTGAGGGGTTTTAAATGGATTTTCACTACCGGCATATAGCGCGCCTGAACTTCCTCGATGGAAAGCTTTTATTTGGTCTTTCACGTTTTCCGAACCCTTGGAAAGAAGTTGAACGATCCTTTGTTTTCATGACGTAGTTGGATCGTACGGTAACGTTTAAATTTTGTAACGGAGATGGAGATTTGTTGCTTCGAAGAATAAAAAGTTTCCTTTCTTCTCCCTTCCACTTACGTTTCACGGATCGATTTTTATCTCCTCGCTCTTTTTTTACGATTACACTCTTGCAAAAAAAAAAATTAGAAAGTCACATAAATCATGTAAATTAAGAGGGGGTTTAGAGAATAGCGGACTATCCTACGTAGCGCATAGCTTTTAAAGCTTTCAAAAGCACGTTTGCTAATGTATCCACATATAACAAATGCGCGAGTTCAAGTAAATTACATAGAAGCAAGCAAAGCACCATCAAGAAGTTTTCGCATAGGAAATTTAATGTAAGTTCGACAATGACTTTAAACGATGCATCGGTAACATTACGTTGGACAAGTTTCTTCCTATAACGAAAGTTAGCTTTCTTCGAAGTTAATATATACGGTTAAATGAAGTTCCTTTATCGCACAGAGAATGCTTACCTTTTATTATTTCACGGTAATTTACGATGGGATCGAGTCATGTACCTAAGTTACATAAAAAGATTTACAAAATATTCATTAGTGGATTCCGACGAATCTTATTCCGCCTTTTTTTAAATGTTTCTTTTTTCTACATAAAATCTATAATAAATGACACTAAGACAACTTCTTTTCAATCAACAAACATTTCCTGTAAGTATGAGTAAAATTGATCCTAAAAAGTAGAAGATTAACTTCAGCGCCTGTTTCAATTTATATTTTTAGTCAAAAAATTCTACAATTTTTTGTCAAGATATTAGATTTTGTTATATATTATATAATAAATTCTTAAAAATTAAATTTCTCAAACCATATGCCCAAACTGGCTTCCTGTTAAATGACGCATTTATCCTTGAGAAAAATAAAATACAGTGAAATCCATTAAAACGTAAATATATATATATTTCAATATTGCAACGTAGAATAAAAAAAAACCCGAATAGAATAAATTAAGAATATTCCGGAAAGATTTAAAATAAATGTCACTCTTCATCAATCATACCTTTTTATGAAATAGCTCCAAGGGGTCGATGATGGCGAGGACCGGGAGTATAAAAAGCAATTGAAATTGTCCTATCTTTACACATGGTGTACCTATATTTCGGTATTTACCATAACGAAATTCATTCGAAGCTTCTTGCACCATAAACCATCTTAAATTGTCGAACGGCACAGCTATTCGGAATACGAAGCTACCATTATTCTATCGTTCGATCTGCAATTGGTAGCAGAACAATATCATTGTTGTATATAAATTTAGGATAGGACAGTATTCGACGGTCTCTGCGACTGAGGCTACGTTTGTCGTCATAACGGGGTATTTCCTAGAATTCAATACCAAGAAAAGCACGAATGGAGCACTTAGAGATACGGTGTTTAATTACTGGAATTTGATTAATTTGAAATAATTCAATGTTATATATATTCTGCTGCATCCAAAGACACTGAGAGATCATCTCTTAGTGTACTCACCCGAGTTAATTCTTGAAACCTGCAGTTTTGGTTTTCTACATGACATAGATAGTGTTGTGCCACCAGTGATTACCGGCACCTTCGATTGCAATAGGTGCATAGTCTTCTTTTGCATAAAACAATATTTTTTTTGTATTTGTTTTTCCAGATTTGTTAAGGCTCTTTTGCATTTAAGAAAAAATAGAGAATATTTATTAGCATTGACAAAAAATGTATCTTCAAGCAAATTGCAAATTATCTCACACTGAAATTTTTCTGGATATTAACTATAGCACTACTGAAGCTGCTGCTACTTCTTAACGATAAAAGTTCTAACAAATGTTGACCATAAAGTTGAGATATCAAAATCACGTTTGATAAATACCAATTATTTTCTCATTCATCAGAAAACAGGCTATAGATTGACTAACGACACAAACAAATCATTCCTGTCCCTATACTTGTCGCGACTTTGTATTAATGTTATTTTAATGATACATCCTGTAGATGTGCTTCCCTAAGGTACGTAAACGTAGACCGGTAAGAGCCTGTAGTATCTCATTGCAATCGTAACAAATTTAATGGAGGCTTTCCAGCTACGCTATAGTATTCGCACGAGGATCTAAAAAGGATACAAAGATTTGAGGGATCTCACGAGGATCAGAATTAAATGTATAGGGTTTTTAACAGACGAGGTTCGACCAGTCGGACAACAATCTGAGAACGTAACGCTTCCAAGCTTCTCTCGTAGTAGTGTACAAATTCCAATAGTTTTAATTAACATTGGAACTTCGTCAGAGAATTTGAACAAAACTATCTCCAACTTGTTTTCTTGTTTTACTTTAACTTCCACCCCCATGCAGTTCATAGTTCGCAATTCTCTTTCTATATGTCTTCTTGTTGTTTTCTAACTATGTACGGTTACATACACATGCCGTCATTTCTCTGAGGAGACGTTTGTACGACAAACTTCTGTGTCAGGTTTGTTTGAATAAAGGATGCATGAACTTAAAACACGAGATACTGCATTTACTTTCTTCAACATTTATTCACCGAAGCAATGATTTTTTTTTCCTTCTCAAAAATGATTTTTTTTTATATAAAGTTACAGCGTGGAAGAAAAGGATCCATGGAAAGAAAATATCGCGTAGACTGTTGAAAGAGGAAATTGTTTTTACTTTCAGAAAATGTCAAAGTTCTTTCACTTTCGAAAAACACGTTTAGCTCAAATCAAAGCAATCGTTACTACGTTTCTCGACATAGAAGTATCGCATAGATCGTGTAGGAGACTTCAGCGTACTTATCTAGGGGATTCCAATGTTTTGTTAACAAATATACAAATCTTTCAGCGACAGAGCTGCAGCTCCTGGGAATTTATATAATCACGTTTTCTATCAAAATTTCGATTAACAGAACGAGATTGTCCCGAGGCAACAAAGGTTCGGTTGAAAAATGTAATTGGAGAGTAAAAAGGTTTGAACGAAATTGAATGTCTGAATTTTTTTAATTAACTCTATGTTCCACTTTAAAAAAGTCATTCCTTTAAACCCAAACCTTAATTGATGTAATTATGAATTTCGAAAAAAATTAAATATTGAAACTTTATACCAAAATAAAATTTATTACCCCTTGGAACATACAGTGGGTCTTTTGGTACCCTGTCAAATTGTTTATAAAAAATAAATGTTGCACGTAATAAAAAGGTTTAAAAGCAAACAACATCTGGAAAGGATTAGCCGGTTAATTACGTAGTTACCAAATATTCAGCTAAAACAGATCTTTTTCGTTATTTACATTTGGTACGGAATAGTAACACTCGAATCGAATTCATTTCACATCTACACAGATTAAATATACCTATTTAAACCCTATACTCATCAATTCCACTCCAGCGAGCTCTACCTATTTCAACTTTACCGTTTCACTTCGATTTAATTGTTTGATCATTCTATACCATCGCATTTAAAATTTCAAATTAGCGAATCAAAAGTTAGAACAGAAAAAATAAACTCGGTTTAAATATCTTGTTCAAAAAAAGATAAAGTTAATATCTCTACACATAAAAATACAATTTTTACAACAGTTGATATTAATAGTTAAATTAACAATTTTATTGTAAAAAAGGAACGTCACGATATTTCTTGAAATATCGTAATTCCCGCTAGAATTTTAGAATTTTTACAATGAAAATGGATTTCTCGGAAAAAAATACATCGAATAAGGGTCTTCCGAAAGTGCGCCGCTGTAAGGACCAATCAGATCCCAACCACCCAAAAATGGGGTAAAAATTAAAGTTTCAAAAACGGGGTTGGACAAGTCATTTCTAGGGGTAATTTTTCCCGTAGAATCGATTCCAAAGGTCAAATTTGATGAAATCCCAGCAGAAGTTGGAAAAAGGTAGGTTTTTTGAGGAAAAATCGTATTTCCCGTAGGATTTCTAGAATTTTAATAACAGAATTGGATTTCTCGGGAAAAAATACATCGGGTATGGGTCTCCCGAAAGTGCTAAAAAATTTTTCCAAAAACCGATTTTTTGGACATACCTTCTACCATTCTTCGGGCCTACCCCTTCCCCCAAAAATGGGGTAAAAATTAAAGTTTCAAAAACGGGGTTGGACAAGTCATTTCTAATGGTAATTTTTACCGTAGAATCGATTTCAAGGGTCCATTTTTATGAAATCCTTGCGGAAGGTCGTAAAAACAATGTTTTTTGAGCAAAAGTCGTATTTCACGCTGAAGTTCTTGAATTTTGACAATGAAAATGGATTCCTCGCTAAAAAAAAACCATCGGATATGGGTGTCTCGATAATCCCCAAAAATCCATTTTTTTTTCGGCAGAAAGTTCACTGATCTTGGCCCTGGCAGAAGGGTCGCAGATTAAAGATAGTTTACTAATTGCCAGTAGTTTTTCAAGAACGTAAATAGTACCTTCTCGAATAGTTTGTCCGACATAGTTATTAAGCAAAGGTAATTCCTACAAGTGTACACGAGCGTGAAATTTATCAACATAGATCTCGAGTAATTCAGGTAACTATTATACTCCAGGGTTAAAGCCATCCAAAGT
Source organism: Gasteruption jaculator (assembly GCA_949825005.1). Taxonomy (NCBI): domain Eukaryota; kingdom Metazoa; phylum Arthropoda; class Insecta; order Hymenoptera; family Gasteruptiidae; genus Gasteruption; species Gasteruption jaculator. The sequence goes on from OX463774.1 coordinate 7,990,430, forward strand.
CACGCTAAAGGATCAGATTAATAATATTTCTTGTAAAGTTAGCGAACTGCTTACTCATTGGAAAGTTGTGTTATCGTTACTAACAATAACTTTACTACTAATCTTCACGAATGTAGCTTCTTAACATCATTACCATTAAATTTGATTAAAAAAAAAAAGCCACCTAACATTTTCGAATTGGGTGTCAAAAAATTGTGGATGAAAATGATTCCCAAAAAATTACAAACTAAATTGGGAAAAAAATGTAATGGTTGATATGTTGTAAAGTGTAAATTACCCGATTGAATTCGAAATTACACAATTAGAATCATGTAGAAATTTGTCATATCGAATCAACAGTAAACATTATACCTGGTAACACATTTTTTAGAAACTAATAAATATTAAAATTGTTTCGCTCTAATATTTGTGTAAGCATGTAAGAATTTTAATACCGTTCTTCATTAGCTCGTTTTGCATTAAAAAAATTGAAAGAGGTATAAAAATTTCGTAACGCAAAGTTACATGAAAACGTAATGTACGTTCAGCTGGAAGTTTCTTTTGGTATAGTTAAATTTCCTCCAGGGTACTCTCTTTTCTTATTTACTGCCAACAGTTTTGTTCATGCAAATTTGTGAGCGAGAATTTCCAGACGTTTTTCTATTCGCTTGAAAGCTACTATTGTACAAAAGCAGACGAATAAGAACAATAAAAATAGATGAAAAATATGTTACAAGGTGATGAAAATAAGTAAAAAAAAAACAAAGGGGTTATATATTCGTATACTTACTGTAAAAGGTCTGTGCACATACATACTTATGCAACTTTAAATATATACCATTTACCAATTTGTATCTCCACCTGAAACATAACTTGAAACTTTTATCATTTTCAAGTTAAAGGCTAACGTTAAAGTGGATATAGTTCGTCGACCAAATTAACATCTTGCTGTTATTTATTAAAATAAAGGAAAATATTAATATTGAATTAACGATTATTTGATTGGTATATTTACGAGGTACTGGTTGGCTCGAAGTACATTCTACCCTGTATCCTTCATTTCCATTATCAAACATGTTTCCGGTATAGAGAAGACTAATAATTTCATTCGTTTACAATCACGCATGAACTCTAATGGATCGAACGTTCCATTAGGAACGTTCGTAGAATCTTTAGGAAAAAAATAAACTGTTCGTGAAAGAGGCTTTAAATGTATGATACAATATAATGAATAGCTAATGGCCAGAACTATAAATTCGGGTTTATGGGGACCCATTATTTGTATGTAATTAGATTAGTGTAGTCAAGATGTCAACGTCATATATTATTTAGTCTGAAGAGTAATCAGGTGCTGCTTTATAATTCAAAATTATCTGTCCTTGGGGTTAATTAATACACCATTAACAAATTTTCACCCATTAATATGGGTCCAAGATAAGCCAATGGTAGGACCTGTAACTTTTTTTGAAAAAGAATATTTTGTTGAGTCTCTACATCGAAAAGCAAATCTAATTTTTCCAGATGCTTCGCCAAACGTGACGTAACGAATTAATTTACGCGTTAGTTGTTATTTATCGTATTGTGATGTCAGTTCCTTATCCTGTTTTCAGCGTTATCATTCCTCCTTGTCCTGTCATTTCTGTTACGCACTTCCGCACCACATCCGCCACGAAGGAGATTACAGTTCCGATTTCGTGACACATACGAATGTGAAAGAAGCTTCACTTCAAACATTTTCAAGAATCGAAGGTAAATTTCATAGCTTTTTTTGTAATTGCTTCGAAAGAGTTCAAATGTCGTCTCAGATGTTATTCTGATTACGAGTTTTAGATTAGTACCAGCAGACTTTTACAAATGCCAGGCAAATTTATTTTTTCTTGCAGCGAAAGATTTGCCTGATATTTACAATTATTCACTCTTATCTTAAACTTTGTCGTAAAAAAAAATTGTTACGATAAACAAAACTATTAGATATCAATATTTGTATGACGGAAAAATAGCAAAATCCGTGCGTGTTTATCCGATTTGATCTCACGGCAGATAACGCAAATTATTGGAAACAATGAACGTCAGTCATTATTTATTGCTTCGATAAATTGTTGATACGAATCAATTTGAAACAAATGATAGAAAATAAAATGTACAAGTTAAGCTATAGTGTTGCCTATCGGAATGAAACAATTACAAATTATATTCGACTGAATGGCGTTAGTAGGTCCAGTAGGTCCAGTTTGCCCAACCCCATTTTTCAAACTTCAATTTGTTGCTCATTTTTGGGGGGCAGGGGAAAGAATATCCAAAAAATTGACTTTTAAAAAATCTTTTGCGTACTTTCGGCAGACCCTTATCCATTGTATTTTTGTTGTCCCGAGAAAATGCAATTTTTCCTCAAAAAGCATTTTTTTGATGAATTTCCGCTGTAACAATTAAATGAGGTCCAAATAATCCTAAATAACGATTATTTGAAAGATCACCTGAAAACTTTATCGGGTCAATATAACGTGCAAAAAAATAAGTTGTAACTTTTTTTACGTTTTGCAGTAGCAAAATTTACTGACTCACATTGTCAGAGAGGAAGTGTAACATTTTTTATTTATGTTTCCTTCTACCTCAATTCCGTTTGCTATGTTTCCCTCGTTTACATTTTCCACTTCTATGGGTAACTTACCTTATTTATATTTATAACAGCTTTATGCTATTTTAAACATTGACATGCAGGGGGCTCATATTCATGTATGTATGCATTTTCACCCAGACAAATTGTGTATAACAGCATGGGTACAGATGTACAAGGCAATATTATTGTTAAAAATTTACAACTTATCCACATGGAATGTATTTTAACAAGCTCTTCTGGTTACGGCTTTACGTGTGTCGAATTTAACGAAGCATTAAGTACACGTACAGCGTAACTAGCATAATCCCCGCCATAGATCTTCTATTTAGACATAATATGTATCTAACTTATTTCCTCTTTTTATCAATATAAAAAGTAACGTTGGGTGTGCATTTCTAGTTTGCCATTTTTAAAAAAAAATTAATTACGTAGACGATAGAACACTTACTCTCCGTGTAAAAAATTATATATAATTATAATTTTCATATAAAAATTTGCTTACGTTGTACATAAATTTTTATACAGTTATATTTAAAGCAAGTGAATTATATGTAATTTTTATACGCTTTCAAAAACATAAATCGAATCAAACTTGAGACACGAAAGAATGCAAAAATGATTTTATTACGAGATCGTAAAGTTTATGCCAAGACTTTAATGTGCATAAACTACCTTGAACGTTTTTTTTTCATAATTTCGACCAGTTTTGATGTGATAGCGTGATACGAAATAACGTACTAAAATTACACAAATTACATATTCAAAATTGCATGATTTAATGATTAGTTGCGTATGACATTAATATACTACGATTTTTTTTTATAGCATTGCGTAAATTCGTATTTTTTATTGACGTAATATCCTGAAAGCTAGTAATTAGCACTTATATACAATTTTCTCTAGAAATATAAAAATTTGGTAAAAACGTACAGTCAATTATACGTCGCATGTATTTCAAGTTCGCTCTGGTACTTTGAAGGAGTGTTCAGTAACGAACGTATTCGCTATAATTTAGAGCACTTCTGGTATTATATGCTTCTTTTGAAACTGGTCTATTGACATATCTATTGAAAAATTTTAAAACGAAGGAAGTGGTTTCAGACAATTCAGAGTACAGGGAGTGCGAAATTTATCGAACTTGGTTTTTAGAAACGTTGGTTATGCTGTTGCTATGTTCCCATTTTTAGGTGGGTAGCTACCGGTGGGGTTTCAAATTTATGCGTCAAACTTGCGTGCTGCGTAATTTAATTGTAGGTCAGTACATTGATTATTACTATTATGAAAAAAAAAACCCAAGTCATTTGGTGATAACAAACCTAAAATTATTTAGAAAGTATGAAGCTTGCAATGTAACGTAAGAAAAAAAAATCATATTTTAATAATCAATCTTCAAATTGGAATAAAATATTTTGGTGATACTTCAAAGTTTGAATTAATATATTAAATAGCCATAACCGATCATACAAGTCGAGTATTATTTTTTTTATTTTCAGTAAACTAAATTTGATAATTTAAACTTCAAAATTTTATGATTATTAAATTACACAAAACTCCGAATATTTATTTATCTTAAATCAAAGTATAGCGAGAAAAATTTAAAAATTTAGTGAATAATAGAAATGAAACCGTGCACTTTAGAAGAAAATTCATTCTACAGTGGGAAATCTGTTTGGGTTCTTCAAAGTGTACGTAGGTCTTTGAAGTTAGGTATTTAGTGAAATTCAGGGGTTTTCAAAGTGGGCTCGCATATGCATTTAAGTGGCTTATATATTTGTAGCAAAATGAGTGGTTCATTCATACATTACCTTCAAAGTCGAAATCCATATCCATTCAGTCTTGCGTTCCAGCATGTATTTATAACTGTCGGAGTCGTGGCATTTGTGACCATGCTTGGGAGTTTCCAGTTTCGTATAAATTTGCATTGCCTTTCTAGCAAACGAAATCGGGAGTCTTGACTTGAATCCATCTAAACAGAAATATATTTACCTTTTCATATATTAGATTGCATTAAGAGTAGATTAGAATTTATACCCGGAGTTGCATTTGAAGCTATCAGCGAGAGATTCTCAGACTCTCTCTACTGATTTTAATGAAATTAGACAATTTTAGGTAACGAAAGGAAAGTTGGATAAAGAAAATGGTTTTGGAAATTAATTCCAAAATTATTTCAGATGCAATTTTGATACTTTCATTCTACAGGCTATAAATTAGAAAAAAAAATGCAACAAAAAAAAAGAATCGATTTTCCAAAAATTTTATCTTGCTGGTCCTCCCTAAATTTTGGTTCTTACGGTAGTTAACAATAAATTGATAGCTTTCAAAAGACTCCTGGTGCTGAATCGGGTCTTTTGTTGAAGCGAACGTACATTTCTTAAAATTTCTTTAACTTTTTTTTGCCCTTACCGATATAATACGTTTGGGAATACTGTACTAGCAGTGCCAGCGAAACGTAGCCGAACGTAACTGAAGATCATAGACCTTATTCCGTGACAAGTCCCTTCCAGTTACTTGTCACGACTTTATTTCTATGCGAAAAGATAATTAATTTAGGTTAGGAAGCGTACGGAGCATGTTACGAAATTATAAAGTAAACTCGGGAACAAGATACTTTATACGCATGTGGTAGCTGAAACGTTGGAGTTGAAAGCACAAATTGTAATTACGTGTCAACGGTATGTATAATGTATATATACACATAAGATTCACGGAATACCGTGTGCAAGTATATGCGGGATTGTAGACTCATATTCAGTGTACATAAACGAAGCTGGAAACTAGCAATGGGCTACGCGAAGTTCCATATTATATAATAACCCTGTAGAGTGTTTCATAGATTCTGTGTATTTGATCAATGCATGCAAGCATTTCTACACGTACACTCACTGTATCCCTATGAATATCTGTTGCACTGTTGTAACCCATTCTTGCTGAATTATATTTTGGAAACTGAATTTCTTCTCAGTCTATAGCTCACTTGAGTAACATAATGTAAACTTAAGGGAAGACCAAACTGAAAAACGAAAATTCGCTGACAAGTAAATATAAGAAAATTATTTTTTTCTTGAAATAAGGTATAAATTGAAATTCTAATCTGGACTTATTATTTTTTAGGGCTTTTTTTAATTATTTTAGATGTCCAGCAGTCATATATACCTTCTCACTTTGCGCATGGGCTTATTCTCTCTGACACCTGTTTTACGTATAAAATTTAGGTTGTAGGCTATAAATCTTTGTTTTTGGGGCTGTCACTAGGTGGAATCTCTTAAAAACCTCATTTTACTCCCAGGGAACCATAAAAAAAAAGGTTTAAAGACAACAGCAGCGAATTTTCATTTTTCAGTTTAGTCTTCCCTTAAAAATAATACCTGGAATAATAATTAAATCTCGACTATACAAAGAGGGTGCCTCATTTTGATGCTTCGAGTTCCATGTCGGACTTATTCTTGACCCGTGAGCAAGAGACGCGTAGCTCAGATATGATCCTGGCACGGTATTGTTCGCTGTGGTACCCGAAAGGTTAAACGATACAGCCAATTATCTTAAAAATAATATGTTTTCGGGAAAAATGTTCTGAATAAAAGTTATAAAGTTTCAAGGGTCACATTACAAGGTAAAGTCGTCGTGACCTTAGGGAAAATTGTTAAAGTCGCACAAAAATGACTTAGAAATTTTTAAATGACTCCTCCCATATTTTTATTACATATTCTCGTGGCTAATTTCCAGAGCTTTTTCAAATACTAGAATAAAGTTGAAATTATGAGCCTTGAAAGTTACAGCACTACCAGTAATAATATTGCTCGAGGTGTACCACGTAAAGATTGCGTGATCGGATTTTACGTTTCTATATTTGTAACTATGAGATTTCATACTCGAAAAGTACTGGGTGATAAGTAACTTTATTGTGAGGTTTTGAAAAGCGCACGAAACTAGATATATTAATGAGCAATTACAAATTTATATGCATTTTCTTTCAGCAATTTAAAAACCTACTTTTAGCACAAATTGGTAGTTAAGAAACAGATTTTTGGATATTTATGAAGTAAAAGATGAAAACTTTTCTCGAAAAACTTTACTTCCGTAGTTGCGTTCGTTCAATTTTTCAAGTTTTAATTTGAGAGCGAAAATGTGATTTCTCCCTGCTCCCCCTAAGGTACCAGATTTTACTATTTAAGATATATATAATGTACGTCCTTAATCCAAAAAATTTAAAAAATTGAAAGTAGTATTAAAAAAAAATGTGGTAGTTTTCCAAATATATTGTAAATAACAAAATTGATATAAAAGTTAACAGTTTCTTTGCACTGGTGTTCCTCTTCCTTACACTTCCTCCTTTATTGAGAAAAATGGTCGTTTTTCTCATATTTTTCATTTCTCGTTTTAATTGAAAGAGTTAGCAGCTATATTTAAAACCTGCTACGCGTAATTCTGAAAAATCGTACATTTCGCAGAGGTTTTAAACAAAGTAACTAATAGAAAGTTATTAACCGTGTAATCTATTAAATGGTGTTATTATCCTGCTAATGTAATATACTTATTCCTATACGCAAAGTCCTTCATGTGGAAACGGACATAATTTGCCATTCCTTTGGAAGGTCATTCTAAATAAAAAATTCTAAAGAACAAAAAACATTTAACAATGGGACGGAACAACTTTCGTCGAGATCACCTGGGGCACGTGAAATGTAATAAATCATAATGTGATTTATACTCGTGCAACATAAATTGTTAAGAAGAAAGTGTCGAATCAGAATGTTACAAATTGATCATTATTAAATTTGAATAACTCGGGTTATTTATTAGATTGTTATCGCAATTGCCGCACGAATATTGGCCTTCGAATGGTATTAAAAACGCATTACTCGATGTAAGTGCGCGAAACTTGACTTAAATTTGAGTTACAGGTCAAATAAATTACGCGTAAAAATAGTTACCTATAAAACGAGATTAATACAATAATTTACGTGAAAAGGAAAACGTACGCTTTCCATAAAAAATAAATTTGAAATATTCAGGACATCCAGGGTTAAAAAACTAGAGAAAGATGCTCGTAACATTGAAGAAAAGTTGTAGATCCAAAACGCCCGTAGGTAATCGGACGCGAAAGTCGATAAAATATTTCAGAAATCGGATATTTTTCTGTCCCCTTCTATTTCGCGCTAGTTATGTAGGATCTCTCTTTTTACGTCCAATTACCTTAGTTACCTGGCTACTCGAGTGTCTGTCCTGTGCGTCAATCGATTAATGATTCTGTGACGAGCAAATGGGTACGTTTGTCGCTTTGAATCCATGACTTTGAAGCTTTTATTACAGCTAGCCGAGTGATTGCTAATTATATCTTTCCTTGAAAATCAGGAAAGATCGATGTCTCGAACTTCGCGATTAGAAGGACGACTATTGTTATCATTTTATTCGTGTCGTGATTCGACATCTTGAAAAATCAACAGGCTATCGCTTTCGAAGCAATTTTACCTGCCTTTTGATATGATGATCACCCATCGCGAAAAATCTAAATTGCTCGAATTTAGAATTATTGATTTATTGAATATTTATTTTGAAAACCCTAAAGGTGACGTTAAAAAAAAGAAATGGAATTTGGGAAAGAGTAACAAAACTTAGATTTTCCGGAAGCTTTTTATTTTGTTGTTGTTGCAACAAACGTAATTAAAGTAATGATTAATAATAATTCTCTCTAGACAATGGATAGGATTTATCTCCAGATTATTTGACAAATATTGTAAAATAATTGCCCCTGATCGTTGATTTTGCACTGCATATATTTCAGGTAAAGGATGGAACAAAGTAAAATTTCTAGATCTTAACATATCATACAAATCCTTCTATATGAAAAGTAAGCATAACTTATTATCAGCACAGATAACGCTAAAGTCGTGATGGGGCTGAACTCCATTCAAGAGCATAATCGACATTTGCATTATAATGCAGAATGTAAATGGAAATTGTTCTACGACTAATACCGTAATAGTGGATGAAGGAGAATGTACTCCTTCATAGGGTCGGGGAAGTTATCGTTCATCCCTGTTCCGCATATCCAGCATACAAGCCACCCTAGATTTATATAGAACATTGTAACTCTTGATTGTCTTTCATCTGTTGTAACATCTCACTGCAAAACTTTTCACTGAAACCATTTAAAGATACCATGAGATATGTTGGGAGAATAAATTTCCTGAGTCGTCGCAGTACGAATTTCAAGGTAAAAATGTCTTGGTACCCTGTGCATTTAAAATACCGAGACTTCATTACTTAATTAATAGGTAGAATATTCAATTTCTGGAAATTCTAGAATTGCTAAGATCAGAAAGCCCAAATATTGCTAATCTTAATTTAATAAAGCTTTCACAAATTGTGCCACTGACCTTCTGCCCTGGAAACCTTCAGATTTGTATAAGCATTTGGGTTAAACTCTCTGGCCAGTATATCCTGAATACATAATACAGCAGGAGAGCAAAACTTTCCTAATCATTTTGATAAGTCTGGGTCAAAAGTCCTTGTATATACAGGGTGGCCAAAAAAAGTGTATCCACCTTGATGTAATCCTAAAACTGAAAAAAAAAAACTTAAAGTGTTTTTCCAGTTTATCAGTTTCCATTTCAGAAATTCCAGTGCATCCTAAAAAGACCTTGAAATATTAGATAGGCAACATTTTTGCCCCTGTATATATACCACTTTTGTAGCAGTGATATCAGCAAATACTGCGCTAGATATGTAAAAATTATGCGTTTTTACATTCGAGCTTCCCCGAACTCCTTGCATTAGCATAGTGATCATCCCACTACCGCTTGAATATTCCACTTATACATATATACGTATGTGTATAGAGGGTAGGTAATCCTACGTGAGAAAATAAGAAAAATATTTCATATTATATTTTCTTATCCGGGGCTGCTTTCCCAGAAAATCGATTTCGAACTTTGTTCAGTAACGCAAACTTCGTAATCCCACATTCTCCTACAGGTTGTCTGTGCCCGAAGAGCCAGTGTTTATTGGCAACGTATGTCTTATCGCTCTCTTCGCGATAATATATTACATTCCATCCAAATGCGCCAAGTGGGGCGACTGTGCAACTTCAAACAATGCTACCGCGTTGCTTGGGGCCGGAATTATCAGCCGAACATGTAACGCCGTATTACTTCAGCATACTAATCGTAAGTAAATAGTAAAGGGAGAAGTTAATATACCGAGATAATACTTTCCGCTCAGCGCGTTGAGCGTTCGCTGGCAATCATGTCTGCGATTGAAACGGTTAACCATACCATATCAATGTCTGTGAACACTCGCTCGGGTAGAAACAACGGGTAGCAGAATACCGAGTAACCAAATGGCATTAAATCGCTTGCGTGGTGGAATAAACTTGGAAATCGATTTTCAGGAAAACGAAGCCCCGGATGAAAAAGCGTTGTACGAAATTTGTTCTTCTTCTCCCACGTAGGATCGCAATCTCTCCCGGTGTACCACGATTTCCACATTACGCTGTATTTTGTGTATGTAGGTTCCTTTCTTATGCAGGTTTTGCCGCATTTACATTGCTGCATTTATGCGCGATTCTCGCTTGCGGTTTATAACGCAAAAAGCATATCGGTGGATGCATCCCAAAGCTTCGTTATCTGCTATAACGGGCGATTGCTCGGTCGCACGATTTATCCATGTTGAACGAAAGCAACTATCGTCTGTTGCATCGCTCTGAACGTTGCAAAAGCAAAAATAAATTCTGTCGATGGTATTACCAAAGTGTTTGTTTCAATGTACAGGATATCTTTTTTCCTTTTCATTTTGTTACGGTCGAAAACACGGTGTTATGTTTTTACGTCCCGTAGCTAATCTCTACAAAAAGATCATATGTACCGTAGGTGGTCAGAGACTGAGGCGCAAGAGTGCCTGACTCACAATCAGAGGTGCCGAGTTCAAGACTACATCGCATTCGCTTACCTTTTTCTATTTCCGTCGATTGCTGAAAGTGGTTTAAAACATAACATAAGTTTAATAGGAGGATACACAGTCGTTGATTAGTTTTGCAACTTGGACATTACAATGTTGACTAAAGATCACATGAAAATATCTTGGTACCTTTTTCAGAGAAATTATGCTTTCATAATTTTTACACCAAAGTTTGCTGAAGAAGAAAAACGTTTTCTCGTCGAACGGAAAGTTCTTTTCGTGTTTAACTTTTTTACCCTTAAACTAGCAGGTTTCTAAAAAGTGTAAGATCGTGTGAAGAGAAACTGACGATTTCGCCGAGATAAGATCGAATAATTTTTACTCAAACGCTTTTTTTTTTAAACACCAATTTTTTTTAAAGAGATATTTATCTCCACGTGCGGAGAATTTTTGCATTTCTTCGAAAAAGGTATAACGCCCTTACGTTTTTCCGAAAGGTTCCAGGGAATAATAGTCACAGTTTAAATTGTTTCTAGTGAGAGTCCCAAGTTTACGTGTAATTTACTGGTAAAACAGTATTCCACAGTTGTGCTGTACACACACATACACACACACACATTTAACACCTAACTTCCACGCACAGTTAATCAAGAATAAGAACATTGCATCGTAATTCTTAGTAGCTTGGCAGTGCTTATAGATCTTCTGTGTACTGTTACAAGGGTAGCAGTTTCGAACGATGAAGTTGAATCGTTTTCTTTCCCCACATACAATACGACCTCAATTTTCTCAAGCCGTAATATTATCAAAGGGGAACACTAAATCTCAATACCTTTCTCGTCGAATTCCAATTGAACGTTTCTGATTCGTGTTTTACCTTATGCAACACCTTTTCCTGAGCTTAATGTGGCTGAATGATTTTTAATAGTACGTAGACTGCTTTAATAGAAGCCCTGAGTTTGAAAACATTTCGAAATGTATATTCTTCATCGTAACTTTCTATGTTTAATTAAAAGGCGTAGAGTTAAACTGGATGGAAGAGAAGAGCTGGTAATACTATATTTGAATATTTGAATATCGAAATTGAGAATGTAGACGTAAATTACGAAATATTGAATTGAAATTTGAATCAAGACTGTAAAAAAAATTCATTAAATCTATAGTCGTGATAAATAAAATGGTTTCATTTCATATATTCTTCAAATATGGGAAATGAGTAGATGAGTATCTGAATTTTTCTTCCTCTTTACATTTAAACATTTCTAACGTATTTGCAGGAATTTTGAAATTCATTTGAAGTTTCAAAATCTATGTTTCAAAATTTTTGGACTCTCGATACCTAAAAGAACTGGTGTTTATGTTTCTAAAAATGGAAACAATTTTGAAGTTTGAAATAGAATTTTCGAGCTGACAATTGTTGTTCAATTAAATCTTTTCTATACCTTAAAATCCAGCAAGTAGAACGAGATGGATTTAAATTATACAGCAGAAAAGTTTGGTAAATTACAGATTTATATGAGGTTAGATACGAGTGGAAAAGGTGTATTGGTAAATAAAACCGGTAAAATCGATGAGTCTAGAGAGGTTCATCAACGACATTTACGAGAAACGCGGTCAAAGAAATTTTGCCTTGGAGGGTCCAAAAAAAAACAAAGAGACGCGTTTCATCTAAAGAGTCACTTCATTCCTACTGGATAGTTTATTCAGGGATTGAAATCGAGGATTATTTTTTCAACTGGAGTTTGAGCTCGGTTGGTGATTTGCAGGAAACTAGGTGGCGAGGAGATAAGACGATACACATCCTATGTAAGATAATCCTTTTGGAATTATACCGTGTTACGATAAAGAAAGCAACACCGTCTTCCATCAGAATTGATAGACTTACGCTGCATCAACTGTTGCTAGAGCATACAATGTATAAAATGATAAGTTGTTGCTCCTATATACACACTCCCCAAGAGCTTTTACTTGCAACAGCTTTTCAAATTCTGAAGATAACAAAAAAGTAACGAGTGATTTAAGAAAAACAAAAATAAATTCATTTACGTTGAAATACAAATCTAGAAGGCAAAATAACAACAATCATTTTTCGACCCCTCTCGACTCATGTCAGAGCCGATGGAATTAATATATTTTTCTTCCTCCGATTCGTTTCGCAATCAGTAAAACCCGAGTATGCAAATTTCGAATCATATTATAAATATTCAATTGACTATAATAAAAGAAAGGAACGAAGTTGAAGCATACCGGGAACGCAGACGTTTCTATTTGCAAAATTGTAAATATGTTTTTTTTTTACAATGAATACATTAATTGTGTAGCTCACCAGATTTATGTATGTACGCTTGACTAGAAAATCCATACGTAAATTTTCTAATTATACAACGCATATACACTGCAGAAAATCTACATTCAACAGTGTCTACTCTCTGGGGAATAAGAGTAATTTGTGTACTCGAATAAAAAGTGAACGAATGTCGAAAGCGGAGGCTAACTAGATACGATATTCATTCTCTTTGTGTGAATAATATAACAGAAAAAAAGAAAGAATATGTCTAGATTTTTCAAGCTTTTCTCCTTTGAACCTACACGCCTACGTATAGGAGAGAAATAGTTATTGACACAATTATGTTACTTTCTATCGTTTCCTTTGAAGGTATATGTCGATTTTCATTTTCTGCTTTGTTCAACTGCAATTCTTGCAATTTTTAATACATTAAAGGCTGACTTTTTATAGCAACTATTATCGTGTAGTGGAAAGTTTCGATTTTTGGAAAAATAGCAACAGAATTTACTACCATAAAATTTCACGTAAGAGGGTAAAATTAGGAGATGTACGTGGTCCGTCCGGAAAGGATTCCACCTTGCGCTGCAGCAGGAGAAAAAGCTAAATCTCATCAACGGCGACGATGTCCCCTTCACAGTATTTCCCTTGGAAAGCTGTAACGTTCTTCCCACTTTCGGAAACACTATTTGTACGCGATTTTCGGAATCGCTAACAGCAATTTCGCCTCGTTCCTTTTTATCTCCTCCACGCCGTCTAATCTTCTTTCCTTAAGAGGATTTTTCAATATGGGAGGAGCCCAAAATCGTAGGGAGCCAGGTCAAGACTGTATGGCAGCTAACGAAGCTGAACCATGCCATGTTTCACCAGAATTGCTGCATGAGTGGCGATGCGTGGGCATTGTTCCATGCGTTCAGTCATCCTGAACTGCAACACGATCAAAATTTAGTGTTTGCCAAATAGCGTCTTATAGTGAAACCCTAGCAAAACACTCATTAGTCCGATAGTGGATGGAAACGTGAAATATGAGAGCACGTGGCGTCCCGAAGTTCACGCCCTGGCAACTGAATATTGGGACGGATCAAGATTAAATCATTTTGTCCAAATTGTGAGAGATGTCAACTCCATTAAATACAGCAAACAAAGGAGAGCAGTTGTATATGAAGAAAAATGAGGAAACGCATCGAAGTAATCCTTGGACTGTCCACCACTATTGAAACCATGATGAGAATTTATTGATACCATTCAGGAAAATTCTTACTACCCGAAATTCGCCTACTGTTGAGAAATGTCTGTCACGCTATTTCGCTATCTTTCTATACGTTTCATGCACGAGGTATCCACCGTATGCATAGAACTTCGCAGAAAAGGTACACTGCGATTTACCCCACCCACCTACGTAGTAAAAGTGTGACACGTGAAACCTCGTTGTTCAACTTTATCGTGTACAAGTTGCAGCTTCTGCTTTACTGGCAACAATAAATGCTGCACGACCGGAAACAACAGCGATACTGGGAAAAATCTGATCACTCAAAAATAAAATTCGCTGCAAGAGCTTTGTTTGTAATGAGCTTATCTTGCAAGTCTACAGAAAATAACCACGTTACGTTACATTGAACTGCAAGATTGCGAGCGTTCTAAAATACGGTTCGTAGAGATATCTAACCTGCCGTTTACACATGAAACTGACTCTTCCACCAAAATGAACATATCCTCAGGATAAACATTCTACGTTGAAAAAAAATATATATATAGTTAAGTTTACTATATTTTTACCATACACTTGAGTGCCGCGAGGCTTACCTATTATGTACAAATTGTATTAAATTTACCCGTTATGTACAAATTGTATTAAATTTTTAAAAAATATTTTTTTTTTTTTCGGTGTTTCTATTCCCTGTATGTAATAAAAAAACAAATTTTGACATAATTTCGACGTGTTCGATCCTTTTGCCACTTAAAGGGGTTAAGACATGTTTTTTCGAGTGACTGTCTGACATATGCAAGCATACTGAGAAATGCTTTTCTATGTCGAAAGACTGATATGCACATAAAGGTGTGTTTGTAAGTGACATAAGTCACGTGAACGCAGTTCTCAGAATTTTATCAATTACGTTTCGTTGAAAGACTCATAAATCCATACGAATTTCGCTTTGTTTATCGTGAATCACGAAAATACTTTGAATATGCTTTCACCCAGGAATGTACAAGGTGTATTGTATGCGGACACAAAGAATGCCATTGATATGGACGAATATTGCCTTTTTGTGAATTGTCGCCGCGTTTTCGCTCGCACGTTGCCCTGTTGAAATAATGAAATTTCATTAATTCGTGTGGTTAGAAAGATGTATAGCATTCCCCTATGTAGTACACACATTACTGACGTGAATCGACAAAAACAGGGTTTGGACGGAAGCAAACTAACGTGGCACGAGGTTACATTAGGTTATTGCGTGTCACCCAAGAGAGACCCTTTTCCCGAACCATTTCTACTGTGTCTCGTGTTACCTTCCAATCCACCTAATTTCACGAATACTTTGCAGGCTTATTTTTAACAACCACAGTAAGAAAAATATGATACTTGAGTATTAATTACATTTATTTACAACTTCTCCTATTTTAAGAAATGGAAAATTTTAGTGTGGAGAGCAAACGAAGCAGCTGAAATAAGTACACGCTCTTATCAATGTACCCTTAGTGTACCATTTTCCTTCCTCCCTTATAAATGAAATCATCAAAAGTTTACGATTCGTGTAATTACATTGAAATAAGATAGCCACTATCCATGTCGCCTCGTTATAATTCTTTTCATGTTTTCTTCAGTCTCGCATCTTTGTTACTTCTTTATCTGTTTTACTAAAATTGTGTACCTCTTCTACTGTAAGTTGTACCGAAAACGGTCTACTATTGTAGTCAATCTAGAGTCTCACCTGGGGCTTGAATTTTCCGCTAGCTTCTGGAACATAATTACTTTCCAGTTGATGCGGCAGGTAGAGCATTAATATTTTCGAACCATTTGCTGCTTCGTTAATAGGATTTTTTTTTTCAAATTAAGGGAGGTTGGGTCGAGATTAAAACACTAAAAACAGATGAAACTTTAATTTTCTTTCGCATTTGATTAAAGAAAATATTGAGAAAAAAATAGTAATATTTTGTAATGCTCCTATAGTAACATTTTGCGATTTCGAAAGTACAGACTTTGGTCTAGACGGAAAATAATCGTTAATTATTCGAGGTTTAATAAACAAAATGTTCTTAATTTCAATTTTATCAAATTGCAATCCTGAACACCCGCTCAAGATGAAACAGGACCAACTAGAACTAGGTCAAAAATCAGCGATCGCCTCTGATATATTCTGTATGAAAGAACGCGGCCATAGTTCCTGGGCCATCGATGCTCCTTTCATGATAACAAATTATTCCGAGTAACGTTGGAGCAAAGAAAGTATCTATCATGACTTCGTACGATCATGCCAATCCCGTATGAGTAACGTTGCATAATATTTCATGTAAAATGCCATTATCCATCTTATGCACCTTCTAACACCCGACGATAAAAATATGCTTCAATAAGTTAATATATTTGCATTAGAGAAATAATAATCAATAACATTATTGTGATACTTAATTTATTGCATTTATAAATTTGGACATACATTATTTTATTTTTTTTAAAATTATTTTTCTTTCTCGCCCGAAGTCAGTCCGCAGTTATTTTTTACAGGGTCTCGATGTTCCTGAAATATTGTTGTATATCGAAATAGTCTCTCTCCTGATTTACACTGCGCAGTAAATATTTAAGTAAAGTCGGATATGAAAATAAAACATCCCAAAATAATATTAATATACTCCAACTTGAGGAAGTAACCCCAATAAATTTATTAATATTCATTAAAGTTCATATAAAAATATACTATACGAGGGCGGTGTAAGGGTTTGTTTACATCAAAAAGGAGGGTTGGTACGTTACGGGTTCTATATAGACACGATAAGTCATTGTCACGTTAATAGCTTCCCTTAGTATGGCGTCTATCCTACAACTTAAATGACATTGACGACAAATGATATCATAAATCAAAACGTCTATCTTCCTTGCAACGTTATAACGGTCTAACAGTAGCGTCTAGCTGCTTCTATTCTCATAACGTATGTAGAACGTCATTTAACTTTAATAAAGGATATATCTAAAATCTCGCGTTACAGTACACTTTTTGTGCAGCAAGAATGACAGTTATCAGACGTTGAAGTAAACAATTTTGTAGAATATGCTATCTTAATTTAGGTGACGTGACATGCAACTGAAGTTATGAATGTTTATTTATAAAATTTCAATATTTAATATTAATATTTGAATACAGAGAATTGACTATTTAGTGGGTCGATTCGAAATGTCAATGAAATTCAAACAAGCCTTGGATTTTTTGTTAATATAAATATTAATAGAAAGGTTTGGATATTTTTGAGGAGATCTTCAAGTCAAAAATTAACCAAGTGCATATTGGGGAAGTCAATTTTGGGGTTGTACCACTTGTTTCCGTGAAATCGGAAGCATTATTTGAACGTCCTGGATAGAATTTTCTATACAATCATAGTAGATTTTTCAAATCCCATAAAAAATTCGGATTTTAATCAATAAGGGTACGCAAAAAATAATATCTATTTTTGAAATGCTAACTCTACTAATATTACCTAGAATAAATAATTTATATTAACGTTCGTGTTGACAAAAGTGAGTCCGCAACCAAAGTCGACCCTTCTTTGATGAAAAATTGCGAGTTCTGTGTAAACAATTATTACGCTTCTAATATATTTCTGAGAATATTGAAAAAAATTATAGCAACGTGGGAAGCGATTCAATACACCACATTATGTTATAATTCTCACGTAAAATGAAAAGCGTAGTCTTTATTAATCGACATTGATTCTGGGCTGGGGTTCGGCGCTCTTTTTTCCCGAACAAATAAACGTAATAAAGGATATTAGAAGCACGTACTTGGCTGTTATTACGACTGTGATATGTCCTCCGGTATTCGATCCTTTTGCGATATACGTAAGGTGAATTTTGATATGTGGGGTTTCACGGAACGACCTACATTTTATTTTCATTCTTCTCATTTTCTGAATTTATTTAATGACTACCTTCGGGACTATCCAGTGATATTCAGTTTGCTGAAATGCTATTTCAGAATTTTACTGTCTTTGGCGGATATATTTCTTCCTTGTAGATACAAAATTCTTTTTTGTTACGGCGAACATCGATACGCGTTATTGATTCTGAAACTAAAACCACTAAATGAGCCGCTCAGTGCGCAAATCGATTAACTCCATAAAAAATGAAGTTGACAAAATTGATAAAATAGCATATATTGCTTTTTAAAATCCTTTTTAAATAAGAAATTTTAAAAATGGAAAAAAATGGAGTTAATCGATTTGTGCATTGAACGGCTCAAATGATAAATACCTTGAAAAAATGTAGAGAAATTGAAACCACAAAAACCTAAACATATTTTCATTATTTTTCCAAATATTTGATACGACTTATTAAGGTTTCCCAATTTTCTTTCGTACAACGGGGACTCCAAATAGTTTGTACTGAGTCTTTTTCATCTATTTCTTTTATTAATTTAATAAAATGTTGAGTAAAATATATTACACGTAAAAATAGAGAATAAAGAAATAATAGCAGTAATATGTGAAGGACTTAAAGTTTGTGAACATAGTAGACAAGGGAATTGAGATAAGGGAGTTTCGCAGAGGATTACGAGTAGTAAATGTTGTCTTTTTATTCCATTTTCTGAGGAAACGCACATTGGTTGTCCGAGTAAAAATTCCCGGGGGTTAATAAGTGCAGTGACCTGTCTGGGATATGGTAGAAAATAGAGAGTAATTCCGAGGAGAAAGAAGCTGAGGCGTCCAAAAAAAGGGAGAAAAGAATTCGCAGAGTATAATTTCTTACAGAGTTTTACTGACAAAAGTTCAAGTTCTTTCTTTCATTTAGTTGCAAGGGGTAGAAAAGACATTGTGAATTTTCTTTTCAGTCAACAAATTTATTTTCTAGCTCATCCTGCATATTTGGAATGGGAAGGTATTATCTTTATACAGTGTAGAGAAAAAATATCTGAGAAAATGACTAGAATCAAAATTATTACATTATTAATTTTGAATATTCCAATAACAAGGTGCAATTTTTTTTGTAAATAAATGTTATAAAATATCGTCTTTAAAAATATTTGTTTAAAAAGTATCTTTTGATACAGATAATGCGGAATTTTTAATTGAAAAAAATATAGTTTCTTAATTTTTCAAACAAGTTTGTCTTGATTTTTCGTAAAATACCTTCTACAGGTCCGACATGAAAAATAGAGGAGAATTCAGAGAACTTTGGAATGACAGTCATATGAATCTGTCGAGAAATTCGACAGGTATTTCAGCGGTTGTAGCATTACACTCTCAGATCACGTTATAACGTTTTGCTTATGTCACTCTCTATTATACCTGTGTGCACTACTAAAACTATACGAATTCATCACGTATGTAAGTACTTCAAAATTATTCATTCAACCACTTACTTCGTGTTACGAGTTTTTCGGTATTTCATTTTACCGTTCTTATCTTTTGCAGTTTGATCAAGGTAAACTGATCAAAATTTTACTAATCACTTTTTTTATTTTATTTTATTTTACGTACAAATGTCAAACTGCGTGAATTTCAGACATTTAGACATGTATACCTAATGCGAGCAATGGGGGTCAATAAACCTAGTGTCAATTAAAATGTAGATTTGAAACCTCAAGCTCTTGCAATATTTATTTATAATAGAATCAAGGAATTTATGATTGAGTAAGCATTCTATATCATTTCGTTCGATAAAACAAATATTGAGAGCTCGAGGGATATACGAATTAGGGAAATACAATATAAATATCTTGAATGAAAATATCCTGCGGGCATTTTAGCTACAGCGTCGGAGGATTCGAGGTTTTTAGCCGAATAGCACACTTGCCAAATGCTGGAAATCTTGTTCCGAAGAAACTGGCATCGGAAGGAAAGCGATTTTGCTTTGAAACAAAGTAAATACTACAAATTGTTCTCATTCCTTTGAGTATTTTCGTATTTATTAGTATCGTTCCTGTTTACCTTGGTATTCTGTAATAATTCGAACAAAATAGAACACAAATTGCAAAGGATATTTTTTCCAGAAATAGCCATTTTCCATTAAAGATATTCTCGAAATAATGCGAATCGATGTTTGGGGGGAAAAAACTCTAGCATAACGATGCTACACTCCTCGTGGGGCCTACCCATATCAACGTGATGGAAGCTGCAAACCCCGGGTGCAATTCTACCGATGTGATAACGGCGGCAATGTGATAATGTTACGCGATAAAAGACGAAAAAAATGAACATCTTTCCGTCCTTATCTCTAACAGCAGAAATACAAGCTCCATTCTCGAATTACGAACATGTCTTTCAAAAAAGAAAGGATAAAACATTCGAAACAACGGTCCGTATCTCGTTCCATATCGTGCACTAGAATGGCGTCTTCCTTTTCATCTTCCGGATTTGCGGTTATGCTGGATGGGAAGGGGTAGACGAATTACATATTTGTTTTATTAATAATCTCAGCCAGGTCGGGCGACCAATCGAAATGAGGTCGTTCGATAACGATTTTTCAAATATTATTTTTTTAAGTAGTTGGAGCTTTGTTACCGCACCGGAAAAAAAAATAAAAGGACAAATTGTTTCATTTCTGGTTGATTTTATCATGAAAATAGTTAAAGTAACAATAAATGCAGCCAAAATTAATAGAAATAAGCGATTAATGAAATATTGAACTACGGCAATAGTTGGACCAGTTTTCTAGTAGTTTCCAAAATTTTTTTTTTTAATTTTCATCATTTTTCCAAACTGAAGAGGGTCGGTTCAGGGTAGTTTCGTATCAGGCCCCACCTTGGTGATGGGGTATGAGTGGTTCTGAATTTTCATTTGGGTTTTCTGGTTCGTTGTTGTTTCTCAGAACCTGGATATGTCTATTCTAATACGTAACGAAAATGGTCCCACTGCACGTTTCCATGCTTTTCCTTCGACAGAGCTTCTCTATCGTAGCGAGTACCACCAAAACTGCTTCCCACGGCAATAGCGAGGGTGGCTTTATTATCTCTGGAACCTTCGGTCTTCGTAATGCAGGTTTCCCTGCTGTTAAGCCCAATGGTCCCTTTGGACGACTTCTAATAGTCACAAGTTACAGGTTTCGCTACTCCTTGTCGACAAAGAAGAATGGGAGAGAGAGCAAATGAATGAAGAGAGACCGGTTATCAGGAAATGTAACTATTAAGTTGTCCCAAAAGTTTCTTTCGTTTTATTTGTAAGTGGGAGACACCCAATGAATACAGCTCGAAAAAGAACTTTTGGCACAACCCAGGATACACGTCGGGGTGATAGCTTCGGCTGCCATTCAAGAGAGACATTACTCAACTAAAGATTCTCCACTTTATCCAAAGAAAATCATCTCTCCGTGAAATTCAATTTCTTGGGTCTAAGATATTTCTTTAGCGCAAGAAAATGGATTTGCCGCAAGGAAATACTTCAAAGTCATAATTATTTCTCTCAGTGCAATAGTCTGTAACTTGAACGGACCAATCTTCGCGCAGAAAGAACAAACGCGGTGTCATCTATGATTAATTGGAGCTGCTGGAAAGCTTTATCTTCGTATCTCAAAGTGGTATTCCATAATTTACTTCACGGTGCAACCAAAAGAGACTTTTAAAGCCAACTATCTCTCCCACTGACGCAAAAATAAATCAAATGGCAAGATTATAAGTTGGTTATCTGCAAAAGTATGCTACTGGTATTGTAAAATTATAGGTTAATATACTGCCAGCGATCTAACCTCATTGTAAAGCGGCGGCGATTGCCTCTATAAAATTGAGTTTCTCAGGGGTACCAAAATGAATTTTTGAAAACAGAGGAATTTTTTATTGCTTGGTGTTTTAAAAAAAACTTAAAAATATTAAACACGGATTTCCGAAACTTTTCACGTCAACATACAATACTAAATGAAATAAATGTTTTATTTTTAAGCTGGGATGTATAATCGCATTAGCACGTTCGCTATCGGTGTTACATACGTGCGATGCACCGATTCAATTTAAGGACCCGATGTCACACGTATGCGACGGCGTTAGTACAAAAAACAAAGACGTGGTTTGTGGTTGACGTTTTTCCCTAACCCACCATATTAGCGAACGTGCTAGGATTTCTAATGCGTGCAATGACACGTGTTGCATATTCGTGCAAATTATTTTATGAATTTTCTGTTTGGCTTCTGTAGGGACGGAATAAAATAGATCCTTTTTATTTTAATATTTAGAGGATTTTTAATGTTATTGTATTAATTACGGTGAGTACATGGTAAGCAATGACTATAAAGGAATGGAAATATTATTAATATACAAACGTGGAGATTATTGTCTTACTGTACAATGTTTTATAGAACGTACCATCAAACACAATTTACTGATATTAATGTAAGACACTTACTGATACGGAAGGTCGCCGTAGATAGTACAGAACTATTTACGAAAAAAAAAAAAAAACTTTCTATAGTAATCCCATGGATTATGGGGTGTATGACGAACATTACCTCCATTTTTTAAGAATTCCGAGCGGGGTTTTTATTCTTCATTATTTATTCACTTCTTTTTAAGCTGCTCGCATATGTTCGAAGTTGCGACCTTTCGCATTGGAACATTTTGCTGGCAATTTATACACTTTCCAAGTAAATTGTTGGTACACTGGAGGTAAAAGTTGATCAAGCTCCGACCATTGAGTAACTAACCGCAAAATTGCAACCAATAAATTTTCACACAAAACTATACTCGGCAAAATAGTGCAATCAAAGACAAAACCAAAGTACAAACTACTCGGTTATAAGCTTCAAAGTTTCTAATTTGTAAAGTTCCAATTACTTAGTCACCCAAAGTACAGTTTCACACAATCGAGATGTTTGATTTCAATGAAACAGAACCAAAACTGTCCTCAGGAAAAGCAATGAAAGACATATGTTGAATTTTAGGGGAAAAGGGTTCTTTTGAGGGTTGAAAAATTCCTGTTTTTTCAGCTCGTATAAGCAAACGTAATTTGAAAGTAAAAGTAAACGCACAGTTGGCGTATTTGAACTTACGGATGACGGTGCAAGAGGTCATGTGTGGGTTTCGTGGTTGTTATTTACCGAATTTTCGAATCAATTTTGAAAAAGGACAAGTTGAATTTACGTACACTCCCCTAATTTTAGTAAGACAATATTAGTAAGGCATCATTTAATTAAACATAGTGGTTTACTCGGTGGTCGTATCCAGTGGAATCCGTAGGAGTATTTGAAATCAAATCAAATATTTGAATTGCGAAATAAGACGCTCCTTATGAAAAGTAATGCGTAGGGTTTACCTTCTAAAGAAAAATTTTTTTTTGACATTCATCGAGTGCTTTTCATTATTTTTCGTCAGAAGTATTTTAGTTTTCATTTCATTGAAGTCAAGTGACTCCTTCTACGCGAAGTTACACTATCACCCCTTGAGAAGCCCAACTTCGAAGGGTGACTTCACCCCTTAAAATCTCCTCGAAAGTTTGACGTATATATAAAAATCGATAAGGCTTACATGATTCAATGCTAATAAATTTTAAGGTCACTCCTCGTGTGGCGAAAACTACGGAGGTACAAAATCTCGAAAAATTCCATACTTTAGGGGTTTCGTACTTTAGGTTATTTCTGAGAGGGGACAAAACTCAGCTTGAAAAAAAAAAAAACTGTATCAAAAGGTTTAACAAAATTTACCCTGTATTACCGCAAACCTTAATGTGGAAATGTACTTACATTACGTGAACATAGAACATACGGAACGTAGGATTCACGTGAATCTCGGTCATTCGGTGCACGTAATGAGAGAGTAAGCGTCAGCGAAATATGCACAAGCTTTTCACCACCGAATCTCTGCTAACAGTAGAAACGTCGTTAATTTTATTAAGTGCGTATTCATGCTGCGTTCGTTGCATTACTATACGAAATTACGCAATTAAGTTTATAATGTAAACGCGACTTCCTCAAATAAATTGCAAAGCGTGTGTGAAAAGTCGGTACATGTCATTTTAATGCCCCACCTTTACCGTCTTTGTATTTGCAAATACAAAAAGGATGTCGGAAAATCATTTGCAAAGCATAATTAAAGAAGACGCAAAATCCCGTTTTACAATGCGATGATTGTTTATTTATACTGTAAAATTATTTTCCAGTGATCCAATATTTTTTTATTAGACAAACATGGGAATCAAACAATTTCGCTTAGTATGCGTCAAGACATCTGACAATGAGTGATAGGTTCAAGTGTGTACACTTGCTCCCTGTCTGAAAAAAGTATCTATTAAGAATGTAGGTAATATATATGCAGGTGGGTGAAACTATCTAACTTTAATCTTTGCCGTGATTTTGAAGAAGTGGAAGTAACCTTTCGATAAAGATTCAATATATGTAAAAATATATATTTAATATGTATTTTCACATATATTATTTTTTATATATTATGATCGCTTTTTTTTCTCAGGAACATGAAAATTACTAAAATCATCGACTTTTTTGTTTAATAACTATGTCAAGACATAGTTATATAAAAGATTTTATCAATTACATGTCTTTCTATCTAAATGTGTTAGGATAATCATGGAAATTCAATTTACCCCGAAGTTCATTTTATCCCAGTCTCGGTTAGGGGACTGACACCTTATCCTCCTATTTCTTTGGAACTGAAGAAGTCGAAAATGACGTATCAAAATATATCGTTTATCCAATATCGATTCTTGCAATTCCATAAAATTTAACAAATGCATCTCCCTCAAATTTCTTCTTCTTTGTTTTCATAAATATTATATAAGTATAAGACAATATTTTATAACCCTTTTATATCCTTCACCCTAGTTAAAAGAAAGTATTATCCGACAAAGTGGCACATACACATTTGTTGTTTACTTATTATGAAAACATAAGAAAGATTTCGTCCTAACACAAGCAACGCTGAAGAAAAATGCAAGATCACAATTCAGTTCGCTCTCTCGTCCTGTGACCTACACTGAAAACGTAGAAAGATTCCATGTAGGAGACCAGGTGCTCTGTTCTAGGTCGTGAAAGGATGAAGGATCGATTCAGTGTTGGATAAAGAAGTGTTGGAAGAGAGATAGTTGGTACCAGAGTGGAATCGTACGTAAGCCAAAGCTATGGTTTATATTTGAAATAAGGGGCAGTAGAGAGAAAGAGGAAAGCAGCCGTTGAGCAGATGAAGGGCCGTATTTGGGGTTGTGTCATTCGATAGACGACACACCTGTGGCACAAACTACCCTTTACGTATTTTTCAAATGCTTAGAACACAATTCCGCAATTTCATTCCTTGGAAATCGAATTTTTTTTCTCGATTGATTCATGTAATGGTGCTTTTACTTCTCCGTATACGTATTTGCATTTCTTTAATCCGAATGTATAATCATGCAGCACCGAAAATAGAGGGAAAAGATAACGCAAAACTTTATTTTGCTCGCTTATTTGCCCCGAGCGTACTCTGACGCTTTCATGACAAAGACAGTACCCGAATGCGAGGATATGAGGCAACATAGAATGCCCAAGAGCAAGCTTCATGCACATAAACGAAAACATTGCTTGACGCAAGAAGTAAAAAGACATAAAGGAAGAGACGACGGAAAGTACGAGTCGCTTAAAAAATTGTGCAAATAACGTTTCGCTTTTTTGTGACTGCATTTCCGTATTATTATTTATAGAATTTTTGACTAAGGTCAAAAAATATAGTGACGGGTCCTAAAAATGAGATTCCAATGCTATCCTTGGGACCATGCATATTGATGTTCCTTATTCGAAAGAAATTTGTGGCTGAAATTTAATTGCTACGAAATGGAAATTTTACGGTCAGTCAAAGAGGGTGTAGTTTTGTAAAGTCGCAAGAGTACATAGCGACCAACGCAGTAGGAATGCGATTTTATTACCAAAGTAACGATTATGCAATTTATGAGCCTTCGTATTACACATGGAACAAATACTTCGATAATTAACAAACTTAGCGTAATTATTACAATTGATAAAGCTTTGTCTTGGATTATACACACTTTTCCTCTTTCTGTTCAAATTTATCTCAAAAGACTTCGGTTTCTCAGTACGCATTTTTACGTTTATTGCTACTTCGCAGCATCGGAAATCTCCGAAGTAACGTGAACAATTCCTTACCCTTCATTAGCCTTTCCTACGTGATCGGGAGGCTACTGCCGTACTATCCACTGATAAGGGTGTTCATATATCTTTTTTACGGGTCGATCCTGATTCAAGACCGTCATTTCCTCTCGTATACGGAGTAAGTTGAGGACTTTCGTAAATGAAAAGTAAGAATCTAAGTTGTTGATTTTTTTTTAATGACGTTTTGTTACACTCAAATTCCAGGTACACCGAGTTCTATGAATTTAATGCTCATATAATTCATAATAATAAAAAAAAATATAATACTGGGAACTGACAAATAACTTCTTCTCGCTTTCGTGGTTCGATATTTTCTAGGTTGCTGCAATCGACGGCAAACGTATTTGTTCTTATCGTAGCCAATAAAAACAGTCTATTGGACAGTTTAATAAAACTTCCTTCTTTTATATCAAAAAGAAAGGAGTACTTGAAGCTGAAGTCAATACTTAAAAAGGAAAATCTTCGAGCGTGTAGTATACCGTTTCAACTTTTGCAGGAACTACCCCATTTCTCCCTGGAAAAATTTATTTTGGTTTCTAATAAAACTTTTCTATTGAGATAAGAAAACGTATGCTCGAAGTCGACGGTTGGTAAAATTAAAGTAAGGTAATGAAATATTAATTACCAAATGGAATTTTTAGAGTAAAAATGTTTCTCTCGGATACTTTTAACCTTTTCATTGCGATTTTTTTTGTACGCTGCGAAATAACATTTCGTATTAAACAGCAGGCTTAGAATGTTAACATATACAAGGGGCTTAGTTCAGATTAAGTACACCGTATCACAGAGAATGGAAAAGAAAAGTTTGGCCGATACGCGGCGGCGAGAATAAAAATAAGATCATACAATCCAACTCGAGGGTAATACCATAAAAAACGATTTTCTTGTTTGGAAATTATCGTTATCTTTATCAACAAAAAAAGAGACAAACTTTTACGGAAATTTCAGAAATCTGTACATGCATGTTCCATGTTAAGCGCGAGAATACGCTAAAATATTCATGTATGACAGAAAAGTAATCAAAACTTTCCATTTTACCCGGAAGCGTTTTGTTTTGTTCCTAACAATCGTAATCGGTTAAACGAATACGGGATATTGCAGCCAAAGTATAGAACTCTAACGATAGTTGAGAGATACCGTTTTATCTTTACCAACTTTTGCTGTAAAATCGGGTCACTTTGAATATATTTAACATTATTCTTCGTTATTTAAACTGTATCGATCCCTTTTATCACCGTGAATTGTCCAAAAGTAAAAGAAAAAACGGATGTGCCGTAATTAAGGTCTAAAGTTAACAATAGTTCAAAATGTTTAAAAATACCATTCGTAGTCATTGGAAAGTGAGCAAATTAAATTTTGTCCACTATAAGCACGCCTGTTGCCTCAATATAAACACGTTTCATTTTTATCTTTTTTTTTTGTTGCAGGTATGAATGCAAAATTGGATACAAAAGGGTATAAATACTGTAGAAATCCGTACTTGAAAGTGAGTAAAATCAATATAAGCGATACGCTCTATACATTAAACGCCCAGCATTAAAACTTCTCAAGTATGTGCCGTGTAATAAAATGCACCTTGCAAACCATTTACTCCACACACATGCTTATAGAGATTAATAACGTGCAGTAGACAAGAAATTGTGGTGGTGGTGGTGGTGGTGTAAATATCCATAATTCATTCGCTTTTTTGTGTCATAATACATTTTCTGTCATCGGTAATATTCCGTTTTTTATTATCCGTAGTTTTTACTACTCTTCTCTTAACTGTAAGTGAATATGTCTAGGCTTTACTTGATACGAGAAAGCTTTTACGCATCGGTATTCTTCGACAGAACACACCTAATGCATACTCGCTCTTCTGTTTCTTTTGTGCAACACCTACGTGGCATTACCTTAAAGCAGAGGAATCATTTTTTTGTGTTCATCTATTTTTGAGGTGTTTCCATAAAATTGATCGCGAAATTCAAATTTCTGCAGAAGTTTTTTTTTTAAATAAGAATTTTTGTATTTTTTTTTCTCAATTTCGAAGCAGCATCCTAGCAAGACTCTAGTGAAACCGTAACAAAACCTTGGAAAAATCAGACCACATTTAATTTTGAAGAACTGTAAAAGAAGAAAAATAAATACAGGAAGAACAATAAAATCGATGCTCAGATCGAAAGAGATATTACTCTGGCAGATGTAGAGTCAACCCTCGATCCCAATCTCAATAAAACATTATAGGAACCCACCCTCAAAAAATGGCAAGCAAGTTTAATGATAATTTTCCTATTCTTTCTTATATAAATTTATTTGCTGTTCTTTTTTTTTAGTCGTAATATGGAAACGCTAAATGAAATAATAATAGCGTGCTTTTAGTCCCCATTAAAAC
The DNA here is from genome assembly GCA_949825005.1 of Gasteruption jaculator. Classification (NCBI taxonomy): domain Eukaryota; kingdom Metazoa; phylum Arthropoda; class Insecta; order Hymenoptera; family Gasteruptiidae; genus Gasteruption; species Gasteruption jaculator. The sequence continues at coordinate 8,018,862 of OX463774.1, forward strand.
TATGATACTGCTAACAGAACACTGAGCAAAGTTACTACCTTTTAAAGAATACAACCTAGAATTATTATTTCAGTTATTATCAATTATAATAAAACTCAACGTTTACTCGACTTGGTTTACGAATATTTTTACATCCGAGTAATGTTAGAACTTTGTAAGGACGTAATAAAAATGTTACAGTAACAGCGATGTTTTGTTTCATTAAAAGCCAAACAATACAAGGTATTGTTTCGTTTTTAACGGAAGATTTAAGAGATGGATTGAAAAATTCTATTGAAGGAAAACCCTGTATTTCGGGAATGCACATTCTAGAATCTTTATCCGTGTGTAAACAAAAAAAAATTAGCAAAGAAGTTCAAAGGAGTAAAAAAATTGAGAAACACAGGAAATAGGTCCCTATTTTAATTAGCAAGGGTATATAATTAAATAAACAAAGGAAGTTATTTGAAACCATGCCTTTTACTTGAAAAACTGACTAAGACCACACTCTCATTTGGGAACGTAAAACACAATGGCAACATATTTTCCTTTAACTATCTTTTCCTCCTGGATAGTAACGATTCCACGTCTTCCATTCAAGCGTAGTAATTACGACGACACTCTAGGCTTCCGAGTGTTCCATGCGGTAGGATAATTCGAGTAAAAAAGTAGCTGAAGGAGAGATTGTTAGTTGAAGTTCTCCTTGCTCTTACATCTCCATGTTCTTAGCTAAATTTCATACTAGTTTCACCTTCTCTGCCTGCATTTAAATTTTCACACTGTTCTCTTCTCCACTTTCTTGTCTAGCCTGCCGAGTAGCTTAAAAATGTGACTTGAAAGTCTCCTGAATTCTAAAACATGCTAGACTTGTAGACGTAGACGACAAAACACTGACAGTTAATGACTATTCACGGTTTTCGTACGTACAAAAGATGAAAGGAAACTTTTAAACACATTATTTTACATAATGTTTGAAAAAAAAAGTAAAAGTGCAAGGCAAAAAAAGAGAAGATCAATGTTACCAGAGCAATTATATTTTGAAAGTGTTAATTGACTGGTGTGACAAATTTGGAGAGTAGGAATTTTTACTTTTATAATTTCCTCAGGAATTATGGCACTTTCGAAAAATTCGGAATCGTTTTTTTGACTGACTAATTCTAACAAATATCAATCGTATCATTTTTCCAAGGGTAGAGATTGAATTTGTCTAAATTTTTACTTACACTGCAAACAATCGTAATTGTAATACAAAATCCTGTAAAAATTTCGAATTTTTGAAAAACTGTTTTATTCTGCAAGGCAATGAATATACGTAACCATTTTAATGAAGCTTTAATTAATGTCTTGTCCTAATGTCAAATTATTTCACAATTATTTTCTTCTACATGAAGAGATTCATTTAATTGGTTTAAATATAAATTGAATTCATTGATCTGCTGAACTCTATATTTATTATTAATTAATCATGCACTGGTTAACACCTTAATAACTTAACATTTATGGATTATTCTATCTCGAATTCTTTCGAATGACGCTTTTCAATGTTATATACATGGTATACTCAGCAAGATAAGTGGAGAAAATGTGGGTATGACTATTCATAAATTTCGTATTATAACTTAAAAAAATATCCCTTGAAATAAATTTAAAATCCATGTTTTTCTAGGAAGGAAAAAATTGTATTAGTAATACATTGTAACAGTAGAAAATTTGGATTTTTGCTGCATTTGAAATATTCTAATATATTAGTAACAATTATTTATATTAAAAGAGACTTTATATGAGGTTGAAATTGAAATTGAATCTGCGATTGCCTGTCAAGTGGCTACAGTTTTGGCTTCAATTGTATTTTTTTTTTCATAGGATTATAAGAAGAAAAAAAGAATCTTAACTTTATAAACTTAATATTCCACTGAAACTCGAACGTAAGCTCATAAACTTGAGCAAATTTAAATTGAAACTGGGATCGGATATCTGTGTACCAATCTCAATCTCAGTATTGCATTTCAATTGTAGATTAATCTCACAAGTGGTTTCTTTAGCCTCAGTTGCAAATTTAATTATTTGACCACAGGCATTTGAATACGTTTTAAAGTGTATTTTTTTTCTACAATTAGAAGAAAAATGAAACATTCTTATTGCCTTTATCTTAATTATAAATTTTTCTTAAATTCGTCAAGGGGGTCTTTATTCAAAGTTTCTATAAAACAAAAATATATAAAACGTATATATAGACATTACAAATACGTAAGCTTGGAAACTCATTTCTAATTTTCTCAAAATAATGGAAAACAGACTGAAAAATTTCCATGAAATGATAACTATCGTAAGCCTTGAACAGTTTCAATGGTGTAGGTAAGAAACTTTAGAAAAATGTTATTGTTACTCATCTTTTTGTAACATATATCGATATAAGTTTTCTCTCGTTGTTATTCATAAAGATTATCATCATGTATAAAGTTGAAAATATGTTTGCATGTTATATTCTAAAGAACGCGACTTATCCACGGACGATAACTTTACGTGCTTCCTTGGCTTTAAAGAAAACGAAGGACAGGCGTATTTCAATGTTTATTATCATGAAGATAGAAAAGTCGAGATACGATGATTTGCATGGAAAAGGCAACCAAGCAGGAACTTTATGGCCGTTTTAATTTTTCCCGTATATTTTTTCTTTTGCAAAAAATAAAAAGTTATGAAAGACTTCTAATTAAATCAACCATTGCAGCGTCGCTGTGTAATCAAATCATGCTCCTCTTTGTATCCATTTAATTGTTTTACTTGGAATTCTTTTTCAACAATTCCACGTGTATTCTTTAAGTATTTATTGAACCATAAACACTCCCGGAGAATAATTGAAACAACTTCTAGTACAATTCCGTGAAAACTTTACGAAAGATCATTATACTCTTAATCTTACTTTTTCTTATCTTCTTGAATGTGTTCACTTCTTATTCTATAAAATGTATTTTAATATACGTGACAGTATTATGCACATTGTACTTATAATCCTGCCATTGATGAAAGTTTCTGATGATGTACTGTCTGTATATTACCATGATCTTATTACATTATAATTCTTCTTTTTGTACAGTGTCAAGTGATTATTTTGGTAAACGCAGCATTCATAAGTAGTATCTCCATTTGTTCATTACATTTTTCATTAATGTTCTTATCAGTCTAAAAATTGATTTACTTTTGAGAACAATGAATGTTACAGATAAATTATGAAAATAGTTTTGCATAATTAAAGTGTATATAATTTCAAATTCAACGAAAAACGGAGTAACGTTGAAATAAACCAGCTACTTGGGAAATTTTCATGAATGTATACGAATTTATTTAAATTGCTTTTAAGTGTTGGTTCATATTAGCTTATCAAAACAAGGAAAGTGGTTTCTTAACGTCGGTACTTTCCAATTTTCGCGATGACGACGCCCCCGAGGGCTTAATTTGCCACTCAAGAAATTTTAGAGACAGAATTCACTCTCTGGATCTCTAGTACATACTTCCCAGCTGAAATATTCAAGACTGATATATAAGTTAAAACGTGTCCACATGTTGAAACTCTGGAATATAAAAATTGGCTGGGTCAAACTTTTCCGGGATACCGGGTGAAGGATAAGGGTACAAGGAAAAGCAGAAAAAAAATGAATAATTATGAAATCAATTTTCGTAAGATTTTTATTATTAAATTTTAGAAAAATGTAGAAAACTGTTTATTCGTTTTAAAGTGACGTATCTTAAAACCAAAAAGGGAAAGATGCAATCGAGTGAACCTTCACGTGCAATACTGTGATAGATTTTATGAGTATTCTTTCAATTCGTTGCTCAGAGAAGTATAATGCTTTATCTTCCAAGCGCCTTTTACGAGGAACATAAACTTCAAGTGACGTTCTTCGGCGATAACACACAGAGATGATTACTTATGCCCTTTGCTTTTGTACATCCCTTATGACTTTACGCTGAAATAAAATGCAGGAAACGTAGTTGTATTCTCTTGGTACCCGTATTGCAGTATGTAAAAATTGATCTTGTCAATATTAGACATCTACCTGGTATTTTTTTGGTTCTTTTCTTTGCATTGACACTAGATTTTGCGATATGACATTTTTTCCTAGTCGTCCCATCTCATAAATCGGAGTCGCTAGTATCTGACCAAATTTTCAATATTTAAAAGTTTGCGAAAAGTCTAAAAAAATTCAGGCACGCTCTTCAAACCTTCTACCTTGAGATTGTACTGAAAAAAAATTGAAGATTTACACTCTGACTGCAAATATGTGGAGTGACATTCGTAAAATTCGCTGTAGCTCCAATGACTCCCTTTTTATCAAATGAGGGTTAATATTTTGAACCCAGCTTCTGAAAAAAAAAATTGCCCAAATAAATTTTGCAAAAAAGATTGTCAACTTGATAACGCATGTACATGCTTAACAGGATGCCGGAGATAACTGGAACAAGCGAAAATAAATTCCTTTTTAATTAATTTGCAAAATCTTGCGGAACAACGATCTCAAAATCTCATGTCACTGAAGGAGATTCTATGCAATCTCGAGAGCCACCTAAACTATTCGGGACGTCAGAAGTTTCAGAAACGTGAAATTAATTTTCGGATTAAATTCCACAAAGACTGACTTTTTTGTTGTTTTTTGTATGCGAAATAAGTTTTTTTTTTAATTAGAGAAACAGTATACATGGAACGTAAAAAAGTACATACACATTTATTCTTGAAAGAGTTTCTACGTTTTTATTACCATGCCTTGCTTCAATTAATCCTTGTACCATTTGCTGTACTTGCAATTCTTGGTTACAGCATTCAAGCGATGTAATGTAATCAACTCACAAATTAACGATAGTTATTCGAGAGAACAAGCTATATAAAATGTAGTCAGTTTCATCAAAATATTCAAAATCAACCAATCTTCGATCAAGAAATATTTTCATACGGTACATCAAGAGTAAATATTTGTTGCGTCAATATTGGCAGGTTTGCTACGGTATTACTTTATGGAGGCTGACTTTGTTGGGCCACCCCTTAGACATGAATGTCTCTGTGGTTAATATTTTTATTTATTAAACCAGCGTTGACTCTATTTCTTGAACTAGATTTTTTTTATTGAGTTAGCTCTCAACTTCGCATACAAATTTTAGAAAAATATAAATAAAATATGAAAATTATTATAAAAGGGGAAAAGCAATCGCGATGTGATGAAGGTTCATGAAATTCTGATCTAATGGATGTGACCTACCAATTAATGGTAATGCAGGATATTAACCGTTAGTTACCTTTGACCATAAGGTACGAGTGGTCAAGTTACGTGATCGTGGTTCCTTTTAAGAGAATAAAAACAGAATAGGTATTTATACAAAAGAAAGAAAGAAAAAGGAAAAAGCTAGCCGTTCGCTATTTCGGATAAAGCGTTCGTATTTTAAGCACAACCCTTGGCTGGGATTCCCTGAGGAAACGACTGCTATTACACAAGGTGGTAACCACCCTCCCGCATCCTCTACCTGTTCCTACTATATTTCGATCCTTTCTTTTTGCACCAACTGGATGTAGGTATATCTCAAAGTTTTGCCACCAGAGGAAAGTTTTCCCTTGATTTTCAAATTGACATTCCGATAGGTATTTCCTCCACAATAAATATGTGCTATTCGAAAGTTTGCTTGCTTGTCTCACTTTGAAGTTTAAAGAAATAGTGACACGCGGAATGAACAATACGAAAGAAGCAGAAGAATGGAGAAAATTTTATGGAAAGACAGATTTAGAATGTTCAACTTTATATATTTACGAAATAGAATCTTATTATAAAAAAGGTGTCACGATTTATCTCACAATAGTGAAGCCCGAAAGTTGATTCTAAAATCGAATTTTTGGCCCTTCCCTCAAAAATGGAGTTTCAAATAGATTTTTCTGAGGAAAAAATCGTGTTTTATGCTGAAATTCTGGAATGTTTACAATGAAAATGGATTCCTCGAGAAAAAATACATCGGATAAAGGTCTCCCGAAAATTCCCAAAAATCGATTTTAAAAATTGATTTTTTCGGCGAAAAGTTGACTGATCTTCGCTGGAAATCCCGAATGTTTCGCAAGGGGTATTTGTGTGACGTTAAAGCTTAAACGATCAATATAAGTTTAGTATTTATTTGTGGGTAAAGATAAAACTTACGTGTGTAGACTGAAGAGTTTTGAGAACGACCTATAAAAAACTAGTTTGATTTAATGGGTCCCCAGATAAATTAACCGAGCTCCTCATTAATTTTACTAGAATTTATGGTATCACTTGGCACGATTCATTTTCTACCCTTAAGTTTGCTTGGCTACAGTAAATATAGCTGTAGCTTTTTCTTCAGAGTACCACTTTTATTTTGTACACAACATTTGTCCCACTAATTTTTCACTATTTTTGTTAGATTACCTTTCGTTATTAGAAACGAGTTATTAAAAAATATTACATATGTATTATTAAAACAATAACAATTTTTTTTAGGAATTTTCCTTTGTTTAAAAAAATTTTGAGACCAGTAACGCGGCGAAAGAACGAGTATTGATACTACCAACAATGTATAAATTTACGGTTATACAATTTATTGTATTGCTGTGAGACGTGAAACTGAATGGTAATCCTACAACTTTTTTTGAGTTTATACATGATATAAATATTTACACAAGACTGGAGAGAACGTTTGTTCTGCAAATTAGGAAATTTTAATTCTGCTGCTTGTACAATCTTTTGAAAAGAAGAAAGTCCTCAACTTCACCCTTAAAAAAACACCGTGTGCAATATTCATGAAAACACTCGAAAAAGGAATAGTTTTGTTGAACAAAATACGAAATTATCATAAAAACATACTGTAACCCTTTCTACTGTTTTACTTTTTTGGGCGAAACATGCATGCTTAGAGCGGTTCAAAAAATTAAACTATAGATATTTCGTGTACCTAAGGAATGGCAGTAACGTATAAGAGAGAAAATGCATGAGAGCTTTATCGATTTCCGGTTATCATTAAACGTGACATGATTCAAAGGCTTTTTTTAGAAATAAATGGGTTAGTGGTACGTTATACACACACACACTCAAATTTATGTATGAAAAATTTACGAAAATCTTTTATTTCCTCCAAACGTATGAAAATTCCTTTATCTTGTTCTTCTTTCAAAGCCTCCACATATAAATACTTTACTTACGGATGATGAAGAAAATTGTTTTTTCTTTAAAAAGTCAGACAAGACTTCGTAAAATAGGAGAAAGGATGAGAAGAAGAGGGAATATAGTGGAAGATTGTGCTCTAAATTATGAAAGCAAATGGATTTTTAAACCTTTGTAGGAAGTTCGCATAAGGATGCAATGCAGGTATTTGCCTTCAAAATAACCAGAGTTCTTGGCAAAATTTGTATGTAGAAATTCAGATATTCTCTCGTTTTTCGAACAATTCAGCGACGTGAGAAAACAAATTTTTTGTTATATACCATATCGAGAATTGTAATTTTTAGTTCTCCATGTTCAAATAAGTTATTCAAAAATTGTAATCAAATTATGCGACTGTAATGCAATTAACGAAAATAAAAGTTACCCCCTTATAGTGATTAGCAAATTAACAATAAGAGAAGTATTAGTGAAGAAAAATATTTTCCTGTGTTACTGAATTTTATATTTGTACTCTTTAACAGACTGCATGTTGCACAATATGTAACAAAGCTTTTCCAATCGATATAAATAAAATTTCGCTGAGAATTCAATTCAACGTTATGTAACAATAAACATCATTCAAACGGTATTAATAATTCCAGAAACCTTAACGATTATAACTTTGGTATTTTAGAGCTTTTTCCAATACCCAAAAATGAAGAGCCAACCTTCCCTGAAAGTACAGATTAAAATACATACAAAACTTTTGTATCTCTTTTTTGATATTTGATTATTTATACTTTATTTTTGAAATTCGTCATAAAATGTTTTGCGAGAATCAATACAACTGTAAAATGAAAATCTCTGAAAGGTTTTTATGGAAATGGAAGTAAATGTAGTTACAGTGTACCTCAATCATGTTTCGCAGAAAATTTCAGAATAGAACCGGAGATTGGCAGGAAGTCTAAGATCCGACGGTAGACTTTGAAAAATGAAATTAAATATAAAAGTCATTTTAAAGGTTTTACCGCAGTATTTGAGAAAACGTGAACATTTCTTGATAGAACGGTAAATCGAGAGAGATAGAACTACTTTCAATGCAGTTCTGAAAAGAGAAAATTTTAATGCAATTAAAAAGTTTCCCCAATAGTGTTAATCATTTTATTAAATTATAATAATTGTTTAAAGATTAAAGTCGTTATAATATGTAACATTTATTATGTCCAGTGATAAGTGGGATTTTATACCCGATTCACCATACAAATATTTATGAAACGGCTAAGGTCCACCCTAGGGTGCACATTAGAAATTATTGTTTATTGCTATTTTATATTGGTATGTTTGGAAATAAACATCCATAACATGAAATTCCAATGCTCTATCAACAGTTTAATAACTACTTATACTAATTTATGTGTTGTTGTAATATTTTATGAATCAGCGGTTTTCCCCTCCCGTATTTCATGCCTCGGAATTGTATCCACCCTTATCCTCGAAGAAACTTAACCAGGATAATAGCACGTGTATCGATAAACGATCCTCAATGATAGAAATATTATACAGCCGAACTATGAAATATTTATGAACACGTAACAAATTATATTGCCTTATTCCGAAGCTTGGAGTTTGCCGTTGCCCTATTCTCAAGCTTGAAGAAGCTTCTGGAACGATTACTCAACTGAAGATTTTATTATAAAAAAATAAATTTCCATGCTTTCTTTTATTGAAAATCAATACAGACATGATTTATTCCTGTATTTAATTCTAGGCAAGTGGTAGGTGCTAGAAGCAATAAGAGTAGATGCTCAGCTTGCAGCTGGAAAATACTATATAAAGTCAGATTTCCTTTCTGGTTATTTATTTTTTGAAATTTACAAAAAAAAAGAATAGTAACAGTTGGGCCTAAGAAAAGTAAGAGAAAGTTTACGTAAGGGCTGGCTTTTTTCTTTGCTACTTTATTAAGTAACATTTTCGACATCCGAAAGACGTTGTATTGAAATGCTAACCGCAAATCAATACTGTTTCTCTCACAACCCTAAAAGCCATATTGATAACAAGCGTGGCGGTGTAGCATTTTCCAGGCTCGGTTTTCTGGTACATAAATTGGATTTCGTTCTGCAGGCTTGATTCATTCTTTCATTCGATATAAATGATAAAATATATATTTTTCAAATTTAAATGTTTCACGTCTCATCTGCTACCAGGTAATTAGGGACAGAAAATATCTTTTTATGAATAATTATATTTTTTAATTGCAACTGCTCAAATGTGAGTGAAATTAAAATTGACCTTAGCTATCGTGACGTTTTTGCCTATCAATAATTCCATATGATTTCAATTAATACTGTAAAAAATTTTTCCTTTGTCTCGGCTTTCTATAAGTGATTTTAAGATAGCTCGTTGCTTTTCAAAATTTCAATACAAATTCTTTCATGTTTTTTTTCAAACATCGGACGATAAAAAAGCATAAAGATTAAAAATTTCGCATTAATTTTAACTGTAGAGAGTCTGAGATGTCATGATGGCAGTTTTAAAAAAAAGTCTTGTTGTCTGGATTGTTTTATTGAACTGGAGCTCTTTTTACGCTTTCTGGCAAGCGTCGTGCTGATCGATCGATCCTGTCGTCCGTCTCGAGTGTTTCTTTGCTGACCTATATTTATTTATGTTGATTGCCCCTAAATGTTTCTTTTTTGGCGTCTGCCCGAACGACCACGGAGCACTCTGCTTCCCCTATTCTTATCCATATTTTTATGCACTTTCTCGCTATAAAAATAAGTCCAATTCAGCATCCGACACTTGTATTCGCACGTCACGATCAATCCAACATCAAAACTCAATGGGTTCCATAAGGGAAAAGGGTGTCCCGTTAATCCCGACCAATCAATCGAGACCCTATTCGAACGAAGGGTCTAGCGTCACGTTTGGGAATCTACATTCGATAAAAATAGGGCTCCCTGTCGCCTTCTGCAAACAGCTATAACTTCGTGAACTTCGAGAATTCAGGGATAAGACTTTGCACATATATTTTTAGAACTATATTCTTCCAGAATATACAACCAAAAATTTTATAAATCACAAATGCTTCTTTACTGCTCCAGAATGACGAAAAAACTACGAATGCAGGATTGCTGTTCAGTATAAAAATTGTTTATTAAAGCTGTAATAATTACTGTTTACTGAAAGTATTCAAATTGTTAATAATATTATTATTTTGTGCAAAATAATCTCAATTTTGAGACTAAAATTGCTGAAATAACAAAAAATGGGTATTTTAAAAATTTTCTACATTTTTGTTACACATCAACGCAAAATTATTTCATGAAATTAATGATACCTTTCCTCCTCGTGACAGTCGGAAAACGTAACTCTAACTTTCAGCATTCGCATTCACCACTTTTGTCAACATTCCTATAATTCAGTCTCTGTCAAGCCCTTTCATGAAAAGCACCCTATTCTTATCACTCTTTTTCTTTCCTCTCTTCTCTTGACTGAAATGCTCTACGCGACTCTTGAACAAAACGAAATCTACCCTATTGCATAACGTCCAAAATAAAAATGCAAATTTTAGACTTTTAGTAAAAGGACACTTTAACTTCTAGCAAAATCTTGCAAGGCTATTTAGTGATGTGCAATTTCTTCTCTTTGGTAGAATTGCATTTTTTATTAGGAAAAAAAAATTAGAAAAAATAAAAAACGAGTAAAATTGCAACAAATTTCTATTTTTATTTCTCTAATTGGTTCCAATAGTTGTGTAATGGCACCTAGTTTCTTGTATAACATGACAAAAACTATTAACAGTATTTTTTCTGCTCCGTTCAGTTTTTCTTCAGAAAGTTTTAATGAAATCTTGATATGAATTTTCTTTGGAAACATTTCAGAGGGAATGTGAAACTTGTTACTCAATTTCAGTATGTGGTATTGAGTGTTTACATAGCAGCTAAGCGTATTATTAATACTAAATGCGTTTACACATAGTAGTATACTATAGACAGACAACATTGAATTTCCATGAAAGCTACGACGTGATTTATGTTCACGTGTACCTAATTTTGTAAGCGAGGAAACTATATGCGGTGGAGCAGAATCAGATTTTGCATAAATAATGATTGATCGTAGGTATGCACAACTGAATCGTGTTGCTCCATTATTTCAAGCAATTGCGATTGGGATGCTCATCGATTCTTTATAGGTACATTATGCTCATGTTCATACAATAGCAAGTGTACCATACTGTAATCTTAAAAATGCTTTTCTGACAATCGTGTTGCACCTCGACTGTCAACGAAAGTACCTCTTTTTGGACCATAACACTAATTTTTTGGTATTGGTCCTGTAGATCTACCTCCTTCCATTTTTGTAAATTTCATTTTTATCCCATTTTAAAGGGAGGACCAAGGTACGCCCAAAAAAAAATCGACTTTTGGAAACTTTTTTTGGGAACTTTTGGGAGACCCTTATCCGATGTATTTTTCTCCGAGGACTACATTTTCATTGTCAAAATTCCAGATTTCTTACGGGAACCACGATTGTCCAACTTGTCCAACCTCATTTTTGAAACTTTAATTTTTCTAATATTGCGATGTAAAAATTCGCAATATCTTGTGAACAGAAAAAGTAAAATAAATATTACGAGTATTCTCAACACGAAAAATGCGAGTACAAATGAATTACACAGAGCCGTGCAGCTGGGGTTTACGCTAGGCAGTTAAACAACGAGAGATAAATAGATAAGGATCATAAAATTTCACTCATCTCGCAGGTGGCCAGTAGCATGAAGCTACGTATTTTCCCTTACCCCCATTGAAATTATCCACGAGGGATTACTCGGAAAATGTAATATTCTCTTAAGCTTTTTCCCCTATACAGATACACAATAATTTGTACTTTAAAATCATGAATCAAATTTTTTTTGCGATTGGAAAATAACAATTCGAAACACTTGATGTCGATGATGAGTATATAACGTTAGATATTATTTCACAAGATGTATATATACGCTCACATATGTGCCCGATAATTTTACAATCGTGCAAATACTTCCTGTGCTCATAAATGGTATTTTTATAGACCTGGAAAGATCACTTGTTCATACAGTCGTCGAATGATCAGATGAGGGAAGATATGACGACATAACCGATCATATCGGCCTCTAAAAGCAACATCACATGAATTTTTTATTGCAGTACAAGAACCATTTGTACCGGTTGTGCGAGCAATAAATTTTATTTGGACTATCAACCCCTTCAGACGAGTACCATCTTTTTGCTATTGAATAACCAAAGACGAATTAAAATTTTTTTTCTCACGATTTCGTGGTTATCGGAAGCAAATCCGTAGATGGAATATTTTCACAGACTTTGCTATTTTCTTCAGCATAATCTTCCTATTCACATAGAATGTTTGAGTAGTTCTCGGCCGGCTGCGTATACATGTTACGTTTAAACCAACAAGGCTAATTAGCTTGTGGCGCGCATTTCCCTGTGGAAACAGGAGAATAAAAATTGCACGCTAAAATTTGTCACTAATACGCTTATGCAAAAGGAGGAGAGCAAGAAAATGCCTCGTTTATAAAGAAGCTTACTAGGTAAAACTAAAAAATATTAATTTCCGCCTGTGAAAGTATGTTTCAAATATATATACAGAATGAAAGGAAGACTTTCATAATTATTACTACCGCTCAAATTTCGTAATTATTCACGTACTCGTTGGTTTTACATGCATTAGAAATTATATCATCCCTCAGTTTTATTTCACTTTCTGGAACGTTACAGATGGAAACTTTAACATATACACCTCATGATACCAATCCCCAAAGCGTGGACAATCTAAATTCCAAAACTCTCGTAAATCCGCGATATCTCTTTTACTGAAAAGTTGCTTGGAAATTTATTGCCATCTATGTTTTCTTTTACCGCTGAAATCATTCTCCATTACACTTTTATCGTTGGGATACAAAAATACCTAGCTCCGAGACAACAGTTTGATCTTATCCTGTTTTTCCCTTATTCTTACCACTTTCGTTTCACTCTGCTTTGAGATGCGATAGTGGTTAAATTATAGTAAAATAATGACACCCCTTTTGCTAGAGCTATTACCTCCTTTTTTTTGAATTTTCCAGTTTTTTTTATCAGATTTAGGCGACGTAAGAGTTGCCTCCGTCGGACATTTATTTAATTCCGGAAAAGTTCGCCTTCGCTGTGCTGGAACTTCCTAGAGAACGAGTAAGCTAGTGTCGAGGATTTTTTTTTTATAAAATATATTAAAATTGATTCAGAAATCAAATAGATTTATTATTATTTATTTATAGAATTTTCTGGTTGCAAAATGATTGCTGAAGTACGATATTAATAATTTTGTAACGCTTCAGCTTGAATTTTAGGCCATCGTCATACACCCGTTTGAAAATAATTTTCAGGAAGTAATAAATTAATGTTGGGAAATAAATAATTTACAATCGTAGCAAAAATATTTTTTTCTTCGTATACGTCTCCTCAACGAAATCACTTCCAACCGAAAAATAATTTCTAAAACCGTCTAATTTTTTTACTGGAGATTTCACTACAAGATTATCTGATCTAGGTTCCGTTAAATTTCTGAAATATATACACAGGCACAAAAATGAAACGCTACCTGAGATAAGAGCTGGGAGGTCGAGAGAACTTTAACTGCAAAGTTGAAATGACACAAGCTACTCAGTTCCAAGCATTAAGCGACCCTTTTATTAAAATTAACATGACTTCTTCGTCGTTGCTTCGAATTTTCTTCGCAATTTACCACATGATGCAAAAATGTTAAGAGATATTAAAATGATACCATAGTGGTTTCTCATGTCGTTGAGGATAGTTTTAAATCCGAACATGTTCAACTTATTACATGTTCAATCTACGTCCCATGAAAATTTTGAATCTGGTGTTAAAATGTGCTCACAAAATATTACGAAAACATACAGTTGTAGATATACTATTTTAAAGAAGCAAAAGTGAATCTGAACATTTTATGTAAATGTGGTAAAAAAAAAACTGTTGGTTTTTTTAAAAATATTTCCTAGCCATTGCGGTTTGAACCTTCGATCCTCATTTTTATATGTTCGGAAGGCACCCTTTACGACTTCCTATCGTGTAATTTCGGAGGGGTCCATACAATTCATAACATATACCCCCTGTCGAAGAGGGAATAAAAAATGTAATGTATACACTGCTGTCGCTTGATTCTGTTCCGATATTAAATGTCCAGCCGAAGTTTTTCTCATAAAGTTATCCAACCATACATGTAAAGGGATGGTAATAAAATTTTCAATATAGCTAGAATATGGAAGAATAGACGTACCGAAGGGTCTTCTCATTTTCATACAGCATAGTGAATGTATAAATACTGAAGACAGTGGTTCTTCGTAATGTATCTCCCCGTAAGGTTCTTAAACCGAATTTCTATATGCAAGCATGCATAATTTAACTTTGAAGATAAAGGGAAACGTTTGCACGATTTTACATAAATGTATACAAATTTAGTATGCCAGATAAGAACTGCTCTTCGTGTGTTGATTCCTTTGAATATTTCCAACACATCCAAACAGAAGATGCGAAGCATCGTATAGAAGCTACAGAAAATTTCGTGTTTCTTAAATAAAATAAAAGTAGTCAATAACAAGAAAACTTAATAATAGAATAAAATAAAATAGACAAAAAAATATACAAAACCACAGAAACTTGTACTTATTATGAAAGGTTGATAAAATAATGTAAAAAAGTCTAGTTTATTGGAAAAGTCTCTACTGATGAAGTAGATAGCCCACGATCGGACATTTTCTTTTATGTTTCCTGTGTAATAAAAAGTTTGAATTTTAGGAATAGTTCTCAACATGAAATAAGACAATAACCAGACATAATAACGTATATACATGTACACATACATAGAAGATAATTAATTAATCGCGTGTGAAAACGTTACAATAATCCTCCTTATATTATAGTATTCTGTCACGTTATACACGTTGCAAGACGAAGATGATATGATGCCTACGGGGAGTTCGTAAGTTGCTACGCGATCAATATTTCTCTATAGGTACCTACATGTTGTGGGACTAAACGAGCTGTAACCAACAGGTGAAGCGACGACGAAGATTTTCTTCTCTCTTGCTCCCATTCGAGGTACACGTACGAGACTAAGGAAAGAGTAGAAAATTACCCTCCGGCTGGCAGCTTGAAATGTAACCCCCGTCTATCATCTTTAAATGTAGGGGAAAAGGCAGATAGTGAGAAAACGTCTCTTAATGCAACGTGCATTTTATAATCTTGAGGAACTTTCATGCGATACAATCCCATCTCAGGATGATAAGTCACAAATCGTGAATATATTTCTTCAAGTTTCCATTAAGCGTAATATTTATTCTTTTGTGTATTCGTAGGTTCATCTCGTAACTAAGGGGAGATAAAAAGTTCAATAAATAAAAGATGCGAGTTACTTTCCAAGATACATCGCTACGATACGTCACTATCTCAAATTCATTTTTTGTTTTCATCATTTTCCCATTTTCCCATGACATGTCCTGCTTTTTGGGATGTCCTGCGCTGTCCTGGATGGTTTTTAAGTAGCGTTTTGGGTTTTTGCCCTTTTTCCGCCTCCTTTTTTTAAACCAAAATGCATTTCCTGGTGTTTCCACGAAATTTCAAATACTGGTTTTCAAAATTTGGCGACGACAACCCCAGTTTAGGTGAACACCCATGTAAGAAAATTATAGGTACTATGCAGAGATCGTAAGGAGCCAAATATTGCAAATTAAAATACTTCCACTGAAATCTACTACCTTCCACTCCAAAGATACTTCTGCTCCAATAAATTTCAATTTTTATAAATTTTGAGCGTTATTTCCAATCGTTCCACGTTTATTTCGTTTTGCTGAAATATACATCGCTATGCAGGTTCATAAATTGTAGCACATTTTTCATATGTAACAGCCATATTCAAGTTGCCATGAAAAACAAAGAGGAGACGTACTGATTCCACGGATAGTACGACCCCGACGGCCTATACTTTAGGTGAAACTGCATGCTATTCGAATTTCGCGATGCAAAAATAAATGTTCTCCAAGCTATGGAATATGTGTTGAAATTTCCCTCTTTTTTATTTTCTCATTTTACAATGCATCTTTTCGTTTATTCGTATCCCAATGTTATATCCCTTGCATTTACGGATTTTCGTAGTATGCGTGTGGCTATCTATTTCGTAAAGTGTATCTAAAAATGCAATCTACTTTGAATCCATATTTTCGTCGGGTTTTATAACAATAAAAGATATATGTCTTCATGAAAATTTGTTATATACGGTACCATTTTTATTCAGAATTGTTAAAATTATTTTACTATTTTCAGTTCACTCGCTTACTCGGTGCGACTGCAATTTTTATGCCTTCATTGCCAATATAGACGAAACCTTTAATAATAGTTCACCAAATGTCTTTCCACATCATCTGTATATAACAGTAATGATAAGATATTAAAATAATTTTTTTTTAATTAATACGAAACATTCAATACTAATTTTGGTAATTTATATAAATTGCATAAGATATGTATAAATCATGTTTGGAATTTTGCAGTTCTTTATTGAAAATTTATAGTTTCTAATTTGAAAAATCTACACATTTTTTAAATCTTTTTTACACAAAGGATTTATTTACTAGGAAATCATTATATTTCTTTATTATTACCTTGCCGCAGTTTTTGAAAATTAAATTACAAAACTCTCCAATGGATTCAAAGCAATCTAAAATGCAAAATAAAAATGATTTACACAAATTTGTAAAATTTGTTATGACGCTACTTAAGCAAACATTAATATTCACAACTGCATTTTATATTTTCTACAATCACTATTTCCGTTTTTGCATAATTAATATTACTGGCTGGAGTGGCAGTAAAATTGTAACACTAAGCACGACTTCATCCTCTTACGTAGCTTTATAGTATCATGTTATAAAAAAAAACCCTTAGAAAAATATACGACGGTTTATTGTACCATTTATTTTAGCATAACCTGAAATTGACTACAACTCGATTGTTTCTTCTTTTTAAGACATTTTTATACACGTTTGTGTAATAATAGTTTTAATACTTTTAAGCTTGTAAAGGTTCATTTAATAGAAATAGGATTTAATAGTAATATTATTTCTATAAAATATTTTTGACGCAAAAGCAAACCACAGTTGCGTTGAATTATAAAAATGAAAGAAAAATATGGAAAAATGTGGAATGTAGAAAATATAAAAATACAAAAAATAAAATTTAGAAATTACGTCAAGTTATAAATAAATATACCTGTGGAAAATCTTTTAAAAAAACCTTTATTGATTAGAAAAGACCGAAAAAGGGCGTAAAAAAGTGCTCTCTACACTGGAGCACCCCCTTAAATGATTAAAAATTCTTCCATAACACTTGAGTCTTTAATGGAGCATATTTCAGATCCGTAACGAAAGAGAATGAAAAGAAGAATTACTATTAATTAGACGACCTTCTTGTTAAGATGAAAAGAAGCTTAAAATGGTTCATTTGCTAGAGAAATTCATTCGTTGAAACTGTTGAGCCGTTAGAACTTTCCAATAATAATAATTTTAATCTTTGGCGTTAAAAAATGATTATTGGAGATTATAATTGAAAGTGCAAAAATATGTGACATTATTCATTTTTTCTAATTAAATCAATCATGTCCCTTTTTCCGTAGTATTAATTAATTTTCTTTTCTTTTCTTTTGTTGTACATTTTTCTTTTTTTGAATACATGCAATGCTTCATTCTTTGGGGTGTTATCAATAGTCTTTAAAAGCTTTCAAGCTTTGGAAAAAAATCGTTTATATTACTTTCACAAAAGAGTTGTATGTGTGGGGTAGCACGAATTCTATAAACTTCACTTAAATGTGAAAAGCTTTTTGAAAAGTACCATTTCAATAATAATAGAAAAACCTTCGAGGTATTTTGAACATATTTTAGCACTCATATCGCCTTGCTTGATATTCGTTGAAAAAAAAAAAAAGTAACATTTTCAAGATGGAAATTCTATTTTGGGATACCATAATTAAATTACTCTCATTATAAAAAATATAAGCCTAAGGTAGATCGATAAAGCTCCATTTATTTTGCGCTTAAAGAAATAATTACCAGTGCGTGCCCTTTTGATACAAGCTTCGCCTCGGAAGAGTACAAAATTCTTACTCATTTAAAATGATATCCAAACATCTACTTTTATCATCGATTGCTTAATAATTTCTTTGAGAACCTAGCAAATACAGTACCCCTTCCGATCACGTAAGGCAAAGGAAATGGCTTCCGTTTCATAATATCCGACTTTAATTATTACTGAAATAACCAGCAACATAGGATGGGTAATGATCAATAGACTTATTCTCGTACAAATAAAAATTCCTTCTATATCATCGCTGCTGAGCATTAATTGAGATCATTATTGTCGTTTTTAATTTGTTCGCTATTAATGATTGCATGTTCCTTTGAAGCAAATACGTCTCCGGATAATTAAAACGACGTGTGATGAATGTATTGATTTCGAATCCCTTTATACCTGCCATTTGAAATTACTTATTAATTCCCAAGTCTCACTAATTCCCTTGCAGATCAATGTTTCTACTTAATCGTAACAGAATGGTTGATTTTATCGGGTGACATGGTGGTTATTAGAATTGCGAGTTTATCGGCATACCCTTGAATGCGAATGCCATCTCGGTTTGGATGTCTAATGATTTCTTTAATGACCAGGCACCATAGCAAGGGTGAGATAAGTCCCCCATGTGGGCATCTTCGCTTCATTATTACTTTCATTGTCTCGTCTCCCCTATTGATTATTAATTATCTCGTGGATAGCGTTTTTCTCATCCATATTGTGGAGGTAGCATCGATTCGATGCTGTTCCGCAGCTCAGTTTATGGGTACTATTAAGGTGCAACTGAATTGTCCAAAAAAGGCCCGTCGATTTTTGTCCTATTTTTTTTTTGACACTAATTTGTTTAAACCGGCGTCCAGGAGTTTTCTTTAAAAAAATACTCAGAGGTAATTTTGCCATTTGCTATTTTGGCATTTTTCTAGGGGTTTGCTCGAGGTTTACTATTTAAACTTTAGCAAAAATACCTACAAGTATTTTTGCCAGCAAAAGCTATACACGGCTGTTCCAAGATATTGACGGTCTCGTATACATACAATATCAATATTCATGCCCATAAAATCGATGTTAAGACTTCAACTTTATGAAGACGTTTATGTACCTCCACATCCTTCTTCCTTTATGACCAATTCAGTTGTAAAAAATTTGGAGAGGAGAGACTAAGTATTCTCATGAAATTAATTGCGTTAACCTCTCTATGTGCAGTTTTATAAGAGAACTTTATAGCAGTTGTTGTTACGAGTTTCACTAGCTAAATTTTGTTATTTTTACGTTTCTCACAAAGCTCGGACATTTCCCGTAAATAAAAACGGACGCTACTGAATTCAAATTTCCTGTAGTAACTGTTGACAACAAATTACTCATTTCAATAAAAAAAAAGTGGTAAAAGCTCAAACAAATGTTTTAGACTGGAACAGTCGCTCCATGGTCAAGCATAATACTCTCGCGTAAAAAGCAGAAAACCTTTGCAAGACATCGTACAACTCCAGAAACGGTTGAATTACTGAAATGCTAAATTATCCTGTACCTGGTGGATTTACCTCGTGAAATTTAAACTCCCATGCTGTGGATGAAGGAATTAAAAATAGTGTTTCATTTTCAAGCATCAATTGTAATGGCAAGCCTTCTCTTTTTTATCCACATGAAATTTTGAAAAATATGTTACCGATGGTAATATTTCGTAAATGAAAAATGTTGAGTTACACGAAATTCCGAGTAAATGTGGCCATATCAGTGATATAAAGATTTTCGCTCCAGGGTTATAGCAGCTTTCTTCCACTATTGATACACCCAATTTTCCTGCGCATTCCTTAGCGTAATGGAAATTGTAATCAATAAAACATCTACACACACAGGTATTTATTCCCTCCTCCCTGGCTCTGTCTCTCTTTTTGACTCTCTCCCTCTCTTTCTCTCTCTCTCTCTCTCTCTCTCTCTCTCTCTGTCATCGTGATTCTTCAAATATTTTACGTTTTTGAAAAAATAGTTTAGTAATTTAGCTCACATTTTTCATTCCAATCGTTTTCTTCTTCGTGAAAGAATTTCGTAAATTACTTGATGTTAAGTTATCGTACTTCCAACTGTCACTATATTTCTTTGAGAGAAACACCTATTAATAAAGACAAAGTTTAGTAGATTTAGAATCGAAATAAAACTCGAAGCAATTAACGTCAAAGACTATAGCGCTGTAAAATCTCTGAATTTCAGATATCATTTGTGTCTTAAAAATAAACTAATATATAATAAATTTATTGTTGTTTGAAAAAATTACGGATGAAAAGAAATCGCTAAAAGAAAATAGCAGTTATTTTAATTCTTTTGTTAGAAAGGTTCAAGAAATTCTGTATTGTATAAGAGTACACATATTGTGTCCGCTTTGATCCTCTGCATGGGTCGGTGAAACAGCAGGATCCGTGATCATGCCTGTTACGTTGGTGGCTATCAAACATCCTCAATCATTAGCCTAGTTAACAATCGTTAAAGGTGTTGACTAGGTTAAGCATTGATCCAGCATTTACATCAATTGTGATGTAGTTAACGATACCGATTCAGAAATGTTGAAAAATATTATAGTGAAGATTCCGATCAATAGCTATGAAGATTCTTTATAAATGTAGACGAAATTGCAATTTGGATTTTCATCGAACAGTCTGGACCCTGGTGAACATTCACACTTTGTTTGAAAAATTGTTTTCCTGAATGGATAAATATATAACTGTAAAAAAATTGTAAAAGTTCTATAAAAAAATGACCAGAGAAATTGTTCGCGATATAAAAGTTATAATAATCATTAACAAAATTTGCAATTGCTTCCTAAATTATTGCCATACCGAAAATTTTTGTTCAAATGTCAAAGCTTTAAATCTTGTCTAACAGACACGTTTAACATGGAAATTATACAATGTATAAAATGTACGTCAAAAACAATTAACCATTTTTACAGTTTATGTGTTATTATAAATTAATGATATGAACGAATACATATTAAGATGCATAAATCGTACGTTTTCCATATTTACCGATTTTGCGTAATTTTGGAAGTTTAAACACAAAAACACACAAATTATAAAAGTCAAAGACTGTTGAAAGCTCAACTTTCGAGTACCGAGCATTTGCATACATGACAACTTAAACGACTCCCGTCTGATTTTAGAAGGGGTCTCTACTTCCATGTCAGAAGGCTTAAACCTTTTTAAAGGGAATTCCAATAAATCGGGAAAATCCAAAATTGTAATGACAGATTTCGTGACTTAATGACAATGATCGGCTCGGGGATGGGTTGACGTCGTTGTGATTGTCCCATAATCACTTTGAACCGGAAGCTGCTTATTTAGCCAGTCGAATGATGACGCTTTAACGCATAACTCAAGCCAGGTCACTAACAACGCAGCGGCTAGTAGTTGTACCATACCGTTCTCGTCACTAATTCTCAGCGATACGAAGTACACGCAGTGTCTACTATTACTTAAGGGGAAATTTCAAATATTTGCCGATAAGTCAGTTGCGCGACATAATTCACATTAAAATAAATTTCCTCAATCTGCAGATTAAAAAATCCGTGGCAGGATGACCGTATAACAACATAACGCAATTTTGAGACAATCCATTTAGTAAAAACGGCGTAAAATGCCACAGTCACGTGAAAAAATTGTTAACCAATCACGCCCGTGTCACATGACCCTTTGAAATATCCCCTTAACGCTATCGCTATCAAGCGATCTTGGTTACACAGAAAGTAACTCGAAGACACTCTTGCTACTGATACCGTCTTTGTTTTACATCCTTCCCTATTCTTGTCGCCTTCCAATAAATTGATTGAAATCATCATCGTAGTTTGACGCCAAATTTCAACGCCTGCAAGAACTCTGCTTCGCAAGCTCCCGTTAGAATTCCTTCGGTACTCTCTGCTATCAGTGAACGAGCAGGAAGTTGTCGTTGGGAGGAATACACTAATTAAGTGACTATCAGCTTGTTCGTTCAACGAGTGATTCCTTCCTTTTCTTTTGATGCGGTGAAATCATTGCAGTGAAGTAACTTTAATTGGTGCAATTATCATCATAATACTTGTTTGTCTTCTTCAACGCAAAAGGGAATAGAACTGCTCTGAACGCTTTTTCGTGGTTGGAATTGAGGTTTAAGGGCGTTAAGTGCTACACTTTTTGAGTGTGTTTGACAGTGTTGAAGTATATTCACGTACCGTTGGTCGCAAATTCGTTTCCAAGAGGGCAGAAAGAATCACAAAGATTGGTCGTATCGTGCCTGAAATGCAAGGTAACTCGATTTTACAAGTGGGGTATACGACGTACGATCTGCAATTTTCTTATAAGAAGTCTACTACTGCTAAGTTCTTGTTTATGAACCTAAAATAAGTTGAACAAAAATTGCAAGCCATCGAAAAGCAACTTTTTAAATTGGCTTATTGTTGGCATATAATGTGAATACGGCAAAACCCTGGACATTGTTGAAAAATTGCTTAAAAAAATGAAGCTTCGACAAAAATTCTCAAAATGATAACCTTTGAACTACCTCAAAGAGCAAACGCTCTTTATAAGTTGCGTTTACTTGCTCTTTAACGAGGTACTCTTCCGCAATTTTTTGCTCGAAAGTCTCGCATTTATAATAACAAACTTCGTAATAGCACCGTTTTTTTTTTCGACAAATTCTTTTTTTTTAAACAAAAAGTCACCTACTACTAGTAACATACCAGTGGCAACAAAGGTTAAACAACATATTCAGATAAAGCTCTTTTAGTCAGCTTCATTAAGGTAGATCTTATTAAAATTTGTGAATAGATTTGACATTTGCCGTTTAAAAGTTTTTCCGCTTGACGCTACCTTTGTTTAAAATTCGTGGCGGCCTTTATATCGTCGCGCCTGCGAAACCAATTGTTAGAAAAGCACTGTATGCGATGGTGAATCAAAAGAAAATCTTCAGACACAAGAAAATATCTTGTGGTTGGATAATTTGACTGAAATTGTAACATTTACTACCCGAAAACTTTCATTTACTTCGAGTACAGTTACTAATCATCTTGTAGCAAAAAAGTTGGATACCTACAAAAATTCTAGAATTTTCTAGAATTTTGAAAGCTAACAAACCGAATTTATTTGTGTTTCAGAAACGGTGTTGAGGTACACCGAAGGGAAAGCAAACCACAATATGGGAATGAGAAGGACGGAGTCCAAGTAACAGTCTATTCATAAGGAATAGCGAGGGCGCGTGAGGAAACGAGTGATAGAGTACCAGAAAGAAAGAGTGAGCGATTGTGAGCGAGAAAGTGCGCGGTGGTTTTTCAACACAATTGTGTCGAAATGTTGACGAGAAACCCAAATTTATTGGCGATATGGAGATTGCTATGGTTCCTCGGCCTCTTAGCGGGCATGTCCTTAGCACAATCATCGCAACACTGTCCGCCTGCAAACGAAATAGCACCGTGCAGTTGTACACTAAAAAAGTCTGGGCTAGACATCCTGTGTGAATTTACCGATCTGTCGCATATTTCGAAAGCCATGGACGTGCTTAAGGGTAGAGTCAATACTGTCATATTCTACCTGAAACTGAGGCACAACAATTTATCTAAATTGCAAGGTTTTGTTTTCCTTGGGCTGGATATTCATCATCTTACTATACACAATAGTAGTCTAGCCGTTGTTGAGGAAACATCTCTCAGTTCCATAGGTAAGTTTATAACAATGTATTTGTTATGATCTAACGTTGTTAGCGCCATGAATATTCGTGAAAGTTTGATGCAGTGGGATGCGACCAGATAGTTTGCTGATATATAGAGCAATACTCTGTGCATGTACAGCATTATTATAGCATCCGAGTGTCGGGTGAAAAGGGGAATAGTTCCAATAGAAGATTATATTATTTTCCTGAAATGCTGCAACAGTTTTGACTTATGGAAACGTAGTTATGTTATTTGGAAAATTCATTTTTCGGCTGAATAAAATTACTTGGCATAATTACTTACAAGCGCATAACTGTTTTAATACTCCTAATGGACCGAAGTAATAGAAGAAATAGTTAAAAGGTTGTGGTAATTCCAAGCGTTTTCATTGCAAAAAGGAGGTATCCATTAATTACTAATTTTATTGAATTCCACCATTGTAATTATCGTTAGTACCATGCTGAGAATCTTCGATACTCCAATCAAAGCTTAATTTCCACGGGGATAACAAGTTTTGAGAAAGGAAGCAAAGAATCGTTAAGAAAAATTGTTATACATTATTTTATAATTATCCGGTATCGTATGAATATTTTTGATCAGTCCCTTTTATCAGTCCCTTTTATCTCATAATTTTTTAACTGTTTTTGCCTGTGAGAACTCCAAATGATGGCGACTTTTTCGCAAAAGTATCATCTCGTTCAGCTCTACTTTTTTCTCTAGAATAGAATTGAATTTGTTCGTCGACACTCGACTTGCACAGACTGGACCTGTTGAATAATGAAATAATTTGTGATTGTCTTGTTCCAGGTAAAGCGCTGACGCAATTGGATATATCGCAAAATGCTTTAGTATCCGTGCCGTCATTAGCATTGAAGAACCTGCATCACCTTCTGATACTAAATTTAAATCACAATAAAATTGCTGCAGTACATGGTAGAGCATTTGAGGGACTAGATACACTAGAGATTCTCACTCTGTACGAGAATAAGATA
The DNA here is from genome assembly GCA_949825005.1 of Gasteruption jaculator. NCBI lineage: Eukaryota > Metazoa > Arthropoda > Insecta > Hymenoptera > Gasteruptiidae > Gasteruption > Gasteruption jaculator. Next base: position 8,043,796 of record OX463774.1, read on the forward strand.
TCAGTTATCGAACCAGATGCTTTCAAAGGACTCGACAAGTACGTAGTAACTTCAATGTTTTTATTAAAAAAATGCATGAAACATTAAAAAAAAAACAGCAGCAAACTGCATAACAAATTATTTCTTACCTCGAACAGTGTTATCCAGCAATATTCCCTTTCACTGTTTCAGCCGAAAGTTGAAACGACTAAACTTGGGTGGAAATGAATTATCGAGTATTCCAACTTCGGCATTGTCAACGTTGGACATGTTGAAAAAACTTGAACTACAAGAAAATCGAATTTCATCAATTTCCGAAGGTGACTTTGAAGGTAAGGGAAAATGCAATTTATATAAATGTAAGTTTTTCACTTAAACTTTTAGCCTTTTACCATTTACCGTACTTATATAAAAAAAATTTGTCCAAACTTTATCGCTACAGTCTACAAATTGAGTATACATTTTTTTCATTTTGCAGTTTAGGTTTTTAGACTGTAAATGTCTTGCTCGTTTGACAACAATTTACTCAAAAATTTTCAGTATTTCACTTTCAAACATTTTTTAGTCACATAATTGCATTTTTACAAACAATTATCCGACTTTATTTAAACCCAAGTTGACAAATACCTTTATAACAAAGTTCAAATCTCTAAAATTTTGTTATGGGAAATACATAAGTAATTATTTAAAGTCAACGTTTACTTCTGAGCTACAGTGACACGTTCGTAGCGAAATGCACCGTAACGGTGAGTGCATTTCTGCATAGGTGGATGCAGCACAGTGGCGCCTGAGGACTATGCAGATATGCACTCGTTGCTGCAGTACCTATCGCTGCGGGCGTGACAGTAGAATTTAAAAAAAGAAAAGAGTTAAAATTTGAGATTATTTTTACAATGTTAAATGAAGTTTCTTTTGTAAATTACAAAAAAAACGATCGCACTTACATCTTCTTGTAGGACAACTACGTGAGTTATGTGACTTACCAAAGCAATCGATTGTTGGGGAAAAGGGGGAAAAAATTACCGCGGGAAAGAATGGTAAAACTCACCTACGGTTAGATAGATAATAATGAAAACCACGGAAACAAAACAATTCTTTTCCCTTGGAATGCGTTGTGGCGCGTGAATTTCGCTCGTATTTCATGCTTTCAAAGTATGAAAAAAATGTAAAAAATATGAAATTTAGTATAGAAACTATACACTTGGCAAAATGGCCACACGATTCTTTATACGATGCTTCATTTGTTCAATTATTTATTATCCAGTGAGTTTTATATATATTTCTTCCATGGGAGTGTATCAAATATTTCCTGCTTTTCAGCTGTTATAAAAATTGTTCATTTCTCGAAATACAAAAAATTGCATTATTCTTCCACTTCTGCAAACATATTATCGCAAATTATTGATTCTTGTATACTAAAATTCGCTCTCCACCTCTTCTGTACTTCCATTTCTACATGTTACGGCTTACGATGTGGAACAGTTTTTCAATAAAAATAAATTGTTCAATTTAGTACATTGTGTACATAGTAATTTTTAAAATTAGTATAATAATTTCGCTATATTTTGTGGAAAGATTGCAAAATATTTTTTTTAATAGTTTAATTGATATACCTTTTCAAACTATTTTTTACCATATTTACTTACAAGTCTGACGATTAAAGTTTAAATTTTATTCTCTTCAGTACAATCTCTCGCGCTAGATTCTCACAACTTTCGCAATTATTTGCAGTTCGATTAAGTCAAGACACGTTACCATTCAAATCAACCCTTCCGATTAACCCTTTCTGAAAGTTTAAGTGTGAGGTCGATTCAACTAAATTTAGCACTCTTCATTTTTCCGCTCAACTTATTGGAAATGTTAACTCCATTTATTAGAGAAACATCGACTGATTGGAAGTGTTGATCAACGTGCCCAACAATCCCGTCGGGCGAACATACTGAAGTGGGCTTCAACTTTTTATTAGGCGTTGAAAAAAAAAATCATGAAAAGTTTTCAGACTTTAATACGTACTTAATCTCACCTTATTAAGTTAGCAATGATAAGTGCAAATTACAAGAGTATATTACCGCGAAAATCGACGACCATAAAGAATTTGTGAAATAAGTGTTACCGAACAATAATTTATACAGAATTTTCGTTTCACCCATTAATACTATTGAACTATGTAATATTGTTTGACCGAGTTAGTAATACATATGTACCTAACCATAGCTTTATATGGTGTTACATATCTATAAGTTATGTGAATTTTCATTACGCCGTTTCCTTTACTTCCTTGTTTGTTTTTGCTCGCGGGGAAAATAGCATTTCAAGTACCTTGTTATTTTAGGTTATGGACTTCATTGTAGACGCTTACAGTTAAAAGTGCTTTTTTAATTAAAATTTTGTATGTACCGAAGCCAGGGACAACAATAATAGCGTTCGGAAAGCAATTTTATGAAAATATCGTGCTAAAAAAGGGCGGTTTTTTTTTGCAAAAAAATCATGGAGTTACTTCAGTGTCCGATTCATTTAATTTTATTAAAAAAAAACAGTAATTGTAAAGTACAAATTGCTCTATAAGATAGTAAAAGTTTGAGATAGTAAAAATTTAAAAAACCAAACTCTCGCTTGTTTAATAAAAAAATCCATAGTGCTGTACTTAACTAACTTTACCATATAATTTTAGCAAGAGCGCGCCTAAAAGGGAAGATTTGTAATATGTACATTCCCAAGTTCGTTATTTCTTTATATTTTATAGGTACTTTTTCTACCCTCCTTCGTACATACGTTATACCTTAGCTACCTTCTTTTCATTCCTTTTTATTTTTTCTAACTTCGCAGATGTTGGGAATAAAGTATGCATATAAATGTTTCGTGAACTTAAATACAACAAGAATATTTCGTAGGATTCAGTTTTGAAGACAGACTATTCGACGATATAAAAAAAAAAGATATAGCAAATTTCTTCCACTACAGGATTTAAAATTAGGCACCTTTGGTGGCCAAATTGACATTTCAGTAAGTAGAGTAGAAAACGAAACTCATTAATGTCATTTTGAAGAGGTATTAACAATTTTTGAATTTTTTTTGGACAAAATAGTTCTGACGTTTCTTTAATTACGAACCAATAATTAGCGAAGAAAAGAGGAAATAAAACGCGTGTAACAAAAGATATCCACTGTATATGCAACTATTGTAACAAGAGCCGCTGAAACAATGGCTGGTTATGAAAAATAAAAAAATATTTTTATTTCGGTATTAAGAAGAAGTGAACATTTTGAAAGTTTCCTATCCCGTATATCTTCGAAATCAACTTGAAAAAACTAAAGGTGTAAAATATAATCTCTCTTTTCTGAACCATGGGAGTGTAAGTTAAATCAGCTTACATTCTCGAAGGAGCACATAGTAGTTACTTTTTATTAGAAAACTGCAAGTTTTCTTTGCATTAACACACAGTCATGTTCAACCTATAAATCATTCGTTTTGTCGAGTAAAAGCCTTTACTATCACATTAAAGAAAAAAGAGACTTTCCTCTTGAGGACGTAGAAAATATCGTTAATCTTAAGTGTCTTCTTCGGAGTTTTCAGAGATCTTTAAAGACTCAAGTAATAATGATGCTTACAAAATTCTGCTCTTCTCCTACGCTTTTATCCCAGACAATAGAAACTTCTCATCCGATACATCGACTGACTTATCCTCTCTAACTTTTCCTGCATCTTTTTTCTTACGAAAGACTGAAAGCGAAGGGAATTGCAGTGTAAATATCATAAGAAAATTCGAAAGTTTTGCTAATAAAGCTCTTCCCTGTTTCATTTTTTTCCGCAGGACTAAGAAGTCTTGACTCGTTAGTATTAGCACACAATCAGCTACGTGAAGTTCCTGCTAGAGTTTTTTCTCATCTAACTCTATTAAATTCGTTGGAGCTCGATGGAAATCAAATTACACACGTTGAACCAGATGCATTTATTGGACTTGAGGGTAAGTTTTTTGTTCATTATAGAGAAAAAGGGAATGTAGATATAAGGGAAAGACTATAAAGGGAAACAATCAATAAAGTGTTTAGTTTCATCCTTGGGAAAGAGCACTTTCTTTATTTACACTAATTTATTTATGATGTTTGCCATGCAATAAAAATAGCATCAATAGTGAATCAGTCGTTTCATTTTTAACATTGCTTGAATTAGAGTTTTTCTATAAGTGATTGATGCAAAGGGTGACTGCAGATGGATTCCTTTGTGAAGTTATGGAATTCATCAAAATCGGTAGTAAAATATTTTCGAAATGCTGAATAATGTATGCAAATGAAGACCCTTATTTCATTAATTATTACTCTATTAATTCAGTGTAATATTTGTTGTTTATCTTATAAGTTGCCATTTCCTTATCCTCATTACATTTCTGTCGCAGAAAATCTCCAGTATTTACGATTAGGTGATAATAATCTTCATTCAGTACCGAGTGATGCTTTACGACGACTTCATCGTTTGCGTCATCTTGATTTACGGTCAAATAACATCACGGTACTTCCAGAGGATGCTTTCACCGGATACGGAGACTCCATAACGTTTTTGAATCTTCAAAAGAATTTGTACGTAATTTGCTACTATTTCATATAAAAACCTCATGCATAAGTGTTTTCATCTGCAAGTGTGACACTCGTACACTCGCGCTGTTCTGAATTCAATGTTATTTCAATAATTTAGAAGATAGTATTAACCCTAGAACAGTACACCTCCAAACTCGAACGTAAAGAGCGTAATCGATTTTCCAAAAAAGGTATTTATTTTGAAAAATGAAGGGAGTGATTTTTAGAGAATCACTAATTTTCGTAATATCGCACATAATTACAGATTTGGAGTTCGGACAATTTTCGATTTTGGACAATGGAGTTCGAAAATCGCGTGGGGTCATATTGACCCCATGTGCTGTTCTACGGTTAAAGTTCGTTGATGAAAATGAGTATTAACAAAAATTAGAAACAAATACACTGAGGTGTATCAATGCAGCGAAGCTTAGGTACATTTTACCAAATGAAAGTAAAAATTCCTGATCGAGTGAATAATCGAATAACGCGACTTATTTCTTTCTGGTAGTCACTCGTGATACGAAAGCAACAAATTATGTTATTATTCCTTCCATTGAAGTTCAAGAATGTTTTTTTTTTCCCACTTATTTTTACACACGTTTCACATCTTTCGTATGAGAAAATTTTGCGCTCTTTCAAAAATCCCTGGCTTTGTTAGATCCACTTGATGAACATCTTCTCCGAGAATATTAACTTTTCGACCCATGGATACCAGGATTTTTTTCCCTCAATTTAGCGAGTAGTATCTTCCTTGAAAGTTTTGAACCTTTTTGGTTTAACACTCCGTATATGAAACCTAGTAAAACCCTATTTTCCAAGATGCGGTACTTCGAAAAGGGAAAACACGTTTTCCATTCTTGGTGTACTTTTTCAAAAGCGAGGCAACGACCCATTTCTAACCCAATCACGTCACAAATTGCAAATTCTTATGTGCGAGTGTGTAAATACATGGAATACAGTTGCAAGGAGTTCAATATTCATGTTATATTGAAATTGTGCGCGATGTCGCTGTTGGTAAGCGCATTTTGTCCATTAAAGGAGTTATTGTTCCTGCAGAAACCGTCAGTTGATTAATTATTCAGTGCATTTCAAATATAATTAGGCCGGGTTATTTTACATCGCAGCGCAGTTGATCTTCCAACAACAAGATGGATAATTACAACCGCAAATTGTAGAGTAGAGTAAACACGTGTCACTGCCCTAAGGCTATGATTTTTTGTGTACTCAATTCTTGGTATCGCGACACGTGAATTCGAAATCTGAACCCCGTATTCCATGTAAACCCATCATACTCGGGCGTTCTAATACCTACTCTTCTTAAAATATTGGGTTGGTGCATATTAACGACGATTATTTTGCTGGCCGATGCCAAGGCGTGGATGAAACTAAATATATTTTGAACGTATTTTTATATCTTTTTTTAAATAATTATTCCTGCAGAGTAATCGTCGTTAAGTATATACGAACCCAATATAATAACGGTACCTAGAAATTTACCAAAAAATACCAAGCAGGGATAATTTAACAATGCATAGATTTATTATTTTTACGACGTTAGTGGAAATTTGTATTTTTATTTCGCCGTACTTAGAATTAAAGTCCTGCCGCCTATGGTGTTCGAGAACCTGAATTCTTTGGAGACGTTAAACCTGCAAAATAACCAACTCACGTACATACCCGAGGAGGTAATGGAAAATGTCGTGGATACTCTCAAACACATCGATATCACAGGTACGTTGCATTTATTTTCAATTTTGACAAATCTTAAGTAAAATTACCTTCACGAGGTTCGGTGTATTTTCTTTATATTTTTTTTCTGTCGGAACATATATTTACTATCGAACCCAATATTGTTCGAAACCGAATATTGTTATTTAATTGTAAAATACAAAATTTAAAAAAAGCCTAAAAAATTTGCTACTTAAGAAAAGCATTGAAGCTTGTCGCGAAGGATACAAATTTTAAAACAATAATAAAAATTATAAATGACTATTACATAATACAATGCTTTCCTGTGTTACCAGATAACCCACTGGTCTGTGAATGCGAGTTACGATGGTACTCGGTATGGTTGAAAAATTTACGTGACAGAGATGATGAGATGATGTCGAAGAAACGTACAGTGTGTACGATGACATCAGAACATCGAGAATACTCTGTACAAAATATACCATTGGAAAGAATGGGATGCGTTGGCAAGAATGCTGGCAGAACATCGTCGAATGGACATAGATCAACGTGTGCCGTGAGTCTTATTTATTTCTTCGTTTTCATGTCAACTTTTTTGTAACCGAAAAGATTGATTCAAGATAAAACAGCAAATAATTCTCACGTTCGTTCCAACGAACAGCAATCGTCGAACGAAATGAAGGTGTTGTTATTCTCACATGTAACGCAAGAATAACAAATTCCATAAACGCTAAATAAAAGGTACCTATTTCATTCGTTATTCATGAACTGAAAGCTACCTGCAGTTAACAAAAAGTATGGTTAAAATGAAATGAAGAAATTACGCAAGTTTTGTTTCATCTGTTTTGATTTTATGACACATTACTACATAGCTTTTGAAGCTTCGTGGAAATAAAAGTTAATGGTAGGATAATGATGATAAGTAATGATCTAAGTAAGAAGAAGAAAAAATTGGACAGAGGTTTTTCTCAATTATTGAGAGCAACATTGTACATGTGTATACATTATTGCCGAATTAGTTAGCGAATTAAGAAAAAGTTTTGGGATTTTTCTCAAGCGCAGAATGTGGATCTGAAACTTTTGAGAGTGAAATTAACTTTCCAACTGTGTATAGTCTTTCGAGTTCTTGGTGGACAGTAGAATGATTATTGAAAGCGTATCGGGAGCCTTAAAAAAAAGATTCAACTACTGGAAAGTGATGTTTGAAAATTCCCAGTGGAAAAAAATGTAACTTTATTTGCATCAATAATTATTTCACAGCTAGAAAATTCTTGTGCAGTATTGATTGATTGCCGTATAGTTCAATCACATTTCGACTCGGCATTTTATGTAACGGTTGTCCGATACAATTACAGAGTCACAGATTTTTTCTGCAATTATTAACTGGCAGAGAATCTCTCCTCAATTTTTATTGGTGTAAAATTTATAATAAAAATATGGTAATAAAAAATGTTAACTACCAATGCGTTAAGAGAAAGGTGATCGTAAATCGAATAGTTGATTCTTAATTGCATGGAGGAAGCTTTCATTTGAATTTTTAACGTTTTTCGTGGAACTTGACTTCTCATACTCCAAAAACGCCTACACCCAAATACCTGAGGTGTGCATAATTTTAATGCATTTCCAGAAGAATTTTTCCGCCACTTTTCAGTGATGTTGTTTCTATAAAATCTATGAATCCCAATGCAGCACGAAGAAACCATTCTCTTATACACTTGCGCTTTGTAAGATAGTTCAAGAAGTGCAAGTGAAGCATCGTCACATTGGACAATTGCACGACAATTAACATTGAGCGTGAGCTTGCACTGCGCCACAGAGCTTTTTTATTGACACGGTGCATGCTTCGTTCAATGCTACGTCGTTTCAATGTTGGGTTATATTTGTAGGATTCAGAACATGGAGAAACAACACGAATATCGGTTTACACTTGTACGTGTAGATTGAATATCCCCAAAATCAGAGGAGCGAATTAAACGAAAGATTATACCCAATTGTAATAATATACTTTCCAATTCAAGAATTCTCCAAGTACCTAAAATAGATAAAATGTAATTAAGTTCGGTTTAGACGTTTATGATGTAACAATTTTCAATCGCAGCAAATTTTATCCATTTTTCTGGACTGCTACGAAATTTCTTTTATATATAATTAAGGGAGGTGAAAAAAATGAAGAACCTATTAATATCCAATCTTCAAAACTGTATATCTCTGAAGTTTCAAAATTATATGCTCTCCATGAAAGAACGTATCGAATTTCTTGAACCGCAAGATAATTTTTACTGCCAGTAAAAATCTTGACAGAATTCAATACTTCGCTGTAAAGTCTGGTAGCAAAAATGGCTATTACCTGCCCCAGGATTTCATATTAACATTCTGCGTGAGGAAAAATTTTGCAAGAAAGCTAATTATCCATCGATCTTTTGTTCTTATGAAAGCTATGAATTCACAGGCGTTATATTTTCATTGGATTTTGTGGTTATTTTTATAGGTATTTCTATGTAAAAAGAAAAATGAGGATTTGTCAAACTTGCCGATGACAAAAACTCTTTTAATCTTTGTACGAAGTATAAAAATTTGACAATCGAAAGAATTCATAACTGCTGTGTTTAACTGCTAGGATCGCGTAGGAACCGTAATTAGTTTCCTTTTAATTACCAGTTTGCACATGGATATTTTTTCAATTTTTTTTACATTGGTATTCTTAAATTTAGACATCCCATATGGAGTCGAATGCAACATGAAAATACTTGAAACGGAGGTATTTCCAGAAGAGACTGTAAAAAATTAAGAAAAAGGAAAGACTTCTCTTCTGACTAACAGAATTAATAATTATATAACTGATAAACACGGATATAACTCTGACTGTGGTTTGAAAGTAAAATAAAATTGAAAGCATTTATAGTTGTTAGAAGAAGATAATTCCTTTTTCACTTTTTTGTCACTCATCATAGAATGGCGCAATAAACATTTTTTTAGTGATAGGATGTTATATTAGCTTTTTTGGGCAAATAGATATGCACTAGATTAGGAAGAAATTGTTCGCAGAAATTTCTTAAAAAAAAAAAACAACAAAATTTAAGGGATTATGCAAAAATGAGTGATCGCAGATATTACGGATCCCTTTAATTAAGCGCACTGAGCTTTCTATATACACTGAAACGATACATATCAGCATCGTTGCCAAGAATTTATCATTCTTTTCCTTTTTTAATTCTTTTGTGGATATTGTCTTATATATATGGAGCTCGCGGTGCGAGGTTTTAGATTAGAATAAGGAAGTGTCTAAACAATTAGAAAGTTTAGAAGCAAAAAATATACCTTTCCGGGATGTCCAAAGGTTTCGGTTTATCCATTTTGGACACACCTCGTATACATATCAATTTCTAAAAGGGAAATGTTCAATGGATTTGATGGAAAATCTGATTTTCTAACGTTCACAGAGGGAATTTTTAATTAAAAAATTCTACACTTTGTTAGGATCGAACATGAGAGACGGTGAATTTAGTTCTACCAAGTTTTGCTGGTTCAGCAAAAATATTTTTCACAATTTTTTTAATTGGGTATCGTATTTTACTATGATACTCTATAGAGTATCATAGTAAAATACGTTAGTTTACTCTAGAAGGAGAAAATATTGTGAGAGAAATGACTATTCTTTTATAACATTTTAAAAATTGCTGTGGAAGTGAATTAATTTTAATTATAAAATTCTCTCGGTGAAGATTGACCATTTTTCTTATTAATTGTGATAGAATTGGCACAACAAAATTTCATCATTTAGCTTTTTTAACACAATTTGGCCCATTTCTAAAATTGTTCTATCTTTAAGTCAAAGATAAAAATTCTGATTTTTATTAAACCTAGTTAATATTTTCAATCTGTAAGTTTTTTGTATACGAAGAGAAACATTGTTGAAAATTATTTTTCAAATAATAGGGAAAACTGAGATTTTCAGATAAATATGTATAATTTTTTAAAAACAGAATATTTTTTCTATACCTAAATAGACATTCGCAATTAATAAGAAATTTGATTAAATTATAAAGAAATAAAAAAAATGACTGTTTTTCTTCTTAAAAATATTCATCACATTTGATCAGGAATTTTATGATGGTCGGTTTAAAACAAAGTTAAGGAACATCGTAACGGTCATAAATTCCCTGACAAAATTACTTTACTGGTATTCAAATAATTCATGTTAATATTACAAAGATTACTTATTTGAGTTATTCAAAATCTGTTGAAAATAATCGAGCCCATATTGGAATATTATTTGAAGTTTCAGTAGTAATTCTTTTCAATCACATTTTTGCAGTGCAACAGAAATAATTATGGTTCAACATGGTTTTTTGAATATAGTAGAAGTAGTTAGATTTTAAGAAGAAAAAGGCGTATTTTAAAATTGCTGGAAGTCAATAAAATATTAAAAACAGTAAATAAATAACGTTTTGTTAGGAGCAAAGAAAATAATTTTCTGAGCATTCGTAAGATACTTTAAAATATAAATTGTCCTTAACAGAATGTTAGAAAAAGTGTAATTATTGTTAAATACTAAAAAGTGATACGAGAGAACACTTCTATCCAGAATTGTTATACTAAAAAAGTGTTTATTAAAAAGTGATTTTTTTTAATCTCATGAGAATTTTTATAACGAAGGATTTAATGAACGCTCGTAACGCAATTAACAAAAAACCAGCAATTTTTAAAATACGAAGGCATATTATTACATATAAATTTAATGAAACGTATCAAGGTATAATGGAAAGTAATAAAAAAAATAGGATCGCAAGAAGATAATTAAAATATAAAAAAAGAATCATCTTCCCCAAAGTCATAAAATATACATATCTCTTTTTTCTCCGAGGAATACGTATCTCGAGATGAAGGACAACCCCTCATAAGGTACATGAGGAAACATACATATCATTTACAAACCCAAAGAAGTCTTGTATAAATAAAAAACAAATTATACTAAAGTTAATGAAAAATAAAATAATTAACAATTAAATTTAGAAACGTAGCAAATCGATTTTTGGGATAAAAGTGATATGACGGAATGGGTATGGTGTGAAACGAGAAATATGAGCTAAATCTGCTATGTGTATAAAATGGTGGTATGTATACATATCTTGTTAATATAAGTCAACCAAAAATTGATTCTTCTGTTAATATTATTAATGTACGTTACATACTCACGCGTAAAATATAAGCATATACATTACACACGCATTAGTATCATATATTTATGATGAGAGAAGCGCAGAAGGGAAGAATTAGTCACATTTCCATTAAATCTCTCCAAACATGTCCTTAGCATGTGTATTATTCATGTTTTGTTCTGCTTTTTTGTACTTTTTCAAATCCAAGTTTGTTGTACTTTTGTGATAAAAATATGGTGCATGTTTGGTCAAACATTTTGAAAATGTTGAAGTAAACACAATTTTAACGAAAAAAGCTCTTTTTATAAAACAAATAAGGATTTCATAGTTAGTATTTTATAATAAAATTACGGTAACGTTAATGTTTGTTTCCAACGCTATGTATTTTCGTGCATCTATGATCTCTTGAAGAAGCTCCAGATGTATCTTATTGCACAATTCATGGTTTTCAGCACAAAAATGTTGCCCTCTCAGAAGAATGTGAACTTTTTGTGTAGCATTCCCTCTTAAATCCGTTGAATTATAGGAATTTATATTGAGCCAATATTGCATCAAGTCAATAGAAGCTAAGGCGGTCCTGGAAATAACATTTGCCAAATTAAACTTGGTTGTAAAATCAATTTCAAACAATGCTCCAGTTTTTTTTTATTCGAAAGTTGGTTGAACAGAAAATAGAATCAATGTAAGTGAATTTGAATTTATTCTTTCCTAGAGATGAGATGATTCTTTCCATATTTTTATTTACTTCTAATGCAGAAATAGTTCTTGCACGTTCAAAATGTTGCCAACAAATTTTATTTCCTTTTTTACCGTGAATTAGGCCCTCAACAATATTTTATCTCTATACGTATGCCTACGATGATCCCCAGCAGGTCCTATTAAAAAGTTGGGGATACATCCCAAGGCATATTTAAAATGAAAAATTGATTTCCTTGATTTTACATTGAATAGGAGCGAACAATTTCTTACAGCGGAGAGAATATTCAATGTATTATCAATTAAATTATTTTAACATATAAGGAACAGAGAATTTGCGAGTCCAAAGAATGAGAAACTCACCACGAATACATTTAAAGAGATTTTATGGAAAACACGACTACTAATAATAAAGGGAAATCATCTCGAAAAGTAATAAGAAAAATTTTAGACAAAGTATAGCAAAGAAATGAAAAAATAGTAGCGTTTTAGAAAACATTTAGATGATATTAGAAAAGTGAAAACACGGAAGGGTCATTTAGATCCCCGAAGAACCATGTCAAGACATATCTTTTTTTACCGTGGAAGAAATATTTAAAAAATTGCATATTATCTCGTCGACTGCGCCGATGTCAATATCTATAATGTTTAAATAAACTATAATATAATTGATAAGCGGTATTTTTGTACAGTCTCTTACATATGTCGAAGTTCATATTTAAAAAAAAAAACAGAGCAAGGCGTACCCGACGAGAAATGTACCCGGTACAGCATTAAAAAAAAATTCTAAGAAAATTGAAAGAACAAAAATTGAACAAAAGCGAAGAATTTATAACCATGTTTCCATTAAAAGAATTGTAGCGTGTAATCATTTCCGTGATATATCATAAAAGTAATGAATTAAAATCAGTAAAACAAATACTAATGTCTCTTAATATGCTATTTCCTTTATGGGAAAGGAAACATTCGTGAAATGAAATCTGCGATCAGACGAAGTGTCTAAGAATTGTATTGTATTGCCTTGTTTCAATATTTTTCTTGTTAAAAAACGAGGAAAAATTTGTATACAATATTTAGCTTCCAATAAATTCTCTATACTGTCGCTTTTGAGCATTGTTATCTATGTCACGTACGATGCAGTTCAGAACTTGTGTTCGTTATTCTTTCTTAAAGGTTACGTGGTCTTTAATTAACTTATTTAGAAAATTTATTACCCTTTTTTTAATAGTGTCTCATTTTTCGAGAGATATTCGTTTAATAGAGTTAGACGGAAGTACCTTCAAAGGTACTTATGGTCACCTGCTACGAAACTACGTCCTTTTATGAACTCTGCACGACACTGAGACATTAATACTTTATTGGCTGATATGCTTAAAGAAAACTCTCCTCGTTTAAAAAGACGAAAAGACTAGAAACACTTGTATAAAAATTCAATTCGGGATCCCAAAGTTCAAGGTCTCGCCTCATTCCATCTTTCATTATTTCTTTTTATTATTATAGGTTTATCAAAATTAATTATTACTGATCGATACCTTTTACAAAATGACCCCCAATTAAAATAATGCATCTTGAAAAATTTTAGACAATTAATTTCCAATTTTTCTGACCGGTGACAGATATTTCAAAGTCTTTAATGAAACGAATTCTATTAAAAAAAACAGAAACGACAAATTTACATGGAATCAAAATTGAAAAATAAAGCCATTAAGTGCTACAAAGTACCTTTAAGAAAGAATGATGAGCGAAATATAAGCAAAATGAAATGCGGAAATTATTACGGAAAGAGAGAAAGCGAAAAATACGAAATTTTACTCTGTACTCATTTTCACTTCGCAAACGTCAATTTTAGTATAATCTTTAACAAGGATTGCTACGACATTCTAAGATTTGCTCTTCACATCACTGTAAAGTAGCAGTAAAATTCATTGTTTCCCGTTTTCGTATTTTTTCTAGGAAAAAAATATACAGAGTGGCTACTTTAAATGGAATTTTCTCTATACACACACATTACTGAAAAAATACCGACATTTTAATAGCCATCCTGTGAAACATCCACAAGACAGGAAGAGACGAAGCTAAGCAAAGAAAGCAAAATATAAATTCAACACTGACATATCTTACAAGGACCTTACTTCTCGTACCTACATGTTGTCGTCTTTTAAATTATAAGCGTTTCATAATTAATATAAATATATATTGTACAATGGAAGAGTGAAAAAAAAAAACAGAAGCAAAACAGTTTGAAAAACGTGGATTACACATAAGATGCCTATGTAATAAATTATGAATATACACGCGTATAAACACGAAACAGAAAACATACAACACCATGCCTAATATTATATTGATGTTACAATATATATAAATATATATATATATATATATGATAATACATAATAATAATAATGAAAGCATATGACGTTACGGAAGATACACATTCAAAGGAAAATATGGAAATATGTCTATATCTAATGTTATATGGATACAATGATTATAAAAAAAAAATGGGGATTAATATTATTGCGAAGTAAAGAAATTAATTATAATATTATTATTATTATTATTAGTTATTAATGATTACTATTACTACTGGTATTATTATTATTGGTTATTAATATCAACTATACATTTTTAACAAGAAGAAAAAAAAAGGAAAGGAAATTGCAAAGTTTCTCTCTATAAATATCCTATCTCAACTCTCTATACCGTGGATAATGAAATACGATCCTGTCATTGAAATTCTAATGTCTATATGTCATTGTTTACGATGTCGTTAATGAATTAAACTATGTATATGTGGTACTTCCAAATGAATAAAAATTAAATATGCAAAAAACTTAAACAGTTTTCAATTTCTTTACGCTGGGGAAGGTAAAATAATGCATTGTCGTTTACAGTGCAAATAATTTAGTTACAAGCTGAAAATATATAAATTATTCATCTTTTAAAGTCTAGTTTATTGCTGATCAAGGATTTGTGGTCATTATTATTCGTCATTAACATTCGTGACAAATTTGAAACGTTACACATTACAAAATAGATTTTCCGTCAAAGTTTAGTCAATTTCTTCTACCTCGTCCGAAATAACGTTAAAATTAACGTGAAACTTGAAATGCGGAAAGTTTTAGTTCACTTTGTGCCCTTCACAGACTGCATTATGAAATACTTTAGTTAATTATGATTAGTAACGGCGATTGAGACGGGAAGCAAATTAAACGGGTTCAAATGAAAATTACTTTTCTTAACGTTGTCTAATTAAACACAGTTCCCAACGAAATGTAAATGAATTCTGGGTTTGAAATGGAATTTAATTACACCACAACTTTTATCAAGTCACAAGTATGTGGACAGATATCTCTGTATGCATGGCAACTTTAATCCAGGATGAATGTGGATCTAGGCGCATAGATTCGTTACTTACAATTGTGCGACAGATGGTTATAGTAGGTACTACATTGAATACGAAGATTTTATTCCCAATGTTTGAAATGTTTTTCACGAAATTTCAACGTGGTGATTGGAAATCTATTTTCAGAGAAACGTAAGTAATTTTTAACATATATTTATAGTTACTAAAGTTTAATTGGTATCGTTATTTGTAACATTGCATTCAACAAATTTTACATCGGCCAACAAGCAAAGGCTCGGAACCTAGGTAGCTTTCTTGGAAAGTTTTAAAGAGGATTTGTTACTTAAAAGTTACCAGGCTACAATCATTAAACTTTCTTTCATTAAGGAACTACAACAAAAGTCCTTGCTCTTAATTAACCAACATTTTTAAATAATTCGATTTGAAATAAAATGTATAAAAATAATTTATAACATTAAATATATAAATATTAGCTGATCTCGACCAACATTGCCCCGCATTATAATTAAATATTTTATTGTTCTTTATATATAAAATCCATAACCCTAACAAACATCGTTTATATAAACTGCGTCCTCGAATACGTCTTAGAAACGCTACCTCCCTAATGCAAAGCACACTAAAGCAATTTCTTCTCGTCCAAAAAACCTTTCCTTGCAAGAACGAGCAAAATCGGTCCATGAATATAGAAGTCGGGCCACTTATCCGAATGAAACACAACTAAAACCCTCACTCGCCCTCTTAATAATATATGGTGAGAATATGGCCTCAGTAGATCCAGACGTTTGTCAGGGATAATGCGGTTTACTCACTACAGTGGATTTTATATGTAAAGATATAAATATATAAATAATCCAGTTATCTTTTTTACACTTTTACCTTTAAAATTACCAGCTCTGGAGAAAAATGCAGGTATCGAGCTACAGGAATTGTGTTCTTCGTGGCGATACTTTTGTGTTATTTGTCATGGAACGTTAAATCAAACGGGCTGACCGTTTCATCCAGTAACGAAACAATTCCTCTTAATAAAAGCTCGATACAGAGGTCATTCAAGGGAAGTAAAAATTCATCTGTCAAATATTTCACCAACGTACAATCTTACTGCAGCATATCCGAATGCAGTGTCATAACGTGCGAGTCCATCATGAGATCCAGTACTCAGGATCCTGGAAAAGTTGCGTCCGATTTTATCTCTTCTGTTTACAAGGTACGCATTTTGAAACGTTGAAATTCTTTCTTTCCCTTATTTTTCTTCCCTTTTCTACTTCATTCTACTTCATCTGTTTTTTTTTTCGCTTTCTCTTTCCTCCGTTTTTCCTCCACGCGCTCTACTCGAATTCTCCTTTCCCCTCATAAATCCATTTCTCTTGTTCTCCCATTTCCAAATTTCTTCCTGCCGTTTCCTAATCTCTTTCCTACTTCCTGGAAACGACTTCATATCCATTTACTTTGTTTCCCATCCTTTACCCTCCCTCATATGCCCAAGCCATTCTTACTCTTCATAATCTAAGTCTCTCTCGTTTTATCTCGTCCCTTACCAAATATCCAGGTGTGACTCACAAACTCTAGTTCTCCCAACTCTCATCTTATGAATCTTTCAGGTACCGTTTCCACTCCGTCATTTTCCATCTTCTCTCCCGTTTTTACTCCATATTCCACGACCGTCCATATTAGTGAGACGAACACAGACATCTTCTCACATGGTTCTTAAATGTTTTGTTCCCGATTTCTCATACTTATCTAACCTACCTTTTTTGAGAGATCTTTGTGATTTACACTTCTCTTACGCTAAATATATTTATATTCCTTAACTTCCCCTATTTTTTTCCCTCGCTTCCATTTTTTCCCACATTCTCTCCCTTTCCTAAATTTCATTACGTTCGATTTCTAAGTGTTCAGTTCCAACCCCTTTTCTTTGGATATTAAATCAACTCCCTTCTACCTTCAATCGCGTCTTTTACTCATTAAAACCTTCTCTAAATCTCTCATCATTTGGGTAAACAATTTCAAGCTTTCTTAACGTCTTTGAGTTTTCTCACTCCTCTCTCTGTCTCAAGTAGTCACTTATTTTCCCTCCTAGTCTAGTCTCACTACTACACAGCTTTTCCACCCTTCCCCTTGTTTCCTCAGTTACTTTTCTTTCTTTTAGGAGTAGATTTATGAGCATTGATTGTCTACAATTTAGTAAATAGGTAAATTCATTAAATGAATTATTTCCTTATATCTAATGCTGATGCCCTTTTTTCCAATTTTTCTCCTTACCCACTATCTCGAACATTACTCTTACAGTTACTAATGATATCTAATATTTCCTACTTGTCCATCGCTAATTCCCTTCCCATCAGATAATTAATTTTATATATTTATATACATGATCCCTTCCATACTTTTTCTAAATCACCCTAGATTATCTGGTAACATGTGGTTTTCTGGCACATCCTTTAGAGTTCTCTTCTCCAACGTCATCACACGAGTTTTGTGCAGCAGTTTCATCACCGTTCCACCTTGCAGTTCTCTTCTGTCCTTTCATTACCTTTCTTACCTATTGCTCCAATACGTCCACACGTTATTAAGAATTCCATTTTCTTCTGCCGCTTCTCCATCCTTTAACTTTTCTTAAAACAGACTCTGGTGCTTTTCCCTTTAACCTATTTTCTTCCTTACTAATCCCTCACTCTTTGTACCTGCCTCCCTTTAATGCATCTCACCCACCCTCCTGAGCCTCACTGTATTCCCATCAAGTATTCCTTCCACTCACTCTATTTTCTAATTAATCTTCTTCCTGTTCTATTTCTATCTCTCTTTCTTGAACGCATCGACGACGGGAGATGTGAACCAAATTTTTTTTTATTTGCCAAGCATCGAAGATGTGAATCACGGATTGGCGTTTTTCAATTCACGTACATGTGTATCGAATATTTGCAGAACAACTGAGGCGTGCACCTTAGAAAACGATTTTTAAATTTCGTCAAAATAAAAATAATATATAAATATTAAACGCTAACACCTACTATCAAATTGCAAATAATTATTTTGTGAAAAAATTTTGAACATTTTGACAATTCCTCTTTTCTCAATGCGAATTGCTTCGTAGTGTATCGTCAACAATGTCTTAATATTTCACGAGCCTCTGCTTCCGTTTTTGCTATTGCCATGTCCCTCGCGTATTCTTTTCGTCTGGTGTTTTCCACTTGCAGTCTCTTTTATAATCCTTTTCCATTTTTCAATACTTTTTTTTTATCCACATTTCCGTTCCTCGATTTTCCATGTACTTTTCTTGTTTCTCTCGTTCTTTCAGATTTTCTGTCACGACCACCACTTTTTTTATTTCCCCTTTTCCACTCGTCTCATTTCTGTTCATCATTTTTTTAACCCCTTTCACAATTTCTTCTATTCTAGCATCTGCATATTTTTCTCGCCGGTTTTTGTCATTTTCATTTCTACATTTGCCTATTCCCCCTTTTATCTATTCACACAGTTATTCGTTTTTACTCCTTTTTTATGTTCTCTCATCTACCCACACTTGCCTTTCTTATGTTCTCCATGGTAAAAATTAATGCTCATGCAAATCTACCCCCTCGGTAACTTTTGGATTCTGTTTCATGTTGTCGTATCCTACGACATAATCTACTATTGTACTTCCTTCTTCGCTCCTGTAGGCAGCTTCCTACTTTTCCACTCGCCTAACCTACCTGTTCTACAACACCACCTTTTTCAATTATAAAATACAGATATTTGAAAATAAACGTAAGTTATATATATTATTGATATTTCTTATCTAAAAATTGTGTAAAATTAAATTTCATGATGTATTATACATTTTTCGTATTTAAATAACACTTTTCGCACATACTAAACCAAATTTGGATGACAATTACATATTTTCATAATTTGTATGTCACAAAAATAATAAAAATTCGAAAATTAAGTTTTTCTATACTATAAATTTTACATAAAATAATTATATTTTTGTTATTTACTTATAAAATTCGTAAAATTTTTAATTTTCATTACAATTGTTGTGTTTGCTGTCGTTTTCAGGTACAATGTTCGAGCTCGAAGACAATAGATGCGTTGAAATTTCGAGGATGCACTTTTCCGCAAAACAAACTGGGAGAATCCTGGTTGACCACAGATTTACCGATTAAAGAATTAATATTCGAATCCTGTTTATTGCAAGAGATTGACAACACGGCATTTTCGGATTGGATTTATCACGAAACCAAAAGCCTATCTATAATTGACAATAATATAAAAAAACTCGAGAAAGCAATTTTCATACATTTCAAAAATCTTCAACAATTATTGGTGCATGACAATATTTTATCCACGTCGGAACCTGATTTACTAGAAAATATCGCTACAACTTTGGAAGTCCTGGAATTAGATG
The DNA here is from genome assembly GCA_949825005.1 of Gasteruption jaculator. Classification (NCBI taxonomy): domain Eukaryota; kingdom Metazoa; phylum Arthropoda; class Insecta; order Hymenoptera; family Gasteruptiidae; genus Gasteruption; species Gasteruption jaculator. Next base: position 8,063,650 of record OX463774.1, read on the forward strand.
GAGCCATAAAAGACACAAACGTTTACTACAACATAACCAGCAAATTGCTGCCGAAGGTTCAGATTCTTTCGATTCAACGAAATTCTCTTGAAGTCATAGAAAAAAATATGTTCAAGAATGTACCTAACATACGTTCCTTGTACATGGAGAAGTCTGAGATAAACGCTATAGAAAAGGATGCATTTGAAGCGATATCGAAATCCATAGCGCAACTTTTTCTGAGAGACAATAATCTGACGACGTTGCCAAAGGGACTGTTCGATACGATTTTGCTACACAATCGTAACTTTCGTTTAAACATCGCCAATAATCCTTGGAACTGCGACTGTGAATTCATTTGGATTCAAAATTTGATGAAAGAGTATCCGAAATTAATAACAAGCGTTCCAATTTGTAAGACACCCGAGAAAAATGCGTTACTTTCTTTTACTCAAGCGAAGTTTTGCTGCGACGGTCTCAATGCATCAGTATCGACGGCACAAAATGATGTTACAACCGAAAGTATCGGAAGCACCGACGAATTGATTGGGGTTTCTTGCGAAAAGATTTATTGCGAAGCGTTACGCTTGGGACAAAAGTTATTTGCCGATTATCAATTCAACAAAACTTTCCCTACATTTCGCTTACGCGAACTTTACAATGGCAGTGTTTTGGTATCCTTCGACAAACCGGAGTCCGGAATGACGATTGTCTGGTTTAAAAATTACATCGATAGCGATCTCGCAGAGATCCAAGCGGACGAAAGTAGCGCACAATGCGCGACCGATGTGAATGAATCGTTCATGTTAAACGCACTTCTTCCAAAGACAACTTACAACATATGTCTTTTGATAAAAAATCAATTCTCGCTGTTTAACTGTTTAGCCATAACCACGAAGACCGAGTATGAGGATAGGACTTGGTTGTCAAACAGGAACAAGACGGTTATCCTTTCGGTGTCTTCAGTTTTGTTGATTCTCCTTTGCATCATTAGCGCCCTTATAACCTTTTTTGTGATCCGAAAATACCCCGCATCGTTGCGTGGTAGCAAACGAATCGTGATAGTTAAACACAGAAAAATCGACGCGATCGTTCTCCCACAGGGTGTGAAAATCCAATCTTCTGGAAACGGAGATATCGACAATGAGAAAAATAGCATCGGCAAGAATAGGGATGCAATGGGTCCGAATCCCAGCATGAATGATTCGGGATACGTAACTCCAACTCCCGGTAAAATGAAGCATCACAAACGTGGCAATTCGCTAACGTCCAGAGGTAGTTCACGAGGCAGTGCAATCAGCTACGTTTCTGTCATAGAACCGACAGCAACCGTCCGACACAAATCTTGGAATAATAGTCGTGGGATTCCAAGATACACGAATTGGAATGATAACGAATTGCCTCCGCCACCTTTGCCGCCTCATCCCAATCATGGAGCGGGTATACCGTCATTGTCCCTCGCGGTCGAGTCAACAATCAATGGGAATGTTGAAGAGGAAATTCCCACAATATTGTAAAACCAGGGTTGCTCGCGATATCAAGGGTATTTTCTTCTACTGAAATTTCGGTCTTTTTTGGGGGTAAATTGAACCACGAGAAATTCACTCGTTATTGGAAAATGCTGGTTAATCTGGATGAGGTGTCTTTACTTGCGCGCTACCGAAATGACGGCGTATTACGAATTAGAAAATGAAACATTGCTATTGCAAGGGGATAAAGACCGTGATAATATTGCAGAGTAAAAAATTACCGTGGAAAAAGAGTATGTAATTTTCACTATCTCAAGGAATCAGGGTTATGTTCCAAGTTTCATGCAGTTCTTTATTCTACTACCCTCGAAGGCCAAGGCTGGGTCGGTCGCCTGGGAGTAGCCGGTTCTGTTTGATAATTGAAAATCCCAATTATCCGAGCATCCCAAATATAAATTGTCCTGGACACGTACGAATTTTTAAAAATTCATGAAAATTACTCCTCTTTCGTTCTGCGGTTCTTTCTCCTGTTGTCTGGTTTTTTTTTTCTTGTCCGAGATCCTGCCATACAATACGACAATAATATTTTAATGGAAGAGGTTAATAAAAACATGTGTTTGAAAATGTACTAATTAGTATTTGTAATTTTATACACTCTTGCGTTAAACAAATAAATTTGTGACCAAAAATAACTCGCTAGGAAAAGTCAAACACGAGATACAAGTGCAATTCTTATAATATTTTCAAAGAGTAAAGGAATAATTAAATAGATTTTATGAAGTAACAAATAAATTATTAACTAACAAACCACGAACCATCCAACCATCCCTGTTTCTGAATTAGATTCTTGCGTGTTCAGCGTCTGTATAAATATTGAAATTCTAACTTTTTCGCAACTGGATTCCTCTGAGCCAGAGAACTTGAGTGTTTTTCAGATTTTTAAGTGTTTCAATCATTGTCTTCAATCCTAATTAATTTTTATACGATCTAGGCAGGTTATCGATTATGCCTGTGTAAATTTCGATTAGTCAGCCTTTTGTGTAATTAAAAGGGAAATTATTTTTAAATCTCAGGGTAATGAATATCCAGTTCATTAGAGTCATCAATGTTTTTATCTGATTGGCTAAATCTTGTCTGACGTTTTATCGGGGTTAGAGAACACTTGCCAGACTGATGTCTCTTGGCAATCGACTGTAGATTTTTTTAGAGATGCTACATCAGTGAGAAACTACTGTATCGAAATAAATAACTAATGAGTTATAAATACTGTCATTGTTATGGACGAGTGCAAAAATTATTATTCATTGGCAATATATATAATTGGTAGTTTTTTTAGAAATGACCTACTTGGTAAATTTTTTCACGTTTGTTTTATATTTAGTTGATCTTCAACAAGTCTACAAATTTAATATTTGATTTTACACCAAAAATACCTAGTATCATTGAGCGGTTTGTAATTAGCTTCTATGAAGTATTTCTTTTTATATTTTTATTCAAGCTAATTTATCACTTTTCGCGTGAAATCTTAAGGGAAAAATTTTTATCACAATTTTTACCTATTTTCGTACACTAAAAGCTTTCGTAGTAGTTATAAATTGATCTTTATAAATGGATAACAATTAATATTTCTGGTCAAGCACAAACAAGTACAAAGTACTTCTATAAACAGTTCTGCAAATATTTACCCCCGGAATCAATTTTCCTCACGTCTTAAAATATTAACATCGTGTTATTTACTATTTTAATTAAATTTCCATAAGAAACTGGATACTGATTGAAATACTCTGGAGTGAACATTTTTGTTATTTTGAGTATTAACAGATACCGATAAATTGTGTATGCGTTATAAAATATCCGAAAAAATTTTTAAAAATCTACCATATTAGGGTTTACTTAATTTTTAAAATGTTTTATTTAGCGATGAATTTTAATTTTGGTTGTGTTACTCGTATAATCAGTGCAAAAATGTAAAGTTAATTAATGTCCCTGACCTTGAAATAGCGTAAATCATGAATCATATATGTATGCAAAAGTCCATTAGTTGGTATCAAATCGCATTTGCGCTTCTAAAAGTGTGAGCAATTGAGAATCTTTTTATAGTTTGTCGAAAGCGACAGATGATTGGTAATGATCTATTGACACTACGAAGAATGCGTGATTACGTGGACGCTTCTAAGAGCTAATTAATTTAACCCGGCAAGCAATCAGTGTTACATTTTCACTGGTCTAGTAAGACATCGAGTGAAACTTATAACAAGTGCTTACCTTTAATTCGTTTGTGACAGTGATCTAAACGATTGTGATTTTCCTTACTTTGAAGTTTTAATCTATTCGGAACAAAAATGGTAATTTCTAATTCTCTAATTTTTTATTTAGCATTTGCTTCTGCTGTTTTTGTAATTCGATCTAAAGTTTGACGACTACTAATCTTCGGTCTTTTAGTTCAGTATATTTCGGTAATGAATTATAGGTGCATACTGTGGAAAATAGAGAGCATTTATTGTTTTGAAAGTAACTTTCATATAATTGTTTAATCCATTTTTTTTGTTGAAGAATTGTTTTTTTTCGGTATTACTTGTCTCAAATATTCTAAAGTCGTACCTTTCTTACTACAGGAACCCCAACAAGAATTGAGCAAAGAACAGATGAAACGTAAGTTTTTTTTTTAATTATGTAACCAATATTATAAATTACAAATGGTTTTTATGTAGGGTAAATTATCTTAAAATTTTACAGAACATATTTAGAATCTATTTTAAATTCTATCGCAATTGTTAATGATATAAATTTTGGATTCATGACCACATAATAATCTCGAAATATTTTGCGCCATACACCTTTCTAAATAAAATTAAAAGAAAACGTCAACATTTATTATTAATCCTTTAACTAGTATTTATTACCTCAAAGTAAAAAATTTTGGCTTACTTCATATTATTGAGACTTACAAAATATTACGACAATTATTTTGTAACTTAAAAATACATAAATTAGTTATTATTTATATTATCCATTAATATTACAAACGATAATAAATATAACAGTATTAAATAATAGTTTTATAGTACATAATAAATTTTTTGAAAAATATAACCCCTTAGTCGTATTTCGCTTAAGAAAATAAATACAAGTAAAAGTGTTAATTAAAAAGAAATGTTTTATTCTTTGAAATATCTTCCAAATCAGAAAAAATAAGACTTAAGTATGTTTTCTCTATTTTATTTATTTTTTTTAAACATAGTAATTTTAATTTCACCGATGGTAGTCTTCTCGGTGTAGTTGGAAACTTCACAGCTGAAACTATCAATTTTTGATAAGGCTTCATCTAACAAAAAATGCAAAGAAAAAATGTAGAAAATAGATTATAAGTTATTTTAATTTATTTTTCGATAAATAATAATTGACAATATATTTGACATTCTAAAATTTTTATGTTTTAAATAGAATTGAAATTGGCATTTGATGCTTTTGATCCCGAACAAAAAGGAGTGATCAGTACCGATATTATTGCCACGATATTGGGTATGCTTGGATGTCACAATATTCCAGCGGAAAATTTGAAATCGGTCATTGCCGAAATTGATTCCGAAGGTAATAACACGTAAAATTAAGAAATATATTAAGATTAAATTAAGATGCTGTATCGAAAATAAATACATCGCTCTAATGTTTGTCTAATCCAATAGGTGCGGGAAAATTGAAATTCGACCAGTTCACTTCGCTGGCTTCGCGGTATTTAGAAGAAGATACGGACACAGAAGCTATGCAGCAAGAATTGAAAGAAGCTTTCCGTCTATATGATAAGGAAGGAAATGGTTATATAACGACCGAAGTATTTCGAGATATTCTTCATGAACTTGATGAAAATTTATCTCCTGATGAACTTGATATGATGATTGACGAAATTGACGCTGATGGATCTGGCACACTTGATTACGATGGTAAGTAAAAATAGTTAGTACCTTCTTTCAGTCTCCAATTTTGCCAAAAAAGTTCATTTGGTGTTATTGAAAATTTCAATTTTGATCTTATTTCAAATACAGTGCACTAGGAAAATAAGTAGAAGATTTAAAAAAATATAAGAACCTCTCATAAAAATATAAGTTGATACCGGGCGCTAAATATACTATTTATAAAGAAAAAAAAGTTAAAGGGTTAAAAGATTCCCTTCCTTTGTACCAGAATCTTTTTAGAAAATCTAGTTTTCATTCTAACGACAGAAGATGGTAGAACAGAAATATGTGAATTTAGTAAATAATAATAATCGTATTATCATTTATTACATATAATTATTATATAATAATAATAATTATATTTTCTTGTGTTGCAGAATTTATGACAGTTATGACAGGCTAAAGGGACACGTTTGGAATATTTAGGCGGTTTGTTACAACCACCTTCACTCGATATCATACATATACCAGCGCTACTACCATCCACATGCATAAAAGGAGAATGTAATTTATTTCTGAGGAGTTTATGGCGCTTTTACATGTGTACTTGGCAAAACGTTCAATTTAAGCTCCCTATACACATACGCGTATACCAAAACCATTTGATTGTAACATTACCTGTTTCTTGAAGACTGCGTACATGAGTAATTACTTCTAGCTTCAGCCTTCTAGCTTTCAGCTTTCAGCTTCCAGCTTTAAGCTGCTAGCTTAAGCTTCTACCTTCCATTTCTATTCCTTTGAATGCCAAACGTCAGTTTCATCGTGCTGTATATTTTACAAGTTTCTCTTTAACACAGAAGTGATCAGTTATCGCAAGAATGTATGATACGATCATGATAGAAACGATATTTGCATAAAAATGGAAATCAATTTAATTCTCGTTCCTAAAAATTGAACAATACGTCAAGGTATAGAGATAAAGCTCAGTTAAACGTGCCAAGAAAGCACCAGATATAATTTTCGAATGTGAAGCATAAAGTACAAAGACCGGAATTGCTAATTTCAAATTTTAGCTGTTGACATCAATATTTGCGCCAGTGGTTTTCACGCTCCAAACTACTTCATACGCGATTTATAATATTTAAAAGCTTTTTTTTCGACAATTTTTCGAAGCGGAGATAATTTAACTAATTTCTGTATGAAAGGAAAAAAGAGGGAATAGAGTAGATCTATTTTTTTTGATCCATTTATACTTTATGTTAATGAAATAGTTACCAAGTTCTACTGCAACTACTAGAATATATGACAAAACAGCAAATATTACACTACTATTATATATTTATTGCAATTAAAAATATATATAATATAAAAAATTAGGGAATCCTCGAATTATTGTCACTTTTGAAAAGTAAATTCTCCTTCAAACATGTGGACAAAACGTAACTGATTTCAATTTTTGTACTAAATACGTTGCAAAATATACCTCAAGAATTCACAACGAAGTATCCCGTCAAGTTCCTATAAATTAGCCAACGTCTGGTTGATGAAAATTCAACGATTTTTATTTTCGAAACATAAAAAGATACCGAACCCTTATCGACCAATTGTGTCACGATGTATAAATTTTTTTGATTTTAATACCATAAAGATATGAAATAAAAATACATTTTAAACTGTTCCACCTAATTATTTACCCTCCTCTTGTTTCTTATTTCAGTGTAAAACTACTTTCATGAGCGAAAACTATGTACATCCTGAAATTCTGATGGAATAATATAGTAACACTCTCTTCAATTAGGTTGTAGGTTTAATTTTACTAAGTTCAAGTAAGAGGTAGCAAAAGTGTAATAATTACACGTTGAAAGTGCTGAATATTAAAAGCTCAAGCAGATGAGCTTTCTGATACTCGGGTACTTGTTTGTACCTCGTGGGACGTTCATACATTTTTCTCTTTCCATGTTACAATGCTGCTCCTAGCAGCTATTGCCAGTTTCGAGGGTAAAAGCCGGATGCTTTTATCCACCTTCTTTTTGTTAACTTTTTTATAAACATCTTTCATATACAAAGTAATACTGTGTGCTATTATTATGACCGCAACAAAGCCAATGGCAAAAGGATACTCTGAAAATATGAAAATGTGCTGATAAATGACATTTTGTAGGCAACGAAGCATTGATTCCTTAATAGCAAAATTGATTAGAAATATACTGTAATTTATTGAGTTCCCAAGATAAAGAATTGTCACTTTACAAAAATGAAATATCGATATCGATTTTTTGGCTAATTTAATTTATTATTATTTTTCCCAAGATTATTTTCTTTTTATTTTGAGTAGTTGAACATGCATGAATTTTTACAGCCGGGAAAAATGCAGTTCCTCGTTACAGCAGACACTCAAAAGCGGTGTTGGGTCAATTTAACCCGGTGTGAACTTCATATTCTATGCAAAAGGTACACCTTTTAAGGGTAGAAAATTCTATTTCTTCACAAACATGACAAAATTCCCAGAAAAATTCCGAAAGTTTCTGGTAAATTCGAAAGTATTAAAATTGTAACAACTTTGATAAAAATTCAGACTTTGATACTTCTTAATTGCATAAATCTTGATTGCATTCCTTTGGAATAACAAAATTCAAGTTTCCTGATATAGGTAGAATACAGAAACCTTTCCACGTGCAAGAAAAGTGATTAAATACTATAATTTATAATTATCTTTTATTCAAATTCAGTACATTTTATGCAACTCTTTGACAGCAAAGTCGTCTTAAAAATGTCTTAAATGGAAAAATTAGTCGACACTAAATTACACTTTCAATAAACAACATTTATAATTAGTAGGTTTGAAAATCAATAAATTCTAAATAATCATTCGAGTTTAAAGAGCCGTTATCTACCATGTAATTTAATTGTAATTAATCAAACATTCTGTAAAAGATACCATTCGATTATGTAAAGAATAATACATATTTATACATGCAAATTTGAAACAAGCTTTGGAGTAATAGTAAATTCTGATCCAAGTGAACTTGACATTTCGTATATATGTGAGACATAATAGCAAAGAGCAGTATGTGGACCGTAATCAATAGTAGAATCACCTAAATATAATAGCCGGAGTCTACCGGGGAATTTTATGAGCTTATAATTAGCAACCCTAATAATACAACACTTGTGCTGGCTATTGCGTTTGTTGTACCATTTTCGGTCTCGTCGCGATCATGTATTCCTCTTAATTTGCGTTCCAAATAAGTTGCTTTATGAAATTAAACCGTTTTTTTTATGCTTTAATTTTTGCAGCCGTATTACTGGAAATTTAAGTTCCAATAATTTTCAGAATTCATCTTTTACTTATACCTCAGAATAACTCAACGTTGATTCGTTTTCTTTTCTCCACCGATTTGCTCAAAACAATTTTTTTAACAACTGATTTTATTGAAAAAAATACACTATTTTTTGGAGAATGTATAATATTTTGCAAAACAAATAGTTTACTAAATTATGATGCAACAACATTCTTTTCCGATACAGGAAATGCTAATCTTTTTTGTAAAACAAAATATGTTATAAAATGGATGTATAATACGTGTTCTCCAACTTCAAATCAATTTTTTATTGGAAGGTCTTGCCATTATAATTTTCACCTGAGAGATTATTTTGCAAATTATCACTGGTTCAGAAAATGTTAGTTTTAGCATTGGCACGGTATAGTAGTAAATAAAATAGGTTATACAAATTGTAAATAAAAAATAAAATCCTCGCCCGAAAATAGCAACATCTATGGGAAATGTTTATTTTTCTGTCCCAATTTTAAGAATTTTCCTGTAACAAACTCGCTGTTTATTTTATGTAAAAAATAATACACGTTTCGTATTAAACAATATGACGTTTCCATTGAAACAAAATTTGTGAGGACAACAATATCGTTTTTCATCGAGTACAATCAATTTAGGGCTAAAAAATAGCTCTTTTTTGCAGGAGTAATTGTTTGTCAATCAATATAATGGATTTCGGCAAAAAAGGAAATAATTAGATGCATTTTACAAAATCTTCGAATATTGACATTCTTCGAAAGACATTCGGAAATTTTATTGCATCTTGATTTTTCTATCGCAATATAATAACATTTTACTGTAATAACACGAAATTGGTAAAAAAATGATTAAATAAAGTACATGACGCGCGAAAAGGATCTTCATATTGTGGCGTTAGACGACAGGTAGGTATGTCATTCCTAACGTTGACAGATCGGTATGTTCTCTCAGGTAGTCACTCGAGCGTAGAACCAAACGGTATATTGTTTGTATTTCTAAACGGTACTGACAGACAGCTATCTAATTCCTCGCGTCGATCAACGTGTAACATACATTTACTTGTCCTATTCGATATGCAACTACATACTTATAATGAGATTAAGTAGGTATGAAAATTCCGAATTAAACAAATTTTTTTCCAATAAAGTGAGGACTCGTAAGAATAACGACATAGGTCGAAAACAACAGTAATAAACTGTACTTATATATCGCTACTCGTGTCAGCAAGTGATTCTCTGATATATCGACTGTCAAGAAACAATTTGTCAGTAACGTACTAATCACACCTGATTTTGCGTTTTAATAAATTCGTGGAAATAAAATTGAAGCGTAATTCAATTAATTGTTTATCTTACAGCACAGTTCTATATGATATTTTTAAATAACGGGGTGATGCGGGATGAATAGAAATAAATGTAAAATATGAATATTTTACAAACAATTACACGAATCTTAATTTCATTGATCTCCCTGATCGAATTCAAGCTACGCGCCTGTAAGATGCATCACTTTGTCGAGGCCTTGGTGCACCTTTTCGAAACCACTAGAAAAAAAAAAGCTATCAAATGATAGCTTTTATATCAGAGTCAAGTAATTGTTTAAAGAACAGTTGCGTTTTATCGGGCACTTAGTCAAGTTGAATCTGGGGTCATTTTTACCAATATTCAACTTCGGTTCTTTCGGTTCGAGGAAAAGTAGAATGCGGCAGTAATAAAATAAAGTGAAGTACAATAAAACCAAATACCACTCCGATCATATATTACTCAATTTCTGATTCATAATTGTCATGGTAAGTAGGCATGTCATATTTGAGCAATCTATATTATGACAGTTATTATAGACAGGAAATGCACATACATCTATGTGGAATAACAACAGCTTCTTTCCATATTTTCCTTTGGGTTTTTATTAGCTCTCTGTTCTTTCTTCTGTTGTAGGAAGGCTTGAATAAGGAGCAACTTCAACGTGAGTAATACAAAAAATATGAATGCATTTCTTAATGATATGTATTGTCGGTTGATGTAGTAACCATTACGGTAATCCCCTTGAGAAAACGGCTTCACGTTGTGACACACACCGCAACCAGCAGTTATATCTCAGAAAACATAATTGTATATGAAATAAATTTGAACCATCTATATTCATTTGTACTTTTTCCTTTCATTTGAAGAATTAAGGATGTCTTTTGATGCCTTTGATCATGAGAAGAAAGGATGCATTAGTTGCGATATGGTTGGTACTATCCTGAGTATGTTGGGACATGACCTCAGTCAAGAAAAATTGAAGAATATAATCCTGGAAGTCGATGCCGATGGTAATTCATTGTGAAATGGACGAGGATCAATTAGAGGAAAAAAATATATACGCTAGGAAAAAAATTAAAGGCGAAATAGGTCTAACCTGCATTTTGTAACAGTAATCGCAGGCATGACATATACGCTATAGAATTTTTTCAACTGCAGTAATGATTCAAATCAGCTCATACTATCATTGGATAAAATTATTTTCAACAATTTTTTTAATTAAACAAAAAATGACACGTGATTGAAGAGTGCTTTGTTAAAGGGAAAAATTATTTATATATAAAGTAGTACGCCAACAATCCCAATATTTTTTATTTTTTCCTCATATTGCTAATTACAAATATATTTTATAGTCAAGAAATCAAAAAAATGTTTCGAAATTGCATATTTTTTCTCAGTTGAACCCGTCCTCCATCAAAAAGATTATGCATTTTCTAAAAAATGGTTGATCGTCAATAAGTATGTTCTGTTTCAGGATCAGGAGAATTAGAATTTGACGAATTCTGTACGTTAGCTGCTAAATTTTTAGTAGAAGATGATTCCGAACCGATGTTACAAGAGCTGATGGAAGCTTTTCGCCTATACGATAAAGACGGGAATGGTTACATTACAACCGAAGTGTTTCGCGATATTTTGCATGAATTGGACGATCAAATTTCATCCGAGGAACTTGATTTAATGATTGAGGAAATTGACGCCGATGGTTCCGGTACACTTGATTTCGATGGTAAGTGGAATATCATGTTGCTAACGAGAGAAAATGGCTTGGCTTGATCCAAAACATTACCTCCTGATGTTATAGAAAATATAATAGGAGGAAAATAAAAATAAAATATAAAAAATATAATAGATTAAAAAATATGAAAGTAGATGAAAAATTTACTTTTTTATAAAAATATTATTGTGACAAAAAAGTACTTTTTTATTAATACATTGGCAGCTGATGACGTAAACGTAGTGTATGGAAATTGGCGTTTTACAGGCGGTAGGATCAAATTTTGCTAGAGGCAATTGAAAGGCCTCGATAAAACGAAATCGTGCCATATTGTTTTGCCATTATAAAGAGGATTCCTTCTATGTCTTTCTACAATCTACTTTTAAAAAAAAACTGCTCTACCTCCACCAGTCTCGATATTTGTTCTTTTTGTACGAAAACGCCTACGTCACACTTTCATTCCTTTTGGGAAAAAAGTACGACGAATCTAAGAGCGTAGTTGATTTCTAATTACTTTTCACTCAAGTATTGTTTTTGTCTTTCCCAAACAGAATTCATGTCAGTGATGAAAGGATGAAGAAAAAAGGACTGAGCAACAATCGGTACTTAATCTTATGAATGAAACGGGAAAAGAGAAGTATTTCGCACTTCACTCAATTCTACACGTGTCCTATATTTACGCAATAAGATGAGAACATTTTTTATTTCAAGCAAAAAAATATCGTTTTCATTAGAATACTAATATTACACCATAAAAAAAAATTGCAATATTTGTAAAATGTAGGTGACGAAAGGTGAAAGAAAAATTGGAAGACAAATAAAGTTAGTGGGATGTTATATGATTGAACATATGTTTTTGACATTTTGTTGAAATGCCAGGTGACCTGTCAGTCCGTTAGTATAGCATACTTTAAATTTACGATTAATGAGATCGAAACTTGTTGGGAAGGAAAGAAGAGAGGAGCGTAAAAGAGAAACGTCCTCGATGGATTTGAAAACTACTAGAATGTCATCATCTCGCTTGTTTCAAAATCACGTGCCAAATTATTCGTAATGAGTACATAAAACAGAACTTCGTCGCCAGTTTTCGGTGCATACCCGAATGAGAAGTCAGTGTACCGCGGGAGCCTATTAGACCATTAAGCTTTATAGATTACCAATTTTCGCGATGGTAAGATTCGTTGAGATATAAAATCGCTTTGTTTTCTTTTTTTTTATTAATAAATTAATTTTTTCATTAAGTTGACGTACACTTTTTACTTTGTTTTTAGGATGATCTTACTAAGGACCAAATTGCACGTAAGTCTACAGTGAGGATATCAAATTGTATCTGAACTTACAATAATTACGATACATTTCTAAGGATCTGAATATTTAAATATTAAATCTTTTTTTATAGTACTTAAAAAAGCTTTCGACGCTTTCGATCACGAGAAAAAAGGATGCATAGGCACAGATATGGTCGGTACTATTCTAACAATGTTGGGATACGAATTAAGCGAATCGACGTTGAAGGAAATTATCACTGAAGTGGACGAAGATGGTATGTCAAAGTCCCCATATTTTGTTTAAACAGATTTATGGAAAATTATAACTCTAACAATATAACTAGTAGAAAAAAAAGTAACGTTTCAATTTAAAATGTACGCTTTAATCAAATTGTGTGGGATATTTGAAATTTGTAGGAATTATACTGCCATAACTATCCGAAAATTAAAGAAAGTTAAGTTAATTATAATACAATAGGGAATTGCAAAAGAAAAATTGAAAGTCCTTTGCTCTGATCCAAAATGGTACACGTAACACCCAGTTTTCTATACGCCTATATTTGTCTCGTGCATGACTCATGCATAAAACAACAGAATTTGCACATAAAGGTGGCATTTAAATATTTCCAAGTTTAATTTAGTGATTGGAATTCCCCGCTGAGTTGGACAAGATCAAATTTTAAAAAATGTTTAAATTGGATTAATAACATAACAGAATGTGACTTTTATCAAATTCTAATATCTTGACATACCTTGAAAAAATCGTGTAGGTTCAGGAGAACTCGAATTTGAGGAGTTTTGTACATTAGCCGCAAGATTTTTAGTAGAAGAAGATACGGAAGCTATGCAACAAGAGTTAAGAGAAGCTTTCCGTTTATATGACAAAGAAGGTAACGGTTATATAACAACCGATGTGTTTCGTGATATTCTTCATGAATTGGATGACAAGCTTTCTCCAGAAGAACTTGACTTAATGATTGAAGAAATTGATGCTGATGGATCCGGTACTCTCGACTTTGACGGTAAGAGGAATTTGTGTCATAAATTCCATTTTTTCCATTGCCACCCTTTTTCGAATAATTTTATGGTTCACTGAAACAAAAAGATAATTGATACAGCCATCCAAATGTTCTCGAGCGATTTCAATTATTTTAAAAGTCATTTTCAGGATATTTTCCCACAATTTATTTACCAGTGACAAATTTTTCAGAACTTTTTCCTTGGGTATTTTAATTAAATGTATGTGCATGTATCTACCATTAAAAGCGTAAATAAAATTTTTCATTTAAAAGAATCATATTTGAAATTACAGAAAATAATTATTAATAGAGTTACAGCGAGATTCTGTCTCTCTTTGTTGAGACATTCCCTTTGACTTTTATAAAAACTATTTTTTTTAACAATTTAGTCTTCACTCTAAAAATTGTTTACAAAATTCTGATTGAAAAAATACCATGTTAGTATTTTTATATCATTTATATTAAGGGTACCGTGAATTATCGATTTTGTAATTAGCACAATATTGAAAACGACTGATGAGTTCCATTTTGAATTTAATTAATGAAACTTTACGTGACGAAGAATGTCCAATTTTTTAAACGGAATATAACGTGTCATATTAAAACTTTGTAAAATCTGTATTTTATGACCCTCTTTAGAATTCATGGAAGTAATGACTGGCGGTGATGATTAAAATCTGTGATGGAAGTCAGCAAATTTCGATCAAGTAATATATATTCTTCCAACGTTCCTGCCCATCCCCCAACGGCGCTAATGAACAATATGACGAGCGCTTAACAACCACGAAATTTATGATATTCCATGGGAACGTAAATTATAGCCACGGAATTCTCATGGCGAGGTGACAAAATTATATGTCATTTTGGGGAAAGTGAATCTTCATTTGAATAAATTTAATAATTTGTAAAATAAATTATAAAAAAACATAAAGATACAAAAATTGAAGGGACAGACGCCTGGTACGCTAGGACAAAGCTTACAACAACGTATAAATGGAAGATCACAGGTTGGCGTGATTCGCCATCACCGGCACGTAGTACAATCGACAATATTCTTTCATCGTGTATAACTACAAACAGTATTAAAGTCAAACGAAAAGATTAAAAGTTAAAACAGAAAATCGAAATAAAATACAAAATACGTTCCAGTAGTTGCGAAAATTCATTTGTGGAAAACTCCAGGACATTTTGTGTATCATCCGTACAATTTTCTAATTTCAAGAAATTCTACAATTAGGCGACGAAAAATTACTTTAAGTATAAATGTATAATGTTTTTTATACGCTTCAATCAAAAATGAGAATTTTAATAAAAAGCAACAGTAGCAACAAACGATAAGTAAAGAATTTTACAGTAATAAATTTAAACAGGAAATATTTTTATTTTCCAATATCTGAAGAAGAAACAAAACAGACGTTTTACATTTTCAGAATCCCACGCCCTTTAGTGTATTGCTGCGATTTGATATAAATGATAACCTATGGATAAGGACGTAAATTTGTCTATAGTAAAATAAATAAAATTTTTATTTTAAAAAACAGTAGAAAACTAATTTTTTTTTTCTAGGAATTGGGTATTAAAAACTATAAGGCTTCCAAATGTTACTCTCAAATAAAACAGTATTTAAAGGGTGACAATTTAAAAAAAGTCTTTTTTTTGTAAAACTCGTATGCACCCGGCGACCCTGATTGAAAGTTGCGCTTCGCTTCTAAATTCACTGGAATCGTTTTCAGGAGCTTGAACTTTATTTCAATACGAAGCAGTAAAAATTGCATGATATGCTGGTAAGATTCTTGAATTCGAACATAAAACATTTGGAAATATGAACACGAAATGAACCGAACCCAAGAATTACTAGAAAGTGAACCAACAGACATGCAAATTGCTTAGAGAAAACGTTACGACATTTGATGTACAAGAACTTGAAGTTTAAAGAAAGAATAGAAAAAAAAAAGGATTTCTTTTTACGTGGGGAATTCCTCGAGCATATTACCATTATGTGAGTGTGCAGGAGTTGCTCCACACGTATGAATGGTAATGAGCAAAAAGTAAAGCAAATACAGTTATTGCAACATTTTATATATTATTGATGTGTGTCATTTCACACAAAAGCAGTGAAAACAAATATTCCGTATCGTACGTATACGTTTCCTTTTTCTTCCCTTTATTGTTACCATTTTTAGCTATTATGTTATGTTGAAGTAACGCTATGTAATAATCGTGAACTAGATTATAAATAAGGTGCTATGTGTATACATAGATGTATCTAAAGTACCTTTAGTTACCGATGTAATTGGGTTATGCGAAACATGACCAAATTGGGAAGTTTCATACCCACATATATTCAAGCCTTATAATTGTACACCTCCTGCAGATCCGCAAGTATACTAATTCTAATTTAGATTATATACAGCGTTATAATTGAAGTTCAACAGTCAATATAATCATCCGACACTGCATTTCAGTGTGTTTAGACACAGAATGTTATACTAGTCATGTGAACCTTCCAGTTTGAAACTAGATTGATTTGCTTTGTCACACGAAAATCAAAGTGTTGTCGATATTTTATGGCTTTTAATGAGTACGAAGAAAATCTCATTTTTGTCCAGTTTCGCTCATGCTATCGTGAGAAAAATTTTAAAAATATCGGAGACATTTTGGTTACAGAGATACGAATTACAGAGTTTTTACGGATTTTTAAACCCAAAATCGATTTTAAAAAAAAAGGGACAAAATGTAAAAACGATTCATTACTAAAATTTTTAAATTACCCAAAGATCTAAAACTTTTCACATTCAGAATCTTTGTAAGAAAATGAGTAACGTTGATAGTAAGAGGTGCGCATGATAGTGTAACTTTAACCCGGATTAAAGTCTAGCCTGATCAAAAGTAGGTGTCGAATGTAGATCGAAATTGCATGTAATATTATGTTTACCTTGGATAGAACGAAAGAATATAAGGTTTGCAAACACGCAAATGTTAGTACATACAGGTCCTGTCAAAAGTTTCCAACCATTCTGCAATTTTGCCATATTCGGTTTCGGTTTTGCAATATCATAATTTGAAAACTGAATATGCTGCATTCGTAAGGTGATCCTTCTTTCTGGAAAGACGCCTTAGTTAAAGAAATGCAAAAAAATTGCAACGTGTCCGGAAACTTTTGACAGCACCTGTATAGTGCATTGAGGAAAAGTAGAATCAAAAAGTACAGAAAAGTGAAGTATAGGTACACGAGATCTCTTTCCTTACGCATTTAGTCGATCTGATAGCCAAGTACACAGGTGCTACTTGAAAGTTTTGAGGTATCATTGCGCAAACATTTGAGTTCAACTATTTAGAATGTTTATCATATCTACGTTTCACCAATGACTTTTATACTTTAGCAATATACATTGAAATTTGATCGGAAATATGGCGTATATTTTCCTGTAGGGGAAAAATACGTATACGACAAACATTCTTATCAAAGTATTGTTCATCTACATGTTAAAGATAGACACGAATTCTTAAAAAAAATACCTTTAATAAAAAAAAACGAGAGCAATTCACTCCACGAAATTTGCATCCTGTTTTAAAAAAATGTCGAGAAATATCTACAAACAACACTTCTGTAAAAAATATATTAAGGGCGAATTAAAAAAAAATGATCTATATATCTACTAAAAGTATCTTAGATGAGATCAAGAAATTATGTATACGTTATATAAGAAAATATAGCAGCACGTAATATCCATACGAATAAAATATGGTTTTCTATGCAATGAAGAAGAAATATGAGGTTAAAGCCTTTGCAATTTCATTTGATTCATGTTTATTTTTACTTATAACTTGAAATGTTGATGTAATTTTGTTGATAAATAATGTTACTGACTACCTGAACGAGTACAGCTCGTTTCCAGAAAGTCGCCAAGTTCTAATTGACATCATAGCAAACATAAATTGAATTTATTCGAAAACTAGAAACTGTATTTTTCAAATGATACTCGCCCAGTGTATGTTTGGAAATTTCCACCCTGTACTATTACCTTATTTTCAGATCTTGTCTAGAGCAATTCGTGTACAATATCGAAACTTTACATGTGTGTTAGAGGTATCAGGGAACATTAAGAGTTCGGTTGATTATAACTGAGGAAATAAATGAAAAATTGTCATATAAAAGACAAAACGTACGGTAACAAGTAGAATGCGAAACCTAAACTTGGAAACGAGAAGTGAAATTCAGGAAGAAATTGAAATAGGAAAGCATTCGAGAAACGGGTGTTTCCACTCACGTCATCAACCATTGCACTTGTGTGAATTTAACGGTAAGTATTTACGAAACCATGAGTTTTCCTCCCAACTGTCGCCAAAAAAGCGTCAAAATTGGAGAATTTCTTTAATCAGAAAAATGACTTAATTTATATTTATTCCGTTGGGTGTAGTTACGACTATGAAGTATTTGTAGAAACTTTTGCCAAAGAATTTTGTACCGAGTGTGCGAACGTTACACAAAGAGCATGTCCACCAGTGGAAGGTATGAGCGTTTATTGGGAGACACGGTGCGCTTCAAACGGAATATCAGATAGAAATTATACACCCATGCAACAACTCCAATTTCATTCAACATTCTAGGACGAAACGTAACACAGTTGTGTGCATCTTTCAGTGATAAAGTTCGTAACAAATTCAAGTTCGTGATTCCTGTAATAAATTGAAACATTCATTAGCGCAACTTCGGCCAACTGACAGTAAGTCTGCCAATGTATCTTAGATATCTTATTAACACATTTCATGCTGCGTCTACTACCTGTCAGACTCGTTAAGTTACTGGTGGAATTTCCTGGACTTTGGTTATAAATTGTACGCCGATCCCAGTTTGAAAACAAAGTTTCAGTTCCATCATTATACAGCTTATGCAAAAAACACGTGAGTCTACGTGACCAGTATCAAAGATCAGCAACAAATTTACAAATGATTTATATCGGAATGTACTGGTTATAAACAAGCCAAATATTAATTGCTACCAGGTAGTCGGATATTGTTTAATCGTGGAGAACTGTGGTACTCAATAAAATTAATAACCTACAGAAAACTTATAAACAATTTCATGCGTAACGTTCAAGAATCTGAATTCGATTAATTCTTCACTTGGTCTCGCGGAAATACCGATTGCGACTGAAAAGGAACAAATATGGAAATTTCCATAACGGAGATAATTCCTTAGTCATGCGTAATTAGGAATAAACAATCCGGATTATGAATGAAAGTAGAAAGTGGGAGAATACGGAGAAAAGAGAGCCAATGGGAACCAAGCGATTGCATGTTGATTCTGAACTAGCTCAAAAATATTTTCTTATGGGGTGGTGTCGACGTGGGATCGACGACCAATAACAGAAGCGAGGAGTAAAACAAATGAGAAGTTAGGAGAAGGACCTGAAGTTATTGTAGAAGTTCAGGCGTAGTTGGATTCTGAAGGTTCCAATTATCCAGATACAACTGATCGTCCTGCAGAACTAATTTTTCTCATTACCTCGCAAGGTATTACAGGTGTTCATTACAAGTAGCCGCAATTTAAGCTCTTCCGACATACGTTTATTCTGTTACTGTTTTGAAAATTTCCAAGAATTAATTTGGTACATAATTTTTTTTGCTAACAAGAAACTCTAATACCTTTTAATACATAGAATCAACATAAACACAACTCTCGTTCGATCATTTTATCTTCGAAAAAGGAAAAATCGAGTGGAACCCCTCATTTAGCTACTGTTAATATGCATATGTGCATCTTGCACTGTCTATAATCACTGAAAGGGAGAACTTTCATATCGAAATGAAAGTAATAGTTTCAAGCATGGGTAGTTAAAATGAAAAGTTGTTTAATAATTTAAACAAAAAATAAATGTGGAAGAAAGAGTAGTGTAGGTAACTAATCGGAACTTATTGCCACTTTGTAAACTTCGTTGCACATGATCGAGCATTCGCATTCATATACCCAACATCTACATGGATCTGTAGAAATGTGCAACGAAAAGATCATGTATCTACATGTAAACGGACAATAGTTTCCATTCATGGTTATGTGGTCTAAAAATTGAATAACTCATAAAGATACATACGTGGATAAACATCATAATTTTCGCGCACGTCAATCGTAGAGTGTTTTCAGAGGCTTTCACCCACCTAACAAGGCATGGAGGGTAACTTTTTAATAGAAAATTTCAAATGTTATATTCCATTTCTCGACTTTTGAAATCTATTTCCGGCGATGAAATCTCTCTCAAACTTTCACGGTATAAAATCTTTCAGGAAGAAACTCCAAACTAAAGTTTCCAATCCATTTCTTCTATAATCATTCTTTCCGGTAGAACCATGTTAGATGAATCCCCCATGGACTAAGTATTGATCATTAAATGGTGAATTAATTTGAGGGCCATGAAAGTGTTGGTTAAAAACAACACATTGAAAAATTATTAAAATAAATGATAACGTTAGACCCAACACTAATACTACATTTTATTGACTGCTTATTGCGTTTTTTTTGCAAGACTGTTTTTTAGGAGTGTCCGCACAAGACCACCCCTTTAATAGGGTACATTAATTGTAGCAAAGTGATATTTGTAAATTTTACAATCTAAGGATACATCTATTCTTATCTGATCGGTTTTTCTTGTGAATGATTAAAATACCCTTCACGGGCACAGTTTGCATTGCATAATATTTTTGTGCATGGGATATAGGCTTTTTTATTTGTACCACAACTACTATAACAATATAGTAACCAAGTATACGTACATAATTTAATCGTAAACAAGCGTTTGGGTATAACAATAGAAAATTAATGTATCAGCGGTTTGCAACTGTAACAAAATATATGTGCCTGACGCTTTTTCCTTCCATTTTTATGTTGGTTTTAGTTTCTTGTCGTGCCACTCATTTACAACTGTATCGTAAATCACGTTTTATTATTAAATTGCTACGTGAGATATTGGAAAGTAAACGTTATTTGGTTAAGAACAAAAAATGATAAGAGCGATACCTCATATTTAATTATGACAAGTGACTCGTTCTTTTACTTTCCAAACTTCGTGAAATAATGTTATTATTTTATTATCGCGATATGTATATATATTGTAGCAACACCCACCGGAAATAAAATTCCCTCGAATCTCAAAAACAGTGCCAACATGGAATCCAAACTGCCACACCCAGAGAAACTTGAGAAAAAGGGAAAAGAAATCTAAAGATCGACGCCGGACCGACTCTCCCAAAGGAAATCCGTTTCTGAGTTCGATAGCGAAGGGAGTGTAAACTTGGAAGACTTTTTCTCTTTGTTATAAAATAAAACGAAATGGTCAATTTGCTTAGTGCAAATTGATAAGACGAAAAGAAGTAAAAGAAGGAAAAGGAAAGGTTCTTATGCGAGCCGAGAACACTCGAGATTACAGAATAGATTTTAATAATCTTCGCGATTAGAGGCGTTAAATTGAGAGATTATAAGCAAAGTGAAGCGATAAAAGAAGAAAAGTGCGGTAGCTGAAGGTAGAAAGTACGTTGGGACCACACACCGGAGAATGTGGTACCATTCACCACGAAGGTGCATTCATAGGCTTTATTACATCAGATATAGTTACTATGATAGGGCGACTAGTTCCAAGAAATTTTTTTTTTGGTTTCTTGCTTGTTATAATCCCCGTAGTCCCGATTACAACCCCGAAAATTCGTATGCCACAAACTTTGGCACGACCCTCCTCCACGAGGGTTTCTCCCCTTATCGTAAATTTATTATTTAATTTAATAAAATTATTATTTAATTGATTCCTTAAGGGGGTAAGACACTGTGATCGGCCAATAAAGTGTGCATACAATTTTTAATGAACAGTGTTTCGTTTCACTCCTTGTGGGGTTTCTGTGCTTGCATTCACGGGTAACGCCCTCACCCATCGGATTAAAACTAAATATCTGGAAGCACTGAAAAATAAAATTTTTTGAAATTCTCTCTTTTCAATTAACTTTTCGGTAGCCTTTTTTCGAAATTTAATTGTTTTTTTTGCTAAACCTTCGTCGACTCATTTTCAAAATTGAAATATAGTTTTCGATTTATGTATTATCACACCCATCACCTCCCACACTCAAATACGTTTATTTTTTAATTATTAAAATTACTTTTATAATTAATATCATTAAAAATCTGCTAAAAAACGAGATTAAAGTAAACCCAATTTATTCTCTTACTTCAGCCTAGTTTTTAAAACGTAGTAAATTGTGGTTTAACTTTCCTTGGTGTATTTTTATGATACAGTAATATAATAATTGATGTTATGACGTAAAACTCTGGTCTAAGAGTTGTAAAAAGTAGGTACGTCTAGCAAATATTATATAATCTAGAGGGATAATAATTAATATAAAGTAAGAAAAATGAGTGTCTTAATCCATCTAAATGATTAGACATATCTTTCTACACGTGTATCTTTCTGCTGGAAATAGTAAGTATTATAGAAAAACCTAAAGCGAAGAAGTAAGTGACAAGGGTTTCCTTCTTTTAATTGAAACTCACTGGCTTTCTTCGAAACAAGTTTGAAACTTTTCTTTTGGAGCAACAGCGTCTCAGTTTAATGAATAATATATGTATGAAATGTACAGGTATGCACAGGTGACAACATGTTTTTTTTTTTTTCATGTAAAAATAATATTTATACGTCTGGAATATCTGCACAAAATCTACCACATTTCATCCACGGATATAGAAAGCGGAAAACTCAGTTTTAGAAACTTTTAATAACCAAGAAACATTTGTAGTTGGTTGAAAATTCAATTAACTGATAGCTTATTGAAAGTTTTATAAGTATATATGTCGTTCGAAAGCTCAATAACTAAAAACGTAAGTTCCGTCGTGGTGTTGAAATTTTTCTTTCTACTTTTAATGCCCTAAGAAAATTTCAAACTATCGCAAAGTTCGCTAGAAATGAGTGGAAGGATCTTTTTAATTTCATAATTTATAGTAAAGGAGCTGAACAAGATAAACCTTATCGACAAAAATTGATATAATTGTTGAATCGGAGAAAAGTCCAGAGCAAAAAAGCTGGCGGAAAAAAAAGTCGATGGAATAAATGCTCTGATATTGAAACGCTTTTTCGCATCCCGAGGGTATTCAAATTTTGGACAATTCTAGGACGAGCAGGTGCTCTGAAATTGGAACGCCCGCTTGCACATCCAGTGAGTGTGACATCTTTGCTTATGCATAGGAAAAAAGATGAGCTGGCAGGTGTCTATTGACAAATTTTGACGGTATTCATACGAAGCTAGATTAACGACGGGTTCTATACCTGGTGATTTTTTTTCTCTGTACCCCGCGGTTATAAAATATTTATATCGCACTGAATTCCCGTTAACGTGAAAACGATCCCTTGAATGGTCTCCAAAAACAAAGATTGTTAATTATTCCTAATTTAGTCTGTACACTATCCCAATTAAGAGTAATTGATAAGCCTTGTTCTCAAACACACGCGTTTTATAGATTTACTTATTGTTAGTCTATAATTGTTCTTCGTTATAAATTATATTTTTGTTTAAAATGAAACAAATATTCGTTACGTATTTGGGGACCCCGAAAATTAACGAAGTTACTATACATTAAAAACTAAAGTTCCTAATTAAAATACAAATTTCTAAAAAAATCTAGTCTCATGTGTTAACAATCTTTCCAAAGATTACGTCAGTCAAAGGCTTTTGACCAATGGAGCTTTCTCTGCGTGGAATGCAAACTGTAACGTGTGAGAAATCCTTAACCCTTTCGCCGTGGCATAGTGCGGCCGACAAACACCCACGTAGAGTGGGTATACGTTATGCTAACACCACGCGGTTCCGTGAATTTATTATAAGACTGAAAAATATGTTACGGTTTGATGCAGTAAATAAGTCAATACAATTCTTCATTGTTTCGCACAGCGTATAAAGTAATCATTATTACAATTGGTAAAATCTACCGTCTGCGAATCACTTGTAACCAGCTACTTGTAGTCCAATTCGTGATTATACCAAAAATTCACTTGCAAAGTCCAAAATTCACATTTAGTTTAAAAATAATAAGTTCATGTACCATCTGGAGAATTGAATAGACACTCATCAAAGTTCCCAAATTTTATTAAACTAAATCTTTATTATTCATTTCTTTATTTCGAATTCTAAATCTAATCAAATGGAGTCCTTACATTCTTTTTTTGTGTTACGACAATTCCAGTTGGCAGATTGTGTCATGTAGCTCTCGGCCACTTTAAGTTAATTAATCGTGTCCTTATTGACATCAATACATTATTTTTCATTCGCTTTGACGTCCTCGCTAGAGAAGACATTTTCGGATGAAACCTTTTAGAGATATAATTAATTATAATAGCAGAAGTCTCGGAGAGATCAGAATTCTGGCACACGTTAAAATATTTTTTCTCACCTCCTGTATTATGTGTTACATCATGCATGTTCGTATTAAGATTTCTCCGTCAACAGATGTCAAGAATATCAGATCGTTGTACGTATATATTAACGTCGTCACATTATTCAAGTCGAGCTGCTCGTAATTATACTTTTCATTGAGTCGATTTTCGCCGTTTTCATTTTAATTTTTTTAATGTCCCAGAAGCATTCGTTGCACATATCTCGCTATTTCTCAATGAACCTAATTTTCTAAAATAACTTCCAGTGGACAAGACTGATTCAAGTTTTAATGATAATTTTCTTTTTCCGGTATTTTGCAACTAGGTTTGAACACAAACAGATCCCAACACAGTAACAAGGTCTCAACACAAACAGTGAACTTCTACTAATCGTTCACTGGGAAGGTATTACTCGCGGCTGCATAAATACACTTACAGATAAAATGTAAACCTGCGCGACAATTTCGTTCCTAAAGGACGTGCAACGGAAAGGCGAAATGGAAGCGACGAAGTTTGGAAAAGCTCGCGTGTATGGTATTTATGAATTTAAGAATTAGTGCATACAACGATCTCTGAACGATCTTCCACCTAGCCTGTGAGAAAATCGCAACCGTCTTGAGGCTAATTTCGCAAAGGATTCATTATAATGAGATAAAGAGAGAGTCTTCGGAATTTTTTTTTTTTTTTTACCGAGACTCTGAGGTATTGATTTTTCCCACGTGGAAGCATAATTGCGAAAAATTAATAGAAAAAGAAGGTCATAATATCATTCAACAATCGTGAGAATTTTTATTGATACTTGAAAACTCCTACGAATGCTAATGTTATGATTGTCTTATTTGATTGTGTTTCTATTATCTTCCTGTAAGTATACAGTAACCAATCGTTCAAATAATTTCATCTCCTCTGGTTCAAGTTTTAAACCGCAATGCCCTAATTTTCCCACAATTGCATATTCATTACATATCGAAGATAACTGATGCTCGGCTTGCAACAAATTTCACGTAGTGCTTTAGACACTTGATGCTTCTTCAACCACTGTTGTCAGATAATTTTTATTATAATTTTTATTATTATTATTATTATTATTATTATTATTATTATTATTATTATTATTATTATTATTATTATTACAGTCTATTAGTTTCCTATCTACTTGGGATTAAAGTGTAACGAGAAATGGAGAAACAATCACCATTTCCAGCATATCCAAACGCGAACAGGTGAAAACCCCTCACGTTCTTTCACTACATATGATATAAAAATAACGTTATTTCTTATCGTCGATTTGAATATAAAGCGAAATTCAGCGCTGATTGCGGAATGACGGATCGAAAGGCCATTCGAGAATTGTCATGCAAAATCTGGCGCACGAAGCTAATGGATTTTAAGTCAATCGGTCTTAAATTATATCCCCCTTCAATGTAAGAGCTATTTACCTAATGTTACTTTAAGCGATCTTAAGTAACTTCAAGCAATTTAGAAGATCGCCAGTCGTAATACGTCGTGATAATGGCAGGGACAGGAATATCATTTTATCGCTGTATGGAAATATGCGAATTAACTCATCTTCCAGCGTGAGCTGCTTGTAGGATAGAAACAATTATCGAATTAATTAATCGCAATGTGGAAATTATTGTTGAAATTCGAAATCTTCGATAACTTCTCAAATGCACGCTAATTAGATTTTAAATAAAACGTATAAAAAAATTTGTATTTTGTTTTTTTATTTTATGGTAGTTGAAAAACGAAACGTGCTGATTTTCGCAAGCACCGTCGGTGTATGCACAAAGTATTATCGCGTTTTCTCATTTTCTAGATCAGGTAAGAATTCTCAACGCTAATATACAAGAAAAACCGCAAATTCAATGAAAACATCTCGAATGTACTTTTCTCTCATTATAAAAACCAAGGTATGCCTACATTTTCCTACGGAACTATACCACTGATGTTATCGGGACAAACATAAAATAATGCGGTTACACCGCACAATAATAAATTCCGTCGAATACTTTTAATTAATATCCATCTCTTTTATTTTTAATTTCATTATATACTTGCCGGACTCGGAAATAAAAAGAATCGTAATCAGGTATCTCGGGAACTCGAAGCCATGGGTACAATTCTACTTGTTACAAAGCAACAGTAGACCAGGACAGTATGTAACATTCCAATCTCTCGTAGTCCAGCAGCTCCATACAATGCAACGTAATGTTACCATGCAATAACGCTAGGCTTTATACCTTTCTAACGCGAAACCTATGGCCACAGTTTTGCGTAGGTTTAATTCTAAGTGTAATAATTATTGTTATTATCTATTTTGTGTTCTACCTGCTTAGAAAAGTACCAATCGGTACATATATATTTATTTTATTTTACCGTACAAAAACGCAATAAAAACGAAAGTCCAACGGCTAAGGGGGAAACATGAATTACAAATTTAATGAATAGGCACGTTTTTATTCAGAAAATTTCTTTGGCTACGCAGCAAAAATACGCTGCTTGTGTGTAATTTTCATCATCTTTTTAATCAATCTTTTTCACCTGTCGATTTCAATTGATCTTTTTTCCTCTTTTTTTATTAATATAATACTGCAACTGCAAGTCGGTACCTCAGCATCGATACCAAAAACTATTGTACCGATAGGCGACTAGCGGCACTAACGGCTTCACGCTTCAATATCCTCTACTCCTTGATCGTGGTAACCTTATCCCTTGCATGCTATCCGTTGCCTGTTGCACGTTGCGTGACATTGCGGTGATAAAGGCAGAAAGATAAAACCTTTTACGTTTCTGCCCAGCTGCCTAATACTATGTGATACTTTTCAATAAACATTCATAAGAACCCAATTAATCAAGAAAAAAAATAAACAGGCTCGGCTCTTAATTAACCCTTTGTTCATCGCATATGTGCTGCGAGTGGGCTTCCTCTGTGCCGCGGCTTCCACTGCAAGCGCTCCCTTCACATACAATTTTTGAATCGTGTCTCCGAAATCAATGATAATAATAAGATTTAAAAATTATATTCTTCAGTGTTAAGAAATATTATTTCAACAATGATTTGTTATGGTTCAATATGCATTGATGGTACTATTTTACGTCGGTGTAAAAACAAATTATTTACATATATTGTAAAAATATTTTAGCATAGAAGAAGATTATTTAAAAATTATTCGTTTCATAAATAATCAAAAGCCATAATCAGACGTTGATACAAATATGTTCTAAGGGGTGGCACTGTCCCTCAAAAACCACTTTCAAGCATACGAAGCGAAAGTAAGGAGATATGCACTGACGGTTATCACATGTATGCAGCTTTTCACTTTCGTAAAAGTGAATGTAACTTTTTTCGTTATGTTCAACCCATAGAATTGTATATTCTATCGTTTCTTTTTGAAATTCTCAGTAGTCCACAGTACACGAGCTTTTTTACTCCAACCCGTCATGTGCAATTGTTGTAATTGTATTAATTAATATTTGTTCTCCAATTTACTCCACATTTCTTCACAAATCATGTACCTAACGGATCACATATTTTACTGTCAGTGTTTCATTTACTTTTTATTCATGTAAACGTCATTAGAGAAATTTTTACTTCTGAAATTTCGTTTAAACAAGGTTCAATTAATATGGGCAGGCAGTACGTAATTCAACGGCTTATAAATGATAAAATATGAATCTGATGAAATTTCTAGTATTTTTACAACACATGAAAAATACTACACAATTTTATGCAAAATTATTTTCAAAGTCAGGAATGCATAATATTATAAGATGAAGTATGAAATGTTTCGATATAATTTTAATAATTCGAATAATTAATTTTCATAATTTTTTATAGTATAAATTTCTCGAATTTCCAATATTATTCTATACTAATCGCTTCGCCGAAAATTTGCAGTTCGGCAGTTTAGAAATTACAAATTAATTTTCTAGTAACTTACACATTATTTATGAATTACAAGAGGTTTTTATTTAACCACGGATTCAAGATAAGTTCTAACAGTCCACTTTTATTTTCTTTACGTATAACACTGAGAAAGTGTTGACTTCTTATTTTTCCACTCGGATAAAGTTTGCATAATTTTAGTTCCTAATGAGGAACATTCCGAGCCATCAAAATATTTCCAAGAGCAAGATTAAAAAAGACTTTGATAAATTAACGGGCCATGTTTCGTTCAATTGTTTGTTTAAATTGGATCGCAATTGTGCAATTGTTATTCAAGGAAATGCGAATACACAGTGTACGGAGGCTTTACATGCATTAATTTGAAAAAAATTCCGAAAGAAGAGTGAAAAAGTATAGTGAAATGGAGCTGTCGAAGTGGCAAGTGAACAAGTACTTGCTTTTCCCTTTTTTTTTTTAATTGGAACAGAAAGGACCATTTCACCATGTTCGTTGGCATTGTTCCCACTTGCGGTTTTATATAATCGTTTGAAGCAACTTAAGCATGGGTACGTGTGTTAAATAACTTTATAAACATTCCGGTACTTGCTGCTGCACTGACTTAAATGTTATTAAAATCATCTATAATCATTCTCTCAGAACAGTGTGTGTACACTCTTAAAACTGACTAATTCAAATTTGGCTACGTCGTAATTCGTTACGGTATAACTTTGCGGGCAATTACACGCATATAAAAACTTACGACTTTTACCACCTTTTTCATGACTCATTTACTGAGAGCGTTAGCCGTTAACGGGAGAAAAAACGAACGTAATTCGAGTGAAATGGTTTCTCATAGCTTTCAATTTTTAGAATCTTAGTATGCAACGCATGTGACTGTTACTACCCATAGCCTGACGAATTGATTTTAAACACCTTACAATCAACCGTCTGTTTTGGTAATATCATTTTATTTTTCTCTCATGAATTTTAACGTAAACATACTTTTTCATGTTAGAAGCAACATGTTGTTCGTTATTTCGCATTCTAAAGTTTGTTTAAACCCAGCTGTATAGTAAATGTGAAACTTTTAAGTGGGAACCACAATTATTTCGAATACTAAATTTGTGCAACATATTGTGGCTGCTGAAAACTTTAAATCAATTATTTAGTTCCGAAAATATAATAGGGAAAAAATAATATGCTTCGAATAATATAATTCCTATTGTTTATATTAATTAAAATTCGTAAATTTTTGTGAGTGCTACCTGTGGAGCAAATGTACATTCCATCGAGTCGAAAATTCGACGCCATGAAAAGAAATAAATTCTAATTTCTTTATAACGAATTTTAACTTCATTTGGAAATTTTGTTCAGGAAAGATATATTCTCGAAAGCTTCGTTACATTTCATCGAATTCAGCGGAAAATTTTAATGAAATGAAAAATGAAACCTCTAAATTAGAATTTTAAATTCTTACTATCGCTTGCGTGCAACTTGCTAACTAACAATATTTGTTAATCATGAATTTCGAATTGTTTTGTCCTCGACTGCATTGCGATTTAATAATCCGCAGATTTACCTTCATCCAATTTCGTAACTTCACATCATTACATTCGTAACTTTTGTAACAGAGGTTATGAAAAAAGACGGTGCGGTTTCTAGATCGCCGGATGTTCGTTTCTTTGGATAAAATGACATTACTTAATTTTATAACGAACACTGTACAATTTTTTTACTGACATAACAATTTCACGCTAGAGGAGAGAGTACTTGAAATTTTGGGAATCGCAAAACATGCATTCAATTTACGTAAGCTTAGAAAATCACCCGTATAGCTAGAGCCTATTTTACCTCCGTATAAAAACAAGAAATAGAAAAAATTTGAAACTCGGAAGAGTTTCAACTTGAAACTAAAACAAGTCTTATTTAAACGAAATTCAATTACAGTTCTGGGTGATTAAAGTTCACTGGAGCGGTAATAAAAGTTTTCTTTAATCTTCCTAAAGAGTTTCAATGTTACTTATTTTATTAAGACCATTCAAAGGCTACTTTATAAAAGAGCGAAATTATCCACGCTTGCCAAAAGAATCAATATTTTAAAAAAAAGATACAAAACAATATTTACCTCTTTCCCGTCCGTCTAATTTAAATATCTTTATAATAAAAAAAATGGTACTATGGCACTAAGCACCCTAAAAACGGCAACGCTTTTTTAAGTTTCAATAGGAAAAAATATGGACAGAATACAACTCTTAAAATCGTCCAGGTCGGCAATATATTGGAAATTTTCAATTTCAGTTACGATTCTTTCGATTAAATCGACGAGTTTTAAACGCAATGGCAATTCTACTATTTGCGAACGTTGTTAATTGGATGCCGGAACACTGTTTAAAGGATACAAGACATATAGTGTAAGAAGCTGACGGACACAATTTGCCCTTTGCTGACGTTCAATATTCTCAATGATTCTACCTGTGCTCATTCCCATATAACGCGCCTCTAATACTCTAACACTCGAGGCTAAAATTAACGTAATGCGTCTATTCAAAATAAGGTTTTACATACAAATATAGTATACAGTAATACATTGCCTTGCAAATAAGTCAAGCAGTCAATGTGTATACAGTTGAAGCCCTTCACTCTTACAAACTATACCTTGAAAGTAAGTTTAGAAATGTTTCGTGTGAATGTACATGTCAATACGATAAAGCAAATCTGATTCTATAATTATTCTTTGTACCCTTCTACTTCTATCATTTCTATCCCCTGTTCTATGTGCCTACACATCAATCTCCGCAACAAAATATTATCTAAAATAAAACTCAAATTTTTTTTGAACGTTAATTGTTGTTTACAACGTCTTTCTCACGCGGTACTGAACGTCCATCCCTTCTTGTGAAATTATTTGTATTTATTCACCCTTTATGTCCCAGACACATTTTATGGAAAAAAGAAAATCTTTCTTGTCCTTGGCGAATCTCAAAATGGTTTTAACGTCCTATCAGGAGACTCCACATTTTTGGATTTTCGAATCCCAATTTCTTTATGAACAAAGTTACAAATCAGCGTCTCTCTGGGTACTGAAAGGTTGAAGAAATTAGGCGATGAATTAAATGCCGGATATATTACATTAAAATAATGTCCTTTATAAGCCGGTTTGGGTAAAAAAAAAAGCACATCGAAGTGGTTTGGTTTTATGTAATTAAATATGTTGCAGATGAAGATTATCATCCATTTCGTGCATTAACGAATTCTTCATTATCAAGTATTACTTGACATCCGCTTAACCGTAAAAGGAACGTAATTGTATCGATGATAATGAGATGTAAGTTTCATTCCTGCATTTAATGTACGTGAAATTACAAAATACGACAGGTTTTTTTTTTTCCCAACGATACAACTCAATTACCCAGATGAGTCCCTTTTATTGGAAGAAATGAACCGAAAAATTCACTTTGCGTTTAAAGAATTGTATGCTTCGTTATTTCGATTTGCCGTTGCCTATCGAGAGAAAAATTTATCTTACGATGACAGACATTGAATGTTACACTAATTAGGATATAAAGGTACTCTCTTTTCAAATGTGATGAGATAATTTGTGTGCTCAAGCAATGTAAATTTATTATTTCTACTCGACGTCCTGTCAAATACTGCTTTGATATTGAGCATCCCACCTTCTATAAAACTTTCGTTCTACCTTCCGATATAGGCTTGTGTAACATTTAGATTTTCGAACTGTTCTTCGAGAACTGTAACTTTCATTTACGGTTTTGACAAATGATACAGAACACGTGTCATTCGAGAGAAAAAGAAAAACAGTGAATTTCTCCCATGATACAGCAAGAATCAAACTTGCGACCTCGCGATTAGGAGGCTCATACTTTAATTTGTAATTTTTTTTTGGTCTTTCAAAAATAATGTCGATATTATTAAATATAGTTTACTCTAGAAAAATAATGTTATCAATCAAAATTATTTTACTGTCGTGTCACAAATTAAATGCAAATTATATATATCAAAGTATTCCCACTATTCGAATTTTATTTAGATAGGATATAGTTTTCGAAAGAACTTTTTTTTATCTGTATTTGCTCAATCACTTATCTTGACGTCAAAATACAATTATTAAATGTTTCGAAAACCATATGAACTAAGTACATATAAATTGCTCTGTTTCCGTTAACCCTGAACCATCGAAAGGAAGGTGAAGGCGAGAGCTAATCAATTGTCATTTTTTGTTCCATGTTTTTTATATCGAGTGATTGTGTTACAGTTTCGTTTCTTTCAATGCCAATCAAACCACATACGTAAGTATTCGACATTGTGTGTAAATCCTTTTAACATCCCATGTACTCCTATCATAAGCTCAGGATAAACTAATTAAGTGAAAGAGAAACAAGAGACAAGGAAATCATTCATCTTGTAATCGATCTTGAGTTACATTTCACATTGTTTCAATGCCACGTGTTATTCTCTGAACTGATCATTGCTTGGAATTAGACTGACTGAAACTTATAGAGTTTCCTGCAGTTGTGTTATTTTTGTAAGAACAATATCTAGATCCGGTAGTCAAGGTGCTCTCATAACGAAAAAGAATGTGTCATGAGATACTGTTTCCTGCAGTTGGGGATTTTTTTCTATCAGCTATATATAGTGCTATTTTATAGTGAAATGTGCATTTAGAAATCTCGTGTGACTTTTGCAATGTCGCAACTTTGGGTCTCGCAGAGCATGAATTCTAAAAATGAACTTTTCTATATTGAAAAATAATAGCGCAACTTTTTGTAATTTAATATTCACGTTTGTGGCATAATTTTACCGCGTATTTGCTTTTACAAATATTTCTCTGACGTTCAAAATCTGTTAAATTTGGCTAATAAGGGTCGAAATTGAAATACGCATAGAAATACTATTAACGGACATTGTCTCATCCTCTTGCACCGCCAGCTAGGGAATACATATTGTGCAAAAGACAATCTATGTTACTCGATTTGTTTCACAGAAAAGTTCATGCCAACACCTTTTAAAGCGCGTAACAAATACAAATATTATTTCGCCATAGCAGAGGAGACCATAAACAGAAAACTCAGCGGGTTGTGCTCATAATTTCATACAACTTGCATGAGAGATTTCGAGAACGAGATTCTAACGTGTACATTGTTAAATGACAGTTTAACGCCTACCTGTTACATATGACATACAATTTATGAAACGTAGTGTTAAGTAAAATTAATTACACCCTAATTCTAATTGGGAAATTAACTTGAAATTGTTTTAAAATTCCATTATCCTTTTAGTACAATATCGCCGAATTAACAGTTCAGAGACGTGGAGTTTTACATATTTTTGTTTATATGATCCATTTCATTACATTTTTTCTTTTCAATATATGAAGCGTTACCTCGAATAAAATTTTGATCGATTTATGAATAAGTATGTGCCGAAATTTGGTAGTATTATAAATATTCTAAGTTTCCGCATTTAAAGTTTGGCAGAAACGATACCGTATTTTTAAAAATATTTCTATAATAATTATTAATATATATTTATTATTATTATATATTTCTATAATAATTATTAATTTCAATTTGAATCGAAGGCACTTTTTCAAAAAAAAAAAAATGGTGACGTTTTCTTTAGAACATCATTATAGTCACCAGGTTTATCCGTTCCTTCTCTTCTACAATTTATTTGAAAAGTATGAGAAATTTTTAACGATTAAATGCATTTTCAGATCAAAAGGAATGACGATGAAAATGAATCAAGTTTTTTTTATCAATAACTCGACGTTGAATATTTGATTTTTTAGTATCATTAGGAAGCGGGTGGTCATTATTATTGCCTGGGTATGGAGTACTAAATCATGATCATACGCATTTACAGTTTTATCCACGGAATGTCAAGCAACTTATTCCAGATAATCCTTATGTCCATAACGAGATTCTGCACCGTATATTTAATGTGCATCGTGTTGTACTTTATACATACACACACATACTATGAAACATCTGTGGGAACATGCTTTGCTAGAATTCTGATTAAGATAAAATTGATCTTGTCCCTTACCAATAAGGAGCTTTCCTAATGTTCTCGTTAGGTCTCAAAACACACACACACGCGCGTATATACGTGCGTATGTATTTCAAAAAAGTATTCAATTTAACTTATTACTGAATTTGTATTGAGGTATCTTTATTAGACTGGCTATAAATCTCACCTGAAATTTTTCATCCATCAGCGCAGATATGATACGTTTCTGTGAAATTCATTGGTTTCATATAGCTGACAATTAATGAAATCCGGTTGATGTGACACATCTTTCAATTTTATTTGTAAAAAATAAGCTTAATAATATTGATAGCATTGCGTTTAATAAAGTAGGAAGCAATTTAGATGAAAATTGGGTCTTGATGTAACTTTAAATAAAATGTATAACTCCTGCAGTCACAATTATTTCCTTTTTGTTGGAAATTTGTAAATATTAAAGTGGAAATAAAATCGCATGGTTATTTAGAAAAACAAACCGACGTTAAAACCTCTCCCAATCATTCAAGAATTCCACTCTTGTAATAAAATGAAAGTGCAATTCAATAAAGCTCCTTAAACACTGCGCAAGATATATTTCATCGTAAGGCATATTTTAATACGATAAAAAAAAGAAGATATCGATAGCTGAATACATTAAACCCTCATCTAAGTATGTTAATGCACAGCAGGAAGCGTTTAACTAATTTTTCATACTAATGTCGCATGTTCTAGAGTAATAAAGTGACTCAAGAACATTAAATTCAAGCAATTAACATATTTTTGTTGTTATGCAAATTTATTTATGTTTAAGTAATCATGTAATAAGATTGGTACATGCAGTTTGAAATATGTCGCAAGTTATAATAAAAACAATTGATCCTCAATGTGTAATTCCGTTTTTCCATTATTTATTGAAAAATCATATTCTGTTTTACTTATTATTAAAAAATATTAGGGTGGTGCGTAATTAACAACGACTACTTTGCAGGAAAAAAATGCTAAAAATCGACGTAAGGATCAATAATACATTTTAATATTTCATAAAATATGTCACTTTTTCTTTTCCCAATTATTCGTTGGTACTATAAAATACTTTGCAACTTTCGATACTGGGAAATACATCTGATCAGTTTTTAATTAATTCTATGAAAATTTATTATGACATTCCACAGGACCTCAATTATGTCCTTTCATGTGTTACTGCTATCAGGCCCAATTAACATGACTGACAATTTTTTTCGTTCCAGAACAGGAAAATTCATATGGCTATAATTATTTTTGTATGGATACGTTAAATACGGTAAATAAGAACTTCCAGATTTCCAGAACGCCTTTGGAATACAGGAAATACCCAAGAAAAAAAATAAGTCCCTTTGCAGTACGAGAATGTTACGTAAATATACGCATTTTCAGTGTTGAATGAGACATTATTCTCAAGTAATAATTAGCAAATTTGCCGTTTTAATGAACGAGCACAAAACTTCGTTTTTGAAAGGTGAACGAAACTGCCAATTATATGTAAGTCTTGATATTTCGGTTTAATTAAAACTGATGAGAAAGTTATTACGTTTCTCATCAGTGCTTATCAAAGTTTCGTCAGGTGGGTACTATATAATTTTGTGAGTTCGCTAATATGTTGAAAGAAATTTAGTGAAAATGACATTTATTTTTTAATAACCTTTTTGTAACATTTATAGCATTTGTTATTTTGCCCTATCGCAAAGTTTTTAATAAAAGTATGTATAAACGCGTCATAAAAAAGAGTAACTACAATAATATTCAAGATTACTAATATCTCCTAATGTACGGTTTTAATTAATTAACCGTTTTGTGGATAAGAACTGATATCTTCACTTTTTAGAATTTTGTAACTGAATCAGAGGCAATCCTATAGACAATTCAATTCTATAATTGCAATGGCATTGAATAAATGATACAATTATTTACTTGGAAATTTTCCAAGCAAATAGTTGTACTATTTTCCTATACCCACTTCGTAAGTGGATACAAGTGCCATTCACTGTCATTCATCCAACAATTAATCCCTTTACCTCAGAAACTACAAAAGAATTATATAACAATTGCGTGATTCTTTTTAACCAATTAACCGCAGAAAAAGTTTTGATACACATTTATAAGTGACTGAATTATTGTCTGGCATGCAATTTTTATTAGAAATTGGATTACGTGCGTGTCGGACTTTCAATTCCATTAAAAAAAGTAAACATTATTTTCAATTTCCAGTGAATTCTTCTATAGTATTTTGCAACTTCCTCTATTATCAAAATCATAAGTAAATCAAATTTACTAGTTTATTTGTTCCATTTAATTACACAATCTATATTCATAATATTAACCGGTTAGTAGCTAAACTAACCGGTTAGTATTACTACGGTAACATAATTGTATCATTGAAAGGTCATTTGTCCAATCGTTTTTTAAATAATTTATGAAATGGTATTATACAATTTTTAATATCAACATTGCAAAGTTTGAAGTTTGCGAAATTATTGCGCAACTATAACTTTTAAATTAACACTTCGATATGAGTGAAATCCTAAACTTTTGAGTTGCCTTCCATCGTCTACAAAAAAAATTTGAGAATACTCCATTTTTTGGAACAATTTCGATTAAATCCAAATCCATGAAGAATCGAAATTTGATTAATTTGAAAAAAATCTATTTCGTCAGAAATATGAGACGATCGTAAAATTGCATTTCATTGAAAAGTTTTTCAGAATTTAGTAATTTTTAAGCCTTATATTTTAGAAAATTTTCCACTCAGCGTTCCATGCTTTTTGCAAATTGCAAATACAAGTATGATAAATTTTGTTAAAAAAAATATAAGTTGCTCACCATGTCACAATGAAGAAGAAATATGAAAAAGGAACTAATTTTGTTACCTGTTAGAAGAAAAATATGGTGAATTTCACTACATTTGTTTCCCCCATAATTGTCCTTCGAGGTTTTGCTGTCCTTCGATCTCTTTAATTAAGGAAACACTACCCTCCTACGATAATGTTGTCACATGTACGTTTTTGAAGTATTGGCATTATCTATTACGGCATGAACTTGATAAACCTTAATCGATTAACACGAGGAACCCGTTTGAACGTAGGAACTATTTTTGAAGTGCATAAGAACGTGTGATTCTTTATTTATTATAGAGCCTATAGCACCTACACAACACTAACACAACTACTCAGTAGTCGGGTATGCAGTGACGTAATAAGTGCACTTAGAAAGGGAAATGTCTAACGATTGATTGATATTCAACTAGATCTCGCCATAAGGTGTTATTGCGAAAATCGAAGGTATACTACAGGAGACACCAAACAATATATGTGTATCCCTGCGCGTGTGTTTTTAAACAACAATGTGTTTCCAGGTATACATTTTTAGAAATGTCTTTTTGTCTCGCTTCTAGATGAAGCACCAGATGACTGATCTTCGCCCCGGCAAATGGGGTGCAAATTAAAGCTTCAAAAAGAAAGTCGGGCAGACCATTTCTAGGGGTCATTTTGCGCGTACAATCGATTCCAAAGGACCCTTTTCATGAATTCCTAGCGGAAGGTCGAAAAAACCAGGTTTTTTGAAGAAAAATCCTGTTACCCGTTGGATTTTGGAAATTTTGACAATGAAAATGGATTCCTCGGACAAAAATACATCGAATAAGGGTCTCCCGAAAGTGCCAAAAATTTTTTCCAAAAGTCGATTTTTCTGGGTATGCCTACCCCTTCCCCCAAAAATGGGGTAAAAATTAAAGTTTCAAAAATGGGGTTGGACAAGTCATTTCTAGGGGTAATTTTTCCCGTAGAATCGATTCCAAAGGTCAAATTTGATGAAATCCCAGCGGAAATTGGTAAAAAGTAGGTTTTTTGCGGAAAAAACGTATTTCCCGCTGAATTTCGAGAATATTAACAATGAAAATGGATTCGTCGGCAAAAAATACATCGGATAAGAGTCTTCCGAAACGTTTGATCCCATACCTCTTTTTTCCAAATGTCAAATATATTCGTCGTTTCTTTATATTTCTGATAGAATTCACTGATAACAGTGCCAGATAATCAATCAGATTCCCGCAAAACGTTTATCTTATTTGACAGAAAATAAAATCTTGATCTAAATACTTCTGTATTGGTCTAAATTCTGTCGTATTGATCTGAATTGCGACACATCCGTTTGAATTCCAACATATGGTCTACATTCTAAAACTAAAATGGTAGCGTCGATCGGTCTAAAGATCTTTCGATAGTCACTTCGGTAAAAAAAAAAAAACGACAATGAGTATACGCGGGGTTCGCACCGATGCAACAGATTTGTTTCTAGTCATTCCATCGGAATAATCTCTCCTGCTATCATCAAATGCAAATATTTACTAAAAAGTCAAATTAATAACAGGCCAAAAGTTGCATAATTTAATGAAGCAATTTAAAGGAGTAACCCAAAGTAAAATAAAATTTGGCTATTGCG
Organism: Gasteruption jaculator; assembly: GCA_949825005.1. Classification (NCBI taxonomy): domain Eukaryota; kingdom Metazoa; phylum Arthropoda; class Insecta; order Hymenoptera; family Gasteruptiidae; genus Gasteruption; species Gasteruption jaculator. The sequence goes on from OX463774.1 coordinate 8,102,402, forward strand.
CAACATTACCTGTACATTTGAATGCATTAGCTTCGACTGACGTTTTGCCACTGTATGTACCCGATCCTTTTACTTACATTCATTTCCAAACGAACGTTAAAATATTCCCCGATTGCCCCTATCCAAACCAATCTAAATCTTAATAACTTATTAGTTATGGGAGTACGGAGCGTTACCGTTGCATAACTTTCCCCGTATAAAAGTTAACTGCGCGGCGACACAAAAAATATGTCGATTATTTTTTTCACCTTACGGTCTACAAGAAGAGAAAAAAAAATTGATATTCATTTCAACAAGGCAGTAGAACTACTATAATTTAGCCAAGTCCTGTTCTCGGGTAAAAACATGTAGCTAAGGACAAAATGCGATACTTAGTAATAATTTTCTCGGTATATAAACAAAACGCGAATATCACGAATTCAGCCATACAACAAGGTAGCTGGACATTTACGTAAAACCGTTTCTTACAAATGTATCTAGTTTCAGTAAGGTTCGCTCGGTTCGTGCAAACCTATTATAAATTAAATATGTGATCGTGAATCACAATGGAATTCCTATACAGCCAGTGTATGTGACTCGTGATATACATGTACATACAAGAATCTTTGCTGCACAGCATTCGCGGCAAAAGCAGCAAGAGGCAAAATACACATTGCGTGTAGCATGGTCTGTTGATCCGGTGAAAGGAGTCGAACGCGTTTCAACGCCCGCACCATTCGTTCCGAACGAATTTGCTCCGCAGAGGCTAGACTCCGGAGGATAGATCTCTCAGCATCAAGAGAGTGCCGTTTCTCGAAGGACATTTTAGACCTCGCCAATGCATAATAAACAGTTATAAGAACGTACACATTACCGTACGGACTATTATTACAGCTACTTTGGCTGAAACAAAATTGTTATACCGAACTGTCGAGTCATCGACGCGAAAACGGTATCGTTACATATTGAAACGGTCTTTTCAGTCTCCTGTAATAAGAGTTGATGTAGGTGATATATATTCAAATTAGTAACCAGCAGATTAAGCGTTTTAGTACCGTTTAATGGCAGATACAATTTTCAATAAGTTTTGAGGGATCATGCTCAGTCGGGGAGAAAAAACGAAGGGATGATCTTCCGGGATTTTGGTCTTCAAAATCATCCGATGTTTTATGAGAACCTTTTCTTAGATTTTTAAATCTGTATTTTGTGATGTTGCGTAGCAATTTTTAAAAAGAAGTGTTGAAAATTCGAAAAGACGTGACAAATTTTTTGGGGTCTCTTCGGTTCTGCCTTGCTCCGATTGCGATAATTTAAAGTAAAAAAAAAGCCAACGGGATTTATTTTATATGTAGAATTATTCAGTTATTGGCGGAAGTGTTTTCGAAAATAGCGAAGGTAGAAAGAACAAGTTTTGATTTTTTGTCAAACATTCCCCCCTTTTTGCGGAAATAGAAAAAATTTATTGACCGAAAGGACAATTATCTGATTGCAATCGTTCGAATTAAAAAAAAAAAACAACCGGGTTTATTTTATGTATCGAATAATTCAAAGTATGAACGAAGAAGTTTCTTTCAATCAATAGATATGTTTTAAAGGTGTGATTAATTATGGCTTTAGAAGTAACTCTAAAACCGTCGCATGTTATTACCTAAACCATTTATCTTCATCTCTGGATGGTTCAAATATTTAGCCTGTTACCGTCCTCGGCTCCTCACTTACGCTTTCACGCTTGCCTCCTTACATGGCTCACTTGCTGGGAAATGTATTCAAAGTGTTTGTTCCACCGGTTGGCGGCACTCTATGAGAATTATGGTTTGAATTTAAAAAGAGGAAGGTGGCTAGTGCCTTGAGCTCTCTTTTATCTAATGATCTCGAAAACACGTCAAGTCTCACTTTTTCTACCTTGTTCGAGGTTACAGTTGACAATTTTAGGTGTAATTCTTTCAATTTTTTACGCAGTTTGCAAAGTTTCATAATACAATAACTAAAAATTGGAAAAATATACGTTTTTGGTTAATTGGAAGAAAAGTAACTAGTGGAAAAGCCCACCATGGAATTACAAATACACCGGATTAATTTGGTTTGAAAATAAACTCGTAGAAAGAGGAACTTCCAGCAGACAAATTCGTTTTTAGTATAAATAAATCATCACTTTTTATGAAATCGAAAGTCAAACCTCGAGAACACGAATATAATTTAAATGTCACGGTTCCATTTGACTGCGTTATTGTACGACAATTCAAGATAACATTTCAAAGAGTTATTTCTTGTGAAAGGACAGAACTACAGAAAAAATTCCGCGGAGTTAGATTCTAGAAAACATGACGAGATAAACTTCTAAGTGTAGTATAAATTTTCATCGATAATCCCAAAAATGCCGGCTACACAGCGTGATTTTGAAAGTGGCCAACGGGCGTTAATGTTGGTTGCTTACAACCTTTAGAATTTATGGTCCGTGCCGTATATGATACGGTCGATCGTGCCGTTGTTGTGCACTTGCAATTTACATAAAAGTGGATAAGCGGCATCAAATTGCTCTTGATACAAATTCGATCTATAAACGTCGCTTAAACTCTGGCGTAACTGTCTTTTGTTACTTCCCGATTTTTCTTTCTCTTCCCATTTTCATTCAAAAATGATTAAAATACCAACTGGCTGGAGTTTTGAAAATACAAGCATCAGTTTTTAATTTTTGTCACTTACGGAAATACGAGATTATATAATATTTTTTGTTTAACCTTAAAAATTGTCCATTAAATTTTGAGTTTCAACAAATTTAGATTTTTTGCATTTGCTACAATAGGCGGATTGGACATTTGAAAAATGTCATCAATCGCATTTTTGCTGTAGCTTAGCGGGAATATAAAAATATCTCAAATACAGAAATGTTTTGAATTTTGATTCCATTTTTATTTAAAGTGAAAGTAAACTCGAACGTATATATTCAAAAATAATTATAGAAATAGAAAAATATCTACGCGTTATTTTCTACTTATCTTCGCTTTCCAAGAACAGCTTCCAGGTGTACACTCGCAAGGTGAATTTCAATGCCAGATTGCAAACATCACATTCCAAAAGAGGAAAAACATCAATTTCACATATTTTTCGCGGAAAAATCTGTCTCCGAACGAATCAAGAAAATATCAGTGTTTAAAATGAGCAAAATTAAAGCAATAACATAAACATACAAGCAATAATAATTGAGCCTTTTACGATCCTTTACAACATACGTATATGTTAAATGTGAATACTTATGAAGCAGTAACCGGCAACGTTAAGCAATTTTGCCATGGTTCTAATGATTTACAGTTTTAATAACGGCCGCAGTATATGCACAGTTTTGATCTGTTCCTATGGTTTAAAAGAGTTATATAAACTTCTCAAAATTTCAGTTACACGTACTGTTTCTACTTGTACCCTATCTTATTGTGTGTACATAATTTCTTCCGCTTTTATAGTTAGGAAATACAATTACAATTTCATGCACATGTAATTACAATGGTTCGTTAGCTTTTATAAAGTAATGGAAAAAAATTCCGAAACAATGAGAATAGAAACATTTACTTACGGTTGCATTAGTAAAGGTTCCGAGCTCATAAAAAATACAATTACCTAATTTATTGTAGCTGTAAAAGAACTTACACTGCAATCAATTTCCTCCTTTCACGAGAATTCAATCGCGGGTTCATTTTCACAGTTTTCGAATACTATCACCGAATCTTTATGTATGTGACAAATACCTCTGTTTAATTCATATACCTACTCTTGTTGTACTTGTGAATACAGTTTCTGGTCCAAAAGCTAAAAATATGGGAGTTTAGTTTTCAATCACCGTACTTTTATTTTGAAGTTACTATTTTTGAGAGTTTTTTTTTTTTCACCATTAACAATTTCTACTAAAGCCAATGCCATTGATTTTAGTCTCGTCGGGCAAAGTAAGACGTTCCCATTCAGAAATTGTTAATTTCCAATATTCGTTTGCTAATGATAAATCAAGCATTCGGAAAATTAGCTTCGCACTCTTTTCTGTACACGCACCTTTCCCTTTATATTTCTCATAATCACTTAAATGTCATTCGTGCGTTTGATTTTTTATGACTTACTTCCCGGCACATACCGCGTGTTTCAATAAAGTGGTTCAAATGCGGTCTGATGTTTATTTCACTAAAAAACAGTTTTACGCATTGAAAGTATAAAAAATATGTAGAAAAAAAATATATAAAAGGCACCACGAATAAATCAGCCAATATGAGAGACTCGGTAGATAAATTGACGAAAGTAAAAATCGCAGATTGTAAACGTCACCTATAAAAGGAATTACACCTGTGATAACAAGAATTCTGTATTAAGTAACCGTAAAATAAATAGTTTATTGAATCACCCTCGAAAGAAGTTAATAAGAAGTCAACATTAAGATTGAATCTGAAAATTGATTAGCGATAATCTTATAGAAAAAGCCCATGAAAAATTACTTCGCTGCATTTAAGATTCGACAAAGTAATTAATTGTTACAAAAATACGGGATTCGAATATGGTATTTATTTATTACGCGATGTAGATGAAAGGTGTGAGAAAATTTTGTACTATACTTTCTTACTTCGCACTAGTTTTTGTTATTATGAACAATAAATTTGGAAAACCAAATAAAGAAATATAAATTGCTGAATGCTACGGCGACAGAATGCTAACAGTTATGTTTAGTTTATAACGCCCGATATTGAAAGAAAAATATAGAACTTCCTGTTTGGAGGTAGCGCAAAATAAAAGTCAAAATAAAAGCCAGCAAACGGGCACTTAAACAATCGAAATTTCCCAATAACCACCTGTTTTTATGTCACTTTCTACTTCATACAACTTTTATATGTTTCTTTCTTTTTATATTCGACTGCTATATGTCGTCCAATTACTGCTGCCTGCAGTGTGCTAAGTCATAAATATTAAGTTCGTGAAAAAATGATTAACTAACAATTATCAATTTTTTTTAGGGAAACCGAACTCAAAATATTTTCCGAAAATTCCTAGCCGATAAACTTCAGTCTCGGAATTCTTTGCATAAGTGATTGCATCATGCAGGTTTAAACTTGAAAATAGTAATTCACGAAAATGAAATAAATATCTTTTTTAAATTCCCAAACGCTGACCGTACACACACAGATCCATAGTATACCTACAAACGCGTATCAAAGGAAATAACAAAAATAGAAAACTACAAATTAATAATTATAAATCTTTTGTTACAAATGATTAACTAACAATGAATGATAAAAATTTGATCACAGCTGGTTCCGTGCTTATATATTTCTTCAATGTTTGCATCGAAAAACCGACTACACATACTTTTACCAGACGTACGTATATACAATTTATTTTTTAAGTTGACACGGATCAGTAGCTTTTAACATTCACCTTTAGCTAGACGGATATCTGATAAAACTTTAGCCGGTACCAGCCACTGTATGGAACTGTATTTGTTATTACAATTCACTATTGCGTAATTTCAGAGTAATTATTAAAATTTCTTTATATTATTTAATACAATACAGTGACGTTACTAGGTTTTAATATACAAGAGTCATACTAAAGAGTCGTTGATAACCAAATTTCCAATTATTATTTTTATTACCACAGTGGAGGCTTCAGAATTCTTCAGGCTACTGTCGAGCTTATGCAGATGTATTGGAAATAGAGGAAAGAGAGTAGTTCACAAGGATACAAAATAACAGGATTAGGATCGAGAGAAAAGCGTAAAAGGACGCGAGACGAGGAACACAAAAGCAATGAACACGGTGAGCGTAAACTTCTATTAACTTCCCCTATCCCCTAGTCTTTCTCTCATCCCCATTCATCCCTTCTAATGACTTTTCTTTTTGCTTTGCAGTTTCTGGGCAATTGTAATCCCGGAAGTTCCGCTAATTAGTTGCTTCTTACTTCTCGAGTCTGTTCCATTTTACCGCGGTTCGTTCTTCTTCCATTACCGCTATTGTAAAGCCTGTAGATCTAAAGACCCTCAAACAGAATTTGGTTAAATCATATTTGAGGTTCTCGTGCTTTCTAGACGACCCCCAATTCTCCTCCGAGTTCTGTTTAGAAATATTATTTCTACTTTTAGAAATTTGCAATAACAATGATAAATTTTTCTTTTTATAAAAAGTAGTACCACAGTGTTTCGTTAGTCACCTTTTTGAAATTACTCGCCTAATTTCTCACCATAAATAAATTTATTTATAAAACACTGGAGGATTAAATCACAGCAATGACAAAAGTCAAGTAACGTTTCTCCTTGTTGCTAAAAAATAAATACAAATTCATAACTGTCGCTAATTGTCTAACAGTAGATGCGATATTAAGCATTTAAATAAAAAAAAATGTAATTCTTTGGTTTTTTGGAACGTACAAAATATATATTTACAGGTAAATCAGAAAATACGATTTAACTACTGTTACAATCTTGATCTAATGTTACATGATTCTTTACTTTCTTACATAGATGTCTGGAAATAATTGATAAAATCTATATTTTTCTTTAACAATGTTCGAGTGAAAGCTCGTTTAAAGAAATCAGGTAAAAGGAGGGAAATGCATTTTTTCTATTTCATAACAATAAATAGCAATGTGCATAACAATAAACATCAAATCCAACGTAATAATTGAATGAAACAAAATGCTTTTACACAACATGTGAGTACTAACTATATTCGAAAATGTTTAATCTCTTTTGTATTTCATTTCCTTCCGTCTCTACTGAACATAATGTCAACTTAATAATTACTATCCTCAAATATGTTTATACGTTAGACTCTGATGTTTAAGTCCGTTATGCACCATGGCTCATGTACACTATATTTACAACTAGAACATGTCATTTTTGTTTTTCACTATACATGTTGTGTACAAACCTTCTCTCCTGTCAGGCGCTTTTAACTTTCCTCAAATGATTATTTTTAATCGTAATCTTCAACGCTTTTCCGCAGGCACGCACAAATCTGTATCCTTTTTAACCATTACGCTGCATAAAATAATCATATTACCGGGAGACTAAAGGTTAGTAAATATACTTTGAATCTGGTCATTGCAAGATTTATACTAAGAACTAAACAGTATATTTATGAATGCTTGATTCCAGTTGAAAATAATTACAGCAGGCATAATAAAAAATATGACAAAAATCAAAGCGCAAACTCTGTTATGCAACCAAACTACGTCTTAAAACAAATTTACCTACATTTGGAAAAATTTGGTAAAAAGGAAAATCTAATTTACTTTATTTAACTTCCAAAGAAAGTGCAAGATTTTTAGTTAAAGGTCCAAAAAAAAACCCTTTTGAATTAAATTGTCTGAAGTTTGTTTGAAAAACAATTTTTTTTAAACCGCCATGGCTTTTCCCGTGTAAAGGAATACGGCAGTTAGATGGTAATTATTGTAAGAAGTAATTACGGTCTAATTAATGAGGTATTTGTTCTGCTTAATGTACTTTGAAGAAGTGCAATCCCGAAGAAGATAGAAATTGCATTATTTAAGAACGCGAAGGCAATTAAGTATGCAATATATGCAGTAATATAGTGCGTTCAGTCTTTGGATCAAAATAGTATTTGTTGTGATTCTTTTCTTATCTATCCAATCGATCTTGGAAATAATTGAAATGGTGCCACTATTGTGCGAAACTCGTGCCATTGAAATTCCTATTTGAAATGCTACAAAATGCGCTCTTACCGTATCTTATTTCAAATCAGATGAATTTAATTCTTGTGGAATAATTTCCACAAGTGCAGCAGAGAAGTGGAGTCCAAACGAAGATCGATAGAAATCAATATGTAAGGTTTTATGCTGACAAACTTTATAATAGTTTTCACGCATTGTTAGAGAAATATGTATGGGGCAAGTCGCGATGAATTGCCTGTAAAAAAAGAAATTGCTAAATCCAATCCAAATGTTGAAAGAAAATCGTCAAATGCACTTCTATAGTTTTTTTTTTTTTTACTTCATTCAGTGCAGTATCTTTTTTGTTCGACAAAACATTTGTAACAACGATTACAAGCTTACGCAATCTAATGCTTTACAGGTGTCTCATAATTGACATATTCCAAATACATAACTATTGCAAGGAAATATTACGATCAGATTAAATTCAATTAAGTCGAGTGAAAGTTTTAGTACTTCGTCTCCGCTGTAAAAGCAAAGTGACGTATGTAGTTGTAATTAGAGTTGTATCAAAGAATGTCATGGATTTGCATGGAGAATATTTTGTTCCAAACAAAATCTGACAAATTCCTTTTCGCATTAATTTTTATTTTCGTAAAAACTCAATGGATTACGTGATCAGCACGAGGATTTTCTCTAGCTCATTATATAAAAAAAGAATTCAAAAAAGCCTTTCATGAGATCTTTCCTTGTAATATGCATTTTAATGCATTATCTATGTCCATCAGAGAGAACGCAGAACCGAAGGAACATCCCGAATTCGCATCACGTTTACGTCGTGTCGTTAGCCCAATTATTGCGGACGGAAGCATTGTTGCATCGCTTTTTCTGATATAAAGGGAAGAGAAGAGTTGTTTTAAAAGGATACTGCGAATCGAAGTCATTATAACTGACCATTAACATCGAGTATGCAGCTGAAACAAGACAACTTTCTTCTTACAATTGACAAATTACCTCTGCAGTTCGAATTCACACATCGTTCATATTTTCAACACAATTATACTACCACAATTCCAGTTTTCCTTTCTCGTCGCGATGTTTTATTAAATATTTATTGATTTCTTTGTGTATTTATAGGATGATACGGATAATCTTAGCTTGGAGCATTGGCGTTGAGACGATTGACGTTTTTAAATAAATTTCGTCAATATTTATTTTGTTTAAGGTGAAAAGGATTGTCCCTTTCTTCTGTCGAAAATAAAATATGTGCGGAATTCCGTAGATAAAAGCAGGTAATACGTTTTTTTTTTCTCAAAACTCTAGCTTTTACGATCTTCCGCTAGGATTTCATGAAAGTAAAGCATTGGGATCGATTCTACGCGTTTTAGAAATTCGAGAACATATTGACAGTTTGATAGTATAATGTACCTAGCATAGAAGCAGAAGTTAAACGTAAACTTTCCTACATCGGAAGTTTGAAAAGTCCAACTCACAAAATACCCCGAGACTCAACTTATTTTCCATTAATTTATAGCAAGAACTTGTAAATTGGCTGGATTAACGTAAAGTGCTTCCTTTTAAGATAGCTTCAACTAAAGTTGACGATCTCGTTTCATCCAAGGAACTACAAAGAAGCCTTGCATTAAAACTACTTGAAACGTTTCTATTGTAAAGTAAACTGCATACGAACTTCTTTAATAAAGTTCTCCAGGGAGTACAGCGGAATAATGTACATCTGCAATATATGCAAAATATGAAAAATTACAGATACAATGATGCTAATTTTCTTTACTGTTCCTATGTAACAAAAATTGCGTGTCTTTCATATTTAATTTACTTTGAGTGTCAAATTTTTTGCAAAATAATTCATCCCAGAGTTCACACTTTTTATTATAAATTTAATACACGTTGAAAATTTGCATCGTTCAATGAGAATCCCTTAATTATTTATAATTTATTAATGCAATATTAGGAGCTAAAACTTTTTAATAAGTGAAGATAAAAAACCATGTGACCATTTTCTCAGAATTTATGAATTTCAGAATTATAACATGAAACGATTTTCGGTTTTTCGCTGTATTAAAACGCGGAATGGCTTTTTATGCTTTTGAAGTGCATTAGGAAACGAGTTTGCGCGTGCACCAGGAATTGAACCCGCGAAAATTACACCTGCATCACTCAAATCGGATTAACTCTCTCTCTCTCTCTCTCTCTCTAACAATATTCATACAACAATTTTTTTTTTTTAGCTATTTCGAAAAATACAATTGAATCTAATTGTGAAGGAAAAAAAAGGCCGGCAAATTCTTAAACATCTTTCCTTGCACAAGAAGTTTTCTGTTGTATGAGATACAACAGGAAATATGATGGATTAATGATTAAAATTTTACACCCTGGCTTTCTTCCGGCAAGTAAGCTATTGTATTGTCTGAGGGGTTTACAGTTAATATTTTTCCAAGTATAGATAATCGAAAAAACGTGCACAAAAGAAAATTACGAGAGAGTATGTACGCGATGGTTATCAGTTGCAAATTGCAACTGATTGAATCTATCTATCACGTGCCAGCAATTTCTTTTTGATGCATCCTGCTTTGTGACTTTCTCTCCTTCCTTCTTTCCTTCTGTCTCTTCGATCGATACGTAGGATTTAATGGTACGCGGGCAATCGATAAAATAAATTTAGCATATAATGCCATTGGATGCGAACGCATAAAGTTAATAAACATGATCCATTTTTAGTGCGTATTAACATCGGCTATTCGTTGCATGGTTCGGCAACTGCGTGGAACTTTCTCCGCAATATCCTTCGTACGTTTGCAAGCACGCTCTAATGGTACATGCATATACGTGCATTATACAAGCATATACTTCGTTTTAACACTATCGCATTAGTAAACACGTTTGAATTAAGCAGGCATACCTCTGATGCGGGGATACCTGTCAATCTATATCATACCAACCACTATTTGGAAATCCGCGGTTTCCCTGTAAATTGATACATAATGCCGTTATTACTAATGCTTAAGAGGTTGATACATTTCCCTATTTTTAAGTACGATTTTTTTTTGTAATCAACAGCGTCTTACATAATGCTCACACTCATTTCACCAATGTCTCGGTATAACAGCATTTTAATTGCATAATTGTGAATTTTCCTATGCAATTAAGTGATTCCAGCCTCCAACCTTTTATTAGAAAATAATTGGTATGCAAAACCTGCAACAATTTTCAGAAAAGAAAAGACACTCGACTTCCAAATCTTATGACAAGTCGGCACCAGAAACACTTGAACCCTTTGACAAAGTAAACCGCGTCCACTGGCTGCTGGAATTGCATTTCGGGGTAGTAAATATTTTTTACTACCGATCAGCAGTGAACTACTTCAAATTATAAAAGTAAATTTACTATAGGTAACTAATCGAGAATCTAAATTGCAACCCGAAACGCGTTTTTCTAAAAAAATATTTTTCTGTTTTTATTTTTCCACCATGATTGCAATAAATTCCATACTTTTGCAATCCAAAGAAAATTTCATCCTATTCCTCTTATTTCTCTGGTGCATATGTTTATTACTATAATTATTATGAAACGTTTGCACCATACACATTTCGCATAACATCAGCCAATCAGTGATTGCATTTCAAGAATCCCTTGTAACATTACATGCGATTGGTCGAGATGAAGTTACTCTTGCATTGGAAATGTACTTTTTACGTAAATCAAGTTACTACTCAATCTTGGAGAGTCATGAATGAAATTCTTTTGAGATCGAGCAAACGCTGCCTCTGGAGTACACGTTCTTATGCAACTCCATAGATATTTACTGTTTTCAGGAGGAGCAATTTTTGCGAATATACAATTATTATTTGTGTCTACGACAAAGGACAACCGGCAAAAACAAAGTAAGCTGCTTTCATAATAAACCTTTCTCTGCGGATACACGAGCACCTTGCGAAAAAAGGTTATCATGTTTCTCAATAAAACCATTTAAATGTCGATAAATTGAAAGACCATTAATCCGAAAATCACTTGTCTTATCAAACCAGGAAAATGTGTCAGAAAAAGGTTTAACGTTATTTATTTCCGTTTATTAATAAATTACAGCAGTTTTTAAAAAAGTATTTGTTTTTGTTCATTATCTAAATCCAACTAAGCGCCGTGTAGATTTTTCGTGACGTACAAAAATGTCACCGGCACTTCAGGTTTGCGAAACAGTTAAGATTTAATGGATCGAAAATGGAATTTTGCGATATTTGAGACATGTTTGTAGAAATGATCGATATTAAATCCCGACCATTTTTTTATAATATAATTATTGAAATTGGAAATCAGTTTCAGGAGTTGCACCAGTGACTTTAGACATTGTATGAAATTTGCGACCTGATAGTGCTTATATTTAACACATGTAACCAGTTTTTATGCATGCACTTTTTTAGCAATTTTTTTTTCTTCGTTTTTCATTATATGAAATACAAAATCAACATGAATAATTTTTGTGGTACAAAAACGTAGTCTCTGAGTGTTAGATAAAAGGCTAACACGACTGAATTAAGATTGCAGAAACACATGTTACAGAAGCATCCTAGAAACCAGTTAGTATTCATGAATGAATCATTGAAGGAGTAGATGAAAGAGGAAAAGGTGGAAAAGGAAGAACGTACAAACATGGTGTAAAGAGTGCAAAGCAATCATCTGGAGGATGATCCATGATCTTGTCTGAGCAAGGACAGCTTGTAACTGAGGATTAGTGCAATGATCTTCAATGATGTAACTTCTCGCTTGATCCATAATACTATACACCACTCGAATGATGTAACATTTATCAAGTGGGGCCTTGAACTTGAAACCGAAGAGAATCCTACAAAACAGACGCACACCTGCGTTTACCGTTGCATCAGGAAACTTTATATAGGTATGTGCAATACATGCACGTTCTTCTACCTTTAAATGCATACGTTGTTGTTGTTCCTTATTATAATAGCTAGTCGCAATAGCATTATGAGTTGATTCATTCATTTTCTCTTCTTCTTTTTTTACAAAGTAGTATTATAAAATTGCTTATTATCGTACAGTAATCTCATTTTACGGAACTATAATGTTGCTTCTTTTACTTAAACTTCACGGTATTGAAGCTTAAAATTATATGGTTTTTGACAAATTCAATCCAACAACATCTACATGAAACTGTTTTTTCTTTTACATAGTTAAAGGGTTACGAAAGAAAAATACGTTATTTTTGCATGAAAAATAAAAATAAAAAGAGAGAGAAAATCCTACATCCAATATTTTGTAGATACCAAGCTCTTTTTCTTACAATTAGTAAGTTACTAAGTGGGTTAATTGTATCAGCGAAAATTTCGATATAATTTTGGTTGGACGAATAATTGTTTAAATAATTATACCAAGCCAAATTAATAATAATATTTATGTAATATTTATTATAGTATTTTCTTTATATTTTGTTTGTAACTTTTGTAATTTGTGTAATACAGTTCAATATCATACACCAGTTTTAAAGTAGGTCCGAATTTGTTTGAAAACCCTATAATAAATAAAAAAAAACATTTAACGATACTTTTCCAGATATTTTTCGATAGTATTTAGGTAAAATGTTCCGTGGAAGGTATTGGAAGAAAGTTTGAAAAGCAAAAAGGAAGATGTTATGTGCATGTATCGAGAGATAGAGATAAGGAAGAAGAGAAGGACGGAAAGAGAACAAATATGCTGAGTAACCACGGTTTTCTGGGTTCGTGGTTGTTCTGCTTCGAAACACGTAACGATTATTCCAGTAAGAATAACATATTTGTATAATAACAAGTGTATTTAATTAAGTTTCAAATATTCTGTATTAATTATTTTATTAACATAAGATGAGAGAAAGAAAATAGAAAGTCAATTAGGGAAATACTTAATTCTCTAAGTTAATTGCTTTATTTAAATTGAAAACACTGTGTTTATCAATCACAAGCAAAAAGGGTTACGCAATTTAATTTTAATCGATTCTCTACTGCGTGGAACGTTATTAATTACTAAAGTATGGTACTATGCACTTCAAAACTATTCATGTCTTTATATCGTTGACAATTATACCGGATGAGTTCATTGTTATTTCGAGCCTCAAATTTTGAATCTCAAAATAAGAACGTAAAAGTCATGATTCGTAGGCGTTAAATTTGCAAGCTGCTGTTTTTTAATTATTCTCCAATTTTCCTGTTTTCTTCGGGGCACTAGACTGTGCAACGCCGATATCTTTCATAAATAGAGATGGTTATCTTAGCAGTTACTGGTCAATACTTATCTTTCTTTTCGAAAAATGTATTCATAATTCCTTGAAGTTTAATCGCGTGACTTATCAGCGGAGTTCTGGTGTTCATAATATTTTTTCGGATCTTATTTTTGGTTGAAATCAGTTTTTTACTTTTTTTCATGTTTGATTTTAAGGCACACTTGAAATTAGAGTTGCCAAATTTCTTACCTAAACATTTAGGGAATGAAAAAAGTGAACGATATACAGGGACTGTAACTTGTTTGGTACCACACCAGGATTATAAGATCCTGAGAAATTTTTTAACTGAAATTTTAAAAAACATAAATTGATACGAAAAATTTTGAAACTCTTCGTGTAAGTAAAAAAAAAAGGAAATGATGAACTGATAAAGAAAGTTGAGTTTTTCTAATTGTATTTAATTTTATTAAAATTTTTATAGAATTTTGAACTTTCCCCAATTTTCCATAATATGTTTTTTTTTATCAATACTACGAATTACCAAATAAGTTCTAGTTAATATTTATTTTTTCAGTAAAAAAGGACTAACTTTGCGGAAAAATGTGCCAACGAGGAAGAATTTAATAAACGTTGTATAAAAATGTATTAATTTTTGCAGTCTCGTTTGCAAAAAAAGGAAACGTAGATTACCCTGATAAAGATATGGAAATTTTCACTTCACATTTCCTAATGGAATATAAAATGAGTGTAACTTTTATTGTCACAGAAGAACATACACCCAGACAGCATAAGTGTCGCAACAGGTGTGAAGTTAATAAGCGATTATCTTTGTATGAGTTACGAAATGTGAAATGTGAATTGTGATATAGGGAAAAAGGAAGGAGTCAAAAGCTGGAATAGAGAAATTTGCAATTAAGTAGTCTGCACAAAGGAAGATTAATAGTGTAACGACATACGACCCTCTCTTCGCAAACAATATTCGTGCTGTACACGCACGCTGTACATACATACATGCCCCACATGCATGCGTATAACTTTGTTAAAAAAATTCTCCCACATTATATTTGATTTTGTCACATAAAAAGAAAATGACGCCAACGAACTTCTTACATAATTTTTCTTTCCTTTGCAGTATCTTAGTCTTATTACTTAATTCGAATGACCCATGTATCATGTTTTATGTTGCACATTAAATCTATCCTCATTAGAATTCATTTCCTCTTGCCTTACAACATAATAATAAAGCAATTATTAAATTAATTACGAAATTACACCCACGTGAAATTCATTGTCCAATAGGTGGGTAATGGAAAAAGTGATGACTCTTTTCCAGAATGTTGTCTTAGATTAGAAAAGTCTTTTATAAAATTAAGAATTGTTTAAAATAAAAAGACGATACTTGAAAATATTTTTTCGCATACAGAAATTTATACCAATACGTATAATTATACTAACACTTTCTGGATGCAAGGAAATGCAACTTTCCTTTTCTTGCCAGATTTGTTTAGATTCTATTGCAAAAGTCCCTTATTGAAACGACTATTGAAGTGGATTCCTAGGGAAGAAATTTTTTAGTTTCTTCAAACTTAAGAAGAAACTTCTAATTTACTTTTCTCTTTATCGCGTATATATTTACCGTACTTTTTATAAACAAATAATATAATAAAAAAATTGCCAGTCTTATTATCCTTCGTTTATTTCGTAAATTCTTATCTCGGAAATTTGAATCCAGCGTTGGGCAATCCTGTATTTGGAAATTTGTCACCCGAGCGTTGAAAAGTTTAAACATAGAATCAAGGCATGTTAAAAGTGAATGTTTAGAAATGAGCTGAAACTGAACTATCTAAAAATCAAACCTACACTGAAAACTGAATTAATGATGCCGATGTTGAGAGAGCAGTTAATAAATGCAAGCCGAAAGGTTCTATTGCGAAGTCTTTCCTGGTTCAATATCCATATCAATCCAGTTAAAAAATTAACATTCGCAATGTAATATATACTTCTTTTGTTTTCAAGCTGCACTGTAACATCCAAAGTACTTCCTTACTTCGGCTGAAGTATTTATCGATACAGGAAACCGTGTACAAGTATACCGACATACGTGTTGGATATCTCTTCTTAAACGATACGTTGGAGCATATTTTTATACGACCAAGGTACAGAGCCATAAAAATGTGGGAAAAGTAATGAAAATCGCGTGGAAACGAAAAAAGGGGCAATGTATACTATAAACGTATACAAGAATTTCTCGTGATTTCTTTATAGTTAGCGTGCCGAACGCAACTGTTACAAAAAGTTGACTAATCAAATAAGTGAAATGATAGTAACAATATACACAACTATCGGCATTATACCTCTCACTCTCAAAGTACTGCAAAACTAATATATGGAACAACTTCCACAGATTCCAAGACCTTGTTCTGGACAACGCCCAGTTCACTTCACAATCTATAATATAACTATGTAAGTTTCAGTGAAAGATATGTTGAAGTTTATCATGCAAGATCTTTCATCATATCGATTCTCTATTCATTACTTCCATCCGTTTTTCACGGTCATGGGAGAATTAGTACAGAGTCAGAGAAATTATTAAGTTATCTTATAAACATGAATAGTGATAAATATTACTAATAAGCAAATAGTGATAAATATTCCTTTTCCCTTAAATTTGATGGATACATTTATTGTAAAATTTTTAGTACAAGACTTTTATTACAATTATTACAATTTTTTTTTATTACAATTAAATGATGATTATAACAATTGATTTAACCACCATTTAATGGCGTTAAAAGCTACAGAACTTGTGCAGGCAATGCCATTTTGGATCCTGGAACAATATTTCGCAAATATGAAATTAGAAAAATGAGTCTAAAATGATTTAACATACATTTGAACCCGACAATTTAATCTGCATGAAAAAATAAATAAATGCAAGAGTCGAAGATAAAATAGAGTAGATTTTTGTGATATAATTAGATCTCAATTTAAATGAGATTTCCTTATATCCTACATATGCTGAAAATATTTTTGTCTTTTTAGTATTTTCTTTATAAAAATGTAACAAGTTATAAAAATTGAAATTATAATTTTTATTGTATGTAAATATAAAAATAATCAATCCTCGGGCGATTCATAATTTTATTCATTAGTTCCTTTGGACAAAATTATAACAATTAGAGTTCATGCATTGGAGGAACAATTAAAGACTTGATTTTGATAAGAAAAATTGGAAAATTGCATAAAAATTAATGCACATCTAATTTATATCGAGTGTTAAATAGCCATCGCTACAAGAGTACTAAAATTATTAACATACCTCTTGCATTCATTCTGAAGAGCAGTAATCTATTAAATTGCTTACATTCACATCAGCTGCAATGCGATTACGTCTCAATTACAATCTTGAAACCTGTTGGTTTCCAGGTAGGAAAGAAGTATCTTTTATTGATAACAATTAAAACGTTCTTTAAAAGCGCAACAATGAAATTTCCAAATTTAGAAAGGGTAAAGAAAGTTTTCTCTCCGTCTGAAAATATAAAATAAATTCGTGCTCTTTGAATTTTGCAATAAATGAAATACTGAAAATAATTAAGACACATCAAGAACACGAATGCGAAAGTTATTAACACGGATGTTTGCTGCAAGAAATGCTACTTACAGAAGCGGCGAGTACGTAGGATGCAAATTAACTGCATTACACATTAAACATATGCAATGCCAATATGTTCTCTTTGGATAGACAACCTTGTCCTCAGAGGAAAGCGATTTCCGATCCCCTTATGTAATTGTTTGCAATCGTAAGACGAACATTACACACGCTACTCGTAGGTTTATCGTTCCTGCAATGATTTCATAATTTTCACGTCAGCTTGGACATGCGTGTGCTTGTATACCATATTCTGACACCGATACGTGGGTTACAAGAAAGAGAAACAATTTGAAAAATTCTTATAAACACGAAGATCAAGGGATTACGTTCGGAAAATTTAAAAAAAAGTGATTTTTTTCAAAGTTTCTCCCTGAAATTTCGAAAATGTGGTGAATAGGGAGAGGAAGCAGGGTATGGAAATTCGTGTCAGAGAGGATTCACATCAAAGGGTAGAAATTAATCTCTCATTTGACCTATAAATCCACTAAAACTTGTCCTCGTTATTTTTGATATTTACACGAGCAGGATCTCGGTAGGTTAGTGGAGAGAAAGAATGGACGATATTAATCAACCTGTAACAATTTTTTCATACTTGTTTGAACACCTATGGTCCGTTTTTGTTACACAACTCCTACTCGGGAGATTTTTATCTCAAATACAGAACTATTAACGTACCATATGAAACGTACTAATTTAGTTAAATTTGAAATATAACGCGTATATGCTACATACGAGAGAGAATGGTACTGGCTTTTCGACAAGGACGATACGATTAAATCAGAGCCACAGTACCATGATGTCAGAGATTTAGCGTGATTCATTACAGTGTAACAAATAAACGGTATCAAAAATAGCAGATTGGCATATGCCGATACAAATATTGAATTTTTTCTCTTGCTTACGCAACAAAACTATTTTGTTATTCAATTGTCATCGGGATATACTTAAATATTTAATGTTGAAATATTTCTTTAGTCACGCGTCATGAAGTTTTCGGCGAAGTTTTCTATTCTAATCTTACATAACAATAGGCAAAGAAGAATTCTTTGAAGTGTTTTGAAGTGAACATGGAAAGTTGCGTCCTAGTGTTTAATATAGAAAGACACATTGTCAATTCATTTCAACTGAGTGAACTTTCAATGTGTGGGAAGTAGGAACAACATTTAGTGTTTAAGGAGATCGGGTCACTGTACAAATTTCGCACTTTAAATTCTCGTTATTTAAATTTCTCTTGGTAAGAATAAAAAATAACGTTGTTTCTAAACTTCCACAGGGGCCAATTTCACATAAAATGCGAAGAGAGGTAGTGGATCAATTTTTACAGCTAATTAGCCAATCTTCAAATGTCAATGTTAACTGACATAATTTACTTGAAGTTTGACTGTATTGTCACCTACTGAATGTTATTTTGCTCTCCTAGGGATAATTTTGGTTAAAAATGCAGTATATTAATTTTAAATAGACTTAAAATTTTTATTTAAAATTTTTTTATTTAAATAGATCAATTTTAAATAGTATATGTAAATACAAAAAGTGGAAAAATAACAAAAGACGATATTTGTGTTTGAAAAATATCAGGAACTACAGAATTGAGTTGAATGTGCGTACAAGAAAATGCAGTCGAAGAAAACATGGATACAGATTTTGTAACAATAGGAAACATCGTATAATTTTCCGAGTAAACAGATGCAGTACTTCCTGTATAATCAATGTTATGTGGCAGTTACTGATACTGCAATATACAAACTGTCCTCAACCATAGGGAATATACGTAAGAAGTTCGAACTCGTATGTGTAATGATTGTAAAAGTTGAACACGGTTCCACGGTTCTAATGGAAGTTTGTAATAAATGATTACTCAGGAGACTGCTTTGGCTGTGGAAAAAAAATTAGTATCTATCTCAAGAGGCCCTATGGTTATGGTCATGCGTGTTACAGATACGTGTTCTTTCGGGAAAATTTTTATTATACAACTTAATCCCATATAATTATTAATGAATGACTCGCTCTTACAAATGAAGCCTGTTACTTCTCACAATCAGATCAAAATGTAGTAATTAAAGAAGAAAGTGTCGAAGGAAGTTAATCGTTCAGGAATCCTCCTTTTCGCTTCATGCGAATATTTAAAATTTAGTTATTATAATGATATTATTATAATCGTAGCTAACAATAGCATAATTGTTCGTATGCAAAATAAGGTTTACGGAACTTTCTCTATAAAGAGAATATTTGCTTCTTATGGGAAGTTAAATAAATGGAACATTTAATATGCTCCAGTTTCCAAAACTCCTGAAAAATGTTGTAAAAGATAACCAGTATCCAACAGAAACTTGATAAGGTGCACTTATTCCTTGTTATGTACTTCTATTCTTTTTTTATAGATTTACGAGAAAGATTTTTATATTATTATTTTTGTCTTTATTGTAGCACAGAAAAAATGAAACAGAAAAATGCTAAATTGTGCTCATACTATAAAAAGTTAATGTTTAATCGCTCGTTAATTCAAACTCTCAGGCTGAGCTTTTTCGCTCCGTGCATTAAAGAAAAAAAAAACCAGGAAAATCACTTTATCTTATTTTCCTTCTATAAAAATTTTACGAATAAATTACACTTCTTATAATATTTGCCTCGATCAAGAATGATCTGCGAACAATGCTTAAACTTTGTTACTCAATAAAAAGCGAATTAATCCAGAAGTTTTCTCGTGGAATACTGTGAAGAAAAAGGAATTCACCGTGAATGTGAAACTAATAATTATTTTCTACAGGGAAAGTAACGGCAGCTATTAAAACCTTTCGTTGGAAGTAAAATGATGATCATAACAATCGCCGAAGGAAGGCTAAAAGAAAGAAGCAAAGAAGTTTGAAGACATTGTTCGCAAAGTGTTATAAATGTGCACCTCCCATCAAACTTTATGTTGTTCCAATTGAACACGAAATGTTACGTCGCACACACGCCCCTACTTAATCGAAAAGAAAGTCGTGTTCGAATATTCGTTGATCGTCCTTTTTTCCAGATACGACTGATAATAATTCGTTATATTCTTTTTGAAGCACACGGCCATCTCCGTATACAAAGAAAGTTTCAGAACCATCCTACGCGATCCTACATAGCAGGATCCAGATAACAATAAAGGAGTTTTTAAATTTTAATTTCTTTCTCCAGTTTGCGATTATATTATGCGATACTAAGGGATCGTTTTCTTATAAAACACACGGTTATTTAATTCACTTCGGATCAAATTTCCAATTAATTATATTTAATGGACCTAACGGATGAAAAATTATCGCATCGCCATTGTTTTCCAATAAAAAATAATGTGGAAACCTCTAAAATTAGTTAACAACATTTTTTTTCCACGTGATTAGTTTTTTTAAGGGTAGGAAGCAAAAAATACACTTTATCTGCTTTTACCGTACCGATAATAATAATCGTACGTAGCGATATTGTTTTATTGCAGATTACAAAAGGAAATATATTATTGTGATGGTAATTTTGAACATAAATATTGGATTTTTTACTGCTTGAAAAGGTGCGCATAAGTGCGGGAAATAAAATGTACTAATGGATATTAATTCGTGTCCTTGTTAAATTACACTTTCTCTAAATGGATTGCATCGAGTCTAACGGAACGCGTTTTGTGTTGTTAATATTGATCTCACGGATATAAGCAAATATAATATCAAACTTTGCCCTATAAAGTTTATACGTGGTTGTTATAGAATATAGAATTGAATAGAAAGTATTGAAATAATGATATAATTTTAACAAATTATTTCTTTATCCTTTTTTGATTCGAAATATTTATTCATGATGTGTACCATAATGGATATCAAACTGGAGTCGAACTACATTGGAAATTCTTAACTCTTCTGGCTAAATGTTCTGGCAAAGATAATCACCTAATCTCAGTTCGTTAAATTTATAATTAACCCAAGGTAATGCGATAAATTTATATTTTGCATTTAAATTTAAGGTTATTTTCACTAACACAACAATTTTGTCAAAGGATTTTTTTCAGTGCAAGAATTTTCCTCATCCACGGCAATACAATTTACAATCTCAATTTTTCATATACACCATAAAATATATGTATCAAGGGGAATAAAAAAGAAGTTCAATAAATCATGAAAGCACCGATTCAATGATAATTGAAATCAGTTTTATAAAAGGTATCAAATGTGTTTAATTAGAAAGAACTTATCGGAGAAAAAGGTTCGTGAATTTCTGGTAATTCACGATGACTTCATGGTGTGACAATTAATGTAAGAAAATGTGGAGCTTTGGAAGTATCGTATTAAAAGCGTCAAGTACATATGCAAAACACGCAGTTTATGATTTACATTTAGGTAACAGAAAGTAATCATTGCAACGTTAAATATGTAAATGCGTTTCATTCACTCGACATTTTAAATACACGTCTATGTTAAAATTACCTAACCATCAGGAATTTTTCAGATCTATGCGGCATAATTCTACACTAAACGAACGTTTTCTTGACAACTTCGTAACGAATGAGCCTCCAAATTATTCCTCTGTGACATCTTAATTTCATTAAGATGTGACAAAAAAGGTAGTGTGTGAAATTAGAATAGAAATTGAATCTCAACATCTCAGGTTTTAATGGAACCTTGAAAATGAAGGTTATTATTAATAATATTAATATTATTGAATATAATAGTAATGTTACTCTTTATTAATTTAATATTTAACATTCCAACATTTGCTCCCACTATATCAATGACGTAATTTCTCAAGCACTTGATCTTGATAATTTGAATTTCATTATTCAAAATTTTAACAGCGAAATTGACTTTTTTAGATTTTCCTTTCTGTTACAACTGAAATTATTTCCCAAGCTTCAGCGTGTAATTAAAAAAAAATAGAAATACATTATGATAATCTATCATTACATTATGGATTTCCAATTTTTATTTCCACAATTTTCGACCACGCTAAAACCACAGAAAGAAAGTGCTACAATTTAATGTTATAAAACTTCGAAAACACTTGTTAGCTTGGTTACATGTAGTAAATACAAAATTGAAGATTATAAAGTTCTTTGTGAAAATATTGAATTGCATGATTTAGCAAAGACTCATTAAAAGTGTAAAAATAATGGAAGGATAATGGAAGAATTTCAAGTAACCACATAAATCTGGGTGAATGCAAACTGAAGGACGAGGGTATCTTGCACAGTCGTCAAGTATTTGAGTGAAAGCTAAAATTGTTGACAGATTAAAAAATGCATACTACGAACGTCCATAGAAAAAGAAGCAAACATTTGATTAACATACTTTATTTACATATCATCGAGTTTTAGGTATTTAAAAACTAGTTGCAACAGAAAATGTTACATAACAACGCATATTAAATGGAACTAAAATAAGCATTGGCTCGCAAGAAACGAAAAAAGATAGACTCATAATATCTGGATACATTAAATTAGATATACCTATATATTTTAGATAACGTTTTCATATTCGAGTCGCAATCTAATGAAAACCTTTAATCTACTTCTCTTTCCTCTTTTCCTTTTCAGTTTCTAAGTACATGTTATACGATTACAAAATGTTTTCACCAAAACCAAGAAGCATGACTATTAATTAAGTTGAGGAACATTGGTCACTTAAAAGCATACCGCAAATATCCACTACGCCTACCAATTCAAGTTGAGACGGAAGTCAAGAAAGCATTAACGGAGGAAGTGGAAAGAAAATTGTTTAAAAAAAAGAAGAACAACAAAGGCAGTGCGAAAATAAATGCCGGTATGAGATTCAATGACGAAAAGAAGGAGGCGAGAAAAATGCTGCTTTAAGTATCAACTTCGCTAATGATTTCCCGAATCTGGAGGAAAATGTTTCACCACCTGAGCCACGCATACTTCAGAGTTATATGATACACGTAATGTGCGAGACTAACGTGTCTCTTAGATGGGTGGTGTAGTATACGCAATAACGTCCGGCCATAAAGAATTTCACTTTCGTACGTAAACGCGTAAAGTAATTCAGAGCACATTTTCCTTTTCGTGTTATCCAATTAGATTTCCAATTAAACCGTGTCTTTGCAGCTACTGTCTCTAATTTGGGGAATTTGAAGTACTTGAGATCCTCTGAATGATTCAGCAGTGAATGACTTTTAATCCTATTGGGTTGAGTCACAAGTTTTGATGGTGCGTTCATGGTTTTGATACAGGAGGCATTTTCAGACTTCTTTGGCCAGAAGTCACCGAAATTCTACCGATGGGGAATTTTTTTTTTTGGTGCGATCCTGTAGAAGAAGGATTATTTAAAATATTATCGAATACGTCAGTGAAAAGGGTACGTTAGTGTTATAAAAAAAAATAGGCTTTTTATAAAATTCCTAAAGTGCATCAAAATGTAATTGTCATTAGTTAATAAACATAAGCAGACTCGTAATCGCAGGAAAATTGCAATTTTGTAAAAAAAAAGTTCATAAAAAATGAAATATCCTAAGCAACGCAATCGTGGAAAATGCGTTTAGTGGAACTCGCTAGACTTGTCCGTTGTAAAGTACGAGTTCTCATACGATGACTTATCCAGTCTTGTGCAACTATATGATACAGTCATATAATAACATAATTTACTTTGTGTGCATCTGATGGTATTTAACACCATGGCATCAATCAAATATGTTGCATTCCCACCGTACTATTTTTTACATTTACCTCTAACTCAACAGTGTTGCTAACAACCTCAACCGGCGATGTTAATAAATTAATCAATTGTCAAACAAAGGAGAGAAGCACGTTGGGGAAAAAAACATGAATTATTTGTTACGTAATTTTTTATATTTAAAACGAGTTTATGTAAATTTAGACGAAATTAGGTATTCGTAAATTTCAAGCACATTTGAAGAAAGCGAATTTCTCTGTGTGGAACATTATTATCAAGCGTTTGCAAAGTGTACATGAAATAATCGTTTCGTGAGTCATGTATGCAAATGTTATTCAAACGTTTCAAAAATAATAATTCTTTTTTCTACTCCATCATAAAATAAAATGTCACAAATTTTAAAATTTCTTGCATACCGTCTTTTTTCTCAGGCCGCTAAAAACGATTGAAATTAAAAAGTTGCGACATTAAGAGGAGGAAGAAAGAACAACTTCCGTGAACGATGTTATGACATTATTGTGTGATTAAATTCGTAGTTGACGACTACTTTTATACTTGTTAATGAAACATCACGTACCTTGTGTGGAGAGAAATGATGAGAAGACTTTCATATAACGAGTTCTAGTTTTGCACATGTACACTCTGTTTTATAACAAACAAGTAACCCTTATTGTTCGCGAGGCAAATTGCAAGTCAACTCTAATGAAAATGAAAGCCTTGTCTAACTAATTAACATTAATTCTGTACAGTTTAATATCCGGTGTGTCGATATTTTCCCATGAACTATGAATTCTAGTAGAACAATGCCATGCAATTGGTTATTTCTTCGCAGCATTTTGTATGGGTAATTTTAAATAATGACACTTTTATCACAAACTGAAAGAGAGCATGTTTTAACTCTATGAATTATTTTTTTTTTCAACGCCAACTATAAAGGTTAATAATGTTAATAGTGTTGCATACCAATGGAATATTATTTTTACATTTAATTAAAAAACAAAAGTAAAATCTTAGCCTGTGATGGACGAAAAGTGCTTTGCAATATTCCATTCTAAATTGTCGTAAACCATATTTGGAAATTTTTTTATTCATAATGAAGCATCATAGTTCAAACCAAGAAGTGTGATAGATAATTACGCAAAAAACTTCAGTATTATCAGGAATCATGATAATTACGAAAACTGGTACACATTAAGGGAAAATTATGGTCGCTGTAAGTGCCTGTTTAAAAACCTTTTACGATAATTATATGTTTTATTTGTGCATTATATTTCAATAATTTACTGAATCTTTAAGCAAGGCTATTGATAAAAAGCTATATCATACTATACGCGACCTACCATCAGAGTATATTTCGAGAAAAGGATGTAGTAAATTTTCTGACAAGGACTTGAAATAGAGATCATATCCAAAAATAGCAAAATTTCTAAAAGAAGAAGGAAATTTTATGGGACTACTTTGAAATATAGAAAATACAACTAAATTTGGTCTGATTATTGGTTTTCCATCAATATTGTTTGTTTTTATGGAATATTTTGCAATTTTACGTCACTCGAATAGGTTCGTGAATTTTTAAAAACATTTTCAATACTTTCTTTTTTAGTGGGACTTAAATTTTAATATAACTCCCTCGGTAGAATTAAGTATCTAGAAAAATCTGTTACTGTAGCCCAAGAGATTATTTGCCATGTCGCAAGAGAATATTAAGTCGTTTCTTGAAATTTTCGTTTTCTGCATAGCCAATTGCATTAAATTATTAACTAGCAACGATATTTATGTGCAATCAGCAATTATGCATATAAATTTGTCTACACGTATTCACGTCCCTCCTAATAATTGCAAAAAAAAGTCATACTAATTTTTAGGACTTAATTGTAGCAACAAAAGCATGCGTGCGGTATAGTTTCAGTTTTACAATTAACCGTATCATTATTGTTACCTTTTCGCAACCAGCGAGGAATGTCTGAAACTATTTTTTATAGATATAACCTGAAATGGAAATATTGATAATTTGTGAGTAGGACAAACAGTAAACCTACATGATATAATAACTATACTCATAAGGTATGAAAAAATCAAATTCAAATGTTACATAACACCCTTTAATTATTGCCCATAACACAGGGTAATGAAAATGGTTCAATAGATATTCAAAACGAGATAAGTGTGTCAGGAGATACAACGTGACGGTGTTCGCATTATCACACATTCGATACGATAACTTTTCTGTTCCGCATTCTCGGGAATAACAACTGCAATTGTTTCCTTCAAAATATTGAGTCTAAATCCGGATGCAAACACGGTACAAATAAATCCAATTAATTTGTTTGGATCTCCTTTCCTGCAGATTCTGAAATTTCCACTTGTATTTCATTTATGAGTGATGGTTCGATATTCCATAGCAATCCTATTTCCGCAACATATTCCCATTTTATAATAAGGTTGTGTAATCCAGTTATTTCCACGTGTAATTCTTTTTCCATCGCATTCCACATTTCTTCTTTAGTATACAACTTCTCCAGATATTTTCCGTATCTGTCGGTTTTCTCCTCAGTGTCGATAAAAGTTTCTACGCTATTCATCTTATATTTCGAATTCTTGGAAACTTCTCCTCCAGATTCTATGTACTACATCCGATTAGATAAATTTTACTTTCTCATTTATTTCACTCGATCTTCCCTTTACCCATTATTCTTTCGTATTTCTTGATGCTGTGGGGACTTTCTATTTTCGTGATTGATACTTTTACGTTTATTTATACGCCAATTAAGCCAATAAAAAAAAAATGGAAAAAAAAAATTTTCAAACAGATGTTGTCCCTTAATTCAGATCCACTACATCGAAACAAATCACCAATTATTTATCAAAGTAGTTGGAATAACAATAACTTTTAGTTAAAATTACTAGAAACTGTATGGTTAAAGCCTTATTCAACTACAGTCATTTTTAGAAATACTAGAAATCTTTTTTCAATCACATTTACAACATCCTTTGCTATCTAGGGGTGTCGATAAAGAAATTTTTTAAATAAAGAAATTTTTATACCTTAGAAAATTGTTGTAACTTTTATTTATTTCGACCGTAATCTTAACATAATAAATAAAACTATAGGTATTGTAAATTTGTCCATTGTTATACATTTTTTATTCTATTGATTAGCGACTCATTAACAGGCACAGTAATTTGACAGGCTATTCGGTAAACAATAAACACATAGTATTCTGAATTGTAATCAACGTAATTAAGTAGTACCATGAGCCTATTTACAATAAATTGCACACGTTGTATGAATTATAATGCTTTATCACCACAATGTTGACCGTTTCAGCTGTAATATCATACAAAATGTGAACTAGTGGCACAATTTTAGCTTAAATACCAATCTACGGTCGTAAAGTCTCCGAAAATGAAATTATCCCGTCTGCGCAAATCCGATAAGCTCTAATTGTCAAAATTACAATGATACAAAATTTATTTATCAAATAACCCAACCTCGGTAAATTAATTATTTTTTTTTTATATTTTACAACATTTCAAGCGCATTGATTCTCATTAACTATCTTTTGCCCATCAGGTCAACAATATGTTGATAGTTGCATCATTGAAGTAGAAGAAACCGTTAGAAATTGATATTTTAAGTACACGTTGTTTGCATGAGAGATATAACCGTTTTATAATGGATGCCCATGTTATGTTATGTTACGTTTACAATTATGTGATTTGAAATCATCGAGTGTGTGAAATTATGGCATTGCGTAACAGTGTTTACTGTCAGTCTGTAATGGTACAGTGTCAAAGTGAAATAAAAGGAAATCGGAAAATACGTCTTTGATGCGACAATATGTTTTCTATTTCAGAAAGTTACGCATTTTTCTTCGGTTTATTGTTTCGTTGTTTCCTATTGCGGCTGTTTGGCACTCAAACGGTTGAGAATGTATAAACGATTCTCGCTGAAAACTCAGATTCCAATTTTGAGAGTTGAAACTCGAAGACCGTCTAGAGACTGAGCGAACAGCCTCTGAATTGGGCAATTTCGGACTCTTTAACACATAGGGCATACTTATGACGGACACGATTTATACGTGACTTCTTACATTTTTTAAAATTATATTGTCTAACTTTAAAGGATTAACAACCACCGAAGGGGAACTAGAGCTCTTATAAAATATAACCATAACTTTATAATATGTTACCGCTTACACAGACAATCGCAGTAATGTACATGCGAATGGGAAAGTCAAAAAAGATCGTGTCAGCAACACCCAGGTTCGATAATATGGACCTAATGAATATCCATCCGATCATATAAGGTACGGAGGCTCATAATAATCTGTAAATTGCAATAGGTGCACTAATTACGTATTCGGCTTCCATTGCAGCAGCTAGAACTTGTTGAGACTTCACTGTCCAACCACTTTGAAACGGCTCTCTACCGATCCAAAGTGAAGCGTAAATTAGTAAGGGATAAAAAGCGCGATGATACCTGTTGGTATTTTTCAACGCTATTTCGCTGCTTGATATCTTGCGCACGAATTCTTCCGACTGCCTTCGGCACAAAAATATTTAAACCGTGAAACCTATAGTAATCATCTGCAAGAAACGTTGAGCAACTTTGCTGATTTAATGTACGGGTAAATGTGTATAGAGTGTTCCCGATATTTCTTACACACAACTGCAAACGAGGGATACGCAATTCTGAATAAGTGCATATCTGAGTCCACTCAGAAAATCAAATAAATTCATCCACGTGGTTTCATGAGCTTCTATTCATTTCAAGCGAGTTCATGTAATTTCATTAATGGTTTTTTTGGTTTCTGGCACCACGATATTAAATGGCTAATTAAAACTAGCGGATTTATTACTTATACGATGTGTTGAAAAAAAAACATTCAGTGTTTATGTGTACACGCTATGCTGCGTGATTGTCAAACAATTCGAGGGAAACTGGTAATTTTCGAAGTAGAAGCTGACTTTTTGAAAAAGGAGTCGAAATTTATGGCAATGGCAGTCGTCTATAAATCACCTAAGAACTAGACAGTCCAAGATGATACAATCTTATTAAATGGCGGAGGAAAAAAAATTTCTCAAATTTAAATTTACCCTTATTTCGCTTCGCACTTTTACATTGCGGAAAATTCCTATCCCCGAATAAATTTTTCAGTTGATTCAAAAACGGGACGAAAATCTTAACGGCACTACTCGGTACTAAGAAAATGAAGAGTGTTGTGAAAGTAAGAGTCTTTCACGAAACCCAGGCGTATTTTACAAATTAGTTGTAATTAGTTTTTATTTGTAATAGGAAAGTCGCACAATGAACAAGAAGAATATACGACTTCGATGAAGGAAGTGCAGAATACATTGGTAAAACAATGTAAGTAAAGTTAACGTACTTCACATGCTGAAGAATTCTTCCGCATGAAACGTGAATGAAGTACGTACGGTGGTACAACAACAGTATGCTAATATGAGAGCTGTATAAACGTATGTTTGTATAAACATTCATGAATGAAACATACGTGCACACAATTTGATGGGAGCAAAAGGTGCGACTGCAGTGTCCATTGTTTTCAACAGTAGCAGACACGACTGTCAGTGAAGAATCTTTAGAATACCACCCAGGAATAAATACAACCGGTTGATTGTTTTGTCGCTGGGGTACTAAATTTTGTTCCGAATCTACATTTGTTGAACTTTTTTCAAGATTTGACGAATATATGCCGCTTTATTCGCATTGACTTGAAAGAAGATCTAAGCCAAATTCGCACATGTGCGTCACTGTAGGGTTAAAACATTAAGATCAATTTATTGCCTTTATAAATGGGAGCATGCCATACATAACTCCCGTTATCGCTGGCTGTTGGTAAACATTGCTGACATGTTTACATCGCCTTAAGTAGTTTTTGAAAATTACTAGAATAATTAAGATAGTTCCGCTGCAATTAATGTGTCGATAATTTGTTGACGAAAACAACTAGAAAATAGATAGCGTCCGCGAAAAGAATACACAGCGAATGTACATATGTTTTTTGTAACGAAACAAACTTGTAATTAGGAATAGCTATTTTAGAATACCAGCAAAATTATAATAATTATTGCAGGATGCATGTAGCTATATTATTAATATTCTGTCACAAAATTATATATACATATAAAGAATTGCAAAGTAAAATATAAATACGGAATTATTATATTCTTATGGTGTGTAATGTTACTTCGGCTCAAACAAATGTTTTATTTACAATTTTTAAAAATCCAGGGCTCATATGAATTTGTTAAGAGATAAGCAATTTTTTTTAAGTAGCGGAGAGTGGAGTCGATCGAACCTAAAATTTGTTAACAATATTATTTTCTTAAATAGAATAATCAAAAATAAAAACCTTTTTTTAAAAAAAAAGTAGCTTGATATTAACTTTACTTTAAATATTGGGCGAATCAAAAATTTCCTAATTTTCGCTGGGATTTACAATAAATGAGTTTCTAAAGAAAAGTACACACAGACACATATGAAACATAAATTGGATATTTCACTTCCTGGAATTTAACAAAAATGATTAACAATATTTCTCATACCCGCAGAGCTTTAATAACGTCCGATCAGAAAAATTTCCTAGATAAGTTATTTCACTTTCACATTTTCCATTCTTTCATTTAATCAGCATTAAATGTTTTACACGAAATTGAAGATTTGAGGTTTCCGCGGTCACTATTCATCATTACGTTCTTGGCTACCGGAGTGGAGCTTACTTTCGAAAAGTAACTAAGCGAGTGACCTACGCAAAACGCAGCTCGAACCGGAAGCCAAAGAAACCGTCATTTTGTACAAGATTCTCTCAATCTTTTTTGCTCTATCTCTTTCAATGCTGTTACAAACGGTCGTGGCATTACACTGCCACGCAAAATCCAGTAGTTTAAGGTGTTATAAAAGAACTTAATTACGTCTTACGTTGACGTATTCATTAACCCCATAAACGCGAACAACACGACTCGAGCCGTGCGTAATGTTCTTCTCTAGCACACTAAACTCGTGTATGTTACACACAACATTCTTTAGTAATTCTAGGTTATTGCTTGTACCTACCAATAATATTTCACATAAACTACGCAAGTAACGTACCAGCTGGACACATCCACGTTATCCGTACCATATACCATTATTATTACGGCGTTCATATACTGCTTTTCAATAACTTCTTTTTTTTTTTCAAAGGTATAATAAGCTCGGCAAATTATCTTTTAATAATTATATTATATATTATACTTATCTATTAAAATATGAAGAATGATATATTTATGTATGTTTGTGAATGGAAATCGCGAAGACGTATAACAAAACAAGAATTAATCCAACAACTTGCACTAAATTGTCACTATAAAAATGCCGATCGCACAAATTCTCGCTTCGAGTCAAGGAAATGACCAGCTTCGAAAAATATAGCACGGAAAAATTTCCTTAAAATTTCCCAATTGACCACAAGATGCTTCTCCGTCGTTTAAAGGAATTTTAGAATGTATCAGGTTGCAATATGTATTCGTTCCGTTTTCAACCAAGCGGAGAAACGAGACAAATTTATGTTGCAACCCAATATTACCTCCAGCGGAAACTATAATACTTCGTAACAATGTCGTGTATTTATAATAACTATATTTATCGGGATTAAAAAAAAACTATTTTTGAACAATTAGGTGACTCATGTTTGAGATCGAACAAGTTCGATGCGAAATGTTGGTAAGAAAGAAATGGCCCCTAAACCTTTCACAAATTAAATGGTACACATTTTCGTGAGAAGGTAGGTGTCGATATAATTTAGCCTCCAAAGGTACCGCCAGTGCCGAAGGAGCATAACTAAAAGAAAATAGATGTAACGGTCAAACAATGAATGTAATACCTTCACTTTATGATCCTTAAATTTCACCTCAAGACACACCCTGTTTACGAGCATGTATATTTTCGTGACTCATTTTAAATCTTCGGGGGTGGCAAGAAAGAACTTCATACAAACGCATTCAGCTGTTTTTTGACACGGTACGTACGTTCCTCGGAAGCCCGTGCAAAAAAACCTGTGATTCACGACAGTCCGCAAATCAGAAAACGTAAAGCAAGAGATCTCTGAACTTCGTGGTCAATAATTGGAGCGAGAAAGTTCGAAAAAAAAGTGAAATGTCCGTGAAAGGGGAGAAATATCGGAAAGTTAATTTGTAAGCGTTAGCGGCAATTCGTCCCTTAAATTTTTATAACTTTTTTTTCTCAGATATTGGAAATCGAAAATTCATTGTAGTTCGCTAAGAAAGCGTCCATGCAACACCCTTATAAATTTCTGGGACCGGAAGAAGTTGACGGCACGTTCATATTGAACTGCGCCGTTCTTTGTGCGAACCGGCATTTTTGCAGCAAGCATACTAATGCAGAAGTAACATATTTCTGTCTGAATTCTTACATATATGACACCTTAATTGTGATTAAATGTTTGTCCGTTAATCATAAAATACCAATCCGGAGATGTTTGAAAAACTCATTCTCTTCATCAGAGATCGAATTTATGAATAATAAACGGTTTCGGTACTCAAACAGTCAACAGGAATTGTATATCATAATTTAAAGTGCAACAGTTGTCAAATTTCTTCTGACTATCTGGGTTAACGCTTTTCCTTCCTTATAGAGGAGACACAAAAAGCGTGTACCGAGGCGGACTCAAAAAAACGAAGAGTCGTATGAACGCGCCGAGGAAATATTATCTAATTGTAAGTAATATACAAATATAATAGCAATAAGTATCTCTGTGATTGTAGGTACATGCCGAAATAATATTGAAATGTCCGTACATAATTGACCATTAACTATCGTCAATTCACTAATCACGCCTTGGCCCCACAAACAGCAACAGCTTGATTATACCGTATGATATATGTCATATAAAAGGTGCTATAGTAATTCTTCCCTTTAATTGGCGGTTTCACGACGGTTGCGAAATATCAGTCAGTTGGAAATTAGATCGATTGGATCACCGATACGTATTCACGATCTTTCTCTCTCCTTTTCCACTATTAAATATTAAAGACCTAGTAAGTTATATCTATGGATAACACACATCCATCTATTAAACACCGATGCATTTGTCTATGACATAAAAGTAGGAAGTTTATAACAGTAAAGATCATTTGCATGAAAATGTTCGTGTTATTTTATAGCAGCTAACATATAATTCCACATATCACAGTCACCTCGTTCTGCCGTCACGTTATTTTCTCCTGCCTCAAGGAGCTTTTTTGGAATTTTTACATTGAAACTTCAAAACGCATGTCATTGTGTAACACATTTATTTTTCTACCGAATTTCGTTGTTATACTTCATATCTATGAAATTATTAATCTCTAAAATAAAGTGGTATCGCTTTAAAAAATTTTATATTTCTTTAATAATGTGCCATGAATTGTTACAAATCATTGCGAAGAATAAAAAGCAAACCTACTTATTAATTTTTCCTAATAAGCAAATATTAAATAATCGAAATATCAAAAATTTCATAGTTTAGTTGGACGATAGGTAATTTCAAATAAATATTTTGTTACAGACTTTGTCACAGACTTGTCATAATTATTGCTTAGGTTTGATCGTTATTCCTTACATTTATTAAAAAATCTTATAGCCTAGTAAAATTTAACAAGTTTCTGCTCCGCATAGATAACAATAGTACCTATTAACTTACAATTAGAGATCGAGAATTATCATTTATATTCATTAAAAAGGAATAGAAAGTTAACATATATTTTCTTTATATAAAAATCCCTTGTGCATGAGTAAACCGCAACATCGCTGATAAACCACCTGGACCTATCGAGGCCATACTCGCAACACATAGTGTGTTATTAAGGTGGCGAATGAGGTTTTTAATTATGATTCAATACGATAGATGGTGTTGGAATACTAGTTAGTTAGTGATCCGCCTTCGCTAAATTCTTTGAAAGTTACAAACTAACGAGTTTATAAAAATTAAGTATTTTTTCCATGAACTGCAATATTGAGATATTAGAAATTAAGTTCCCCATTAAAGTAATGTCTTGTCATAGAAACAGGCGATACATTTACATGTAGATAAAACAATTTAAAAAAAATCGCTAATGCTGATGAGAGAACATAATATCAAGCCATTCCCCAGGAACATTTACAAGGAATTTACAAAACAAACCATATAAGAGGAGGCATGAACTAATTTAGAGCTAGTTACATGCTGAGGGATCACTAAGAGAAAGTTAATTAAAACTCGATTCTCTTCCTCTTTTCGCACTTCAAATTTGCGGAATAGTTTTTCCCCCTATTAAATGCCTAACTACACTAGGACAAGTTTTAATTCTAAGATGTTGACAGGTGTAAATTTTACGTGATCAAGATATCGCGTTCATAAACGTATGTACTTTCATGTGTAACGTAAATCACCAAAGTAATCGCATTACTTCCTACTGTTACTGTGCCTTACTTTATCTTTCTCATATTTATTGTATCTATAAATTTATATCACATCCATTACCTATGAGTTAAAGAAAAAAAAAAGGGTCAGTTTATTTTCAGTAACGTTTAATATATCTGTAGTCCAAAATACCTCCAAAATTTCAGAAATCATAAACCGCAAACCTGACACGATTTAATTGCAGGAACATAAGATTATGAAGCGTTACGTTCTAATATGAAATGATATTGTATAATTTCCCCTTCATATAATTCACAAGAAAAAAAAAATAGATCGGTTCACTTTTGATGCAGATATGACGTTAAACATAATCTCAATTTACACCTTTCTGCATTTTAACGCACATGTGAAGAGATTTTTGAGAAGTTCTGTTTTAAAATTCCTTCAGTACATCGTCTCCAGTTCAAGTGAAACCCTTGAGGCACCTAACAGGTGCCGGCAGGTACCGGAGAAATGACTTTATTCGGATCTTTAATTATTCATATGTAAGTTTATATGTAACCATTTTGATTATACGTTTTAATATGACACACATTTCCACGAATTCTTAAATAACGCATCCAAACGTAAATGGCAGGCTAAAAAATTCGTTTGATAAATACGTCATTTGTTTATTATATTTTTAAATTACATTGAGCTGGAAAATGTCGGAATTTGCTACTTCGTTTGATAGTTCATGGCGCAGCGACGGCTCAGGTTAATAAACACACTGTTGCATTAATTGTAAACATTAGGTGTCCGAAAGGGAACGACTACTCTTTCGAGGAATACCGTGAAATTAGTGGTCGTGAATTGCACATAAGGGAGATTAAGTTACAAGATCATGGAGAGACAGTCATTAGTGTTTCAGGGTAAATTCAAATTACTCCCTTAATGGAAGAACTTGGGAAGAAATTACAGAGGTCCGCGGCCATGATTTATAAGCGTTTACTCGAAAGACCTGTAAACTAAACCAAGCCAACAAATTACTTTTTCATTGAATTTAAAATGAAAATTAAATCGTTCAGTGTCTCTTGGGTAATTATTGTATAGAGTCAGGGTGATAAACAATTGTTCCGGGTACACTTAAAGAAATGGAAATAAAATTGCTTAGAATATTTATTTAATATCATAAAAAAGTTCTCGTTTTTTTAACAAGTCGAAAGGTACAGGCTATATTCTACAATGACTTTCCTTAGGTATAGGTATTTCAGAAAGAGTCTAACGTAAGCTGAGGGACGATTTATCAGAAATAAAAAAATTGGTCCACTCTGGAAAAAGATTTATTATGATGAGAGTAAAATTGAAACTAAAAGATCACCCCAGAATATAATGAAGTATGGAAAAATAATATATGGAAATGATGAAAAATTATTGAATATATAAAAGGTAATCAAAATTTGATAATGACAGCAAACTGGAATGCAATTAAAAGGGAAACGAAAGAAGAAAATCAGCATGGCGAATATAATCTATAACAACGCAATTAAACGGATGCTAAGTAACTAATATCTTATTTCAATGGTACTAACGAATAACGTACACATAAAAGATACCTGCGAATGTAGCGAAGTAGCAATTAGATTATATAATGGTTAAACGGAGACTTAAGGAACAAATAAAATGTTGTGGAAGTTGTCTAGGTGCAAATGTTGCCAGTGACCGCAACTTTATAACGATCAAATGCGAACTGAAATTCGAGAAACTGGAAGTACAGCTTTAAGGAACTTAAAGTCGGAAATTACAGAATTAAATTTCAGAGTAAATATCATCTGTCCGGCCAAATTTTTTAATTTTCAAACATTAGAAATTAATGAGACTTACCAAGGGCATTTTTTACTAAAGGCACAAATTACACACTTCATATTTTAAAAAATTCTAGAAATTCTACAGGATGGAGAGCATGAATGAAAAAAATTGACTCTGTGAAAAATATAATAATTACACCATAATACTATTTCTTTCATTACAAGATCCGGCCCTCGTTCTCAGGATGGATGTAAAGATCGCGATGAAAATCGCAAGTCGATCAAGGACGGAGAAATCTACGACATGAGGAAAAGGGGCTAAGAAGGTGCGTCTATATTTAAAAGGTATCGACAAATACGGAAATGCCCGTATTCGTAAAAAGTGCAGTAGCAAAAACTTCACGGCCAATCAAGTGGATCTCCAAAGTCTAAGCGAATTGCTGCAATACAAAATTTGCATCATTCAACAAAATTCCGACTCTTTATAAATATTTAGAAAAAAATATTTTTGAAATTAGGGCAGATAATTAGAAAATTCAGTATAAGATTGAAATGTTTCACTTCGAAGTGTCCTACCTTAAAGGGGTAGCGCCACAAATGAGTACCTAAACACTAGAGTTATCACTTGCAATTAGCCGAAGAAAAAAACAGAAATTACGACATATTGTAAGTGCTCATAATTATTGTATGATAGCGGTAATTGACGATGTCGTTTCGCTCGTCATTGCGAACATCTTTGGCTAAAGTATATTACAGTATTTCGAATGTCTGTCACGTTTCACGACAATTTTTTTTTTCCGCGGGTTATGTCAAAATTGATTACTACCGAGCGAAGTTACGGTATCAGTCATTTATAACAGAAACAAACAGAATTGCCAATCTCTAACGACACATTTATCAGGACATGTCCTAAAAAACTACTGTATGCTTAATAATGTAACAGGTCAATGTAACGGGCCTGTGACAACGATAATCTTGTTTAAGAATGAAGAATACTAGAACAGCGTGGCTCGTAATCTTTTGAAGATCTAGCTAAGTAGACCGAGCAAAATGTATTTCTTATACATATACGCATTTTGTTTGAAAACTTTCACTGAAATGAATAACAGTGAAAAAAAAAAAAATAAAAATGTAAAGGAAGATAAAAGCAAGGCAGAAAGGAAGGGAAATACATCACATTGTGGCAGTTTCACGTCTTGTTATGGGAACTTCTTTCAAGAAGCTGACAAGGAACATTCGTCTGGACTTGGTTAATATAATATGCAAAAAATTTACGTGTATAGCGAAGGAGAGAAAGAATATTACATCTTTTACGAACCGGTTACATATTCAACCTTTGATGAGCTCGTTTATTTAAATTTAGTGTTCCAGCAGTTTCGCAGTTTGTCAGATAAGGGTAGAATCATGAATATTATCTCCAAACTCTTTTCAACCCCATTTATGTTGATTTCCAAAACTGATTTTATGTTAAACGTATTCGTCTACACTTCGAATTGTCAGACAGGAAAAAAAGGGAATGAATTTGTTAAATTTTCGAACTCCGCTCTGGCGAACATGATCCTGATTTTGGAGAGCTTTACTTGCACTAACTCGTTCGAGTCCAGAAATGTTACCCAAAATGTCCAATTGTTGTAGACTGTCCCTTAAAAACATTAGAAGAAACAAAAAGCAGAAAGTCTGGGGATAAACGACAAGGACAAGCGGAGTGTGTTACTAGAGATAATTGCCAAAGCGACTACGCCTAACTAGAGTAATAGCCCACGCCTCAAAGTCTAAGGTGCAAAATGGTGTCACACGACAGTGAAAGTTCTATGGTCATGCTATTATTTAAAATCCGTTAAGATACGTAAAGGTAAGTCCGTTATATACCTGCAATATATGTACACAGTCGCATAGTACGACTTGTGGAGAAATAAGGGAGCACCGGGTAAGGGAACTAGTATTGTATAAGCATACCAACCAATAGTTAACATCTATAGATCCAGATAGGCAGTTCGGTTCCAAAATAAAGAAAAGTTTGTTCCTTAGCCATTCGTGTGCGACCAAATGTAACGTTCCCCATAAGGAGAATGTCCACCGATATAGCAATACACAATTATAATTAGAATACGCTGCCCTTTCGCTGCACGTATTTCTCTATTTCATTCCTAACTACTTCCTTTCAAATTATTATTATTAATTAGTTAGCTATTATTAATTACTTTGAGAAATACTAATCTACATACTCTACGCTGGTTTAATCATACCACGTGTAACTGGCTTTCGAAAATTAAGTAATTTGATCATTTCAGGCGAAGACGCTTTATCGATTATGAAAAAGGTATTATTACAGCATGAAATGTAACAACTTTCACGTTAATAAGTACGGTAAACGAAGCAGGTAGGAGAAGTAATTGGTTCTATTGGGGAACAATAATCTGTTGTTTTTAAATTGCGGGGGATGACTTAAGGCTTGATAAAGCTTGTTTCAAGGGGTGGCTATAGTGTAACAATTTCAATATTCCAATTTTTTTACAAATTTTCGAAGTTGAATATATGGACAACATACTGTAAAAATTTTAGTCTGAAATTTGAAATATTTACGGAGTTACAACACGTAAGGGACAGAGAGAGAGAGAGAGAGAGAGAGAGAGAGAGAGAGAGAGAGAGAGAGTGAGAAAGCACCTCGTGAATTCGAGAAAATTCATTTTTAAGTGCTTTTCTCGAAACCACTTTTTTCTGGACTGTGAAGGTTCTTTGGTGCCTTCAAATCGATCTTAAACATTGTAAAACGTGTTTTCTTTTCTTTGGCAATCTGGCAGATGCTCTATATTGAAATTTTATAAACCCCGAAGGTGGCAAGGAAAAAATTGAAATGCTTAGCAAGTTTTGAAAAATTAGACTCAGTCTAGCAATTGGTCACTTCTTTTACAATATTTTTTACAATTGACTTTCTTCAGTCTACTCTATTTAGGTTCAAAGTAATAACAGATCATTACTTTTAGTCTAAAAAGGTCAATAGCTCTTCATTCGTGATTATGTTTTCGAACTTTCCCATAGCACATTTTAACTACTTCAGTTTTTTCTTATACTGACTACTGCTACTTTTCAAGTTTCATTCCTCGGCATAGCGGTGCTCTGTAAATACGTGTTCATCAAATTTTTTCTTTGCGGGATTTTTTGCTACAGATTCCATTCGTGCCAAAGTCCATTCGATTTTAGCCATCTTTTGTTATTTTATCTTGTAAGTAGGCAATGTCAACAGCTTGTGACGTTTATTATTTTCGAAATTGTTGGCGAGTCGTTCGTATATTTTGAAACTCTTGTACTTTTACACGGTGGCCCTAAATTTACTCGTCTACGGAAAGAACATTCACCTCTTTAAAGGAAAGTCTGTGTCTTTTTTTTATAGAGGGTCTACTATTTTATCACGTTATGACCGGTTGCTCATTCATTCTCGATCCTGAAGTCCAACAAAGATAATAATATGTAAAAACTTATCTCGTGACCAGTCATTTTTAATAATATGGGACAGGAAAGCTTTCATCAATCTGCATACAAGAGTTAGCATTTTAGCTTCGGGAATTTTATATTCACAAGTGTTATGATATAAAGATGAAAAATTAAACGGAAATATTGTAATATGTAATTTTTTCATTTTAAATTCATGTTGAACCTATACTGCGTATATTCACAGCGGTTCTTGACAGAAAGGTTTTTTGTTTCTCCCTTTGGTTCTTCACCGCACGACAGAAACAGGTCACACAAGGAAAGTACAATTTTGTAACAATACCAAAATGATTTTGTATTTTAGCCAAGAACCTGGCACGAAGATTGCTCTCACAGAGAAACCATTATTCTTTTTTTGCAGATTACAAACCCTGGCATTCATTGAAATGGCCCTTTTATTATATTATGTCAAGTTGAATTAACAACTTTTTTCGGATATGATCTAACATTTTAAATATAAATTAATACAATAGAATTTAAATGAATATATATATATACGCTTCAAGGTAATTTATGACGTAGCAATTTACCACCATCACATTTATCGGATTTTGTACCTTATTTTGGTAATTTTTCATTACTTCAGAATTGTTGTGTATAGTATTTTTTAGGTATATCTCTGTGTAGGTCGAAAACCGTGCGCGATCATTAACTAGAGGAAGTGGGCCTAAATTGGACCACCGCCTAAATTGGACTGGTCCTCGATTCAGGAAATAGTTGACACCAGACCTTCATCTATAGTGGGTTCTCGAAATAACTCGAAATAAATAAAAGTGGAAAGCGACAGTTAGTTAAAATTTAACCATAAGTAGTTGGCAAACACTTAAATTTGTCACAAGATTTTTTAGTTACCACGGGTTCATTTAAACCAAACAAAGCTTTCATTCGAATCAAAATGTGTATCATTTGATCTATTTCGTAACAAGAACCAATACTAGTTTACTATATCAGGGTGAATTAAAAGTTTTTTTTTCCGATATTGCATTAAAACCTAGAACGTAAATTTTAAAACGACAAAATAAAAGAAAACGGTGTGTTAAACAAATAAGTTTAAAAATCAATTAAAGAATACCATAGAAAAAGCAGAAACAAGTTTTGATTCACTCTAATAGTTACCCCTTATTATTCCCATTACTATCATGTATAGTGCAATTAACTCTTCAAATCAACTATAAAACCTGTTCGAAGCCCCACGGCGCTTAGCTGTATAGTAAAAGTATGGTTAATTTGACTAGACCTTTTTCTCAGTGATAAACGCTGGATTTCTAGGTTTCATAAAATGAACGTATATACGTAAATGTTAAGTATATTGTTAATTAATATAAACGTAATGATGACTTACATCTTCCAGTACAGCTCGTTCAATCGTTATAAATCATTTCCACTACCGAGCCAATCTATATAGAGGCTTTAGGGGATCGTATAGAATTTCCGGGCTTATAACGAAAGTGGACTTGTAAATGCCATTGATTTCAACATTATTCATTTAAATTGTAGTTGGGTACGATAAAACATTCTGGTTTGCAAAAGGGAAAGCGGTTTCACTGAGAGCTAAATCATAATCCTTGTGAAAACCTTTGACGGAAAATCATGAAAAGTTGAATAAGGATTTCAAAATTTCAAATATATGTAAATTCTCCCATTTCTGACAATTTTCACGTTGAACTGTGAATACATTTATTTTAAAAAATCTGTAAATTTTAGCAATATTTAACATGAAAATTATAAGAGGTGAGGACATGTTAGGTTAAGCCTTTTTATCAAATTAAACTCCATTAATCGAAATAAAGACCATTGAAA
Organism: Gasteruption jaculator; assembly: GCA_949825005.1. NCBI lineage: Eukaryota > Metazoa > Arthropoda > Insecta > Hymenoptera > Gasteruptiidae > Gasteruption > Gasteruption jaculator. Next base: position 8,144,011 of record OX463774.1, read on the forward strand.
CAATAGATTTTTGTAAATGAGAAATAAATCCACGAATTATCCATTTTTTAATTTTACGAACCATCGTCGCACCGTCCGTCCATTAGGTGCATCCTTGGCGAAAGTTGCAACAATATTTCGCGTAGCTTCTGCAACATTGTGGCCAGGTTTAAACTTATCCAAGAAAGTAGCACAAAAATCACGATTATGTTAATCGTTCCTGACTAAAATGAAAATATTGGGCACTGAACAATTCTAAGTTTATCCTTCTTTATCCGAAACACTTTCGCGAGTCAAAGACATTTAATATATATGCTATATACACAGAATTTTTTTGTGAATATATAAACAAACACAAATACACCTGCGCGTATATAGAGCGTAACCGTAATGCCTAAGGAAATAAGTGAGAAAGGTCAGATCTAGTCTTACGCTAATATTCGTGTACGTAGAAAATTATATTTATAAAGTTGAATTATCCTTCTCGAGGAAATCGACTGCGCGTACAAATACGTATAAATCTGTGCTAAATATTATCTAACTGGTATTCAATTCATGAAGATAGATATTCTTTAGTCTCGGATTATTCTTTTTCTTTAAATTCCTCGTTTTGTTTTCTGTAACTAGTTCTCTTCAGCTTCAGCTTGCTAGCATCCAAAAAAATATCATGTAGGTGTTAAGAAAAATTGCAATTTCTCGTTGACAAATTTTGGCAATAAAAGGGTCGCAATTTACATTTCTAGTTTTTGTCAATGAATAAAATAATAAATCCATCAATAAAAATTGTCTTTTCACATACATTGCGCTGCAACTTATGTTAGTCATTTTTTGTATCTTATTGTTAGTTCGGTATCTGAGTTTTTTAGTATCCTGGAAAACTGGATCTCAAATACATTTCTTTGTAATAACTTTAGAAGTTGATTACGAAAGTCAATAGCTTTTTCTATCGCGCACCTGTGAATTCATTTAGAATTACGTATTTCCTGAGCTTATGAAGAATTCCTATGGAAGTTGCTTGGTTTCTCAAATTTCATTATCAGTTTTTTCCTTCCTCCCCAGCAAACCCTAGAAACCCCTAGCAAACCCCTGGCAATTTTACTTACGTCATGACTAAAAGAGACATTTTAATAATGATGATGAGATTTCGTAAAGAAACGGAGTAACAAATTGAAACGTACAAATTCTCCGAACCAATTATGATAATGATTGTAATAACGACGAGGGAGGCTGTAAGATAAAGAGATCTTAAATTACTCTTCTCGAGAAAAACATTACAATGCGCACAGTTGTTATTGTTGCCAGTTGTGTATTTTATCATTACATTAAGTACTCCACTGCCGGTGTACCCTCTGTGGTATTTAAAAATATTGAAAAAATTATAATATGTCTTTAGAACGGGCTCGTCGGGTACTCGAATAATTTTGCTCACTGCAATGATTCCTGTTATTTAATTGTATGCTTTCAGTCACTGTACGAGATAATAAATGATTGTATTGGAAAGTAACGATAAGTTTATGCTTGCATTATGTGCTCAGGTTCACATACGGTTTCTAAACGCTTTATGTAAAGCAAGTTAACTGTTTCTATCGGACTGTGTTTGCTCGTGGAACTACTTGTACGACTATTTTTCAACACTTCTTTTGTAACGTTTATTCCAGCGTAGAATTATCTAATCGGATAGACATTCCAAAAAGTTATAAGTGTAGGAAAAGGGAAATAGTGGGGAGAAAACAAATGGAATAGCATCAAAAGAGAGAGAGTGTTGGAAGGTTAAGGAACTTTTTTGAAATTTCGTACAATTTAAAGAATACGAAAAAACAACATGAGTTACAGTCCCGGAAACAAGGATTGGGAACACACAAAATGAAAAAACGAAAAATAAGTAAAAGCTGTGGAAGGTTAGATTGTAAAAAATTAACCCATTGTAAAAATAAAATATTTCCAGTAGCAAGAAATCAGTGGAAATGACAAATTACTTGAAGGCTCACAGGTATTTATCCATTTTCATAGATTAGCATTTTCCCCAAGTAAATTAATTACGTCACCCTTGGAATCACATAACAAGTGTGAGGGATTACTTCCTCCCTGTAAATAGCAATCAAAAGGTAGCTGATTTTTTCTCACTGTCAAGAAATATTTTATTCCAAACGATAAACCTTGTCAAAAAGTGTAAAAACTATTTCGACGAGGACTGTGGAAGATATAATTGCAAACTGAAATATTCTTGGTAATTTATTTGTTCTTTCACAGTCACATCAATTACATTTTAGTCATTCGATACTACATTTCACTTCATAGATTTATGATATGATAACAATATTACATGGACTTATAACTTGGTTATATAACACTCACTATATTCGTAATGAATCAATTAATTTTGCTTACATAGCTGTAATCCATGCAAGTAGCTAGTTAGTTAAGGAGGTACGTCAGCTAGACAGCTAAAATCAATGTAATTTTTCAGAATTTGTATTCCTGAAACTGTTTCCTTGAAATGGGGTAAAAAATAAAGTTTTGAAAATGGGGTTGGACAAGTCATTTCTAGGGGCAATTTTTCCCGTAGAATTCGTATTTAAAAATGATTAGATAAATATGAAATTCTGAAGTTGATTGGACATACTATCGCGTTCTACCCCTTTTCATTGCTCTTTCTGTTTCCTAACTGATAAATTTAATTTCTTAAATAATTTAATTCTTTTCACTTTTATTACCACTTTCAAAATCTTGCTTAACAACTTCAACTTGTGAGTAATATAAAGGAAAATCCGGTTTAAAACAGATTCAAACTTGATCAGATTTGTTAGACTTCCAAGTGTCGGAAAACGTAACTCTACGTAATAATATTACTTGAATCACAATTCTAATAAATAACATTCAAAACCTCGCATGGCCTTTCTCCGTGAATACGACATATAATAACGACGAATAAAAGGCATAACCAACACCGCTAATGATAGAGTTTACATCTATGGTGCTTACAATTTTTTAATTATAACAATTTTATAAGTTGAATTAAAAAAGAAGCAGATAATGTGCCATTATTTAACAAGGTGGGTGGACAATGTAGAAATGCACTATGTACTTGACAGTCGAGTCATTCCGGTTGCTGATAAGTGATATGGTGTTGATGGAAAAGTTCATAAAGATTTTTAGAAATACCATTTTCTAAATTTTCGTTATTTTTTATGGTTAATTACAAGTACTTGGTCAAAGCTACTTGTTACTCCGAAATAAGTGGTACTTTGGAGGCAATACTCGAAAATGGGATGAAAAAAATAATAAGTATTTCTTCATTTTCGTAAAATGTACGTTTCAATAGGTATGATTAAGTGCTTACACAAATTTTTGCTGTACGGTGAAAAGTGTAATTGTGCCGAAAGCAAATCATTCCATTTATATAACTGTTACGTTCGATCGCTTGGAATTTATAAAGGACAATGGTAGAAATTGGCCAATTTTGGACCTCGTTTGTAATTTTTCCCAAATATGTTTCTGCGAGTCTTAAGACACTCAAAATGTATAATTATTTCCCTCGGGATTGTGAGAGAACGTCATCGTTAATCAAACTTCTCAAACATCGCCGTCTTTTTCGGATGCTGATGTATCAGCAACACAAATATTCCGAAAATCAGCAGAATCGATAGATTTTTGTAGGGTATTCAATTATGTTCATTTGACGGTGGAAAAGGAATTTAGTGTACTTTGCATTCGGTAGGGGGCGCGACAATGATTGACTTAGTTACACAAAAAATAAAAAATGACCCTCAACAATTCTGTGATGACCAAATTCTTACTCTTCTGATCGAATCTTCACAATAAAATTTCGAAAACATATCAATCATTCACAAATCCAGCCATTTTTAGTACTCACTGATTTTATAAATCCAAAAAAGAAGATCTAACCACACCTTTTTTATCATGTTTTAAGCCCTTGTTGATTATTATCACCGTAAAGCTTATTAAAGCCTTACGGGTTACAACTCTCTTTTATGTCGGTTGTTACAATACCTTCGGTTTCGGTAAGAAATGAAAACAGACTTATTGGACGCACAAAAAAGAAAGGAAAAGATTGCAATCATGAAAAAAGTATCGATATACAGGAGATTAAGATCTCGAATCTTCTTTGAATACAAGTTCCTCCTTGTCTCACGTTTTATTTTTTTTGCTACGGACTTTGGTTCGTGCAACGGTATCAAATGTGGTCACGAACGCGCGTAAGCGTCTTGTATAATTATTTGAAATTTATCACGGATGCAATATATCGAAACGTAATTTCCAATCATTCGATATCAGAATACAGTTTCTTCCTCCCCCTGACGTATGGTTACGGTATTTTGTAATAAAAAAATGTTGAAAAGACCAGGATTTCTTTGAACGAGGAATTATACAAAACCTTTCAGGGCAGTTATGATTAAGTAATCAAATGTTAATTGTTTCTCACAGTTTCATGAAAGAAAGAGAATGTCACATATTCGTCTTTTGTGAAACCAGAGAAAATTATCGAGAATACGCGACTGACGGAAGAATAAATTTGCATAGAAAAAAATATGGATAAAATTAAGGCAGGTGAAAAGGAATTTCAACTCGAAAGGAATGATTTGAATGCTTTACGTGATCTCCAAATTATATACTTTCAAAAAATTAAATTGTAAAGCTTCACTTTTAATGTCTCGGCCGTTCAATATCGAAAAAAAAATGTATTTGAGAAATGCTAAGTTAATGATAATTGAAAACTCGATGTTTTCTTTTCTACTTCAATTTTATGGATTGCAATAGAATATATGGCACAGTGACTTCTCTTAAGTGAGACGAATAAGTAAGTTATATATGTGTAGCGTATATTGTTTAGAAGCCATATTCAATTAGAAGATGAATAATGTGGCGCAATCAATTACTAGAAAATCTAGATGGAGCCTTACTACGCTACAGATGTGGTTGAATTCGTGTTCAGAGAATTTACGAAAAATTATTTGCAGGGAACTTACATTAGTTGTCAAAGTTCATAAATTGACAAGGACTTATTGTGGATTTTTATGGATTTGCATTTTAGAAATCCTAATAGATTCGATGAAAAAAAACCTTATGTAATTTATAAAAACATTATTGGGTGACTTACAATTTCGAATTGTTGATTTTTTACTATTTTCAAAATTTTTAAATTTTTGCGAAAACTCGTGTTTCCTAATTTTCTAATTTAATTAAACCTACATAATGAAATACATTCGAGGTCACCTCATATTACCGGGTTTCACTCATTTTTTTAGCGGAAAATTTTCAAAGGTGACTCAGGAAGGAGCAGACTTTCTTTCGCTAGAGATAGTTTTCAGATTTTTGACAAACTTCACATATTTCCAAAATTATTACCATCATGCAATGCAACTTGTCCGATGTATTTGCACCGGAGGTGTTTTTAAAGAATTTTCCTGCAGGATCGTATATATTTATGCGGAAAGATCTGCTTCCTTTAGCCTCCTTTGCTGCGGCTTATCTTTGATGGTCTCTTGCCATAAACCAAATTTTTATGACGACTTTTATGTCACGAAAGGTTCCCCGCAAGCAGCATCCAAGTTTGGTCTTTTCTTTCTTTATTACACCGCGATACTCGATATTAAGTCATTTCAAATTTTGATTTAATTATACGTACTTACTTTACGACTTCCCGATAATTACTGAACGGATTCCAACGAAAATTGTATTCGAATATTGCGGTTTGTTAGTGTCGAAGTTATGTGCAATTAGTTACTGCAAGTCACCAGATGTTATCAGTTGTTTTTCTGAATATAATACAACCGTACATATATTGAGTACGTTCGAATGATATTATTATTCAATAAATAGTCGAATTGGTGTATATACAGGTAGCGCTGTAAACATAATTTACTTACAAGTATTATACTTTTGAAAACGTTATTAGTTTCTTAGTCAGTTACTAATAAGCGATTATCGCACGAGACAAATGAGACTCGTGCGGTAATGGCCTTACGCACGAGTTGCGTATACCATTGTATATTTTTCGTAAGGAGTGCGTGAAATTCGACACGCATTCGATACACGAGTTACAGTTACTTTGCGTATGCTACACTTATTTGTTGCACTCGGAATTGATTTTATGCACGCTAACTAAATGCCCGCTGTAATGTGATATTTTACGTACGCAAACGAGCGTGTAAAATCGAATTTTACGCACGCTCTTGGGAAAAATTAGTTTTACGGTGATTAAATCTTATTTTCAAAATAACATAAAATACCAACACTTAAACGGCGAGCATCGTGAAAATGCAATGTTACTCGACTCTCACTAAACCGCGAATCCTTTCAACGGTAAGAACAAATTTTTTTGTTCAGTTCAATGTACAGGATGTTCCACTTTAATTGAACATCTTATTTTATTTGTAAACTATTTGTTATTTGAAAAAGTATCGCGGCAAAAAAAAAGTGACAATTCTTTGAAACAGAAAAATGTAACTACAATTAGGCTTCAAAAATACATCGTATTCATTTGACCAAAGTTTATTTAATAGAAAATATAGAGCCAACAATGAATCTCACTTGTCTGAATAGCTCACAGCATTCACATTGTAATCGAATATCCTATTTATCATTTCATAAAGCTCGATATGATCTTCCTCTTGACATAGAGAGAATATTAAACGATTCCTATCGCGATAAAAAATGTACTGTATTCCTAATAGATTCCGGTGCTCCAAGCGGTGCATAAAGTCATTAGATAAACTCAGATAAAGAATACATAAATCTCGAAATGTAAATTGTAACTTCCGTAGACAATGTACTTTAACACTGAATTTATAAAGCAGCTTTACACACCTTCCGAGATCGATGTAATTTTAAATAGAGAAATATGTGACCGGTTTTCCGGCAATTAAGCAATCAAAATTCAATCTCCAAATTCATTAACCTAATCAACACATATTCCCTTCCGTAAACTGCTCGGTAAAAAATGCCGATATAATCGTCTACGCAATTTACAAGTTTTATATATTTATATACAAACCAGACACTTAGAAAAAGATGTTTACACCCAAAATTGGTAATAATACATAATTTCTTCATCTGGGAAGTGCTAATTTCTGTGAACCGGACCCGCAAGCTCATTTTGTAATTCTTCCTTTTGCTACAACTGATAAAAAGTAGCTTGTACCTGACGTCAAGTCACGACAACTTATGAATTAAATGCCTGTGCAGAAGAATGTAGAGAAATACGTAAGCTTTTCTTCTTCACTGTTGAAAGTAATGCGTATAAGTATATCCCCTTATTACGATTAATTTCCCCAGAGAATACGGTCAGCGTAAAGAGAAGAAAAGAGGATCGAAGAAATTGCTCTGATATAAAGACAGCATAAAAGAGACCGGAGAGAATCGAGAAAGAAACATTGAGGAAATGTAACTTGGAAATACACACAGATCCAGCATTCAGGTAAAAAGTTATGTACACACAGATAATACATATGTGTCTAACTTACGGCTAATTGATTGCATGATTCAGGTCTGAAATAATACAATATATACCAACTAACATTGCAATAATGTTTTGTCAATATATTTTTGAAGTATCTCTTGAGAGAACACCTGTTGCATTATTTATGATTGGGCAATTATTTAATATTATCAATAACGTAATTTTTAACGGAATGCGCGCATATTATTCGTGTATTTTTAGCTATTTTTAGTATTCATTTATTTGCTGTTTTAGGTATTTTTGTAAATACTTAAAAAAAATTAAGATCTCAATAATGTATCACAATAAATAGAATTTTACAATAGAAAGCATAAGAATCCGTCCCAAAAAAATGGCCTCGAAAATGCTCAGCATGAAAAATAAATTGTACCAATTTTTCAAAATGAGGGGAATCAACCGATACTTGTCGTTATATGATCCTTAATACAGGAAAAAAAGTGGTCTATTACACCGACTTACCCTAACGGTAATAATTCTGAAGTGAAGGAAATCACTTTATTAATTGCTGAAAATTCACTTTCTGGAAAAATCCTATAAAAGTCATGTCTTACGAAGAAAGAAAGAGTCTACGAGAAATGACTCTTAATCGTTTTACATAAGACAAAGTTAATGAATTACAATTTAATTTTTCTGCTGGATATATATTTTCGCATATCACTGATATAAATGAACATACACTTCTTCCAGATCTTAACGAAGACTTTATAGTATAGTCCTTGTGAGCGAATTTATAATTAAAATAAGTTGCAACTAATTGTAATTACACGCTCGTAATTGTTTCGTAGTTAGGAACTACGATTTCATGCCAACAAAATTACACTGCACTTGAGATTTTTCTTCCTCGGTTTAACAATCACGAATTAACTGTAAAAGTATTAATTTATGGTTAGAGGAAGCGTGCAGATAAACTTTTGGAAGTATCTTACAATATTTTTTTTTCATTTCTAATATGTACATTGTTTTCTATACGAAGGAAAAAAATTACAGTAAGATAAGAATCGGAGTTTGCGAATATACTTACGAACATATCCATACCAAAGGAAGATGGTGATTAAAAAAAGTCTGTCTGTCTGTCAGTGAATGCTCTACATGTCACGTCACGTTCGAGTATACGATCATCTGATGGAAAGTGGTTTTGCTTCCTTTGCTCTACATAAGTGTAAACCTTTACCTGTCAATCAAGGCTATAAAGGAAGCTTCATCTTCCTCGTTTCTTTTTATTGTGTTAAAATCTCTTGAGATTGTGGAAACCTGATGGGGATAAATAATTTTCAAAAAAATGTGTACTTTTTTTTCAATTGGCACGAGATTTATTTCGCTGTTATAGGATTAGACAAAATTATTGCTTACAGTAAGTATGAATTATCGCAAAGCAATTAGGAATTCTCCTATGATTTAATGCGAGTATTTAATCACCTTAATTACAATTGTTCTAATTACTGTAATTTCACTCGTTTGAGATGTAATGAAATCTTACGTTTCGAATAATTGTAATCCTTTTGAATGATTGTTCCTATTAGCAATTTTCTTTGTTTACTTTTTTGGAATACTAAATATATATACACACATACAGATACTTTCAGAGCATAGACATTTTGCATTAGATCCAATACTTGAAAATTAATAACAAATTATAAATCCCAATCGTAATTACAAATCCTGATGGCGAGGGTGTAGAACAAGCACGAACTTATGCATGGTGTTTACTGTCTGAAAGAAATTTCTTCCTTCACTTGGTGTATTGTAAAAAGTGCCTTTCGGCCAATTTCTTCATTTCGTAATAAAATCTTTGAAGACTTTCATTGAGCGTCACGTTATCAGAGAAACTCAATCCACTTTCTCAAAAGGGTGATTGCGAATATTTCAACACTTCCATTATTTCAGTAACCCGTGAAATCATTCGATTGCACAGCAGATTTGTCAACTTCATCCTGTTTTAATCTTATTTTTGCAGGAGGTATTAATATTCCGGGAAAGCAGTAATTAGTAATTTGTACAATAATGCGTATTTAAGTGTCATTAACTTCAAACGGGGATTATTTGACAACGGTGAACCGTCTGATACGGTAGGATCAAGCTCAAAATCCCTAAAAAGATAATTTTTATTGGAAAATATCATAAGCTCGTTATTTTAAAATTTATAATATTATTTGTAATAACCAATACCTCGTAACATCAGTAGGTACTAACAAACAAACAATACGCAGTATTTAATATTAATAAATAAATAAAGGGAGTTCTATCAGTAAAAAAATTAACGATTGAATTGTCGCGAAATTCGTTAACATAATCAATAATTGTTAGATATAAGCAAGGAAATTACAATAAAATTTTTGTGTGTTCGGGGGTGCCTAGCAAAAGGGATATTCATATGTTTACTTTTGCATTGCATCTTATAGAAAATCATTTTTTGGGGCATTTTATATATGCATTTGTCAGTGCTTGACGATTAAATTTTAGTCAACATTTTTTTAGTATTCAAAAAATATCTCATAATCACTTTTCTATCATTTGAATGTGATTTTTAGAGGCTACAGTATGCGCTATTTGATAAATGAATAATTGCATACTATCGGAAAATGTGTTACATAAAAACTTTAATACGACGAAGAAACATGTGTACAATTTTGAAATGGTCACGGTGTCCCGTTTATGGATATAAACATAGTTTCAGTTGCCATTAAGACCACTCTCTAGCCAATTATTACATCCGGTATAAAAGTGTCGCCGACACGCTGTAATACTAAATGACGTTATCATCAAGTAGTCAATAACCTCCGAGTGCGTTATCATAAATATTATATAAATTGTCCATGAATATATACAGGGTGTGCGGTGTAAGGTGTCGAAGCCGAGAGATGGTGGTAGGTGGTGAAAAATTGAGAACTCGGTAATTATTCCGAATTTCGAAAAATGGTGAATAACTTTTCTTCTCAATTTTTCACCACCTACCACCATCTCTCGGCTTTGGCACCTTACACCGCACACCCTGTATGTATGCAAAATGACAGATTCCACTTTATACTTTTTACCTAAGAAATAGGTGTACTTCGTAAAAAAAAAAAAAACATTTTTCATTTTTCCGTAAAATTCGACATTTCGATTTTCAACTTGAGTATTTTTTTGGAACGTAAGCTCTAGCAGTAATTTCTCCATTTAAGTGCAATATCTGATTAAAATTTAGCTAAATATACTAAGATTTACATACGTTATAATTTTCTTATGAAAACAGGCATTTTTCATATTTTTTTTTTTTGCATTTAGGAAAACCATAAGAATGTTTAAAATTGTCACAAAACTGTATCAAAGCTATAAAATTATCAACCTTGTTATGGCAGTTTCATTTTTCCTCCATTATAAGTGAAAAATGACATGATGTGTGTAAACAAAACAATAAAAAGTGAATCAGTGAGACGTATAAATGACAATTGTACCTGTAATCGCAACCGTCCTGATATTAACCGATCACTTTGTCGTCTTATGAACCATTAGATGTGTGACACAAATACCCCAACCCGTTAACCTCGAGTAAAATTGTTGGTACTATTTATGTCTTATATAACAAATTCTTAATTATTAAATTTACGACCAAGTTATAAAGGAAGTTAGTTTTTTATCTGATTGTTTATTTGATCTTATTTCGGTCATGCCGTTAAAAAAGATACGTTCAATTAAAATGAAATTAATAATTTTATGGTAGCGTTTTTCATTAAAATTTACGGCATTTTAATAATCTATAGAATACATATCTATGGGATATTTCTCACTGACACTAAAAAACTATTATTTTCTTCCTCGTATGCAGGTGAAGAAAGTGCAGAGAAAACGAAAGATAATTGCTACGCTCTCGAATTATCCTTTACCAGTCCTATTTGATATAAAAAAGTTCGACAGAACGTTACAAATTAGAAATGCATTTTAAAATTTAACGTGCAACATTTCAATATTTAAAACAGTCGCGTCTTTAAGGGATACAGTAATAGATACTCTGTGATATTTTCATAAATGAAAATTCATCAATTTTATTTTTACTAACCCTTTGCAATCGAAATATAATTAATAATTAAAACATTAACAATTATTAATATGTACATATATATTATTAATAATATTACTAATAATTCAATTACAATTTACAATTGAAATTTTCATTTACGAAATGTTCACATCATAATAATGTTAACATAGCATTAAAAATATCTCGCCTTTAAATTTTATTATGCAAATTTTACCTTCAAATAAATCATAGATGCAGCAAAAAAAAAGTCCGAGTGAAAAGGGTTAAAAGTCAATTTGTGAATTTACACGCAACATTTTCTATATCAAGAAAGATATTTACTGCCACTGGAAAAATGAAATAAAACTCGCTGTGTGGATTTAATTTGTTTACTAAACTATTCTATTTTCACGGCAATAAAGTTGCAACGTCTATGAATGCGATATAAACGTGTGTGTAATGTACCTGCCACTTATACGCGTTTTTCTTACATTTATTACTGACACAAGTGACTATGTCTGCGTCACTCTTCTGTCATAGCTGACAGGGACTACCAAACACCTGGCCATAATTCGTACTCGAAGCTGAAATCAAAGCTCTTATTAAGATATTTTGTGATGCTCATTATTCCTAAATTATTCTTTATTTAAAACAAATCAAAGCAACTACGTTCAGTTTTTTCCACATTTGGCAATATTTTTAATTCAAAATTTTCTCGGCGGCACGATTATCTTGAAATAAAGGATATGCACAACGAAACGGTGAAACAATTTCTAAGACTTTCTCAAAGAAGTCAGAGAAACTGACGAATACTTTTTACGTCTGCGAGTGTTTCTGTGAGAATTTCAAGGATGTGAAGGAATATCCAAAGAGCCATCAAAAGGCTCCCAACAGTCTGAGAGAAAGTCTCGAAGAGCGATACTTGAGGATCATTAGCGATACACTATATATTCTCTACGACATTCTTTGAGATGTTGATTTCTTTCGGGAAGACAGTCAGTGCAATTGAATAAAAAGGGGCACAATTTAACAATGTTACACTTTTATGTATAAACGTGGGCTAATTAAAATTTTTCTCACTCTTCTACAAGCGCTGATTCTGAAACGAATGCACTCCCTCTACCCATGGCTATTAACGAAACCGCTACTTTAGCAGGAAATATTAGGCCATTTAACGTGGTTATTTCTTATCTTTTTAACCATTTCCGGATTGGGAGCACGTTTTGCAGCGGAATTAGTGGCACACAGACACCAATATCAGGATTTTACGTCAACTGAAAAAATTTTATATGTGTCGGAAGTTATCTGTTGTACTGCACTTTTTAAATCCGAGCGTGGCAGTAAAGATAAGAAAATATGAATTTTTTTGAAGGTATGACAATTCGGTGAAGGAATTAGCGGTTACTTAATGCTCATCGTGAGTCGCCCAAAAAACAGATTAAGTTATTATAGGTATAAAATATATCTCGTAAAACGCCAGTTTAAGGTGAAATCCGTTGTACCAAAGCCCGACAAATGCGTTCATAACGAAAATTCTTCTGATAAGTAGCCCTGATTTCAAAGCGAGTGTCTTGTATAAACTGAGAAAAATGGAATCGTCAAGAGATTGAAAATTGTTACAAAAAAATAATAAACAAATTAACAAGATACTAATATTTCGGAAAAAGTTTAGTGTTCACTCCAATTTTTTAATTATTACAAAGAAAATTTTATTAATACGTAAATATTAGTGCAATTTGTGACTGGACCAATACGAATCCTCAACAAGATCATTTTGCAATAAGTTAGTTTCTAGCCCTAAAATATTTGGCATAAACTAATTTTTTTTTGGACTTTACACGAGGAGAAAACTCATTTTCTATAATTCAAATATTTAATAGACTTTTTTTATTATCGTAATAAATAACTTTTTAACGAGATAGCGTGCTCCATTCGACAGATTCCAATGCAAAACTGGGTACTGCCTCAGTACAGTTTAACAGCGTTAAAATATATCGTCGAAAAAGGGTTATACTTTGAGAAATCAGTATTACTAATTTTCAGACTAAAAAATTTGCATTGGACGTGAAATTGAAGGGTCACGCTAGTAACTTCCTTGTCTTATCATCATTTCGCTTGCATCGAATATAAATAGGTATTCTTTCATCTCGATAAATCATTTTAGAGAGCAATTACATTCAATCCCTATCAGAATTTTGCATGAAACTTCCTTATAAGCAAACACACCGTGGTGTATCGCCTTCTTTCCATTTCCTATAGAATATGTACATCAGGCAAATCGTCTGTATGTATCTGCATATCCTTATCTATCCTTCTTTCCTGTGGAGCATAGGGAAATGTTATGTATCTATTGAAGAAATAAATTAAACACACGCACCTTTTAGCACGTATGCAATCTGAATTTTAATACAACGTTAATGCAAAAAAAAAAAAAACTTCCTACAGTAGTACGAACTGTAACGTGACTAATGCGGTCATGATACGTATACATACCCCACAAAACAAAATTTACATTCCCATTTATATATATATATACATATAGGTATGAAAGAAATCCACATAGTGTCTTTCACGCCGACATGCTTTTTTCAGTCGGAGATCATGATTTACCTGGTGATAGTATTCAGCTTCGTGTAATTGGTGCCATTACCTTCCCAACTGTTGAAACTTACATAATCGGCGTGTGCCCTGCATGTTTGCTGAATCGCTGCCGGAAACTGTTGGACGTGCCACTTATTTCTGCTTCATCAATCCAAAAAGATTTCCTTTATGAATATTAATTTCTATTTCAATCGGCAAACGTCTTTCAAATGATTTGCGGTGTGTTACGTTAACTCTAGTATTTCTAGTGAAATTTTTTAAATGAAAACATCGAAGGATCAATTATCGAGCAATAGCAATCGAGTTTCTTAAAAGTTATTCTTTTCTTCGAATTAATTTGGATCAGGATATAAATTGACATAAACAAAATATTCTTTGTGTATTGATGTCGCTGCAATCAGGACACCCAGCAAATTCGGGCAAAAGTATACAAGTCAATCTGAAATTCCAGAAAACATTGTAATTTCAATATTTGTTTAATTATTCAAACAGAAGTATAATATGTCATGTTTTTTTTCTATTATTTTTTTATTCATTAAGCAATTTTTATCTAAAAATTGCGATTTTTTATACTGCTAAATTTGAATCAACATCCAAGTTTCTTAAATTTCACAATTACTTGTACATTAAAATCCAAAACTATTTTTACAGTGTACGTTCTAATTTGCTTGTATTGTTCAAGAATAGTCTCAAACTTGCGAAACAATCTAATAAATTAATAAGGATAACCGTATTGTTAAAGAATACGCGATATCCGCAAATATGCAAGTGTCTGGAAACTTATGGACCGTAGTCAATATTTAAATATTTTAAGAGCAACAACTTTGGAATACCTTACAATTAGCGTACAATTTAAAGAGTAAAAATCAAGGCTGTGTACTTTCTACAGAAATTAGTTGGAATAAGGTAACGTTGACCTTTCTAAAGTACACACTTTTCCTCTTACCTAACATTCGAAGGAAGCAAACAAAATTATTCAGTTTTTTTTTTTTCGAGAATACTCGGGCACACCACCTGTGATATGAAAGCATAATATTTCATACGCTCCAAAGATTTCTTCACCGATTTAATGCCAAGCATCGCGATCGCGCCGCCAGTAATTTTTCGGCGCTTCGTTTTGAATTTTGCCCCACGAATTGGAGATATCACAAACAAACATATTTTCAGGTTACAACGGTCCTGCAAATTTTAGTAAAATTTAGCCAATAGACTTTAGTGTAAAAGCTTTCCTCGTCTCTGCGGTGCTTTGAATTTCTTCTGAATAGTCGAACACTTTCGTTCTAATGAAATGTTCTCTTTATCGCGATAATCAGATGAAATGAAATGTAAAGGCTTATGAAATTTGTACCAACATTACGTCGCTCTGGGGTATCTGTCCCAGAGCGGTAAATGTATAGAACTCTGAATTTTAATGAGCACTAATGTTGATATTATACGAAACGAAATTAGGCGATCTTACGGCTGAAGCATTCATTAAGAAGTACGAAGCTAATAAACTGAATTAGAGTAAAATGAAATGGCATATAACTAAATCAAAGTCACTTGTTACACAATAGCGTAGTATTTTTTTATTAATAGCTTATTATCTCACCTAGAAAGTTTCTCTATTCCGTCTAAGAAATATGACTCGGTTGAAATTTCGATTAAAAAGTGTACACCTACGTATCGTTTGATGTGCGTAATATTTTTTTTCGGATATCCCGCTGAGAAATGAGTATAGTTTCGATATTATCCCTTTGTTTTGTTGTTTCGATATTATCTTTTCCGCTCGTGTTGTATTTTTTGAACGAACAAGTCTCTCTACCGAAAGATAGAGGGCTTTGGGGAAATTTTTTATGCCGAGTGTTAAATCGGTTGTGGATTTTCGAAAAACTGATTGGCGCCCAAATTTTTTTGTTGGTCGAAATTTCGAACTTTACAATGACATTTGTGTCTTTGAAAAATTGAAACGAGGCCGTTGCTCACTGTACGCAGCGTGATTCAATTAGCCTGTTTCAAAAGTGATTTTGATATTTTTCAGATGCCAAAAAATGCAGAGGATGAAAGACAAAAAATAATGCAGATAATTAATGAAAATTCAGACAAATATTAACCATGAGCGTCAATAATTTTGTTTTGATCAAGATTCGCCACTTTGAGCACAACTACTGATTCGGATTTTCGTGGTGAAACCATTTTCCAAATTCTTACGTGCTAGACGCTCATCGCGGTCAAAACTAGTTTTGTCCAGCCCCAGTAAGCCGAAAACAAGGCTTACATAGGAGTGCATGCATGTCTCATCTGTGCCGATCTTTCTCGATTACAGACCGAAACCAGACGTCAAGAATTACCTAATTCTTCATGACGTCATCCACCGTCAAGAAGCTGAGACTCAAAGATAATGCAAGAATGAGTTGCACTAGAACAATAGAAACGACATCGTTGAAGTCAAAATTCATCGCAAGTATGTGATTCATATAACTTAAAAAACCATAGAAAACTTGCTTTCGTTTCCAGTAACTTGCTCGACAGAAGTATCTCTATTCGGTGAAATGTGAGAGTCGGAGACGCTTTACGTGACGCATTTTAATAGCCTTATTCAGAGCATTCTAGGCAAATGCAATTTTGTCCAAAGTTCTATTAGGTAAAGGCAACTCCCACGCTTCTGAACCCGTTCGTGGCGATTTGCATCCACACACGTGTGCGTGTATGTGCATGTATGTGCCTATCGCCCACGTTCCGGCTTAGAAATCGAAAGGGAATCCAGTGAAGCGAACGAGCGGAACCGATGCAAATCGATGCCCGGGTGCTTCGATCACTCGGACGATTTCCACGGTTGGTTACCGCTAAAGCCATTCGCCTATCTCTTCGTGCATATGAACAGTCTTGAAACATTTCATATCTTTACATAGATCTTAACGTTACCCCTCTTCGAGCGAACTATTTTTCCTTTGCTTACAATAACTACTATCAGGTTGTTACATTTTAACATCCCATAAATTCACCGTAGTTAATAATGGTATGACATCAATCCAATGCCGTTGTCCTATCTCGTAGATCGACAGGCAGATCATTGGATTTTCTCAACATAGAGTAAACACTCTGGTTTTTTTTTCTCCTCTTCATTTCATTCTTTTCAGTCATTACGCAGTTAGTTTGCAAGACCTAGATTCGTGGATCATGATATTTTGTGTTTGATAACTACGTTCTAGTTGCCTGTGACAAAAATCATCAATCCCTTCCCTTCGTCCTTCACGTCTTATTTTTTAACACAAGATTAACTGATCTAATCCCAGTTTCCAAATTCTCATTCTTTCTCTCCCAATATTTTAAAGCCGCTTGGTTACTCTAGAGGTTCAGATCTTGGTCAGTCTGTTCCTTTGGTAATTTCCCAAACTAAGAGTGAAGTCAAGTTGTGTTAAAAAAATAATTTATAATTTTAGTACATCGCGCACAGCATAAATTGCATGAGAAATTGTTTTTTTTTTTAAGCAAACACAGTTCGACTACAGTTGTTTTGTTCCAAACAAAAGTGGAGATTGAATATCATCTGAGAATACATGGGGTTCAGGGTTCACCGCGAAGGTGAACTCAGGAAGCAAATTCAAGATCAGAAAGGAAGACATGATTTCAGGTTATACTTTCAACGGAACGTTTAGCAAAGGAGATCGCGTTCACACCTCGTTTGAGGGAATTGAGCCTGTTGGTGTCTGACCACACGCGCTGCGGGAAGTCGGCAGTATATACTAGCAAAGGAAACGTGTCTGACAACTTTACTTGAGATGAATACGAGATTCTGGGATCCGCTAAGATATATAAGATGATAATTTTATACAAAAGTCAAGCCGTAATATTTTTCTAAATCACTCAGATTTTGTAAAGAACGTTAGATCATCTCTAGACTTCGGAAAAAAAGGGACAAGTTATATAATAATGAAATAAAATTGTACATCGGAAGTCATTTATTTCATGAAAATTTGGTAATTCGAGGAAACGTGAAGCCAGACTTGTCACGTGAAGCTTCTTTGAGTTACTTGCAACTGCAACTTAAATTGTAGGTGGAAATAAGTGTTTCGTGGAATTTTTCGATGAATATCATAACGTCAGTTGCAATTCCAATTTTTCGTTATCAAAAGGGAAACGAAAGAAGGCAAGAAAACGAGAAGTAATTACAGACTATAAACAACTACCTTTAACAGCAAATGCATTATTCGAATAAGTAGAATTAACCGGCCGGTATGATTGCCAACTACGGGATAACTCGTAGTTAACACGTTGACTGCCACCTAGCGTGGAAGTCAACGTCTCAAAGATACATTCTACTTAGATCGTACTATAAATTGTTCTACTGCAAAATTGAATCTCATAGAAATACGTTGGTTATATAATTAATTATACAATACCAACTCTGTCTTATTACGGTTTAATAACGCTGGCATAAGCATGAAATGTGTCTTAGTTTAACCAAGGTGAGTATAACTTCAATTTCAATTCAGTTTGAATAAAATAGTTCCTATAATATTCCGTTCACCATTTGCCGGCATATAGGTGTGTTGAATTGAGGAGCAATAATCATGAAATTAAACCAGAAGCATTTACTGCTTATACGGTACTATATCAAGAGTTACAGTGCACAGTGAAATGCAAATCATTGAGAGCTTCGTTTTAGCACGTACCGCTTTTCCGAAACAAGCAAAAGATTTTCGTAGTCATCAACGTTGCAAAAGGATCGTCATGCGACTCTGATTAGATTGCTGGGATCATCTCATCCATCAACTGGAAATCCTACTAGGGGTTTGAAATAACAATAAACGTTGCGCAAGGCGTCGTAAAGCTGACAAAAATTGAGACAGGATCGGCGCAATCGAAATTTATTGCATCGTAATACAAGAGATTAATAAACAAGTTTATCTTCCCGTTATTTATTACAATTTATTCCAAAATTTATTGTTACCATGAGGAATATTGCAACTTGATTTCCTCCTTCATATTTCCACGGAATTACGCAAAGTGTCTGACTTCGAGCGACGGTAATCACTTCATTTTGTTGCATTGTAACATTTCAAGCACAAATTTCCTGTAAACATTTTGATGCAAGAGACGAGTACTCGCAAAAACATCCGCATCCGGAAAATTAACCAGATTTTTCATAGAATAGGAAACTCTACGGTTACTAGAAAAATAATTTAGAGAATTTTCCCCTTAGTTTTTCAATAACATGTAATTTTTATCCCAATAAATAAGTTGTTATGTCGATTTGAATCGTTATCATACGTACACACCGGTATTTTTTCACTCTCGATTTCTTTGCGCCAAACAAAATTTACAGGGTTACTGTGTTATACAATTTTCTAGGTTGCATTTACACCGTAAATATTTGCGTCATTATGACATAAATGCAATAAACAGTTCGAGTTCTGGGTTACGACAATAATGCACTAAAACTGCTGATGCGATAGCATATTTTTGTTTAAGCAAGATAACATTTAAATAACTTTAATTAGCGTTAGCACCAATATTGTCCAAGAGAATGTATTGTTTACACGTGGTTTAACAATAGGTGCTTCCTCCAAGAAAAGTTTTGTTAGACGGAACTTGAAGCATCCAAAAGGAAGTTGTGCCCCAGTTAAACTCTGGTTGTATAGTAACAGCTCTAACAGCCTAAATATGTGTGTACAAAGTACTATGGAGTTCTTGAACCAGATAATTGGAAGCGCAAGCAAACCGTCAGAAAGAGTAAAAGTGTGGTCCGTAACAAATTTGGAATGGCATCAATTCGAACTTCCGTCTGAGAGCAAAAGTGTGAGCAATCAAATGATTCGCTTTCAGGCAGAACGAAACATAACGGGAGTATCATCATCAATTAGATGTACCGTAACTTCTAAAAGGGCCTGCAGCCGAAATCAACCCTTACACGGATATAGTTCATTCTAACGGTTCATGAAAGAGCACACCTCCTGTATGGAACGTAAAGAGCACACTGGGTCAAATTGACCCAGTACCACTTTATGTGTCTCCTGTAAGGAGGGATGTCATTTTTCGAGGCTTCAAAAATTCCTGTACGGTCTTCAACTGTTTCAAATAAAAAGAGAATAGTTTCGAGAGACATATAAATAAATGAAATTAGTTTTAAAAAATCACCATCGTTAGAGTAAATAAAAAATGCCATTTTTTGCAAAAAATCCTTCAGGTCCTTCCGACGCATATTGCCTGCTAAGGGTCAATAATTCCCAATGACATCTTCCTGAATAATGACCCAGACCAAGTTCATTTACCAGGACCTGAGAATTAGAAGGACCTTCTCTGACTTAAGTAGACAAAAGTTATCTTCGCAAGTAGTGGTTTGCTGGAAAGTGGAAATATCCACCTACTACTTGGCTTCACAATATCTCTAAGGTACCTCCACTTCTTTCAGATTTTCTCTCTCCTCGGTACTGTCTTCCTCTTTCTCTCTCTCTCTTTCTCTCTCACTCTCTGAAAGTCTAGTACATATCTGAAAAGGAGGTGAACGCTTCGTGTTGAGAAGTGGTACCCATCGGATAGGTAGAGAAGTGAATTGGGGCAGGAGCCAATAGGAAGTAGCGAGGTGGAGCGATAGGTATTAAATAGGTGTGCAAGTACTTCAGTTAGACGAGTGAACGATACCTAGTGGAAATTGGGATAGTGATCCAGTTCAGGTGGTAGTTCTCTCCCCGAGGATCTCGTGGTGTTAAACACCAAACGTAAAAGTGACAGTCCTGATAGAGTGGCGAACAAAACTTCGTCGCACAGTCCTCGCTGAGCCAGCGTCTCAGCCAGTCTGGAAGGAGCTGCCCTAATACATATATATATCATTTTTTTTTACACTAAACAATACCACCATGAGTCCCAACAGTGGTTACCTTACAACATTTTGGATGGTCCTCTTAGTGCTTTCATCCTTGAATACCTTCGAGGCTACCCGATCTTCGAGCACCAAAAGGAAGAAAGGTGAGTCCTTTATTTCGTCGCTCTTTTTAACACTTAAAGGCTTCAACCGTGCTAATTTGTCTTCGCCATTTTCCTCTTTCCTTCCTCCCTTACCTCCTTCTGTCATTCTCGCTGTTCTTCTTCTTGGACTACCTTTACCTCCCTCTTCTTAACTAGAATAACTGTTTCTTCTCTTGCGTGATCTCGTACCATCCTAGCTTCGCTTTTTCTTCAGCTCCCACCTTCTTCCAACCTTGTGTCTCATTCTTACGCGTTTCCTTTATATTCCGAATTCCTTCTTTGTCTTTTACATCTTCTAGATTTATTTCATCCTTTTATTTCCATCCCTACTTCCACGATGGACGCGGTCAGTTAAAGCTTCACTTTAGCTATTACCCGTTGCATTTTCTCAATGTCTCTTCTCATATGTTCCTCCGTGCGGGAGAGTAGTCACTCGGGTTGGTGAAGTGAGTACATCAAAGAACAAGTAGTGTGACGTACGTGCAAAGAAACCGCGACAGTGACACATGTGATGTGCACGCATAACAACTAGAATACATTGTGATAACCTCAGTGTGAAGTCCTACGATGGTATATCGAAGGAACGATTGCGAATAAACGGTTTCTTCTAATGTCAATGCCTCAACGTTCATATTTTCTTCCTGTTGATTTCAATGCCAGTGCTGTCACCATCTATGTATATTTGTACCTGCCGCACGGTTTAATCTTGACTCGATGTCTCTGGGGTAACACTTTCACAGTGATTTTGCGGTAAATAGCAATTTTCGGAAAATAGAAAAGGTTCAATAAATTTCACTGAACTCGACAGTCGGTAAAATTCTTGGTTTATTATTGCGCGGAAATTGAAATTTCAAAAACTAGAACTTGCGAAAGGATTTATTTAAATTGAAAAGATTTAATTTAAAATATTCATCGGCACAATTGCCATACAATTAATCGCCAGGTCTTTTCGATCGAGCAGTATTTGTGTGAGCAATTTTTTCCGTCTTAAGTTCCAAAATTATAATTGCGAGGATATAGAAAAATATTTTTGGAGATAATTCTAAGAAAAAATTCTTATAGCATCTAATAGTGGAAGGACACTTTGATATTCTTCATCAAATGAAACGAATTTCGAAATTAGTAAACGGGAAGGTGACTAATTTGAAAACTAACTACGCGATCTCCTGTTTATATAGCCCGATTTCTTTTATTTTAATTCAATTCATTATCGTGATCGTACAAAATGATGTTCCTTCAAGCGGGATGCATACAGGTTAAATTAATTACTTGGAAGCCTGATGTGCCTCAAACTGGTAAAGTGTGTACACTGTAAATTGGAAGGAAGATTTATTATAACATGATTAAATATATCGATACATTTTTCCACCGAAAATTTCAAATTGACTTTGTAAATTTTTGCAAAAAAATTAAACGGACTTTGCAAATATTTCCTCTTGAACGTGAAAATAAAAGTTCGTCCTTTATCTTCATGCGTAGAATTTTATTTTTGGTATCTCCAATTTTGTTCGTTGCATCTTCAACGATTAAGAAAGAGGACCAACATTGATCGGAAGATAAGACGACTCCTTCTAGGGTCCTTTATAATTACGTAGCACGAATGACTCCGAAAGATACGAATCTTTCAAACTCGAAGAACAGAATTTTTCACTCTGCTTTTTACACTTTTATTTCGCTGCATGTTTTTGCAGCAACGTTTTATAGAAATATCGCGGCGAGATTCGTAAAAACAAATTCTTTTGAACGCGTGGATTCATTCTCATTACAGCCGATACGTTTACACACGCCGGAGTGCATGCATGCATGCGTGTGTGCAAAATATTCTGAGTATGCATTCTTACATGTAATAAGTTCTGCTCATGTACTCATCTTTTGACTCATCTCATGAACGCATCTCTCAAGTTGCTTGGATAGTCCTTTTTTCGCTATAACGGTCTCCATGCTTCACAGCATTGAAATACTTTTGAACAGAACTTTCTTAATACTTAGTACATGCGTAAAAAAAGTAAATAACATATTAATAGTTGTACATTTGTAACTGAAATTTTTCACTTTTTTCGAAGCTTTTAGATCATTTATTAAAGTGCAATTTTAATATTTTGGTTTTTTTTTGCAAAACAACATTTAAAATTTGCAATTTACATTTTTCTCGCAAAAGCTGACAAAATCAGAAAATCTATACCATGACTCTAAAGGAATTTAAAAATATGAACATTTTATGGCTATAGTTTAATTCAGAATAAACCTAAAATTTATCATAGAATATTAAAAAAATTGAAACTTAGACTTAACGCATTTTCAGAATATAAAAAATAATGATCCTTAATTCATTCTACTGATCACTAATAACCATTGTTGTTGTTGCGACTCAAAATAAATACGTAAAGAATGTTAGCAATGAATTCTGTACTCGTGATTGACATTTTCCCTAGGTAACGCATTTGTACATATGTTAAACAAATTTATACATGTATTCAAACACCTGAATTACAAGGGCTGGCACGAAATTGAACGTTTCACTGCTACACATGGTGACAATAAATCTGTCTTTTATACAGCATCGTTGGAATTCTCTTTCGTACAAGTTTACAATGGACAAACATAAATATAATTTCCCCCAAATGCTAATGTAATCCCTTTTTTCGAAATACGTATTATTCATTCGACGCGATCGTACCGGAGAACGAACTACTTTATATTGCGGTGAATTTCTGCTTATCCCATACAATACTACTCAACCTAACTGTTTGAAATACCTGCCTCGAACAGGCACAAGACCAAGGCTTGAGAAGAAAACTTATCAATATTCATGATTCCGCTTATGGGGCTTAATAATTTGCAGCTTCACGCCATAGGAAAATAACATTAGGTCGGTGCATAATTAACGACGATTACTTTGCACCATCAGCCACCCAAAGTAACCGTCCCGGATATGCTTGCGTTTTTGAATCGGTCAGTGTCGAGTGCACTTTCCCTTTTTTAAAATCTTGCCCGATACCATGGAACCAATTGAAGACAATTTCTTTTGTGGCTGTGTTGGGTCCTCGCTGAACAGCGCTCGTCACTGACAATGAGCGTTCTCGTTTGTTGGAGGATCTCCAACGTGTCAGCGGTAATTAAGGTCGAAAATTCATTTCTTTGAATCGGTTGATCCAAAATTCACAGGCATCATGAGATGCAATATTCTCGCCATTGTCGGATGCAACGAGTTGACCCTTTGCACTCGGACTTTTTCTCGCCTAAAACTTTCTTTGGCAGCGCCTGTGAGGAGTACTTCAAGTGCACAGGGTTGAGCAAGCATTTATAACATTTTTCCTTGTTCACACACATACAAAACTTACGATAGGACGAGAAAATATTTTAACTTTCTAAAATTCGAAAAATGATAGATTTCTAATAAAAAACCATAGACTTAAAAATTTATTGGGTTACACGAGTGTGAGATACATAATTGGCCCTGTTTGAAACCATGGCGCTTCGAAACCAAATTTGATCAGCGCCCGTCCCTTGAAATGGGTCACAATTTTTATCAGATTCGCAGTATGAAAGTAACGCAAGGAATAACGATGGAACAATTAAAAATGGCAATTTTAAAAGGGTCAATCGTACCAGTATCGTAACGTGATCCTGCACATTACGAATTTTTACCGAATCATAAAAGTAACATCTCACATTTTTTTTATACCACGTCCTCCCATTCTTGCAACTTATCATTTCTGGTTACACTCATTTTGAAGGTCAACCAGAATACTCACGAGACTCAAGTTCAATGACGGTTTATAGTATGCGTAAATGAACGAGGTACACACTTTCTTCTAGGGAACCGTTAAGGATCGGCGATTTGACAAACTGGTTTTGAGTGAAGTTGTTACAGGTCGAATCAGCGTAAAAACGTACATTTCTTCGTATTGAGTATCATATACACGCGCATACTTGCTAATAATGTACATACATACGTACATGTACATGTTAATAATATGAGTTCACCGTATAATGCGCGCAAAAGTATCATCATCAAAGGAGCACATGGAGTAGACATGTAGGTGAACAAGTTGTGTGTACTTGCATTCGTCTCTGCCTTTTTTCTTCATTCCTGTATTTCCGTCTCTTTTACAAGAGGAATATCTCTTGTTAAATCCTATTCTACCGACCGGCATGTTGCTACTCAGACACGACAGTCGAGTCATTCCGATAGTCGTTGGAAACCCATTTCCGGCGGCAATGGATACAACCGAAGAGAGTTTTAACCACCTAATAGTTTAAACTTCTTTTTTGTTTTTTTTTTCCGTGCCTATACACCTCCTCTATCATTAAATGACTTAAGTTCTTGTTTTGCCATACCTTAAAATTTTACGGCAAATGTGTTAAAGTTTATTACCAAATTATTCCTTCTAATTTTCCAGTTTCCTTGAGTTTCAATATTTCGCCACAAAACATTCCAGTCATATTTTTTTCCAATTGAGCAAAATTCTAAAATATAACTTTTTATGGATCCATTAAAAGTTGTAAGATTTAGAAAGATTGCTGCATTTCTCGAAGGGTTTGGCAAAATAATCGTATGCACACACCAATTGCGATAAGATGCTGTTGGATAATGGTGGAAATGCATTTTCTGCAAAAAAAAAATACATATAAAAATTTATTTTAATGAAACCTTACCTAGAAAACTAAGAGCATCAGCGACACTGTTGTTTAAACATTAAACATTGAGAATACTCGATGTGATGCGATACCAGCCGCTATAGGGGCTACCATGAATCTCTGTGAAATAAATTAAAATGCCATATGACAACACCATATCGTATTGAATCATCAGGACCATAGAATAAGACCTGGACAATAATTGAGGATATATTTCACAAAGATCTGCATCCGTGCTTCCACATCCACCTGCGACAGAGTTATTATATATATCTTTTGTGGTCGTTACAAACGACTATGAATTAAAACTTGTTAAAAAAAATTACTTAACTTAATTAAAACTAAGAAATAAATTATTAATTAAAACTTCAGGTGATTAATCATTAGAGAGGACATTTTCTGAGACCATAAAAACTCGTTGTTTTCCTTAAGACGTGTCCCAAGATTGGCATCCATATCACAAAAAAAGTTAAAAATTGTTGCAGACCCTCGAATGATAAAAATCAAGATTTTTAATTCGGAACCTAATGATTGACTCGAGGTAATTTAGCTGCATTGATAAAAATCTTAAGCGCTTAGCCTCCTACGTTTAAAGGGAAAATGATTTCCCGCAATGAATCAGTTTATCAGTTAATTAAAGCACATGTGCAAGTAAAACGAAAAGGACCAAATACTCTTAATTAACGTTGCCTCGTTAGCCGAAGGTTCGGTAAAATTCTTCCGAGCGATAGAGAATTATATAATGCATCTTAGGCTAATGAAATGGTTAATTATTTCACTATGTTGCATAACAATGTGAGCGACTAAGTCACTCATTTGAGATAACGGTAAAAGTTATAAAAGAGGTGATAGTGAAACTCGGTATTTTCATATTTTTTTCTAATTATGTTAACATTAAGAGCACTCGTAAGTGATCTTTAACATCCGGCAAATCGCCGCAGTAAAACATACACTGGAATATATTTCATTAAAAGTGTAACCAAGTCGTACCAAATTACAGTTTAATTATTGAAGTTACCACGCTTAGGTTTTAAGCGCATACAAAATCGTGAACCGATTCAGTCGAACGTCGATCATTTCTTTTTGATCACCCCGCTGTTAATCACTTTTATCTGGGTTGCTGCAGGTAGAAATTAAAGGTGTATCGCATAGGCTGTTCGTCTCTTCGTGAGCTCTTGCAATCATGGTGAAATCAACAAATAGGAAAGTTATGCGTAGCCTTGAGGCAAGGAAAAATCAACATTAATAGATGTAGACTTGATCCTGAGATTCCAAAAGAATTACTTCCTGATGTAGGGAATTCAATTTTTCAAATTATCCTACTTTACTGTTATCCACTTTGACTCAAATTTTTCGAACTTTCCATCTGTATTTCTCTTTCCTGATTTTTCTGGTTTCACTATGATTATATTTTTCAGTTCTCAATCACTCGGTAAACATTTGCAGGTATTCTGAAGCTTGCAAATGTTAACCTTTACGTCATTAATTGTCTTTTTGTATCATCGGCGTCAAGAACCTTTTGAATATCATGTATTGTTTGAAGAGAAGCTGTATGAAGTTGATCATCGTTATTGAATATTGAATATTAAAATTCTTCAGTTGCAAATATTGAGCATTAAATGTACTCGTTAACATTTGTTTGTGGTAGCATGTAGTCAACATCATCATCACGCGGCAATCAGATCGAGAACTGGTTTCATGTATAGTAATTCTCCATCTTTCCTTATTCCCAACCAACTTTTTCATTCACTTTGCTGCGTACAGTCGACTTCTTTCTCTTTGATGTAGATAATTGCATCTATGTCTCCCTTAGGAATTTTTTTTTTCTTGGAAGCCACCCGCTCAAATATACCTTCATGCTTAATAGTATAACTTATCACCTGGTCCTTTTTTTCGAAACATTTTTTCACAGTCATCTCCATTTTTTATCAGAAATCGGATCGTGTTTATTCGAAATTTTATCTCCTTATTTAATTGGTGTTATATTTTTTAACACTACTTTCATAACACCACGCTTTAATCACAAACACTCCAGCCTATATAGCAAATTCTCTTTAATTGTTATAATTTTTTTTGCCTATGCAAATAAGTCCAAATTATGGCATTTTTCATATCCTGTTTCATGCTTTAATTGTTGTACATTTCATTTTTGTATTTTTATGACAACTCTCATTTGCATACGCAGGATTCTTTGGCGCGTATTAAATTGAGCTGTAAATTAAAAAAAAAAAATTATAAGGGTGATATGGCCGCCGAATCCGGAATTGGTAAATCTAAATGAGAAATTGTGTGTTGCTAATACTGCTCTCTTTTATTGGATTAAAATGAATTGATTAGTCTTAGAAATTAGCCGTAGCAAAAGTATTACTTAACTAATCAACCACCATAAACGTGAAAGCGTTAAATACAATTAAATGATTCAATCATCTTAGGTAAAATAAAATAAAAGAAGGTACACGCTACTATTGTTTTTTTTTTTTAAGTTACGAGATTATGTGCAGATCAATTAGTTACGCTTTTTGGTGAAAGTGACCAAATTCTCAAAAGCGGCGGTATTTGATTTCAGTGACTCAATTTGGGTAAATTGGTATAGACTTTCCTTTTTGTGGTATGCCTTTGTTATAATATAAGGGTATGGGAAGAAAGTGTAGATCTGATTTTTATTCAATTTACCTGAATTTCGACGGAAGAAATTGAATTCATTTCTTTTTCACTACACATTTTTTTCCATTTAATTGGGTATATAATGCACCGTAGCGCATTTTACACAAGCCAATTAATATTGAGTCTTGAAATATTTAAATACCGTGACTTTAACAGAAAATTAGAGAAAAACGACGTGAGAACAATCGAATCTTTTGCAGTTCGAAAATTTCGAGTCATTGATTACCAGAATTGTCAATTAAACAAATTAACTGCATATTCATTAAAAAGATCGGTTGAAATAAAAAAAATTAACGTTTTTTCGTAAAATATTTGTTTTTTGTGAAATGTATAATTTACCTGTCACATTTTGAAGTTTTTGTAACATGAACTAATAATAAAAATAGAAGTAAAATAAAAATAATATATTTTGTTCAAATTGGGAAAATATAATAACACAGAAAAAATGATAAGAACATATAGGGACCCATACTGACAAATTTTAATTGACTTCCAGTAAGATATACCTCCTACCATTATATTTACTTAACGCTTTAGGTAGTTCCATGCTTTTTTCAGTATATAATAATAGTGGTGCGTGAAAATGCTGCCAAGTAAAAAGTCAATTTGTAGAATTTGGAGAAAGTATCGTTGTTGCATAGAAGGTGATAAAAAATTACCATTATCCAGAAGAATCTCATGATGTAAAAACCTCTTCCACGGTCTATAATAGGATAAATCTAAAACTTTCACTTCCCTAATAATTTAATTAATTTGGATTAAAACTATATATTTGAAATCGAAATTCTTGAAAAAGTTCTATTCCATCGTAAAAAAGTAGCGTGATAAAGAGGAGTGTGACGCATAAGAAGCGTAATAGGTGTCAAGTAGATGATTAGTATGTTTTGAAAGTATACGTTTCTATAAAATGTAATATGTCCAATTAGAAGGAAAGTGGAAAAAAATGTGTCAAAGAAGACATTACTATGTGTTTTATAGTATATAAAAGGAAAGTACGTATCGGAACGTAATAACACACCGAAATAAAATCTATCAGTGCTTGTCCTAAAAGTCACCTCTATATCTTATAATTGATCTCGCTCTTCTAGAAATGAAATTTTATTACAAATGGCGTTAACACATATTCCTCGCCTTGAGAAAGCCAAAATTCACTATCCCCAATTTCATCATATTTTTTTACGCACCATGAAGAAAGTCAAAGACACCTCGTCCTATACATGAGACAAAATCCATTTTTATTTTGCTATTAACAATTTTTCTAACAACGGAGAGGCAGTGACGTCGTCAATACAAACAACACAATAACCAATGATACGAAAAAATTGTTAATATATATATAGATCCAAATCATTGTAAAGGAATATTTTTCAATGGGATGTTTATTCCACTTTTTAAAAAAAGTTAACATTCACCGGGCGCAGACACGCTGTTTACATAAAATGAAAGTTTTAACAAAATTCACAATCACAAAATACTTATTAACCTGTTAGGTGTGTTGCTAGGGTGGAATTATCCTTTCTTCGTGACGAGTATACTTGTCGTATGCAGTTAACAAGTTAACTGGATGTGACTTGTACTTTTTTACATACTAACCTCTTTCTTACTTAATTTATTAAGTTACTTGAAAGTTTTAAACATTCATTTTTCATCCTCTTTAAAATCGAATTCCAGAATTTTTTGGTCAAGTTATATCTTTTCCTAGAGTGAATAATTTAACGTAATTAACAGCCTATGTATGCAGGATATGTATTCAGGAAAAAAAAAAACTAAAATATAAATGTTGTACCTAACGCTTCCTTTAATAACTGGGCAATATTCAAGAAACATAAGTTTTATTGTAAATTAAAGAACTCCAACCCTAACCCTAGCAAAACCCTTAATTAACTTTTAATTAATCGTAAATATTTTTACACGAAATTTGCAACCAACTACTGCAAGTTTTCCATCAACTACTTCCTAGAAAATAATATTTAAGTTGCATCATTAAGAGTGTAGCACGGAAACCCGTTTTTCTCGAGTTGCAAGGTACGTGCAAGTTTCTACAAGCTTTGAAAAGCTTTAAAATCGAAATACCGTGTCTGTTGAAAACGATGAGCTTGAATGGACTTGTACGTTGCTATACGATAATAGACACTACATCGCGTCAGGGTCCCGTCTTATTAAATTAAATATATTTGACTCTAAAGTAACTTATTAGTTACGTAACTGTTTTCTTACCAGCACGATAATTCATTTTTTAATGATTTCTATTGACAACGGAACGTGAGACGGGTATGTGCAATGCACAAATAAAATCTAACGGCTCAAATTAATGGAAGTGCCAGATGACAAAAATATGTTAAAATGATTTTTATCGAATCGTGCCTACATTTATCAGCGGGAAAAAAACAAATAAAAGTAAAAAGGCCATTCAAGGCTTACAAGCGAGCGATAGACGTATGTACTGTAGCGTATCGAAACGAGACCTTTCATTTAGACCTTATAGATACCGTGTAAAAGACCGACCGTCACGTTTCATACTCTATTCTATATTGCGTTGGACCACGTTCCGTTCGGCTTCAATGCACGTTTGAGAGACTCGAGACACGCCTTTCTCACACAAGATTCCATCGCTAACTTTGATCCATATATATATATATATATACATATTTATATATATTTATATATGTACGAGCGCATGTATGTGTGTACATGCCTTTTACATGTATCGTCAAGAAAAATTTCTACTTACCCTGGTACAAAGTGTACAAACGCTTTGCAGGTTTAGATCGGTATGTGTCTTCGCAAAAAGTGCAGGGGAAGTGCCGCTGTGAATGATAATCGTGTGTGACTAAAAAAGAAATAATGATTAACAATTTCTCCTATTCGTTTAATTACTCTATCGTACCATAATTACGAGGCAAATATATTTGTACTTTCATCACCGGATGTTAAAATGAGTAATACCCGTAGCTCATATCCGTCTATACATAACACTTTTCTGTGTTACAATTTTCCTCTCTTTAGATCCTTCTGGAAGGAATTACGGAGATTGTTACAGCTTCAGAAGTGACGTATATGTCTACGCGTAAAGACCGGTTCGGCGTTCATTCCCAATAAAAATTGCAAATTGGTGGCGCATTAAAAAATTTGAGTACCCGTTCCAGTTTTCAAAAAAAAAACGGCTATTATGCCATTAGCAGTAATTTCATGTACATTAAGCATAATTGCTAAATTTTGGAAATCATTTTTTAACTTTTTAGCGATTCATCTGTTATTTAATTTACAAAATGATTGCTAAACCGATCTCTTCGCATCGACGATTTGTGTATAGAAAAAAAAACCCTGCCATATTATTTAACTTATTAACTTCTAGCCTAAAAATTGTAGTAAATATGTATTGCTAATACAGTCTTTCGCAAAAACCGGTAACAGAAATTTTTGTATAAGTAAAATTCAAGGCCCAAATAAAAATCACATCGGTAACAACGTTACTTAAATTTAATCCTGAGAGTATTATTTTTTAACTCATATTTAATCTAAACAATTGCATTTCCAATGCAAGTGCATTGTCGAATGCAAGTGCAATGTCGGTATTATTATCAATTACATGTTAAGTGCATTCTAGGAGAGCCGGTCACCTATTGAGTTACTTCTGGAACTGTTGTTTGACTGTGTAATCATTTCAACAAAAGAATGATTACCTTGAGCTTCTTTACACTGGTTACATTAAATTAGTAGCCGCAAAAGCGAAAGTAAAGTCAAATGCAGTTATCTTGAGAAGCAGAATTAGAATAAAAAGAGACGAATGAATGACATATAGATACACGTACATATACTTTGTACGTATAAATTTTACGAAGCGACAATGCCATTAACTCAACCGTGAGAATATAAGTCTGCACATAATGAGGTGGTGACGTTTGAAGTTCTTACAAGCTAACGTGTCTGCATGCCGATTGTTTTATAAGTAAATAGAGATTGAAGAATAGCTTTTTAAACAACTTGACATTTTTTCTAACGGACTTTCAAACACGTACCAAGGAAAGGCGTCTATTTCCGCGATTCTGGAACTTTGGTACACCCGGAACTTCTAAAAAAAAAAATAAAATGAAGGACGACATGGAAATAAATTTGTATTAAATAATAATATTATTTTAAAAGTACTGTTGGGAGGTGAGATGTTGGCAGTCGACTGTGATTGGCTGTAGGATTACTCCAACGTAAGTTTTTCTGAAGATTGAATTTTCTTGTGACTATTGAATTTCAATGTAATTTGTTGTGAATTCCATTTCAATAGCCTCCAACTAAAACTTGACGAGACGAGTGTTGGGAATATCCGCTGTAATGACGTAAGGGTGTTAGCGGAATCGTAATCCGATTGCAGACAAATCCTGTTGAATCATTGCACCATTTTCTAATCAGTCATTGAGAGAAACGCTGTTCTGAAGTTTTATATGACGCATCGGAAACAAATCGGACCTTTGTTATTGCACTCGAAGGTTTTAATCCGGCAATTCTGCGGGCAAAAAATATTTTGGCACATACAAAAAATGATACACCGGATGCATGAAATTCTGGAGATTACGCAATTAATTTTGTTTGCCATAAATAATTATTTTAAATCTTAGTTAAAAAATAAAGAATTTTCTTCCAAAAATTTTGTGCATCAATTGTCATGTAGGTTCGTGGCAAAAAAAAATTCTGTTGAATTTGTTCATGTATTGACTCCATTGTGCAAGGCCGTCTCAGGTTTTTTACCACACTTTCCTTTCTATACAAGTATAGACGGCTCGTTTTAGGTGCCGTGGAGGCGATTTTTGGGTAAAAGGCATATAAACTAGAACACCTCATCTCGTTGAATGCTGACTCAAGCATTGCTCGTAGCTGATAAAGTAATTGGCGTTGGCCAATTCGGCGACAGGTGGAAAAAATTGATAGGTTATTACAACAATATAAGAAGAAAAAGAATGATAAAAAGTGTCCAATTCCCACGTCACTGAACCATTTTCTCTAGTGTATTTGTATCAAAAGGTTTGTTAAAATTCCTTTGTGGGTCACAAATACACTCAACGTACCCGAATGTGTCAACAATTTATCAACATTTTGCGTATTTGGGTTCGTCGTTGTTTGTTAACTAATCAAAGTGTTGGACATTGGTGTTTCGATATTTTCGACAGGCAAAGTGATTGGTAAATTTGGACTGATTCTTGAACGCTGGTTTGTTACTATTTAGTTATTAAGCAGAGTTTCATTCGCTGTGCAAAAGTTCATTATCATATGCCATGGGATGGAATAATAGCAAATTCAAGTTGGAGTGGCTTTCGTGCAGGTAGTTGTTTGAAACCATAAAGTAACAGCTGCTGCTTTAATGTTAATAATGGTAGATGTAGCCCGAGGGACAATCTCGATTAACTGAGTAGTTACGTTTGTGGGTTAATTAAGAGTATAGTAAATATGTAATATATATGTATAGATATACAGCCAGAGACTTTAAGGCGCTGGGAAAACATACCATGATCTGCCTTGCTTCATTTCCTGCACCTAATAGACCTTCTTTTGCTACTGTTAAATTGCATCATTCTGGAACAATAATAAAAATACTGAAAACAGGGTGATTTTCACATGTGTTATGCACACATTGCAAGAACATACATTATCAGTGGCGGCACCTTCGTAAATCATATATAAAAACACAGTATATATAATCATGTACTTCATAGAAATTATACTGCACTTTCCAGGATTTCTTAATTTTTTTGCTTCAGAAAATAGTTTATCAATGATTTTTGCTTATGCGTTCCTTGAAGGATTCTCTTTGGAAATGCAACTAATTGCATTATCGAAAGGAATGCAAGGAAAATCGCGCATTTTCCTATTTCGAAAATAAAAGTAGATTTTCAAGACTTTTGAAAAGAGAAATTTTTTTAAATATGGAATTAATATAGAAATTCTATTTTTTTTTTTTTACGAAAGTATTTAACAATAAATTTTGTTATTGAACCAAACATCTAGTGACATAGTTTTTGCAAAAATTATTTTGCTTTTTTTTTTTATTTCTTCGTGATCTCGTGTTGTATTAGATCCGCTTTTAAAAGTTAAAAAGCTCTCCCCTATATCAACGTCTCCGTGGTAAACGATTAATCTCTTTCGTACGGTATATTAAGAATCAAATTTACTGTTCCTTTAGTACCAGGAAAAATATTCTAAAGGATAAAGAAAGTGATCTTTTACGAGAAAGAAATTTCTGGGTAGAAAGTGCGTTTTTGCTAACGTGTTTCATTTAGTGTAGATTTCACCATTTTTGCTATGTCTGAGCAGTAAATTTGACTGACATTTATTGCTTATTCCCTTGCCGTGTCAACACTAGAATACAGTTACGTGTACGAGTTAATTTTACTGTAATAAGCAATGAAAATTTACTAAAGCCTCGGGCAGCAGATTAACTCTCAAATTAACCTGCTTGATTTCTAAATAAAACTATTTTTACAATTTGTAAAATCAACAAAATTACAAAAATTAAGATTAATTCGATATATTGTTTTATTATTTTTTTATACAAAAAATAATTCGTAGAAGCGTTAGAAGCCTATTTATGAATATTTAAAAAAATAAAATATTCTCATGAACGAATCAAAAAATGTCGTATCAACCTTTCGGTGTATTTCTCTAACTGATCCACGAGAAATAAACTCCATGTCGCAAAATTTCAATTAACATTTCGTTTTCCACACTTTTTACGAGAAATCGTTTGTAATCAACATGTAATAATCCTACATCAAGTGTTTGTGGTATGATCGACACTTTTTTCAAAACGAATAACCTCAACAACGTGTACTCGCACATTCAATACATCCGGTACACCTGAAGAGAAAAAAAAAAAAGTAATATTATCCATTTCCATAGCAGAGTTACACTAGATATTTTTTTTAGCAAATGTGTGCTGATATAAAGTAACTCTTACTACTATAGAGACGTTGATAAAAGTTGAGCCAAATTTTTTTACAGCACCTAATTTGAAATTTATTTGTTTAAATACTGAAGAATTCACGATTTAAAAACGCTGTCGTTAATGAAAATTACTTCGTCCTTTTGAAATTATTTCTTAATTAATTATTTTTTTTGCATGAAAATTGCGCGTAATTCTAAAAAGTACAATAGTACTTGTAACGAAAAATCGAATAATATTTGAAAATTTGAAAACTAGGATTTTGCTTCATTGATGAAACAAAAAATGAAATCGTGTGCGAAAAACAAGAAAGTAAGTGAAAAGGAGGGAATAATGCAATGGGAAAGGAAGATCGTTTTTATTATGCGTAGCGGGAACTGCAGATTGCACTGTGATAAAAAAGTGGAAATAATTTTTTTTTAATTAAGAGAAGATCGGGTGTTGGTTACTCTTGAATAAAAGCATTGATTAATTAGCGTGTAAACACTCTGGACTAAACAGAAAAGAGAAACGACCACCGAAAATACATTTACTGCGTGTTATAAAAGTCGGTACAATAAACTTATTCTTGGTGAATGTTTCTCCCGCCCTTCGACGTGTGTCCTATTTGAATATGCGGGTTCTAGCGAACTGGTACCGGACAAAGCTAAAGAAGTCGAGTCATAAATTCGTACTGGTGACTCTGAGGAATCTGAAAAGAAGAATAAGGATTGTATGTATATCTGCTCTGTTCAGGATTGCAAAAATTAATAAATGCAATTTCTCCGGCTACGAAACGAATATAAAAGGCCTCTCTTTGTGTGACAAAAAAACGCAGTACCAAGCCGGAAGCCAAAGAAGCTGTCGTGAATAGTGACCGCGGAAACTTCAAATCCTTACAAGAATAAACACGTACCGCTAAAAAACTTGGTTTTACAATTCCGCCTTCGGCTTTCTTTCATAATCATCTACCACACTACACGTGTATATGTATACTCACGTGTAAAAACATATGTTTATCAAGGATCTGATAAGAGAAGTTGCATCCAAAGCAGGAAGTACACCTCCTGACCAAGGTTTAAGACGAGTCTAACGCAAGAAGTGATAACCCTTAGACTGAGTTCAAGGAGAACTGAAGGCTCTTATGTCAAAACCCGTTACCACATTGATAATTAAAACAGCCAAAGAGGGTAATTCCGAAAGGATAAAAATGATTACTCAGAAATAGAATTAGAATTCATAACAAAACTGCGATCAACTTTTCGGAATTTATATAAAAAAAGAATATATAGGAAAATGAAATATATATTAATAAAAGACATAATTTTATTACAACAAGGAACTTTTCAGTAACATTTTCTATATTTTCTTCACCGATTTGAGAGCAAGGATACTCACGATTCGATCCACGAAAAATTTCTTTCAGTATCGAGACTCAAACTTAATCCTCGAATTGACACGGATTTTAGCACGGAATTTTATCGTTACCCAAACTCCGTCATTGTAACGTACCCGCTTCTATTAAATATTTATTTCTGTACGTACAATTAATGGTCGCTAGCTATCGGGCTCGTGTAGAATGGGAAATGTCACATAGAAAATTATTTACCTCGGGAAACATTTTTCTCGCTTCAACATATTACACATAGATGCTTATCAACTGGTATCAACGGCATTAGTATATTACCCGGATCGAATTGCAATGCATGACTACGGAGAGAACTCCATATTAAACCATAAAAAGCTTACCCGCCAGTTTACCGACACACATACGTGCTCACTCGGTTACTATCTTGCAAACATAGTCACAACGTGATCTATAACAAGTATATACCTTTCTCACGTTACCTGAGGATACCTACAAATAATGAACATTGACCAAACATTGCCTTAACCACTAAGTTATTCGATCTTAATCAATGCATGTATCATTTTCTACTACGATATTTACTTTAATGTATGTAATCTGAAATCTGTAAGAATAGCAGTGGGATTTATTTAAAAACGTTTCCTTATTGAAATTTCCCATGCTTTTCTTCTATAGAAAACGTACAGTTGAATTTCATAACAACTCGCTTCTGTAACTAGAAAAAGGTTATTCAGGAAATTGAATAATTCTTAATTGTGTAAACCACCAAATACAGAAACTACTAAATTTCTAGTAAACAACACTCTACGAATGTTGCATCCAAGTTTAGCTGGAAAGAAAGTTTGTTCAGAGAGAGAGACGATTTCTTTTACCCTAGCAGATTCTGCGTCATATGCAACGAAATCTTTTGGGAGCTAATAAATTGCTTTTCCTAAATGCAATTCAAACATAATTAGCTTTCCAGTTTACCGCTTCCGTGTAGGGAGTTTTCAAAATGTATCAAGGGACCCATGGTGCAACCGATGTGGTATCATTTTCCATAGAATGCATAGATCGCTGAAGCAAGGGGTGGGTCAGTGTATAAAAATAGATGTTGAACTAAAAAAAAATAGAGTATATCTATATAAAGACACGATAATAAAAAAAAAATGACGCTGCATATGCTTGCATAGCAATAATGGAAAAAAATAAGAGCGCATAAAATCCAGCATATGAAATCCACTTGATAGTCTGATGAGGTCTGGAAAGTGGCAATAGCTGTAGTCTCATGTGTTACCGTCCTCGAACATACATACCCAGCACAATCTCTAAGAAAAGAGAAAGATCTTACCACACCTTTGTCATGCACGTTATGCTGATACACGTATATAGGTATGCATGCACATATGAATGATACACTTCTCGATACGTGGGATATGTAATATGTCAGAGTGTAATCATCCCAATCCAGATGACTGCAAATGATTATAAAGTAACCTCCCTCGTCATCTTCTCACGTGCGGTTTTGCCTTGTGGCAGGTCTAGAGATACAATA
This sequence comes from Gasteruption jaculator, assembly GCA_949825005.1. NCBI lineage: Eukaryota > Metazoa > Arthropoda > Insecta > Hymenoptera > Gasteruptiidae > Gasteruption > Gasteruption jaculator. The sequence goes on from OX463774.1 coordinate 8,182,131, forward strand.
GCGCAATATGTCTACTACTGTAAAAAATGATTTCACTTATTTTCTAACCTCGTGCATTGTGACTTCTACAGTCGTCTATAACATTGTCCATTTATGTAGTTACGAACGCATGCCTTCTTCGTTCTCTTCCTTTTTTATTAACAATCGTACCTGTACCCGTGTATATTTCTTTTCTTACCGTGAAGAAACCTGTTTGTGTGCAAAAAAAGAAAAAAAATTAATTAGGTACTATTATTTTCAGCAAATGAAAAAACATACCGGTTTCGAAGGATCGACATTTTATTTGTAAAACTAATCTACTAATGCCCAGAATTTTTGATTCACAATGACTGAGATTTCAACAACGTTTTTAATCTTATAAGCCTTTGTAATTTAATAAGGAACCTGGGTTCGTGTCCGATTTGAGATTACGTCGGTTTAGAAATCGTACTTTTCCCTGTATTTACGGATATACCGTTTAATCTTAAATTTAATACCGAGTTGTGCATATTTATTTAAAATTCTGAAAACGATATTGAAAAGTAATGGCCGTTATACCACAAGAAAATTAAAGTAATGTACCTGCCTTTTATTTAATAGTCGTTTAATAATCATTTCAAATGTTTATTAAAATTAATTTGCAATCATATTTAATTGCCTTGAATGAATGCCCATAAATGAACAACTCGACGACAAATAAAAAATATATACATTTGTAAGAACTATTCTTTTTTTTATTGTTTAACGTTGGCGTAAGAAAATTTCTTTCTGCTTTATTCATTGTGAAAGAAAGTTTTTTCTTTTCTCGTAATACTTGGGAAAGGTAAGAAAAGTAACGAATTAAAAGACGAAAAAAATAATAACTTAATTTTTGCATAAAATCAAAGTACAAACGTCAGAGGTAAATTGGCACGCGATCCTCGTAAAACCAGTCACGGATGGGCAAGGTGTTATGGTCGGTGGTACTTGACTAGCTTTAAAGGAGTTTAAGGTTGCCGTGAAAGTGTGCACCAAGTGAATAGGTCGCAAAGATTCGTTGCATGGCGTTACAGAAGTTGTGCTGTATAGACAGATAGGAAACAGCTGCAATCGATTTGCATTTTGTAACAACCATTAGAAAGTAGACCCATACAAATACTATTTTTTTAAATTCCTTTATATGCAATAAAAAAACGTCTAGTAAATCGAGTGAAAAAAAAATAAAACAGGGAAAGTTACGTATCAGATTTAACATTCTGACCCAAAACTGGTATCTTTGTCCTCTCACTAAAAAATGGGTAACGTATATATATATATATGGGTAACTCATTGTCACGAATGTTGCATGGACATAGCGAACCCAACCTTTTATGGGAAATCAATATTTAATGGGGAATAGCGAGGTGTTACTAAACTATTGTTGTTTGATTTATATTTCACCGTTTCTTTCAAATAATTGTTAGCGTCTATCGCTAAGTCTCCTTTAATACTGGAAATTAGATGCTGTTTCAACCCTTTGCATTCTCTGGTTATATGCTCCAGAAGAACACGGAACTATGAATCCACAAGGCTTTACCAAACGAGAAAAGTAATTAACTACTTAATGGTTAAAGTACGTACAAGTAAACTTGTCCAGCAAGTTTAAGTGTACTAATGTCGCTGTTCTTGTTGCATGTAACAGAGAAAAATATAATTGTTTCTCTTTTTTTCCCCTAAAGGATAACCTTCTTGGCCGGAAATTACTGAATAGCTTAAACGTGATGCTAACGGTGTTAATAAATGAAAGTTCGTCGCTTTTTCCACGCTATTTATTGTTGGATTAATCTCTTTATGACTAACAACGTACGTAACAGTGAAAATGAGGAAATAGCATTAAATTTTGTATAATATTGGTTAAATTTTTGATAATAATAATAATGTGTGTTAATTCCTCTAAAATGGAAATTAATTGGAAGGTATAAAATATAGGGTGCATAAAAACAGAAAAAAATTACTAGAGTTTCGAAAATGAAATTCTGAATTTTTAACTGTCCACGTGTCGAAGATTTTAATAAACTGGACGCAACGTATTTAACGTTTCGTAGTTTTAATTGGGGCGTACAATTTGGTTCTCGGTCATACTCCAAAGATTTATTATTCATAAATTCAATTCTGAATAAAGAGAGTGGTTTTTTGAAAGTTCGCCTAGGGAAGAATTTTATGCATAGCACTCAAACGTTTCACCACAATTAAGGTTCCCCATATATAGGATACGGCATTGTGGAAAGGAGACGTATATTATTACGGTTTTAGTTCCGAGAAGTAAATAATTAGTATTCGAGGATATAGAATTACACCTTGAAGAAACAACGGCAAAATTAGTTGAAATATGTAGATACATATTGGAATTACGAAAAAATGGAATTAACTATTGGAATAATTAAATGTAAAGACTTCTATAAAAAGGTCTTTGAATTTAATATCAAAAGAAAGAAATGTGAAGAATTCTAAGGTAAAACATTAGCCTCGAAAGCCTGTAAGGAAACTTTTCAGGTTGATGCATTTTTATCGATAAAAATAAAGTTGATCCTTTGTTTGAACAGTGTAATTACTAGACGTGACAGTTCCAATTGTCGATATAAATTGTTTCAGTCAGCAACGAAGCTAAATCAAAACCACTAGAATTTTATATTTTTATTGAAATGCCATGAAACTCCATGGGGCAACTAAATATCGTTTAAAAAATAGTATACAATAATAATTAAAATAACAGACGATTTAGGATAATCAGATATCACATGAAAAAAAATAATAAACAATTTCTTTCATAGAATATACAAAGATATTACAATTTAAAAGGACAATCCATAATCAGATAAAACTGAAATCCCTCACGAACGTAAATCAAATTTGATTTCACGATAAGCTTGGTGTTTTACATTCAGCTAAAAATGAAATATTTCCACGAGAAGAGGAGGTGATGTGCAAACACCTCATATAAATTTTTAAAAAAATTGTTTTCAACGAATCTCTAAATATGAAAGGCCTTTAATGTTCATAAACATTTTCACCCTTTGATATACAGCTTTGGTTTATGCAATTTCATTTACAATTCTGTAGTTGCACATATTGTTGCTGTTCGGCAACGTTTACAAAAATGGTTATGATAACTTAGCGCAGTGTATATTTTTTATGAAGTGCGAAAGAAAATCAGATTCTCGCTGCGCATATGGATACGAACTGAAATCCTTTTTCAAGAAGTAAACGTAGAATTTGTGGGTACACGTAAGTTCAGATTTTATCAGAAAAATGTTCATCTCCGTGAATTGATGATGTACACTGAAAGGAATATAAGGAAATGCTTTTAGTAGCTGCACTGATAAATTATGTGTGAAGCACACCTATATGGTTTCTTCCAACTCTTACGGTTATTCATTGAATTGCTAAATGTGCAAAGAGATTTATGGATGTACAAAACTTTTCTTGCCAAATACCAAGGTACTTTCGAGCTCAGTGGGTTAACTGAATTTTACGTGTTTTATCTCGTGTAATAATTTGATTGTAATTCCTTTTTGGGACGATTTACTATAATTGCAATAAATTCGACAGAAATCTGAAAATGATGGTAATCATATTTTTGAACATAGATCCAGAAGAACGACGAGACGTCGAGGGTCTCATTTCCACCAGATGTTCAATCTTAAAGACTTGAAGGCGGAAAAGGTGAGGTCTTTAGGGAAAAAGGAAAATGTTGAGACTTCTTCTGATAAAAAAGGTTAAATACTCTATCTCAAGTTTTAAAATAATTAACTAACGATCGATATTTTTTATGTAGATTGTTACGAATCCGTTAATATTTCGGTTACTATTTTTTACGTGCCATAAAAATAGTTCCATTTATTTTAATTTCAACTTATTTATTTCCCTGTTTTTCTTGACTTCAATTCATTATAGTTAAAGAAGAAATTGGTACAAAATGAGAAAATGATTTCCAACAAATTAGTGTATCCTATTACGATTGCAAATTTAGTAAGCTACGTATTCCAATCTTGGTGTATGATAATAACGAATGTCACAATCTCTGCTGGTGGCAAGGGAAATATTAGAGCTACAGATTGGCTATGAAAAGGAAAAAAAGTTCTGGTATCTAGCAACAAATCGGAATTTATTCCGAAGTATGTACAAACTAGGAATCGAAGAAACGTCTATGAATGTCATAAATTATACTCGTGCTAAGGAAACGTTTGACAAAAACAAAGGCTAGAGTATCGTAAATTGTATAAACCCCATATTCACATTTTAGCATTTAATGTAAAAAATCACCTGCAGGCAAATTTGTCAACAATTCCCTGGCAAGAATTGTAATTTACAATTTTGTTTTGAAAAAAACTAACACCTCGTTAGAAAATAATTGCGAATGTATATATCAAATCCATTTCTACTGCAATGAATAAAAAAAGTCAGCAACATCTCAAGCAATCATCATTAAGCGGTAATTAGTTCGAGGTTTGGTTCAATGCTTTCTCCATCCTTCCTAATCTTCAGTTGATCGTCTAAAATTATTGCATATAATGCAGAAGACGTTCCTTGTAATTTGGGGTAAAATTCAAATTGTGGTTTTTCTCTGAATCTTTTACTCGATTTCCGAAATATTCCTTGAAATTCGTTCTTGTCTGACCCTAGGATTTATTATCTAGTCTCTTCCTTCCTCTCGTAGATATCTTTTTTCTTCAACTTTATTTTATACGTTTATTTTCAGGATATTGTATAATTTCTTTCCGTATTGTTAACATTCTCTTGTGACACTAGATTTCAAACGTTTAAAGCTTGTTTCTTATCGCTACTTCCATTGTGCATGGTTCACTATGTATGTACCATGCATAGCGGTGCATGCTCGATACATACATTTTCATCCAATTCTTTCTTTGTCGATATTTATATTATTTGAACATAGTAGGAAATTCCTGTGATTGAAGGACTTCGTTGTTTGCCTTATCGTTTGGCTAATGTTTAAGTTGGGCTGTGCCCAAAAAAAATCGACTTTTGTAAAAAAATTGTTGGCACTTTCGGGAGACCCTTATCCGATGTATTTTTTCCTGAGGAATCCATTTTCGTTGTCAAAATTCCAGAATTCCAAAGGAAAATAGGATTTTTCCGCAAAAAACCTACTTTTTACCAACTTCCGCTGGGATTTCAATAAATTTGACCTTTGGAATCGATTCTACGGAAAAAATTACCACTAAAAATGACTTGTCCAACCCCGTTTTTGAAACTTTAATTTTTACCCCATTTTTGGGGGAAGGCAATCGAAAGTATGAAGTTTAAAATTGACGTCACTTTCTCAAGATATATCGCAACATGTTTTCTTTACAATAGGATAATAAACAAAAATTAAAATTAACCCCTAACTTCTTATTTAGAACGGTTTCTTGCACTACATTTCTTTTAGTACAAAAGCCAGAATCCAAGATCGTACAAAATTCATTACTTTCCAAGAAATTACTTAGAACAACTTTATTTTGTACACAAGAAACACAGAATACTACATGTCCTTCTTTCATTTCATTTCAAAAGACTTTTTTCAAACACCACGCTGAATTCATGTTTTACTGGTTTACTTAGACCGGTAAATGGTTGGCTGAATCTTTTAGTTCATTTTATTATTTTACTTCAGTTTATTATTATTGCTCTTCTATTTACGTGTACTCCTTGCCAATGTCTTACCTTCCTACATTTCCACTTATACTAAGCATCAAAAATGCGTACCTACGTGTATACGTATGCCACGTAATGTCCTCATCGACGAACTTCACGCGCCACAAGAAGAAAGCTGACGAGCTGGTTTCATGCGTTAAAGGAAGGAAAAAGGAAAAGAAAAAAAGGGAAACATGTGAGTGCCATATACTTGTATGCAATTTTACCGTGAGATACAACGAAACAACAAAACGTATGTATTTACGTATACAGATGTGGTTCCATGCGATAAAAAGAAGTTTCACTTACGTAGAGACTCTGTCAATGGCTTTTATATCCTTTAAACGCATTTTCTTTTTCTGGAGAAACGCATTCTAATCCATTCCCACGTTTCCTCTTCCCTTGCCTTGTATCAAGTACAAATTTAGGTTTTTACATACTTTCGGCATGAACGCTGCGAAGTCTGAATTTAACATTAGATGAGTAGTAGTTATATAAAGTCATCTAATGATACGTTTTTGCACCAAGTAGTTAGGTGTAATGATAATACTCGCATAAACAAATACTTAAATGTATAGAATTTGTGCATAATAACTTTAAAGAGCGTGAATTATTTGTTCTATCACTTTTTTTTATTTTTTAAGCTCATAAAGGAGTAGTAATTTGACGTTTTGATGATATATCCTTTACCGACTAATTTAACCCCCGTTAGTTGGCCCAAAGAAGAAAGCCAGTCCTTCTCTTGTATATAGAAAAGAAAGTTCTCAAGCTTTTTATATTCTTCTAGGAAAACATTCCTTCTTAATTTTTTAATGAATACAAATGTAAAAAGATACGTACAGAAATGTGAGAGATGAAGGCGGCAACAGGTTAAATACAAAATAAATGAACTTCTTTCTCTGAAATCCATATACAGCCAAAGGTGAATATTAAATCGGTCCAATAAAATCCATCAACCGTTAAAAATGATGTCTAAAAAGTCACAAATCATTAAGCTGCAGATGTTAACTGTCGGATTATATATCACTGATACGCAATGTATGTTATAAGGATCGAAACAATATATATTGTTTCAAGTTTTATGAGTCAAGTTTTACGAATCCTATAAAACTTGATCACTTAATCTCATGTTCGAATTAATTAATTTTCTCTCTTATACTTTATTCGAGAGCGAAAGTAATGCATTGCATGCGCATGTATGTATGTATGTATGTATATATATAGACTTTATTGTATAATTCATATTTTTCGGGAATCACAAAAATAGATTTTTTCTGTAAGTGACTAAATAGTGTCATAATTCTTGAAGAAAGTAGTTCGAAAAAAAAAAATTCTAAGAACGAAAGAGATTAATTCCTTTTGTAAAAGGTATAAAGCATGAAAAGTTTTGTCGCAATAAAATATAATAATGACTATTTTCGGTGACACCAGGTATAAATTTTAACTAACTTTATGTTCTACGAAGTTTGAAATTTTCAACTTCGGCGTGATAACGCTCACAAAACCCTTCGCGTGCATGGAATGAAAATGCATATTTCGTAACTTTCAGGGATAGAAGATGAACTTTAAATTTATGTGTTCCAAAGTACGGCTCTCGAAACATTAAAAGTCCGCGGGAGTAAATTTCTCTGGAACTTCACAACCTCAATTTCTTTTTTAATTTTTTTAAATAATAGTGCAAGTAAAATTTATAATTTCACATTTTATTGACACTGCAAGTCTTCTTCCAAATTGAACATTTCTTACGAAGCATCATTTTTTCCAATAAACGCTTGGCTTACAGAAATTTGGATCCTCCCTTTAAAATCCAAACAATTTTTTTTTTACACCATTGTCATCGACAATTACTCTACACGCTGTAATTGCCTATTAAAATGAAGGTCCAAGAATTTGTGTAGTCGGTGCGTTGACGGATACACCTGTTAAAATGTAATCCTCTGAATGAAAAGTACTGTTTAGCATGCAACGTGTTTAGTTGAGAGAAACGTGCTTTCTTTGAGAGTATCGAGAGGCACGAAAATCGCTGGCCGCTAAGGCACGTGCCGCTTCTTCTTGCATATCAAACCCCCTAAAAAACACCTCTGGTGCAAAAAGTCGAGACAAGTTCATGTATGAAAAGGGATCTCTCTACAAAAGTTGTGAAATCCAACAACATTAGACAAGCTCGTTTTTTACATTATGTCAATACGAAGTAATTACAAAATGGAAAGAATTTTTTCTGTTTACGTGATTACAACTGGTATTGAACTTGTTGGGCCCCGAATAATTCAGATGTTTGAGTATGATGTATAATTATTCATATTATTATTATGTAATCTGAGCTTTACTAATTCATAATGCGGTAAAAATAAATTAAATTGTAAGATATTTATTGCTTATCGTTTGGGTTCGGGGCCCGACAAGTTCAATACCGGTTCTAATCACGTAAACAGAAAAAATTCTTTCCATTTTGTAATTACTTCGTATTGACATAATGTAAAAAACGAGCTTGTCTAATGTTGTTGGATTTCACAACTTTTGTAGAGAGATCCCTTTTCATACATGAACTTGTCTCGACTTTTTGCACCAGAGGTGTTTTTTAGGGGGATTTGTCTCCTTTTTGCAAATATTATTATTATTATCGGCTTTATATCTCGAGATAACATAAAACAATGCATAACGTGCGTCGGCAAAGTAAATTTTTCGTCTTTTGAATTCGTGAAAACAAAACACAACGCCACTGCGTGTCATTGAAACCTAGCAAACCCCTCATTTACCGCTACTGTCTGTCGCAAATTTTTCCCATATTACCTAGGGCCTAGCAAACCCCCCATTTATCCGCTACTTATGTTGCATTTCTCGTGTGAGCGTATAGAGGCATCCAGCCGTGTATGTATACAGAGAAACTCACACAACTTAGTGGACATTTTTGGTTTGAATGTGTGGAGGTTGAAGCTGTGTATATACACAACGTGTGGCGGCTGTTTTTCATGTGCCCGCACCTAGTTCGGTCGAGAAAAGATACACGGTAGCGCTCTCGCCCAATTCATACATGAACTTGTCTCGAGACACTACCGTGTCTCTTGATTCTTAGTAAAGAATTATAGGCAAAGAAGTTCCATACCTAGAGCAAAGTAAACCAAAAGAGTCTCTATAAGAAAATGACGACTCGAAGAAATTCCTTTAAATTATTCATTCCGGAAGGGTAGTCCATGGTAAAGTAGTCTAATAAATAGTCGTACCGAAAGCACTTAGAGCCTTTTACTGATTTAATCTCCCATTAAATGGCACATAATTTTACACCACAAACTGAAATTACAACGAAGGACGTACGAGAATATTTGCATGAGACATTCTCTGGATATTTTTAATTTATTCCATGTTAATTTTTGGGCACTTATCTGTGGTGACATTATGCATTTTAATAACATCAAACCCAATTTTGCATTTATTTTCGACAGAAATTCAAATTATTTCTTGATAACTTATTACCAATATTAGTGTAAAATATTATTTAATTGGAGGAGAAAGAAATTAAAAAATAATGGACCGTTTTCGAATGAAATAGAGGAAGGATCTTATCTTTTCGATCCTTTTAGTTACTTTCTGGAAACGCGGGAGGTGCATAGTATATTAAATCGTCCTTCCATAAAAAAAAAAATAATAAAATATGGTATGAATTTCGAATTTTGATGAACTTCAAGCAAGCGCCATAATTATTGCCACGTTAATTGTTGAATTTGACAGCTTATTGTTATTGTATAAAAAATGACTACCTTGATTTCATTAGAAGTTCCTACCTTACTTTTACACGAAGTGGAAAACAGGTTTATCGTAACAGTGTAGTAGAAAATAATACAATATTTCCTGTTTATCTTCTAGAGCTATCTTTATTTGTTTCAAATGCACTATGCAAGCTTGGGTGTAGAAAGTTGCTTTCAGTTCACATGGAAATCCTCTTTCATTTTTCTCAAAAAGAAACGTCAAAAAACAGAAAGCTTGTTTTCATCTCAAAATATCGCACAATCTAGCTACTGTATGCAGTTACGATACATACTAAGTAACCCATACGTTTTTCATGACACATTCAATTTGAGATTTCACCTTTATACACTTTTATTTATTTTACATTTTTTGCCTTCTTATCTTCCTCCTTCTTTCGCAGTTTTTATATTTTTATTTTATCCTTGTTGGTCACTTGATAAATAGCTAAAGCAGAATTTTTTGCCAGAGCGTATCTCAGTTCATTCCTTTCGGATGATGAATTCCCTGGGACTCTCCCAACTTTCTCCGATGTGAAAACGCCTGTATCTCGACTGTCAAAAAAATTGATACTAAAATTTGTATTTTATTATTGGTATCGATTTTTTATTTTGATTGACAGGTTTATAGATATCGGGATTATTTATTCGGACATCCTTATTATTATCCTGCACTTCAGTTGTTAATCCGAGCTCTCATTAATTATTTGTATAATACTTATGCATGTCGCAGAAATGTTTTGCTGGCTGTAAGAAATCTACCAAGTAAATGGATTTTCGTGTTTTCGATAAACTCAGTTCTTTTCCTAATTGCAATAATTGATTATGTAATTAAAAAACCGCGTAGACCTTCTAATTTGTGTAGATGGCTTTTACGCTATTAAAAGTCACATTAATGTCGATTATCAATTTTTTCGGAATCGTTCTTCAGATTTTAGAAAAGAGGAATTTCTACAAATTCTTCATTTTTGTACCAAATATAAGAGTTACCCTTTATTCGCGTGCAACCCTTAAAGGGTACTCTGGGTCTAGATCACCCCAAAAAGTGCTTACGTAAAATGGCATTACTGTATCGATTTTGATTCTTAAAGCTAATTTCATTTATTTATATTTCTCCTAAAACCATTTTTTTTCTTTTTTTCTTGTTGAGCAGTTGAACTATAAATTTAATTTTACCTCGCCAAAATAAGGCAGACTTAGACTCGTATTTAAAAATATTAATTATGGACTTCGAACTTGCATAAACGAATCACTTCCTAATTAGTTATTTCATAATTGAAATGACCAGTATCGATCTTTCACGTCCTATTAAATTAAAGAAATAGTAGATTCCGCCAACTTTGCTTCAACATCGCCTTTGATGGTTTTTGTTTTCGAAATTTCATCCAAGTTTGTTTTTAAATCGCTTGTTACTGAAATTTGACAAGATACTGGAGAAGGCTTCTAATTAGACATCTGGGGTATAACTCCTCGTAGACGCTGCTAGTATTCCGCAACCGCAGCATAATATGTTGCACACATAAACTTTACAGCAACGTAGAAGTTGCTTTTACCTTTTTTGCAAGTATATTTCGCTAACAATTAAGACTTCCACTCTACCAATATATTCAACAGGGGAAGTCGTAGTAACTTTGTACATGCGAGTTGCTTAAACGGGAGATCCAGATTCACATCCCAAACAAATACTTCTTGCATTCTTGTTCAAAAACACACTCTGACCGTTAATTCAGTAATGCCGCTATAAATAAATAAATTAAAAATAAATGTTCATCAATATATTAGTCGCTCGTTTATATTTTTATTGTTTGGAATTTATTAACGGTGCCTTTACGATTATTTTCTAATGAATTCTAGTCAATAATTACCAAGGAAAATATATACTGCAACTTTTAATTTCCAATTAAACTGGTCCTAACATTGAATCCAGACGTTCGCCGTCGCTTTCCAAGCTCGAAAAAAAAAAAATTAGGCAAATCAATTCTTCAATGTTTAGACGTCAAATTGGATTATTAGAATGCAATAAACTTGAAACCGAGCGAGGCTGATGAAATAAAGCGCTGGAACATTGCTAAAAAGGAAATTCACGTAATTTAGTAATACTGTCTCGAATGCGTCAAAGAAAACTATTTTGTAAAAAATCTACTACCTCGATACTGATTCATGTTGCATCACCTGTACGTAAATCTCCGTCTAGGAGAAATTATCGTAGCAAATCCGTTGTCGAAGTCTCTTGCAGTTCAGTGAATAGAGTGCCCCTGGCTAAAACACGGGAGGTCTCTAAATCAACACCAGTCGGAGACGGCTAAGATTATTTACGAAATATTGTTCGTTGGCTCATTCGAGATCGCATAGCTAAGTTAAGTGAATTTCCTTATTGGAAATGTTCTGATACTTAATTTCATTACTCTACTGCAATTTAATTTTTACAGTCTAGTTATAAAATCCCATGACACATTTTTGGTCATTCTTAATAAAAGAGAACGAATAAACTGAAATAATGGTGATTGCAAAAAAAAAACGAAAATTCTAAGAATCACACCCAAAAATATGCGCGATTAAAAACGTGGGGTGAGGCACAGCCATGTGCCCCAGAATCGGGAAAAAATTAGGGTGCTCTAATTGAGGGTTAATTTAAATAAGTAAAATAAAAAAAATGTTTAAATAAAATTTAATATTTTTGCCTCTTTCAATTTTACGTTTAACTGAATAGTTTGAATTAGAAATGAAAAATAAATAAAGTACATTTTTTTATTTTTCAGTTACCAAAGAAAGCTTAGTTTAGTGGACAGCCTCTTCTTCAACAACAAAAAAAAATATTTTTTTTTCGAGCGATTACGAATTTATTTATGTTAAGCAAAAATGATTGCCGTTATTATGAATGAAATATCTTAAAAGTGAATGACCCATATCTTGTAAAAAAGAATGCAGAGTCAAGCTACTGTAGGTAAGATTCGTGAATGCGGACATTTCAGGGTCTACAAGGTAGTCGTGTTTCAATATCAAGTTCAACGGCACATGACAGGCTTTTATTAATACGACACCCATCTTTTCAAGGTATACCAGAATTTTTAAAAGGTGCTTTACCTTTGCAACTCTTAACAAACTACCTGCGAGAAAAGAATCAATACACACGTGTATGTGTTTATCGGTATTGATACCTCACCGACGCACACAACGTTAAAATATGTAAAACGTCTACGAGTCAAATTGAATTCGTTGATCTTAATCACAAGATAGATAAACCAGAATTTCTCTTGAAAGTAAACTACTACGCTCTCACAATTAATAACCTGTAGGCAGATGAAAACGCTGATAGGAAAATGGGATTGGTGTGCAATAACTGTTATCATGCAAAGGTAAATTTGACCATCATTGAATCGTAAAATTACGGGTTATTAAAATCAGAGTGTGAGCTTTATAGGTAATAGAAAATGCACACAGTACAACGTTTGGTCACAGCTCCATTTTGTGACGAAAAGCGCGCCAGGTAGATTCGAAGATGATTTGTAGAGATAAAAAAAATTGCAACTCCGAGTCGTGAAAATGCACTGAAAAAAATCCAAGTATACTTTGTTTTACATTAGAAAAATTGTTTTCAATTGAAGCAGGAAAATATGTTTACTTCGTCTCCTCTGCGACTCTGTTACTTTATTGCACAGGTAGAAAAACAGACTTTATTGAATTCCTCTGACTTGACAGAGCGAAACGTAGATTGCCTCTTTAACAACACTAATATCAATAACATTAAAATTTTTTTTATTTCATTCGGAAGCTTCAATAAATTATTTCTCGCAGTAAATTCAACGTTTGTTACTTTCGCGATGTAACGATTTCATACCGACATATTTCATAAAATATTGTAAAATGGATAGAAAAATTCTGTTGAATTTTAATGACACAATCTTTTACAAATCATTAGCAAGAAAATTTATAAGAATTAGATACGGATATCCTTTATGCAAATTCTTCAAGAAATTACTGTTATCCCTGATAACCACACCTCGATTCAGTCGAGACATTTTTCCGAGTAGAAGTTTTCAAAAATTACATTATAGATGCCACAAGAAGGAAGAAATTTAAAATGGCGCGAATTTACGCTAGTACGGCAACTGCGGGTTAAAAATAAAATTTCTAGATTTGCTACACATGGAAAGTAGCAACGCCTTCGTTTCGAAGGAGAATTTTACGAGCAGCTGATGAACGATTCTTTTTCCGAATAGCAATAAGAGTGAGTAATGGCCTCTAATAATGGCCACTAATAAAACCGAAGAAGTCGATCTAAAGATTGTTAAAGATACAACCCACCAATTTTAGATCGTGCGGCAAGAGGTAGCATCAGGAGGATAAATTATATACATACACCTGTAAAGTGCACCTTCGTACACGCGTAACCACACATAATACCAATGGCTCGATCGGGTATCTTCAGCTGATGAGGGCCTCTCATCGTAAAAATCAAAGCCATCGACTTGTATTGTATCTCGTCGTGGGTAACATACCGGTGCTTTCTCAATTGAAATGTTACACCATTATATATATAACGTTATTTTAGTAGCGGCTAAAAACAAACGACTCGGTCTTTTCAATTTTCTCCCTCTTGATTATATTTCAATGATACGATTCTTCGCGCTCTTATAGAGCGATTAGGATCTCTCAATTGTGAAAGATAAAGCTTACACATGTTTCTTTAAATACAGCGAGACGCGCATGCAGTTCCAGCTGTTACTTGAATAATGAAGTTCCAGAGTGTAACAAGCTATTAAAACGGTGATTTCACAGAAATAATGACTATTTTTATTGTTTTCTCAATCTAAAAGTAAAATAGAATATTCTATTTCGAAATCAGTCTGAAAGAAAGGAACAGGTGATTTATTTCGTTGCAAGGTAAAAACTGACAGGATTTTGCAGTCCACGCGAATTTTCGATAAAGAACGATCCTCTCTTCAAAATTGAATTTTCAGGTAAAAATTTTCAAAATAAAGGAAAACGCGTATCCTGATAAAATACCACCGTAAATTTTTCGGGAAATCAATTTTTGCAGGGGATAGAAAAAAATATAATAATAAGGATTTTTAAAAAGTCAAATATTTTATTTTTTAATGTCTATAACACCATTTCGGAATTTTACACGCCTTTTAGAATAATCAACAATTTTCATTCTCTTCATTCGAATTTTTAACGATATCCTTAAAATAACATTTTAAATATTAATAATAATAATAATAATAATAATAATAATATTACACTTTTATAGTCACGAATTCAAGACAAGGAATTCCGTCTTTACAGTAAAGAGTAAAATAATACTTTCGAAGAGAACCAACCGTCAAATTCTTTTTACATTGAAACCCCTTTCTTTTGTAAACTTCTAAAGTTACATCCGATTTTTTCGAAAGATACCCTCAATTTTAAGGAGATACGATCCGAAACAAAGGTCGTCAAACTTTGTAACCCCTTTCCTTAATTTCTTTTCCTTGCCAATGATCTTTCTCTTTTTTGACGTTAATAAAATTCTGGAAACTGGATCCGAAATGAAATAAAAAGTAATAGGAGTAAACTCTCGTTATAATGAACGAAATTTTTGAACTTGACCCAAAAACCATGTCAATTTTGCTCCAGATGCTCTAAATGAAATGCAAAAAAAAGTATAAAGGCAAAAAATGAGTAATCTACTTTCTTATGAGGTATTCATTTTCTTTCTACCAACATGTGGTTCAACATTAACAGAACAAATCGGCAAAAGATCTTCAAGTGACGTGAAAGTAATTGTAATAGCAAGTACGTTTAACTTGAACTGACGATGTTGCGTTTAACTACACATTAGAAACTGCTTGTTTAACTTTTATGCAAATATTTCACTCTCTGTTGTAAAACGAACATTCTTCTTTAACGCAAGTGTGTATATAGAGATCGGAGAAAACAAACTCAGCAACGATTTTTGTTATGTTTTTATACAGAAAAAGAAGTTTTGCAATTTTACGTTACTATTTGTTATATTCTTCTTTCTCGAAAGCCCCCCCCCCCCCCCCCAGTTTTTATCATAAAAATGCAATTACTTGCAGTCTTCGTGCAATTATTCACAGTGAAATTATTTAAAATCGCGTGTTTGATTGTAGAAACAAGGAATAATGCGTATAAGGTAAAAAAAAAGCAGTTTGTTCCACTGCTTGCGCTAAATATTAAGTAAAATCTAATTTATTGTAAACTACGTGAGGAAAAAATCAATGGAAGGATAGAACTTGTTGATTTTATTTTTAAATAAATCGAATATTCGTATTTCGGTCTAAGATTACTTTTCTTATAAATCATTTTATTTCAAATCCTCATGATGGCAATTAAAAAATTAATTTTCTATCACTCGAAAAATTGTAATTTTTAACTTTTTGCTAAATTTGAGAGGTTCCAAAAAGTCGCAAATAACCACTGAATAAATTTTTGTCCCCCAACGTCAAAACTATCCAAGACGACTTCTGTAAAAAGCGTTTGGTAAATTTTATGCTGGGGAGAAAAACTTTGTGTCATTATTTCGGATAATTGGAGAAATCCTTTTTCTGACGAAAGCTACATTCGGAAATTCCAAGAAGTACTTAATTAAATAAACAAGTACTTAATAAGTACTTATTTGAAAGAATTTCATACACGACCCTAGATACAAAAGAAATTTTTAGAGCCGTTATAAAAAGTGTGGACTATTACTGTTAGGAAGTTTTGAAATGAAAATTAGACCGCAATAAGTATAATTGACCGATACTTTATGCTCACAATTGCAAATATTGTACCGTTTCTATGCTAACACAGGAAAAGCAGAAACGTAAATAATACATTCGCGTTCTTGGAAGTGAAATGTATTTGCTGTTTGGTTAATGCGTGAAAACTATTTGAAATTACGTATTTAAATTATAAGAAACTCTTACAACAGTTGCGTATGTACAAGGCGTCTTCTTTGATAATAAATGCGGTTGCAAGGTGTTGCTTTTTATTTTAATACCTTTACATATGCATATTCCAAAGTAGAAAACACATCACACTTTATATTCGAAAAACAAAGAAAACTTTTATGCCCGATTCTCTTAAAATCTAGCAAAAATAAAGAAGAAAAATCCAAATTTAAAAATAATAATAAATTCAAAAGTGAAAATTTCAAAATAATATGTATAGTATATATTTGTAATAACTGATGTCAAATAGAAAAATCAAATTTTTCTAGTCATTAAAAATTTTACTAGCTTCCACCTACGGTAGTTAAATTATACTTATTGTTAGTGATATAACCTAGTATTTTTCTGAATCCGGATTATAGCACTTTGGATTTAAAATCTAGTTCTTAAGTCTCACAATATTTCAATGAAATATTTTTGTTTCGGATGCAATCTTGGACAAAAGTTTCTTAAAAGATACTCAAAAATGTGATTGTCAGTTGTAATATAAAATGAATCATAAACGTGTCGTTTAACACTTGCGGGAAGGGTATAATAAATCATTTTAAAAAATTCGAAAGCTCGTAACCTAACGTTCAAACGAAATAATCGAGCCGTTGATCGTCGCAATAACTTTATTCGTTTGGAGAGAGAGAGAGATTTTTAATTTCCATGTATCGAGCACAGCCAAAAATAGTAAAAGACTCGGACAAGTATCATCATCTCATTCGGAAAGTATTCCATACAAGCTTGCAATGTTCTTGTAGATCGAAGCCACAAATAAATACGTATAAAAATACACAACATGTTCGAGTGTATACTCTTAACACCGAAAATTTATGAGTCAATCTTCACATGATTTATGTACACACTCCACTTAATATTTAAAGAGGAAGGTAAAATACAACTCTATCTCTCAACAGCTAGACAAGTGTTTGACGTTATACTTAACGTCCGTTGGTAAGCTTCTGTTCTTCAACATCGGATACCATCTTAACAAAGAGTAATTGTAAGATAATTTTGAAATATTATAAGCAAATATTTTGAAGTTCATTAAATAATGATAATAGATCGTATTAAAATAACAACGAAGTTACAAGGGTCCCTTCTAAAATAAATTACACAAACAAATGTACCGAACACGTATTGTTAAACAGTAAAAAGATTAATGGCAAATATATTAACCAATTCTTACTATTGTCAGTCATGAAAATTACTAGCCCCAATAAAAGTTACCAGTGGAACTTTTAAAAGTGTTACAAAGTAAAACGAAAGGTTATTAAATCACCTATTTAACGTCTTACCAGAGAAGTTCGTAGAAACGATTATTAAACTAAGAGATTATAAACCAACTTTTCTAGTACATACTTCGAATGAAAGTCAGACAAAGACAGAATGAGCAACGCCAAGCAGGATTTTCCTGCCTATCAAGAGACACGGTAGTGTCTCGGACAAGTTCATGTATGAATTGGGAGCGAGCGCTACCGTGTATCTTTTCTCGACCGAACTAGGTGCGGGCACATGAAAAATAGCCGAACGCGTTGTGTATATACACAGCTTACAACTCCATACAAACGCAATCCGTTGAGTTGTATGCTATATACATACACGGCACACATGCACAAGCTGTCGGTTGCATTAAATGGTGGCTCCACGTTGAGGTATTGAGTTTTTCTGTTATATGTACACGACTCATACACTCACAAGCCTTCTGTGATCCAGTGGCGGCGCCACGGTGGGCTAGCCTTATAGGCATTGAGTTGAACAGAAGATGAAGAAATTTACCTTACCGACGCACGTTATGGATTTTATATCATCTTTAGAACTAAAGTCGATATAAAATTAAACGCGCCAAATTTAATTTTATAAAATTATCATTTTCATTCAGTGAAATTAAACGCGCCAAAATTTAATTTCATATGAAATTGAAAAAATGAGGTTGACGATGATGAGAATGACGCCGTCGACGAGGACAACGAGTCCGAGGACCGGAACGACGACGAGGACCAAGACGACGACGAGGACGAGGAGGATGACGACGACGACGACGAGGACGAGGACGACGATGACGAGGACCACGAGGACGACGACGAGGACGGCGACGACGACGAGGACGAGGACGACGACGAGGACCACGAGGACGACGACGAGGACCACGAGGACGACGACGACGACGACGACGACGAGGAGGACGACGACGACGACGAGGACCACGAGGACGACGACGACGACGACGACGACGAGGAGGACGACGACGACGAGGAGGACCACGAGGACGACGAGGACCAAGAGGACGACGACGACGACGACGAGGACCACGAGGACGACGACGACGATGAGGACGAAGAGGACGACGACGACGAGGACCAGGACGACGACGAGGACCAGGACGACGACGAGGACGAGGATGACGATGACGAGGACCACGAGGACGACGACGAGGACGGCGACGACGACGAGGACGAGGACGACGACGAGGACCACGAGGACGACGACGACGACGACGACGACGAGGACCAAGAGGACGACGACGACGACGACGAGGACCACGAGGACGACGACGACGATGAGGACCGAAAGGACGACGACGACGACGATGACGAGGACGACGGCGACGACGACGAGGACCACGAGGACGACGACGAGGACGGCGACGACGACAAGGACGACGACGACGACGACGACGAGGACGACGACGAGGACGAGGACGAGGACGACGACGACGACGACGACGACGAGGACCAAGAGGACGACGAGGACCACGAGGACGAGGACGACGACGACGACAAGGACGACGACAACAACAAAGAAAGCCCCACCATAAAGAAAGCTACTGACTGTGTGTGTGTGTGTGTGTGTGTGTGTGTTTATGTATACTTGAATAAAACACGAATAACATCAAGAGACACGGTAGTGTCTCGAGACAAGTTCATGTATGAATTGGGCGAGAGCGCTACCGTGTATCTTTTCTCGACCGAACTAGGTGCGGGCACATGAAAAACAGCCGCCACACGTTGTGTATATACACAGCTTCAACCTCCACACATTCAAACCAAAAATGTCCACTAAGTTGTGTGAGTTTCTTTGTATACATACACGGCTGGATGCCTGTATACGCTCACACGAGAAATGCAACATAAGTAGCGGATAAATGGGGGGTTTGCTAGGCCCTAGGTAATATGGAAAAAATTTGCGACAGACAGTAGCGGTAAATGAGGGGTTTGCTAGGTCTCAATGACACGCAGTGGCGTTGTGTTTTGTTTTCACGAATCCAAAAGACGAAAAATTTACTTTACCGACGCACGTTATGCATTGTTTTATGTTATCTCGAGATATAAAGCCGTTAATAATAATAATATTTGCAAAAAGGAGACAAATCCCCCTAAAAAACACCTCTGGTGCAAAAAGTCGAGACAAGTTCATGTATGAAAAGGGATCTCTCTACAAAAGTTATGAAATCCAACAACATTAGACAAGCTCGTTTTTTAAATTATGTCAATACGAAGTAATTACAAAATGGAAAGAATTTTTTCTGTTTACGTGATTAGAACCGGTATTGAACTTGTTGGGCCCCGAATAATTCAGATGTTTGAGTATGATGTATAATTATTCATATTATTATTATGTAATCTGAGCTTTACTAATTCATAATGCGGTAAAAATAAATTAAATTGTAAGATATTTATTGCTTATCGTTTGGGTTCGGGGCCCGACAAGTTCAATACCGGTTCTAATCACGTAAACAGAAAAAATTCTTTCCATTTTGTAATTACTTCGTATTGACATAATTTAAAAAACGAGCTTGTCTAATGTTGTTGGATTTCATAACTTTTGTAGAGATATTGTTTTCTCCTACGCGATATGCCTTTGTCCATTAGACAGATCATTTGGAATTCACGATTCCGTTTCGTGATAAGGAAAACGTTCCTTAATTTTCGAATCTGCTTTACAATTTAAATTCGCATTGTAACAAAAATTTGCACACACGATAAAAATTGTTCTTTCCCATGGGTACCCTTAAATTATTTTCTTACGGCAAAGTATAATAACGAGAGATATTAAATTACTCACTCGTAATAAAAAAAAAATACATAAAGCCATACGCTAATATGATTTCTTTAGATCTTTATCACCGTATAAGTTTCGATGATACCATCGCTCCTTTCTCTTCTAATATTTCAATTCCTATTTACATTCTAGAAAGGATTTAATGGACTCATATATACCTAATTTATAGAGTGATAATACACCAAATCATCCGGTACGATTTTACTTAGCCGGTAAATGCTTTTCTTGGTCATAAAACCTTCGTTTTTTACCAATCTTAATGTATAATACTTCCTCTTATTAAGATTTCTAGTGGAACTAAATATTTACTGGTCGTCCATATTTTTCACAATACTCGCCTGGGTCTGGGGCACAATTTTTTTTTCAGTTGAAGAATTATCGTCCCAAATTTCATTTCTTAGGATAATTTATCGAAAATGAAAACTTTTGCCAAACGACATCCCCATTCTTCTTGCAAACTGAGCAATTATCGAACAAAAAAATTCGCATCAAATGCGAAGCATAATTTTTGTACCGTGGATATTGCGTTTCGATGTTTTTATACTTGGTTGATCTGAATCTAACCATGACTCTTTTCTTCGGATTACCATAACACGTATTTACAGCCACTTTGCATAAGTACTACCAATATTCCTCAAGAAACTCTTCTTTTGTTGCTCAGCGAATAGCGAAATACACTTTTACCCGACTATCCTCGTGGTTTTACATTAATTCATGCGGAATCCACTTTCCCTGTTTAGGAACCTCCTCCATCGCCGTTAGATTATTGGAGACAGTTTTTTCTCGCGTTGGATCATCCGCGCGAGCTCCATTCACGCTCTCACGCTTCCAAGTAGCTCCAACACTTTGACGGTTATTAAGATCGAAATTCCCCTGATAAACACGTTAAAAGCCATGGGGGTCACCGGCGGTAGCCAACGATAAACTTCCCGTTGAAGCCGCACCCATCATGATAAATGTGGTAGCATGTGTGCCATCGTCGAGTGTAGAAGATATTGAAAATGGGTAATTATAATTTCGGTTAACTATAATTATACCCTGACTAATTATGATTTTGAACGATAGAAAATTCATGATAAAATCATTCGTCGAAGAAACTGAAAGTTTCCGTAAAAACTCAGACGTTTGTCTTCTCGTTGTAATTTAAATGCAACTATTCGAGGTGGCATGGACTGAAAAAGAAAGCCGGAAAAAAAAGTATATTTTATTGCTTCACATTAACTTTTGATTTCTAAAATACGTGCCCTAACTGCAAGTCTCGGCAGGTCAGTTCCGGTTAACCCTTGGTTTCACATACAAATAGTAACGAATATATATTGGGTTGGCAAATAAGTTCGTTCGGTTTTTGTCATTTATTCCACTGTTAAAAACCGAACGAACTTATTTGCCAACCCAATATCATCAAACAATATATAAATAAATTGCATATTTCGGATAATTTAGAACTTTGCAAAACGTATGCAACAAAGATGCGTACACCGTCGCGTCATAGAAAAAAAAAATATTGACTACCGGCTGAAACCTTCAAGATCGTGGCAAGCTCAGGTTTATACCATCGCTAGACACCGCATTTACGCGTTCAATGTCTTTCAAGTTACGTTACCTGGTAAACTATTAGCATTTTTTTTTTATGCCATGCAATTGACCTATTTACGAAATAACAATCTGTATGCTGATAAGTTTATAAGTTTTCTGAGTAAAGGAAAAGATTCTCTCTCAAATTATGCGATTTAAAATTATCCTTATTATTTATCGTTATTATTACACTTTTCTAAGCGCGTTGCCTGTAATAACCCAAGCAAAGCGGTTCCGTGCTCGGACCGCTTTGAGATATATCGTGACAAGTCTTTTTCACAATAGGATACGATAGCTCGGAATGGAAGCAGAAGCAGGAGAAGAAACTACCGTGGCTTAAGTATGCATGGATGCGTTCGGATAGTCTTGACTTCGCGAAGAATGTATATACGTATAATGTATATGATTAAGAAGTCATTTTCTCCTTCCGAAGTAAAAAGGAAAATTTCAACGTCAATTAGCATCAGCGATTCTTCACATATGTACGAATACAAAGTATGAGGTTTCTATGAAGTACGAGAAGCTATTTAGGCATCGAACAAATTATATACAATTTTCTGAGATTATATTGCAGAGCAGCTACTGGAATTAGGATTTCTTAACTCCTACAATATATGGGGTTGTGGCACAACTTTTCTCACTCGAAGAGGATACGCGGACCTCCAATGTATTTATCACACGGTGGATACGAAAGAAATTTGACAAAAGACGACAGCGAATTCGAGGAATTATAAACGGGATTAGTGGAATTAGGTTGACGATAGGAAATAATTGACGATAGGAAGTACTTAGCGATAGGGTTCCCAAGCAATCTCGATTAAGCACCATGGAATGATGGCTCCTACACTTACCATATGTGGATTACGCTGAAGATAGTTCCGAATGGGTTAGCGTAAATCTCTGAAAAAGCACCAATGTGTGTTGTCATGCCGCTAGGGTTTCCTAGAACCGCTTTGCTTGGGTACGAAACTTGCTAATTTCTAGATTCTGCGGATAATTAATGTCCTCGTTTGGGTTGTTTACATCGACTCATTATCTCATTAAATCAAGTACTTCGGCGACAGATGTCTAGGTGTAGTTGATAAGCGATACTTGTGTCTTTATTTGATTAAGAAGTCCATAAAGTTAGACAATCTGCCAAGAGAAAATGTCATAGCCAATTGACAAGGGTGTCCTCTTTCGCCCGGTGGCGAGATCGTGTCTCTCCTCTTCGATTTCCCCAATATATCGATTTTCGCGATCGGTTGTTGCCAAGAGGGGTACAAGAGAAAGGGGGTTAAACGGATGGTCTTTGAAAAAAAAAATTAACTAGAATATTCGGTAGATCGTCGCTAACAGAAAACGAATATTTATAAAAATGGATGTTGATAACGAACTAAGCAGAAACCCATTAGATACGCGAAGAAATAGAAATTAGCGCGAAATGAAATGTAGAAAATATCGCAAAGAGTAAGCAAAAATTTAATGGAATGTAGAACAAATTGGACATACTGTTGGTTTTAATGCTTATTATTAATATAATTTATGTTCGTATCTATGAATTGATATAAAATTATGAACGAAACTTGATCCCATCGATTAAAGTGGCGTAAAGAGAGCAGCATTATTAATAGAGACGTGGAAATATCTCCAGTTTGTGAAAGTGTTCGCGTGTGCAACCTAAAATACGCAGGAAGTGAAAATCACTAATGACTTTTGTTGGTGTAGCAATTAATCACTTTAATTGTGTCATCAATGAAATGAGAAATTACATTGAAAAAACACATGTTTATATCTATCGACGAGAACTTGAGATTTTCAGAAAAGTTTGATTGAGGACAACCTTTTCGTCTGAACTCTGCAAGTCGATGTAGGTAAAGATGTCACTGAGTCTAATGAGGAAAGAGTCAATAATAGCTCACCCGTGGCAGTGGCTTAAATATTTTTACAAGAAATCTACAAATCTGTCAAAATTAGGAGTACAGTTAGCGTTTAATATTTCAAATAAACAATAAACAAATATTTTGAAAAATTGGTGTTAAAATATTTGCTAGAAATCCTCTACACCCGTTACGGTTATTATAAAAGATTGATATCGAGATCATAGGAAAGGAGAATTAGAAGTACAGACGAAAAAAAAATATACACCTGCGTCAGTGATCGATTTTAATTAAAACAAATAAAAAATTGCCGTATCAAAGACCGTAAAAGGCGTAACTAACTTCGATCTATATTTATATAATGCATTATCTATGACTAAATGTCGAATCTATGTCGTACTCGATCCTACAACTTGTTTCATTTAGCACATCTTTCACGCAAACCCGATTAGAACGAACTAATGAGATTTTAATCACACGAAAGAATTCATTCTTAAATTTCCGGCGGCATATTACACACTAGACGTTTCAAAGGTGATGGTCCCAATCGTTTTGATTATATCCAATGTGTAGCCTGTGACGTAACTGAAAGAACAGGAAATATCTAACGTGAACGACACGGATCAAATAAATATCGTATTTTAAATCGAAATATCTACTGTTTAATTGAAGCTACTGTTTATTCGTTAATCCAATTTTTAAACCTGAGAATATTTAAAAATATTTTAATACATTTTAATTTTTTTTTAAATTTAAAATTATTAAATTTTGAAATAATCAATATCAAATCAGTATTTATGATTTTTTGAAAGAAATACTTCCCTAATACGAATAAAATTTCTCTCCCCTCCATTCGTCCTTAAAGAAAGCAACTTTTAACGCCTCGAATACAAACTTCCTACCTGACACGTTTACGCAATCACCTTTCTTGCTTTAACGTATACATGTGTAAGATAGAACAAGCAGCAAGAGTCTCGTCGTAAGATGAGACACGGTCAAGAGCAGGGTCAAGTTCACGAACAGATCGTCGGTACTTTCCATCTTACAAAGATTTATATCCATTCAATTACCTTTGTTGATTTCTTTCAGTTAATAAATATATTACGATAACTCGCTGAATACACTAATGTAAAAATACATTGTAATGTTGGATTCCAATTATTCTAATTGTAAGTCTGATTTTCTTTTGCCTTTTGTTGCGGGGCTGCGATACGTAGTTGTTTGCAGAAAATGAAGGCAAAAGAATTTGTGGCATCCAACGGTAACAGTGAATATGTGAAAGTGCCTATATTTTTTATTATTGCATTTGAAATTAACTAACAGTTCATTGTAAAAGGGGGTGAGCTAACGATAAATAAACGGTATTCGTTCGTTTCTGACATTAACATTTTTTCCTGCCATACGTTTAATTAAGAACTCATCGTTGCAAGATCTCCCTTTTTTCACATGGAATTTACGGCTTCTTGAAGTTAAATATGCCTGAAGAGTGTGAATGTTTAATTTTTTCCGCAGATTCTGCTTCTTTCTTCATACAGAAGCTCAGTCGTAACCTCGTCGAGTTACGAACCTTGTTTGCAGTTTGTAAAATGCTGCATTGCCATACTTTTCCTTGCAATCGTGTATTATAAAAACGGCTACATGGGGAGAAGCGCGCGATAAAAATTACACTAAATCATGGTAAATTCCTGCCCTTTGAGTCTTCGATGAAATTATTACCGTACATAATGTTGAAAGTTTTCCAACATTTATAATATTACAAATTTGCATTCTTGACAAGTTGCTGGAAAAGAAGTTATGGCTTCTTAATGCAAAAGAATTTGTGGCATTTTGTACATCTACGTAGAATCAAATCTGAGATAAGGATACTGGCCGCACCTGCAACATTACGTTATTGGTTTTAACATTTCAAGTTTCCTTGATTCGTTTATCAGTTATATTATTAATAATTCATTACATCTTATTATAATAATTAATTTCATCTTACATTTCAGACCTGAGTGAAATAAATACATTATGGATTTTAGTAAAAAAACAAGTACTGTTGCATTTTCGTATAGATTTTTTCGCTCTTTTGTCATTTTTAACAGTGGTTATTAAAAAAATTTATGAATGTATCAATAATGGGGCCTAGAATAAGGAGATACGCCGAGGTGCTACACTTTGCAGTAGTTGCAGCTATGCAATATTCTCCGTAAATAAAGATTTCAAAATCTGAATAATGTGTACTAACTAGTAATGTTGGAATTTGTGACGACATCGTATTAGGTCATGTTAGTGAAGCTGGGGCCAATGATACATCGACTCCATAAATTTTGTAATAGATCCTATCACATTCTGAGTTGCTACGATATTTCAAAATACGTAGGCATTTTATATGAAATCTCAGCTTTTAAGATCGACACGGTTCGAACAACATCTTTCGCTTAAAACCTGGACACATGGAAATTTTTGCAAAAGATCTGTAAAAATTTCCTACGATGCAGTGCAATAAAATTTGCCACTAAAACCCCATGCTAACATTGTTATTAAATTTGTGGGGAAACTGCATTATCGGAGGATTTTAATCAACAAAAAAAAGTCGTTACGAATGCATAAAATCCCTAGAAAAAATTATGCCATAACTGTACTTTCTTTGTAGATCGAATTGGCGTAAACGTGACAGATCAGTGCTGAAGGACGATTAAAACGTGACATTTGGAACCGCTGCAGTTGTTTTTCTTATTTGTTTCTTATTCCAACCTAGATAGTGTCATTATAGTCACTTAAAGTTGCCCTTTTCTCCTGAACTTTTACCTTCTAACTAAATGCAGTATTTTGTTAGTGTGCGAGAACAATACCTCCCACGATAAACGCCGATAAACTATAACTCCAATGACGCTCCCATGTGAACAACATGAGAATTCTTGACCTTTATTTCAACATAAGTTCTTCTTTTGGTATTAATCTCTCATTTTCTTAGAACCGATTAGGAGTTTCCCTTTGGTCCAAATTAAACCTTGTACCAAAATTGTGTTTTTCTTCGAGTGATTTAAATATCCCCTATTTTATTTTATTTTATTTCTTCCACTTGGCATAATTATTAACATTCCTGCATCAGCAGACCTTGATTTGATTTGTTACAAAGTTAGACGGATTTTATACCGACAAGTTGAAAATCAAAAATATCTAACTTTTTAATCTTCGTAATAAACTTTGTAATGAAGTTTGAAAGCCGTAACACAAGTATGAATATACATAATTATATAAATACAATATTGCAGATAATCATCAAGGTACCTTTTTATAAACATAATCGATATATCTCTGCAATATTCTATAGAATTTATAGTGATTTGAATTTATAGTGAGGGTAATATCAATATTATGCATTTAGTGAACAAACAAGTTTAATGAATTTAAGGGGAAATGAAGACTTCAAAGAAGTAAGCGCTTAATTATTCATGACATGTACATATGTATCCACACTAAGTTTTATATTAATTGTTATCTGAAGAGCATAAGTACATATTTATATTATTTTTATCTAACATCTATTTCTTTCCGTACCCTTTCCTTGCAATTATAATATCCACTCATAATGTTTTTGTATGTTGTACACTAATATTGCTAATCTTTCTATCAGTGATCCATCATCTACTATCTGATGGAGTATGTACAATTTTGATTAGATGAAAGTAAAGTTAGTAAATAGTAATTACATTTTTTTTTCCTACAAAAATAATTATACACTCGTGAAAGTGTTACGTAACGAAATATCAAATGCTTTGATATGCGAGAATACAACAGGGACACCAGATTTTCTTGAAATTTTTTTTAATTAACAAAAAAAAAATTGTCCTCGGGTTTTCATTCCAAGAAAAAATTTTAAAAGTCTGTAAAATTCAGCTACATCTCGTTATACTTCCACACGTTTCCTGCACTAATTATATTGATAACGTGAATTCCCTTAATTCGATTCCTCGAATATCGTACTAATTGATGTGGACCGAATTCACATTAATTAAAGTTTCTACTCCTCTTATGGTCAATGAAAGGACCGGACTTCACTCGCTAAAAAGGATGAGAGATCTTGCCAAAGTGTAATAAAGAAAAAAAAAGAGCAAGAGCAGAACTTAAAAAGGTTTCTCATGCCACGCGAGATGTGTATTCTCAAAAAGATCCGGAGCAGTTGACTTGGAAGTCTGACGTAATAGATTTGCCAAGTTTACTACTGTGACCCAAGACCTCTATTATAGTGACTCACGTGAGATTGTTACTTTCGAGTCGTCGAGTGTCATACAGATGCCTCTAGCTTGGAAATGTCAGTTGCATTAAGATGTATTTGTTATTATCAAAGACGAAGAATGAGTTCACACATATTTATGTGGAAAAATCCTTCTTATGGCTTTTCTTTTCTGTACTTCCATTTTAACGTTTCTAAAAAAAAAAATGTGTAGCAATATTCGTCCCATTTTTACCTTCTTCTTAGTGCCGTACATAGCAATTAATAGAAATTAACAGCCTCGATTTTTTCTTCGTACAAGGTATCTTTGTTGCAACAACTATCCGTGTCTGACTGCAATGGAATATGAATCTGGGTTGTAGTAATGATTTATCTGATAAAATAATATAAATATAGGCTCTGCGCGTCTAATTCCATCCCTAGAAAAATATTATCCAACCCCATTTTTTGAAATTGGACGAATAACTTGATACCAGGCGAATTTTGCAATTTCTGCAAATGAAATGACTAAAAACTGAAGCAATGACTTTCCAATTTCCAGAAAATCACTTTCTGACCGCGAGGTGCTTAAAAAAAAAAGAATTACGCTAAATTACATAGAGCATACGAATACGGCAATAATTATATTAAGCTAGAGAAAAATAATTAATCACGCATTGGACTTTGAAATTGCCAGTCTATATATAGTAAATACACGAATAAACACGTGAAAGCTGTCGATATAATATTAAGTGAGACGTCAAACCTAATTAGGTGTAGGTAAGAGGTACGGAATATATATAGATATACATGTATTTATGTACATACAAATCCACCAAAGACTTGTCCTTTCTTCTCTTTTTTCATTGCTAAGTAGCCTACAGAAACTACCAATTACAAGAATCCTGCTCTCACAAAATACAAATTGCACGGTTTTTCAAAGCTTTACACGGTCTTTTGCCGCCTTTAAATCGAAGACCTGTAATTTTCTATCGAGAGTAGCTAAATATCGGAAACTTTCAAGTTTTCTTGTGTATCAAATTTCTAAATTTTCACATGAAAAAGGCAATGGGGGAATGGCGGCTTATTTGAGTTAATTATCTTGTGTCTTTTTGTAACGATTTGTTATAAAACAGAACTATACTGAAATGTAACAAAATATAAATAAAATGGACAACAGGTTTCCTGTTCTATTTTCAAAATGACTTTAATTCCAATTTATTTATTTTTTTTCATTAGATTTTCTTTATTCTGGACACTTGTTTCCACTTTGGTGCCCTTAGAGTGATAAATATCGATAACAAGGAATCAGTACCCTCGTAACCTCGCTCACTGGGAAAAATGAATGGTCAATTTTTTTTCCTTCAGTTTTAGCTCATGAGTACTTCGGAAAATGAGTACTCGGGAAGGTTATAACCATTGCAAAAGTAAATGCATTGCAGCGTATGCTAATTAAATCCAACACGCTTCCTTTAAACGCAATGCAAATTAAATGTCTTAATATGAGATGTACCTACGTAATGTGTTATGAAAATAACTTTCAATGATCCGTTGTTTATATGTGCCGTGCTTCAAGACACCTTTTTAATAAATTAAAAGGTAATATTTTTAACACATATTTCAAGAGTATACGCTGAAGTATGATACGCTTACATTGTTAGACAGCCGAACTAATTTGAAATTAAGGTATTCGCCGTCAATCATCGTCACTCACTCACGTCAGAATTCGTAGGCTATGTAATCCGATACGGGCACGGTATTTTTCGACGGTAGTTTACCGGTTTAAGGAAGTATAATTGCAAATAATTGCACGTTACATCACAAATTTATATCAGCCGTATCCTCAAATTTCGTTACATTGCGCCATTGTATATGGAAGATACAGAAAAATATATTTGTACACGTAAGAAACTGTTTCAAAGTAAATGATATAGAACATAATGTTTTAAAAAAAAAGGGATAATAAATAACTCTTACGGTACATATCAAAGATGTGTTAAAGCAGTACACTCATTTGAACAATGAAAGTGTGCAGTGTAACTAATTATAGGATTCATAACTTGAAGCGTTTGTAAGTGGGAAGCCTAATGGAAAATCCTTGTTTATTCTGGTACAATACATCGCAATTGCTTTAGTTCTAGTTTGCACAAAAAGCATTGTTCGGAAATATTTCATTTAGTCAAGTTCAACCATTCTTTAAAAATGTTCAGAATTTTTCAAGGTATTCGGAAAATTTTATTTTTTCCCTTAATAATAGATCACCCATAATTTTGCGAGTCAAAATCACGTCACTCAGGTGTTGCTGTTTTTAAATTTCATAAACTACTATTTTCCTACCGTAATTTGATATTAGCAAAAAAAAATGTATTTTCGAATTATTATTTGTCATTTTTTTATATTCCCTTTTTCACTGTCTTAAAAATGGCATTGTCAGTATCAGCTGTCGTGATGGTGACGGAAAAATTCTCAAAATCCAATATAATGAGATTTACTGCCCATAAAAATACATTATAAATTTATGTCAAATGGTAGGAACCGTTACAAGGCGTTTGATACGTGTGGTAAGTGACAAGATCAAATTTCAAGAATCTCTACAACCTCGTTTTGCGGATATTCTACAGTCAAATGTGTTACAGATCCAAAGATAGTATTTTCGAACCACAAGTTCACCTATCTCTAGTTTTCCTATTGTTGTTTTCCTTTTTGACACTGACATATAAATGTGTATATACCCCATAAACGTTTCCAGTCTGCGAGAGACATACATTTTTGTCATTCTATCGCCGTACAAACGACTTTCTATCGATGGATATACATCTGGTCACGCTGCAAAAAGAATCGTCAAGGAACCTGTTTATCTTACAATCTTATCGATGCAAGATGATCTCTTTTTTTTTCCTTCAACGAACCTTAAATATACATGCAAACACAAAGATGTGTCGTTTTTCGTTGTAAACTTTCCTTGACGTTGCGTAGAATTTTTAA
This sequence comes from Gasteruption jaculator, assembly GCA_949825005.1. Classification (NCBI taxonomy): domain Eukaryota; kingdom Metazoa; phylum Arthropoda; class Insecta; order Hymenoptera; family Gasteruptiidae; genus Gasteruption; species Gasteruption jaculator. The sequence continues at coordinate 8,213,107 of OX463774.1, forward strand.
TGGGACATTAAAAAAAATGAGCTAAAATGCGCGGTTCCTTGTACGTAGCTTACAAAATAAAAACTGTGACGCTGGCCTCCGTCGGAAACATTAAAGGTGAAATTCTCTTTCATTTAGACAAATTCAGAAATTTGGAAATGGAAATTATTCTTTTTATTGTTTCCTTCAAATTTCTTCCAAATATTTCCGATTTGGGAGAAATTTGGAAACATTAAATATTATATTTCAACTCCAGAAGATGAAACAAATTTTCAATTCTAAATTTTTGCTAATAATTATTTAAACAATGGAGCGACTGAAGCAAAAATTCATTAATTGCAATTCCTCGGTTGAAGTCACCCGTTTCCTCAAGTTGTCTCTCGAATCAATAATATTTTTTGTTATTACTGTAAAACATATTCGATTTTATCCGCTGTAACTTAATTGAATGCGTAGGAATGTTTAAACTGTCCCAGCCTGATCCTGACTAACCGATGCTGGGAAATTAAAATAAACCTGTTTTTCTTTTTTTTTTGCCAATATATTTGCTCTCGTTGCCGCGTATCTATTACGTCGGTGCACTAAATTACTCCGAATTCTTTCGTTCAAAATGTGCTAAAACTGCAGACTGCGCATAAAGCTTTTCCCTCGCAAACCTCATTTCAATTTCTTAACTGATAGTAGTCGCTTGAGGCAAAGTCAGGGTTTGAGACCACATTGTTGAGCTGCAACTTTTACGAGAATAAACACGTGCTCGAGCCAGACAGTTTGCCGCGTAGCCTTTTATTAATGGCACCTTTCGGTTTCTATATGTAATTAAGGGAGTGTACAGTTCTTTGGCGATAGTGGCGTTGCCATTAATATGAAAAATTGCCTGCGGCCACTAAAAAAAATAGTGACCGGGGTCTTCCTTTGAGACTGGATCGTATTCGTTTTCTCGGGCCCTGGTAAATCAAGACGATGCGATTCTACGGGACACGAATGGCCCCAGAATGATTGAAACGAGCGTTTTTGTTAAAACTTTGATTTTTTAATCAGTCGATGTTTCGAATTTGCGGAATTATTTCATCGGTATGTACACACTGAGTAGAAAATAAGGCTTGAGAAGTAAAAAGAGCAACAAATTTCTGTTTCAATGTAGCGATTAAAATGATTCTTGTAAGTACGTATTACATACCATGCATCGAATGATCATTAAATCCAAGTCGTGCCTAGAGTTACAGTTACTCTATTCCTTCTTTTATTGTGAACTGCTCCTAGGCAATTTTGCTTAATAAAATTGGAAATTCCCAAGTTGGTCGAAGTCGTGAGTATAAAGAACACATTTCGATCAATCTGAAGGTAAAAAGAACTTTATCGTTCAACTACCGCAGTGTTTCCATTGCGATGTTATGTCATCCGCGCGGTATCAATGATCGAACATAACTGCTGCAATAAAATTATTGCTCATAAAAAGGTAGAAATAGTTCAAGTTTTAATGGCAACAAAAGTTGCTTGTTTCACGCATAGATGTATCGATCGAACATATTTTTTGCGTTAATCAACATGTCGTAAATATCTTTCACCCATTCTACAATCGTTAATTTGTTGTTTCAACTTTAATGCCTTTTTTCAAATTTCTTTCGTTTCTTTACGATCTCTCACCTTTGCGAAACACCCAAACAAATAATTGAGTTTTCACCCAACTTTCGATATCAAACCACGCATCGGCACGAACCTTAGATCGTAACAAATGTCATTCCTGATATATCAGCTAGAAAAAGTATGTTAAGTTAAAATTTTTAAAATTTGTGGATATTACTTCTTGTAAGAAATTAATGTGATAATATATAATTGTGTAGACATAAATTAAAATTAAAAAAAAATATATATCGAAAAGAATCTGAGCTTTCTAAGAGCATTTTTGAAATTTTGAAAAAGATTGATATCGAAAATGTTTCCTTGGAAAGTTTGAAAACACAATAAATAGACAAGAAGTACAAGTCTTTTGAAATCGGATACAAATTGTTTAGTAAAAAGTTTCAGACGTCCACTTTCTCAAGGCAATTCCCTTATTTGAGTGAAATTAATTCCAGATTTAATTATCCAGTGTCTCATCCATACAATAATTTCAATATTGCTTCAAACGTGCTGCAACAAAGTTTATCATTATTGATTGGAACTAAATAAGGAAAAACACGAGGGCCTGTCGAGGATTGTAACATTTTCCACGTAAAATCTTCATTGCGACACTTATCGGAGACCTCGTTAAAGTTCCTCGTTACTGTAGCAATAATTCTTCATTGCAAAAAGATACAGAATCAACAGTCGAACTCTGCTTTTTTTTATGGAAATTTCTTTAGGCTACTTCGTAACTCTATGAAAACATCATGTTTAGGATTTTCCAGAACAGTTTTATTCCCGTAGAATAAATCTCTCAGATTTCCTATTTAATGTTAATTGTATTCATTTTTCTTTCGGTGGAATTCCATTTAAATTCCTGTTGACTTCGATATTTTTCATAAATAAAAATCGTCAATAATTTGTAATACGTTGCATAGTTTGTAATTTTTTACTAATAATGTGCCAAGAATTTCTAGTAAATTAATACAGCGTAGATTAGTAAATTGTCGTCATTAATTCCCAGTGTATTAATTATTCAAGAATTTTAGCTTAGAATTATTGATTATTGAATGATTTCTATTTGTAAAGAATTATTTATTTGAAATTCCTTTAGTAATTTTCACATTACTCCTGCATATCAGAATTCGAAAAATTCGCAATTTTTCCATAAATTTCTGTTTCTTGTTTAAGGAAAAAGTGCAACAATGCGATTTCACTCACTTCCTTTTCCACTATAAAAAGATTGTAAAATAGAGCCCCTTAAAGTGTAAATTTTGAAAGGTACGTTTAACGATAAACGTAATGTACGTTTTATGCGATCATTCATTTTTTGGGGTGCAGCTAACACCCATAATTATTGACACAACATTTTTTACCGTACATTTTTTCCTCAATATTTAACGTATGCAAACGAGAACCTCATCCGACCAACCCAACAAAGTATGTATCAATTGAGAAAAGACGCGGAAAAAAGCACTAAATAATATTTTCTTTTTATTAACACAAACTTTACACCCAAATATATAAAAAGCAGTTGTAAAAAAAAAAACAGAACAAATAAAATTTTTTTTACAGACCTCATAAAACTTTCACGCGATTATAACAAACATAACCATAAATACAATTACGCTGAAAATGACTTTTTGATACAAAAAGGTATTATTGAAAATTCGAAGTGCCTCTGCGAAGAAAGAAAGTACAATATTTTCTCTTTCCCTACGGTATAATTATGACAAGTTGTGTACAAGTGCAGCCGGCATTTATTCCTGTTAAACTTTTATTTAAATGTTACAATGGTTATTATGTTCTTTTGAAGGCTGTGTAAATACACGTAGGCACACATTAGTGCAAAATATAGCGTGTCAAGTGTTTATCACGCAATTTTTTAAATTGTCGGAGAAATGAAGCTACGTTGCACAAAAGGATTCTTTGAATATATTCCACGGCAATATTATTAGCATACCTATTTAATTTCACTTTCCAATGTACAATTTCCGTCATTCTTTCAATTACTATAAGAGTACTACGGTTTTTCGTATTAAATTGCATTTCTTTCTCTGCCTCCGTATCTTTCTCTGCAATTTTTCTTGGAAACCGTTCCATTTTAAATCCCGCTGGCACCGCACACATAACTTCATCTTCCTTTAAGCGCGGAACCCGTTCTGCTGGGAAAAATATTCAAATAAAAGCCCAGAATCCAATACCATTTGTGTAAACGCATTGAACATTTCTGACGAAACTAGGAAATTGGTAATAGAACAAAAATTCGACACCATTCTTAATTACTACTCTTAGTTAGCGGTTGCTGCGTGGATGTAGGTAACTTTGTGGTAATCATTCTTGAGAGTTTAGTAAAAGGATCGTTTCCCTGCATGCCTCCAGTTTCCTACTTTTGATGGAAGTGACGTTCTAAAATATACACTCTGTGAAGTGTTACCAAAAAAAAAACAACATCTTCAGTTACTTTATTTTTCTAAATCGTACTATAAAAATGAAAAAAAAAAATGTTGTTTTGTTATTTCCAAAATTTATATAGAATTTTTTCTTAAAACTTGTCAAGAATAATGTGAATTTAGAAATTAATAAAATCTTTACCTCAAATGCGCACGTGAATGTCAAGTAAAATAAATTTCATTGAACTATATTTTCATAAAAACAATTGTAACGCTTCTCTTTGAATAATTAAAAATATGTTATTATAAAAAATTAGTATATTAAAATTAATATACTAATCTACCATATGAAAAAATAAACCGTATATTATAGTTCCTAATCAATTACCAAATTTATCGATTAAAAAAAGGTATAACCATAAAAAAATTATTAAAAAAGCATAAGCTGTAACAATCGAATTACAAATTTGCTCATTACCAATTAAAGCCCCGGCTATACAATTTATACAGTTCACTATTACTATTGTACATTTTTTGCAGGACCTAACCCATTGCGAAAATTATGGCTCTAGTGGCTACTACAATCTTCCTAAAAAATATTGTACCGCAACATTCCATAAAAGGAAGAACTATTTATTATCTACGCTCTATCCAACTAATCAGTAATTAAGATGCAGACATATAATTACATATTAAAACGAGATCAGATTAAGCAACTAAGTAAGAAATGCAAAAATAATTGTGAAAAAATGTTGTACGGTGGAGTATCATCTTGTGAGAGAATCCATGGACGACGTAGGAAACAGGAAAAGCAACAGACTTTGCATCGTGACAGACTTCCTATCATAATTCATGTGATTATCGCGAGTACTCAACGTTGAATGAAGTGCAATTATTTCCATACGGGGATACTTACATTCATGATATGGTCTTTTTTTTCTACATCCTTTCTTGTTAAATAATCTACTAATACATCCTAGGTTTGCCGTAGTGTAATCATGAAATACTGGTCTCACGATTGCATGCAAGAAGTGGGAACGCAACGAAAGTTAAATTGCGGAAATACAACGTCAATTTTTTCCCTCTACTCCTGAATTGTTCTTCCATTTCTTGACAAAGTAACGACATTGTTCGTAATTAGAGCGTTTCTTTCTTATTTTAAAATAGCAGTTCTTATTTAGACAAATTTCGTCATTTTTCGGACTCACATTGCAATATTGCTTTATTATAGTAGTCCTGCTGGCAATAACTGGATATTTGAAAGTACACGCCATGTTCTTAATTTTACATTGCTTTTAAAAATAATTCAATAATACGCAAGACTTCTCTTTGCGTGAACGTGGAACAGAAGTTTCGCGAAAATTCACAAGATTCACCAGATCGAAAGAAACTTTTTTTTGTCAGGATTTTTGCCGGCATTATGACACAAAACTAAGCATGCTTTCATCGTTCGTTGTCAATAAAACATATAGTTGAATTAGAAAAATAATAGAATATTATTCTTTCATATTAAAAATACAAAATAAAAAAAAACAATTCCATGTTATCGATGTACAATTTTTTCTTCTCGTAGAGAATTTTAAAAAACATCCGAAAAATTTTCCTCCAAAATCTTATGGTTCATCATAGACTCCTTTTCACCAATGACGTCGCATGTGACGTGACGAATTAATTTACTCGGCAACTGATACTTCACGATAGTGACGTTTCGATTCTTTTTTCTTTTGGTAGTTTCTTTTCAACCCTTCTTGCGTTTTGTTTCCTCTTCACATCCGTTACGCATTTCTGTTGCACGTTCGTCACAAAACAAAAATTGAAAGGTAATGTTCTTCCTTCCCATGAAAAAAAAAAGAATAATAAGTAGAAAAATATTGGAAATACGTCAGGAAATTTTACTACCGCAGTAAAATCATGTCCATTAAAATCAGTTTGGCTCCGGTGGAAGCTTGTCGCGTTCGAAAGAAATGTGACGGTAGAAAAATAAATTTGTACCATCGTTTATTTCTGCTAACATCAATCACTGCCGCGAATTTCATTTCCATGGGTAGTATTTCACTGCAGCAGTGAAATGCTATTGCAGTTTTCCCCTAGCATCCACGAAAGCTTTCTCGTCTAGACATTTGTGGTGCACAAATTCAACTATGACGTCTATTTTTTCCCAGTTCCATTTACGAATACCACGAAGAACGTATCGTAAATCGGTAAAGTCAAAATTTCAAAGTTACCAATTTTCAGACGTTACTTTTCGGATTCTTCGAATTTTTGAATGCACTTTTCCAAATGCATTATGCAAGATTTTCAATCCGAGGAAGTTCTAGGCGCTTGTTTTCTATTTATTACCGCCTTTTAAAAGCGACGATGATGATGATACATACATATACGACCGTATAATTACATTTAAAAATAATTACACACTTCGCGATGACGAGTTTGTGTTTACGACGACAAAATATACACTACGCGCTCTGTACATATATATTTCTATTAATCAATAGGTATATAGCTCGAGGGTAAAAGTGACGTTAATCCAATTACGAAATAACAACACGCTCCATATGGCATTTCAGGGTTGGTTTTATCCCATAACATAGAATATAACGAGCGTGAACTCTCGTAGGTTTATAACTGCATCCGACTCTCTGGCATCGTACATTCTTCTCGCATACATATATTTCTTCTTTCTTTATATTCTGCATTACATACGCGTAAGAATATGCTACCTCTTTTTTTCTCTAAAAGATACCATATACATTCCATTCGAACTTTGTAATACGAAATCGCAGTAGTATTCATTACATCGACACGGAGACCGAGCAATGACAATTACTCCTATAAAGAGTTGCTACGTAATACCATAGCCACGCGACTGCTGCAAAGAAAGCCGATAAACTAAATTCTTATATCGTTAACTGGACCACGACGTACTTTATCCGAGAGACGAAGGAGAATCGATAATCTATCAATTTAATTCCATTTCGATATACTCAATTTTACGTTTCCTTTTTCTACCGAAGAAATGCTCCTTTCATCGAATAATGACTTTCACGCTCAATTTACAAATCGGGTCGTTATCTACGTCAATATTTCCAGCGCGTAAATCCTTCGGAATACGGTGAACGACATTATTTTTATTTTGCATACAATTTTCTATTCGATAAATCAATATAATGTTATCGAATTGGTAACATTACACCGCCCATCCGTTGCACTTCCTGAAAAGGAAGTGGATTGATTGAAAATCGATTAACTGAGTAGTTAAAACACTCTTTGTTAATTGCAAAAAATAACGGGTATGAAAATTGGCAAAATCGAGATGAAATGGGTAATTGACAGAAAGGGCAGGAAGGGTGTGAAATGGGGAAAAGAACGTGCGAAAACTGTTGAGGAGGGAAATAGATAGAAAGGATTGGAAGGATGTAAGGTGGAAAAGGAGGAAAGAAAAGTGGGAATGGAAAATAGAACCGGTTGGACATCCACAAAGGAAGAGAATGCAAATGCAAAATGGTGGAAGAAAAACAGAGGGAAAAATGGAAAAGAATATTTGAATGCAAGTGGTGTAAAGAATGCAAAGGGAGACTAATTTGAAATGCAGAGAAATATCTGGAAAATAGAGACGGAATGGAAACAGGAATTCAAACGTTAGCGACGCTCAGAGGCGGAAAGGAATTTAAAGCAAACAAATTTTGAAAAGAGCTAAACAAACAAGATTAAACTGGATTAGATAAAATAGAAAAGAGTATAGGGAGTGTGGAGGAAAGTGCGAGATAAAGGGTCAAAATAGGGAAGATGAGATTTAAAAAATCTGTCTTTTCCAAAAATGAAAAATTGGAAATAAATATTGATTTATAGGAAACTTTTTGCATACGATAAAAAAATTGTTTATATACGCTGAATATTAAAATTATACGAATTGGTACATTTTGTCATTGCTTTTGATTACAGAAGCCATTCCGTCACAAGCGGACCAAGCAGGGTCGGCCTCGTTTTGGAGCCCAGCCGTGAAAACGTCGAATGTATTTACGCAAGATGACTCGAGCCGATTTTACTCATCGGCGCACGGGCTCGTTCAAACACATCCAACCGCAGGTACCTTCCAAAGTGGCTTTGGCGGTATTGATAATCTGGGAAGTCGTGGCTCAACGGTTAGACCCCCAAGAACGAGACCCCTCGATTACAGCGAACGTGCAACTGCCGAATTACGCAGAAATCCATCCTTATCGGCACCGGATGAATGCGCCAGAGCATGTCGCGAGGGAGAACCGCCTAGAATTTGTTACTATCACTTCACATTGGAATATTATACCGTTCTTGGAGCGTTAGTATTTCTCTTATCATTGTGTCAATTGCTTCTCATAAAATAACGACTGAGTCCTAAACATTCGCTCTGATGTAATTCAAATTCTTGCATTTTAATTTGAATTACATTAGCTAATTGCACAAATTTTAATTTTCATTAATTGTATAAAATTTAGTACAAAAATCAACTCGACAAATCGACTCAACCATTCCAATGGAATTTCAGGGCATGCCAAATTTGCACTCCAAATGCAACAAATCCGATTTGGAGTAACTGTCAATGCGTACTTGCCGACGGTGTTGAACGCGGGATCTTGACAGCCAACAGAATGGTCCCAGGACCAAGTATACAAGTTTGCGAAGGTGACCAAGTTGTTATCGACGTTGAAAACCACATTGAAGGTATGGAAGTGACAATCCATTGGCACGGAGTTTTCCAAAAGGGATCACAATACTACGACGGAGTACCATTTGTTACACAGTGCCCCATTCAAGCAGGAACTACCTTCAGGTACCGCAGTCAATCACTGTTCGCTGTTGGAATTGACTATTTTCAATGAATTAGAAATTCTACAATTTCCAATTTGTTAATTCGGTCCTTTATGGCGATACGCGAAATTATATCGAATTTCCAAAAATAGTGGGTTTCGAGATTCGACATTTCTCTTGGCATCAAATCGAAGTTGAGTTTTGATTAATCGATGATTATCAATTTTCTAGGTACCAATATACCGCAGGAAATGCCGGAACACACTTTTGGCACGCGCATACGGGAGTCCAAAAAATGGATGGTCTTTACGGCAGTTTGATCGTTCGTCAACCACCCAGCAAAGACCCAAATAGCAATCTTTACGATTACGATTTGACTACACACATTGTACTCATCAGTGACTGGATGCATGAAGACGCCGAAGAAAGATTCCCGGGTCGTTTAGCTGTTAATACAGGACAGGACCCCGAAACTGTTTTGATTAATGGAAAAGGACAATTCAGAGTAAGCTGATTTCATTTTGAATAAGCAATACTAATTTTCTTTCCCCATTAACACATTTAAAATTCAGTACGTTGGTACTAGGATGGGGGGTTCGCTCTGATTTAATTTAAATCGTGGCATTTTAGTTGTAATTATTTTCGTTAATTTTATCAAATTTAATTATAGTTTGAATCGATTATATAAAATTTAGTAAAACAATTTTAAGGGACAGTGAATATTTTCTGCATGCAAAATCAATTTTTTACAAGTTATAAATTTTGAAAGAAATTTTATCTCACCCTCGTTATGTCTATAAAGCGACGTCCCATGTATTTGCATATCATACAAATTACCAAACGCTTCTCTCAGTTCAGAACAATTTTTCTTATATAACATTTAGGGTAGGTATTGCTCAAAATTTCGGTAATTTTATTGAGTTGGAACAAAAATTCGTACCGATTTGCTGCAAACTATCGTTATATATTTTCATATATCACATAAATAGAAAAATGATACGAACCCATTACTTGCCTTAAAATCAGTAATCTACGTGCTTTCCATCTAAGCCCGCCAAGCAATACAGCAAAATTTATCACCCCCCGTAGGGCTTTTTTTACGGCTAAATACTGGGCCGAGATAATAAAACTCGCGTCAGTGCTCAACCGCCATAAATTTCTACCAGACGTAAAGCTAACACAATGAAGAGGTAATTTTTAACAGAAACGTCTTAGAACACCTACACATTAACGACACATTAGGATAATAAAATAAGGCTAAAAAATGATACACCCACCCCTTGGTTGACGCGGTTCAAGAAACAAAGAATTTTCCTTTTCTATTCGTATATTCTATTCATTAAGCTCGAAGAGCCTAATTTTAGAGGGACACCCTGCGATTTAAATGCCCTTTTAATGGACACACTCGCACAGGGTGGCTCTTTGTTAACCCTCGAGCTCTTTATTTCCCATGAATTCAAATTTAAGTGAATTTTTTATTTTTATAATTCGACTAAATTTTCAAAATGACAAATATGGGGTGAAAATTTGATACATGACATTTAGACCGAAAAGAACGTTCCCGTTTATATCGCACAGAATTCTGATCACGGTTATTCTTCACGCTTTGAACCCGCCCACGCAAAAACAACAGCGCGGTCAATATCCCAGTCACATTTCAAAGTACGGGATTCAATTAATATCCGTACTGTGAAATCGGTTTCGAACCACGTTTTTGCCGTATTTTCATTTTTACACGAGGGAATTGAAAATGTTTCACCGAAAGTAATGTCCATTGACGGATTCAATAATACAACTCTCGTACGTAATTCCCTTTTCTCTCTTCACGGACGATTCTAGTAGATTTTTATTCCTCTTCCTCATTTTGCCTAAATTAGGAAACCAGCTTCTATTGCGGGCATTCATTTCTAATTAATTGAAGGTTTAATCATTCAAGTCCCATACTTGTAAATTCCGCATATCTGGATGCAATGCATGCGGATGGTCGTCGGCTAATCGAGAAGTCATCGCACGTATTTGAAGCTACTCTAATTGATTCTAATTAAATGACGTGATTTTTATTCTTATAGGATCCGAATACGGGTTTCATGACGAACACACCATTGGAAGTGTTCACAATAACGCCGGGACGTCGCTACAGATTCCGTTTAATTAATTCATTCGGTACCGTTTGTCCGGCACAAATCACATTCCAAGATCATAATTTGACGATCATAGCCACCGATGGAGAACCAGTTCATCCTGTCAATGTCAACACTATTATATCATTCTCAGGTAACGGTGGAAACATTAATATACATTAGAAAGATATTTTAAGAAATTTTATCTTGTCCGACACCTTTCAACAAAAAACAAATGCTCTCTATTTCAACATCATTGGCTTATTTGAATAAAAAATAAAATAAAATGAATTCAAGAACAACAACGGTGCGTTAAATATTTAACAAATTTTTTAAAGGAATTTTTCATTGATTCAATAACAACGTAAAATAGAATAATCGTCATATGTGTATTGCACCCCATGATAATTTTATTCTTGAATCAATAATATTTTGTTTTCTGTGTATGCAAAGATCGTAAGTTGCCAAAAGAAATGTAATTTTAAAAAATTCGTTGCTATTAATTACTATTGGTATCATTTTGAAAAAAAGAACAACAATTTGTTGTATTGATAATATATTAAATTTGAAAAATGTCGCGAACTAAAATTTGTTTATAAAAATTTTAATTTGCATTATTTGTCAACTTACGAATCCGGCAGATTTCTTTCTTTCTTCTTATTCTCTGAACATTTCTAACAACACGCGATGAATAAACGATGATGAGAAAATGAGAAGAAAGAGACTAGAACAAAATGAATATAATTAACTATAATAAACACCAGCAGCTTTATAGCTTTGACTTTCCCTTGTTTGCTAATCACAGTATGAGGTTTCCCTACGTGAAGTGTACTTATTACTAAACTTCCTTTAATTATTGCTGTGCCATCAAATGTGATATTATATTGTATAACATATAATTATACGGAGAATTGAAAAATTGCAAATGTTTTTTTTTTTTGACAGGGGAAAGATACGATTTCGTGATTAACGCCGATCAGCCAGTCGGTGCTTATTGGATCCAGTTACGTGGACTCGGAGAATGCGGTATCAAGAGAGTGCAACAATTGGGTGTTCTTAGATACGCGCGTGGACCTTATCAACCAAATTCTCAAGCTCCTACCTACGACTTTGGCCTTCCTCAAGGAGTTGTAAGTATTTTTTTTTATAAAGAAACCACATCATTCACGTGTCACCATCAGAATTTTTTTAGAATCAGCATTCGCATACTAAAAATAATACGATAAAAATCGCATGTTCATTTGCAAATTCTTCCTATTATAAATTTTCTATGTGGAATTTTCTATGTTTTTTTTTGCTATTTTCGGGAATAATAATTATTCAATAGCAACTTATACCTTGATCGATTTGTACCTGTGCAGAAAGGCAAACATTTTATGGAAGAACTGGTACAAAATTTTGATTTTCATTTTTAGGTACTAAATCCTCTGGATGCGATTTGTACCCGTCCCCGTGACGACGCCATTTGTATTAATCAATTGAAAAATGCTCATCCAGTTGATGAGGGTCTTTTACAAGAAAGACCCGACGTTAAAATCTTCTTACCTTTCCGTTTCCTCTTCTACAGAGCAGAAGAACTTTTCCAACCGAACACTTACAATCGTTTCTTGGGTAAGTTTGTCAAGATTTGCCTATCTCGATGCAGCAAGCTTTCATCCATAAACGGGTGACAGCGCCTCTGCAGAAGCTAATGCGTTACTCAGACATAGGTGACATAGCTGACGGGGCGTTTATCGCGTCACCACTATGGTGACTTTACACAAACGTTTTTTTATACACGAATGATTATGTTCTTCGATAGAAAGAGGCGTATAAATTGTCGTTTGCCCATTGCGCTTCTGATTCATGTAGGGGGAAAGATTTATTGAAAATTAGTATACGCGAAGCTTTTTTTTATATATATATAAAGGAAAATCCAATAATGGAAGTGAAAAAGGAGAAAAACATATGCATTGAATGAAATGTTTTCAGTTGCGCCAACCGGAGATCACGTAATTTCGTTGGTGGATGAAATTTCATTCACTTTCCCACCATCACCACCTCTTTCGCAAATCGATGACATACCACCGGAACAATTTTGCAATGGTGACAATAGACCAGCGGATTGTGGTGCAAATTGCATGTGCACTCACAAAGTCGACATACCATACAATGCCATTGTTGAAGTTGTACTTGTTGACGAAGGTATCTATACATATTAGTCCTTCATTGATTAATTACAGCGACAGTGAATAAGATTTATTATTTTTTTTTTTTGAATTAAAGAAAATTTGTAATCCGATTCCTTTCGGTAAAAAAAATTTACTTCAACAGTTTGAGTGACAAGTGACGCAATGGCGTTTTTTGTGTGAGGTGTCTAGGAATTCCAGCATTTTTGGAACACGGTGTAAAAAAGACACTACCGCGCCACTTGGCCATTTCCGATTTGGAACTTCAATTTATGAAAAAAAAGATACTCGATTCTTGAAATTAATTTGAATAAATTGAAATTATGGATTATTTTGATAACTCGAAATTTGACATTGTCCCAAAGATTTTTCACTCAAATAAAATCCGATTGGAAATTAAGTATATTTATGTTGCGAATGTTTCCTTTACAGTACAACAGCCAAATCTATCGCATCCATTCCATTTGCATGGATATGCATTCAACGTTATCGGAATGGGCCGTTCACCTGATAGAAATGTTAAGAAAATCAATTTGAAACATGCTTTGGATCTTGACAGAAGAGGACTCTTACATCGAGAATTTAATTTACCACCTTCCAAGGATACTATCGCTGTACCAAATAATGGTTACGTCGTTTTCCGATTCCGTGCTGACAATCCAGGTTCGTACCTTTATTCTTATCATTATTTTAATTTAAAAAAACCTGCCTTCTTCTTTTTTCCTTGTATTTCCAACAAATTTCTTGCGAAAGTTCAAAGTTTCAAAGAAACACTAAAAAAAATTATTATTCTTGCAAAAGAAAAATTAGTATCCGAGGTACCAGCTTTCAGTTTTCGATAGATGTTAATTTTTTATTGATGTGTAGTAATATTCACGTGCTCTCACCATTAAATAACAAATAGTTTATTGGACAATGAAACTTTTTACCATTTGTCTGATTGTGAGTTACTGATTGATATTATATTGTGCAAAAAATAGTAACCTGGTTTATATTAAACTAATTTGTATATTAATAGAGAAATTTTACTTTTTCATAATTGTTCGGCTCCGTTTTTCCCAGCTTACTCGTACATTTTTTCAAACTAATTGTAAAACTTGAGCGATTTATCCATTTATCTTCATATATTTATATATTAATTTTTCTCAGTGCCAGCATGAAAAGAATAACGCTGTCAATAAAAATCTTTTTTGTTTCAGGATACTGGTTATTCCATTGCCATTTTCTGTTCCACATAGTAGTAGGTATGAACTTGGTTTTGCACGTCGGTACTCATGCAGATTTACCGCCAGTTCCACCGAACTTCCCAGTTTGCGGCGATCACTTACCGCCAATAACACCGCCTCTTCCAATTAACACAGCGTTTCACTGACCAAAGTAGTGATAAACATTGGTAACAGCGATCGCTCCAAAGCAAAACGTACTGTAGGATATTCCGTGTAAAGTATACAGTAGCCCTATGTTATTTTTATTATAACGTCAAGGAAAATTGAGCCGTATTCATTTTCATCAGCGCGTCGTTCCAATTAAATGAAATTTTCTTTCACGAAAATATCATTTATTGGTACGATATATTCTTGAAAAACGAGAAAGAGAGTTTATTATATGCTGACGAGAGTCGATATTTATTATTTTATTATTAAACGTTTGAACCATTTCATATGATTTGATAATTTGGTTAGGGTTTCAATATTGCCAAAAAAAAAAAAAAAAGATGTGGTTTTATTAAATCATATGAAAAATATATACGTTGTATGTGCAAATGTTACTAACAATTTGTAATTGTGTAAATAATGTTAGATATTAGGTAAATAGTTAATTATACAATTTATGTGTATCATTAACGCGGGAGTAGAAGGGAAATATTTGTTATCAATGAGACAAATCGTTCGTGGTGGGGATTATTATCTTTCATTTAAGAATTATTTTCTTTTGGTCGAATTGAATAATTTTGTTAACAGAATTTGAAACATTTATGATTTACTGAGTTTTTGAGCAAGCAATCGCTGGATCTTCTTCCGAATTTTGCAATTTTTCATTTCAATTTGTTATTCCTTAGCTGTGTAACTTTCATATTTGAGACTCGGGATAATAATTTCCAAATTATAGTGATTATAATATAAATTCGTCAAAGTTATGAAGTAGATTTATTGGGTTCACTTACCCGTTGATGGATTTCAAACCATGAATTTAGAGCAATAATAAGAGAAATTATAAATGAGCGTAAAATTTATGTATATTAAATGCAAGTATATTACCAATTTTTTTTACAAAAAAATCAAGATTTTGAGAATGTGGATTTAAAAGTATACGCATTTTTCAATCCCGATGTGTATTCAGTCAATTCTTAGGACTTTGCACCAATAACAGAGTAACATTCAACCATTATCCATATCAGGATTATTTAAATCCTAGTCATTATTACCACACAAAAGAGATATAAATACCATGTGCCTTACCCGAAGGAACTAGAGGACCCAAACAAAATTTTGATCACTTTCAAATCTGATGACAAAGTATATCCAATTCTCAAAAGAAAGGAAAACTACAATTTCAAATATGGAATAAAACTGTATTATGTTCATACTTAACTTTTATCTATTTTTATTGTTCTTATTTATATTCCTTTAATTGGTATTTCAATAATCTATTCTGCAAATGAGAATGCATTGTTCTATGTATTTTTCTGCAAATCCAAAAACCACTGACATTCGACGAAAAATTGTGACTGAATAGAACGTGCTATTGAATTCGTTTAATTTACAATACTAACAAGACGAGCGTTCTGACAATTTCAGCGACTTATTTTGAAAAACGAAATAAATTTCGAAACTTCTTATTTGTATACGCTTAAATTATAAGCAATTTCCGAGACAATCTTTACATGGCTACCTAGGAATTAAAATAAAAAGCGGAAGAACTGTGACTTCAAAGTATTGAAACACTTGAAATCAATTGTGCTCACGTTTAGTGCTCAGTTTCTGATATGCCGTTGAACTAGTTTTTACTATGCTATGTTTTACGAAATACTTGTTACATATACATATTGCTTATAGCGCAATGCAAGTTGAAGAATCAAACGAAATTTCTTTATTGAACAATTTCTTTCAAACATTCTTTTTACAGTCAAAGGTACTACTTACCTGCATTTGCAATGGAACTTTTTCCATTCTGTCAAGGTTGTTCGCAAACCCCACCGATTCCGCCTACAATAACTGGCTGTTTCTCTCTTTTCCGCTATTCTCAGAAATAAAGTCACAAGGTGTAAGAGAATTCAAGATATTTTTAGGATATTGCAGACACCCCATGCAAACACTTTTAGATATTTTTAATATATAATTGAAAATCTGATGCTTTCACTTCATTGAACGTTTTTTATAGTTTTACAAAAAGGAGGTAATGTTATTTAACGAAATTTCGTCTTAGGCTTTAATAGCAAAGATCGTAACCAGTCTTATATTTATTTCCAACTTGGATTCCTCCACCCTTAAAATTTTCATTTACAGTTTCACTTTTTATTACTATTTTATTTCCCTACCCTGGCCTAATCAGTTTCCACATTTTTCAGAAAATATTTATTCATTGAGAAAATAAAGTAAATTCTAAATTAAAAGTATCCGATTCACAATATAAAATTTCATGATTTTTTTCTTTACTGGCGTAGATTATCAAGGATTTAGAAAATTATTATATTTACAAAATGTGAAACAAAAAGTTACGATTTTATTGAATAAAAATAATACTTATAATAATAATGCTTACCTCTAAACCTGTAATTGCAAAAAAAAAGTATTTTACACTAATACGATTTAGTGATTTCCAGATTTCTATTACCCCATAACAAATCAGAAGATCTGCTGTCTCTCTCATAGAATTCTCTCGATCATATTGACTTATTTTCTGTGGATATGCAAAAGTGAAAAACGCTTTGATTGCAAAAGCATCTTGAAAAATGATTCGGAAGAACTTCGATTAACAATATAGTGACTTATTTAAAGTAGTGTTTTTGTCGCAAGCTTTGCACGTAACGGGTTACTGTGTGACGTATTTCGTGAAAATTGTTATTATTAATTAATATTAAAATTACCGTTAAATATTAAATTTAAAAGTTAAGCGTAGCAGAAATAGACAAATACGGCACAATACATATACTTAAAAAATGGAAATGGATATCTTTATATCGATAAGGTCAAAACCTTGGATGGTCAATAATCGACAAAACGTTTAAATCTAATTCCACTTTTATGTAAAATGCGCTGTTCGAGATGAACAACTCGATATTTTCCTCCAGCAATGAGAATATGTATAAATATACCTATACGTTATTATTTGCATCGTTATGGGAGAGACAAACTGTTATTGCATTTCCCATAACATGCAAAGTGCATAAAATGAAAATAGAAATAAATGGACAATAGTAACTAATGTAAACCGCATTGTATTTGAGTTTTGAGAAACAGGGAGCATATGATAAACGATCGATGCCAACATTTGGCAAATTGTAACCGTTACCAGCCGTTGCAATAACTGTTACACTCTTGAAATATTAGCGATACGTTTATTTGTAAGTATGTTTTGCAAACAACAATTCCTTTTACAGTCACTTTTCTGTCAATTCTTAGAAATTTCGATAAAGTGCAAATCCGTCACTGTTTACCTTTGCACGCGCCTGAGAATGCGAATAAGGATGTTTCTTTTAAATTTCTGTGTAAAAAATGGTAAAATGGCAATAATTCGTGAAGACTTTTCAAAGTGGCCCCCTCTTGAGTGCAAAGTCCGTATCAGCTCCTTGTCACGCATTTGCCCTTGTGCGATTTTGAAAACTGTTTTTGAAAAATGCTATTTGTATACAGTGAGCCGCAGTTTTCAGAGAAATTCTGCAATAAAGCTAAATTATGAAAGCATTCAACAGAATTATTGTGAATTCGTATACGCGCAAACCGGGTGCTCATGATAAATCGTTGCTGTATCATGTTATTAATAATTTTAATTATATGCAAAAAAAAAGAATAATATTGTAAACAGCGGTCGCATTATTTAGCGATTTTAGATTAATTTTAAGAAATATCTGTGGCGCCTCCATTCTTTTATTCAAATCTACGATATCGAGCATGGGTTACGTGCAAATTTATATTCTCGAAATATAATATATCGAAGCGACAGCGTCTAAACCAATCCAACTGCCACGTGTAATCAAACCTGTCAAGGATATCAGAACATAGAGAATATTAGAAAAGAGATAGAACTGTGTAAAAAAGGTATAATCTGTACGTAATCCACCTATGCCGTGCATTTAACAAAATATTACGTCATACTGTTTTTTTTTTTGCATTTGTAGATAATATTCAAGTTTCTTATATCATTAAGAAAATGAAAAGCAACACAAACGATTGTACCTTCGGATTTAGCTAATTGTTAATTATATTTTCCTCTTGAATTTTTATGTCAAATATAAAGTCCATTGTTACTTCCAGTTTAAGCTTGAACCGATATTTCTTTCTTTTCTATGTATTTGTCCAATTTCAAATTTTTCCAATTTTGTGTTATCGTCGTCTTCTACCGCAAAATGCTTAGTTACAGAGATAATCAAAAGTTCTTAACAATTGCACGATATTTAATATAAAAATAATAACACTATTTAATTTATAAATAATATTTATAAATTATTATACATAAAATGTAACATTGAGAAAATGAACACCGTTTTAGCACGAACAATCCGTCCACTTATCGACACTTATGATACAAAAGCGCACAAAAATCTTACAACACCTTCTATTTCAGTAAATACAAGATTAGATTAATTCTATCGAGTAACACGTAAGTATGTAGGTTTTTTAAATCTAAATTCTTGAAATACTATTATTTAAATAGAAAAGGGACTTACTTCCAATTAAAATTTGCCTGTAGAAAATTTGCGGAAATTAATACGAAAACATAAAAAATCTGAATTCGAAATTTATTAAATTCTAGAAAATTTTACACGCAAGTAAAGAACCGGAGGTAAATGCGATGATCTACAATGCGTTTTTCGAACGGACCTTTCACTGCAAATTGATTGAAAAAATAGTATTATCCCTTAAAAGCTTAAAAATGGACACTAATATTTTAATACTACTCTACATTAAAACGTTCCAAAACCGATCGGTTTTCGCCCCTGTCAGGAAGAATAAAAAGAATGTATTTTTATCTAATAAAGAATTGTTTACAAAAAAAACCATGTATAGAGATTATTTATTAAATTGGATATTGAATATTACGTTAAAGTAATGTCAAACTGTACTCTTGAAAATTAGTATACCTATCCCTCACATTGGGTACGTTCAATATAAAATCGGTAAGTCATAAAAATACAAGAATCTTGTTTTTGTCAGTTACATAGCAGTGATAAAACCGGAAATTGTTCCAGACAGCAGCGAAAAGTGTTACAGAAGGTAAACAAAAATAATTGTACACTTGAAACGTGCCATTTTACAATAACAATACCGAACATTTTTCCCCGCTAAACGCCATTGCCCCATTCTTCCCTACTATCACTTTCACGGTGATAGTTTTATAACATTAGTCACTGTCTCTATTCTCTTCCCCATAACTAGTTTGGTCAATGTTGCATATTACTGTGCCTCTGTTGTATTATCTAATCCAATCGATACGAAACGGACTTGAAACGATTTTTTTATTTAAAAATTTTTTATTTTTATTTTTAAATATGAGCAAAATCAATAAAATTCCAAATAAAAAAAGCGAAGGAAAGTGTGTAGCAAATAGTTGTTGTAGTTGTTTGAAATTCATAGACAAAAGAAAGAAAGAAAATGAAAAGACCAAAAAATACTATAGGAAAACATTTTTATTTATATATGTTTATTTTTTGAGGTATGTGTAAATATTCTTTTCATAATAAATAAAAGAAAGTGAGATAACGTTTCACACGTCTGTGGAATTGGTAAGATAAGTTTCCTATCAAGAAATCTTTCGCCGATTCCAAATTTACGAATTAAATATCAGAGATTTATTTTGATAACCCTAAAATAATTCTGTATTACGAAATATTTCGCAGAATTTCGTCATCTCCATTATCTTTTACAAATCAGGCTTCATAATCAGTCCAAGTGAAGTAGATACCAATGAATTGCTTTATTCTAATACTTGACCCAGATGAATTAAAACATCATGTACAAATAAATCAATGTCAATATTGATACAACGTTAGTTAATCCATACTTACTAAATTAGGGATATACAGAGATTATTTGTATTCAATTTATGCTGATATGGATTTTTAATGTCATCAATCATACTTAAATCAAATTAAATCAAAAACAAATGAAGGAAAAACATTGTGATAAGTGACAAAAATGATTATCTTAATTTTATTTAATTATTTTGTTTAAAAGAAATTGCAGGATGTTTCTCTCAGAGTATCGCCTATTACCAGAAATTCGGTAATTAAATTAAAATCAAGAATATTTCTTCCATTTAAAATTTTCCTATCAGGTAGCTATTAAAGCAAGAAATTTTTAAACACAAATTTGTTAAGTTTTTCCAACAAACTTGCTCTACTCTCGAGATAAACTTAAAAATTTCTTTTTTCTAACACAATCTTGAAAAATACAGGCGATTTAAATTTTCGTATTGATCGAAAATCGCTTTCCAGGAATGTAACCCCGTTCTTGTTATTTTCCTTGCACGTATCAGAATTATTTTCTGTTTTCTATTTTTTTAAAATGACGTAATCTTTTTTTTTCAGAGACGTTGTATGCATAAGTCATTATAAAATGCAGTGTGAAGACGTATGAGAATATTTTGTAAACATAAATAAATAAGTGGCCTATAATAACAATAACAATATTGTAATTAATCAATAATTCATAATAACAAAATAATCGTGTTCCAAAAAGACGCATATTTGGAAAGATTGCTTAATCTACGACTTATCGCCTGCAGAGATTGCTGCGAAATATTCGTGTGGCTCGAGTACTTTTATCTGAAGGTGTAAGCGAGATCGATTACCAGTGTAATTAAAAAAAAAATCCAGCCATCTCCCTCTCTTTTCATTGTCACACTTATTACATTTAAAAAACCTACGTGTAAATACAAAATCAGTTGTATCAATGGGAGTTACACGAAAGTATATAAGCTAACGAACTACCCATGAAACCGTCAAACAAGTAGCCGCAGTCATCATGAATTCTTTATTCACTTTCGTACTTTTGAGTCTTGCACTCGTCACAATCTCCGGTGAGTGAAATTTTCAGTAACTTAACTTTGCTCACACCAAACTCTGCATTGAAAAAAAAAAGCTTTCAGTGTCACAAAATCGAAAATAAAATAAAAGCTCTACGGCTTGAAAATCGTCAAATTCCACCACTTCGATAGTCAACTTTAGTACGATTAACACAACCGAAAGTCTTAAAGACGGATAAATTTTGTCCTGTACTAAACCAAACCAATGAACCGCAGAGAGAGTCAAGAAATGAATAAATAACAAAGTAAAAAAACATTCTAAGTTTTCTCGTAATGTTATAAAGTAGTTATACCATTATGTAACTAACAATCGGTAGGATAGAGCACAAAAAATTAGACTGGAGTCTCAGTGAAATCGATTTTACGCGTAAAAACTACGAATATTAGTTCCTTTTCTCTAACATCTTTTTCGCAATGCTGAATGTTATTCAATTTTGTAATACAAAGTGGAGATCTACGTATATTTCAAAATTTGTTATTTCTTCTAGACGAAAATTCAAATAAATCGAATAAACTCCAGCGAACGTGAAAGAACTGCAGACTTGTTAGAGAGATTGCGAAATGTTTTGTCAATTAAAAAAGTTCTGAACAAAGCAATCTGCTTCAATTTTATTAGAATAGATCTCAACGGAGAAAATAATTGCTACAACGAAACGGTTGGAAATTTGGACTCGAAATTTTGACAGAATAACTAAAAACTATTGTTTTATGAAAGTAAAATATAATTTGCGTTGAATAAAAACTTCCAAGACGCAAAAAATGCCTATTGGTATTTTTAAAAAATCATAATCTTATATAAATTTCAGTATATTTAGCCAAAAATTTAAACAGACACTCTTAAGACGTGACACCGTGAAGAAAAAAATTAGTATTCCCATTAGGAAAAATTGCTATTCCCAAAAAAGTTGACCAAAAAATGAAACTAACGAAAAGAACATTCAACAATTATTAATGATTTTTATTTTTCACGAGCAGCCCTACCGTTCGGTTCTGACCGAATTGTTGGTGGATCCAATGCACCAGCCGGTGAATACCCGTACCAAGTATCTCTCAGAAACTATGGATCCCATTTCTGCGGTGGATCTATCATAAACAAGCGTTACATTTTGACTGCGGCCCATTGTGTTAAGGGGTAAGTTTCCCTTGGATCTGTACTTCCCATTCACTGCGTTTTCATTTTCGAAAAAATATTATATAAACTTTTCTTTTTCGGTACAGACAAAGTGCTGGTTCCATGACAGTTGTCGCTGGAACAAACTCCTTGCAAGAAACTGGGGACAGATATAACGTAGAGGCTCTTATTCCTAATAAGAAATTCAGTTCCTTGAGACTTACCAACGATATTGCTCTTATTCGCCTGGCATCAGACATTACTTTCAATAGCAAAGTTCAACCAATCGAATTACCAACTTCGGATAATCACGATTACGGTTACGACGCTATTCTCAGCGGTTGGGGACGCCTCTCTGCCGGAGGAACTCTTCCAACGATGTTGCAGCACATCACCCTTACTGTGATTTCCAACACAGTTTGCAAATTGTCCGTTTTTGGAGTTACCTCGACCCAAGTTTGCACGTTGACCAGAGCTGGAGAAGGAGCTTGCAACGTAAGTTAATTCCATTGATTTTCCGCAAAATATTCGAAAATTGATTTACCTTTCTTGCCAATTAATTGTAACAACCGCTGAACCTAAAGTAATCTCATTTTTTTTCTTAATCTCCCAGGGCGACTCTGGTGGCCCTCTTGTAGCCGACGGAGTCCAAGTTGGTATTGTCTCCTATGGAACCCCATGTGCCCGTGGAAGACCTGACGTTTTCACAAGAGTTTCTTCCTTCATCGGTTGGATCAAAGAGAATACCAAATAAAATAGATAATATTTTGTATATATATTTGTTATACCTATTTCTGTACAAAGACACACTTTTTTAAGCAATGTATGACGTGTAAAATATTAAATCGTAAAATCTTAAGAATATACGTTTTCTATACGTGTATGGAAAATGTGTAAAAAAAAATTCTGAGAATCATTTTAATAATTTTTTCTTTTTTTTCATCTCCTAAGTAAAGAAGATTCTGGATTCCCCGTACAGAAACCGATTAAATAGTTTAGTTTCTTAACAAAAATTGTTTACTGTAATCCACGAAGCTTAAAATCAAAGAAAAAAATTAAAATTTAGTAAGATATAATAGAGAATCGGATTTTTATATGAAATCGATTAATGTGAATTAATTTAATATTTATTAATTGACCGCTGAAGTCACGTCCACTTGTATCCCACGTGGCGTCTGGGCCTATAATCCTTCGTAACGAGTTGTCGCATAAAACGTACTGTATCTTCGTCGTGACGAAATATGGAAACTTATTGTCATAGGGTAGCTCCAGACGACCCTAAATGAAATATTTCATACCAAATGCTAACATTCTTCTTTATTTCTTTTCCAATTTTTTAATCATTTCTTTTGATAATCCATATATTTTCATGACAATCTCGGTCTTATTTAAACTTAATTTTACGAAAAGACGCTTACAAATAAGTGAAAGTGATTATGAATTTAAACATCGTTTATCGATTCATAATATTGCAATCAGACTTGACGTATTCGATCATACGGATCTGGGACCGATTATGCAGTTTACAAGCGTGGCAAAGTACAACCATGAAAATTTCGAAAAAAAAGGGTTGTCATATAACATATAACGTTTGATAACATAATGTTTAAGTAGCCCTGAATAGGAGATGTGAAATGTCCAATTTACAATAATAAAAAACATTAAATTTCGAAATAAAGACAAAAAACGAATAAATTTGTTTCACTTTATTTAGTTTAAAAATTAGTTAGAGTTATGTTGGAAATTAGAGTTGTGCCAAATTTAATGTTATCACAAATATACTAAATCTATTTACCATTTTTTTGATCAAAATAATTGGTGTAAAGTTATGTCGACTAGGGATTCCAACTTACCGTCTTTTTTTATTGCTTTCAGAGCAATTTTGAATCGTTTAGGAAAACATTAGTTCGCCTTGTAATTGCAATATTGTAGCAAAAGAAAACAAAAAAAAAAGAGTTTATAAAAAAATATATCAACTTCGGCTTTGACACGTTTTTACACGAATTAATTTTAGGATCAAAGTAGTATAAAACTATTTTTTCAAAAAGTATGATAATAAAAAGGAATAAGCCTTATTTTTTAGGGTTTTACAATTTTTTGTCATCGGTAATATAAGACGACAATCATCGGTAATTCTCTAAGAAAAAATAAAAGTATGGTTATAACGAAAACACCATCGCATAAAATGCCTCAACGCTTTGGAAGAAAAAAAATATGATTTCGCACGTTAATCTTTTATTATGCCGTCAGTGTCTTAAAATATTTAGAGGCAGTTACAGTTTGTCCGAAAACTCCGAAATGTAATTTTTATGAATACGTTGAAATTATTATAACGGTCAAAATCTCTTACGTGTGTGAATATGAGACAAACCCAATTCTCCAATATGGAGTGGTGTCGTTATTTCTTGTGAACCAGATTTATGCGGTAATTGAAGGTCATTTATTTAAAAAATTAAGTAAACAATTATACTTTGTCAACTGTACTTTGATTTCATGTAGTGAAAATAGGGAAAATAGGTGGAAATATTGCTTTAGGATTCCAAAAGAATGAGTATTATTCTTTCCCAGAGTGAACTCGAAGTTGAGCTCAACTTAAGTTATTATTCCTTCGATTGCGTTTTATTGATCCACTTAAAAACATGTAAGTATTTAATACTGAATTTTTCGACTTTTTTTTTTACAGATTCTCAAAATTAAGTGCGCACCTTGCTCGATTTCGAGTCTGAAAATCACATTTTCGAAAACCGTGATATAGAGAAACATTGATCAGTTCAAACATTCACTTTGATAGGATAAAAAGTTGCGAAGATGGGGATCGACAAATTTTACAAAATTTTAGCACTTCTTTCTAACACTCGTGATCGATGTTACAAAATCTTAGATCTGTACCTTTGCCACATTTGACTTTTGAAACAGTGTCGGGCTTTGATAAAAGATTATACAATTTTCTTAAAAAAACAAAAATTTACATTAATTTTTAGTTTAACCTCCTGTTTTAACAGCAACGTTGTGTATATGTATTCAAGGTCTATTTTTTTTTTTTTTTGGAATTAAGACGTTATTGGGGGCTTCATTGTTTTGTATATACTTTCAGATTATTATAAGGTTATTAGGCTGCCCAGATTTTGATGATTAGTGATCTTCGGGGGTACCGTTTTGATTTTTAATTACGACTCTCGTATCGAAATTATGAAACTCAATACTATCATTATTCCAGCTACGATGCAGGATGATATCCGCATCCGATTCTTTGGATTGCGACATTTTTTAAATTGCAAATCCAAGATGGTTGGTCGAGGTTCAACAAATTCTGACCAAAAATTCTTTATTTTCCTATCGGTTATTTTCAAGTCGTTCTGCCTAATCACAAAAAAGGACAATATTTCTTTGATAATTAACAGATTTCCAGGGTTTTGATATTCCAAAATCTAATTTTTTTTTTTTCATTGGAAGATGAGTGCGTAAAGTTTCTCTCCTTTCGCTAAACAAGTGTTCGTTTCATTTTCTTGCTTTTCGCAGACTTCTCACAATTCAATTTCATTCCATAATTATTTCCAAACAAAGTAGGTGAAATTTTACACAACCCAAAACACCAGGCCACAACAATGCCTTCCAAGACTCCCAATGAAATAAAATACGCGAAGGAGGAATTTGTTCATTCAAACGCAACAAATTTACCTCAAATTTTCAAACTGAGACCATTTTTGTTCAAGAACATTCGTAACTCTCGTAAAAAATGATATTAATAACAAAAATACTGAAATATCTTTTTTGTCAACAATTACTATTGTATTTAACAGGGTAGATGTTGAACCATAAATTAAAAAATGTCTTTTGTACACTGTATGGTTAGAAAATGCTTGAAACAAAAATGACACCAGCGTTCGGGTTACGTTACGGCTTACGCAATAGTCAGCCTTCGATTAATTGTCCTAAAACTTAAGTCGAATGAGTTATAGGATCAAATGAAAAGTAAGTTAGTGCAACTAAGAGAAGGAATCAAGGTAAGACGTCAAATAAAAATAAGAATTTGACATTTATCATAGACAAAGGAATATTAAAAGAATCGTCTTACTAATGTTTATTAACAAACATTTTTTATATATATTATTAATATTAATTCATTATAATTTAATACCTGTCGTAATAATATTTTTTGAATTTTCATTTTGTTTTTGGTTTTTATCTCCTTGGCTTTTTGACGGTATTTACATTATTCGGTATAAAATGCGAGTTCAAGATTAAATCACACCGCTACATTTTTTTGAGTATTTTTTCTTCTTATTTTTTTTTCTTTCTTTCTTGGACACTATATGTCATCGGGTAGTCATTATCAATGCTTGTATTCGGGGAAATGTGATGAAGGGGTCAATAGGGCAGTATTTTCATTATCTCTAGTGTTAGTTGTATTTAATTCATCGGGAGAACCGTTTTTTATTTTACAATCTAGACTAAAATTATCGTCTAGTGGGCATGTTTTATTATTATTAGGCAATTGATTCACATCGATACCATGAACTGTAGGGTGTTTTTGTTGTTGTTGTTGGGATTGAGCATTTTCAGCCTCGTCTTCTTCCTCTTCCTCGTCTTCTACTACATCCTCATCATCATTTATTACTATATCGAGGCCATCATCGGTATCATTCGTTGGTGGTGGATAAAAGCCACGTTGCTTTATTGACAATTGTTCTTTCAATTGTGTTGTTGTTGTTGTTGCTGACGACGACATGGCAACAGGAGCAGCTGCTGCAGCAGCAACTTGTTGTTGAGATGACGATGATGATGATGATGTCGGTTGTGGCGGTGGCTGTTGCGGAGGTCTATGTTGTACTCCATCCTCACTCGTCCACCGGGCTAACGGTTGTTGAGCTTGAATAAATGCATCACTAGAAAATAACAAGATTACAGGAGCCCATTTGATCTATTCCACGATGATTCATGCTGCATACCAATTGTGGAGAATTATTGCATTTCTCATAATTGTCAGATTACGCGTTTACTTTTCATTTTCATTTTCATTCGCCGTCCCTCCGAAAGGAGAAAATTCATTTCCTTCAAAGGATTCTATCGCCTGAGTTGTGACAAATTTTTCAAGAAATTTTATTTCGCAATTCTCAATCTCGGAAAATTTGCCAATACGCGAACTTTGGTACTAGCAATGTCAGCAAATTAAAAATTTACGATAAAATTTTTTGCAGATTTACGCCGATCGTACATTTTTATTCATCGTGGAAAGTTTCTAAAACTAAGACAATGAATCTCTAAAGTCTGTATGACTAACAACAACTGCTGAATAAAATCGAAAAAAAAAATTATGCTAGCAATATTTTCCATTGAATTTTCAACCAAATATGAAATTCTACGTTCGTTAACTTATCTTCGATTAAAATAATCTAACTAATTAAAGTTCTTGATAAAATGATTCTATTCGATTATCTAGAGATTGACCGATTGAGCAAAAAACCAACATCCACCGTACCAATTTGAAACCGCTGAGCTTCGTTGAATAAAATTTCCAATTCCAGTTAAGTTAAAAAAAAATCGAAACCAGGAAATTTTGAAAAAGGAAAGCTACGTTCATCGAACGACACAAAATGTAAAACTATCGTCTAATGATGTAAGTCATGCAACATCCAAAATACATTGATAGAAATATTAATCCGACCAATTGTTGAGCAATTTGGTAGAAAGTAAGAATACCTTTCGCTGTCAAGAGCTTCACCCCTAGCGTTAGAGCCTCTATCGGGATCGGCAGTCTCATATATTCCCTCTTCCTCGTGCATTTGATGCGAGTGCTGGCAAGTTCCAAATGGACTGCGTCGTGACGATGCCGAGCGATATTGTCCGTAGACAAATCGCGGTTCGTCATCTCGGCTTCGACTACACCGTCTGCTACTGTAATCAAAAAAAATATAATTCCAGCATATAACTGTAACATAACTCGAAAGTAAGCAAGCAATAGTCCTGATGGTTGGTCTTAGGGGCTCAAGTGGGGCTCTGCAAAAAATTACAGTTATCAGACTTCAATTAACTGTTGAGGCCTGCCAGGGCAGAAATAAGAGCGTCCAAAATTCTGAAGCAGACTTAACCCTTTTACGGGCCACGCCCCACGCTAACAATTAAAACGTGACGACACCATGGACCGCCACGTGTTAAAAATTAGCCTCTTTACTCATTTTTAGCTCGAATTGAACAAGTTTTGCATGTGCATCGTGTCTGAAAGGATCAATGCAGTCATCGTGTCCAGATTTTGAACCGGGTTTCGTCACAATGCGTAAAATATGAATTTACCCTTGGGACGATTCGCTGCAGACGGAAGAATCTGTCCTATATTGACAGGCACCCTCGCTTTCAGATATTCGAATATCTTCCGAACCACTCGGATTCGTATGGCGAAGCGAATGATGTTCCAACTGCCTTATGAGATCTTCAAGATTTCGTATACGTAAAGTACCACAGGACGGAGGTACGTCGTCTTCATCCTCGTCATCACAATTGTCGATGTTATCCTGATTATCGGAATCTTTTCGATAAGAATCCGCGTATCCACATTCGGCCAGGGATTTACGTAGAGCGTCATCGTCTAAGAAATTCCCGCTGCCCGATGGCGTACTACCTAAACTACGATGATTGGCAGCGTTACGTAGTGCTTCAATGATATCTTCATGATAACCGGCCAAACTGTTGAGATTACGTTCTACTTCGGATATACCGCTGCTACGTAAAGCTGTAGAAACATTACAAAAAATATGTATGTATTATTACTCGTGAATATTGCGATAACACTTGCGTGATTAGCCGATTGAAATCCTTTCTGACTCTGTGTTCTTTATTTCTTATCTTTTTTGTTTGTTTGTTAGTTTGTTTTTTGGTTTGCTCTGTTTTTTTTTTTGTTTTTTACAACTATCAGGTATTACAATACCGTAACCACCGTGTTTCTTTAAAATTCCCTTCTCAGGCAACTTTGTGAGATTGTTTGGTGGCAGATCAATGAAAGAGACAACCTCCTCTGCTCCCGTACCTCCTTCTTCCTCGTCAACTCCCAGCCTCTTCATATTCTGCGGCTTTGGCTCCCTGAAATTATTGTTTGCCGTCAAAATCGCAGGTTTTCGGTTTGATTAATCTTATTTTTTTTTAATTTTGCAATTATTCCAAATGATAATTTAAGCAGCAGTGGTCTGCAGTAATTGTCTATTAAAAAAATTAAAGTAGGGGTATAAATAAAATTAAGGCAATCCCACCATCAGGTATAATTCTCAAGTATATAAGGTGGTCCATAATTTGATCTAAAAAATGTTGCATCTCATTTAGAAACACGACGTTGACGTTACAAATTCCGAAAATCACCAAATGTAAAAAAATATGCGTCATATAGAACATTTTATGTATGAAATTTAGAAAATTTATTATAATATTGGAAAATCTAAAGTATCTATAAAAATTTCTACAGGACGCACACTTCAAATGTTACAGAGACGTGCAAGTTGCATAGACCACTCTGTATAAAACAAAATTCACATCACCCTTGACAGTGACAGTACCTGTCACGCATGCATGCGATCCCTTCTCTTGGGAGTCAATGAAAAATTGAAATTACCTGTAATGAGGCATGCTGCCGAAGGTGAGGATCTTGTTGACACTGTCCAATGCTACCTCCGGATGATGGTTGCTGGAGACACCGCTGAAGTTTTTCTGCGGTGGCTTTTTGATGTACGGTGGATCATATTTTTGAACAGTGCTCTTCCTTCTATGAAAAAGGTATTGTATGAGCAACACTGAAGGTTCTTAAATTGATATAAAAGATTATTTCCATATTATCTCGTTTGCTATAAAAAAAAAGTTGTACAGGATAGCAAAGCACATGCATTTCTACGTGAATTTCAATATCGAAAAAAAATCAATTATAATGTCTATGATAAAATGTTGGACAATCAAAAAGTTACAGGGTACATATATATATATATAGGGATCTACACTCAATTGATGATCAAATAAAGCAATATCACAAATTAACATGATAAGCTAACGGAGTCCACATTTACTACTTTCTTCGTGAACCAAACGTGCGATGAGTTACATTATGAAAATAACAAACGGTGTACCCGCAATTGGGTCTCCTTTTTTTTGTTTTTTAATGCAAATATAATATTGCAGTGATTCACGAATTTTTACAGGGTTGGTATCTAAAAGACATGGAATTTGCTATTGTTCCAAAGCTTCTGCATTCTATGTAAAACGTTACTTTATTTTTATACACTTTATTTGACACGTATTCCTTCGAATTCGTTATTATTTATTTGTAGCCACTTAAAAACGTTACAGGATTCTTCGTTGCTCGTATATTTCATGCAAATTGGGGAATGGCCTATCTATTTTGAGTAGATCTCGAAATATACAATTGATAATCCCCAAAACTGTGTTTCATGAAAATATAACAATAATAACAATAATGAAGAACCCTGCTTTGTAATTGTTTCCGCTGTTACGAATTCCGCGATACATTTTTATTATAATTGTTAAAATCTAGAATGGCTAATTCCAGCAGAAAATAATAGGTCTCTTCAAGTACCATTCAGCGAGGAAACGCTGGACATTATTTTTCATCGAACAATTAGTACTTAGAGAGAGCGACGATTCAAGATTTGGTGCAACAAAAATCGTTCGTGGGCGTGTAGTAGGAATTTCGAAAGTACCGACAATTAGTCCGCATCTTTTGTCAGCAAAATTCGTTAAATACGACTCGAATTCGTGTCAGAGCAAACTTTGAACAACTTCCCGTGTCTTTGATTAGATTTGATCCCCCAAGAAAACGATAAGTAAAATAAACTCCTTCCGAAGCATTAAAGTTATACATAGTGCCTATTTTTGCAGTTTCGCCATTTGTGGACCAATTAAGAGAACGTACAATTATACAAAAATGGGTACTATATATCTAATCATTTCTCTGCTTGGGTTAAATTAAAAGTTTTGTCACAAACAAAAGCTGTACCATAAAGCCCTCTAACTTTTCTACAATAGTTACTCTTGGTAACTTTGCCTTCTGTATTCGAAACTTATTGAAATATCAAGAAGAAAAGATCCAGATACATAATTCTGCTATCTATAGATGTCTCCTCTGGTTTACAGAAATCAATGCCAGCAAACATGTCCTCTAGCGCTTGGAGTAATTGTACCAGTAAATGACTCTTTCTAACGGTTACAGTTCTTTCGTCTCTTATACTTTATCCAGCAAATGTATTTCAAAATTCAAACCCATGTCTTTTCAAAAAACAGTGCTCATTTATTTAAAATTATCAGTATCAAACAATCCTGAACCAGTTGTATATTAACTTCAACATTTTTAAGGCTCAAAATGTGTCTAAAAGTGTTAGTACGTGTACACCAATTTTCAGCTTTTCCCACCCAACTACAAAATAACCACTGGTAAAATATTGTTGCATTTACGCTCGTGACGAAAAAAAAAAATTAAATAAAATCATCTACAAAAATAATAGTACATTTACAATGTTATAAAATCTTATTTTTGCACGAATCTTCAAATGTATTCGTAATAACTAAAATGACAGTACCCCTCCATTGAAATCATGGCGCCATATACGACATTAACATATAAATCGCCATAAGGATATGTTATACATATATTTAAACTGCTGGTCCTCGCCAAGATTTACCCCAACTGTCGCTTAGAATGTTATCATTTAATGGTTCAATTATTTTCGAAAAGTAACCTTAAAAGAAATTTAACTTATATTTGTATCGAATATAACTGCTGCAAGATTTTAGCATGTGTGCTTGCCGGAACATTTCTGTAATTGAGAGAATAGTTTTATAGTTAACAGAGTCATACATAATATGATTATTCACCAATTCATATACCTGGCGATAATCGGTAATTTGCCACTTCTTCCGCTACTTAACCTTCAATGCGTATGAAGAAAAAGTTGTAATTTTACACGTTTTAACAGTTCAACTCAATTCCAAATAATTTTGAAAATGATGGCGTTAATGGAGAGTAAAGAGCAAGGTAATATTTTTATTTTATTTGATTTGTTTTATTTCTTATTATTTTATCTCATTTTTATATAACTATTGGGTTGGCAAATAAGTTCGTTCGGTTTTTAACTGTGGAGTAAATCACAAAAACCGAACGAACTTATTTGCCAACCCAATATTAATGTAAATAGTGGACTATAATCTGTTTTAAAATTTGTAATTGGCTATATTACATATTTTTATCTCCCCAAAGTTTTTTCCTTGAAATGTAACATACATTCTGCATAAATATCGGTAAATAAATAAATCATGCACTATTTTTACACATACAGTGCAGGGTTACTCAAAGAATTTGGCATTTGCAATATTTCAAATATATTAAATTCACTCGACTCCTTATTAGATACTAACGAATCATCATACTGCATTGAATGTCTTAATTAACGATAGTAAGAAGAAATGGCTAATTTGTTCACTTGTGCGTAAGCTTAAAAGGACGACCTGCGAGATAACCTCGCCATTTATGTTCGTATTTTACAAGAGTAAAAACTAATCCTTTTTTTTTTATTTTCTATTTGGCATAATTCATATAAAATTGCGGAAAGATGAAACTTACATTATCCGAAAGCATATTACCCTCAGATAAAGTGCCCTCTTTGTAGTAGTCACTCTGTACATTTCATTACAAGAGAAATTCAATTTTCACCAACAACCAACTTTTACAGTTGACAGAAAACTGTTTCTTTTATAAATATTTAAAAGTAAGAAATTTGTAAGAAAAACTACAGTAATGTAAATACAAAAGCATTTTAGCCAGAAAGAGTATCAAAACTACAGCGCAATCAAAATTCAAGCTTTAATTGCGATTAAATAAAATTTCTTCAAAAATAAATGGGCTTTGTAGAATATCTACCCAGATACCATTAGCGTATTTTTATTCCAAGCAAATATCGTTTTAATTTTTATATTATCATTTCTTGCCTTTTTAGTTTGAGGATAAAGGAAAGTGAGCGAAAGAAAATGTGCCCAGAGATTCTCCTTTTCATGATTTTTGCCAGAATAAATTTTAATTTTTCACATAAAAACCCCATATTTAATTACTAATAATTCCGAATGTGAAAATTTTGATTAATGCAAGAAAATGAAGAGTTCCAATCCGCTGTAAAGTGATGCAGTTATTTCGTTATTGATCGTTATTAATCTTGATAAGAAAATTTTGAAATTGTATTAACATCATTTTTTTTATCGAATTTTCTTTGAAACGTATACGTATAAATTGAAGCATTTAATACACGGTGTTTTGAAAAGGAATCGCGAGCTGCTCGCATTGCTAAATGCACAAGCACTTTCTTACAAAAGTGGATCAACTAGTGGATTCAACCCTTGATAAATATCATGCTACATGAAAAAAGGATTTGCAATGTCCACAGTCTCCTCCAGTTCCAAGGACCTTTCTCTTTTTTTTGTGAACGAAAGAGTTGAAAATCCACCATTGTCTGTATGTTTGTAAGAAAATATGAAGCCCCTTGTAAGCTGCTTTGAAAATCAATTTTAATGAAAAAAATTAATAAAAAAAAATTGAAGAAATCATTATACAGCATGTAAAATAGATCGTAAGCCAAACCTTTGTAATATGCAACATGTAAGCGCTTCGAAATATATAATTAAAGTCAATAATAACACATAAAAAATTTTGCAATTTGCAAGCATATATGTGACCCTCGCACAAAACATATTCATTTCTGCTTTTTTTTTTTTAGTAAACATAATAAATTATGTCAGTGAAATATCGGCCAAACATTCAACAATCGAAGGAAAATATTCGTCTCGATTACTTCTTAAATTCAAATACAAATTTCATTTATTTGGTAAATGGAATAAAATTTTGCCTTTTTCAATGAATTTCAATGTTATTTTCTTTCAGGATTTGAATGTTTGTCGGTGCGTGGATAAGGCGAGCACAAAAATACTCAAATACTGAAAAATATTGCATGAGCTGTAGCAAGAGCTGAAGGCCATAATTCACTGAGAAAAAGTTGGGTTCAATCAAGTAAATAGATTTGTATACAAATATTTCAAGAGTCATTTTCATGAGCAAAATTTGTACGTAATATTCTTTCACCACCACCGTACGATAATCAATGCAAGAACTGGTTTGATACATTTCTCCATCCTCTTCTATTTTCATCCAATCCTTTTAATTCATTGTACTTGACGCTGTGGCAATGTTGAAACTAGAAAAATTGTACAGTAATGTCGTGGAAGGCCTCACGCACAGTCCCAATTTATTGGCTCATCTCAAAAAGGACTATTCAATATTTTTTACTCCTCAAATTTTTCTTTTTCAGGAGTACTCAAGACCTCGAGTTGCCTATAAATTTTTTTTTCTGTCCGTATGGCAACCATGGCTAAGCCAAAAGCCATTTTCAAAAATTTGATAGTTCTTAACACTCACATGGGTCGCCATTCTATTAACCAACAAAAGCTCATATCGTGACCAAAATTTCTATTCAATTTTTCAGAAATCTAGTAATCGATGCATTCCGATTAAATTAAACAGCAAACTCGAGGAAATTTTGTTTTTTTTTTTCTAACCTCTGGGTTGTGATCGCTTTCTTTTCAAATTTCTGGCTTGAAATACTCGAATAAAATGGATACAAAGAAGTAGAGGGTTGAGTTTCGAAAACTTAGCAACTTCTCGACCACCCTTAGCGTCTCCGGTGTCCGCTATCCGAGTAACTTTAAATACCTAGTCGTCAATATTTGGTCAAAGGCCATTTCATTAAACGAAACTGCGGGGGTTGCGACTTTCCAACCCTTCGTCAAAACTATGTATTTGATTGAACTTATAACTAGTTTTCTCTCAGCAATTATAAAAGAAAAAATCGTGAAATAAATCCACATTGATCAATAGAAATGCTGTGGGCGATATTTAGACAGTACGATAAGAGAATTATAGAAAGACAGCAAGAAATGTGAGAAATAGATTATAATAAGAAAATTGGTATTAAAGTGAACACAAAAGGAGGAGGGAAAGTATTGAAAAAAAAAAGAGAGAGATTCGGTATATGGGTATAGTTCAAGCTGTAAACAGAGACAAAGAGAGAAGAGAAAGATATATCAAACTAGTGATTAATAATTGTTTTCTTTAATAAGGACATAAAGAATATAAAACTACGTGTATGTATCTGCAGACTAACCTGAGACAGAGGGAGAAGTTTTTATGTACTACGACTGACCTGTAGCAGAGAGCCATCAGAGCAAATACTATGAAAACACCCCCTACCACCGACATGAGCATACCAACTAAAAATACAGTGTTAGAACCGTGGTAGTTCTCTTTTTTTATTGCGATAAACATATTTTTTTTTTTTTGGTATATTTTAACACATGTTCAGTCGTTGTTGTCGAACGGCCATAATTTGTATGGTTTTCGATCGTCATCCGAGTTCGTTTTGGTTGGTGATGCGAGTTTAGAAGTACCATTGGTTGGATTTGATTTTCAAGTTGTTGGTGGTTGAAATTTATCGACAAATTATAATTTTTGGTCAAATCCGAGCGTCCCACAGCATGCAGACAGACAGAGATGGCAGTGACAGAAACAGACAAGAAACAGAGAAGCCAATATCAGCACATATATACGATACACACCCATTGATAATGATAACAACAGCCTCTTACACTTTCTTTAACTAAGTTTCATTGCAAAAAAAAACGACGGAATCTTAATTCGCTGATGAAAGAAAAATAAATAAAGTTCGTTTTCCCTTTTTTCAGTTCTCGAGTATCACAGTTTATCAATTTTCGAGTATTTAAATTGAGACTCGTTGTTTCTTTTCTGCATGTACTTGGAATCTTGGAAGTTCGTCTTAATCATTTTGCGGGTAAAGAGTTACAGCTGTGAATTGTTCCTGGGAAATTTTCTCAGATTTTGCGTTTTACGAAGAGAAAAGAAAAAAACCTGTATAATTTATTTTTTGTATAATTTGCATTTAATTGACTTCCGTATATGAATTTCAAATTCTTTGAGGTGTTATTATAAAATCCTTTGGAGTTGAAGGTTTCGTTCCACCATTGTTACAGATTCGTCTTTATTTAAACTTCAACTCAAGATTTTCTAGAACTATTTGTATTTAACGTTCCGTAAACTGGTCTTGAGTTTTTATAATAATCCTCAATCCACCGATCCATGGGGGTTTCGTTCGCAGTTCGTAGAATTATAATATCTGTAGACGATGAAAGGAAATATCGGTGATACAACAGTCACTGCTTCGGTCTCCTAGTGCAGAATGTCAAGTGTCTTGGAGGATATTTAATTGTTCAGTTTCAAACAATTGCAAATTATGAATATTAAAAATTTAATTTAATTAGCAATTCTATTATTAGTATATATAATAAATTAATACTAGAAAAATTCAAAAAAGTTGTAAGTAAAAAAACCTCGACTTTCTACTCCTGACAATGAGTAAAAAAAAAACTCATTGCAATTTATCTTAATGGTACAGCTACAAAAAAGCGATTAGAATTTGCGGAAAAAAAAAAATTTGTCTCCAGATCCAATTTTAAAATGAAACACAGAAACCTAAAACCCATTGAATTTCAACAACTGCAACTCTCCTCCTTTATATTCTGAAACTGTGTTCACAGTGCTGTATAAAATAACAGGCACTATTTTATAATTAAGTGTCTCTTTTTTCTATGTGCACATTATGCATTGCAGTGGTCACCGTGATATAAGTGTTCGAAATGAGGCCATGAACGCATTTATGATCAGAAAGTACCCGGAGCACGTAAGTGAAGAGAACCGCCGCTATAACACACCCGGTAAATTCTTCTAAACGGGTCAAACAGGTGATAAGAAGAATTACCCATTTTTTTTTTTTAGGCATTCGAGGGATGCTGCGCGTTGAAAGCGACCAGATTATGGGAAATTCGTGAATATTGGACCATGATAAAGCGCCGTTTGACAAAGCACGCATTGTGCTCGATTATTTGATCAAACATCAAACACGTATTATCCAACAAGCACCACATTAGCCGGATTTAGCATCATGGAACTTCGCTTCTCTAGGCTCAAATTATCTATCCGAGGAAATATAATAGATTTAAGACTGTGGAACAAATTAAACAAAATGTGGCAATGGAGTTGAAGGCGATCCCTTCATCCGCGTGTGAAATTGCATGGAGGATTGGGTTAAGCACGGAGTTGGCACATTTGCGTCGCATCAGACGAATGACGGCAAAATAAATTCACCTGAAAATTAACAACAATGGGTTTTGTTTAAAAATGATTCCTGGTACTCTCTGATCGTGCTGCCTACAATGCTCTCCTTATGTCTGTATTTTCATCACTGCGAACGTAGTTGAATCCAAATTCATGTATATATAGCTCGAATTTGGTACGAAATATTTATTTTAAAATACGCAATCTAAAATGGCACGATTGTAAAATAATCTCAATTTTTTAGATTGAAATTGTGTAAATACAAAAAATTGCACGAAAAATCTCAATTTAAAACTTGAAAAGAAGTAATTCGATGAACGGCACGTCAAGCGACTTCTTGTCGTGCTTATGGGGCATACAAGCAGCTGGCACATTGTTTATACTCCTTAAGACTTTTCATTAGTGTAAAAAGGGACTCAATAGTCAATATCTAACTATCAACATTCATAATGATTGATATAGAATATATATGTTGAAAAACTCTGTTCCTTTTCAATTGTAAGTTATTCAGTTTGTTTGTTGTAGTATTTTCTATACTTGCAAAAAAAAATTGGAAGTATACTTACATTCATTCAGGGAATAGAAATTTGGACATTATACCGAAGTTAAGCAGCGCGAAAGTTGCAGTAAGGTATGGGTAAACTTTCCACGCGAGAATAGTTTCGCTGAAAAGTTTGTACCTAATAAAGACTGTTATGATAATTTTGGTTTTCGGTAGATTATTAGCCTGTCAAGTAACCAAGTACCCTGGAAGTTTCGAGATTGAACTTTATGTAACGCAAAGTTATAAATTAACTGCAAACTTGAAATTAATTTGATCGTACAAACAATTTTATTTAAAATGTATCGAAGTATGTGCGTCAGGATAACGATTTGTTTAAGAATGTACAGTACATTATATATATTTATAAACTAAATCTTCATTAGGTCAAATTCCCCCCAATATAACTCTTTGGCACTTTAACAACAAAAAAAACTAAAAAAATTACTCCCGAGCAATTTAAAAACGTCAGTACGTAATTTTTAATAAATGACGTAAATTGTAAAAAAAGAGTCATTAATTAATAATATAAACAATGCTTTTCTGACCGAGTTTTCCTATACTTGTCCAAATTTCTATCTCATCATTCATCTCGTCAGAATAAAAAAAAAATATACCAACCACAGGATTGTCACTTCAAACATTAACTGTCACAGAATGTATTATAAATAATATAAACCATTGGAGTCTTTCATACGAGAAAGCAATTATACCCCGCAACCTCATATCACGAGATCATATCGTGCAGCATAAGTTCAATATCGTTTAAGAAGTAGGAACATACAGACACGTATAAAAAAAAAACATCAAATATAATAATAATAATAATAATAATAATAGTGATATTAGGCTAAATAAATGAATGACGAACTTAACCAATCAATATATCAGAGCAATTGCTGGCCACGTGCGATGCCTCCTTCATCCAGAGCTAACCACGTATTTACTTTGACATTTTTGCTTTGACAACATATTGCTGTACCAAAATCACACTTAAGAAAAAAGATTGAGCCTTTTGCACAAAGAAAGGAAATAAAATAACAAGAGAACTCGCTTAGTTCTTTGTTCTCTTTCTCTCTCTTCTTGATTCGATTCAATTTTATAATTTTCTGTTTTGTTGTTGTTGATGGATAATTTTTGCTACTGTACCTGTAGCAAACAGCCATTAGTGCAAAACAAATGAAGACTCCTTTCACGACACCCACGAGGATAAATACCAATGCCGGTCTGCTAAGACTGTTGTTGTCTCCATCGACTGAAACCACCAATCACTTTGTATCTTCTTCCTATTCACTCTTTTGCAAATTCAATTTTGTTACTTTTTTTATGGGATTCCTTCGATATTAGTTCACATTCATTTACTTCTATGTGCTCGTGTTCCTGTGTTAGAGGTTTCTTATAATCCGTCGGAGCTCAGACGGCTCGAGAAAAGAACTTTCGCTGAAGTTTAAAGGTAAAATCGATTGTTTTGTACCCCTAGCAAAAACAACAACAATAGCAAATGGCGTTGAGTGAACTTAAAAGTCATTAGAATCGTGTTTGACACACTTCTTTCGCAATCTTCAATTATCACAAGGTTCAAAGAATATCATAAAACTAGAAATAGCATCGACCCACTGTTGCTGTTTTCAATTTTACACCTTTTATCAATTTTCACAGTATAACGAACGTCTCTAATCGTAGCTTTGGTATTACAAAATTTCAAAATTCTTACACGCGAACAACTGACATTTTTTTTATAACAAATAGGCGCTGACTGAAAGCTAGTAAAAATGCAAAGAACGATTCTAATAACTTACAGATTTTTTTTTTAATCTCGACAGTCCTCTTAATTCGCTTAAAGTAACGAAAACGGAAATATTGTTTCAGCGATAAGTGATATCGTCAAAAATACTAGAAATCCTTTGTGCGAAAGACAAACTTCCCGCTGATTGCTTTAGAGAACGGTGACTAAAGTTTGTATGAAAAAACTATGAGGCGAGAAAAACGATAAATTTATAAACTGCAGGGTTGATTGTAGAATCCGTATGTAACGTATCACGAAGAGAGCAAAATATGAAACTTACAAAAAAAAAAGGAAATGAGACTAAACATGAACTACTTGCATGAATTTTTATATACCTAAAATTCCATTTGCTAGTTCGCCTACTCAATATAAGAAAACGTTCCTTAAAAAATGAATGTAACCCTTTCCTTAACCCTTTACTTCCCGTAGTGTAAATTCATTTTGCATAATATTATTTTCGAATGAAGCTTTCAATTACGACCAATCTACCATAATATGGTCGATTTCCTACATGGCGAATCAATTTGGTTTATATAAAAAATTGAAAAAAAATGTCCAAAAGCAGCATTTTTCATTTTCATGTACAATTCGTTAATGTAAAGACAGGCGGTAGGATACGAGTCATACATTAACAAATTCGATGATAAACTTATGTTTGTTTGGTTGACACTCGGGACAAAAAGGGTTAACTCTAGGATGCATGAGCAAAAAATTTTAAAAAAATATGCGAAATTTATGGATAGCTTAAGCATTTCTTGTAAATGGTACATTCACACATACAAAAAGTGGAACACGTACTCTTTCTCTCCAAGATTCAAGAAATTAGAAATAAAACCTTGTCCGAATGGGATCTATTGAATTCGCATCGCTACACTGAGAGAAAAAATTCTATGATAATCAGAAAAATATGACCAATAAGTAGATTTTGTATTTTTCAATTAATTCTTTGTCACAAAATTATAATTTCTTTATCAACGAAATTTGATTCGAATGAATCTACAGCTTTGCCGTGTTTCTCTCAGAGTATAACTTCCTCAAACGTAGTTCTGCCTTGAAGGTCTTCGTTAACATGGATTTTTGTTAGCGATTTTTCAAAGAGGAATTACTTAGAAATAAAAAAAGAACAGTTTGGGATTATCACTTCACATCTTACGCATCCTAGTGTTAAAGTAACGAAATCATTTAACATCTTAGTGTTGATTACACTTTTTCATTTATATTCAATTGATTTGATGTCTTCGTCTAGGAAGAATTCTTTGTTGTATATGTGCACAGCTGATAGTATGTCCCCAAAATAATCAGACATTTTATTTATGTATACACAAGAATCGAATGATGCCTTTGGATATTTTCATTAAAAAATTCAATATTTTAGATCCTAATTTGCATACTTCATGACCCGTGAGAAAAGAAAATGTAAGAATAGAAGTTTCAATATTTCCATTTTTATAACGACCTAGGATGAACGGTCCAGTTATTGCCACTTTGCGTATAGTTTTTTTTTTTTGTAGAAAAGAATTACTTAACCATTACCTGCCATATTATGAAATTTAAACTAGCCCAAAAAAAAATGATCGCTCAAAGTAATTCCAATCGACAATTCACTGAAACACAACAGCCACTGTAAGGTTCACCCTAAATCTATGTATAAATTATGTACTATTAAATTCAATAGTGTGATACAATTAGAATAAATGTATTTTCGTCAGTCTGCAATGGTAGGAGACTATTCCAAAAAAGAAATTAATCAATTTCCAACTTTTACCTGGAAACGTCTCTTACACGGAAAAAACAATGTAATTATAAAAGCACGAATTAAGTAGAAAGTAACACACTTTCCTTGGTACGAACAATTTCTAACGAAATGTAGTAATTGCAATTACTTTGTCCGATTCACATTTCCAGCCATTTTCTGGACAAAGACCTTAAGAATATGCTTCATCATATTGTTTTTTCAGAGAAGTATGTTTTCAGTATAAAAATACAGTATTCTGCAATAAATAGAAATTCCATGACTCATATCATGCACGGTATTTGTATTCATTGCTTTATATGCGATTTGGCTTACTCGAATGATAAATAATTGGATTTGCAATTAAAGATTGTACTCTGCTTAATTGATAATTAGTTTTAGTATTCCAGAATCATTGGAATGCAAAAATATTTTGAAAGCAGGAGATTCGAAAAAATCACATTCTATGCTTGAAATGAAAAATATGTAGAATAAAATAATTACTTGAGAGCAAAATATGCTATAATTTGCAATAATTGTTTAAACAGTATCTCAATACTTTGAATATTGTGTTAAATAGCTTAAAATGCTGTGAATTGTGACAACGTCGTCGAACAAAGCCTACGAAAATGGAAACGATTTATTATTCATTAGTATGTCCTATCTGTACACAGAAGGAAGACTGCTCTTTATTTAAATACCAATTAGGTGGTTAGTTAAGTTATTTAAATTTGAATTGAGTAATTAGATAAACCTGAATAGGGTTAATTAAATTAGTTATTTTAATTGCAGTTATTTAAATCTGAATTAGGTATTTATTGTTAGATATGTATGTAACTGATGATTTATAAAAAAAATTTGTGTCGTTAGTGTTGGTAGTGCTAATTGCACATATATGTGCTTTCAATTATGGTTTATGTAAAAAAACGTCAAAAGACGCAAAAATCAAGGGACCTCAAAATTTAAATTCGCTGTTTACATGGCGTCGGTATAAATCTTTTCCGATAGAATTTGTTATTGAAATTTGTTCCACGTCAAAATTCTTATTAAAGCGAAAATTGAGTTGGTGGATTGGAGGATTAAAAAGCGTTTCCAAAATTTATCGATGCAAATAGAACCGGCAGATCAACCGACAGACGGTCAACGGGTTAATTGGAAATTATTATTCTATATGAAGATTAAACTTACAATTTACGGGTCACCTATCGGTCACAGGTTTGCAATTTACCGCGCGAGTTTTGACGAACAAATTAGAAATCAGTCTTTCCCGTAATCAAGCGTAAAACGAGGAAACCCTAGCAATTAACAAACGAAGTGTATTAAAGTGGCATTAATCTTTAAACAAACTTAGAAATTGCCATTAACGCTAACGCACTCTGTGGCGCTGTGTTTAAATTAATCATTATTAAATTACGAAATAGATAGGTTCGATTTTCCATAATATTTGAAAAAGTCAAAGGAAGGCGCAAATTGATTTGCAAAAATATTTGAAACGCGCCTATTTACAATTATTCCGCAAAATTTTACTTATTTTTCGCCAAGGATTTTTTAACTCTGCGGAGAAACAGATGTTTTAAATATTTGCATTTTTGTTGGAACGCAGAAAAAGTGAATAATCGAAATTCTAAAAAAAAAAAGGATCACGTCGTGCGTTGTCTTGCTCAATAATTGACGTGGCATATCAAATAATATTCTTACAATTAAATAATTAGTGTCTAGCAAAGTAACTTAAATTTCTTACCGTAGGGGGTCTCTTTTTTCGTCATATTCGCACTTGCGCTAATTTTACCCGGTGACTCAGTACTGGAGGTAGCGGGTCCAAGAGTAGGAATTT
Source organism: Gasteruption jaculator (assembly GCA_949825005.1). Classification (NCBI taxonomy): domain Eukaryota; kingdom Metazoa; phylum Arthropoda; class Insecta; order Hymenoptera; family Gasteruptiidae; genus Gasteruption; species Gasteruption jaculator. The sequence goes on from OX463774.1 coordinate 8,256,619, forward strand.
CTTGTTGTATTGAACAATCGGGTCCGCTCCATCCAAGATTACAATAACATTTGTTCATATTCGTACACACCTGTAACAGACGAAGCAAGTGCATAACTGAACTGCGAAATCTTCGTAGAACAGTGCTTTATGTAATAGTCAAAGTTTGAAGAAGCAGAAGATACGCGACATCTTGCCAGAAACTATCGAATGCCAAAAGATATTATCGCCTGGTGCACATTCAAATGCGCGCTTTTCTATTTGTATTAAATCTTTGGTTGAACACAATTCTTTGCCATTGTACTCTTAAACTTCCGGTTTCTACCTGTATTTAATACAATGCGTTTTAAGCTAATAAAGTATAATAATAGAAAGGATTGATTGCAAAAAAGATTTTGGAGAAAATATGTCTCCAATAATTGAGACTCGCGTAATTAAAAAAAATTCTGAAGCGAGAAAACAACAATTTTTCAGCCACAACATTTTCACAAAAGTTATGCGGATATACAAAATTAAATTTTAAACACTGCAACACTGGAATTTGTTCGTCGCCACGAACAATAAACGCAAGAATAATTTATTCCCTTTCTGCAATTAATGAAAACCCAAAATTATCAATCTACAATCTATAGATATTGATTTATTGGTTTATAACTGACTGTGGTAAGGTTTGGTATCATTGAAACATGTAAAAATTGTACTTACGCCATTTCCTGAACACTCGTTGTTGTTGTGGTTGCTCGGACACTTTCCTTGGTCCACGTGTGGAAAGAGACTCGTACATGTTTGATTTACGCATATCTGAAAGCAAAAGTTAGACATACTTGTACGATGATAAACTTAACTTTATGCATAATTGGGAAAAACCTTAAACTTTGACCTTTACACTGCCTCGATTTTTTCGTGTCAAAAAGTGGTAGATTTATGGAAACAAATTCATACGTATGGTAAGATTGGGAAAGTACTGGAGGAAAGGTCCGATCAATATCTGGACCATTAGAGTGGCCAAGCGGCAGTCTAAAGGTTAATGAGAAAGTACACACGGGCAGACTCTATGATTTCAGCAAACACTCTTCAACCCCCACTGTTCACCCTGGAACTAATTCAAAACTCGAAAATTGAACTTAAGGGTTTATATAATAATGCAAGGTGGACTTGAGAAAGAATGATGTTCTAAATGTGACTAGAGTTTACTATGGATACGAAACACAATTATATTCCAATTGTCGACTGTACCAATGGATAACGGATCTATAAAGGAACGTAATTATTCTTACCAGATTATCACCGCAAGAGGTGCCATCGCGAACCAATCCCATACCTGGCATTTCGGAACCTTCGACTTTTCCAGTAGTTGCTCTGAAACGCATAGAAATTCCATGAAACTAAATATTCTGAAAATCAATTGTTATGGTTTCACTACTCTCAAATTTTACTGTAATTACTATTTTATTTTCCAAAATTTGATTCAAAAATTATCTATAACAATTTCAAAATAAAAATAATTGTAATAACACATAAGATGTTCCGCAAGAGAAGAAAGTATTTGGTTACTAAATAGATTATTATTGTTACTAAAATATTGATTTATTCACGGAGGTGTATTAAATGTAACAAGTTGGAAATATTAGCCAAATGTAGTGAAATAAATGAATCAAAATGATGACAACGGGTTGATGGCCGTAGTGACAATTATTATCAACGTAAAAGGATATTTTGCAATACAGACTCACTTGCATTCGTACTGTTGACCCTTGGTGGATATAATAGTGGTTGAATAAAGCTGATCCATTCCAGCAATCACAGGCTGCTTATGCCCTGACTGACACTGAAGGGAACCACAACGAACATTTCTGCGAGAAATGTTAAAAAGAGGCTTTGCTTATTTGACACTTTTTTTTTTTCTTTAAATTTTCATATTTTTAACTTAAGATCGATAAAGCAACCGAGAAAATATAAAGAAAATATAATTCCATCAGTATAAACTTACTCGGATTCACATTTGATGTAATGCCCGGTAACATCGGTACCGCAATGCCCGTTGATAGATCCTTTCGAATTAAATTGTTCAAAACATTGTTTATCAGCAGCAACTCCGCCATAGCCCCACACTTGCTCGCATTGTAAGTCTAGCGCTGGACATACACCGTTGAAGCAATATCCAGCACTATTGGAGCAAGGATATCCATTTTTCTTGAAAACGTCGACTGGACATTGCCCAGTCTCGCCAGAGCAAACTTCTGGCAAATCGCATTCGTTTGTTGATTCGCGACAAACCACTCCACGTGCGCGTAACTATTGTGCAACAATTGTTCATACGAATTATAATCATCCTTCAGAAGAAACAAAGATGGAACTGAATTTAAAAAAAAAAAACAGTATACAAATGCTTAATTGCGTCAATGCAATGAAACAAAGTCGTAGGATTTCTACTAAATTTTAAGTCTAATGACAATTAATAATTTGAAATCTCGAGAGAGAGAGAGAGAGAGAGAGAGAGAGCGATACTCGTAGTTACCATAACGATATGCATTTCTGCAGCAGTACTACGCCTCGATTAAGATTTTTTGGTAATCCCACGAATTTTTCTCATTGTACCTTTATACAAAGGGTGAGACAATGACTTGTTCCACCTTGTATTTGTCTGTCATTGGTATCCCTTTGAAAAAAAAGTGGAACAAGATATGGCCTCACTTTGTTTAAATACGAAAAAATAACCAAAAGGTGAACCGGCACGACTATCGACGAGTGTGATTGGTCCATTCACGCTTCAAATTTGAAAACTATAGCGACACGATTACTCTGTGGTGACTACGCATATTTGTCAGTTTTTTTTTTTCTATTTCAGCAAATCCAATAGAAAGGTTGGGAGGCAAACGCCAAGCTTTGAGAAAAATATTGAAACGTTTTACCTAAAATTTACATTTTTTTTTCTTGCACAGTAGTTTCCTTACAGATAGCAGTTGAAATGCCTCTTAAAGTGACATTTCAATCAATATCCGTTTGCGGTACGTAGATATATATTTATATTCTATGTATTTACTCATAAATATACAAACTTCTCTTTCCTCTCCAGACTCTCGACATTTCGATATGGATCTCGCATCCCATTTGATATGTTCAACGTCACAACCTACTTTTTCCAACTATTTAGGAATTTTGCATGTATCGCTTTAACTGCTGATACCAACCAAACGAGATGCAAAAGGTCCAAGACATTTGTATAATCGGTACTGCGGAAGACGGACTAAACCAGTGAACCGCCTCACACGTAACTTCGATAATTTTTTTTTTATATATATATAGTATATAATAATGCCAATGAGAAAACAAATTTGATCACTTTAAATGATTATAACTGAATAGTATTTCTCTACGAATAACCGGTATTCTCTAGTAACGTGAAATTATAAATCAGACGCTAGCCTATTATTCAGGAGATTTAAATGATCATTAATTAGTGCCAACAATTCAATTTGACAACTCATTAGCGAAATAAGCATGCACAAAAGCGAATTCAATGAACTGCAACGATTGTTATTCTCAATGTTATAAACTCATCCCATTTTGGCTAATTGTAAAAAAAAAAAATAGAAATCTACAGGCTAGGTTTTTAACACATAATAATAATCACTGATTATTATTATTATTATTATTATGTAACACTTATTTTAAAATATAAATTCGCAGCAACTCTATTATGACTTTTGGGTTTGAAGCACGTTTTGCAAAATGCAATTGCTGACAAACATTGCGGGTCACAAAACCACAATGGAAACTAAAACAATAACAGTGGAATTTTAAAATTCGCAACGCTGAACTATTGTTGCCGAGAAATTCAATCGCTTTATTATTGATTCCCAAGACAATTGAACCTTGCTTCCCCCTTTTCGACGCATTACTATTATTTACAACATTTTCCGGCAAAAGAAACATTGAATGAATAGTTAATAAAAGTAAAAAAAAAAAACAGGATAAAATCCTTGCACAAAAGGTTTACCTTGCAATTATCACAACAGGGCCCGGAAGCGCATTCAGATTCTGTTGTAAGTTTACAAGTGATGGGATCACAACATGGATCTAATTCCTGACACTCTTCTATGGTACCACAATCACATTGTTCCCCATCGTCAATTACCCTGTTTCCACATGACCTCCTGACCTCCAACTATACGGCAAAGAATGGAAAGAAGAGTGATCGATGGACGCAATATTGGAAATTCGGAACTGAAATGTCTTCCCTCTTTCAGTAATGAAAGAATACGTACGTGTGACCCGAAAGAGAAAAGGAAGCTACCCTTAATGGATTTTATCAAAAATATGATCAAGGGTAAATTCAATAGGAATCCATTAGTTAGAAAAGTAGAGTTTAGGGTTTTCGGACAGTCTTCGAAGATTAATATCTCTCTTGCATCAACAAGTGTATGAAAGAAGGAATAGAAAGCTTTCATTCTGAATTCGTTTGATTTGTTAGAGACTCCGATTCACTGAGGAAATATATGAAAGGAAATGTATGAATATCACTTTTGTGTATTGCAAAACTCATTCTTTTAAAGTATAGGGACTGCGGAGAATATTCTTCAACGGATTTCGAACGTATCGATTTCGAGATACGTGTTTCCATAAATAAACTCAAAATGCCGCTATTTGAATATTAGTTCTCGGGAAATTAAAGAGACTGTTTGGGACAGCATGAATATTTCATGGCTGATATTTTCCCCTGGAAAGTCACAGATGGGGAAAATGAAAATTCGAATTTTAATTAAGAGTCGGGATATACAATAATGAAACTTCTAACGAGGATAAAACTAAGTGAAATAGAAACGAAATGTCGTCGTGAAAGTTTGTCTTTGCATTCCCTTTGTGAGACATTCAGAATCTGAATATGTAGCTCCTTCTCTCAATCAGATGAATAGTAACAGCAAGTGTAAAAAGGAGTTGACATTTTTTATTCAAACATTTTTTTTTATAAATAAACTCAACTGAGCTTTTTTTTATAAATAAACACTGATTAATAATTGAAATTGGAAATTTCAATTATCAATTAGTGCAATTTGTAGATAGCAAAATTCATTGCCATAAAATGTAATAAGAGCTAAATGAAAAAGTTGATATGAATTTGGATTAAATTCTATACATTAAAATAGAAACTGAAAAATATATAAACAATTATAAATAGTTACCTGGTTTGGTTTATTAAATAAACAAATTCCGTGACCATTTCTCAACGCATTGATGTAATCTGCTTTACTACATTCGGAAAATTTATACGGTTGTACATGTTCCAAGCCGACGATCGATTGTGCCATGATACAGCCATGCCAATCACGGCAACTACATTCGACCCCTGCAAATCATTCATTCAGATTTTTTATCGCCGCGAATTAAATTCAAATTCATAGGGGTTTCTAACTTTTTGTTTAATTTTCATCCAATAAAAATCATTTTGATTTTGACATTTCGACAATTTTTTGAAGTTTATTATTTACTCTTTCTCTACCAAATACTTCATGTATTTGCTCTGTCTTAAGATTGTCTATTCTTTTTCGAAAAAACAATCTCTGAAATTGATAACGTTACTGTTTTTGAAAAATTTCCACTACATTTTTATTAGAATTTCTTCCAATCAAACGTACAAAATCACAAAATTGCTAAAAAATTTATTTTAACAAATAGATGGGACTGATCTTAGTTTTATTGTTAAGAAACAGATTTTTTACTTAGGTACAAAATTTATAATTCAACCATTTCTATTATTTATTTGAAATTTTCAAGAGCATAATTTATTTAAATTATTTCAATTTTCTTCTTGAAGCTAAAACTTTGGGAGATTTGTTATTTCCGAAACTTGAGGGTTTTTCTAGAATTTTAATGTTTATACAATAAATTTTACTAAATAAATTCCTACACAAAAATTGGTACGATCGCTCTCGTTATCTAAATTTCATGTAACCCCCATTAGTGAAATTAATTTCCAAAGGCAAATGCAGTTTTCCATAAATTCCAAGAAAAAAAATCCTCTTACCATACAGTTAAGAAAAAGCTCCTTGAGCTTGTGGTCTTCTTTTATTCTCTTCTAAAGCATGGAATAGTTTTGCATATGGTAAAAGGATACTAACAATAAGTGACTTGCAACACTTCGTCTCCTGCTTTTCTTACTTTCACCTTAAAAGCAAAACCTACATTTTAATGTAAATATCCAAGTGATATTCTTACAACAAAAGGAAACACCCGTAAATTTATTTTACGAGCACTTTGTGCTTTCTTCTCCCATTATTTTTCTAAATGTAAAATACACCCGAGAAGCGACTGTATTAATGTTTACCTTCTCGAGAAATTCTTCAATAATTTTTTATCTGTCAGTCTTTTTTACGCGACTCAAAGAGACATGTGTAGTTATGTGTTACAAAAGTAAGCCCGTTAACTGAAATCAGTCCCGTATTAGTACCATAAAAAAGCTTTAAATGAAAACTAACTTCCGTCGTCGTGACCCATGCCAATATTATGGCCAATCATATGTGCCATCGTTCCAGCTAAAAGATGAGGTTCGTACGTGTTGAGATCAACGCTAATCCCAACGGACTTTTGGCTGCACACTGTCGATGGTACAGCCATCCCTGATTCTCCTCCTTTGAACGTTTCTCCACTGTATAGAAATATACACATTTCGAACATTTTATTCAATAATTTTCAATTTCGTGAAAATCTTACCACATTTTAATGCACATTAGAAAGCAGGATGAAATGGAAGGAACTTTTATTTCTCAGGTGAGACTTTGCGGATAAACTGAACTTCGTTTTGCACCAATTTTTGTGACTCGAAAATGCAGAGTGCAAGTAAATTTGTACTACTTACGTGAGCAATTGAGTAGTATCCGGTGTAACTTTATACAGTTTTCGCATAGAATAATCATTAAGATTTAACAAAGCACGGCTAATATCCATGGAATTATCGATAGGAGCCTGATTGCTGCCTTGCCATGTTTCGATGTATACTACGGAAACTCTAGTATATAACGTACGGAAATACTAAAATGAAACAAAAAAATAATAATAATATATGATTAATACATTAGGAAAAGAGTGTGATACTTATTAAAATTCAATAATTTAACATTAGCAATAACACAGCCGAGTATTTGTAACAAAACTTTTTGTAAAATCCACACAATACAAAATTTTTTTTTTTTTTTATAAATTGGTTACTTTATGACGTTATTGATAAACTTTTTCATTTGCTAAAAGAGCGAAGAACGTCTAGAAATGATTTACAACTATTTTTAACCTCGGAACGATCAGAGAGGTTTCGATTCAAAATTAGTCTTTAACGTTACGACGCACAAGCAAAATTCCCAGGGTAAATGTTTTGGAAACCTGGCATAGAAACCATTCACTGTGGAGTTAGTAATCAGTGGGAGCTTTTGTGAGTACGTGGTATACAATCCTACGAGAATGCGGTAAGCACTTCTTGTGCTCCAGTAACAGTTTCGAAATTACTCAAAGTATCTTCGAGTCCCTGAGTTTTGTGAAATCATCGCTAATGAAATCTCAGCGCATTTCATCGAATGCACGGAAAAGCATAATTTCGAAAATTCGCTACGAAAGTAATAAAGTTTCGCCCTTGACGAAAAATAATAAAATTGTTAGTTCGTTTCAATTATTTTACATCACTGGCGCTTGTTTATTATTTTTTTTTTCTACAATTTTAATCGATTTGACGATTTTTTTTTCAGTGTCGATACATTAATAATTAACAACATTATTAATTATTATGGGAACTTATCAGTTACTTTCGATACGATTGTAATTATTTAATGCCCAAATGAAATCTTCTGCGACACCGAAGGGAAAAATGTCAATGCATACTCACCAAATCAGCAATATTTGCAACTTGGATGGCATCGTGAACAACCTCGGCTCTGGTGCTACCGTTTCTTTTCTCAAACTACGAATCACACAAAAGGAATAATGGAAATTCGTGGCTTTGATTGAAGTGGAATATAATTGGTACCATCGAAGGTTAATAATGCCCATCGATTAGCGAACGGAGCGATAATAATTACCATAGCTTTATCGATAATGATGGCAGTTTCGATGTATTTGGTTGCTTCACGGACGTCTCTTCTATATCGTTCCGAAGTATTTTCCGATAGGCCCAGAACATGCTTTTGACGACGATTTTTTACACGCCAGTCGGAAGTTCCTAAATTGCCACAGCCTTTGTTCGATTTCGTTCGAGCTTCAAATATAACGTGAGGATGTTTCTGCTAAAAGAGAGGTTTTGCATATAGTCTATTGCGCTCGGCGTGCATATTTTTTTTTTTTATTTTTACAGCCTTTCTTTGCCTTGAGCTCCATACAACGTTATCTTTTCTCGTTACACCCATTCCGTAGAAAGGACGTGGTCGAATTTCTATTTTTCCCGGATTTTTGGAAGCTTGAAGGGTTCGGGAAATAAATTAACCAACAACTGGAGGATACAACGTAACTGGTACCAATTACACGCACACTAATTACCCCCAAGTTACGGTGTATTCGAAGAAGAACTTCAAAATGAAGTTCCTACGAAAGAGAAGCGAGGCAAAGACGGGTTATTTGGGTCAAGTCAAGCAATAAGTAATGTAATTCCATGAATTCTTGTATAAAATAACCTTCTTCTTAAGCCAAACAACCCTCTTGTCAATCTCGAGGTTATTTTATACAAGAATTTATCGAATTATATTACTTATTGCTCGGCTTGACCCAAATAACCCGCCTTTGCTGTTACACAAACTTGAATTTGCATTATTTGGCGACTTGCGATCTCTGGAGTGCCATTCCCACTTTTACGTCACGCGGAACTTTGAATGAAAGAAAAAATTCTAAAAAAATTTCACTCAAAAGGGATTATCAATCCGACCTTTACATCGGTAGTATCTATAAAAGAAGGAATTTTACGAGCAACGAAACAACCGAAGGATTATGAAACTCTGAGCATCTTTATGTTGAACAATACTTTGTTTATCTTCGAAAAAAAAAATAAATAAATAAATGTGTGCCATCCAAAAATTTGATACACGCGAAAGATCGGGTTAAATGTTGTTTTCTGTGTGTAATAAAAAAAAATAATTTCGTGTACCAAAGCAAAGGGGGATTTTGAGTGTCGGGAGAAAAAAAAAGGGCAGAATGGAGATATAAAATAGAAATGAAATAGAGGTAGAACGTAGTTTGACTGACCGAAAGATCGCCACCGTAAAAGGGATGAATGACAAAAGTCTCGTTGCCTAAGTGAATCACACCGCTGACACCGTTACACGTGTGAAATGCAGCGCTGGCACCAGGATAATCTTTCACCGTTCCGTGATAATAACAGTGTTCGATTTCCTATAACATTTTAATTCGTTAAAAGAAGAATTCGTTAATTAAATTAAGAAATTGAATATCGTGGTGGAATTTCGCTAGTCCACAATAATCTTGCAACATTCGACTGAAAATAGTTTAATTGCAAGACACGTTTGACCCCAATTGACTTTCTCAGTGAACGTATTTGATTATTCAATAAAGTTTCTTCTACAGCTCATACATAATTTTTGTTGCAGACGATAGCTCCACTCTTATCCGATGAATTTTTTCCGAGCAATCTATTTCTATGATTAGAATTCCCAATATCATTTTATTTGTTGTTTCAAAAACAATGTACCTACTAGAAAGTCAGTGTACCAAATAAATAATTTTCATAATTCTTCTGACATTCAATTCAAGTAATAACACAATTTTTACCCACCTGTTTCGAAACTTGTTCCGCTCCATTTGCTAGAAAGTCTTTTTGGATAAGGTTTGGTGCTAAAAGTTGCCTGAAAAGAAAAAGTGATGTGTTATTAAAAGAATATTACTTTTTTATATTATTTTTTGTTCCGTTACAGTGAAATAAATTCTGAAATTTTATTTGTTTATTAAAAATTCCACTAATAAATTTTGAAAAGCTATTGAATAAATAATTCTCATGCTACTGCAACAATATTCAAGATCCCGTCAAGTATCCGTAGTTAGCCACGCTATTATTAAATTTTTCAAATTAATTATATAACCTCGTAACTATATTTCATTCGATAATGATATTTTTGCAATTTTTGTAAATTTCAGAGAACGATCGATAAAACTTTCATTGGTACCTGTAACGATATATTAAAAACGTACCAGAAAATATTTAACTTACGTATTTAATTCTAAATCTAATCGAAATTTGTGGTTGAATGCCTTGATCAAAAGAGACGTCCTATGAAAATGTTTCCCTGTCTGTAAGATAAAAAAGAATTGTATTAAAATTCTTTGAGTTTCTGAAATTATCGATAATAATAATTCACGGCAGTACAAGTTAGTGATTTTTCTTAGAACTTACTTTTGATCTGCCCCTGGAATTTTGATATCCACCGTCACCGAAACCTCTTTGAGGATACTATCAAAGGAGAACGTTTTAATTACAAACATGTCATTTTTCAACGTGGAAACACATCAAAGCGAAAATAAAGTGACATTGCTACTGACGCATAATCGATTTCAACTTACGCGAGATCGAGTAATTTTTAATGAGTAATTTTGGAAAAAACAAAAGATGATGATGACTCCGGGTTAAAGTTCGAATAACGGGTCTGCGTTAAAAAAAAATGATAATTAAAAAAAAAAATTATAATGAAAAAAGAACTATATTTAAATCAAGCTCTTTTTATGAAAAAAGCTTTTATGGATGTACACTACTGAGCTTGAAATTCAAGCTTGATGCTAGTTTTTGGAGCGCGCGGAATTGCTGACGCACGTTTACAGAAAAAATACAACCTTGCACCTGGGGTTGCTACAGCTCCACTTTAACTTAAAGCTCAGCACGAGTGACGGCATACCAAAGTACTAGAGTCACCCCACCCTGAAGGTGGAGCTGTGTTTTTTTTTTTTTAGTAACCGTGAACGAGTTTTCCATTAAAATCGCTTAATCAACATTTTCCCACGTGGTGATGTGCTATCTTACAATTAAGAGGACGTTGGCAATACTTTTTTAACCTCGAAAATGTGTGACATCAATTCGAATTTGTTCGACTAATTGCGAATTAAGAGGAAGCCAATTCTCCCATTGATTGGAATCAATTATACCGCAGCGGCAATACTTAACGGACGTATTTTAGGAAGGATTTGGAAAGATTAGCAAAGAATTGTGCTGCAGTTTACAATTTCATCCCCGTGTTGGGAATTAATTTTCTGCCAGTAGTGTGTTTAAAGCCATGGCTACCAAGGGGATCGATATGGTGTTAAAAAAACGCAAATGTCCCTTCATTCAATGAGACCAATATCAAAAGGGTATCAAAATCTAACCGTGAATAGCGTGTAAATAAAAATAATTATTAACGCGTTACCCATCATTTCTTCATCAGCGAAGTATCATTAAGGGGCTGGACTAGTTTCTCGGGTGTGAAATGGAGGTGATTTTCCAGGTCAAAAAAAAAAAAGAAAAAAGCAGACAAATATTTTCGAGTTTGGAGGATATATTTCGACACTTTTAACAAGTAAACACCAAAAATTTCACGCAAAAATATCGAGTCTAAATCGAGTTATACCCTACGCCGTGGAGTCCTCCGAGACTGAAGTTGTTAATCGACTGCAGTTGAAGACGTCTTCAGAATGCCAGTATCGGAAAAAAAAACTAGATGAAATTCTTCGTACCATGAACTAGGATCTTTTAGAAATATTAAAAATTAAGAAAATGGCAGTGGTTTGAAAAAAAAAATTTCATTTTTGCAAAAAAAGACGCTCGTTTTCTGCTCGGGAAATTTGCAATTGTTTAAATATCAAAAATATCCTAGTTCATGGTACGGAGAATTGCATCTAGTTTAACGACAAAATTTTTTTTTTTTTTCAGATACTGGAATTCTGAGGACGTCTACAACTGCAGCCGATCAACAACTTCGTTCTTGGAGGCGTAGCGTATAACTCGATTTAGACTCGATACTTTCGCGTGAAATTTTTTGTGTTTACTTGTTAGAAGTGTCCAAATATATCCTCCAAACTTGAAAATATTTGTCCGCTTGGTTCTTTTTTTTTTTTAGTCCTGGAAAATCACCTCCCTTTCACACCCGAGAAACTAGTCTAGCCCCTTAAAGAATTAGAGGCCTTTCACTTTTTTGACTTACTTTTTAGTCACGCAATCAACTAATGGCGATGAAAAGAAACGAATGTGTCAAAATTGAAAGCACCGATTTGGAACGAAGAACGGAACCGTGTAACTTGCACGTAAGTGGTAAAACTTTTAAGAAGAAAGTAATGCAATAAAGTGTACAGGAATTGCCAACGAGCACTCTAACCTTATTAAAACGTGACAAAACTAAATACCCCTTTTGGACGAGAGAGGAAAAAAAAACGTAACACTTAAAGCATTGACAAAAGTCATTGCTCGTTTTTATCTTTGAAAACAGTGCGGTGGAAAATCATTTGCGTAGTACTGCCATGCGTCACGCTAACGTTACAACGTTACGCGGCGGCAAGGATAAAAGTAAAACAAAGTTGTTAATTTGATTGCTTCGTACAGGAAAAAATCAACACGAATTTCATCTATTTCACGTCGGAAACGAATAAATGGCTTTTATCAGCAAATTATGTGCCATCAATCATGCGTGACAATTTTCACGGGTGACCACTGACCATGGTCACCCTTGGAAGCGAAAGGGTCGTGCAATGTAACTTTCTTCCCCGTGTGAGTAAACATTTACATTCTTTTTTAATTGATTGCCGGGGTATTTTTTAACAATTGCAACTTTTGTTACTATTCGTGAACGAAAATTATATTTGTTGTGCTTCAGTCTCACTTTATAATTGACCTCTCCCCTGTTTTTTATTAATTGCAGTTCAAGGGTAATTTTATTCATTTAAAATTTGATTATTAGGGTAAAAAAAAAACTGCGGCAAGTTATTGTTTTGTAATTGGGGAAGGTTCAATAATGTTGTTAGAAATAAACGTAAAAAAATAGAGTAAAATAAAAGTGGCAGGATAACAGTACCTTAGGAAAACCAGCATCTCTTGTGGATATCCCCATTTTCTCGTGATGGCGTAACTGCACTGGATATATTATCTGATAGTAATGAGCGCCGATATTTCTAACTAGCTCTTGGTTCTGCCGATAGTCACGTAATAACCGTTCGACCTCACCTAAAATCATTATTTTTCTTGTGAGTCGTACAAAAGAGGATCACTTCCTAGACTCGTTCTATGGGTTCACGTGAAAATTACAATGAAAAAGTAAGTGTGACTACATAAATGTAAAGAAAAAGATATTTATTGTATGACCCTCGTTTAAATTCATTCCAAACTCTACCTTTCATAAATTTTACATGAAGGCATAAAGAAAAAAAAAGGAAAACTGTTTCATATAGCTTTTGCATAAAAGGACTTTTATTTTATGTACAAGAGATGTCAGTTGCGAAATTTCATCATAGCTCGTTAAATTTGCAATTTATGAAAAACTGAAAAACTTTTTTTTTTTACTTTTTATAAGTTGCGTGTTCTGTGAAATGAATCATTTGACATTTTTTCATGAATATTAAAGTTGAGAGTAGATTTGGAAAAAAAAAAACAATTTTCTTTTAAGTTTGTCCGGATAAATTGAAATGTATTAGACCATTCGTGTCCAAGTATTTCTTATTATAAATAATATATTTTTCTGTTAAATTTTGTTTCATGGAGGATAATCGAGATACGAATGTCTAATCTTATCAAAAAATTGAAGAAAAAATCCTATCATAATTTAAAATACACCCAAATTTTTCCGACACTGTAGGAATTCACGAAAAAAATGGGAAAAAATATTTTCAAATTATAAAATTTCTGATATGCATACGAATGGTATATAAATATGCATATATGTAATTTTATTGAATAATAAAATTTTAAATATACACAAAATTGTTCCGTTAAAATAGTAATTTGTTGAAGAAATATTACAAATAAAAAATTCAAGCTAAAAACGAGAATTTTTTTCAGTTTGGTACCAAAGTCTCCGATTTATACCAAACCAATTTGAAATTCATGTAAAAATAAAGAGTGTAAGAAAAGACTTGGGTGTACACCTATTTGCTATATAAATTTTGCCACTTATGCAAAACTTGTTAAAAAAATTATGATGGAAGTATGAAATTACAGAGGTAGCATCAACCGACATTATACTATAATATATTATCGTCGAAGGGATAACAAAATAAAATTCTACAAAATGCCGCGGAAGCGAGGAAGTGATAGTAACGCTAATGCCTTTACGCATTTAACTTGCAAATGTTTCAGTGCAACTATCTTTTTTACAACATCGGCATTTTACAGAGCACTTATACCTTCCTTCCTTCTTATACCTCCTTTCATAACAACGATCCCGTACTTAGGAACAATTATTGTTGAATGAATTTAAAGAGGATTTTTCATATTATTTTATTTTCTACATAACATTTGTATGTATTATACTTTTGGTATTTTATTTTTTTTATTATTTGCTATTATTTCTTAGTTTTTGGTAACAAAGTTGATTATTTTTTGAAGAAAATCTTATACCATTAAAGTTTCACATTTTATTTTTTTTAAATAATGAAAATAATACTAATGAAAAATAATACTAACCAACAGGCGTCTCTTCATTCCAATAGGAATCATCTAAAGTGTAGTCGACTTCTGAAACACGTGACATGAAAAAATACAAATAAATAGATAGAAAATGAGAAGAAATGTGGAGACTTAAAGATAAGGAGGAATATGAGGGTTATTAAAAATGTGCATCTAGAAGACGTTATAAACGAGGAAACTACCATCTTTTATAATAAAAGGACCATTTCGCAACATCTGCATTTTTTGCTATATTCTCTTTATATGCGCAAGAGAGAAAGGAATGGTTAAATCTCGAATTTTATAATAAACCTGAATTACCATCTTTATTTCATTGTGTTCTTTAAAATCGGCTGAACAGTTTCCCTACAAATGCTTTTTTTTATCAGTAGCTACTGTACTAAAAGAAGAATTGTTGAAATGTCCTAAAACACTATCTATACTCGTTTCATTTGACATACTTTCATCCTGGAGTTCTCCCTTTTTCCTCTTTTTTCTCCTCCTTACAAAAAGAGATGATTCCACAAAAACAGGGAAAAAAAACGAGTATTTTTTTTAGAAATTTGCTATTTCTTTCACCGAAACGTTACGTATCCACTTTCGATCTTCTTTTATCCATCTCTTTATGCATTTTCTTATAAGTGCAACTTTTCATTTTGTAAGTACTAATTTTGTACGTAATTGATATTCTAAATTTACATTATATTAAATATATAATTTAAATTTATAATTGTACAAAAATACAATAGAAAATTATATTATATTTTTGATTGCAGAAAGTGAAAAAGGAATAAATCTTGCGAAAGCGAAAAAATTCATACTTTACAAAATTTGACCACCTTTCTGCACGGCAACCGTTTCTTAAAAAAAAAATATTAATTTCCTCACACGCGGAAAAATATTTACGATCTTTATGCATTTGTAAAAATCTTTCAATAAATGTTGCTTTACGTCGCTGTAACACATTCGAAAAAAAAAAAAAAAAAAAAATGAAAATTTACTATCGCGCCAATAAATAATTCCGGCGACTACAGTAGAAACGTGCGAAGCTTTATTTCCGTAGCGATGTGTTTTTGCAAACAAGGAGTTATCGCCGTGAGAAATTCGGTGAAAGCAAAAGAAAATTTGTACAAACGTTAAAAACGTCCGTATAAATCTCTCAAGGGTAAATTTCCGTCAAAAGGAACGTCAAAAAAACTTCCACAAAGGTAGAGACGTACCGGCTTCACCCGAAAAAAAAAAAAAAAACGTTAAAACATGTCTTATCTTCGTACTTCCAACAATTAATCTTACGAAAGTTGTCGAATGCTGGGGAAGAATAATACGTCGCGATAAAGAAATACACGAACATTCTATCGAGAAGAAATTTGTTGAACACGTCTGAAATTATGATTTTGTGAAACGTAGGTAACGAACTTAGAGGCGTGGCAATTTAACTCGAGATCGATAAGACGGACACTTAAGCGAATACTGATCCCCCATTCGTCAGTTATGTATCGTGGCACCGAAAAATGGGTATTTTGAACCAATAAATCTTCGCTGTGCGAGATACCAAAAGTTCGAATCGAACGGGGAATTCGAAGACCCCTCTTAGGCGAAGTTGCGATGGATTGGAGCCTGCAATTCCACCCTGTGGCATTTGAAACTCGTAAGTTCATTGCCACGTACATAAAAGCTCTGCAAGCACCTCCATTGTAAACTTACCGAAGGTATCTATTTCCTGCTGAAATATTCTACTTCCCTTAGGTGCATTTCGGCATTATTCTCCCACCCACGCCTTCCTTTATACACAGATCTTTTTCCATTAGCTGTATTCGTCAGTATCCTACATGCACTCCTCGTTTTAGCCGTTCGCGTTACTCCTCCCAACCATCCATCCATCGTAGATTTCGTGATTTGATAACCTGGGTGCCCTATATTCGGCGGTGCATATATATATATAAGGCACGCATTTCGCTATCGGAGGCCTCGCGAGCCGATTCCGCTAAAATTTATAACGGTAATTTTTGCCATGGAAAACTAGCGCGGAAATTATTTTCAATCCAAACGATAACGATTAACAAAAAGTAGTCGAGTGGGTAACGTGTTGCGTCTGCTCTTTAGCCACCGAACCTATAATTGGGATGACGCTTGAGCTGATAATCTTGATATACTTGTAACAAATATGCCAAAAGCATTGATTGGAACCGTTCCGGACCGGTGCGACACCAACGACCCACAATCAAATCCGAGGTTGAGTTTCGAGAGACACGAAGGTATTGCGAATAAAAAATGTATTTATTTGCCGACAACGAGAAGCTTAGTTAGTATCGTTTCGATGGCGGAGGTCATTAGTGATGATACGGCATCAACTCTAAACGTTACAGTTCTGAAGAGTGATGCCATGGATTATCAAGGGTGGAACATGAAACAAGTACATCGCAACGGTACTTCCCCTGTGGGATATGCGTTTTTTAAGGTGCAATCCGGAACACGAAAGCCACGCTAGCGGCACTTGAAAAACAATTAGAAAGATATTGACCGAAATTTGATCCCTGGTTTGTCGGATTAGCGTTAAATGCCAAATCCACTTAACCGCGTGGAAGGAAAAAAAAAGGTGGAAATTTAATTTACCTTTAAAAGTAATTTTTCCAGTGCGTACCAAAATTTCTACAGGTTGCAACGGCGTCAATACGTATAAATTCAAATTCTGGTTATCTTTAATGAAATATCAACTATTATTCATTAATTATTGATTGGGAAATATCGTTAATTAATCGGCAAACAAGCAACAAAGACATCATTTTTGGTTTCACAAAATTTTTACATATCAAAATAAATTGTATCGCTATTTCTGGAAAATAATAATTACTGGAGAGTTATAAAACGAAATGAAAAAGAGGCAAAAGATTATTATTAAAATCCTGTGTTGATAAAGGCCAAACAATTTGTTCGCTATATGTTGTACATTTTTTTCGGAGAAATAAAAAAAAATCATCTGTTTTTTAAGATTCGATAGTACACTCCCCTTAATTAAAAAAGTACAAAATTCTATGCAAAGAAAAAGGATATTTTCATCTTAATTATAACTAAAGTTTTTTAAAAATCCTACGAGAAATTAATTACGCACGTGCACCTGATAATTAAATAACCTTTTAAAAGTATTTAATCACAATTACATTATTCTCCGCTCTTTTCTCGTATTTCTCTTACATAACATTTTAGTTTACAGGATATTTCATAATGCTTTTCGACGATTGCGTAAATAAACCATTACGGAACCCTATACATTGTAAAAAATGTTTTTAAAAAATAAAAAACTCCTCGAGAATTTATATTTATACGCTTTTTCTTTTTAACACACGACCACGGGGTAAATTATTATCACTAATTTAGTGTTGTTTCAATCACGAAGTTAAAATTTAATACTTAATGCTTAAAATTTAATACTTCAATATATAATTCATTAATTCCTCATATATTTTATTCCACCTCTTCCATCCAAAATAATTAAAAAAAACGCTTTCTTAAATTGTCACAGTGGTTCAAGTTTTTAAATTCGTTAATCGTGAATAGTTCATCTCCGACGCAGGTGAGATAATTGTATCCAAATTACAATACAACTATATTGTCAACATAACACTTTGTAATGACTACATTTCGACCACGATAACTTCCGTTCGCAGAACTCTATAATGAATGTTCTGTCGAATACTGTTTAACGGAATTGGTAGATTATTGGTTCCCAAAATTGTACAATTGTTTATTATGGGTATAAATAACGATTGATCAATAACATTGAACACGGTATATATACGATAAATAAATAAATAAATAGGACTAAAGAAATAAACTAATGTTATTGATAGATTTAGTTGAAGGGATGTTTTTGCTACAAGGTAGCTTCCGTTCCCATGATTGCACTAGTGGTTTCAGCCCATAAGAAAACATATGAGCCTTAATTGAACGTATGGTTTGTCAGCTATACAAATCAAAGGGTACTTAAGAACGTTTCCACTTTGTTCCTCAGTTGGTGCAACAACTTACTACAACTACCACTGTTTTTTTTTTCTTTATTTTTTTAACTGGAACAAGTAGTTTACCTTAAAAGAAAATTGTCCTAAAACACTTAAAGCACTTGTTCCATTTCAGAGGAAATAAGAACAACTTAAGAAATGTACAAAAAAAAAGGGGGGAAGAAACCGAAAAAGAGAACTAGATAAAAGTCCGGTGTGTAGTTCCTGTTTTGCTTCATCAAAATGATGAAGTGCTCCCAAGAGTAGCTAATTTTCTTCAAGTTGAAACGTTTCATTATCATCGTTGATTATTTTTCCCTCGGTTTTTCATTTCATTTTCTATATTTCCCCGTGTAGGTGTGCGCACAAACACGCATGCAACGATACACACGTACAGCCGGGTATTACATTTGTTGGATACTGATGAAATATATACGATGTAAGAGCTCCGCCGCCTTCGTGCGATTCCAAGGAAGAAAAAGTTCAAGACTCGTACCTCCTTGAGATTGATCTACACTCCATACTTCTATGTAGGATTGTATATTTTATTAATAGAAAGGCTGAAAACCCGGTGAACATAAAATATACAATACAGGTGTATCTGTACGTACACGTAAGTAAATACGTACGTACCCACGTACGTATATGGAATGCACATATATGGACAGAAGATACATTGAGCGAACATTGCATCTGGTTCTCTCCTTTTCTGTTGCAGGGCGTGGTACCTTGCCGGCAATATCGATCTACCGAAAGCGTTTGCGCATAGTTGTCGACAATACACGTGGACGTGAATGCATCCGAGACCCCAGAGTTGCAAATCCTCTGGTTTACTTGTAGCCCCCAGATCCAACTCCAAATACACTCCAGATTTTCCTTCTCTTTCCACTTCCCTCCTCGTTTTTACGTTCTTTCGAGGGAACGCCGATAGAAATGTGCCTTTCCAGTTCCTCCCTTTCTCCTAGACGACTGAGACCTCACGTAGTTTCAAACTCTCGGCAGCTTTGAAAAATGCAATGACTTTGTGATAAATATTCATTTTTCGCTAGGAATACCTTTCCCTGTATTTATGCGCGTTTCTTTTCGTAGCTGAAACTTCGAGCGGGTCTCGTCACGGCAGTTGCTGAAAATCTTCTCCTTTGAAGATACGCTCGCTTTCTCTCTCTCTCTCTCTCTCTATTTCCATGAACTTCGGTGAAAAAAAAAAAAGAACTTCCTTCGTTTTCGTTTACGTCTCGATTAGATTCTCTACGGAAATTTGTTCATACGTACACTCGTTTTAGATTTCAAACGCTTTGCCAGTTTAAAATTTCGGTAAAGCGTAGGAATTCTAAAACAAGTACCACGTCGTACTTTTCCTTCTTACGTCATCTCGGCGTGTCAACTGCAGAACAGTTTCAACAGCGAAACTTTTCTTTCTCGCACTGACGTTGAAATCGGATTTTCGACTTTTTTTCTCCTCGTGATGCGTTTCCATTTTTTTTTTCTTGTTTTTACAATTACTGTTATTTACTGAAACGACGTTACCATTGCCGACTCTTTGCTCTTAAAAGTGACACGGTCGGGTGTCAAATATATTTTCTAAAAGGAATTTCCTTCGTTTGTACCGGGACGAACGATTTATTCGAGGCTCAGTTTGCATTTTTCAAAAGCAAACCTTAAGTTTCGCGTTTTACAAAAATGCTGAGAGCTTTAATGAGAGCGTGGTGATAAAATTTATTAAATTAATCAGTATTTTGGAAACCAAGTATTTGTTTATTTTAGTTTATAAGTAATTGCGCATGATTGATTAAATATACTTTTTTTTCGGAAATTTAGGAAAAATTGTCTTGGCGATTTTACATTTTCGCATTAAGTCTAAATATTCGACTAAAAAGACTTTTTCGCGAAATCAAAAAATGAGAAAGGCCAAAACGACTTCAGAGTCACCTCGAGATATACGTGAAAGTAACATTACGTGAGTATTACACCTCAATTAAATATTTACGTGAAAAATAGGCCAGGAACACTTTTCTACATTTAACACTTGACTCCATTCCGGCTACGTGCCACCGTAAATTCCTTCAAATTGCCTCTGCAGCAGGGTCGCTGAATCGGATGCCACATTAATGTGAGTAAATTTTCATTCCTGATATTTAAAGCACTAGCAACAATTTGGAATTCATTTAATTGAAATTGAAACTGTGCCCAAAAAATCGACTTTTGCAATCAACTTTTGGACACTTACGGGAGATCCTTATCCGACGTATTTTTTTCCGAGGTATCCATTTTCATTGTCGAAATTCCTGAAATCCGACCGGAAATGCGATTTTTCCTCAAAAAACCTACTTTTTACCAACTTCCACTGGGATTTCATCAAATTTGACCCCTGGAATCGATTCTACGGGAAAAATTACCCCTAGAAATGACTCGTCCAACCCTATTTTTGAAACTTTAATTTTAGAATCGATTTTACTTGCGAAACTACCCCTATTCGGGGATTTCCAAAATAAAATTCCCCGTGTTCCTCTATTTATTTTTCCATATACGTACGCTGTATGCAGCCAAAATTCGCAGATACGTAGATGTTTTGAGCCAACAGCTTCCTGGTTAAATATTATTTGAAAACTGGCAAATATTATCTGAATTTTCGAAACAGCCGTAATGCGACCTCAATCGTGTTTTCCCCATTTGTGGACCGAGTTTGGGTTTTGTCTCTTTCTATTTGCCGTTCCCCAATAGTCGTGCAAACACAATTTTGACCACTAATATAATTACCATTTTTTTTCCTAATATACAACAAAAAAATCGAATCCCGTCAAAATAACAAAGATTCCTTTCTTCCGGCAATATGCAATTTCCTTTAAGTCATATATTGAAATAGCAGACAGACGAAAAAGATTCTTGGCTGACCTCAACATCGAGTTCAACTGTGGCAGATGTTACTGATACCTAGTTATCCTGTGGTAAATAATGTCCTACTTGGGAGCAACAAGTTGAACATTTGAATGGTAATGGAAGGAGTAAAGTTGGCCATAACTGACACTATTTATAATAAATGTCTGTTACATACGGAAAAAAATATGATCAATTGGCGATGGGAGAAACAACATATGGCTCTTTTTTTTATAATGTCATTAGAGGTTTCCTGCATTTATCGCGGTGTTGATCTTACGGTAAGCGTTGACAAATGGCCAAGTCGTGACCTATCCTTATAAAGCCATTATATAGCAAAGGAGAAGGCAAAAAAAGGAGAAATGCCGTCGTCAACGCCTTTTGCTAACATAAGAAAAATGTTTCCTTCCGCTCCCTATAACACTCCACTCGTTATGTCCACTCCGAGTCCATTGTTAGATAAGAGGGTATTACTTGGTAACGCAACCGTTATCTAGCATGTAAGAAAATTTTTTTCCAACCTCGCAACTGTTATCCCAGCTCCTGTTTTTTAAATCCTCTTGTCGGCAAGAAAGGTTTTGTGTTATTGTAACTTTATATGCTGACGTTCCCTTTTTTGCTGACCCTCTTGTAGCTCGACATTGGAATTCGACACTTTGAAGGTTGAGCTTGAAAAGAAAGTCGTTGACAGGGGGTTGCCAGTCCCTTTTGACCAGGAAATTGAGGAACGTTAATTCACGAAGAATTAATATCTTTCGAGGGAGGAAGATACAAATGAGTCACTCGGCTCCTGTGTGGATGAGAAATGGTCCCGATACCAGAAATGAAAATCGATTTTTAAGGAAAATAGGATTGAAGTATCGAAAAGGGGAATTCTTTGCTTATAATTGCCGCATTTTGTCAGGTCAATGCAGAAAGTACCGGATTCTACGGTAAGTGTTCAAACAACTCTGGAAATTTGTGTCGCCAACGTTATCGAAGCGCGGTTCACTAATGCAGATTTATGTCATTTCAATCTAGGCTAAGCAAACAGTTCAATTTTAGTTGGAACTTATACAGAGCTTTCGAGAACGTTCCGAATCGGTCATTTTCCTATCGCGAGAACTTCCCTTAAAAGCTAGTATTTGATGTTTTTCTTGAACCTTCCACCTTTAATATTGAAAATCTTCAGAATTATTCTGAAATTTAACTCTTTGCACGCAAACTTTCTCTCGCCTAAAGCTTCCAGCGGCTGGGAATTTTTTTTTTGCTGCATTTTATAAACGAAAGTACATTTTGAAAATGAAAATTTTAATTATAAATTATTTGCAAACGCCAATCTTTGGCAGTGCCTGTGAGGAGTACTACGTGTGCAAGCGATGAGATTGGATATTTTTAGGAAACTAAACCTTCTCGGATCTTGGACAAATGTACAATAAAAAATGATAAAATATGATACTTCAGTAGGAAAAATTCCAAATTCTCTTCAAGTTCTCCTCAATCCAATTTTAGCTTGCACCAATTTATTTTCCATTTGATAAATCCAAATTTACAAGGAAAAATCTATTTAATGTAGCTAAATTTCGAATTTTCCACTTTTTTCGTCATTTATTGCGAGGAAAAATAAACAGATACAAAACGTTATGGTCTCCTTGGTCTATTTCTATATGCCATTTATTTTTATGGCAATTAATGGAGAGAGACGTTAAGGACAATAGCGCGGGGTAGCTTTTTCCATTGAATTATTGAATAGGAAGATATCGGTTGATAGGGAAACTTGAGCCGCCATTCTTTTATTGAAATTTCTATTAATAGAATGTAAATGCAAGATTCGAAGAACATTTGATATTCAAGAACGCCGTATAAATATTTTTCTGATAAATTACCCCAATAGATATTTCTGCTCATGAACCTCGATTTTCTGCCTATGGTTTGGTCTAATTCTGTTCATATTCCTTGATAATATTGAAATTGATACTTTGAAATTTTTACTGGACTACCTGTGAAAAGTGTGCCATTCTTATCAAAGTCTGATACTTGGTTTATGATTTCCTCTCAGGATTATTTCGCGATTTAAATATAGATAGAAGAGTAAACCTACTAAAAAAAATAATTTCTATGGAAGAGTAATCTGAAATCGTCCCTACCTATTTTTCAAGATCAGAGATAACGAAATGTTTAAAAATGTAACACGAAAGATCAACATGACCGAGCACACGTCATATAATATTGCAATTATTACAATATTGTTCAGTATAATATTATTTTGTTCCATATTATTACGTACAATATTCTACTACTCACACTATTAAATGACGTTTGCGCGGCTATGTTGACCTTTCGTGTTCCATTTTTGGACCTTTCGAAATTCCACACCTCGAAAAATAGGTAATTGCTCCTCAAAACGTATTACCCGGAGGTTTGCAAATTATTCGTAGACGGTAGTACATCAAACAATTTTCCAAACGAAACCTCTCGAAAACTAATTGTAAGTAACGGTGACCTTTTCTCCATGAATTTTCCGTACCGATTACGAGTAACCTTCCCCCTATTTCGAGCTCCAGTGATCGATAAGGTCTCGCATAATCTAAATAATATAAATAAACACCTTCCCGTGTGCATGTGTGCGTGTGGGGATTGATGAGCATAAAAAATGTACGCATCTAACAGAATTATTCAAATTCATAACGTGAAAATGTTCCGTGTCAATCTCCAAAGACAAATAAGAACGGATCCCTCTACAATTCAAATACAGCATTTTGAATGAAAATTTAAATTTGAAATTTTTTTTCAACTAAATATGCAGATTTCATTCAGAATGTGAACGTGACTTCCCAATTCAAATTAGTTTTCTGTGTGTTTCCTTCTGTTTAAGTCCTTCCCCTAATTCGGAACTTCTTTGGAAACTTTATAATACCGTATAAATTTTGTAGCCATCAGTACAAAAATCCTTCGAACTGAAATTTTAATATAAATATATGCAAAATCATGCTATTTTCAACTGCACATCCTGTAACCCTCGGTTTCGTTTCACGAAGAGAAATTTTATTATCATGGCGCTACTTTCAGCGTTTATATCCGAAAGAACGATAGGGGCTTGAATTATTTCACCTACTGTTACGATTTAACTGCTTCTCTTTACCCGAGTTTCAAAAAATTTCCCCCGAATTCGCTCGAACGGAAACGGTAAATATTTCATTTTTGAGCCCGGCAATATTTTGCAAACGCAACCAAAGTTTTGTTCATTCGAAAATTCGAGCAAAATTTCCAAGTGCAATTAAACTTTTGGTCACTCGGCAATTCAAAATTTCTATCTCAGCAAAATTTTGCATTTTTCGGTATTGAAAAAAACCTATAGGTACATTTTCTGTACGTAACAAGTATAGGTGCTACGTACGAATCACAACACACCGAGACACGAAATAAATTTTTTTTTTTTTTCATTTCTCTCCGAGCCCTTTTTCTACCGTACTCTTTCACACAGATATCGATTCAGAAGAAGTACAGCAGCAGTCTTGAATCCAAAGTTACCATAGCGAGTCCATTAAATATCCATATCGTCTTCCACGTTTGCCACAGCTTTACCACGCTCCAGCCAACTGACTCTCGTGGACCGGGAATGCGTGTAAGGGCTTTCTGTCGTATTTGCAATTGTCCGAATTCGTGTATTTTGCAGAACATGCGTATAAAACATTTTATGAAATTGCTTCTTCTGCAGGTACAACAAAATGTTTACTTCAATAAAAATTCAAACTATTATTGGATCGTCGGGAATAATTATTCAATATTAGCGATTATTATTAATGTAACCATAATAATTGCTGGCAACGTAATAACCCTTTTTCGTTAACCTTTCTAAAATTTGTATGGACAAATAAAAAGTGAAATTCGTCATGAAAAAAAAAAAAAAATAAGTTACCGTTCAGATTTCATAAATTTTTGTGTGTTTTAAAGACTAAAAAATATTCCATTACAAAATCCTTCTTTTGGAATTGTTTTCTGGTTCATTGATCCTACAGGAGAAAATCACGCGCACCATGAGAAATCGTTCTGCATACAAAATCATACAAGGAATGAAGAATTTAAAATAAATGTCATGAAAAAAAATGATTTCCTTACAGCTTAATAACAAATAAATAAAATTAATGTTCATATCTTTATTTATCACATTACCGCTTTCAAAAAAATTCCCCAAAATCGAGTATTTCTTCAAAGACTGGGCGCAAGCAACCCCTTAAACAGGAGCCGATACTCGGAAAATTGATCGCCTCGTCAATTTGCTAATTATTATAAATATATGCCGAAGAAATGCCTATTGAAATGCGCATAAAATATTTTTTTTTTTTCATAGTCAACACCGATGTATAATTGTATTACTCCAGTTTCATGTGCTCGTATGAATTTTTCAACTCAAAAGGCACTCGTGATATATTTGCTCCGGTAGGACGACCCCTGCCCTTATGGACAAACATAGTTATTAAAGGGGAGAATATTACGCTTTGTCCGGAAGGTTGCGTGGCATTAGGGTTAAACGCGATGTATCAGTATAAGATAATGCAAAGGAATGAGGAACGTCCGCAAAAATGTAACCCCGGGGATGCTCGAAAAGCGGAATTCAAATTACAAGCCCTGTGCCCAAAGGAATTCGTTAGATTTCAGCAAAGTTGAATTGTTGCAAATCCAATTCACGATAAAACTTTGCGACGAGGATGTGAAATTTATTAGAGAAAATTTTCATATTGATTAAAAGTTGAAATGGAAAAGAAAGACGTCACACAAAATGATGACCTTTTTTTCCTGCCCGATATAAATGAATACCTACATATTTTCCACCTTTTTTCATATGCCGATACATGCGCGCATAACTTGAATGTTTATCCATACGTGCATGTTGCGTACATGTGCCCGAGCGTGCTGATACACATATATGTATATGCACTATTCAGTATGTGTACGTCTCTGACGTGAAATGTCAGGTTGAATGTAATATCAGATGTAACTAAACTCTATTTGATATATTGGATATTCTACAAGCAAGTAAACGCAAACCTGGCGTATCCAACTGTACCAACTGACTCTAACTGCAATGTTATCTACTGGAACATACTCCATCAGACACATCAGAGATGAATGATGTAATATTTACACAAGCTTCCCTTGAATACCTTTTATATTTACAACCCATTTGCATCCCCTACATAACAAATGTACATATATTATGAAATGTCTGTACCAGACAAAAGGTGATAAAACATATCTTTCTTGCTTGGCTTATTTACGCGAATAATAAATTTCAGACATCCTGTAAGCGGAAGGAACGACACGGTTCTTTTTTTTTTTTTTCTTTACTTCTTCTTTCAATCCAGCGTTTCGCGACATACCACGGTAATAACAACTTTTATTTTCAATGTTTTAAACTCATAAAAATGCTCCTTTTTTTTATAGTCATAAGCACCATAATTAGTTCTCATAACAAGAAGCTTTTTATTTTATAACCGGAAGAGGAGGATTTCTGTCTCTCTTCCCCTGCAAAGAAAATAACAGCTCTTTAAGTGCACATTTCTTCGCTTTTTCTTTCCCTGCATTTTAACCCAATATGAATGATTACCATCGCAAGGGGAAAAATCGAGGGACGTGTTATTAACATTCCTTGCGTGCTTTCTTGTTTAAGTACCGAAGCTTTATTCTCCTTTAATGGAAACTCTAATTAAACACTTTTGCAACTTTTTTTTTCAAATACCTACTTGGCAAATTGTCCTCCACAAACTCTCAAATTCGAGAATTTGTTTCACCAGAGGCGTAAAGTTTGTCAGGATTGCGTGCATCCTTAGCGGATAGAATTGCAATTTTGCACCATAAAAAACTTGGTTCGGAGCAAAGTCTACCAATTTGCAACTTTCTACTTTATTTTACTAATTTACAAATTAGTATTATTAGTGTCAAATAATTTTATTAAAAAAATTGGAATTTCACGAGAAATGCTCATTCAAATTCAACAAATTAACACAAACTGTAGAAAAATTGGGCGTGGACAACAATTTGTGTCAACTTATCTTGATGCAATTCAAAAATTGGCGGCGAATGGGATCACGTTATTGCTATATCGTACGCCTCAGGAAAGTTAGTGATTACACGTGGATTTATTTTTTCGAAAGAACAAGTAACATTTAATTAGTTTACTTTCATTAATATTTCAAGCACATTTTCCAAACTATACCGTCATCCTAATTAGCGTCTTAACTTGTTCGGTTACATGTAGCTTATTTTCTGCAACTGAACAAACAACTCAAATTGGTGCTCACAAAACAATCCCTAAATATCTAATTATACCACTTACCCGCGGACTTTTATGTATTTGACACAATTTTATTCGACTTAAAAAGTTTTTAATATAAACACACGCTTTTACATGCACATAATTGTAATCCCGAACCGCCGTATTCTACCTAATTGATTATTGAATAATTCCGCGTTCATGAAATTTTTAACGATTCTTCGCGTGGCAGTTCTCAGCAATGTGGGTATTTATAGAAGCTCCTAAAAATAAGGACGATACGGATTGAACTCTCTAAAA